>CAWUFW010002723.1:680000-1944388 GCA_963921515.1 Calotriton arnoldi | reverse complement strand
CTTGCCAGATCGGATGACGGCGAAGCAGGTAGAAAAACTGCAAGAAGCGGGACTTTCAGTCTGGGGCCTACTGGAGGGCTGAATACTATTGTTTCCCTTTTAATGGATGAAGGTTACAGAAACCCACTTGAGGGTAAAAATTAAGCAAAACCACAAGTACTGCAATGCTTTGAGGGTACACCGGAGACCAAATTAATGAACAGAGCCGGAAGCAGAATTGTGGGCTGAGAGAACTGTCACATCATGCGCCTTTGAAAAAGGAGAAAGAATCTCAGAAACACGTCAGGCAGCCAAAGGGAAAATGTTCCGGACTAAAATACTTGTTCTTTTAATAAATGTTGGTGACAACCTACCTGTTTGGGAGTGTGGACTCGTTTGCAGGGCAAAGTTGAGAGATGTTATTACACAGCAGGTCCAGCCGTGGAGTCGACGCACCACCCGAGAAAGAAGGGACCGCGATTTGGAATCTTGCCAGATCGGATGACGGCGAAGCAGGAAGAAAAACTGCAAGAAGCGGGACTTTCAGTCTGGGGCCCACTGGACGGCTGAATACTATTGTTTCCCTTTTAATGGATGAAGGTTACAGAAACCCACTTGAGAGTAAAAATGAAGCAAAACCACAAGTACCGCAATGCTTTGAGGGTACACCGGAGACCTAATTAATGAACAGAGCAGGAAGAGGAATTGTGGGCTGAGAGTACTGTGACTTCATGCGCCTTTGAAAAAGGAGAAAGAATCTCAGAAACGCGTCAGGCAGCCAAAGGGAAAATGTTCCGGACTAAAATGCTTGCTTCTTTTAATAAATGTTGGTGACAACCTACCTGTTTGGGAGTGCGGACTCGTTTGCTGGGCAAAGTTGGGAGATGTTATTACACGGCAGGTCCACCGGAGACCTAATTAATGAACAGAGCTGTAGGAGAGTAGGATCTGCTTCACATGGGTACCCCCACTTTTTGCTGATGCTTCACTGGTTTTCGACATTAGTCTGGCTGGGGCCCTGCTATTCAGAACCCCAGCCTAGCTGTTTCCTCTTTAAAAGGGTCTCCATGTGCCTTAGGCACATCACTGATTGGGATCTGGAGTGCCCTTGTAAGTCCCTAGTATATGGTATACTATGTACCAAGGGCATAGGTACCTCAGAGGCCTGCCAGGGGCTGCAGCATGTATTATGCCACCCCTGGAAGGCCATCCAAACTGACACCACAGGTCTGCTACTGCAGCCTGGGTAAGGTGGTGCATGCACCCCTTACTGTGGTATAGGTTACCTATATCACTAAATGCATACACACATATAAACCTATAAGTCACTCCTAAGGCATGCCTTATCAATCCTAAAGGCAGAGTGCATGGTTCCTATGTGAGAGGGTGCCCCTGCATGAGCAGGGCCCCTCTGCAGCGTTCGGAGACCATCTCTGATGCTGTTTGTAGTGCAGCCTGACCATATACTCTTAAACGCATTATATCCTCGCGGTAAAATGCTAACTATGGAATGGCTGCACCTAAACATGTGCGTGTTTGGTGTCAAACATCTTGGAATACTACCCCCACCAATCCTGGCGGCGGGGGTAGCATTCCACCCTTCTAGAGGGAAAGGCATGTTAACTCTGACGAGTCCGGTAACTTCTTTCCAGAGCCCTGGCATCACAAAATGGATGCTGCTGCCACAGACACGAAGTCTGGCCTCCTGCTGCTGGACGAAACTCCGGCAGGGGAGGCCTGGACAATAGGTTTCCTGTCCCAGGGAGGTGTGACCACCTCCCCAGACAGGACAATGTGTATTGGGGCTGGGCGGGAGCACTTTCGGGTGCTTTGAAGTCCTGCACTGGGGCACATTTGGTGTCCCTGTGCATACCCCAGTTCAAACCGGATCAGGGGCTTGCAGCCCCTGCTTTGGCGCGAACTGGACAAAGGGAAAGGGGTGTAGCCACCCCTCTGCCCTGACCCACCCATAGGTGGGGCCACAGAGTAGTCCATCCCCTATTTTTAGAATAAAGGTAGGAACCCAGTCCTTAGGACTTTAGATTATACCTGGACGAAACTCTGACACTGAATCCTGGACCTTCGACGCTCTACGACAAGATTAGAGGACTGAAGAATCTCCCTTGGGGTCAAGGAGTGACTCCTGCTTGGCAGGCACCAAAGAAGCATCTGTCCAGTTCGCATCACTGAAGCTCCCGTCGGACGCCGAAGTCATCGCATCACCAGAGGTGGAGTCTCAGACTTCCCCGAGGCTACCCTGAGTCCCCAGCAAAGCTGAGGCCCGTGGCTATCGTGGGTGACTTGAGACCGTGACCCCTGGACACCGAGCACACTTGCAAGTACACCATCTTCTGGGTCTCCCAAGAAGTCGTGCTTTGGGCTCCGAGTAGCCCTAGCCTCCAGCACCACCTGCACCGAAGATCACTGGCCTCCACTCCACGAGTGTCCTGTAAGCCAGCTCCACGTGCGGCGTTACGAGGCTCCTTTGCGGTCGCTAGCCCATTGGCTAGTAGCCCTTGACGAAGGCCAATCTTTTCTTTACTTGGCATCCTGGTTGATCCAGGCCCGCCCTCACTTACCCTCGCTGGGTGAGTTCCCCAGACCTTGCTGGTCTGCATCATCGACGATCTACATCTTACTCGAGACTTGCCAGTTGCCAAGGCTTGTTGGGTCCAATCCGGTCGCCGACACCTCAGCACTCGACAGACATCGAGCACCAGCCCGAATCCTGCTCCTGGTTGCCGACAACGCCTCCCGGACCTCGTGGCTGAAGAGTCAAGACGACTGTCAACGCACCTGAAGCACTCAACATCCGGTGGGCATTTGTCCATCGCCTTCCTGGTCACTGGCTAGTGACCCAGACTCTGTCCCCTCTGCTTTCAGGTTCACCAGAACTCCGATCCACTCTTGGATCCACCCGGACACTTTTCTCCTGGTCGCCAGCAGCACTTTGCAGCAGATCGCCATAGCGAAACGACGACGAAACCCCGACCCCGAAAGGCACCTATGCACCCGGCTCTCCTGGGTGAGGTAACACGTACTCCGGTGCTCCCGTGGGTAGAGACTCTTCAAAGTCCTAGATCTCAAAGGGTTTTGTCCTAGTCCTATTTTAAGTGTCCCTTTCCTCTATTTTCCCGATCCCGACTTTCTCCATAGAAGTTAACGGCGTATCGCGGTTGTGTATTTACACTGCACGCGTCTCCCGTGGGTCCCCTGTGTCACTACCTTGGGTGGTTCCTTGTGGTCCAAGCACTTCTAGAGGCTCTAGGCCTAGTGTCTAGTTCAGTCGTGGTTCGCATACCACTTTATTGGTATATGGTTTGGTACGCCCCTAGGGCCCAAACGTGTATTTGTGCTATTACTGTGACTTAAGATCTTATAACCTATGTACTTCGAACTCTAGCCTCATAAAGAGACTAGAGGGGTGTGTTTAGTAATAAATACATATATTTTGAATATATACCTGGTGTGGTGCTCTTTCATTTGGTCACTCAAGAGATTATAGACTGGTAAAACAAGCTGCTTTACATTCCTTCAAGACTTAGCCTGAAGGCTGCTCTCCACAGCTACCACTAGGATAGCTTTCAATAAGGTTGTCTTTAACCTACCTACCATAAGAGTCGATTTGGACTGGTGCAAGGTGCCCACTATAATTAGTGGACAGCATATGCCAGGCCAACTTCTCACAAGAGCAGGAAGCGAAATTGTGGGCTGAGAGTACTGTGACTTCATGCGCCTTTGAAAAAGGAGTAAGAATCTCAAAACGCATCAGGCAGCAAAGGGAAAATGTTCTGGACTAAAATGCTTGCTTCTTTTAATAAATGTTGGTGACAACCTACCTGTTTCGGAGTGCGGACTCGTTTGCAGGGCAAAGTTGGGAGATGTTATTACACGGCAGGTCCAGCCGTGGAGTCGACGCACCACCTGAGAAAGAAGGGACTGCGATTTGGAATCTTGCCAGATCGGATGACTGTGAAGCAGGTAGAAAAACTGCAAGAAGCGGGACTTTCAGTCTGGGGCCCACTGGAGGGCTGAATACTATTGTTTCCCTTTTAATGGATGAAGGTTACAGAAACCCACTTGAGGGTAAAAATTTAGCAAAACCACAAGTACCGCAATGCTTTGAGGGCACACCGGAGACCTAATTAATTAACTGAGCAGAAAGCGGAATTGTGGGCTGAGAGTACTGTGACTTCATGCGCCTTTGAAAAAGGAGAAAGAATCTCAGAAACGCGTCAGGCAGCCAAAGGGAAAATGTTCCGGACTAAAATGCTTGCTTCTTTTAATAAATGTTGGAGACAACCTACCTGTTTGGGAGTGCAGACTCGTTTGCAGGGCAAAGTTGGGAGATGCTATTACACGGCAGGTCCAGCCGTGGAGTCGACGCACCACCCGAGAAAGTAGGGACCGCGATTTGGAATCTTGCCAGATCGGATGAATGCGAAGCAGGTAGAAAAACTGCAAGAAGCGGGACTTTCAGTCTGGGGCCCACTGGAGGGCTGAATACTATTGTTTCCCTTTTAATGGATGAAGGTTACAGAAACCCACTTGAGGGTAAAAATTAAGCAAAACCACAAGTACCGCAATGCTTTGAGGGTACACCAGAGATCTAATTAATGAACAGAGCAGAATACGGAATTGTGGGCTGAGAGTACTGTGACTTCATGCGCCTTTGAAAAAGGAGAAAGAATCTCAGAAATGCGTCAGGCAGCCAAAGGGAAAATGTTCCGGACTAAAATGCTTGCTTCTTTTAATAAATGTTGGTGACAACCTACCTGTTTGGGAGTGCAGACTCGTTTGCAGGGCAAAGTTGGGAGATGTTATTACACGGCAGGTCCAGCCGTGGAGTCCTCGCACCACCCGAGAAAGAAGGGACCGCGATTTGGAATCTTGCCAGATCGGATGACGGCGAAGCAGGTAGAAAAACTGCAAGAAGCGGGACTTTCAGTCTGGGGCCCACTTGAGGGCTGAATACTATTGTTTCCCTTTTGATGGATGAAGGTTACAGAAACCCACTTGAGGGTAAAAATTAAGCAATACCACAAGTACCGCAATGCTTTGAGGGCACACCGGAGACCTAATTAATTAACTGAGCAGAAAGCGGAATTGTGGGCTGAGAGTACTGTGACTTCATGCGCCTTTGAAAAAGGAGAAAGAATCTCAGAAACGCGTCAGGCAGCCAAAGGGAAAATGTTCCGGACTAAAATGCTTGCTTCTTTTAATAAATGTTGGAGACAACCTACCTGTTTGGGAGTGCAGACTCGTTTGCAGGGCAAAGTTGGGAGATGCTATTACACGGCAGGTCCAGCCGTGGAGTCGACGCACCACCGAGAAAGAACGGACCGCGATTTGGAATCTTGCCAGTTCGGCTGACGGCGAACCAGGTAGAAAAACTGCGAGAAGCAGGACTTTCAGTCTGGGGCCCACTGGAGGGCTGAATACTATTGTTTCCCTTTTAATGGATGAAGGTTACAGAAACCCACTTGAGGGTAAAAATTAAGCAAAACCACAAGTACTGCAATGCTTTGAGGGTACACCGGAGACCAAATTAATGAACAGAGCAGGAAGCAGAATTGTGGGCTGAGAGAACTGTCACATCATGCGCCTTTGAAAAAGGAGAAAGAATCTCAGAAACGCGTCAGGCAGCCAAAGGGAAAATGTTCCGGACTAAAATGCTTGTTCTTTTAATAAATGTTGGTGACAACCTACCTGTTTGGGAGTGTGGACTCGTTTGCAGGGCAAAGTTGAGAGATGTTATTACACAGCAGGTCCAGCCGTGGAGTCGACGCACCACCCGAGAAAGAAGGGACCGCGATTTGGAATCTTGCCAGATCGGATGACGGCGAAGCAGGAAGAAAAACTGCAAGAAGCGGGACTTTCAGTCTGGGGCCCACTGGAGGGCTGAATACTATTGTTTCCCTTTTAATGGATGAAGGTTACAGAAACCCACTTGAGGGTAAAAATTAAGCAAAACCACAAGTACCGCAATGCTTTGAGGGTACACCGGAGACCTAATTAATGAACAGAGCAGGAAGCGGAATTGTGGGCTGAGAGTACTGTGACTTCATGCGCCTTTGAAAAAGGAGAAAGAATCTCAGAAACGCGTCAGGCAGCCAAAGGGAAAATGTTCCGGACTAAAATGCTTGCTTCTTTTAATAAATGTTGGTGACAACCTACCTGTTTGGGAGTGCGGACTCGTTTGCAGGGCAAAGTTGGGAGATGTTATTACACGGCAGGTCCAGCCGTGGAGTCGACGCACCACCCGAGAAAGAAGGGACCGCGATTTGGAATCTTGCCAGATCGGATGACGGCGAAGCAGGTAGAAAAACTGCAAGAAGCGGGACTTTCAGTCTGGGGCCCACTGGAGGGTTGAATACTATTGTTTCCCTTTTAATGGATGAAGGTTTCAGAAACCCACTTGAGGGTAAAAATTAAGCAAAACCACAAGTACAGCAATGCTTTGAGGGTACACCAGAGACCTAATTAATGAACAGAGCAGGAAGCGGAATTGTGGGCTGAGAGTACTGTGACTTCATGCGCCTTTGAAAAAGGAGAAAGAATCTCAGAAACGCGTCAGGCAGCCAAAGGGAAAATGTTCCGGACTAAAATGCTTGCTTCTTTTAATAAATGTTGGTGACAACCTACCTGTTTGGGAGTGCGGACTCGTTTGCAGGGCAAAGTTGGGAGATGTTATTACACGGCAGGTCCAGCCGTGGAGTCGACGCACCACCCGAGAAAGAAGGGACCGCGATTTGGAATCTTGCCAGATCGGATGACGGCGAAGCAGGTAGAAAAACTGCAAGAAGCGGGACTTTCAGTCTGGGGCCCACTGGAGGGCTGAATACTATTGTTTCCCTTTTAATGGATGAAGGTTACAGAAACCCACTTGAGGGTAAAAATTAAGCAAAACCACAAGTACCGCAATGCTTTGAGGGTACACCGGAGACCTAATTAATGAACAGAGCAGGAAGCGGAATTGTGGGCTGAGAGTACTGTGACTTCATGCGCCTTTGAAAAAGGAGAAAGAATCTCAGAAACGCGTCAGGCAGCCAAAGGGAAAATGTTCCGGACTAAAATGCTTGCTTCTTTTAATAAATGTTGGTGACAACCTACCTGTTTGGGAGTGCGGACTCGTTTGCAGGGCAAAGTTGGGAGATGTTATTACACGGCAGGTCCAGCCGTGGAGTCGACGCACCACCCGAGAAAGAAGGGACCGTGATTTGGAATCTTGCCAGATCGGATGACGGCGAAGCAGGTAGAAAAACTGCAAGAAGCGGGACTTTCAGTCTGGGGCCCACTGGAGGGCTGAATACTATTGTTTCCCTTTTAATGGATGAAGGTTACAGAAACCCACTTGAGGGTAAAAATTAAGCAAAACCACAAGTACCACAATGCTTTGAGGGTACACCAGAGACCTAATTAATGAACAGAGCAGGAAGAAGGATTGTGTGCTGAGAGTACTGTGACTTCATGCGCCTTTGAAAAAGGAGAAAGAATCTCAGAAACGCGTCAGGCAGCCAAAGGGAAAATGTTCCGGACTAAAATGCTTGCTTCTTTTAATAAATGTTGGTGACAACCTACTTGTTTGGGAGTGCAGACTCATTTGCAGGGCAAAGTTGGGAGATGTTATTACATGGCAGGTCCAGCCGTGGAGTCGACGCACCACCCGAGAAAGAACGGACCGCGATTTGGAATCTTGCCAGTTCGGATGACGGCGAACCAGGTAGAAAAACTGCAAGAAGCGGGACTTTCAGTCTGGGGCCCACTGGAGGGCTGAATACTATTGTTTCCCTTTTAATGGATGAAGGTTACAGAAACCCACTTGAGGGTAAAAATTAAGCAAAACCACAAGTACTGCAATGCTTTGAGGGTACACCGGAGACCAAATTAATGAACAGAGCAGGAAGCGGAATTGTGGGCTGAGAGTACTGTGACTTCATGCGCCTTTGAAAAAGGAGAAAGAATCTCAGAAACGCGTCAGGCAGCCAAAGGGAAAATGTTCCGGACTAAAATGCTTGCTTCTTTTAATAAATGTTGGTGACAACCTACCTGTTTGGGAGTGCGGACTCGTTTGCAGGGCAAAGTTGGGAGATGTTATTACACGGCAGGTCCAGCCGTGGAGTCGACGCACCACCCGAGAAAGAAGGGACTGCGATTTGGAATCTTGCCAGATCGGATGACGGCGAAGCAGGTAGAAAAACTGCAAGAAGCGGGACTTTCAGTCTGGGGCCCACTGGAGGGCTGAATACTATTGTTTCCCTTTTAATGGATGAAGGTTACAGAAACCCACTTGAGGGTAAAAATTAAGCAAAACCACAAGTACCGCAATGCTTTGAGGGTACACCGGAGACCTAATTAATGAACAGAGCAGGAAGCGGAATTGTGGGCTGAGAGTACTGTGACTTCATGCGCCTTTGAAAAAGGAGAAAGAATCTCAGAAACGCGTCAGGCAGCCAAAGGGAAAATGTTCCGGACTAAAATGCTTGCTTCTTTTAATAAATGTTGGTGACAACCTACCTGTTTGGGAGTGCGGACTCGTTTGCAGGGCAAAGTTGGGAGATGTTATTACACGGCAGGTCCAGCCGTGGAGTCGACGCACCACCCGAGAAAGAAGGGACCGCGATTTGGAATCTTGCCAGATCGGATGACGGCGAAGCAGGTAGAAAAACTGCAAGAAGCGGGACTTTCAGTCTGGGGCCCACTGGAGGGCTGAATACTATTGTTTCCCTTTTAATGGATGAAGGTTACAGAAACCCACTTGAGGGTAAAAATTAAGCAAAACCACAAGTACCGCAATGCTTTGAGGGTACACCGGAGACCTAATTAATGAACAGAGCAGGAAGCGGAATTGTGGGCTGAGAGTACTGTGACTTCATGCGCCTTTGAAAAGGAGAAAGAATCTCAGAAACGCGTCAGGCAGCCAAAGGGAAAATGTTCCGGACTAAAATGCTTGCTTCTTTTAATAAATGTTGGTGACAACCTACCTGTTTGGGAGTGCGGACTCGTTTGCAGGGCAAAGTTGGGAGATGTTATTACACGGCAGGTCCAGCCGTGGAGTCGACGCACCACCCGAGAAAGAAGGGACCGCGATTTGGAATCTTGCCAGATCGGATGACGGCGAAGCAGGTAGAAAAACTGCAAGAAGCGGGACTTTCAGTCTGGGGCCCACTGGAGGGCTGAATACTATTGTTTCCCTTTTAATGGATGAAGGTTACAGAAACCCACTTGAGGGTAAAAATTAAGCAAAACCACAAGTACTGCAATGCTTTGAGGGTACACCGGAGACCTAATTAATGAACAGAGCAGGAAGCGGAATTGTGGGCTGAGAGTACTGTGACTTCATGCGCCTTTGAAAAAGGAGAAAGAATCTCAGAAACGCGTCAGGCAGCCAAAGGGAAAATGTTCCGGACTAAAATGCTTGCTTCTTTTAATAAATGTTGGTGACAACCTACCTGTTTGGGAGTGCGGACTCGTTTGCAGGGCAAAGTTGGGAGATGTTATTACACGGCAGGTCCAGCCGTGGAGTCGACGCACCACCCGAGAAAGAAGGGACCGCGATTTGGAATCTTGCCAGATCGGATGACGGCGAAGCAGGTAGAAAAACTGCAAGAAGCGGGACTTTCAGTCTGGGGCCCACTGGAGGGCTGAATACTATTGTTTCCCTTTTAATGGATGAAGGTTACAGAAACCCACTTGAGGGTAAAAATTAAGCAAAACCACAAGTACCTGCAATGCTTTGAGGGTACACCGGAGACCTAATTAATGAACAGAGCAGGAAGCGGAATTGTGGGCTGAGAGTACTGTGACTTCATGCGCCTTTGAAAAAGGAGAAAGAATCTCAGAAACGCGTCAGGCAGCCAAAGGGAAAATGTTCCGGACTAAAATGCTTGCTTCTTTTAATAAATGTTGGTGACAACCTACCTGTTTGGGAGTGCGGACTCGTTTGCAGGGCAAAGTTGGGAGATGTTATTACACGGCAGGTCCAGCCGTGGAGTCGACGCACCACCCGAGAAAGAAGGGACCGCGATTTGGAATCTTGCCAGATCGGATGACGGCGAAGCAGGTAGAAAAACTGCAAGAAGCGGGACTTTCAGTCTGGGGCCCACTGGAGGGCTGAATACTATTGTTTCCCTTTTAATGGATGAAGGTTACAGAAACCCACTTGAGGGTAAAAATTAAGCAAAACCACAAGTACAGCAATGCTTTGAGGGTACACCGGAGACCTAATTAATGAACAGAGCAGGAAGCGGAATTGTGGGCTGAGAGTACTGTGACTTCATGCGCCTTTGAAAAAGGAGAAAGAATCTCAGAAACGCGTCAGGCAGCCAAAGGGAAAATGTTCTGGACTAAAATGCTTGCTTCTTTTAATAAATGTTGGTGACAACCTACCTGTTTGGGAGTGCGGACTCGTTTGCAGGGCAAAGTTGGGAGATGTTATTACACGGCAGGTCCAGCCGTGGAGTCGACGCACCACCCGAGAAAGAAGGGACTGCGATTTGGAATCTTGCCAGATCGGATGACGGCGAAGCAGGTAGAAAAACTGCAAGAAGCGGTACTTTCAGTCTGGGGTCCACTGGAGGGCTGAATACTATTGTTTCCCTTTTAATGGATGAAGGTTACAGAAACCCACTTGAGGGTAAAAATTAAGCGAAACCACAAGTACAGCACTGCGTTGAGGGTACACCGGAGACCTAATTAATCAACAGAGGAGGAAGCGGAATTGTGGGCTGAGAGTACTGTGACTTCATGCGCCTTTGAAAAAGGGGAAAGAATCTCAAAAACGCGTCAGGCAGCCAAAGGGAAAATGTTCCGGACTAAAATGCTTGCTTCTTTTAATAAATGTTGGAGACAACCTACCTGTTTGGGAGTGCAGACTCGTTTGCAGGGCAAAGTTGGGAGATGCTATTACACGGCAGGTCCAGCTGTGGAGTCGACGCACCACCCGAGGAAGAAGGGACCGCGATTTGGAATCTTGCCAGATCGGATGACGGCGAAGCAGGTAGAAAAACTGCAAGAAGCGGGACTTTCAGTCTGGGGCCCACTGGAGGGCTGAATACTATTGTTTCCTTTTTTAAGGATGAAGGTTACAGAAACCCACTTGAGGGTAAAAATTAAGCAAAACCACAAGTACCGCAATGCTTTGAGGGTACACCGGAGACCTAATTAATGAACAGAGCAGGATAGCGGAATTGTGGGCTGAGAGTACTGTGACTTCATGCGCCTTTGAAAAAGGAGAAAGAATCTCAGAAATGCGTCAGGCAGCCAAAGGGAAAATGTTCCGGACTAAAATGCTTGCTTCTTTTAATAAATGTTGGTGACAACCTACCTGTTTGGGAGTGCGGACTCGTTTGCAGGGCAAAGTTGGGAGATGTTATTACACGGCAGGTCCAGCCGTGGAGTCGACGCACCACCCGAGAAAGAAGGGACCGCGATTTGGAATCTTGCCAGATCGGATGACGGCGAAGCAGGTAGAAAAACTGCAAGAAGCGGGACTTTCAGTCTGGGGCCCACTGGAGGGCTGAATACTATTGTTTCCCTTTTAATGGATGAAGGTTACAGAAACTCACTTGAGGGTAAAAATTAAGCAAAACCACAAGTACTGCAATGCTTTGAGGGTACACCGGAGACCACATTAATGAACTGAGCAGGAAGCGGAATTGTGGGCTGAGAGTACTGTGACTTCATGCGCCTTTGAAAAAGGAGAAAGAATCTCAGAAACGCGTCAGGCAGCCAAAGGGAAAATGTTCCGGACTAAAATGCTTGCTTCTTTTAATAAATGTTGGTGACAACCTACCTGTTTGGGAGTGCAGACTCGTTTGCAGGGCAAAGTTGGGAGATGTTATTACACGGCAGGTCCAGCCGTGGAGTCGACGCACCACCCGAGAAAGAAGGGACCGCGATTTGGAATCTTGCCAGATCGGATGACGGCGAAGCAGGTAGAAAAACTGCAAGAAGCGGGACTTTCAGTCTGGGGCCCACTGGAGGGCTGAATACTATTGTTTCCCTTTTAATGGATGAAGGTTACAGAAACCCACTTGAGGGTAAAAATTAAGCAAAACCACAAGTACTGCAATGCTTTGAGGGTACACCGGAGACCACATTAATGAACTGAGCAGGAAGCGGAATTGTGGGCTGAGAGTACTGTGACTTCATGCGCCTTTGAAAAAGGAGAAAGAATCTCAGAAACGCGTCAGGCAGCCAAAGGGAAAATGTTCCGGACTAAAATGCTTGCTTCTTTTAATAAATGTTGGTGACAACCTACCTGTTTGGGAGTGCGGACTCGTTTGCAGGGCAAAGTTGGGAGATGTTATTACACGGCAGGTCCAGCCGTGGAGTCGACGCACCACCCGAGAAAGAAGGGACCGCGATTTGGAATCTTGCCAGATCGGATGACGGCGAAGCAGGAAGAAAAACTGCAAGAAGCGGGACTTTCAGTCTGGGGCCCACTGGAGGGCTGAATACTATTGTTTCCCTTTTAATGGATGAAGGTTACAGAAACCCACTTGAGAGTAAAAATGAAGCAAAACCACAAGTACCGCAATGCTTTGAGGGTACACCGGAGACCTAATTAATGAACAGAGCAGGAAGAGGAATTGTGGGCTGAGAGTACTGTGACTTCATGCGCCTTTGAAAAAGGAGAAAGAATCTCAGAAACGCGTCAGGCAGCCAAAGGGAAAATGTTCCGGACTAAAATGCTTGCTTCTTTTAATAAATGTTGGTGACAACCTACCTGTTTGGGAGTGCGGACTCGTTTGCAGGGCAAAGTTGGGAGATGTTATTACACGGCAGGTCCAGCTGTGGAGTCGACGCACCACCCGAGAAAGAAGGGACCACGATTTGGAATCTTGCCAGATCGGATGACGGCGAAGCAGGTAGAAAAACTGCAAGAAGCGGGACTTTCAGTCTGTGGCCCAATGGAGGGCTGAATACTATTGTTTCCCTTTTAATCAATGAAGGTTACAGAAACCCACTTGAGGGTAAAAATTAAGCAAAACCACAAGTACAGCAATGCTTTGAGGGTACACCAGAGACCTAATTAATGAACAGAGCAGGAAGCGGAATTGTGGGCTGAGAGTACTGTGACTTCATGCGCCTTTGAAAAAGGAGAAAGAATCTCAGAAACGCGTCAGGCAGCCAAAGGGAAAATGTTCTGGACTAAAATGCTTGCTTCTTTTAATAAATGTTGGTGACAACCTACCTGTTTCGGAGTGCGGACTCGTTTGCAGGGCAAAGTTGGGAGATGTTATTACACGGCAGGTCCAGCCGTGGAGTCGACGCACCACCCGAGAAAGAAGGGACTGCGATTTGGAATCTTGCCAGATCGGATGACGGCGAAGCAGGTAGAAAAACTGCAAGAAGCGGGACTTTCAGTCTGGGGCCCACTGGAGGGCTGAATACTATTGTTTCCCTTTTAATGGATGAAGGTTACAGAAACCCACTTGAGGGTAAAAATTAAGCAAAACCACAAGTACCGCAATGCTTTGAGGGTACACCGGAGACCTAATTAATGAACAGAGCAGGAAGCGGAATTGTGGGCTGAGAGTACTGTGACTTCATGCGCCTTTGAAAAAGGAGAAAGAATCTCAGAAACGCGTCAGGCAGCCAAAGGGAAAATGTTCCGGACTAAAATGCTTGCTTCTTTTAATAAATGTTGGTGACAACCTACCTGTTTGGGAGTGCAGACTCGTTTGCAGGGCAAAGTTGGGAGATGTTATTACACGGCAGGTCCAGCCGTGGAGTCGACGCACCACCCGAGAAAGAAGGGACCGCGATTTGGAATCTTGCCAGATCGGATGACGGCGAAGCAGGTAGAAAAACTGCAAGAAGCGGGACTTTCAGTCTGGGGCCCACTGGAGGGCTGAATACTATTGTTTCCCTTTTGATGGATGAAGGTTACAGAAACCCACTTGAGGGTAAAAATTAAGCAAAACCACAAGTACCGCAATGCTTTGAGGGCACACCGGAGACCTAATTAATTAACAGAGCAGAAAGCAGAATTGTGGGCTGAGAGTACTGTGACTTCATGCGCCTTTGAAAAAGGAGAAAGAATCTCAGAAACGCGTCAGGCAGCCAAAGGGAAAATGTTCCGGACTAAAATGCTTGCTTCTTTTAATAAATGTTGGTGACAACCTACCTGTTTGGGAGTGCAGACTCGTTTGCAGGGCAAAGTTGGGAGATGTTATTACACGGCAGGTCCAGCCGTGGAGTCGACGCACCACCCGAGAAAGAAGGGACCGCGATTTGGAATCTTGCCAGATCGGATGACGGCGAAGCAGGTAGAAAAACTGCAAGAAGCGGGACTTTCAGTCTGTGGCCCACTGGAGGGCTGAATACTATTGTTTCCCTTTTAATGGATGAAGGTTACAGAAACCCACTTGAGGGTAAAAATTAAGCAAAACCACAAGTACCGCAATGCTTTGAGGGTACACCGGAGACCTAATTAATGAACAGAGCAGGAAGCGGAATTGTGGGCTGAGAGTACTGTGACTTCATGCGCCTTTGAAAAAGGAGAAAGAATCTCAGAAACGCGTCAGGCAGCCAAAGGGAAAATGTTCCGGACTAAAATGCTTGCTTCTTTTAATAAATGTTGGTGACAACCTACCTGTTTGGGAGTGCAGACTCGTTTGCAGGGCAAAGTTGGGAGATGTTATTACACGGCAGGTCCAGCCGTGGAGTCGACGCACCACCCGAGAAAGAAGGGACCGCGATTTGGAATCTTGCCAGATCGGATGACGGCGAAGCAGGTAGAAAAACTGCAAGAAGCGGGACTTTCAGTCTGGGGCCCACTGGAGGGCTGAATACTATTGTTTCCCTTTTAATGGATGAAGGTTACAGAAACCCACTTGAGGGTAAAAATTAAGCAAAACCACAAGTACCGCAATGCTTTGAGGGTACACCGGAGACCTAATTAATGAACAGAGCAGGAAGCGGAATTGTGGGCTGAGAGTACTGTGACTTCATGCGCCTTTGAAAAAGGAGAAAGAATCTCAGAAACGCGTCAGGCAGCCAAAGGGAAAATGTTCCGGACTAAAATGCTTGCTTCTTTTAATAAATGTTGGTGACAACCTACCTGTTTGGGAGTGCAGACTCGTTTGCAGGGCAAAGTTGGGAGATGTTATTACACGGCAGGTCCAGCCGTGGAGTCGACGCACCACCCGAGAAAGAAGGGACCGCGATTTGGAATCTTGCCAGATCGGATGACGGCGAAGCAGGTAGAAAAACTGCAAGAAGCGGGACTTTCAGTCTGGGGCCCACTGGAGGGCTGAATACTATTGTTTCCCTTTTAATGGATGAAGGTTACAGAAACCCACTTGAGGGTAAAAATTAAGCAAAACCACAAGTACCGCAATGCTTTGAGGGTACACCGGAGACCTAATTAATGAACAGAGCAGGAAGCGGAATTGTGGGCTGAGAGTACTGTGACTTCATGCGCCTTTGAAAAAGGAGAAAGAATCTCAGAAACGCGTCAGGCAGCCAAAGGGAAAATGTTCCGGACTAAAATGCTTGCTTCTTTTAATAAATGTTGGTGACAACCTACCTGTTTGGGAGTGCAGACTCGTTTGCAGGGCAAAGTTGGGAGATGTTATTACACGGCAGGTCCAGCCGTGGAGTCGACGCACCACCCGAGAAAGAAGGGACCGCGATTTGGAATCTTGCCAGATCGGATGACGGCGAAGCAGGTAGAAAAACTGCAAGAAGCGGGACTTTCAGTCTGGGGCCCACTGGAGGGCTGAATACTATTGTTTCCCTTTTAATGGATGAAGGTTACAGAAACCCACTTGAGGGTAAAAATTAAGCAAAACCACAAGTACCGCAATGCTTTGAGGGTACACCGGAGACCTAATTAATGAACAGAGCAGGAAGCGGAATTGTGGGCTGAGAGTACTGTGACTTCATGCGCCTTTGAAAAAGGAGAAAGAATCTCAGAAACGCGTCAGGCAGCCAAAGGGAAAATGTTCCGGACTAAAATGCTTGCTTCTTTTAATAAATGTTGGTGACAACCTACCTGTTTGGGAGTGCGGACTCGTTTGCAGGGCAAAGTTGGGAGATGTTATTACACGGCAGGTCCAGCCGTGGAGTCGACGCACCACCCGAGAAAGAAGGGACCGCGATTTGGAATCTTGCCAGATCGGATGACGGCGAAGCAGGTAGAAAAACTGCAAGAAGCGGGACTTTCAGTCTGGGGCCCACTGGAGGGCTGAATACTATTGTTTCCCTTTTAATGGATGAAGGTTACAGAAACCCACTTGAGGGTAAAAATTAAGCAAAACCACAAGTACCGCAATGCTTTGAGGGTACACCGGAGACCTAATTAATGAACAGAGCAGGAAGCGGAATTGTGGGCTGAGAGTACTGTGACTTCATGCGCCTTTGAAAAAGGAGAAAGAATCTCAGAAACGCGTCAGGCAGCCAAAGGGAAAATGTTCCGGACTAAAATGCTTGCTTCTTTTAATAAATGTTGGTGACAACCTACCTGTTTGGGAGTGCGGACTCGTTTGCAGGGCAAAGTTGGGAGATGTTATTACACGGCAGGTCCAGCCGTGGAGTCGACGCACCACCCGAGAAAGAAGGGACCGCGATTTGGAATCTTGCCAGATCGGATGACGGCGAAGCAGGTAGAAAAACTGCAAGAAGCGGGACTTTCAGTCTGGGGCCCACTGGAGGGCTGAATACTATTGTTTCCCTTTTAATGGATGAAGGTTACAGAAACCCACTTGAGGGTAAAAATTAAGCAAAACCACAAGTACTGCAATGCTTTGAGGGTACACCGGAGACCTAATTAATGAACAGAGCAGGAAGCGGAATTGTGGGCTGAGAGTACTGTGACTTCATGCGCCTTTGAAAAAGGAGAAAGAATCTCAGAAACGCGTCAGGCAGCCAAAGGGAAAATGTTCCGGACTAAAATGCTTGCTTCTTTTAATAAATGTTGGTGACAACCTACCTGTTTGGGAGTGCGGACTCGTTTGCAGGGCAAAGTTGGGAGATGTTATTACACGGCAGGTCCAGCCGTGGAGTCGACGCACCACCCGAGAAAGAAGGGACCGCGATTTGGAATCTTGCCAGATAGGATGAATGCGAAGCAGGTAGAAAAACTGCAAGAAGCGGGACTTTCAGTCTGGGGCCCACTGGAGGGCTGAATACTATTGTTTCCCTTTTAATGGATGAAGGTTACAGAAACCCACTTGAGGGTAAAAATTAAGCAAAACCACAAGTACCGCAATGCTTTGAGGGTACACCGGAGACCTAATTAATGAACAGAGCAGGAAGAGGAATTGTGGGCTGAGAGTACTGTGACTTCATGCGCCTTTGAAAAAGGAGAAAGAATCTCAGAAACGCGTCAGGCAGCCAAAGGGAAAATGTACCGGACTAAAATGCTTGCTTCTTTTAATAAATGTTGGTGACAACCTACCTGTTTGGGAGTGCGGACTCGTTTGCAGGGCAAAGTTGGGAGATGTTATTACACGGCAGGTCCAGCCGTGGAGTCGACGCACCACCCGAGAAAGAAGTGACCACGATTTGGAATCTTGCCAGATCGGATGACGGCGAAGCAGGTAGAAAAACTGCAAGAAGCGGGACTTTCAGTCTGGGGCCCACTGGAGGGATGAATACTATTGTTTCCCTTTTAATGGATGAAGGTTACAGAAACCCACTTGAGGGTAAAAATTAAGCAAAACCACAAGTACAGCAATGCTTTGAGGGTACACCGGAGACCTAATTAATGAACAGAGCAGGAAGCGGAATTGTGGGCTGAGAGTACTGTGACTTCATGCGCCTTTGAAAAAGGAGAAAGAATCTCAGAAACGCGTCAGGCAGCCAAAGGGAAAATGTTCCGGACTAAAATGCTTGCTTCTTTTAATAAATGTTGGTGACAACCTACCTGTTTGGGAGTGCGGACTCGTTTGCAGGGCAAAGTTGGGAGATGTTATTACACGGCAGGTCCAGCCGTGGAGTCGACGCACCACCCGAGAAAGAAGGGACTGCGATTTGGAATCTTGCCAGATCGGATGACGGCGAAGCAGGTAGAAAAACTGCAAGAAGCGGGACTTTCAGTCTGGGGCCCACTGGAGGGCTGAATACTATTGTTTCCCTTTTAATGGATGAAGGTTACAGAAACCCACTTGAGGGTAAAAATTAAGCAAAACCACAAGTACCGCAATGCTTTGAGGGTACACCGGAGACCTAATTAATGAACAGAGCAGGAAGCGGAATTGTGGGCTGAGAGTACTGTGACTTCATGCGCCTTTGAAAAAGGAGAAAGAATCTCAGAAACGCGTCAGGCAGCCAAAGGGAAAATGTTCCGGACTAAAATGCTTGCTTCTTTTAATAAATGTTGGTGACAACCTACCTGTTTGGGAGTGCAGACTCGTTTGCAGGGCAAAGTTGGGAGATGTTATTACACGGCAGGTCCAGCCGTGGAGTCGACGCACCACCCGAGAAAGAAGGGACCGCGATTTGGAATCTTGCCAGATCGGATGACGGCGAAGCAGGTAGAAAAACTGCAAGAAGCGGGACTTTCAGTCTGGGGCCCACTGGAGGGCTGAATACTATTGTTTCCCTTTTAATGGATGAAGGTTACAGAAACCCACTTGAGGGTAAAAATTAAGCAAAACCACAAGTACCGCAATGCTTTGAGGGTACACCGGAGACCTAATTAATGAACAGAGCAGGAAGCGGAATTGTGGGCTGAGAGTACTGTGACTTCATGCGCCTTTGAAAAAGGAGAAAGAATCTCAGAAATGCGTCAGGCAGCCAAAGGGAAAATGTTCCGGACTAAAATGCTTGCTTCTTTTAATAAATGTTGGTGACAACCTACCTGTTTGGGAGTGCGGACTCGTTTGCAGGGCAAAGTTGGGAGATGTTATTACACGGCAGGTCCAGCCGTGGAGTCGACGCACCACCCGAGAAAGAAGGGACCGCGATTTGGAATCTTGCCAGATCGGATGACGGCGAAGCAGGTAGAAAAACTGCAAGAAGCGGGACTTTCAGTCTGGGGCCCACTGGAGGGCTGAATACTATTGTTTCCCTTTTAATGGATGAAGGTTACAGAAACCCACTTGAGGGTAAAAATTAAGCAAAACCACAAGTACCGCAATGCTTTGAGGGTACACCGGAGACCTAATTAATGAACAGAGCAGGAAGCGGAATTGTGGGCTGAGAGTACTGTGACTTCATGCGCCTTTGAAAAAGGAGAAAGAATCTCAGAAACGCGTCAGGCAGCCAAAGGGAAAATGTTCCGGACTAAAATGCTTGCTTCTTTTAATAAATGTTGGTGACAACCTACCTGTTTGGGAGTGCGGACTCGTTTGCAGGGCAAAGTTGGGAGATGTTATTACACGGCAGGTCCAGCCGTGGAGTCGACGCACCACCCGAGAAAGAAGGGACCGCGATTTGGAATCTTGCCAGATCGGATGACGGCGAAGCAGGTAGAAAAACTGCAAGAAGCGGGACTTTCAGTCTGGGGCCCACTGGAGGGCTGAATACTATTGTTTCCCTTTTAATGGATGAAGGTTACAGAAACCCACTTGAGGGTAAAAATTAAGCAAAACCACAAGTACCGCAATGCTTTGAGGGTACACCGGAGACCTAATTAATGAACAGAGCAGGAAGCAGAATTGTGGGCTGAGAGTACTGTGACTTCATGCGCCTTTGAAAAAGGGGAAAGAATCTCAAAAACGCGTCAGGCAGCCAAAGGGAAAATGTTCCGGACTAAAATGCTTGCTTCTTTTAATAAATGTTGGTGACAACCTACCTGTTTGGGAGTGCGGACTCGTTTGCAGGGCAAAGTTGGGAGATGTTATTACACGGCAGGTCCAGCCGTGGAGTCGACGCACCACCCGAGAAAGAAGGGACCGCGATTTGGAATCTTGCCAGATCGGATGACGGCGAAGCAGGTAGAAAAACTGCAAGAAGCGGGACTTTCAGTCTGGGGCCCACTGGAGGGCTGAATACTATTGTTTCCCTTTTAATGGATGAAGGTTACAGAAACCCACTTGAGGGTAAAAATTAAGCAAAACCACAAGTACCGCAATGCTTTGAGGGTACACCGGATACCTAATTAATGAACAGAGCAGGAAGCGGAATTGTGGGCTGAGAGTACTGTGACTTCATACGCCTTTGAAAAAGGAGAAAGAATCTCAGAAACGCGTCAGGCAGCCAAAGGGAAACTGTTCCGGACTAAAATGCTTGCTTATTTTAATAAATGTTGGTGACAACCTACCTGTTTGGGAGTGCGGACTCGTTTGCAGGGCAAAGTTGGGAGATGTTATTACACGGCAGGTCCAGCTGTGGAGTCGACGCACCACCCGAGAAAGAAGGGACCGCGATTTGGAATCTTGCCAGATCGGAAGACGGCGAAGCAGGTAGAAAAACTGCAAGAAGCGGGACTTTCAGTCTGGGGCCCACTGGAGGGCTGAATACTATTGTTTCCCTTTTAATGGATGAAGGTTACAGAAACCCACTTGAGGGTAAAAATTAAGCAAAACCACAAGTACAGCAATGCTTTGAGGGTACACCGGAGACCTAATTAATGAACAGAGCAGGAAGCGGAATTGTGGGCTGAGAGTACTGTGACTTCATGCGCCTTTGAAAAAGGAGAAAGAATCTCAGAAACGCGTCAGGCAGCCAAAGGGAAAATGTTCCGGACTAAAATGCTTGCTTCTTTTAATAAATGTTGGTGACAACCTACCTGTTTGGGAGTGCGGACTCGTTTGCAGGGCAAAGTTGGGAGATGTTATTACACGGCAGGTCCAGCCGTGGAGTCGACGCACCACCCGAGAAAGAAGGGACCGCGATTTGGAATCTTGCCAGATCGGATGACGGCGAAGCAGGTAGAAAAACTGCAAGAAGCGGGACTTTCAGTCTGGGGCCCACTGGAGGGCTGAATACTATTGTTTCCCTTTTAATGGATGAAGGTTACAGAAACCCACTTGAGGGTAAAAATTAAGCAAAACCACAAGTACCGCAATGCTTTGAGGGTACACCGGAGACCTAATTAATGAACAGAGCAGGAAGCGGAATTGTGGGCTGAGAGTACTGTGACTTCATGCGCCTTTGAAAAAGGAGAAAGAATCTCAGAAACGCGTCAGGCAGCCAAAGG
The DNA here is from genome assembly GCA_963921515.1 of Calotriton arnoldi. Lineage (NCBI taxonomy): Eukaryota > Metazoa > Chordata > Amphibia > Caudata > Salamandridae > Calotriton > Calotriton arnoldi. The sequence goes on along the minus strand of CAWUFW010002723.1, from coordinate 1,923,312 downwards.
GAAAATGTTCCGGACTAAAATGCTTGCTTCTTTTAATAAATGTTGGTGACAACCTACCTGTTTGGGAGTGCGGACTCGTTTGCAGGGCAAAGTTGGGAGATGTTATTACACGGCAGGTCCAGCCGTGGAGTCGACGCACCACCCGAGAAAGAAGGGACCGCGATTTGGAATCTTGCCAGATCGGATGACGGCGAAGCAGGTAGAAAAACTGCAAGAAGCGGGACTTTCAGTCTGGGGCCCACTGGAGGGCTGAATACTATTGTTTCCCTTTTAATGGATGAAGGTTACAGAAACCCACTTGAGGGTAAAAATTAAGCAAAACCACAAGTACCGCAATGCTTTGAGGGTACACCGGAGACCTAATTAATGAACAGAGCAGGAAGCGGAATTGTGGGCTGAGAGTACTGTGACTTCATGCGCCTTTGAAAAAGGAGAAAGAATCTCAGAAACGCGTCAGGCAGCCAAAGGGAAAATGTTCCGGACTAAAATGCTTGCTTCTTTTAATAAATGTTGGTGACAACCTACCTGTTTGGGAGTGCAGACTCGTTTGCAGGGCAAAGTTGGGAGATGTTATTACACGGCAGGTCCAGCCGTGGAGTCGACGCACCACCCGAGAAAGAAGGGACCGCGATTTGGAATCTTGCCAGATCGGATGACGGCGAAGCAGGTAGAAAAACTGCAAGAAGCGGGACTTTCAGTCTGGGGCCCACTGGAGGGCTGAATACTATTGTTTCCCTTTTAATGGATGAAGGTTACAGAAACCCACTTGAGGGTAAAAATTAAGCAAAACCACAAGTACCGCAATGCTTTGAGGGTACACCGGAGACCTAATTAATGAACAGAGCAGGAAGCGGAATTGTGGGCTGAGAGTACTGTGACTTCATGCGCCTTTGAAAAAGGAGAAAGAATCTCAGAAACGCGTCAGGCAGCCAAAGGGAAAATGTTCCGGACTAAAATGCTTGCTTCTTTTAATAAATGTTGGTGACAACCTACCTGTTTGGGAGTGCAGACTCGTTTGCAGGGCAAAGTTGGGAGATGTTATTACACGGCAGGTCCAGCCGTGGAGTCGACGCACCACCCGAGAAAGAAGGGACCGCGATTTGGAATCTTGCCAGATCGGATGACGGCGAAGCAGGTAGAAAAACTGCAAGAAGCGGGACTTTCAGTCTGGGGCCCACTGGAGGGCTGAATACTATTGTTTCCCTTTTAATGGATGAAGGTTACAGAAACCCACTTGAGGGTAAAAATTAAGCAAAACCACAAGTACCGCAATGCTTTGAGGGTACACCGGAGACCTAATTAATGAACAGAGCAGGAAGCGGAATTGTGGGCTGAGAGTACTGTGACTTCATGCGCCTTTGAAAAAGGAGAAAGAATCTCAGAAACGCGTCAGGCAGCCAAAGGGAAAATGTTCCGGACTAAAATGCTTGCTTCTTTTAATAAATGTTGGTGACAACCTACCTGTTTGGGAGTGCAGACTCGTTTGCAGGGCAAAGTTGGGAGATGTTATTACACGGCAGGTCCAGCCGTGGAGTCGACGCACCACCCGAGAAAGAAGGGACCGCGATTTGGAATCTTGCCAGATCGGATGACGGCGAAGCAGGTAGAAAAACTGCAAGAAGCGGGACTTTCAGTCTGGGGCCCACTGGAGGGCTGAATACTATTGTTTCCCTTTTAATGGATGAAGGTTACAGAAACCCACTTGAGGGTAAAAATTAAGCAAAACCACAAGTACCGCAATGCTTTGAGGGTACACCGGAGACCTAATTAATGAACAGAGCAGGAAGCGGAATTGTGGGCTGAGAGTACTGTGACTTCATGCGCCTTTGAAAAAGGAGAAAGAATCTCAGAAACGCGTCAGGCAGCCAAAGGGAAAATGTTCCGGACTAAAATGCTTGCTTCTTTTAATAAATGTTGGTGACAACCTACCTGTTTGGGAGTGCAGACTCGTTTGCAGGGCAAAGTTGGGAGATGTTATTACACGGCAGGTCCAGCCGTGGAGTCGACGCACCACCCGAGAAAGAAGGGACCGCGATTTGGAATCTTGCCAGATCGGATGACGGCGAAGCAGGTAGAAAAACTGCAAGAAGCGGGACTTTCAGTCTGGGGCCCACTGGAGGGCTGAATACTATTGTTTCCCTTTTAATGGATGAAGGTTACAGAAACCCACTTGAGGGTAAAAATTAAGCAAAACCACAAGTACCGCAATGCTTTGAGGGCACACCGGAGACCTAATTAATGAACAGAGCAGGAAGCGGAATTGTGGGCTGAGAGTACTGTGACTTCATGCGCCTTTGAAAAAGGAGAAAGAATCTCAGAAACGCGTCAGGCAGCCAAAGGGAAAATGTTCCGGACTAAAATGCTTGCTTCTTTTAATAAATGTTGGTGACAACCTACCTGTTTGGGAGTGCAGACTCGTTTGCAGGGCAAAGTTGGGAGATGTTATTACACGGCAGGTCCAGCCGTGGAGTCGACGCACCACCCGAGAAAGAAGGGACCGCGATTTGGAATCTTGCCAGATCGGATGACGGCGAAGCAGGTAGAAAAACTGCAAGAAGCGGGACTTTCAGTCTGGGGCCCACTGGAGGGCTGAATACTATTGTTTCCCTTTTAATGGATGAAGGTTACAGAAACCCACTTGAGGGTAAAAATTAAGCAAAACCACAAGTACCGCAATGCTTTGAGGGTACACCGGAGACCTAATTAATGAACAGAGCAGGAAGCGGAATTGTGGGCTGAGAGTACTGTGACTTCATGCGCCTTTGAAAAAGGAGAAAGAATCTCAGAAACGCGTCAGGCAGCCAAAGGGAAAATGTTCCGGACTAAAATGCTTGCTTCTTTTAATAAATGTTGGTGACAACCTACCTGTTTGGGAGTGCGGACTCGTTTGCAGGGCAAAGTTGGGAGATGTTATTACACGGCAGGTCCAGCCGTGGAGTCGACGCACCACCCGAGAAAGAAGGGACCGCGATTTGGAATCTTGCCAGATCGGATGACGGCGAAGCAGGTAGAAAAACTGCAAGAAGCGGGACTTTCAGTCTGGGGCCCACTGGAGGGCTGAATACTATTGTTTCCCTTTTAATGGATGAAGGTTACAGAAACCCACTTGAGGGTAAAAATTAAGCAAAACCACAAGTACCGCAATGCTTTGAGGGTACACCGGAGACCTAATTAATGAACAGAGCAGGAAGCGGAATTGTGGGCTGAGAGTACTGTGACTTCATGCGCCTTTGAAAAAGGAGAAAGAATCTCAGAAACGCGTCAGGCAGCCAAAGGGAAAATGTTCCGGACTAAAATGCTTGCTTCTTTTAATAAATGTTGGTGACAACCTACCTGTTTGGGAGTGCGGACTCGTTTGCAGGGCAAAGTTGGGAGATGTTATTACACGGCAGGTCCAGCCGTGGAGTCGACGCACCACCCGAGAAAGAAGGGACCGCGATTTGGAATCTTGCCAGATCGGATGACGGCGAAGCAGGTAGAAAAACTGCAAGAAGCGGGACTTTCAGTCTGGGGCCCACTGGAGGGCTGAATACTATTGTTTCCCTTTTAATGGATGAAGGTTACAGAAACCCACTTGAGGGTAAAAATTAAGCAAAACCACAAGTACCGCAATGCTTTGAGGGTACACCGGAGACCTAATTAATGAACAGAGCAGGAAGCGGAATTGTGGGCTGAGAGTACTGTGACTTCATGCGCCTTTGAAAAAGGAGAAAGAATCTCAGAAACGCGTCAGGCAGCCAAAGGGAAAATGTTCCGGACTAAAATGCTTGCTTCTTTTAATAAATGTTGGTGACAACCTACCTGTTTGGGAGTGCGGACTCGTTTGCAGGGCAAAGTTGGGAGATGTTATTACACGGCAGGTCCAGCCGTGGAGTCGACGCACCACCCGAGAAAGAAGGGACCGCGATTTGGAATCTTGCCAGATCGGATGACGGCGAAGCAGGTAGAAAAACTGCAAGAAGCGGGACTTTCAGTCTGGGGCCCACTGGAGGGCTGAATACTATTGTTTCCCTTTTAATGGATGAAGGTTACAGAAACCCACTTGAGGGTAAAAATTAAGCAAAACCACAAGTACTGCAATGCTTTGAGGGTACACCGGAGACCTAATTAATGAACAGAGCAGGAAGCGGAATTGTGGGCTGAGAGTACTGTGACTTCATGCGCCTTTGAAAAAGGAGAAAGAATCTCAGAAACGCGTCAGGCAGCCAAAGGGAAAATGTTCCGGACTAAAATGCTTGCTTCTTTTAATAAATGTTGGTGACAACCTACCTGTTTGGGAGTGCGGACTCGTTTGCAGGGCAAAGTTGGGAGATGTTATTACACGGCAGGTCCAGCCGTGGAGTCGACGCACCACCCGAGAAAGAAGGGACCGCGATTTGGAATCTTGCCAGATCGGATGACGGCGAAGCAGGTAGAAAAACTGCAAGAAGCGGGACTTTCAGTCTGGGGCCCACTGGAGGGCTGAATACTATTGTTTCCCTTTTAATGGATGAAGGTTACAGAAACCCACTTGAGAGTAAAAATTAAGCAAAACTACAAGTACCGCAATGCTTTGAGGGTACACCGGAGACCTAATTAATGAACAGAGCAGGAAGCGGAATTGTGGGCTGAGAGTACTGTGACTTCATGCGCCTTTGAAAAAGGAGAAAGAATCTCATAAACGCGTCAGGCAGCCAAAGGGAAAATGTTCCGGACTAAAATGCTTGCTTCTTTTAATAAATGTTGGTGACAACCTACCTGTTTGGGAGTGCGGACTCGTTTGCAGGGCAAAGTTGGGAGATGTTATTACACGGCAGGTCCAGCCGTGGAGTCGACGCACCACCCGAGAAAGAAGGGACCGCGATTTGGAATCTTGCCAGATCGGATGACGGCGAAGCAGGTAGAAAAACTGCAAGAAGCGGGACTTTCAGTCTGGGGCCCACTGGAGGGCTGAATACTATTGTTTCCCTTTTAATGGATGAAGGTTACAGAAACCCACTTGAGGGTAAAAATTAAGCAAAACCACAAGTACCGCAATGCTTTGAGGGTACACCGGAGACCTAATTAATGAACAGAGCAGGAAGCGGAATTGTGGGCTGAGAGTACTGTGACTTCATGCGCCTTTGAAAAAGGAGAAAGAATCTCAGAAACGCGTCAGGCAGCCAAAGGGAAAATGTTCCGGACTAAAATGCTTGCTTCTTTTAATAAATGTTGGTGACAACCTACCTGTTTGGGAGTGCAGACTCGTTTGCAGGGCAAAGTTGGGAGATGTTATTACACGGCAGGTCCAGCCGTGGAGTCGACGCACCACCCGAGAAAGAAGGGACCGCGATTTGGAATCTTGCCAGATCGGATGACGGCGAAGCAGGTAGAAAAACTGCAAGAAGCGGGACTTTCAGTCTGGGGCCCACTGGAGGGCTGAATACTATTGTTTCCCTTTTAATGGATGAAGGTTACAGAAACCCACTTGAGGGTAAAAATTAAGCAAAACCACAAGTACTGCAATGCTTTGAGGGTACACCGGAGACCTAATTAATGAACAGAGCAGGAAGCGGAATTGTGGGCTGAGAGTACTGTGACTTCATGCGCCTTTGAAAAAGGAGAAAGAATCTCAGAAACGCGTCAGGCAGCCAAAGGGAAAATGTTCCGGACTAAAATGCTTGCTTCTTTTAATAAATGTTGGTGACAACCTACCTGTTTGGGAGTGCGGACTCGTTTGCAGGGCAAAGTTGGGAGATGTTATTACACGGCAGGTCCAGCCGTGGAGTCGACGCACCACCCGAGAAAGAAGGGACCGCGATTTGGAATCTTGCCAGATCGGATGACGGCGAAGCAGGTAGAAAAACTGCAAGAAGCGGGACTTTCAGTCTGGGGCCCACTGGAGGGCTGAATACTATTGTTTCCCTTTTAATGGATGAAGGTTACAGAAACCCACTTGAGGGTAAAAATTAAGCAAAACCACAAGTACCGCAATGCTTTGAGGGTACACCGGAGACCTAATTAATGAACAGAGCAGGAAGCGGAATTGTGGGCTGAGAGTACTGTGACTTCATGCGCCTTTGAAAAAGGAGAAAGAATCTCAGAAACGCGTCAGGCAGCCAAAGGGAAAATGTTCCGGACTAAAATGCTTGCTTCTTTTAATAAATGTTGGTGACAACCTACCTGTTTGGGAGTGCGGACTCGTTTGCAGGGCAAAGTTGGGAGATGTTATTACACGGCAGGTCCAGCCGTGGAGTCGACGCACCACCCGAGAAAGAAGGGACCGCGATTTGGAATCTTGCCAGATCGGATGACGGCGAAGCAGGTAGAAAAACTGCAAGAAGCGGGACTTTCAGTCTGGGGCCCACTGGAGGGCTGAATACTATTGTTTCCCTTTTAATGGATGAAGGTTACAGAAACCCACTTGAGGGTAAAAATTAAGCAAAACCACAAGTACCGCAATGCTTTGAGGGTACACCGGAGACCTAATTAATGAACAGAGCAGGAAGCGGAATTGTGGGCTGAGAGTACTGTGACTTCATGCGCCTTTGAAAAAGGAGAAAGAATCTCAGAAACGCGTCAGGCAGCCAAAGGGAAAATGTTCCGGACTAAAATGCTTGCTTCTTTTAATAAATGTTGGTGACAACCTACCTGTTTGGGAGTGCGGACTCGTTTGCAGGGCAAAGTTGGGAGATGTTATTACACGGCAGGTCCAGCCGTGGAGTCGACGCACCACCCGAGAAAGAAGGGACCGCGATTTGGAATCTTGCCAGATCGGATGACGGCGAAGCAGGTAGAAAAACTGCAAGAAGCGGGACTTTCAGTCTGGGGCCCACTGGAGGGCTGAATACTATTGTTTCCCTTTTAATGGATGAAGGTTACAGAAACCCACTTGAGGGTAAAAATTAAGCAAAACCACAAGTACCGCAATGCTTTGAGGGTACACCGGAGACCTAATTAATGAACAGAGCAGGAAGCGGAATTGTGGGCTGAGAGTACTGTGACTTCATGCGCCTTTGAAAAAGGAGAAAGAATCTCAGAAACGCGTCAGGCAGCCAAAGGGAAAATGTTCCGGACTAAAATGCTTGCTTCTTTTAATAAATGTTGGTGACAACCTACCTGTTTGGGAGTGCGGACTCGTTTGCAGGGCAAAGTTGGGAGATGTTATTACACGGCAGGTCCAGCCGTGGAGTCGACGCACCACCCGAGAAAGAAGGGACCGCGATTTGGAATCTTGCCAGATCGGATGACGGCGAAGCAGGTAGAAAAACTGCAAGAAGCGGGACTTTCAGTCTGGGGCCCACTGGAGGGCTGAATACTATTGTTTCCCTTTTAATGGATGAAGGTTACAGAAACCCACTTGAGGGTAAAAATTAAGCAAAACCACAAGTACTGCAATGCTTTGAGGGTACACCGGAGACCTAATTAATGAACAGAGCAGGAAGCGGAATTGTGGGCTGAGAGTACTGTGACTTCATGCGCCTTTGAAAAAGGAGAAAGAATCTCAGAAACGCGTCAGGCAGCCAAAGGGAAAATGTTCCGGACTAAAATGCTTGCTTCTTTTAATAAATGTTGGTGACAACCTACCTGTTTGGGAGTGCGGACTCGTTTGCAGGGCAAAGTTGGGAGATGTTATTACACGGCAGGTCCAGCCGTGGAGTCGACGCACCACCCGAGAAAGAAGGGACCGCGATTTGGAATCTTGCCAGATCGGATGACGGCGAAGCAGGTAGAAAAACTGCAAGAAGCGGGACTTTCAGTCTGGGGCCCACTGGAGGGCTGAATACTATTGTTTCCCTTTTAATGGATGAAGGTTACAGAAACCCACTTGAGGGTAAAAATTAAGCAAAACCACAAGTACCGCAATGCTTTGAGGGTACACCGGAGACCTAATTAATGAACAGAGCAGGAAGCGGAATTGTGGGCTGAGAGTACTGTGACTTCATGCGCCTTTGAAAAAGGAGAAAGAATCTCAGAAACGCGTCAGGCAGCCAAAGGGAAAATGTTCCGGACTAAAATGCTTGCTTCTTTTAATAAATGTTGGTGACAACCTACCTGTTTGGGAGTGCGGACTCGTTTGCAGGGCAAAGTTGGGAGATGTTATTACACGGCAGGTCCAGCCGTGGAGTCGACGCACCACCCGAGAAAGAAGGGACCGCGATTTGGAATCTTGCCAGATCGGATGACGGCGAAGCAGGTAGAAAAACTGCAAGAAGCGGGACTTTCAGTCTGGGGCCCACTGGAGGGCTGAATACTATTGTTTCCCTTTTAATGGATGAAGGTTACAGAAACCCACTTGAGGGTAAAAATTAAGCAAAACCACAAGTACCGCAATGCTTTGAGGGTACACCGGAGACCTAATTAATGAACAGAGCAGGAAGCGGAATTGTGGGCTGAGAGTACTGTGACTTCATGCGCCTTTGAAAAAGGAGAAAGAATCTCAGAAACGCGTCAGGCAGCCAAAGGGAAAATGTTCCGGACTAAAATGCTTGCTTCTTTTAATAAATGTTGGTGACAACCTACCTGTTTGGGAGTGCGGACTCGTTTGCAGGGCAAAGTTGGGAGATGTTATTACACGGCAGGTCCAGCCGTGGAGTCGACGCACCACCCGAGAAAGAAGGGACCGCGATTTGGAATCTTGCCAGATCGGATGACGGCGAAGCAGGTAGAAAAACTGCAAGAAGCGGGACTTTCAGTCTGGGGCCCACTGGAGGGCTGAATACTATTGTTTCCCTTTTAATGGATGAAGGTTACAGAAACCCACTTGAGGGTAAAAATTAAGCAAAACCACAAGTACCGCAATGCTTTGAGGGTACACCGGAGACCTAATTAATGAACAGAGCAGGAAGCGGAATTGTGGGCTGAGAGTACTGTGACTTCATGCGCCTTTGAAAAAGGAGAAAGAATCTCAGAAACGCGTCAGGCAGCCAAAGGGAAAATGTTCCGGACTAAAATGCTTGCTTCTTTTAATAAATGTTGGTGACAACCTACCTGTTTGGGAGTGCGGACTCGTTTGCAGGGCAAAGTTGGGAGATGTTATTACACGGCAGGTCCAGCCGTGGAGTCGACGCACCACCCGAGAAAGAAGGGACCGCGATTTGGAATCTTGCCAGATCGGATGACGGCGAAGCAGGTAGAAAAACTGCAAGAAGCGGGACTTTCAGTCTGGGGCCCACTGGAGGGCTGAATACTATTGTTTCCCTTTTAATGGATGAAGGTTACAGAAACCCACTTGAGGGTAAAAATTAAGCAAAACCACAAGTACCGCAATGCTTTGAGGGTACACCGGAGACCTAATTAATGAACAGAGCAGGAAGCGGAATTGTGGGCTGAGAGTACTGTGACTTCATGCGCCTTTGAAAAAGGAGAAAGAATCTCAGAAACGCGTCAGGCAGCCAAAGGGAAAATGTTCCGGACTAAAATGCTTGCTTCTTTTAATAAATGTTGGTGACAACCTACCTGTTTGGGAGTGCAGACTCGTTTGCAGGGCAAAGTTGGGAGATGTTATTACACGGCAGGTCCAGCCGTGGAGTCGACGCACCACCCGAGAAAGAAGGGACCGCGATTTGGAATCTTGCCAGATCGGATGACGGCGAAGCAGGTAGAAAAACTGCAAGAAGCGGGACTTTCAGTCTGGGGCCCACTGGAGGGCTGAATACTATTGTTTCCCTTTTAATGGATGAAGGTTACAGAAACCCACTTGAGGGTAAAAATTAAGCAAAACCACAAGTACCGCAATGCTTTGAGGGTACACCGGAGACCTAATTAATGAACAGAGCAGGAAGCGGAATTGTGGGCTGAGAGTACTGTGACTTCATGCGCCTTTGAAAAAGGAGAAAGAATCTCAGAAACGCGTCAGGCAGCCAAAGGGAAAATGTTCCGGACTAAAATGCTTGCTTCTTTTAATAAATGTTGGTGACAACCTACCTGTTTGGGAGTGCGGACTCGTTTGCAGGGCAAAGTTGGGAGATGTTATTACACGGCAGGTCCAGCCGTGGAGTCGACGCACCACCCGAGAAAGAAGGGACCGCGATTTGGAATCTTGCCAGATCGGATGACGGCGAAGCAGGTAGAAAAACTGCAAGAAGCGGGACTTTCAGTCTGGGGCCCACTGGAGGGCTGAATACTATTGTTTCCCTTTTAATGGATGAAGGTTACAGAAACCCACTTGAGGGTAAAAATTAAGCAAAACCACAAGTACCGCAATGCTTTGAGGGTACACCGGAGACCTAATTAATGAACAGAGCAGGAAGCGGAATTGTGGGCTGAGAGTACTGTGACTTCATGCGCCTTTGAAAAAGGAGAAAGAATCTCAGAAACGCGTCAGGCAGCCAAAGGGAAAATGTTCCGGACTAAAATGCTTGCTTCTTTTAATAAATGTTGGTGACAACCTACCTGTTTGGGAGTGCGGACTCGTTTGCAGGGCAAAGTTGGGAGATGTTATTACACGGCAGGTCCAGCCGTGGAGTCGACGCACCACCCGAGAAAGAAGGGACCGCGATTTGGAATCTTGCCAGATCGGATGACGGCGAAGCAGGTAGAAAAACTGCAAGAAGCGGGACTTTCAGTCTGGGGCCCACTGGAGGGCTGAATACTATTGTTTCCCTTTTAATGGATGAAGGTTACAGAAACCCACTTGAGGGTAAAAATTAAGCAAAACCACAAGTACCGCAATGCTTTGAGGGTACACCGGAGACCTAATTAATGAACAGAGCAGGAAGCGGAATTGTGGGCTGAGAGTACTGTGACTTCATGCGCCTTTGAAAAAGGAGAAAGAATCTCAGAAACGCGTCAGGCAGCCAAAGGGAAAATGTTCCGGACTAAAATGCTTGCTTCTTTTAATAAATGTTGGTGACAACCTACCTGTTTGGGAGTGCGGACTCGTTTGCAGGGCAAAGTTGGGAGATGTTATTACACGGCAGGTCCAGCCGTGGAGTCGACGCACCACCCGAGAAAGAAGGGACCGCGATTTGGAATCTTGCCAGATCGGATGACGGCGAAGCAGGTAGAAAAACTGCAAGAAGCGGGACTTTCAGTCTGGGGCCCACTGGAGGGCTGAATACTATTGTTTCCCTTTTAATGGATGAAGGTTACAGAAACCCACTTGAGGGTAAAAATTAAGCAAAACCACAAGTACCGCAATGCTTTGAGGGTACACCGGAGACCTAATTAATGAACAGAGCAGGAAGCGGAATTGTGGGCTGAGAGTACTGTGACTTCATGCGCCTTTGAAAAAGGAGAAAGAATCTCAGAAACGCGTCAGGCAGCCAAAGGGAAAATGTTCCGGACTAAAATGCTTGCTTCTTTTAATAAATGTTGGTGACAACCTACCTGTTTGGGAGTGCGGACTCGTTTGCAGGGCAAAGTTGGGAGATGTTATTACACGGCAGGTCCAGCCGTGGAGTCGACGCACCACCCGAGAAAGAAGGGACCGCGATTTGGAATCTTGCCAGATCGGATGACGGCGAAGCAGGTAGAAAAACTGCAAGAAGCGGGACTTTCAGTCTGGGGCCCACTGGAGGGCTGAATACTATTGTTTCCCTTTTAATGGATGAAGGTTACAGAAACCCACTTGAGGGTAAAAATTAAGCAAAACCACAAGTACCGCAATGCTTTGAGGGTACACCGGAGACCTAATTAATGAACAGAGCAGGAAGCGGAATTGTGGGCTGAGAGTACTGTGACTTCATGCGCCTTTGAAAAAGGAGAAAGAATCTCAGAAACGCGTCAGGCAGCCAAAGGGAAAATGTTCCGGACTAAAATGCTTGCTTCTTTTAATAAATGTTGGTGACAACCTACCTGTTTGGGAGTGCGGACTCGTTTGCAGGGCAAAGTTGGGAGATGTTATTACACGGCAGGTCCAGCCGTGGAGTCGACGCACCACCCGAGAAAGAAGGGACCGCGATTTGGAATCTTGCCAGATCGGATGACGGCGAAGCAGGTAGAAAAACTGCAAGAAGCGGGACTTTCAGTCTGGGGCCCACTGGAGGGCTGAATACTATTGTTTCCCTTTTAATGGATGAAGGTTACAGAAACCCACTTGAGGGTAAAAATTAAGCAAAACCACAAGTACCGCAATGCTTTGAGGGTACACCGGAGACCTAATTAATGAACAGAGCAGGAAGCGGAATTGTGGGCTGAGAGTACTGTGACTTCATGCGCCTTTGAAAAAGGAGAAAGAATCTCAGAAACGCGTCAGGCAGCCAAAGGGAAAATGTTCCGGACTAAAATGCTTGCTTCTTTTAATAAATGTTGGTGACAACCTACCTGTTTGGGAGTGCGGACTCGTTTGCAGGGCAAAGTTGGGAGATGTTATTACACGGCAGGTCCAGCCGTGGAGTCGACGCACCACCCGAGAAAGAAGGGACCGCGATTTGGAATCTTGCCAGATCGGATGACGGCGAAGCAGGTAGAAAAACTGCAAGAAGCGGGACTTTCAGTCTGGGGCCCACTGGAGGGCTGAATACTATTGTTTCCCTTTTAATGGATGAAGGTTACAGAAACCCACTTGAGGGTAAAAATTAAGCAAAACCACAAGTACCGCAATGCTTTGAGGGTACACCGGAGACCTAATTAATGAACAGAGCAGGAAGCGGAATTGTGGGCTGAGAGTACTGTGACTTCATGCGCCTTTGAAAAAGGAGAAAGAATCTCAGAAACGCGTCAGGCAGCCAAAGGGAAAATGTTCCGGACTAAAATGCTTGCTTCTTTTAATAAATGTTGGTGACAACCTACCTGTTTGGGAGTGCGGACTCGTTTGCAGGGCAAAGTTGGGAGATGTTATTACACGGCAGGTCCAGCCGTGGAGTCGACGCACCACCCGAGAAAGAAGGGACCGCGATTTGGAATCTTGCCAGATCGGATGACGGCGAAGCAGGTAGAAAAACTGCAAGAAGCGGGACTTTCAGTCTGGGGCCCACTGGAGGGCTGAATACTATTGTTTCCCTTTTAATGGATGAAGGTTACAGAAACCCACTTGAGGGTAAAAATTAAGCAAAACCACAAGTACCGCAATGCTTTGAGGGTACACCGGAGACCTAATTAATGAACAGAGCAGGAAGCGGAATTGTGGGCTGAGAGTACTGTGACTTCATGCGCCTTTGAAAAAGGAGAAAGAATCTCAGAAACGCGTCAGGCAGCCAAAGGGAAAATGTTCCGGACTAAAATGCTTGCTTCTTTTAATAAATGTTGGTGACAACCTACCTGTTTGGGAGTGCGGACTCGTTTGCAGGGCAAAGTTGGGAGATGTTATTACACGGCAGGTCCAGCCGTGGAGTCGACGCACCACCCGAGAAAGAAGGGACCGCGATTTGGAATCTTGCCAGATCGGATGACGGCGAAGCAGGTAGAAAAACTGCAAGAAGCGGGACTTTCAGTCTGGGGCCCACTGGAGGGCTGAATACTATTGTTTCCCTTTTAATGGATGAAGGTTACAGAAACCCACTTGAGGGTAAAAATTAAGCAAAACCACAAGTACCGCAATGCTTTGAGGGTACACCGGAGACCTAATTAATGAACAGAGCAGGAAGCGGAATTGTGGGCTGAGAGTACTGTGACTTCATGCGCCTTTGAAAAAGGAGAAAGAATCTCAGAAACGCGTCAGGCAGCCAAAGGGAAAATGTTCCGGACTAAAATGCTTGCTTCTTTTAATAAATGTTGGTGACAACCTACCTGTTTGGGAGTGCGGACTCGTTTGCAGGGCAAAGTTGGGAGATGTTATTACACGGCAGGTCCAGCCGTGGAGTCGACGCACCACCCGAGAAAGAAGGGACCGCGATTTGGAATCTTGCCAGATCGGATGACGGCGAAGCAGGTAGAAAAACTGCAAGAAGCGGGACTTTCAGTCTGGGGCCCACTGGAGGGCTGAATACTATTGTTTCCCTTTTAATGGATGAAGGTTACAGAAACCCACTTGAGGGTAAAAATTAAGCAAAACCACAAGTACCGCAATGCTTTGAGGGTACACCGGAGACCTAATTAATGAACAGAGCAGGAAGCGGAATTGTGGGCTGAGAGTACTGTGACTTCATGCGCCTTTGAAAAAGGAGAAAGAATCTCAGAAACGCGTCAGGCAGCCAAAGGGAAAATGTTCCGGACTAAAATGCTTGCTTCTTTTAATAAATGTTGGTGACAACCTACCTGTTTGGGAGTGCAGACTCGTTTGCAGGGCAAAGTTGGGAGATGTTATTACACGGCAGGTCCAGCCGTGGAGTCGACGCACCACCCGAGAAAGAAGGGACCGCGATTTGGAATCTTGCCAGATCGGATGACGGCGAAGCAGGTAGAAAAACTGCAAGAAGCGGGACTTTCAGTCTGGGGCCCACTGGAGGGCTGAATACTATTGTTTCCCTTTTAATGGATGAAGGTTACAGAAACCCACTTGAGGGTAAAAATTAAGCAAAACCACAAGTACCGCAATGCTTTGAGGGTACACCGGAGACCTAATTAATGAACAGAGCAGGAAGCGGAATTGTGGGCTGAGAGTACTGTGACTTCATGCGCCTTTGAAAAAGGAGAAAGAATCTCAGAAACGCGTCAGGCAGCCAAAGGGAAAATGTTCCGGACTAAAATGCTTGCTTCTTTTAATAAATGTTGGTGACAACCTACCTGTTTGGGAGTGCGGACTCGTTTGCAGGGCAAAGTTGGGAGATGTTATTACACGGCAGGTCCAGCCGTGGAGTCGACGCACCACCCGAGAAAGAAGGGACCGCGATTTGGAATCTTGCCAGATCGGATGACGGCGAAGCAGGTAGAAAAACTGCAAGAAGCGGGACTTTCAGTCTGGGGCCCACTGGAGGGCTGAATACTATTGTTTCCCTTTTAATGGATGAAGGTTACAGAAACCCACTTGAGGGTAAAAATTAAGCAAAACCACAAGTACCGCAATGCTTTGAGGGTACACCGGAGACCTAATTAATGAACAGAGCAGGAAGCGGAATTGTGGGCTGAGAGTACTGTGACTTCATGCGCCTTTGAAAAAGGAGAAAGAATCTCAGAAACGCGTCAGGCAGCCAAAGGGAAAATGTTCCGGACTAAAATGCTTGCTTCTTTTAATAAATGTTGGTGACAACCTACCTGTTTGGGAGTGCGGACTCGTTTGCAGGGCAAAGTTGGGAGATGTTATTACACGGCAGGTCCAGCCGTGGAGTCGACGCACCACCCGAGAAAGAAGGGACCGCGATTTGGAATCTTGCCAGATCGGATGACGGCGAAGCAGGTAGAAAAACTGCAAGAAGCGGGACTTTCAGTCTGGGGCCCACTGGAGGGCTGAATACTATTGTTTCCCTTTTAATGGATGAAGGTTACAGAAACCCACTTGAGGGTAAAAATTAAGCAAAACCACAAGTACCGCAATGCTTTGAGGGTACACCGGAGACCTAATTAATGAACAGAGCAGGAAGCGGAATTGTGGGCTGAGAGTACTGTGACTTCATGCGCCTTTGAAAAAGGAGAAAGAATCTCAGAAACGCGTCAGGCAGCCAAAGGGAAAATGTTCCGGACTAAAATGCTTGCTTCTTTTAATAAATGTTGGTGACAACCTACCTGTTTGGGAGTGCGGACTCGTTTGCAGGGCAAAGTTGGGAGATGTTATTACACGGCAGGTCCAGCCGTGGAGTCGACGCACCACCCGAGAAAGAAGGGACCGCGATTTGGAATCTTGCCAGATCGGATGACGGCGAAGCAGGTAGAAAAACTGCAAGAAGCGGGACTTTCAGTCTGGGGCCCACTGGAGGGCTGAATACTATTGTTTCCCTTTTAATGGATGAAGGTTACAGAAACCCACTTGAGGGTAAAAATTAAGCAAAACCACAAGTACCGCAATGCTTTGAGGGTACACCGGAGACCTAATTAATGAACAGAGCAGGAAGCGGAATTGTGGGCTGAGAGTACTGTGACTTCATGCGCCTTTGAAAAAGGAGAAAGAATCTCAGAAACGCGTCAGGCAGCCAAAGGGAAAATGTTCCGGACTAAAATGCTTGCTTCTTTTAATAAATGTTGGTGACAACCTACCTGTTTGGGAGTGCGGACTCGTTTGCAGGGCAAAGTTGGGAGATGTTATTACACGGCAGGTCCAGCCGTGGAGTCGACGCACCACCCGAGAAAGAAGGGACCGCGATTTGGAATCTTGCCAGATCGGATGACGGCGAAGCAGGTAGAAAAACTGCAAGAAGCGGGACTTTCAGTCTGGGGCCCACTGGAGGGCTGAATACTATTGTTTCCCTTTTAATGGATGAAGGTTACAGAAACCCACTTGAGGGTAAAAATTAAGCAAAACCACAAGTACCGCAATGCTTTGAGGGTACACCGGAGACCTAATTAATGAACAGAGCAGGAAGCGGAATTGTGGGCTGAGAGTACTGTGACTTCATGCGCCTTTGAAAAAGGAGAAAGAATCTCAGAAACGCGTCAGGCAGCCAAAGGGAAAATGTTCCGGACTAAAATGCTTGCTTCTTTTAATAAATGTTGGTGACAACCTACCTGTTTGGGAGTGCGGACTCGTTTGCAGGGCAAAGTTGGGAGATGTTATTACACGGCAGGTCCAGCCGTGGAGTCGACGCACCACCCGAGAAAGAAGGGACCGCGATTTGGAATCTTGCCAGATCGGATGACGGCGAAGCAGGTAGAAAAACTGCAAGAAGCGGGACTTTCAGTCTGGGGCCCACTGGAGGGCTGAATACTATTGTTTCCCTTTTAATGGATGAAGGTTACAGAAACCCACTTGAGGGTAAAAATTAAGCAAAACCACAAGTACCGCAATGCTTTGAGGGTACACCGGAGACCTAATTAATGAACAGAGCAGGAAGCGGAATTGTGGGCTGAGAGTACTGTGACTTCATGCGCCTTTGAAAAAGGAGAAAGAATCTCAGAAACGCGTCAGGCAGCCAAAGGGAAAATGTTCCGGACTAAAATGCTTGCTTCTTTTAATAAATGTTGGTGACAACCTACCTGTTTGGGAGTGCGGACTCGTTTGCAGGGCAAAGTTGGGAGATGTTATTACACGGCAGGTCCAGCCGTGGAGTCGACGCACCACCCGAGAAAGAAGGGACCGCGATTTGGAATCTTGCCAGATCGGATGACGGCGAAGCAGGTAGAAAAACTGCAAGAAGCGGGACTTTCAGTCTGGGGCCCACTGGAGGGCTGAATACTATTG
Source organism: Calotriton arnoldi (assembly GCA_963921515.1). Lineage (NCBI taxonomy): Eukaryota > Metazoa > Chordata > Amphibia > Caudata > Salamandridae > Calotriton > Calotriton arnoldi. The sequence continues at coordinate 1,906,202 of CAWUFW010002723.1, read as the reverse complement.
TTTCCCTTTTAATGGATGAAGGTTACAGAAACCCACTTGAGGGTAAAAATTAAGCAAAACCACAAGTACCGCAATGCTTTGAGGGTACACCGGAGACCTAATTAATGAACAGAGCAGGAAGCGGAATTGTGGGCTGAGAGTACTGTGACTTCATGCGCCTTTGAAAAAGGAGAAAGAATCTCAGAAACGCGTCAGGCAGCCAAAGGGAAAATGTTCCGGACTAAAATGCTTGCTTCTTTTAATAAATGTTGGTGACAACCTACCTGTTTGGGAGTGCGGACTCGTTTGCAGGGCAAAGTTGGGAGATGTTATTACACGGCAGGTCCAGCCGTGGAGTCGACGCACCACCCGAGAAAGAAGGGACCGCGATTTGGAATCTTGCCAGATCGGATGACGGCGAAGCAGGTAGAAAAACTGCAAGAAGCGGGACTTTCAGTCTGGGGCCCACTGGAGGGCTGAATACTATTGTTTCCCTTTTAATGGATGAAGGTTACAGAAACCCACTTGAGGGTAAAAATTAAGCAAAACCACAAGTACCGCAATGCTTTGAGGGTACACCGGAGACCTAATTAATGAACAGAGCAGGAAGCGGAATTGTGGGCTGAGAGTACTGTGACTTCATGCGCCTTTGAAAAAGGAGAAAGAATCTCAGAAACGCGTCAGGCAGCCAAAGGGAAAATGTTCCGGACTAAAATGCTTGCTTCTTTTAATAAATGTTGGTGACAACCTACCTGTTTGGGAGTGCAGACTCGTTTGCAGGGCAAAGTTGGGAGATGTTATTACACGGCAGGTCCAGCCGTGGAGTCGACGCACCACCCGAGAAAGAAGGGACCGCGATTTGGAATCTTGCCAGATCGGATGACGGCGAAGCAGGTAGAAAAACTGCAAGAAGCGGGACTTTCAGTCTGGGGCCCACTGGAGGGCTGAATACTATTGTTTCCCTTTTAATGGATGAAGGTTACAGAAACCCACTTGAGGGTAAAAATTTAGCAAAACCACAAGTACCGCAATGCTTTGAGGGTACACCGGATACCTAATTAATGAACAGAGCAGGAAGCGGAATTGTGGGCTGAGAGTACTGTGACTTCATGCGCCTTTGAAAAAGGAGAAAGAATCTCAGAAACGCGTCAGGCAGCCAAAGGGAAAATGTTCTGGACTAAAATGCTTGCTTCTTTTAATAAATGTTGCTGACAACCTACCTGTTTGTGAGTGCGGACTCGTTTGCCGGGCAAAGTTGGGAGATGTTATTACACGGCAGGTCCAGCCGTGGAGTCGACGCACCACCCGAGAAAGAAGGGACCGCGATTTAGAATCTTGCCAGATCGGATGACGGCGAAGCAGGTAGAAAAACTGCAAGAAGCGGGACTTTCAGTCTGGGGCCCACTGGAGGGCTGAATACTATTGTTTCCCTTTTAATGGATGAAGGTTACAGAAACCCACTTGAGGGTAAAAATTAAGCAAAACCACAAGTACCGCAATGCTTTGAGGGTACACCGGAGACCTAATTAATGAACAGAGCAGGAAGCGGAATTGTGGGCTGAGAGTACTGTGACTTCATGCGCCTTTGAAAAAGGAGAAAGAATCTCAGAAACGCGTCAGGCAGCCAAAGGGAAAATGTTCCGGACTAAAATGCTTGCTTCTTTTAATAAATGTTGGTGACAACCTACCTGTTTGGGAGTGCAGACTCGTTTGCAGGGCAAAGTTGGGAGATGTTATTACACGGCAGGTCCAGCCGTGGAGTCGACGCACCACCCGAGAAAGAAGGGACCGCGATTTGGAATCTTGCCAGATCGGATGACGGCGAAGCAGGTAGAAAAACTGCAAGAAGCGGGACTTTCAGTCTGGGGCCCACTGGAGGGCTGAATACTATTGTTTCCCTTTTGATGGATGAAGGTTACAGAAACCCACTTGAGGGTAAAAATTAAGCAAAACCACAAGTACCGCAATGCTTTGAGGGCACACCGGAGACCTAATTAATGAACAGAGCAGGAAGCGGAATTGTGGGCTGAGAGTACTGTGACTTCATGCGCCTTTGAAAAAGGAGAAAGAATCTCAGAAACGCGTCAGGCAGCCAAAGGGAAAATGTTCCGGACTAAAATGCTTGCTTCTTTTAATAAATGTTGGTGACAACCTACCTGTTTGGGAGTGCGGACTCGTTTGCAGGGCAAAGTTGGGAGATGTTATTACACGGCAGGTCCAGCCGTGGAGTCGACGCACCACCCGAGAAAGAAGGGACCGCGATTTGGAATCTTGCCAGATCGGATGACGGCGAAGCAGGTAGAAAAACTGCAAGAAGCGGGACTTTCAGTCTGGGGCCCACTGGAGGGCTGAATACTATTGTTTCCCTTTTAATGGATGAAGGTTACAGAAACCCACTTGAGGGTAAAAATTAAGCAAAACCACAAGTACAGCAATGCTTTGAGGGTACACCGGAGACCTAATTAATGAACAGAGCAGGAAGCGGAATTGTGGGCTGAGAGTACTGTGACTTCATGCGCCTTTGAAAAAGGAGAAAGAATCTCAGAAACGCGTCAGGCAGCCAAAGGGAAAATGTTCCGGACTAAAATGCTTGCTTCTTTTAATAAATGTTGGTGACAACCTACCTGTTTGGGAGTGCGGACTCGTTTGCAGGGCAAAGTTGGGAGTTGTTATTACCCGGCAGGTCCAGCCGTGGAGTCGACGCACCACCCGAGAAAGAAGGGACCGCGATTTGGAATCTTGCCAGATCGGATGACGGCGAAGCAGGTAGAAAAACTGCAAGAAGCGGGACTTTCAGTCTGGGGCCCACTGGAGGGCTGAATACTATTGTTTCCCTTTTAATGGATGAAGGTTACAGAAACCCACTTGAGGGTAAAAATTAAGCAAAACCACAAGTACCGCAATGCTTTGAGGGTACACCGGAGACATAATTAATGAACAGAGCAGGAAGCGAAATTGTGGGCTGAGAGTACTGTGACTTCATGCGCCTTTGAAAAAGGAGAAAGAATCTCAGAAACGCGTCAGGCAGCCAAAGGGAAAATGTTCCGGACTAAAATGCTTGCTTCTTTTAATAAATGTTGGTGAAAACCTAACTGTTTGGGAGTGCGGACTCGTTTGCAGGGCAAAGTTGGGAGATGTTATTACACGGCAGGTCCAGCCGTGGAGTCGACGCACCACCCGATAAAGAAAGGACCGCGATTTGGAATCTTGCCAGATAGGATGAATGCGAAGCAGGTAGAAAAACTGCAAGAAGTGGGACTTTCAGTCTGGGGCCCACTGGAGGGCTGAATACTATTGTTTCCCTTTTAATGGATGAAGGTTACAGAAACCCACTTGAGGGTAAAAATTAAGCAAAACCACAAGTACCGCAATGCTTTGAGGGTACACCAGAGATCTAATTAATGAACAGAGCAGGAATACGGAATTGTGGGCTGAGAGTACTGTGACTTCATGCGCCTTTGAAAAAGGAGAAAGAATCTCAGAAATGCGTCAGGCAGCCAAAGGGAAAATGTTCCGGACTAAAATGCTTGCTTCTTTTAATAAATGTTGGTGACAACCTACCTGTTTGGGAGTGCAGACTCGTTTGCAGGGCAAAGTTGGGAGATGTTATTACACGGCAGGTCCAGCCGTGGAGTCGACGCACCACCCGAGAAAGAAGGGACCGCGATTTGGAATCTTGCCAGATCGGATGACGGCGAAGCAGGTAGAAAAACTGCAAGAAGCGGGACTTTCAGTCTGGGGCCCACTGGAGGGCTGAATACTATTGTTTCCCTTTTAATGGATGAAGGTTACAGAAACCCACTTGAGGGTAAAAATTAAGCAAAACCACAAGTACCGCAATGCTTTGAGGGTACACCGGAGACATAATTAATGAACAGAGCAGGAAGCGAAATTGTGGGCTGAGAGTACTGTGACTTCATGCGCCTTTGAAAAAGGAGAAAGAATCTCAGAAACGCGTCAGGCAGCCAAAGGGAAAATGTTCTGGACTAAAATGCTTGCTTCTTTTAATAAATGTTGGTGACAACCTACCTGTTTCGGAGTGCGGACTCGTTTGCAGGGCAAAGTTGGGAGATGTTATTACACGGCAGGTCCAGCCGTGGAGTCGACGCACCACCCGTGAAAGAAGGGACTGCGATTTGGAATCTTGCCAGATCGGATGACGGTGAAGCAGGTAGAAAAACTGCAAGAAGCGGGACTTTCAGTCTGGGGCCCACTGGAGGGCTGAATACTATTGTTTCCCTTTTAATGGATGAAGGTTACAGAAACCCACTTGAGGGTAAAAATTTAGCAAAACCACAAGTACCGCAATGCTTTGAGGGTACACCGGAGACCTAATTAATGAACAGAGGAGGAAGCGGAATTGTGCGCTGAGAGTACTGTGACTTCATGCGCCTTTGAAAAAGGAGTAAAGAATCTCAGAAACGCGTCAGGCAGCCAAAGGGAAAATGTTCCGGACTAAAATGCTTGCTTCTTTTAATAAATGTTGGTCACAACCTACCTGTTTGGGAGTGCAGACTCGTTTGCAGGGCAAAGTTGGGAGATGTTATTACACGGCAGGTCCAGCCGTGGAGTCCACGCACCACCCGAGAAAGAAGGGACCGCGATTTGGAATCTTGCCAGATCGGATGACTGCGAAGCAGGTAGAAAAACTGCAAGAAGCGGGACTTTCAGTCTGGGGCCCACTTGAGGGCTGAATACTATTGTTTCCCTTTTGATGGATGAAGGTTACAGAAACCCACTTGAGGGTAAAAATTAAGCAATACCACAAGTACCGCAATGCTTTGAGGGCACACCGGAGACCTAATTAATTAACTGAGCAGAAAGCGGAATTGTGGGCTGAGAGTACTGTGACTTCATGCGCCTTTGAAAAAGGAGAAAGAATCTCAGAAACGCGTCAGGCAGCCAAAGGGAAAATGTTCCGGACTAAAATGCTTGCTTCTTTTAATAAATGTTGGAGACAACCTACCTGTTTGGGAGTGCAGACTCGTTTGCAGGGCAAAGTTGGGAGATGCTATTACACGGCAGGTCCAGCCGTGGAGTCGACGCACCACCCGAGAAAGTAGGGTCCGCGATTTGGAATCTTGCCAGATCGGGTGAATGCGAAGCAGGTAGAAAAACTGCAAGAAGCGGGACTTTCAGTCTGGGGCCCACTGGAGGGCTGAATACTATTGTTTCCCTTTTAATGGATGAAGGTTACAGAAACCCACTTGAGGGTAAAAATTAAGCAAAACCACAAGTACTGCAATGCTTTCAGGGTACACCAGAGATCTAATTAATGAACAGAGCAGGAATACGGAATTGTGGGCTGAGAGTACTGTGACTTCATGCGCCTTTGAAAAAGGAGAAAGAATCTCAGAAATGCGTCAGGCAGCCAAAGGGAAAATGTTCCGGACTAAAATGCTTGCTTCTTTTAATAAATGTTGGTGACAACCTACCTGTTTGGGAGTGCAGACTCATTTGCAGGGCAAAGTTGGGAGATGTTATTACACGGCAGGTCCAGCCGTGGAGTCGACGCACCACCCGAGAAAGAAGGGACCGCGATTTGGAATCTTGCCAGATCGGATGACGGCGAAGCAGGTAGAAAAACTGCAAGAAGCGGGACTTTCAGTCTGGGGCCCACTGGAGGGCTGAATACTATTGTTTCCCTTTTGATGGATGAAGGTTACAGAAACCCACTTGAGGGTAAAAATTAAGCAATACCACAAGTACCGCAATGCTTTGAGGGCACACCGGAGACCTAATTAATTAACTGAGCAGAAAGCGGAATTGTGGGCTGAGAGTACTGTGACTTCATGCGCCTTTGAAAAAGGAGTAAGAATCTCAGAAACGCGTCAGGCAGCAAAGGGAAAATGTTCCGGACTAAAATGCTTGCTTCTTTTAATAAATGTTGGTGACAACCTACCTGTTTGGGAGTGCAGACTCATTTGCAGGGCAAAGTTGGGAGATGTTATTACACGGCAGGTCCAGCCGTGGAGTCGACGCACCACCCGTGAAAGAAGGGACTGCGATTTGGAATCTTGCCAGATCGGATGACGGTGAAGCAGGTAGAAAAACTGCAAGAAGCGGGACTTTCAGTCTGGGGCCCACTGGAGGGCTGAATACTATTGTTTCCCTTTTAATGGATGAAGGTTACAGAAACCCACTTGAGGGTAAAAATTTAGCAAAACCACAAGTACCGCAATGCTTTGAGGGTACACCGGAGACCTAATTAATGAACAGAGCAGGAAGCGGAATTGTGGCGCTGAGAGTACTGTGACTTCATGCGCCTTTGAAAAAGGAGTAAAGAATCTCAGAAACGCGTCAGGCAGCCAAAGGGAAAATGTTCCGGACTAAAATGCTTGCTTCTTTTAATAAATGTTGGTCACAACCTACCTGTTTGGGAGTGCAGACTCGTTTGCAGGGCAAAGTTGGGAGATGTTATTACACGGCAGGTCCAGCCGTGGAGTCCACGCACCACCCGAGAAAGAAGGGACCGCGATTTGGAATCTTGCCAGATCGGATGACTGCGAAGCAGGTAGAAAAACTGCAAGAAGCGGGACTTTCAGTCTGGGGCCCACTTGAGGGCTGAATACTATTGTTTCCCTTTTGATGGATGAAGGTTACAGAAACCCACTTGAGGGTAAAAATTAAGCAATACCACAAGTACCGCAATGCTTTGAGGGCACACCGGAGACCTAATTAATTAACTGAGCAGGAAGCGGAATTGTGGGCTGAGAGTACTGTGACTTCATGCGCCTTTGAAAACGGAGAAAGAATCTCAGAAACGCGTCAGGCAGCCAAAGGGAAAATGTTCCGGACTAAAATGCTTGCTTCTTTTAATAAATGTTGGAGACAACCTACCTGTTTGGGAGTGCAGACTCGTTTGCAGGGCAAAGTTGGGAGATGCTATTACACGGCAGGTCCAGCCGTGGAGTCGACGCACCACCCGAGAAAGTAGGGTCCGCGATTTGGAATCTTGCCAGATCGGGTGAATGCGAAGCAAGTAGAAAAACTGCAAGAAGCGGGACTTTCAGTCTGGGGCCCACTGGAGGGCTGAATACTATTGTTTCCCTTTTAATGGATGAAGGTTACAGAAACCCACTTGAGGGTAAAAATTAAGCAAAACCACAAGTACTGCAATGCTTTGAGGGTACACCAGAGATCTAATTAATGAACAGAGCAGAATACGGAATTGTGGGCTGAGAGTACTGTGACTTCATGCGCCTTTGAAAAAGGAGAAAGAATCTCAGAAATGCGTCAGGCAGCCAAAGGGAAAATGTTCCGGACTAAAATGCTTGCTTCTTTTAATAAATGTTGGTGACAACCTACCTGTTTGGGAGTGCAGACTCATTTGCAGGGCAAAGTTGGGAGATGTTATTACACGGCAGGTCCAGCCGTGGAGTCGACGCACCACCCGAGAAAGAAGGGACCGCGATTTGGAATCTTGCCAGATCGGATGACAGCGAAGCAGGTAGAAAAACTGCAAGAAGCGGGACTTTCAGTCTGGGGCCCACAAGAGGTCTGAATACTATTGTTTCCCTTTTAATGGATGAAGGTTACAGAAACCCACTTGAGGGTAAAAATTAAGCACAACCACAAGTACCGCAATGCTTTGAGGGTACACTGGAGACCTAATTAATGAACAGAGCAGGAAGCGGAATTGTGGGCTGAGAGTACTGTGACTTCATGCGCCTTTGAAAAAGGAGAAAGAATCTCAGAAACGCGTCAGGCAGCCAAAGGGAAAATGTTCCGGACTAAAATGCTTGCTTCTTTTAATAAATGTTGGTGACAACCTACCTGTTTGGGAGTGCGGACTCGTTTGCAGGGCAAAGTTGGGAGTTGTTATTACCCGGCAGGTCCAGCCGTGGAGTCGACGCACCACCCGAGAAAGAAGGGACCGCAATTTGGAATCTTGCCAGATCGGATGACGGCGAAGCAGGTAGAAAAACTGCAAGAAGCGGGACTTTCAGTCTGGGGCCCACTGGAGGGCTGAATACTATTGTTTCCCTTTTAATGGATGAAGGTTACAGAAACCCACTTGAGGGTAAAAATTAAGCAAAACCACAAGTACTGCAATGCTCTGAGGGTACACCGGAGACCTAATTAATGAACAGAGCAGGAAGCAGAATTGTGGGCTGAGAGAACTGTCACATCATGCGCCTTTGAAAAAGGAGAAAGAATCTCAGAAACGCGTCAGGCAGCCAAAGGGAAAATGTTCCGGACTAAAATGCTTGCTTCTTTTAATAAATGTTGGTCACAACCTACCTGTTTGGGAGTGCAGACTCGTTTGCAGGGCAAAGTTGGGAGATGTTATTACACGGCAGGTCCAGCCGTGGAGTCCACGCACCACCCGAGAAAGAAGGGACCGCGATTTGGAATCTTGCCAGATCGGATGACGGCGAAGCAGGTAGAAAAACTGCAAGAAGCGGGACTTTCAGTCTGGGGCCCACTTGAGGGCTGAATACTATTGTTTCCCTTTTGATGGATGAAGGTTACAGAAACCCACTTGAGGGTAAAAATTAAGCAATACCACAAGTACCGCAATGCTTTGAGGGCACACCGGAGACCTAATTAATTAACTGAGCAGAAAGCGGAATTGTGGGCTGAGAGTACTGTGACTTCATGCGCCTTTGAAAAAGGAGTAAGAATCTCAGAAACGCGTCAGGCAGCAAAGGGAAAATGTTCTGGACTAAAATGCTTGCTTCTTTTAATAAATGTTGGTGACAACCTACCTGTTTCGGAGTGCGGACTCGTTTGCAGGGCAAAGTTGGGAGATGTTATTACACGGCAGGTCCAGCCGTGGAGTCGACGCACCACCCGAGAAAGAAGGGACTGCGATTTGGAATCTTGCCAGATCGGATGACGGTGAAGCAGGTAGAAAAACTGCAAGAAGCGGGACTTTCAGTCTGGGGCCCACTGGAGGGCTGAATACTATTGTTTCCCTTTTAATGGATGAAGGTTACAGAAACCCACTTGAGGGTAAAAATTTAGCAAAACCACAAGTACCGCAATGCTTTGAGGGTACACCGGAGACCTAATTAATGAACAGAGGAGGAAGCGGAATTGTGGGCTGAGAGTACTGTGACTTCATGCGCCTTTGAAAAAGGGGAAAGAATCTCAGAAACGCGTCAGGCAGCCAAAGGGAAAATGTTCCGGACTAAAATGCTTGCTTCTTTTAATAAATGTTGGTCACAACCTACCTGTTTGGGAGTGCAGACTCGTTTGCAGGGCAAAGTTGGGAGATGTTATTACACGGCAGGTCCAGCCGTGGAGTCCAAGCACCACCCAAGAAAGAAGGGACCGCGATTTGGAATCTTGCCAGATCGGATGACGGCGAAGCAGGTAGAAAAACTGCAAGAAGCAGGACTTTCAGTCTGGGGCCCACTTGAGGGCTGAATACTATTGTTTCCCTTTTGATGGATGAAGGTTACAGAAACCCACTTGAGGGTAAAAATTAAGCAATACCACAAGTACCGCAATGCTTTGAGGGCACACCGGAGACCTAATTAATTAACTGAGCAGAAAGCGGAATTGTGGGCTGAGAGTACTGTGACTTCATGCGCCTTTGAAAAAGGAGAAAGAATCTCAGAAACGCGTCAGGCAGCCAAAGGGAAAATGTTCCGGACTAAAATGCTTGCTTCTTTTAATAAATGTTGGTGACAACCTACCTGTTTGGGAGTGCGGACTCGTTTGCAGGGCAAAGTTGGGAGATGTTATTGCACGGCAGGTCCAGCCGTGGAGTCAATGCACCACCCGAGAAAGAAGGGACCGCGATTTGGAATCTTGCCAGATCGGATGATGGCGAAGCAGGTAGAAAAACTGCAAGAAGCGGGACTTTCAGTCTGGGGCCCACTGGAGGGCTGAATACTATTGTTTCCCTTTTAATGGATGAAGGTTACAGAAACCCACTTGAGGGTAAAAATTAAGCAAAACCACAAGTACAGCAATGCTTTGAGGGTACACCGGAGACATAATTAATGAACAGAGCAGGAAGCGAAATTGTGGGATGAGAGTACTGTGACTTAATGCGCCTTTGAAAAAGGAGAAAAAATCTCAGAAACGCGTCAGGCAGCCAAAGGGAAAATGTTCCGGACTAAAATGCTTGCTTCTTTTAATATATGTTGGTGAAAACCTAACTGTTTGGGAGTGCGGACTCGTTTGCAGGGCAAAGTTGGGAGTTGTTATTACCCGGCAGGTCCAGCCGTGGAGTCGACGCACAACCCGAGAAAGAAGGGACCGCAATTTGGAATCTTGCCAGATCGGATGACGGCGAAGCAGGTAGAAAAACTGCAAGAAGCGGGACTTTCAGTCTGGGGCCCACTGGAGAGCTGAATACTATTGTTTCCCTTTTAATGGATGAAGGTTACAGAAACCCACTTGAGGGTAAAAATTAAGCAAAACCACAAGTACCGCAATGCTTTGAGGGTACACCGGAGACCTAATTAATGAACAGAGCAGGAAGCGGAATTGTGGGCTGACAGTACTGTGACTTCATGCGCCTTTGAAAAAGGGGAAAGAATCTCAGAAACGCGTCATGCAGCCAAAGGGAAAATGTTCCGGACTAAAATGCTTGCTTCTTTTAATAAATGTTGGTCACAACCTACCTGTTTGGGAGTGCGGACTCGTTTGCAGGGCAAAGTTGGGAGATGTTATTACACGGCAGGTACAGCCGTGGAGTCGACGCACCACCCGAGAAAGTAGGGACCACGATTTGGAATCTTGCCAGATCGGATGAATGCGAAGCAGGTAGAAAAACTGCAAGAAGCGGGACTTTCCGTCTGGGGCCCACTGGAGGGCTGAATACTATTGTTTCCCTTTTAATGGATGAAGGTTACAGAAACCCACTTGAGGGTAAAAATTAAGCAAAACCACAAGTACCGCAATGCTTTGAGGGTACACCAGAGATCTAATTAATGAACAGAGCAGAATATGGAATTGTGGGCTGAGAGTACTGTGACTTCATGCGCCTTTGAAAAAGGAGAAAGAATCTCAGAAACGCGTCAGGCAGCCAAAGGGAAAATGTTCCGGACTAAAATGCTTGCTTCTTTTAATAAATGTTGGTGACAACCTACCTGTTTGGGAGTGCGGACTCGTTTGCTGGGCAAAGTTGGGAGATGTTATTACACGGCAGGTCCAGCTGTGGAGTCGACGCACCACCCGAGAAAGAAGGGACCACGATTTGGAATCTTGCCAGATCGGATGACGGCGAAGCAGGTAGAAAAACTGCAAGAAGCGGGACTTTCAGTCTGTGGCCCACTGGAGGGCTGAATACTATTGTTTCCCTTTTAATCAATGAAGGTTACAGAAACCCACTTGAGGGTAAAAATTAAGCAAAACCACAAGTACAGCAATGCTTTTAGGGTACACCGGAGACCTAATTAATGAACAGAGCAGGAAGCGAAATTGTGGGCTGAGAGTACTGTGACTTCATGCGCCTTTGAAAAAGGAGTAAGAATCTCAGAAACGCGTCAGGCAGCAAAGGGAAAATGTTCTGGACTAAAATGCTTGCTTCTTTTAATAAATGTTGGTGACAACCTACCTGTTTCGGAGTGCGGACTCGTTTGCAGGCCAAAGTTGGGAGATGTTATTACACGGCAGGTCCAGCCGTGGAGTCGACGCACCACCCGTGAAAGAAGGGACTGCGATTTGGAATCTTGCCAGATCGGATGACGGTGAAGCAGGTAGAAAAACTGCAAGAAGCGGGACTTTCAGTCTGGGGCCCACTGGAGGGCTGAATACTATTGTTTCCCTTTTAATGGATGAAGGTTACAGAAACCCACTTGAGGGTAAAAATTTAGCAAAACCACAAGTACCGCAATGCTTTGAGGGTACACCGGAGACCTAATTAATGAACAGAGGAGGAAGCGGAATTGTGCGCTGAGAGTACTGTGACTTCATGCGCCTTTGAAAAAGGGTAAAGAATCTCAGAAACGCGTCAGGCAGCCAAAGGGAAAAAGTTCCGGACTAAAATGCTTGCTTCTTTTAATAAATGTTGGTCACAACCTACCTGTTTGGGAGTGCAGACTCGTTTGCAGGGCAAATTTGGGAGATGTTATTACACGGCAGGTCCAGCCGTGGAGTCCACGCACCACCCGAGAAAGAAGGGACCGCGATTTGGAATCTTGCCAGATCGGATGACTGCGAAGCAGGTAGAAAAACTGCAAGAAGCGGGACTTTCAGTCTGGGGCCCACTTGAGGGCTGAATACTATTGTTTCCCTTTTGATGGATGAAGGTTACAGAAACCCACTTGAGGGTAAAAATTAAGCAATACCACAAGTACCGCAATGCTTTGAGGGCACACCGGAGACCTAATTAATTAACTGAGCAGAAAGCGGAATTGTGGGCTGAGAGTACTGTGACTTCATGCGCCTTTGAAAAAGGAGAAAGAATCTCAGAAACGCGTCAGGCAGCCAAAGGGAAAATGTTCCGGACTAAAATGCTTGCTTCTTTTAATAAATGTTGGAGACAACCTACCTGTTTGGGAGTGCAGACTCGTTTGCAGGGCAAAGTTGGGAGATGCTATTACACGGCAGGTCCAGCCGTGGAGTCGACGCACCACCCGAGAAAGTAGGGTCCGCGATTTGGAATCTTGCCAGATCGGGTGAATGCGAAGCAAGTAGAAAAACTGCAAGAAGCGGGACTTTCAGTCTGGGGCCCACTGGAGGGCTGAATACTATTGTTTCCCTTTTAATGGATGAAGGTTACAGAAACCCACTTGAGGGTAAAAATTAAGCAAAACCACAAGTACTGCAATGCTTTCAGGGTACACCAGAGATCTAATTAATGAACAGAGCAGAATACGGAATTGTGGGCTGAGAGTACTGTGACTTCATGCGCCTTTGAAAAAGGAGAAAGAATCTCAGAAATGCGTCAGGCAGCCAAAGGGAAAATGTTCCGGACTAAAATGCTTGCTTCTTTTAATAAATGTTGGTGACAACCTACCTGTTTGGGAGTGCAGACTCATTTGCAGGGCAAAGTTGGGAGATGTTATTACACGGCAGGTCCAGCCGTGGAGTCGACGCACCACCCGAGAAAGAAGGGACCGCGATTTGGAATCTTGCCAGATCGGATGACGGCGAAGCAGGTAGAAAAACTGCAAGAAGCGGGACTTTCAGTCTGGGGCCCACTGGAGGGCTGAATACTATTGTTTCCCTTTTGATGGATGAAGGTTACAGAAACCCACTTGAGGGTAAAAATTAAGCAATACCACAAGTACCGCAATGCTTTGAGGGCACACCGGAGACCTAATTAATTAACTGAGCAGAAAGCGGAATTGTGGGCTGAGAGTACTGTGACTTCATGCGCCTTTGAAAAAGGAGTAAGAATCTCAAAACGCGTCAGGCAGCAAAGGGAAAATGTTCCGGACTAAAATGCTTGCTTCTTTTAATAAATGTTGGTGACAACCTACCTGTTTGGGAGTGCAGACTCATTTGCAGGGCAAAGTTGGGAGATGTTATTACACGGCAGGTCCAGCCGTGGAGTCGACGCACCACCCGTGAAAGAAGGGACTGCGATTTGGAATCTTGCCAGATCGGATGACGGTGAAGCAGGTAGAAAAACTGCAAGAAGCGGGACTTTCAGTCTGGGGCCCACTGGAGGGCTGAATACTATTGTTTCCCTTTTAATGGATGAAGGTTACAGAAACCCACTTGAGGGTAAAAATTTAGCAAAACCACAAGTACCGCAATGCTTTGAGGGTACACCGGAGACCTAATTAATGAACAGAGGAGGAAGCGGAATTGTGCGCTGAGAGTACTGTGACTTCATGCGCCTTTGAAAAAGGGTAAAGAATCTCAGAAACGCGTCAGGCAGCCAAAGGGAAAATGTTCCGGACTAAAATGCTTGCTTCTTTTAATAAATGTTGGTCACAACCTACCTGTTTGGGAGTGCAGACTCGTTTGCAGGGCAAATTTGGGAGATGTTATTACACGGCAGGTCCAGCCGTGGAGTCCACGCACCACCCGAGAAAGAAGGGACCGCGATTTGGAATCTTGCCAGATCGGATGACTGCGAAGCAGGTAGAAAAACTGCAAGAAGCGGGACTTTCAGTCTGGGGCCCACTTGAGGGCTGAATACTATTGTTTCCCTTTTGATGGATGAAGGTTACAGAAACCCACTTGAGGGTAAAAATTAAGCAATACCACAAGTACCGCAATGCTTTGAGGGCACACCGGAGACCTAATTAATTAACTGAGCAGAAAGCGGAATTGTGGGCTGAGAGTACTGTGACTTCATGCGCCTTTGAAAAAGGAGAAAGAATCTCAGAAACGCGTCAGGCAGCCAAAGGGAAAATGTTCCGGACTAAAATGCTTGCTTCTTTTAATAAATGTTGGAGACAACCTACCTGTTTGGGAGTGCAGACTCGTTTGCAGGGCAAAGTTGGGAGATGCTATTACACGGCAGGTCCAGCCGTGGAGTCGACGCACCACCCGAGAAAGTAGGGTCCGCGATTTGGAATCTTGCCAGATCGGGTGAATGCGAAGCAAGTAGAAAAACTGCAAGAAGCGGGACTTTCAGTCTGGGGCCCACTGGAGGGCTGAATACTATTGTTTCCCTTTTAATGGATGAAGGTTACAGAAACCCACTTGAGGGTAAAAATTAAGCAAAACCACAAGTACTGCAATGCTTTGAGGGTACACCAGAGATCTAATTAATGAACAGAGCAGAATACGGAATTGTGGGCTGAGAGTACTGTGACTTCATGCGCCTTTGAAAAAGGAGAAAGAATCTCAGAAATGCGTCAGGCAGCCAAAGGGAAAATGTTCCGGACTAAAATGCTTGCTTCTTTTAATAAATGTTGGTGACAACCTACCTGTTTGGGAGTGCAGACTCATTTGCAGGGCAAAGTTGGGAGATGTTATTACACGGCAGGTCCAGCCGTGGAGTCGACGCACCACCCGAGAAAGAAGGGACCGCGATTTGGAATCTTGCCAGATCGGATGACAGCGAAGCAGGTAGAAAAACTGCAAGAAGCGGGACTTTCAGTCTGGGGCCCACTGGAGGGCTGAATACTATTGTTTCCCTTTTGATGGATGAAGGTTACAGAAACCCACTTGAGGGTAAAAATTAAGCAATACCACAAGTACCGCAATGCTTTGAGGGCACACCGGAGACCTAATTAATTAACTGAGCAGAAAGCGGAATTGTGGGCTGAGAGTACTGTGACTTCATGCGCCTTTGAAAAAGGAGTAAGAATCTCAAAACGCGTCAGGCAGCAAAGGGAAAATGTTCTGGACTAAAATGCTTGCTTCTATTAATAAATGTTGGTGACAACCTACCTGTTTCGGAGTGCGGACTCGTTTGCAGGGCAAAGTTGGGAGATGTTATTACACGGCAGGTCCAGCCGTGGAGTCGACGCACCACCCATGAAAGAAGGGACTGCGATTTGGAATCTTGCCAGATCGGATGACGGTGAAGCAGGTAGAAAAACTGCAAGAAGCGGGACTTTCAGTCTGGGGCCCACTGGAGGGCTGAATACTATTGTTTCCCTTTTAATGGATGAAGGTTACAGAAACCCACTTGAGGGTAAAAATTTAGCAAAACCACAAGTACCGCAATGCTTTGAGGGTACACCGGAGACCTAATTAATGAACAGAGGAGGAAGCGGAATTGTGGGCTGAGAGTACTGTGACTTCATGCGCCTTTGAAAAAGGGGAAAGAATCTCAGAAACGCGTCAGGCAGCCAAAGGGAAAATGTTCCGGACTAAAATGCTTGCTTCTTTTAATAAATGTTGGTCACAACCTACCTGTTTGGGAGTGCAGACTCGTTTGCAGGGCAAAGTTGGGAGATGTTATTACACGGCAGGTCCAGCCGTGGAGTCCACGCACCACCCGAGAAAGAAGGGACCGCGATTTGGAATCTTGCCAGTTCGGCTGACGGCGAACCAGGTAGAAAAACTGCAAGAAGCAGGACTTTCAGTCTGGGGCCCACTGGAGGGCTGAATACTATTGTTTCCCTTTTAATGGATGAAGGTTACAGAAACCCACTTGAGGGTAAAAATTAAGCAAAACCACAAGTACTGCAATGCTTTGAGGGTACACCGGAGACCTAATTAATGAACAGAGCAGGAAGCGGAATTGTGGGATGAGAGTACTGTGACTTCATGCGCCTTTGAAAAAGGAGAAAGAATCTCAGAAACGCGTCAGGCAGCCAAAGGGAAAATGTTCCGGACTAAAATGCTTGTTCTTTTAATAAATGTTGGTGACAACCTACCTGTTTGGGAGTGTGGACTCGTTTGCAGGGCAAAGTTGAGAGATGTTATTACACAGCAGGTCCAGCCGTGGAGTCGACGCACCACCCGAGAAAGAAGGGAAAGCGATTTGGAATCTTGCCAGATCGGATGATGGCGAAGCAGGAAGAAAAACTGCAAGAAGCGGGACTTTCAGTCTGGGGCCCACTGGAGGGCTGAATACTATTGTTTCCCTTTTAATGGATGAAGGTTACAAAAAGAGAAAAAAGGAAGGGGGGCCACACAGCCCCCCTTCAGGGGACAAAAAAACAACAAAAAAAAAACGATCGGGCCCGCAGGCCCCGCCCCTTCCTTCACCACTCTGCAAACGCGCCCCTGGCGCGTTTGCAGAGAGGAACAAATTCCCCTTGAATACTGGGGGTCCCTGAGGGCCAACTAGCCCACCAGGAACCTACAGTATGCGCCAGGGGGCTGCCTTGCAGAGACGTGTAGAGAGGCCACACCCCTTTTTACACCTCTCTGCAACGCAGCTCTGTGGCGCTTTTGGAGGTATATGGTGGGCTAGTTGGACTCCGGGGACCCTCAGGATTCAAGGGGACTTAATCCCCCAACTTAAAAGCGCGCCACGGGCGCGTTTGCACAGTGGTGAAGGGAGGGGGCGGGGCTTCAGGTGACATGTGTGCAAACAGGCCCCGTGGCGCGTTTTAAGATGGGAATTAAATCCCCTTCAATCCTGAGGGTCCCTGGGGGCCAACTAGCCCAACAGGTACATCCAGAAAGCGCCACAGAGCTGCGTTGCAGAGAGGTGTGAAAAGGGGTGTGGCCTCTCTACACGTCTCTGCAACGCAGCCCCCTGGCGCATATTGGAGGTTCCTGGTGGGCTAGTTGGCCCCTAGGGACCCTCAGGATTCAAGGGGACTTAATCCCCCAACTTAAAACGCGCCACGGGGCGCGTTTGCACAGATGTCACCTCAGGCCCCGCCCCCTCCCTTCACCATTGTGCAAATATTCCTCTAAAATCAGCCGAAATACGAATTCCGATTTACTCACCTGTTATAAGGAGAGACATCAGTGCTGTATCTTTCAGCCCAGTACTGGTCCTGAAAAGTAATTTTAACCGTACTTACCAGTAACTTGAATTTCCTTCCATAGGCTAACATTGACTGGTTTCAATTGGAAATTCTTCTAAGTGTGGAGTTTTGGAACTTTAAAATATTCCTGTAAAATCAGCCGAAATACGAATTCCGATTTACTCACCTGTTATCAGGAGAGACCTCAGTGATGCATCTTTCAGCCCAGTACTGGTCCTGAAAAGTAATTTTAACCGTACTTACCGGTAACTTGAATTTCCTTCATAGGCTAACATTGACTGGTTTCACTTGGAAATTCTTCTAAGTGTGGAGTTTTGGAACTTTAAAATATTCCTCTAAAATCAGCCGAAATACGAATTCCGATTTACTCACCTGTTATCAGGAGAGACCTCAGTGCTGCATCTTTCAGCCCAGTACTGATCCTGAAAAGTAATTTTAACCGTACTTAACGGTAACTTGAATTTCCTTCATAGGCTAACATTGACTGGTTTCACTTGGAAATTCTTCTAAGTGTGGAGTTTTGGAACTTTAAAATATTCCTCTAAAATCAGCCGAAATACGAATTCTGATTTACTCACCTGTTATCAGGAGAGACCTCAGTGCTGCATGTTTCAGCCCAGTACTGATCCTCAAAAGTAATTTTAACCGTACTTACCGGTAACTTGAATTTCCTTCCATAGGATATCATTGCCTGCTTTTTGCTGAAAAAAATTCTAAGTGTTGATTTTTGGAACTTTAAAATATTCCTCTAAAATCAGCCGAAATCCGAATTCTGATTTACTCACCTGTTATCAGGAGAGACCTCAGTGCTGCATCTTTCAGCCCAGTACTGATCCTCAAAATTAATTTTAACCGTACTTACCGGTAACTTGAATTTCCTTCATAGGCTAACATTGACTGGTTTCACTTGGAAATTCTTCTAAGTGTGGAGTTTTGGAACTTTATAATATTCCTCTAAAATCAACCAAAGTACGAATTCCAATTTACTCACCTGTTATCAGGAGAGAACCCAGTGCTGCATCTTTTAGCCCAGCACTGACCCTGAAAAGTAATTTTAACCGTACTTACCAGTAACTTATATTTTCTTCCATAGGAATCCTTTGTCTGGTTTTCAGCAGAAAAGTTTCAAAGTGTCGATTTTCACAAACTACAAATATTCCTTAAAAATCGCCTGTATGACTTAAACGCATTCTTTCAACTGTTTACAGGAGATGCACCAGTGCTGGATCCAGGATCCAACACTGAGTAACAAAAAGTAACGATAACAGTTTTTACCTCCTAAGTGAATTTCCTTCCATAGGATAACATTGGTCATTCTATGAGAAAAAGTTTCTAAGTGTCAACTTTTAAAGTACAATAATATTCCTTAAAAATCACGACTGTAACCAAAACGCTTTTACTCAACTGTTTACAGGAGATGTCCCAGGACTGAATCTAGGATCCAGTCCTGTGGTTAGAAAAGTAATCCATAAAGTAACTAATTGCATTTAACTAGAAATTCACATTGAGCTGAATGTTGCATTGTGTTTGAAAATGTGTTGCCCATTGCAACAACTGTAACTACTGTACTTAAAAGTCTATTGCCTATGTGCAAAGTATTTAAACTAAAGTAATTCATTCTGAGAAAGTATTTTTTGTAATGTATAATATAATTACAATGTAATTTAAAAATAAAATATGTAAAAAAAAATGTTTTCTAAAAAATTTCGAAATCAGTATGAAAAGAATTTATATAACAATTAATACATTTAAAAATTGTCATTTACAAAACCTTTGAAATTCACTGAAAAAACCGTAGGTTTCAGACATGTTATAGTTACAAATTAGCATTTAAAAAACCTTTGAAATTCACTGAAAAAACCATAGGTTTTAGGGACGTTATAGTTACAAATTAGCATTTAAAAAACCTTTGAAATTCACTGAAAAAACCATAGGTTTTAGGGACAGTTATAGTTAGTTGGACATTGCACTCGTACAAAACCCGTGAAATTCCCCCGTTATAGTTAGTTCAGCTAACTATAACTCGCGCCCCCGCAATGCACTGCTGATGACGTCACATATTACATCACTCATGACATGGTCAGTGACATCACTGATGACATCACTGATGACATCTCAAATGACATCACTGATGACATCACTGATGACATCATCCAGTGACTGTGTGTTTCTGTAAAGTTTAAATATGTCTTATATATATATATATATGCGAAGGTGTATTGAAGAATGAGTGGGTGTATAAGTGTCTGAATGGATGATTTAGTAGGTGCGTGACTGTCTGTATAAGTGAGCGATTAAACGTGTTTTACTGAATGCATGGGTTAGTGACCAAACTGTGTAAATGTCTGTATCAGCCTGTCAGTTGGTGCGTAAGCGGTTGCATGGGTTGGTGAGTAACTAAATGAGTGTCTATATGGGTTATTGATTGGTTGTCTGAGTATCTGTGTGGGTGCCTGAGTGTCTCTGTGTGTGGGTGGGAGGTGTGTGACTCTGTGCATAGATGTTTGAGTGGGTGATTCACTGGGTGTATGGCTTCAAGAGTGCATCTGTGATGGACTGTATGGGTGGGTGAGTGTGTGTATGGGTGCGTTGGTGAGTGAATGGATGTCTCAGTGGTACATGTGTGAGTAACTACATATGTAAAAGGCAGTATATGTGAGTCTTGGAGTATATAAATGGCTATATGTGAGAGTGAGTGATTGTGAGAGTGGCTGTATGGATGAGTGTGTGTTTGTATTAGTGATTGTATAAGAGTATAAGTATGTGTTATTATATGTATGAATAAGTGATGTAGTGTGTGTGTATAACTGTATAGGTGAGTAAATGGGAGTATGATTGATTCTTTGCATGACTGACTAGGTGTGTGAGTATTGAAGGGGATTTAATTCCCCATCTTAAAACGCGCCACAGGGCCTGTTTGCACACATGTCACCTGAAGCCCCGCCCCCTCCCTTCACCACTGTGCAAACACGCCCAGTGGCGCGTTTTAAGTTGGGGGATTAAGTCCCCTTGAATCCTGAGGGTCCCCGGAGTCCAACTAGCCCACCATATACCTCCAAAGCGCCACAGAGCTGCGTTGCAGAGAGGTGTAAAAGGGTGTGGCCTCTCTACACGTCTCTGCAAGGCAGCCCCTGGCGCATACTGTAGAGTTCCTGGTGGGCTAGTTGGCCCCCAGGGACCCCCAGTATTCAAGGGGAATTTGTTCCCCTCTGCAAACGCGCCAGGGGCGCGTTTGCAGAGTGGTGAAGGAAGAGGCGGGGCCTGCGGGCCCGATCGTTTTTTTTGTTGTTTTTTGTCCCCTGAAGGGGGCTGTGTAGCCCCTTCCTTTTTTTCTCTTTTTGGGCCCTGGGGACCCCATCCCCCAGGGCCTTACCCCTTTTTAATTTTTCAAAAAAAAAAAAAAAAAGCGGGAAGGGGCCGCGAGGCCCCCTTCCCTGGGCCTGTATTGGCCCCGGGGACCCCATCCCCGGGGCATGGCCTCTATATTTATTATTTTGAGGGGGCAGCGTGGCCCCCCTCCTCTGGACATTTTACGGCCCCGGGGACCCCATCCCCCGGGGCCGGCCTTTCCATTTAAAAAAAAAAAAAGAAATTCTCTTTTTTGGGGAGGGGGCCCCCTCCCGGGCCACTACTTGCCCCGGGGACCCCATCCCCCGGGGCTGGCCCTCTCCGTTGGGGACTGTGGGGGGTCCCCAATCCCCCACAGTCCCGCCGGCTCCCCACGTCCCTTGGGAGCCGGCATTGCTGTTCCACATGGGGAGCAGCTGACATGCTGCTCCCCATGTGGAAAAGCAATCGCTTTGGATATTGGAGAGAGAGCAGGTTTCCCTGCTCTCTCTTCCAATATCCAAAGCAGTTTGCTATGGCAGGACGGGAGCCGCGAGGCTCCCGTCCTGCCATAGCAAACTACATTGTCCCGGGTAGGCACCCCGGGACACTGCAGGAGCCGGCCCTGGGGGTGGTGGTCCCCAGGGCCATCAAGGGCTCCAGGAGGGGGCCGCGCGGCCCCCTCCCATTCAGTACACAGCCCCGGGGAGGTGGTGGTCCCCGGGGCTCTGGGGAGTCCGTAACGGACCCCCATATTAAAATGTTTAGTGCCCCGGGGAGGTGGCGGTCCCGGGGCGTGTGGGGGGCTGGAGCCCCTCCCACACTGGTTTTATTTTCAATAAAAAAAAGCCCCGGGGAGGTGGTGGTCCCCGGGGCTGCGGGAGGGCTCAGAGCCCTCCCGCACCATTTTCAAAAAAGCCCCGGGGGTGGCGGTCCCCGGGGCTTGGGAGGCCCTTGAGGCCCCCACACATTAAGTTATCCCCCCCACCATGCCCCCGGGACTTGGGCCACCCGGGGGCCAATTAGCTATCGAAGTGCGGGAGATCGCGCTTCGATTTTTTTTCAGCAGGATTCGCGCACCCTGAGCGCATCCTGACCTTGCCAGGTAGGTCGCTCCCCCACCACACAGCTCCGCCTGTGCTGTCTGCCCGCTGCTCCTGTAGGTAAGATCGCCCTCCGCTTGTGGCCCCGGTGCCAGTTTTGTCTGCTTGTCTCCCCTTTCCTTTCTGTGCCCCCGCTGCCCCACTGTTGTTGTGCCCGTGATTTGCCTGCTTTCCCCCCGTTTTTCCTTCTGTGCCCCTCGCTGCCCCACTGTTGTTGTGCCCGTGATTTGCCTGCTTTCCCCCGTTTTTCCTTCTGTGCCCCTCGCTGCCCCACTGTTGTTGTGCCCGTGATTTGCCTGCTTTCCCCCCGTTTCTCCTTCAGTGCCCCTCGCTGCCCCACTGTTGTTGTGCCCGTGATTTGCCTGCTTTCCCCCCGTTTTTCCTTCTGTGCCCCTCGCTGCCCCACTGTTGTTGTGCCCGTGATTTGCCTGCTTTCCCCCCGTTTTTCCTTCTGTGCCCCTCGCTGCCCCACTGTTGTTGCGCCCGTGATTTGCCTGCTTTCCCCCCGTTTTTCCTTCTGTGCCCCTCGCTGCCCCACTGTTGTTGTGCCCGTGATTTGCCTGCTTTCCCCCCGTTTTTCCTTCTGTGCCCCCGCTGCCCCACTGTTGTTGTGCCCGTGATTTGCCTGCTTTCCCCCCGTTTTTCCTTCTGTGCCCCTCGCTGCCCCACTGTTGTTGTGCCCGTGATTTGCCTGCTTTCCCCCCGTTTTTCCTTCTGTGCCCCTCGCTGCCCCACTGTTGTTGTGCCCGTGATTTGCCTGCTTTCCCCCCGTTTTTCCTTCTGTGCCCCTCGCTGCCCCACTGTTGTTGTGCCCGTGATTTACCTGCTCTCCCCCCGTTTTTCCTTCTGTGCCCCTCGCTGCCTATCGCCATTCCCGCCGCTGCGTCCTGCGGCCCCGCCCCCTGACTGCCCATTCGCTGCCCCTGCCTCCCGCCTCCCAGCTGCTCCTCCCTCCCACCTCCCCATAAATGGCGGCCGCTGCGCGCCGCGCCGGCGGCGCGCCTAAGGCAAGCCCGTCTGCGCCCGTCCGCGACTGGACCGCGCCCAGCGCCAGAACCCCTGGATCCCACCGATGCAACACCACTCGACGGACCTACGGCGCCGCCACACTCACCGCACTCAATGCCGGCCGGAACCCTGCCTGCTACCGAGCCTCACCGAGACGCACCCACGGACCCTTCACCTGCCAAACCTGCCGATTCACCTGCCCCCTGACGTGCACCACCTCCGCCAAGTCGAGCAACAGCAGCAACCACCTGAAATGCATCCTGCTGAACACCCGCTCCGTCCACAGGCACGCCGTGGAACTCTGGGACCTGCTCGACGCAACAGCACCGGACATCGCCTTCCTCACCGAAACCTGGATGAACGCCTCCTCAGCGCCTGACATCGCCATAGCCATCCCGGATGGATACAAGATCACCCGGAAGGACCGCGTCAACCAGACGGGAGGAGGCATCGCCATCGTACACAAGAACACCATCCGCATCTCGACTAACTCCGGCGAGACCTTCACCGCCGCCGAACACCTACACTTCCAGATACACACGGACCCCAAGACCACCCTCCGAGGCACCCTCATCTACAGACCCCCGGAACCACGCACACTATTCAGCGAAGACATCGCAGACTTCATCAGCCCGCACGCCATGCCCTCCGCCGACTACATCCTCCTAGGGGACCTCAACTTCCACCTGGAGAACAACAACGACAGAAACACCACCGCCCTGCTGGACAACCTCGCCAACCTCGGACTCAAGCAACTGGTGAACACGCCCACCCACTACGCCGGCCACACGCTCGACCCCGTCTTCTCGTCCAGCAAGCACATCTCCTTCAGCCACGCCACCGGACTCCACTGGACCGACCACAGCTGCGTCCACTTCAGCTTCAGAAAGACTGCGACCCACCACCACCCGCAACAGGCTCCCCGCCGGAGCTGGAGCAAGATCACCGCCCGAGCAGCTCACCGCCTCCCTCAGCCAGAACACACCCACCGACACAACGGACCCAAACGAAGCAGCCAGCAACCTCGCCAAGTGGCTGACCGCCTGCGCCGGCGACCTCGCACCACTAAAAAACCCTCCCAGCAGACCCGGAAGCAAGAAAACCCTTGGTTCACCAACGAACTCAAGGAATCCAAGAAGAACTGCCGCACTCTCGAGAAAACCTGGCGACTCGACCAGACCACAGACAACAGGACCGCCCTCAAGCACGCCACCCGCAAACACCACCAGCTGATCCGTGCCACCAAGAAGTCGGCACTCAAAGAACGACTGGACAACAACGCCCATGACAGCAAGGAACTTTTCAGCATCGTCAAAGAGTTCTCCAACCCCAGCGCCGGAAACAACGACATCACCCCCTCGCAAGACCTCTGCAACTCACTCTCCGCGTTCTTCCACCGCAAGATCACCGACATACACAACAGCTTCAACGCACAAACAACGCACCCTACCGCCGAACCAATGCCCGCCACCACCACCCTCTGCAACTGGACCCCGATCAACACCGAAGACACCACCCGCACGATGAACTCCATCCACTCCGGATCACCAACCGACCCCTGCCCACACCACGTCTTCAACAAAGCCGACGCCACCATCGCACCCCATCTCCGGGACATCATCAACTCCTCCTTCCGCACCGCCACCTTCCCGGAGAGCTGGAAGCACGCCGAGCTTACCGCCCTCCTGAAGAAACCAACGGCGGACCCCACCGACCTCAAGAACTACCGCCCCATCTCGCTCCTTCCGTTTCCGGCCAAAGTCATCGAGAAGACCGTCAACAGACAGCTTGCCGCCTTCCTCGAGACGAATGGATCCCTCGACCCCTCGCAGTCCGGGTTTCGGGCCAACCACAGCACCGAGACCGCCCTTATCGCAGCCACCGACGACATCAGAACCCTAACCGACAACGGGGAAACAGCTGCCCTCATCCTCCTGGACCTCTCCGCGGCGTTCGACACCGTCTGCCACCGCACCCTAGTGAAGCGCCTCAGCAACATCGGAATCCGAGAGAAAGCACTGGAATGGATCATCTCGTTCCTCGCCGGAAGAACCCAGAGAGTCCGCCTCTCCCCGTTCAGATCCGAAGCCACCGAAGTCATCTGCGGCGTTCCACAAGGATCCTCACTCAGCCCGACCCTCTTCAACGTCTACATGAGCCCCCTCGCAGCCATCGCACGCCGACACAACCTCAACATCATCTCCTACGCCGACGACACCCAGCTGATCCTCTCCCTCACCAACGACCGCACTACCGCCAGAGCCAACCTGCACGACGGGATGAGAGACGTCGCCGACTGGATGAGGAACAGCCGCCTTAAACTGAACTCAGACAAGACGGAAGTCCTCATCCTGGGCTCATCACCCTCCGCCTGGGACGACTCCTGGTGGCCCCCGGCCCTGGGCACCGCACCCAAGCCAACGGACCACGCACGCAACCTGGGCTTCATCCTGGACTCCTCCCTATCAATGACCAAACAAGTCAACGCCGTCTCATCTTCATGCTTCAACACCCTGCGCATGCTCCGCAAGATCTTCAGATGGATCCCCACTGAAACCAGGAAGACCGTCACCCAGGCACTCGTCACCAGCCGACTGGACTATGGGAACACCCTCTACGCCGGAACCACAGCCAAACTTCAAAAGAGACTCCAGCGCATCCAGAACGCCTCCGCACGACTCATCCTGGACATCCCCCGACACAGCCACATCACCGTACACCTGAAAGACCTGCACTGGCTCCCCGTCAGCAAGAGAATCACGTTCAGACTCCTCACCCACGCACACAAGGCCCTCCACGACCTGGGCCCAAAGTACCTCAACGACCGCATGTCCTTCTACACGCCCACACGCCAGCTACGATCAACCAGCCACGCCCTCGCCACCGTACCACGCATCCGCAGAACCACCGCCGGAGGAAGATCCTTCTCCTACCTGGCGGCCAAGACCTGGAACTCCCTCCCCACTCACCTTCGGCGAACCCAGGACCATCTCGCCTTCAGGAAGCAGCTCAAGACCTGGCTGTTCGAGCAGTAACTTACCCCCTCCCCCAGCGCCTTGAGACCCTCCCGGGTGAGTAGCGCGCTCTATAAATGCCGTGATTGATTGATTGATTGATTGATTGATCCTGCCGATTTTTAAAAAAAATTTTTTTTTTTTTTTTTGCCCAGGGGGTCCTTGTGGGACCCCCGGAGCAAACCTAGGGGTCAGGGTGTTTCTACCCTGCCCCCTTTGTGCGCTTGCGCACTTGTTTCTGTCCCTCGGTTCTACCGAGGGACAAAATAACTGCCAACATTTCCTGAATCGGAATGTTGACAGCCAGCTGACAGCCAATTAACATGCAGCTCGTGATCGGGACGGTGCGCGCAGGATGCGCTGAGGGTACGCGGACCCTACTCGGCCATAGATATCACTAACTTTTTACTTTTCATTTTCTCAGCAACTACTGAACGGATTTACACCATTTAACAAAAGGGTTCTTTCTGAACCAAGAACTACCTCTTTGCCAAATTTGGTGTAATTCCGTTCATCAGTTCGGGCTGTAGCCGTGTCTAAAGTTTCCTATGGAAAAGTGCATGGGGAAAACGCGTTTTGGGACCCCCCTTTTTCTCGGCCCCGCTTGACGAATGCCCCGAGACTTTCAGGGTAGGAGCGGACCGGAGCGGGCCACAAAGTTTGAAAATTTCGCGAAGATACGTCAACCGGCAAGAGAGTTATTTCAAATAGAATGTCGCGGATTTCCTATGGATAATAGGTTGTAACTATAACTATCTACTGGCGACCGCCAGTAGATAATATATATATATATATATATATATTCAAAAATGAATTGCTCCAGCAATTAGAGCCGCACTCTGTTGAAGGTAAGAAACACATTTCTTTATTCTTAAACCGGGCAGCTTCCCTTCCCGTAATATTGTCCTTTGGCCGACGCGTTTCGGTGAACTCTCTTCATCTTCTTCCGAGGCCATAGTGAGCAGTTAGACTAATCATGTGCTTCCCCAGCAGCCCCTGCATGCTAATTCAATTAATGTCCCTGGCCTCCGGTGTGCATTTAATTGGATGTAAAGTTCACATTGCATGCTGGGCCCTGTAGTAATCCGCATATTTCAACCCTCCAGTGGGTTCCAATGCTCACTATTCAATAAAAAGGACGAATCTTGCAGCCCCCATTGAGCCTCTGGAAGAGGCTCTGCCCAGTTAGCTTACAGTACCTCCAACACCGCATTCAAGGAGATGCATTCCCCTCGAGTGGCCCCAAGTCCAGTGAAACAGGTGGTGCGTCGCTCTCACGGCCTGAAGCGCGCCGTGCAACATGTTAAAAAATGAATTGCTCCAGCAATTAGAGCCGCACTCTGTTGAAGGTAAGAAACACATTTCTTTATTCTTAAACCGGGCAGCTTCCCTTCCCGTAATATTGTCATTTGGCCGACGCGTTTCGATGAACTCTCTTCATCTTCTTCCGAGGCCATAGTGAGCAGTTAGACTAATCATGTGCTTCCCCAGCAGCCCCTGCATGCTAATTCAATTAATGTCCCTGGCCTCCGGTGTGCCTTTAATTGGATGTAAAGTTCACATTGCATGCGAAGAGAAGAAACATTAATTCCAAAACCCAGAGATAAAACAAATAAAGAGCCTGAAGCACCCAGATTTGTTACCACATACAGTAAAGAAAGTGGAAGAATCATTAGTAAAATCAAAAAATACTGGCATCTAATTTCAGGAGACCCGGACATAGGAAAACCTTTGGGCCCAAAACCAGTTGTCACTTATAGAAAAACTAAATCCCTAAAGGATTTACTTGTGAAGAAACCATTTCCAAGGGAAGCAACAAACAAACTGGCTAACAGATCAACAGAAGGGCTTCAGAAAATGTAACCTATGTAAAGCCTGTAAAATAGGTAAAAACGTGGTAACAATCATGGAACCGAATGGCAATACAATAACTATTGATCAGAATATCACCTGCACGTCAAAATTTGTCATCTATATAATAGAGTGCAATTGCGGAATGAAGTACATTGGAAGCACAACGTGCATGCTTAAAAAACGTACCCTCGAGCACATTCGCGCTGTAAAAAATGGGGACATAACATATGCCACGGCGAAACACATGATAAAATGCCAAAAAGGAGATTGGAGAGCAATGAGCTATTATGGAATTAAAATGATACCACTAGGGGAACGTGGAGGAGACAGAACCAAGAAGCTACACCAAATGGAGTCACGCTTTATCATCAAACTCAGAACTAAGACCCCCAGAGGTATTAATAACGATGACGAACTTTTTGTACATCTTGAATAAATTGTTGCACTGCTGAAATGACAAACCCTGGAATTGATAAAACAATTAATATATGCGGTGTTGAATTGTGGGTACTATAGCATATACTGCCAATACTTTAAAAACTTCAATAATGTTGTTGGGACTGTAAGCCATTATTGAGTTTAGAAATGCACATACTTAAAAACGGGTACTATACCAGTCAAAGAAATAAGTATAACTAAGCATGAATGAGACACATTCAAATAATGCAAATGGGGAAAGGCAAATGGATTACATACAATACTATAAGAGAATAATCTCGACCATATGTAAATATGTAAATATCTGACAAAATGCGCATTATTTTTCGTGTAATGTAATTTAGATAAAGTTGTTTCATTTTTGAATTGTATGAAACACTACAAGTCCCACAATGCCACCCTGAGGCTCAAGTGGGTTTAAAAGTGTGATGAAAGAAAGACTCACTAACCGTGAGAAAAGCCGTGAGGGCTGAAACGCGTTGGTTTGGAGTGTGATACTTAAGATTAAATTAAGTATAAGCCAGCTTTGAGTGCTGTGTCCTTTGTTGTATATATATATATATATATATATATATATATATATATATATATATATATTTATATACATATGTATATATATATTCACTGAAAACAACAAAGGTTAAAGGGACGGTATAGTTATGTGAAAATGTCAGGTACAACATACGTTTTCAACAAAGAAAAGCATTGCAATTCATCAGTCATATTTATGTCAAGTAACTATAACTCATGCCCTAAAGTAAATGTAACTCGTGCCCCCCATCATGCACAGTGCTGATATTACTGATGTAATTTCCGAAGCTGCAGTGATGTTATTAATGATGTCATAGTCATGTCATGAGTGATGTAATAATCAAGGTACTTAGTAGTGCATGGTTAGGACCGTGTTTCCATAGAAAATTGATTTATGTACCTCCGCTCCTTCCTAGAGAGCTTTGGGGGTGATCTGTCAAGTGGAGGCTGAGAAAAGGGAGGGTCCCAAAACATATTTCCCCCATGCAATTTCCCATAGAAAAAAAGCTACAGCATGATTGGCTGCATGGAAATACACCAAGTTTGCCAGGCCCTGCTTGAGACCCCATGCTGCGCTCGACTGGAGCCCATGTGTGATGGGGGTGGAGCGCCCATGGGCTTTGGGCTCCCACTGGCGGTTTGGATAGAGTGTCTGGCGGGAGACCATGCCCTGCGCTTATTGCCCCATTGCGCATGGCCAAAGGCCGAAGATTTGCATGGCAGGGATTGGACGGCTGCTGGGATACAGGTAGAGGGTCTATCTGAAGGCCAGGACCTGCATCCAACCTCTCACGGCACATGACCAAAGGCCTTGCACTGGGGTGTTGGGATAGTTAGGTACGGTAATAAAACTTTCACATAAAATAATTCTGGTAATTCACCTAAAAAAACAAAGGTTAAATTGACATTGTAGTTAAGTATGGTAATACCTTACTTTACATTTTAAAAAATTCGAAATTCACTGAATAAAACAAAGGTTAAAGTGACGTTAAATGTGAGTTGAAAAATATAATTTTCAACTAAAATGAACACTGAAATTCACCAGTTATAGTTAACTAAAGTAGCTATAACTTGCACACTTGCCATGCACTGCTTAAGACCTCACATATTAGGTCTCTCATGACATGTTCTATGATACTATTGATAACATCACTGATAATATCTGAAATTACACCATTAAAGTCTGTAGTCATTTGAGTTAGCCATAACTGGTCAATTTCAGTATTTTTTAAAGATTTAAGTGATATTTTTAACTGACATCTTCACCTAATGATACAATAAAACCTTTGTTTTTTTCAGTGAATATATATATATATATATATGCTAGACTTATCAGCCTTAATGTGGTCTTCCCACAAATGTTTTGTCTCTCCTCCTTCGTTTTGCAGAACTTATTTTTGTTGGCCTTAGGACACTTTGCACTTTACCACTGCTAACTAGTGCTAAAGTGCTTGTGCTCCCTCCCTAAAAATGGTTAAAATTAACTTCTACACAATTGGCATATTTAATTTACTTATACCTACCTTGTAGAGTGGTGTACCATATACCGGAGGCCTGTCAATTAAATTCTACTAGTGGGCCTGCTGCACCTATTGTGCCACCCACTTAAGTAGCGCCTTGAAACATGTTCCAGGCCTGCCACTGCAGCCTGAATTTAGTTTTAAACTGCCATGTTGACTTGGCATTAAAACCCCCTTGCCAAGCCTTAAACTCCCCTTTTATTACATACTAGTCACCCCTAAGGTAGGACCTAGGAATTAGGGAATTATGTTATTTGATTAACTAGGCTAAGGTGTTCAGTCTCAATCTGTGATATGTAAAATTGGTTGACGAAGCCAACGGTTACGTGATAGCATTTCCTGTGATGTCATCACTCTCAAAGTGACTTTCTGTGATGTTATCATGAGTGTCTTAAAAAGTTTGATGACACTTCTGCTACCCCTAGCATGTTTGTGAATTGATGACCATGACAGTATTACATTAATGAAAGGGGTAACTTCAATTTTGACTACTTCTATGAATGGTAAGGAGGTGACGTAATTGAGATTTTGTTTGCTGAATAAGCAAAGTATTTTTTATTATCACGCATCCCATTCTCATGCAAACCTTGGGTATATATTTGGCAGTTTAAACGTATACATGTGTGGTCTATACCAAATATGTAATAGAAAATAACACTAATGGGCACCAGTCCTCACAACAAAATATGCATGTTTATTAATGCCGTCCACTGATAAGAAGAGTCTTGCCTTGTGTCTTGTTCCCTCTAGAGGCTAAAAGAATGTAATTCTTCAGTTTTCCCACGGTGAGTTATTAAAAGTGATTAAAACCTTAGTGTGTTAGCTCATTACATTGTGGCAAATCAGTAGATTTCTTAATATTGCAAATGTCCGCCCTACGAGTTAAACTCTCTTTTAGTGATGTTAAATTAGTCCCACTGAAGCTGTTTATAGCTGCCTGTAATTCGTCTCCATTTTATTATCTTCATTATATCCGCATTCGTGAACTCTTGGGAGATAATCGGAACTTATCATGCAGCTAGTCACGTGATTTAATATTGTATTGTTTATTTAAAACTCAACTTACATGAGAAAATGCATCTTTTTTTAATGAAGCTCTCCTTACTGTTAAAAAGATAATGATTTACTGAAACACAATGAAGTATTTTTCAAGTATGGGTCAGGAAATTGGACCAAACTGTGCATGATTATGGAAATAGTGAACATCCTTGTAAATATATTCTCACATGCATCTTCATGTTATAACCTTATATAATTACATATTCGTAATTTTTAATTTGCTAGATCACAGCTACACGTAGTGTCAAGAGTGTGGGCCCCCCGATTATCGTAACCACAATATTGTTGGGACACAATGTCGAAGACAGAATATCTGAAATAAAATATTGACAGGTAATCTAGATTTTCTATATCTGACTCCACATATTATGTACCTGTGTAGTACATATATATTCAAGTTTCTTAGATGTGGAGTTAGGAATAGTAAATATATATTTCCCTATAGGCACTTACCTTTCGATATGTTGCCCCTCAATATTCTTGTACCACAATATTGTTCGTGTCGATATTCAGTAGTATCATCTCTTCTCTATTCTGG
The DNA here is from genome assembly GCA_963921515.1 of Calotriton arnoldi. Taxonomy (NCBI): domain Eukaryota; kingdom Metazoa; phylum Chordata; class Amphibia; order Caudata; family Salamandridae; genus Calotriton; species Calotriton arnoldi. The sequence continues at coordinate 1,874,570 of CAWUFW010002723.1, read as the reverse complement.
CTCAATGTGTGGGTGCTTAAAATTCAGAAGACTGATGTTTGACTGATTCCAGTATACATATTACTCAGTGTTGAACTTCACCTGAATGTCTGTTAATCCGAATAGTTTAAAAATAAAAGATAACTAATATTTTGCTTACCATCCACCTGGTAAGCCAATTAATATTATTACACTGCAGTGCGGAGGTTTTGCCCCAAGTGGGGAGACTCCACGCATGGAAGTTTACTAGTGGTAAGTCCCTTTGTAAACCGTGCCCTCTGTGTTTATTCTATACCACATATAGGTTTTGTAACTTCGGAATGTGTGTATAATGATTAATCATCTCTTTCAGAATTGCTGTATATGTTAGCAAGTGGGAAAACGAACAGCATATGATTGTTTGGAACATTTACTGAGTATGAAATAGCTTTGAGGGCATGGTGAGTGAAATGCAAAAAAAAGATTTAAACAAATATGCATAATGTGCATTGTTCACATATACATGTTATAACTATGTCATAGCAGGTAGTTAGTCGCACGTTAAAGGAAGGTGATGTAGGCAGGAAATTGGCAATATGGTGCTGTGTCGATCAGCTGTTGTGAAGTTATGATTGCAAGAACTGGATCACCAAGGGGTTGTTGAACAATGGGGAGGGGTGGAATATCTTGTAGGTTATCAAGGGCTGAACACTCAGCAGAATGAAGGCCCTGCATCATGATGCAGATTCAGGGTGGTGAATAGGTTGTGGTTAGCAGAATGGCGATATAGGGACGTGATCTAGGTCAGAAAACTAGATTTTCGATGAGATCCTCTTCCTAGGAGAACAAAGAACCATCTAGTGTCAAAAATCTGTTAGGCAGTCTGAGATACAAGATAGGAGGAAGTGAAAGTATGTCAGGAATCTGAAAAAGATTTCAGTGTCACCTGCATAGAGGTGGAAATACAACCCTAAAGCTAATACAATACGTGAGATAGGTAGCACATAGGCAGTGGCGTAGCTAGGGGGATGGTGAGGGTATACCGCCCCAGGTGGCATGAGTTTTGGGGGCGGCGGCTGGCCCCCCATCCCCTCGCTCTTACCTGCGGCCATCGCGGCCGCAAGAATCAGAAGCGCCCTCCCGCTCTTACCAGCGGCCATCGCCCCCCGCTCTTCGATCAATCAGGGGTGGCAAACGGAGGGGCCGCCACGGGCGGCCTAAGGCCTGGCTACGCCACTACACATAGGGAGAAAACTAGTAGGCTCTAAACAGAACCTTGGGTGACACCAAATGGTAGAGAGTGAGGTGGTCAATTTGAGATGCTGTAAGGCACTAAGAAGGATTATTTGAACAGTTAATATGACAACCAATTAAGGGAAGGCATTTGACACCCTTGGGTGGGACTACCTAATGGAGGTCCTTGCGAGATTTGGTATGGGTGCCAGGTTTCTCCAATGGATCGCTATACTATAAAATGCTCCACTTGCACAGGTGAAAACTGGACATTTTATATCAGACCCCTTCAATATTGAACATGGCACCCTCCAGGGCTGCCCCTTGTCCACAATAAATTTTGCGCTAGCTATGAAACCTCACACATGCGCACTCCGGATGCGGGCCTCGGAATGGGGGATCCAAGCAGACAACAGCTGGCACATCATCTCACCGTATGCTAGTGATGCTTTGGTGTATCTTAAGGATGATGCTACAGTACTCCCTAGACTCACGGAGCTCCTGCACCAGTTTGGTTAAGCCTCTGGGATGAGGGTGACCTGGGTTTATTCCCCCTGATTACCCTGTCTAAGGCTCAGCAGAAAGAACTACTAAGTACCCCAATTCCTTGGTCTTTTACATCCATTAAATATCTGAGGATTTGTATTTATCACCCATATGGAGACCTGGTAGATGGCAACGTGGGCAGGGCCCTGACTGAGGTGCAGTCCTCCTTCCCATTTTGGATGCCACTACTGCTCTCTTCAGCTGGCCGGATCGCTGTTTCCAAGATGCTTATTCTGCATCGACTGCTATATTTTTTCTCTACCTTCCCCATCTTCTTGCCTTCTAGATCGTTCTCAGAGCTACGCTCGCCCTTGACTGCACTGATACAATGGGGAAAGGGCAGGAGACAAGTAACACTCGCCAAGCTGTATGCTCCCCTAGACAAAGGTGACCTAGGCGCTGCACATTACGAATACTACTATGCCACAGCTCAACTGCAATGGCCCACTCGCTGGTTAGCAGGGCAAAATTTGTCTGAACTGTGACTACACCATCCACTGTGCTGAAATGGAGGATGGACTCGATTGAGAAGGTGCTAAAGGGGGTGGGAACATCCTTATGTACACGACAAAGGCATGTTGGAATGCATATACGACCAAACCTTGCCCCTATCCCCTATACGTGCCAGAACTACCCCTTTGGGTGCTACTGGACTGCTCCAGCCAAAGGTTGCCAGCAGATGCAACTTCTTGGGAAGAGGCTGGCCTAACTACATGGGGCGATCTTTTCACTGACAAAATCCTTAGCACTTTTGAGTGCTTGATCGATGAATATGGTATGCTGCAGGTTTCCTTCCTTATTTACACCACGCTCACAAAAAAATTACACAGGATTTGGCATAAAACACACAATGAGCCAGGGACCTCATTATTCGTTCCATTAGTGCTCCCTGTGCACTGATAGGGAGGTGCCCCTCCACTCCCTATGGGCCTACTGGGATGCTGCACTCGGCACCACACTGATGGGTAAACAATGAGTGCAGTGCTTAGAGGTACCTAAACCTATCTCCATAAACACTAAACTAAAATACACACAATTCAACTATCTCCAGCATACCTACAACAACCTAGAGCAGTTGGCACATATGTTTCCTGGGGTGCCCGAAACCTGCCCGCGTTGCCAGGCCTCTGCCGCAGATGTCATACACATGGTCTGGACATGCCCACAATTAGATGCCGACTGGGACGGGATACTGGGGTTCCTCTCAGAGGCCTCAGGCTCCCTGCTCCAGCTGGAAGGATTACGTTCTTTATTGGGCAGTACCTCTCGCTCTGCAGCCCATAAGCCTAATAATAATTTCATCAACTGAGCTTTGGCTCTGGCTAAAGGCAGGATCGCCATGAACTGGAAATCAGCTCACACCACCTCCACGCGACTGTGGCTGACAGATCTACTGTCCAGCATATTAGCTGAACAGCAGGCATTGAGTAACAGTAGATATGGGAGTTTGGTGCAGGTCACCACCCTGACTTGGAGATGGTGGAGACAAAGTCCAATGACAGGCCACCCTGAGCACTTGAAGTGCTAGACCCGACTCGGGGACTCTGGGCTTAAGCCTGCTCCCTTTCAATAAATGGAAAAACACACAATCCAGACTATAGACCCGGTAAGAATAATGACCTACCTATATGACACTCCCATCAACATCCCTACACCAGCAAGCAAATAAACATCCCTTTCTCTCTCACCTTCCCTTCTCTCCCCACCTCGTCTGGAAGCAGGTGATAGCATGCCATGGTTAAGTTGTTTTAATGAAAATAGTTGAGTTCATGCCTCTTTATGTACGCAATGTATAGAGTGTGAGTTCTTCGACCTATGTGCAGTCATCACGGGCGTTTATATATCACTAATTGTAGCACTCAATTCTGATTGCTTTAACACCTGTGATTGCATCTCTGTAAATGCTATAGACGGAACTTAAAGATGTACTACTTGATATTGCTACTGTTCTTATACTCCAAACTAATAAAGAAATATAAAAAAAACACTATCCACTGCCATGGTCACCCGTCTGTTAAATTTAGAGTATGGAGGTTTGACAGATTAAATTCTGTCATATGTCCACCACCTATACTGCATTTTTATTGCTCCATCATTGCTGTATACCCTAAACTCAACTGATGGAGTCTACACTGTCTGCCTTATTTAAAGTAACATTTCCATTGTTGGAAACATGGCAGACCATAAAAATAAACAGTCAAAACCTGTCCACAACAACAAACAAAATCTTCTCTATCAAGATGTCCCTGCTACTCCACGCCCGGGGACTCTATCCGACAGTGGTGGATGAACAATAACTCCAATGCACAACAAAATAGAAGGTAAGTACAATGTTTTTAGACCATTTTAAATGCTCTATATTAACTATCAATGGATCAGGACACACACTCACATGCCAAACATTGTACTAGTATATTTAACCCAGGTGTAGACATACATAATGAATGGCGTGGGCTATATATAAACCCTATAATCTGAAGGTATTCCTGCATTTAATCACCAAAATATTAAAGCTAAATATAGTCACACACACTCCCACCCTGAATGCCTCACCCATTAGGCCCTCACAACAACACTCACTTCCTTTAACACTCATGGGAAAGGGGATGAACTGCATCTTCCACAGTGCAAATGAACGTTTATAGTTAACATAGGGAACATATTTGAATACACAATTGCATACAGCAAACATAACAAAATATAATATTTCTCTTGCTTGAGTGGTTAAGGTCATTAAAAAAATATTAATTGCAATAAAAGCCCAATGTTGCATAAAAGAAATAGTGGCCTATCACAATCTGTTTTAGGCTTGGAGCTTTCATCTTGCCCTCACCTTGTAGTAGTGTCCTCCATATGGGTGAATCCATCCTTCTGGAGCAAATGGATGTCCAAGCACCTACGTTTTGGGGTGTTGTGGGTTTTTTAAGTAGTTTTTAATGGGAAAGGTACAGGGTGTTCTAGGGAGGAACAACACCATGTATGGTAAGGTTTTGGGTGTGTAGCAGTGCTCTCATGCTCTGTCAGTGGAAAAATCTAAGGGTGATATTCTCAAGAACGCGTAATAATTATCGCAAATTTAGCTTAACGCAACTTTGCACATCGCAGTCCATCGCGGGAAAATAACGCTGTGTTAACGTTGTATTCTCAACACGGCGGTACCATGCGATAGTCTCACGCTAACGCGTCAAATGACCGTGATAAAATTACCATGACGGCAAAAAAACGCGAAACACGAACGGAAAAAAAGTAGCGATGTGGCCAACCGCGATAAAAAAAATCTGCGATAACCAGCGACAGGCCTGCAATTCCCACGCGTCATGCGGGAAAATGCACCATAAAAGCAGAAAAAAAAAATGAAAAAAAAATGTATCTGCGTAGCACCATGGATGCTCCCGGACCGAGTGCAGAGGACAACGCGAACCCCACAAGCCCCACAGATGACCAGCAAGAAACCTCAGGGTCGGGGAAGGGCAAGGAGAAGAGGAAGACGCGGTTCAGTACGCAGGAAAACAGGATCATCGTCACGGAGGTGATAGAACACTACCAACAACTGTTCGTCACCTCCACTGTGTCATTGGCAACACAAACGGAAATATGGCAGTCGATCGTGAACAACGTGAATGTAGTCGGAGTGTCGAGGAGGTTAATGGAGGAGGTCAAGAGGCGCTGGCATGATGTCAATAGCCAAACCAAGCAGAAACTCGCTGCCAACCGGAAGGCAGCAACAGCGACTGGAGGTGGGAGTCCTGCGCCACAGGAGGAGCTGGATGAGCTGGAGGAAATGGTGGCCACAGTCATCAGTGTGGAGACAATGCAAGGAGTTGGGGGTCCGGACACAGCCCGACATGACCTGACCCAACAGCAACAGGGTGAGTAACGTGATTAACGACCAGGGACTGGGGGGACGGGTGGAGATGGGCACAATGGCACAGATGCACAATTATGTGTAGCACACTGCACACCCACAATGATTGTGGAACATGTCCATGGTACCCTTGGCACACTGCAGCACACATAGAAACACCAAGTAGGCCCCCGTCCACTATGTGCACAAAGGGGCGACCCTCCCTATCACCAATATCACAACCTACCCATGCACATGTGCTGAATCCAGCAAAGCAGCGGCTCTGTGAGCCACACTGACAATGCAAGTGACACTGCATGACCAATAGCATGGCTGCAGTCAAAATACATGACATGGTGCACGACACCCTACACTGAGGTGGCCCAGTGTGGACCACATCCTCAAAGGAGCAGGTCACACTCTGACACATCCACGTGCACATACAACCCCCGACGTCAACAACTCATCTGCAGACACACAATGCACAAGAGTACAAAAACCGTCCAAGAGCACAAATGACCCAAGTCGCCAACATCTCAGCCCCTCAAAAGCACACAAGTCAAAGGCACACCGCCCCAAAGGGATAAGGGGCCGCTAAATCAGAGCTGCAGGGGCGACTCTCCCACAATGCAGCACACACACATAGCAATCACAGCACATCAACATTGACGACAATGTGGTACAGAGTGCAACACTTTCACTACAGAACAGAGGACACAACTGGTGCCGCTTGTGCGTAGAAACTGGCCAATCACATCTGGCATAGCAGGAAACTGTGAGATGATAATGTACGAGTACAACCTCACATCCGTCATGTAGTCGAAATGTCCACTGTCCCCCATCAAATAGCCATCTCATCCAAAATAGTCACAATGTACATTGTCCTGCAGTCTGTATGTAAACATGTACAATGTGTCAACATACATGGAACATACTGTTAACCTGAATCTCCCCTTTACATTGCAGAGGGACAATCAACACCTCCTGCAGAGCAGACCAGACATCTATTCAGTGATGATGAGGAGGAACCCCTGGCCATCTGCTCAGACACCCTCCAACAGCTCGTGGACAGCCTCCGCACCCCACCTCCAGGAGCAGGGCAGCCCAGCTGCATCGAGTTGACCCCACCCCCTGCACAGCCCACACAGCAGGAATCACCCACCACCACGGCTGGCTCATGGCACCTCACGGAAAGACACATGGCATTCCAACGCCGTGTGTCAGACTGCCAGAGGGGGCTGGCTGAACAGGTGCGGGTGGGTTTCGACCTCATGGCAGCCAAACTTGATGCCAGACGTGGGTGCATGAGTCCCATCAGGGACCACTTACAGTCCCTAACGGACACCCACAGTCTGTTCCATGCTCTACAACAATCCCTGGCTGACCTCGCTGGAGCCATTACTCGGATACAAGGACTGTCTAGTCAGACAGGCTCCAGCGATGGCAGCACAGAGTTGGCACAGATGCGGAGGACAATGGAGAACATGGAGCGGATGCAGGCTGGAAGGATGGCTGCCACGGCTGTACACCAGCCAGATGTAGCTGGGATCTTCCATGCCCTGCAGAACATCATCTCGCCATTGCTGCCACAGAGCCTGTCCCAGATGACTGCTGCAGGAAATTCGACACACACATCTCCGCCCCCTGATGCGTCAGTGGCACACAGTGATGCAGCCATACCATCTCCGCCCCCTGATGCGTCAGTGGCACACAGAGATGCAGCCATACCACCTCCGCACCCTGATGTGTCAGTGGCAAACAGTGATGCAGCCATAACACCACCACACACACCTGACACACCTGACACAGAAGACATATCAGAGGACTAAGATGTGGATGGCAATGACTCTGTTTGAGAAAGGAGGTTGTAGCATTCATCCCCGCCATATGGCCTGTTCCTACTTGGTTCAGCCCTCTGCATCATGCCCAGGAATAACACCTTCCACTGTCCCCCGAAACACTCTGCGACATTCACCTGGACCCCCACATGGACTGCCATATCTGCACTGGTTACCAATGACACAGCAATCAGGCTGCGGACTGAACTCTTCCTCTTCTGATTAAATTGTCATTCCCCAAAGGACTCTGGTTGGCCCTCCACTGGGCAACCATGTTATGTGGGCTTTGCATGGCCATGTACTGCTCCAGCTCCGACCCTCCACAGAATGTGAATAAAACATTCAAAATCACACAGATGTGTCATGTCTATGTTCAATCAAGTATAAGAGTATGGATGAATGTAGGGACATTGATTGCACAAAAAGGGGAAATGACATTTATGCGCATGTTTGACCCTGACCCACATGGCCAATGAGATGACTGTGAACGTGTGAACTAGCTGTGGCCTCATTGCCCATGAATAACAATCTCGCAACCCCCCAACGTACCCCCACGTCCATTTATTAAATGGGGCTGTGTGTAGAAATGTCTAAATGGCTAGCAGGCCTAAAGTAGTGTCCCCCATCACATGTGACAACAGAACATCTCTTCGCATACCTACTCACACTCAACTGTGTGGACACAGCCTGTTCTGATGGATCGCATTGATCCTCATGGCAAGAAGTTGGACACCATACTCACATTGCTGAAGACACGTAAGAGCACCGGTCCACCAGCAACTATCCCAACCACAATGTCTGGCTTACAGAGGTGGAGCTGGCAATAGGGACTCACCCCTAAGTGAAATGTGTCAGTCAGTCCCTCCCTGTGTACGGACAATGCTCATTGAGGCACACGATTTGTCATTCTAATCAACACTCATCACAGTTGAACACTAGTGAAGTGGCATAGACTTTATTCGCATGTGCGTGTCAGTACGGGCAAGGCAAGGGCCACAACATGCAGACCAATGCTTCAGACACTAACAGGCAGCATGGGAACATGTAGAGGTGCAAGGACTGGGGAGGCAAAAATTGAACACCAAGAATTACGGATGGCAACTGTCTCAGCCCACCTTGCCTTGCTGGACAAGTCATGTGATGTTTGGCGTATGCTCATTGCCCCGTGTCAGGGGACACGACTCACAGCCCATGGGATCTGCATAGTGCTGTACCACCGGACTGCACATACTGTCTGCTCTGCTGACAGTGAGCAGGTGAAAGGGTCCAACAAGGTCACATGTAGTACTACATTGCCATGTGTGGACACTCCCTCCAGCAGTATGTAAGAGTAGGGAACCTTGCCAAGCGACGCTGTGCAGCTCCGCCCATGGGACTGCCTCACCTTGCACAGGTGTGTGTCAACACACGTAGGTGCATGCACATGCATTCTGAGTCCAGGCGGATGCAGCCATTGTAGGAAGGTGGAATCTGACTATATGGTTGCCTCCACTTTTTTCCTGGTGTTTTGCTGGTTTATGACTTAGTTGGACTGGGATCCTGCTATTCAGGGCCCCAGTCTATCTGCTTCCTCTATAAAATGGTTTCCATGTGCCTTAGGCACATCTCTGATTGGAATCTGGAGTGCCCTTATAAGTCCCTGGTATATGGTATACTATGTACCCAGGGCATAGGTACCTCAGAGGCCTACCAGGGGCTGCAGCATGTATTGTGCCACCCCTGGAAGGCCATCCAAACTGACACCCCAGGTCTGCTACTGCAGCCTGGGTAAGGTGGTGCATGCACCCCTTACTGTGATATAGGCTACCTATATCACTATATACATACACACATATAAACCTATAAGTCACTCCTATGGCAGGCCTTATCAATCCTGAAGGCAGAGAGCATGGTTCCTATGTGAGAGGGTGCCCCTGCATGAGCTGGGCCCCTCTGCAGCATTCGGAGACCCTTCTCTGATGCTGTTTGTAGTGCAGCCTGACCATATACTCTTAAGCGCATTATAACCTCGCGTTAAATGCTAACTTTGGAATGGCTGCACCTAAACATGTCGTGTTTGGTGTCAAACATCTTGGAATACTACCCCCCCGCCAGTTCTGGCGGCGGGGGTAGCATTCTACCCTTCTAGAGGGGAAGACATGTACACACCGGTATGCCCGGTACTGACTTTCCAAGCCCTGGCATCACAAAATGGATGCCGCTGCCACAGACACGAGTCTGGCCTCCTGCTGCTGACCGAAACTCCGGCAGGGGAGGCCTGGACAATAGGTTTCCTGTCCCAGGGAGGTGTGACCACCTCCCCAGACAGGATAGTGTGTATTGGGGCTGGGCGGGAGCACTCTCTGGTGCTTTGAAGTCCTGCACTGGGGGCATGCTTGGTGTCCCTGTGCATACCCCAGTTCAAACCGGCTCAGGGGCTTCCAGCCCCTGCTCTGGCGCAAAACTGGACAAAGGGAAAGGGGTGTAACCACCCCTCTGCCCTGACCCTCCCATAGGTGGGGTCACAGAGTATGTCCAACCCCCTACCTTAGTATAAGTAAGGGAACCCAGTCCTTAGGACTTTGGATTTACCTGGACGAAACTCTGATACAGAATACTGGACCTTCGACGCTCTACTTTAAGATTAGAGGACTGAAGAATCTCCCTTGGGGTCAAGGAGTGACTCCCCTGCTTGGCAGGCACCAAAGAAGCAATTGTCCAGTCTGCATCGCTGAAGCTCCCGTCGGACGCCGAAGTCTTTGCATCACCAGAGGTAGATTTCCAGACTTCCCCGAGGCTGCCCTGACTCCCCAGCAAAGCTGAGGCCCGTAGCTGTCGTGGGTAACGTGGAACCGTGACCCCTGGACACCGAACGCATTTGCAAGTGCATCCTCTTCTGGGTCTCCCACGAAGTCATGCTTTGGGCTCCGAGTAGCCCCAGCCTCCAGCACCAACTTTACCGAAGATCACTGGCCTCCACTCCACGAGTGTCCTGTGAGCGAGCTCCACGTGCACCGTCTTGAGGCTCCTTTGCGGTCGCTAGTCCGTTGGCTAGTAGGCCCTCCCGAAGGCCAATCTTTTTCTGCTTGGGCTCCCTGGTTGCTCCAGATGTGCCCTGACTTATCCTCACTGGGTGAGTCCCCCAGACCTTGCTGGTCTGCAACATCGTCCTTCTTCGATTTCCACAAGACTTGCCGTTGCCAAGGCTTGTTGGGTCCAATCCAGTCGCCAACACCCCTGCAATCGACAGACGTCGTGGGACAGCTCGAATCCAGCTCCTGGTTGTCGTCGACGCCTCCTGGACCTCGTGTCTGAAGAGTCAAGATGACCGTCAACCTACCTGAAGCACTCGACATCGGTGGGCATCTGCTCATCGCCGTCCTGGTCACTGGCTAGTGACCCAGACTCTGTCCCCTCTGCTTTCAGGTTCTTCAGATCTTCGATCCACCTTTGGATCCACCCGAACACTTTCGACTTGGCCGCCAGCAGCACTTTGCAGCAGATCGCCATTGAAAGCGACGACGAAACCCGACCCCGAAAGACACCTATGCACCCGGCTCCCCTGGGTGAGGTAACTCGAGTACTCCGGTGCTCCCGTGGGTATTGACACTAGAACAGCCTAGTTCTCAAAGGGTTTGCTCCAAGTCCTCCTCTAAGTGTCCCTTTTCTTTTAAATTCTAATCGCGACTTTCCCCATAGAAGTTAACGGTGGTTCGCGGTTGTGTTCATACACTGCACGCGTCCCCCGTGGGTCCCCTGTGTCACTGCCTTGGGTGGTTCCTTGTGGTCCAAGCACTTCTACAGGCTCTAGGCCTTGTGTCTAGCTCAGTCGTGGTTCTTATACCACTTTATTGGTATATGGTTTGGTACGCCCCTGGGGCTCAAACGTGTATTTGTGCTATTACTGTAGATAACTAACTCGTAACGTATGTACTTCGAACTCTAGGCTCATAAAGAGACTAGAGGGGTGTGTTTAGTAATAAATACATATATTTTGAATATATACCTGGTGTGGTCCTCTTTCATTTGGTCACTCAAGAGATTATAGACTGGTAAAACAAGCTGCTTTACATTCCTTCAAGACTTAGCCTGAAGGCTGCTCTCCATAGCTACCACTAGGATAGCTTTCAATAAAGGTTGTCTTTAACCTATCTCCAATAAGGGGTTGTTTGGACTGGTGCAAGGTGCCCACTATAATTAGTGGACAGCATATGCCAGGCCAACTTCTCACATTGGTGTGCAGCGTGTGGGATTCCAGCTTGCTATTGTTTTACCAGATAATCTCAATTGAATTGATCAACTGAAAACCACTAAGGGTACCTAAGGTACATATAATCAAGCTTAGTAATACAGTAAGTTCTACTGAACTTAGAGTTGTGTGTTAAGGGACAGCACACCCTTTCTACAACTCAAGAGAGTTTAGTAGGCCACACTAGAGTAGGTAGTGCATACACCACACCTCACTAGTGATGTCTTCAAAGCCAGGACCCAGTGAGTCCTTGCCAGAAGCCAGTGGGCTTCTTCCCTCCAAGTATGATAAACTCCCATTCTTGGAATTGAGAGCCTTATGCACTACTAGGAAGTTGAAGACAGGCAAAAGTGCCAGCACCCAACACCTCAGGGAGGTGTTACTAGCTGATGATCTCAGCAGGCCCCTAGGGTCTGAAGGGGTAGGCAAAGAGGGTGGGGCAGAAGATGAGGAAGGGGTCAGGGGTGAAGAAACCCAGCCCCTCCCCTCTGAAACTGGCCAGGAAGGTGAAAATGACCTTGTCCTGGAAAACCCAATTCCTCCTGTGGAGGAGGAGGAGGGAGAGGATCAGACTGACCTCCCCTTTGTCCCCCAGGAAGAGTTCTGAGTGTGCCCAGAAGGTCTAGGTCTCCTTCTCAGGAGTCTAACCACTCTGACACCTCAATAGGGACCTCTGTCTCCTCTCATAGGAGGGAATCCTCTCATGAGAGGAGAAAGAGACTGATTCAGTATGAGCAAGCCCAGCTTGAACTCAGAAAACAGCAATTGGCTATAGACAGGGAGTCCCTAGATCTCTATAGAGAGAGACAAAAGTTGGGACTAGAGTCCCATGGTGGCAGCAGTTTCCCCAAAGATAGGGAAAGGTCTTATGACCATAGAAACCTGAGCAAGATTGTCCCTCCCTACCAGAGTGGGGATGACATCCACAAATGGGTAACTGCTCTAGAGAGGGCCTGTAAAGTACAGAGGGTCCCTCAGGAGCAGTGGGCAGCAATCTTGTGGCTCTCCTTTGCAGACAAAGGTAGAGATAAGCTCCTCAATGTTAGAGAGGAGGATGCTGACAATTACAAAGTCTTGAAGAGTGCTCTGATAGATGGGTTTGGCCTAACCACTGAACAGTATAGGTTGAAGTTCAGAGACACCCAAAAGGCTCAGACTCAAGACTGGGTTGATTTTGTAGATTGTGCTACTAAGGCTCTGGAAGGTTGGATACATGGCAACAAGGTGCATGACTTTTTAGGATTGTACAATTTGATTATGAGGGAGCAGATCCTTAATAATTGTCAAAACCAGCTTTTACACCAGTACCTGGTGGACTCTGATCTGACCTCTCCCCAAGAATTGGGAAAGAAGGCAGACAAATGGGTCAGAACCAGAGTAAAGACTAAGAATCAGGGTGGTGACCAGAAGAAAGATTCTACCAAGTCCCAAGAGAAAGGTGGGGATAAATCTAAGGATAAATCCACTACAGGGCCCCAAAAGTCCTCTTCTGGGGGTGGGTCCCAAACTCCTTCCTCTCCTGAAAAGAAACCCTATTGCCATGTCTGTAAAAAGCCTGGACACTGGAAAACTGATCCCAGTTGCCCCAGGATTGGCAATAAAGAAAATGTTCCTCCAACAACTACTACCACCCCTCCTGGTACTACCAGTAGTAATCCTCCAGTTGGGAGTAGTGTACCCAAAAAGTTAGGTGCTTTTGCAAGAGGAACAGAGGTGGGCCCTAGTTTAGACAGGACCCCCTCAACAGACTCCTCTGACTCTGATGGTGGTGTAGGATTTGCCACCTTTACCATGGGTCCCAATGCATTGGGCAGGTACAGACTGGACCCAATAATTAATGGTCAGAAAGCTGTGGCATTTAGGGACACAGGGGCTAGTGTCACCATGGTGGCAGGGAAACTAGTCCCCCTCACCAGCTTTTACCTGAGTTTAAATACCAGGTGACCAACATTGATGGTGTCAGACCAGATCACCCCATGGCCATAGTCAATCTCAGCTGGGAAGGGGTCACAGGCCCAAAAGAGTGGCAGTGTCCCCAACCTTGCCTGTAGATTGCCTGATGGGCAATGATCTGGAAATTTCAGCCTGGGCTGAAGTTGAACACCAAACCCATCTGAGAATGCTGGGCGTCCCTGTAAAGGTTAGTGGGGCTGTGATGGCCACAGCCCAAGCCCAGGGAAATTTTGGAGAGATGGAGCCTGGAAGAATGGCCCACTCTCCCCCAAAAGAGAGCACAAGGGTTGAAGAAAAGTCTTCTTCCCTCCAGACAGTAGGTGAGGGTCAGCCTCCTCAGGGAACTGACCCTACCCCTAGTGAAGGAACTGCCCCAGAGGTAGTCAGGCCTGGCCTGGCCCCACCCCTGATGGCAGAGGACCCTTCCAAGGTGGTACCCAGTCTGGAGCAGGTAACCTGCCCCTCTCTACCCTGCCTCAGTCAGCCCAGGGCTGCAGAGGTCAGGGAGGTCAGTGGACCCCCAGGGCCCCCTGTCCAGAGGAACCCCCATCAGCAGATTAGGGGCACCCAGGCTAGTAGCCCTAGCCAGGTGAAAATTCCTCAACACACTGAGGGATCCCCCATACCTTTATGTAGGGACCTCCCCCAGAAGGACTCTGTTAGGCAAGGGCAAACCTGGGACCAAAAGGTTCCAAACCTCCCATGTCCCTCCAGTGGTCCATCCAAAGGGACCCAACCCCCAGCTGTAGGCAGCCAAAGGTTGACCCTTAGAGCACAGTGCAACTCAGTCATGGAAAGACAGGCATACATGGTGACCAGTGATCTGAGGAAGCTGAGGCCAACCTTCCTAGGGCCTCACTTCCCTTCTCAGACACCTCACCAGCCTTGTACTTTACCAAAGCACACCACAGGTAGTAATTCCCCATGGTGGAGACCCTCTCATACCCTTAGGGTGAGGGATTGCTTAGTGGACCATAAGATAGGGGGCAACCATGCTAGTGCAGGTGCTTCCTTATATGGCCACTTAGTCAATAAAGGCTCAACTCAGGTTAGCCTTATCTCCTTTCGTTTGGGGGGGGTTATGTAGGAAGGTGGAATCTGACTATATGGTTGCCCCCACTTTTTTCCTGGTGTTTTGCTGGTTTATGACTTAGTTGGACTGGGATCCTGCTATTCAGGGCCCCAGTCTATCTGCTTCCTCTATAAAATGGTTTCCATGTGCCTTAGGCACATCTCTGATTGGAATCTGGAGTGCCCTTATAAGTCCCTAGTATATGGTATACTATGTACCCAGGGCATAGGTACCTCAGAGGCCTACCAGGGGCTGCAGCATGTATTGTGCCACCCCTGGAAGGCCATCCAAACTGACACCCCAGGTCTGCTACTGCAGCCTGGGTAAGGTGGTGCATGCACCCCTTACTGTGATATAGGCTACCTATATCACTATATACATACACACATATAAACCTATAAGTCACTCCTATGGCAGGCCTTATCAATCCTGAAGGCAGAGTGCGTGGTTCCTATGTGAGAGGGTGCCCCTGCATGAGCTGGGCCCCTCTGCAGTGTTCGGAGACCCTTCTCTGATGCTGTTTGTAGTGCAGCCTGACCATATACTCTTAAGCGCATTATAACCCTGCGTTAAATGCTAACTTTGGGATGGCTGCACGGAAACATGTCGTGTTTGGTGTCAAACATCTTGGAATACTACCCCCCCGCCAGTTCTGGCGGCGGGGGTAGCATTCCACCCTTCTAGAGGGAAAGACATGTACACACCGGTATGCCCGGTACTGACTTTCCAAGCCCCTGCATCACAAAATGGATGCCACTGCCACAGACACGAGTCTGGCCTCCTGCTGCTGACCGAAACTCCGGCAGGGGAGGCCTGGACAATAGGTTTCCTGTCCCAGGGAGGTGTGACCACCTCCCCAGACAGGATAGTGTGTATTGGGGCTGGGCGGGAGCACTCTCTGGTGCTTTGAAGTCCTGCACTGGGGGCACGCTTGGTGTCCCTGTGCATACCCCAGTTCAAACCGGCTCAGGGGCTTCCAGCCCCTGCTCTGGTGCAAAACTGGACAAAGGGAAAGGGGTGTAACCACCCCTCTGCCCTGACCCTCCCATAGGTGGGGTCACAGAGTATGTCCAACCCCCTACCTTAGTATAAGTAAGGGAACCCAGTCCTTAGGACTTTAGATTTACCTGGACGAAACTCTGATACAGAATCCTGGACCTTCGACGCTCTACTTTAAGATTAGAGGACTGAAGAATCTCCCTTGGGGTCAAGGAGTGGCTCCCCTGCTTGGCAGGCACCAAAGAAGCAATTGTCCGGTCTGCATCGCTGAAGCTCCCGTCGGACGCCGAAGTCTTTGCATCACCAGAGGTGGATTTCCAGACTTCCCCGAGGCTGCCCTGAGTCCCCAGCAAAGCTGAGGCCCGTAGCTGTCGTGGATAACGTGGAACCGTGACCCCTGGACACCAAATGCATTTGCAAGTGCATCCTCTTCTGGGTCTCCCACGAAGTCGTGCTTTGGGCTTCGAGTAGCCCCAGCCTCCAGCACCAACTGCACCGAAGATCACTGGCCTCCACTCCACGAGTGTCCTGTGAGCCAGCTCCACGTGCACCATCTTGAGGCTCCTTCACGGTCGCTAATCCGTTGGCTAGTAGGCCCTCCCGAAGGCCAATCTTTTTCTGCTTAGGCTCCCTAGTTGCTCCAGGTGTGCCCTGACTTATCTTCGCTGGGTGACTCCCCCAGACCTTGCTGGTCTGCAACATTGTCCTTCTTCGATTTCCATGAGACTTGCCGTTACAAAGGCTTGTTGGGTCTAATCCGGTCGCTGACACCCCTGCAATCGACAGACGTCGTGGGACAGCTCGAATCCAGCTCCTGGTTGTCATCGACGCCTCCTGGACCTCGTGGCTGAAGAGTCAAGATGACCGTCAACCTTCCTGAAGCACTCGACATCGGTAGGCATCTGCTCATCGCCGTCCTGGTCACTGGCTATTGACCCAGACTCTGTCCCCTCTGCTTT
Source organism: Calotriton arnoldi (assembly GCA_963921515.1). Classification (NCBI taxonomy): domain Eukaryota; kingdom Metazoa; phylum Chordata; class Amphibia; order Caudata; family Salamandridae; genus Calotriton; species Calotriton arnoldi. The sequence continues at coordinate 1,857,940 of CAWUFW010002723.1, read as the reverse complement.
CAGGTTCTTCAGATCTTTGATCCACCTTTGGATCCACCCGAACACTTTCGACTTGGCCGCCAGCAGCACTTTGCAGCAGATCGCCATTGAAAGCGACGACGAAACCCGACCCCGAAAGACACCTATGCACCCGGCTCCCCTGGGTGAGGTAACTCGAGTACTCCGGTGCTCCCGTGGGTATTGACACTAGAACAGCCTAGTTCTCAAAGGGTTTGCTCCAAGTCCTCCTCTAAGTGTCCCTTTTCTTTTAAATTCTAATCGCGACTTTCCCCATAGAAGTTAACGGTGGTTCGCGGTTGTGTTCATACACTGCACGCGTCCCCCGTGGGTCCCCTGTGTCACTGCCTTGGGTGGTTCCTTGTGGTCCAAGCACTTCTACAGGCTCTAGGCCTTGTGTCTAGCTCAGTCGTGGTTCTTATACCACTTTATTGGTATATGGTTTGGTACGCCCCTGGAGCTCAAACGTGTATTTGTGCTATTACTGTAGATAACTAACTCGTAACGTATGTACTTCGAACTCTAGCCTCATAAAGAGACTAGAGGGGTGTGTTTAGTAATAAATACATATATTTTGAATATATACCTGGTGTGGTCCTCTTTCATTTGGTCACTCAAGAGATTATAGACTGGTAAAACAAGCTGCTTTACATTCCTTCAAGACTTAGCCTGAAGGCTGCTCTCCATAGCTACCACTAGGATAGCTTTCAATAAAGGTTGTCTTTAACCTATCTCCAATAAGGGGTTGTTTGGACTGGTGCAAGGTGCCCACTATAATTAGTGGACAGAATATGCCAGGCCAACTTCTCACAGCCATGTCCACTGTTGTGGTGGGATATGTGACCATTTCTCCAAGATGCAACAAGGTGTTGGGACCTGTGCTCTGGGTTACAAGCAGTTGTGGCTGCAGGAACGTAGTTACTCGTCCATGAATGCGAGCGCAGCTTCCTGGGCAATCAGTTCCAAGAGTACGTCGTTGTCGGACTCAACGAAAACGGGGGTGAGCCAATCCATTAACTGGTCCAGACAGATGTGCTCCGTACACACCGTTTCACCAATCCGCAAAACAGCCCAATGAGGGAGCGCTTCGAAGTGGTCACTGCACACGAGGACTTGTGCAATCTCCCATGTCCAACTGCCAGCACATACGCCAAATATCAAGGCATCCCATGAACGGGTATCACGGTTACACTCCTGGTCGTGGGCCAACAGGGGGCGCACACACAAGTCATAATCCAGTTCAGCTACCGTTGTGTTGGATAGGCAGACATCCATGGGCCACTCGAATATGCATGATCGGCAGTGGAACCAGGGCTGTACGCAGGTGACGTATGCAAGACGGAAGCTCAGGTGGTAACTGATGCGCAACACTGCCAGTGGCAGTGCCCCCAACAAATGCAGCATACGTGCACGGTACAGTTCCAAGTGACAGGGGTTGTGCATGTGCCTGGGATGTTCTGCCATTGCGTTGGTGGCTCTGGTTGAAGCGGCACTGCTCTGACCTGCACCAGTTCTGTGGATGAAATGCCACAGCTCGGAGCAATGAGTTGTTTTAGTGTGCAACGGTTGTACGCCTGGGTTAATGTGGGAGTAAGTGTGAAGGACATTCCATGCAAGATAACTTCGGGCAAGGACTTCTGTGTGTGGGGGGTGTATACGTTGGTCTATCATTAGCGCTGTGCGTAGTGTGGGAGTCGTCATCATCTGCTATGGTATCTCTCTCAGGGGGTGCCTGCCGCATGCAAGACCAAGGTCGGAGGTGCAGATGTCCTTCCGCCTTATGTATTGAGACAAAGGAGATTTCATCCCTAATGTTAGTCTGACTACTGCTTGCATTCTGTAAATGTGATGTGGCTTTCGCGCTGTGATTGAGGCTAGGCCTTAGGCTTGTGGTGCACCAATATCGATACACACACAACAGTTGGCATGCATGAGCCAAGAGCCCGAGCGGCCTTGCGCTTCTTGTACAATACCTTCGTGCGCGGCCGCCCTCCGGGTGCATGCAACATTGCAACATTGTCGATTGTGGGCCGTGTGGCGCAGACACTGCAACAGAGACACACGCATCAGTTGGTTTCCTGTCCAGCCCAGAAATGAACCACGCCCAGAGCCCAGGGATAATTATTCACACCCCTACACTGGCCTGGCGTATGCCGACCCAGCCCACTCGGCATACGTGTAAAGGGGGGGAACGACGACGCTTCGTGTCCCAGTTCTTCCCCACTGCCAGAGGTGACATGGCTGCATCCGCCTGTCATGTCACGGGACTCGCTCAGAAAAGGTCCATGACGTTGCACAAAGTTGGTGGCACCTGAAACACTGCGACCGGCACGGGCCTACCACCACGGGACGGTGACTTTCGGTGCACTGAGGTAGGGGCACCTTAGGTGCTGAGCGGGTGTGCAGCCTGCGATGATGCACCGTCCTGGCGGTTCGGACTGGTAATGGTTTGTGTGAGCCCTGCTGGATCGCAGTGTAGGCCTGAGCCAGTGGGCAGCGTGGGCCTACCGCCACATGGCATTGCCTCGGGGTTCACAGAGTTAGTGGCACCTATAGCGCTGAGCGGGTGTGCAGCCTGCGATGATGCAGTGTGCACTGATATGATCTCTGCCATTGTGAAATCACGACCCAGAATCACGTGTGTGACCGGGTGGCCCGCGGGGTGGGGCAGCATGATGTGGAGGCTGCCAAGGTCGTGGGCCCTGGGCTTGGAGCTTGTACCGGCACGTGGTGGGCCCTCTTGGAGACACACTGGTGGTGGAAGGAGAGCAGTGAGGCCTGGGTGCGCAGGGGCGGCCAAACACCGCTGGGCGGTGGGAGTGGCTGGGGTGCAGCAGCCTGTGTGCGCAGGGGCGGCCAAGCGATGATGGCGTGTGCACTGATATGAACTCTGCCATTCATAAATCTGGACTCTGTTTCAAATAGGCGACCTGGTGGACTGCAGTGTATACCGGCACGTGGTTGGAGACACACCAGTGGCAGCAGGTGAGCAGTGAGGCCTGGGTCCGCAGTGTCGGCACTCTCTCTCCCTCTCCCTCTCCCTCTCTTCCTTTCACTGTCTCTCTCTCTCTTCCTCTGTTTCTCTCTCTCTCCTTCTCCCTATCTTCCTTTCACTGTCTCTCTCTCTCTTCCTCTGTTCCTCTCTCTCTCCTTCTCCCTCTCTTCCTTTCACTGTCTCTCTCTCTCTTCCTCTGTTTCTCTCTCTCTCCTTCTCCCTCTCTCCCCCTTTCTCTCTCTTTCTCTCTCTCCCTCTCTTTCACTCTCTCTCTCTCTCTCCCTTTCTTTCTCTCTCTCTTTCTCTCTCTCTCTGTCCTTTGATGAGTGCATGACACACCTTCTTATCTGGAATTTTGTCTTGCAGGCTGTGTCTTACAGATTGTCCAGAGAAGACCCGCCATGGCTCTTCCGAATAGTTGTTTTGAGTTGAATTTGAATAAAATCATTTGTTTGGAAATTCAAAGATGAAAGGATGATTCTCCTTTTTCTGACCACACATGAATGTTAATTGTTGTACTTGTGCGACATCAGGCGAATTGTTTTGTTCATGATTTCGTACAGTTGATGTTAAATATCTTTGTCCATGGTAGGGCCCGAGGAAGTGGGGTCCGGGGGGGGGGGGGTGGCAGTGGGTGTTGTGGTCCGAGCTGCATGATCTGTAGCTCCATGGCATCTGTTGTTCTTCAGGTGTGGCTCTGGTCTGGGCTCCCTTTTGTGGTGCAGGTTGTCGTCCGACTTAACACCAGGTAAGAGCAGGTGTTAAATCCCTGCTGCTAACGCGCCTTGTCGCCTGTTTTGGGATCTTATCGCCGATCTGGCTGGTCGTAGAGAATATTGCGAAGTGGTGTTTTCGCGGCTTTTTGCACAGGAACGCCTACTCTGCATCTCATTAGCGTTAGTTGCCGGTGTCATCCGTGGCAATGTTTTTTGCGCCTGCTATCGTGGGAAAACTGGCGATATCGGCTGTTAGCACCTGCTTGTGAATGGGGCGATAAATCTATCGGCACTTTGGCTGCAATAAAGTGCCGCTAACTCGGCGATGAGTCCTTGAGAATATGCCCCTCAGTGTCTGCCTTTCAACATATTTGACTGGAGAATCATCCGTGGGTAAGGGCATGGCTAATAAAAACACTTAGGGGCCAATTTACAGAACTAATCTGAGATAAAATCCTAAACTTACTACTTTTGGTATTCACAGAAGGCATTTAGTAGTAGTAAAGTTAGGAGTCCTAACTTTACTACTACTAAATGCCTTCTGTGAATACCAAAAGTAGTAAGTTTAGGATTTTAACTCAGATTAGTTCTGTGAATCGGCCCCATAGAACACAGTTGCAAGTGCCCCTGTTTATCCTGTATATCAGAATTGGAGGTTTTCTAGCGAACACCGAACCTCCACACTTTTTTACAGGTAAATTTTGGCAGGTCAAACCTCTAAGTATATACTTAGGGAAAATACCCTTTTATTACCAGTACATGCAGATTTTGGAGCAGAAAGCACTAAAAACCACATGATATACTCTATTTTTTTGGCAAAACCATAGTGTAAAACTTTCTTAAGATGATAATTGGCACATCAGAAAATGGGCCACTCACAATCAAGGTCATATCATGAAGTTCAGTCGCCCCTGGTTGTTATTTGAGCAAGTACAGTGGCAGAGCAGAAAGGCCTCCACTGTCTTTAATCATGTTGTTCAAGTAACTATTGCTAATTCAGTTTTTCAAGATCTACAAACAGTAGGTCACCTTTTAAATTCAAAACACAGCCATAAACATACATCTGTAATGGTGCCACATATTTTATTGCAACAGTAATAGGCCCGGTCTGGACCTCCTTTAATAATGAATTCGAATAGCACGCTAGTTGCACAAAAAAGAGTGCTATCTTTGGATTGGGAGCAGATAAATATAGCTGTTTACACTCAAATGAATTGTGATTTTAAATCCTCTTTAATGGTAAATTTGGATTTAAAATCACAATTCTGAAAATGCCGCTTTTAGAAAGTTGGCAATTTCTTGTCTCACCATTTGTGCCGTCTGCCAATATCCTAGGTCACATGACAGTGAATGGCTCTGCTGTTGAGGGTTTGTGTATTGATCCCAGACAGTGACACACAAGGGGCTAGGTGTAAGCAGAATGGGTCATCCTGCCAGGCAGAGCTATGCCCTACCCCACTTGCACTTCAAAGGGCTTGATTCTAGCACACAAAAAGGAAACTGACACTGGCCTTTTGTCACCCCAGACTTCTTAGAGCCTTGACAAGGGAAGAGAAGCACTTTCTAGAACCAGATGTGGGGTGTCCCCCCACACACAAAGGGCTGGCACCGGATATAAATTTTGGGCATCCAAAGCAACTCATCTGAACACTCCTGGACCTGTGGACATTACAGGAAAAGGACTACCCTGCTAGCAGAGGACTGCCCTGCCGCATGTCGACTGTTTTACTGACTGAAAAGGAAGATTGGACTTCTTTACCTTCCTCCCACGCTAACCAGAGTGACGCCAAAGATCAGTTGGCTGATCTCCTGTTTGAATACAGGGACATAAAAAGCTCCAAAGGCCTCCCTATAACTGCCCAGCTGACCTGCTACAACTGGACCTGCTTGGACCTGCAACTGGACCTGCCTGTGCCCTGCTGGCCTCTGCTGGAGTGAGTTCCTGATCCCCAAGAGGGTCCCCCCCCCCAGGTCCTGGACTCTTGCCTAGCATCATTCTGAGCTCCTCTCAATTAGAAAAGGTGAAATCCTGAAGTTTGGACTTTTCACAACCGCAAATTGGGCCCTTCAGGCCAAGACTCTGATACCTGTGAGAAATCCCAATCCGAAGCTCCGGTGAAGACCTCTTCTTCATGCTACAGCGACCACCAGCAACAACTAGCAACAAAAGATCTGCACTTTGTGCTACAGCAGCGACAGCCAGCAGTGGTTCCTAATAAGAAGCTTTAGCAATTACCTGTTCATGACACTTGACCAGCTCTTCACGCTACAATGATGAAAGCCCAATCCTGTCCTACTCTTTGTACTACAGTAACAACCATCTGTGACACTTTCCTCTTGCTCTTCGCAGCATCCTCCACCATGAGCGGAACTCTTCATGTTGGACTTTGAGAAGGCAATTCTTTCAGCTGGACCAACCTGGTCCCTGTATCACACCTGCACTCTATCTGTTCGGCCTGAACTTGTGTCATTCCACTGGTCTAGGACAACCAAAAGACTGCAAGTGGCGCTTTGTGCTTTAAAACACTATATTTTCTTAAAAATTCATAATTGAAAATTTCTGGTTCTACTGATTGGATTTTGTTGTTCTGGTATCATTTTATTTCTTAAAATTTACTCTGTATTTCTAAGTTGACTTGAGATTTTTCTTGTATGCTGTTTTCACTTTATTGCTATCTACTTTTTGCAGAGCAGCAGCAGAGAGACTGTCACCAATTGTTGGGAAGGTTTGCTGGACTAGTCTCCCTGACACCTGGAATGACCCAGTGGTGTGCTCTTCACACTGACACTGATGACAGCTTGTATCCAAAGTGAATATATAGGTTGTAAGAGTAAGTAAAGGCCAGCATCAAGGAAGAAGTTTCCAAAATGTTGTCCCTTGGGTTGATTGAGCCCTCTAGCAGTCCCTGTGCGAGCCAAGTGGTGCTGGTGCCCAAGGCCAACCCAAAAGTGGGGACCCAAGAACTCAGGTTCTGAATGGACTGCAGAGGATTGAATGCCATCAACAAGGCTGATGAACACCCCATTCCCAGAGTTGATGAGTTCATCGACCAGTTGGGGCTGTCAACTATCTCAGCACATTTGACTGAACTTTCGGGTACTGGCAGATTTCCTTGAATTGAGGGAGTAAAGGAGAGATCAACATTCTCAACTTCTAAGGGCCAGCTACAATTTAAACTAATGCCCTTTGGGTTGAAAAATGCCCCTGCAACCTTCCAGAGGCTGGTTGACAGGTTACTGTCTGGGCTGGAGACCTTTAGTCGAACATATCTAGTTGGAATTTCTATCTTTAGCTTCACCTGGCAGGAAAACCTGACCCAACTCAAGAAAGAATTTCATGATCTGCAACAGGCAGGAGTGACTATCAAGACTAGCAAGAACAATTGAGTGCACGGGTCTGTATTGTACTTGTGCCACCAAGTTGGCAGGGTACATTTGCAGCCCTCCAGCCCAAGATGCTGACAACCATGGCTTGGAAACCTCCCAAAACCCAGACCCAGGACAGAGCTTTTCTTGGCCTGACAGGTTATTACAGAAGGTTTGTCAAGGTGTATGACACTAGTGTAACACCTCTGACAGGGCTGACTTTAAAGATGCATCCTAAGACGGTCATATGGACTGAGCAGTGTCAAAACATCTTTAACCACCCTGAAGAAGGCGCTTTGTACATCACCTGTACTCAAGGTACCTGATTTCAGCAAGGAGTTTTTGGAGCAAATAGATGCTACAGAATACGGGATTGGGTCAGTGATTTCACAGCTAAATGAGGAGTGTTTGGATCAACCAACTGCCTTCATCAGCAGGTCACTACTCCGCAGAGAGCAGTGTTGGAGTGACATAGATAGAGAAAGCTTGACCACAGGACTCTGAGATGGTTCATACAATAAAGAGGTCAAATCCCAAACTGATGAGGTATTCTATATCACTACAGGGTATGGACTTTACAGTGGCACAAAGACCTGGGACTGACCATGCCAATGAAGATAGAATTTCTAGATTCTTCCGCTTAGATAAAGAGAACCACCTAGGGAATGGCAAAGTTGCTCCTCACCTCCCATTTATTTTCAGACAGTTGCTGTTGTTTTTTTGACTTTATGCACTGGGACCTCTGTACATGTGCTCTCACCCCCTAATAAATGTATACATTTGCTACACTTTAGCACATGTAACTTACCTATAAGTCTCAAGAATATGGTATAAAATAAACTCAGAGCCGGTGAATAAAATGTTATTTGTGAACTGCAACCATATTGTGCGATCACTAACCCCAGACCTGTGGCAGCACAGCAGTGGAGGTCCACTGTCCGCCGCATTACGACTTCTTAAGTCGATGCAGCGGTGGACCGTCGGCAGCATCAGGGAACAGTCTTTCCCTGGCAGTGGCCCAGGAGCACTCCAGCGCCCCCATTGCCCCCTGCCATGGGTATACATTCAGGGGGCACAGCATGTGCCCCCCTGTCGGTACACCCACAAAGTTCCAGCACGGCATGGACGTCCACATCCATGCCGTACTGGAATTTATTTGCTGTTCCCATTGTGGTGCCTGTTTTCCAGGCACCGCCATAGGAATAACAAAGAACCGCCGATCATATTACGTAGTTGTGTCGGCGGTCCTTGGGTGGTCTTGTGCGGGTTTGGCGCAGCAGAGACGGCGTTGTGCCGGCTCTTCTGCGCCAAACTCATAATCATACCCTAAGTTATTTCACAAGTTTTATACTTACTCTGAATGAGGATTTCAGGTGTAGTAGTATTTGGAGATTTTTTTCGTTGGTTCATTGTTCTGGTTCATTGTTCGTCCTTTTCCAATGTTTGTCGATTTTTAGGTTCATTAATTGGCTACTTTTATATTCTTAGATTAATTAGTTGCAGCTTTCTATTGGTGTTTGTTGTTGTAGTTTAATTTTAATGGTTGGAATAGCTTCTTTGTGATTATTTTGGCAGTTATATTTTTATTTCTTTAATGTTATATGTATTTATTTAAAAGTGTATTTTATTTTATATTATAACTTAGTTAGATTATGTCTTTTATATGTGATATATATATATATTTTTAATAGCTTTATATATGTTTGTTTTTATTTGATGGTGGTATTTATTATTTTATGTATTAGATTTTGTGTATTTATTTAAATATGTTCTTTTTTAGTGTATTAGTATGTAGTTTGGTTTTTGCAGTTGTTAATTTTTTTATATATATATTTTGATGGTTTTTTAAAGTGTTAAATGTATTTATTTCCGATGTTATTTTTATGTTGTGTTAAGATGTATTTTTGCGATGTTTTTGTTGTCGATATTGTGTATGTCGATATTTTTGTTGGATTACATGTTATGTTGAAATTTCCGATATTTTTGTGTACGACAATTTTGTAGTCAATGTTTTCGTAGACGATATTTTTTTGGACGATTTTTTTATCGATATTAGTGACTCAATAATTGTGTACGTTCATTTTATGGGGGTCAATATTGTATCACTGAACCATTATTAATGTTAATAAAGTAATATCCACCTAGGATCCAGCTAAAAAGTTCATTCTTTAACGTTTTTAAACTTATGTATTGCAAATCCATTTAATTGATGGTCAGATGTTTAATAAATATTTTACATAAGGTATTTTTGAAAAGTCTCTTTGCCCTGCCTTCAGCCTCTAGAAGCCCATTTGCATGCGCTTCCAACTGTCACCCAAGAGCTGAATAGCTCCTTGATGAGGTATAAACGTGTTCCTAGAGCTGGGACAAAGCCCTTGGATGTGGCGAGGTGTTCTGTTCCTTTGACAGGATGACCATTTGGGCAGTGCCCAGGAACTTAATTATCTTCAAAGAAGCCTGCCTTGTCACAGGCATATGTAGCTAACATCTGGGCCTACCCCCTTCAATTATCCCGTAAATTGCCAGACACCAATCCCAGTGGGAGAGGAGCTGCCTCCAGAACTAGTTTTAAGTGACCACAGAGGAGAGGTTGTTTATTCCTCTGACCACAGCTCTTGGGTGAGCACAGGAGCTCTGCACAGGGGAGGAAAGTTTCTGCTTGCTTTTAGGTACAGAAGTCTAGTGTGGGATTGTTTTGCTGCTAGGTAAACAGGAACTACTTCATTGTGAGCAGGGATACCTCTGGAAACATTTCCTCTATTGGTTTGGGAGAGGTCAGGAGTCATCACCACCCACAGGCTAGTACCAGGTATAAATGTGTGCAGCTGAATATATTTTTCAGAGCACTGCTGGACCTAAGGAAGACAGAAGAATGACTGCAACTGCTATTGAGACCTGTGAGGAGATGCTTAAAGTCTGGGCCTGCTCCCACTCCAAGGGTCACCTGGCTGACCTCCTGTTAAGTTACATGGACACAAAAGCTGCAAGAAGGCCTCTTTTCTAGAAGAGCCCAGCTGACCAGTTTCAGCTGGATCTGCCTTGGACCCTGCTGGTGGCTTTTGTTGAAGTGAATCCAGACCCCAAGTGTTGTTTCAGAGGTACTGAGACCCTTGACTTGTGTCAGGGTGTACCCATCCTGCCTAACCTTAAACCCTGGGACTTTTTCAAAATGTTTTGCCTGGCGAACCATCGTGGGCTTGGGACCACTCTCTCAGCTGATCCACTGAGGGTACCAGTGAACCTGACTTTGTCACAGCTCCTGTTATATTCTTTCTCACAACAGCAAATCTGGTTCAGCGGGCCCAACACATCCGACAATGTCAAACACTCTTTGGCTCTTTGGTGAGCTGAGGAAATCCGACTTCCAGAAAAGAGTACAAGTCTGATGGTAGAAATCTTACTGGGGCCTGAAGCCGAGCAGTATCCTAATAACGTCAATGATTTCCTGAGTGCAAACTCCAGACTTTTACAGCTCAGAGATTTTCCCACTTTCATCTACGGTTTCTCCAAAGCCTCATCCTTCATCAGCCCTCATCTACGAGCTTGTCTTCAAACCAGCCTGCATCCTTGCCCCGCTGAATACTTTACCTTGTCTGAATTTTTCTAAGTACAAAGGTAACTCTTTGACCGGGAACAGCCTAGTCCTCGTATCTGACCTGCGGTCTATTGCGATCGGCCTTACATCTTATTCTTGTCCCGGTATAGAGAGACCACTTGCACACAGTTGGTGCTTTATGCTTTTTAAAGCTATTTTAATTTAAAACTTTAAAAACTCATGTCTCCAGTTCCCCTTATTGAATTTTGTAATTTTTTGGTGTTATTTTGTATATTAAAATATTCTCTATTTTTATAAATAGGAGTGAGATTTTTATTGTGTTGTGTTTTCAACGTGGTATTGGCCTTGTGGCACTACAGCAGGAATTAGATTCCTGTACCTAAAATACTACTCTTGGGCTTGTTCATGGGGCCCACATCAGCGTCTAGACAAAAAGACCCTGGTTGAAAAGGACAGCAATAGACCACATTTAGAAGTACTGATGGGAAGGCAGATCATATGAAACCCTAATCTATCGTTAAATAATAAATGTTCATTCTATCCAGCGAAAGTGCACTTTTCTAGGCTTACTTCTAAGTTGTTTGTGTAATAATGTAGAGAGCTTGATTTCAGTTGGGCTGGACTAAAATCATACAATTATAACCAAAGTTTAATGTTTCTAAGTTACTCTCAGTTTATCTGTGACTGGGCAGGAGCAGTCTAATAGGAAGATGAACCTCAACGTCTCATCAGAGGTAGTAAGAGCTATATAAATTTAATTGCAATACAATTATAATGCATGCTACACATGCAGCCAGAAATCTATGGGTCTCTGAGGCACAGCCAAAGTGACAGCTCATTAAAAGTCATCATATTCATCAGGTGGGCCAAAAATCCTGAATCAGAGACATGGCTATCAGGTGTACAGCAAATGCTGCAGTACTAGGGCACAGTGATTTGAGAGGCTCACTACAACCAATTATGTTTTTTTTCTGCCTGATGAGGGATAGATGGTTCTATTTCCTTGCTTACATTGCTACTCTTGTAACCCTTACTATGTCACTGTCTTTAAGGCGGAACAGCCACTTTGAATTGGCACAACAGGACACATTTTTCCATTTAAACAGTCTCATAGATATATAACACTTGAAGGTCAGTAGGCTGTTTCCTTTTCAGGGGTACAGGTAAATAGGACTGTATCTGCCTCATAACCAATTGCCACCAACCAATCAGTGCCCTACTATTGTAGTATGATGGAGCACAACCACTCTTGAATATGGGTGGGGGTTGCACTTTAGGTCCATATCCTGGTTCAACAGATCCATGTCCTCTGCCAATGCTGTGCTAGTGAATATCACCAGATTCTGTGTATCTAAGCATTTCCAGGGGAGTCTTACGCAGACATATTGACTGGGGTAAATACACAAAACAGGTTGGACAAAAGCAGCTATGTAACTGGCGGTCATAAAAAAAGGGCTGATCCGGAGGTATGTTGATGGTCTTCTGAAAACAACAGTAACCACATCTGGTATTGCTACTAAGTTTACTAGCCACTTACCAGACATCTTCTGTCAGAATATGCCATGATAAGACTTGCAGATTAACTTTCCCAATAACTACCCCAATCAATCAAATGTGCATTGTAGTGTCTGGAGAGAAGAAGCAATATTTAGCCTTTTAAAATTGTAATTTCTGAAAACATTATCAAAAACACCAATTCGATTTTAGAGGTTTCATTGAGATATCTCTGTACCATGAGAAATGGCACTAAAACAAGCTGTAATTTAGAAGTTACATATAGAATTATAGATGGATGACAGTGAATTACGGGACATTTTTCACTGAGGGGTACTGAGTGACATCAAATAGACATCAAAAGCAACACTCAATTAGTCTATAATGTCACTCAGAACTCCGGGGTGAAAAGCATTCCTGCAATTCACTTTTCGCCTATCTATAATTTTTATGTTATGTATAGCCTCTAAAATAATCTGCTGCTGCATTCTACTACTACAAAGAGGAGAAAGGGGGCATCCATACATGACATTGCCTCTGTTATGTGTCCATAATTAAAAAAAAATACCTGGCCTCATGCAACCCTTCTCCACCACTCTCCGTGCCCTCTCCTCCAGAAGCTATGCTCCCTGCTCTCCAGTGCTGCTCTGTCAGGCTTTTAGAGCAGGCCAGAATTCCTTTTTGGCGTAGCAACAGTCGGTAACAGCTTTTGTTAACAATTTTTGCTACATCATAGCAGTGAGTTGTTGGATTTGAATCCAGTTGTTAATGCCAGTGGCTCCCTACCAGAGCCCTTCATAAAGATAATCAATTGAATTCAATTTAACATAGACAGCAGACATGCTTTGTGTGCTGTCAGCACTAAAGTAGGTTGAGTCAGTGGGATAAATGTAAACACATTCTGCAGCTGACTTAGGGCCCAATTTAGAGTTTGGAAGAGATGGTGCTCTGTCGCAAAAGAGATGGAATACACTCTCAGCCAAACTAAGGTCTGCCCACCTCATTTAGAGCAAAGCAGATCTTCAGTATGTAGAATGCAGAGACTACTCTGTCTCAGCTATCCAGTAAGGGCCGCCCGAGGTTTTGTCATTTGCCCTTCCGGCCTTTTTAGAGTGACAACTGACAAGTTTTCACTGTCTTTCACTGCCAGGTAAACCCTGGTGGTAAGGGGCAGTGAAAACTGCAAAAAAATAACCTTGGTACCATGGAACAAAAACTCCCATGACCAAGGGGCATTGCTTTTTTTATTTTCAAGTTTGACATACAACTCCATCAAGTTGAAGGAGCCGTTCCTCAAGCTTTTAATGCATTTACAGGAACCACGGTGAAGGCAGTTCCTGGAAATGCAAGATATGTTAGTTGGGCCAGCAGACATATCTAAATTTGGGAGGCGGAGTTCCTTCGCCGTGGCAGGAGTAAAATACTCATTCATGGCGACAGTAGATACACCATCCCTAAAATCTAAATCAGGCCCTTAATTTTTCCATATTGACAGGAGGGGTTCAGTATCTGTGCCTTCATTTGAACACTAAATGTGTCTATATGTAATAAAAAAAACATGTCAAGTCGCACTCATTCTACGAACATGGCTGTAACTAGGAAGAAGGAAAGTCAAATGTATCAGCACATAATGAGGACTGGGTCAGCAGACAGGTCTCGGCCCTCAATGCTGACAAAAGTTAACGGTGCAGTCAAGCAAAATGTTTGGAAGTGAAATGCTTGACAAATGGAGCTCCTCAAGCCTATTGAGCATAAGGTATTCCTGTGCTGCATTGTAAGCTGAAGCATAACATTTGACAAAACAAGCACAACATGCACAGATCAAGTAACACTGATCTGCTTACTGATGAGAGAACAGAGAGATGTATTACCTTGTCATAAGGAAGCTATGCAGTTACAGATGCAGATGCCACTTGGGGGGTGATTATGAGTCTGGTGGTCCATGGACTGCCAGACTCACAGGGGAACGGCAATGGTGGTTTTCCCACTGCCTTATTATGAGAAGGCCAGTAGGACCACCACAGCCCCGCTGCATCTGCCAGGGAACTGCCATTCCCTGGCAGTGCTACGGCGGTCAGGAGGCATCCATATGCTTGGCGGGACCGCCGCGGGACCGCCGCAGTCCCGCCAAGCATATTAGGAGTTTCCTCTCCACCAGGGTTTACATGGCGGTTCCTCCGCCATGTAAACCCTAGTGGAGAGGAAACAACTGGTGCCTCTGCGCCCTATGGGTGCACACTGTGTGTATGCACAACAGTTCCTGCACACCATGGTCTTTTCAGTCCATGGCGTTCCCATTTGGCGTTCCCATTGCGATGCCTGTTTTTAAAGGCACCGCCGTGGGAACACCAAAAAAAAATGCCCGCCAGGCAGGGGGAAACTCCTAACCTTGCAGGTGGCCTCACCAGGGTTTTGGCAGAGTGGTGGTGGGGCAGACCCAGCGACACACCGCCAAACTTGTAATCGGGCCCTTAGTAGAAATCACAAAAATTCTTGAAGAGGTCTACTCATTTTAGACATTACAAAACACTGAGAAATTTGAAATCAATAAACTAAATGGAATAGCTATGAACTGCTTTGTCAAGCAGTGTGCCATTCCACTCAACAGGGCTTAGCCTGAGCATAAGTATTAGTTAAAACACACTATCTATGAGATTGACCATGTGTTCTTTCAAGCAACATACACCCTGAAAGGTGTTATAATAAGAATGTCAGGCATGTTAATCGTCCTGACTTTGCATATGTGCAAATATGCTATCTCTGTTTTTTTGCTGACTCAAAGACTGTAAATATGTTATGGCTCACTGTAGAAACGTAGAACGTACCTCTTGCAGTCTGGCCAGTTGCTATGAGGCCAGTGCAGAGCCTAGTCTCCAGTGGGATGGATTTTGCAATGGCAAAAGCGTTCATCTTGCTATCATCTGCTCGAGCCAGTGTGAGGTATCAAATATAGGCATTCCCATTCAGGCATGTTGATGGAGATACCAGTTTGATAACCACTGACAGCTTGAAAATCCCAACCTTCATCATGTGCCTCGAGTGGTTGCTTGATTTTTGTGATTCCTCCATTTCTACACCAACTAAAAACTTCTCTTCATATTTACCTGGCAAGTGAAGAAATATGACCCAAAATGTTATTGCTTTATTTTGCTATATTACTCGAATGCCACATATCCCAAGAGATAAGCACATTCTTGCATATTTCTAATTATTTCGAACCTCTCCAAGCTGGTTTCCGTTCGAAACACAATACTGAGACCGTAATATTGTCCGTTGTTGACAATCTCTGAGCTGATCTCTACAAAGGTTTAATCTCTGCCCTTGTATTGTTGAACTTGTCCGCAGGTCTCGACACAATAAATCACATCATTCTGCTTAATTGTGTCCAGATTGAAGGTGTAACAGGCATCCCTAATATATGGTTAGAATCGTACTTAAAATACGGATCACAAGCAGTTCAACTCTCCACTATTTGTGGAGAAGGTGTTCATGTGAATTGTGGAGTTTCTCAGGCCTCTGTTCTGTCTCCACAGTTATTCAACATTTATTTTAGGCCCCATACTAGAGAGCTGACCATGAGTGGGTGTAGGCTTGACCGCTATTCCGATGATTGCCAGATCCTGTTCGACCTGGGTGGCAGCAAAGTCTGCCAGAAAATGTTCAAGACGCAATGTGATTCATTTGAGGGTGGATGAGGAAAAAACACCAAAAATTGATTAGAGACAAGGCTGAACTAGTGGATGTAAACAGAAACCCTGACCTATGAATCCAACATGACTGGCTTTTAAAAGAAGTCATATGTCTTGTTAGTAGTGATGCACTTTGCCTTTTCCAGCACCCTCCACTTCACCTCTCCTTCGCTTATAGCACGAGCACCATATCTTCCATATGAAAACGAGTTTACCATTGTTCAAAATATACAATTAATAAATTCATTGCACGATAATGTCTTTCTTTCAGGCTGTTTATTATATGCCTTGGTAATGTAAAATATTACATGTTAGTTGCCTTCAACTAAGGAAGACTTCGCACTGCACTACAGAGATTTAATTCACAGTGAATCCTTGTTTTTTAGAACTTCCTAAAAGTGGCATTTTCAGAGTATTATTCAAAGTCAGACTTTACAAATAAAGAGGATTATAAATTGCAATTCATTTGAGTGTGAACATAATTTGCCTATCTGCTCCCAATCTGAAGTTAGCACTTATTAATTAAAATGAGGCAACCCAATGTTAGCCTATAAGAGAGAAAGAGATACCTTAAAGCAGTGGATAACAACTTTAGGTGTTTTCACTCCCAAAACCATGTAAAACTTAAATACATAAATGCATATTTACAAGACAATGGCGCAGCACGGTGCTGCGAGCAGTTTTTTTGCCTGAGCTGGGTCATTGTCTAAGTGCAGGAATGCACCATATTTACATGAATACGGTGCATTCCTCTACTCCCCGCTGCGCCAGCGCACAAACAGCAGCAGTGTGCCTACGCAGACACCCTTTCACCATGGTGCAAGGGTGCCTGCATTACAGAGATGATTGCTGTTGTGCAGGAAGGGACACCTTCCTCCACAAAAACAATAATTAATGGCATTTTGCTCCTTCTATGTGTGCTGCAGAATGCAACACACATAGAAAGAGCAAAAATGAGGAGAAATAAAAGTATTTCTCCTCACTGCGCAAACCTTACACCTCCCATTAGGAGATGTAAGCTTTTGGCACTGTCTCAGATGTTCGCTTCTTAGTAAATCTGGGGCAGTGCCAAAAAGCCATGGGTGTTGCTGGGAATGCCCACAGCAACACACATTGAACGCCCCTTTAACACAGAATGATATTTTTAAGGCCGCGTTAAGTCACGCAAAGTGGCTTAGTGCTGCCTTGTAAATATGGAGCAGGACACAGCGCCACTGGAGTGTCGCAAAAAGTGACACTCCGGTGGCGCAAAGGCCTTGTAAATGAGGCCCATTTGTTCTACTTTTTAAATACCATGCACCCTGCCCTATGAGCTTTTAGGGCTTACATTAGAGGTGACTTATAAGTATTAATAAGGAATGTTTAGACCTGACAAAAGTGTTTTTGCCAGGTCAAAAAGGAAGATTAAAACTGCACTACAGGCTGCAGTGCCAGGCCTTAGATATGTTTAAAAAGGCTACTTTAGTGGGTAGCACAGAGCGTCAGAGAAGGAATCAGGCTGTTGCTCTAGAAACACACAAAAATATAAACACACAATATTCTATGTTGCAATATTATTTTCTTTCGTTTCCTGTGTCCGCCAATAGTGTTTCAGTAAATTCCTGGGAATAGGCAAACTCCCCATTTTCTCATACTGGTACAATAGTCTTTAGACATTAGAACTTGAAAAGTTCAATTGTTAGCATTCTGTGGTCCAGACTGTTTTTATCCTGACTCATTCTTCCATGTTGCCTCCTCTCCTCCCAGTGAGAACCTCAATATGAGTTATCTAGTATAAAACAAGTGTGTATTCACTAGCTAACAGAAGGCTTCTGGTAAGTTACAACATCTGCAATAAAGAGAAGAAAACATCTCATGCAGACAATGATTTATGAAAAAAACAGGCTTTTTAATGTTAATGCATTATTTTCAGTTAACATGGCATTCACAGGGTTTCACATGGCATCCAACTTAAACCAGTACTTATTTGTTTCACTATTAAGTTTATAACATTTATGTATGATTGCCTACTAAAAATCTTCGTTTAGTATATGTGCTTTTTAAACGTAGACCTTTGCACATTATTAATATAAAGCATTTTTATTTGCAAAGAAAATTCGCTCTGACAAGGCTTATCCAATCTGGATTATGAGCACAGAAAACAGACACATCATTGGGGAGAGGATGTGGTCTCACGGCTAGACTGCCGACCTTGGAGCTGAGTAACCAAAGTTCGAACCTCGGGGTCGACTCCACATCCTGTGATTCCGGGCAAATCGCTTAATCTCCCCGTGCCTACCAAAAAAAAATGAATGTCTCCTTGTGTAACGTAACTGGTGCTCATGTAAAGTGCTCCAATACCTTCGGGTCGAGTTCGCGCTATATAAATCTGCAAAAAAAAAAAAATAACACATTTTGAGTCACAGTAATTGATTTGCAGAACCAAATTTGCTTGCAAGGTCAGAGAGCTACACATACAGATATGATTTGAGGGATGATTCTGACACTCATAGAGACCAGTTCCTTTTAGACACTGGGGCTTTCCAAAACTATTTAGGTTAAGACGTCATATTTTGTTACAATTTTATTAAAATATAATTTTACTACTTGCATTATTTATATTCCATTCTTAGGGTCTAATTTAAATTCCATTGTTAAATTTCGATTCATGTTTCTTCAGGCTTCCAATAATAAGGTTTGTGATAGTTGTTTATCCTACCAAGGGGCATATCAACAAGCGGCAGCGATAATTATCGCTGGCCGCTCTTAGCATGAGGAATTTTATCGCCGGCTATCGCAGATAATTATCGCCATGCTAGCGCTGTATTAACAACGCATAGCGCAATGGCTATAATTATTCCAGTGATAGCGATGTTTTCCATGGAACATCGCTGGTTTTCCAGCGATGTTCCATGGAAAACGGCGATATCCTTGGTGATAGGGCCTGTGGTCTTAGCCACACAATCCACCCCCCATATTAGGTATGCCTTAGTCAGGAATTTAACAGACGTTAAATTCCTGCGTTAAGGCATACTTAACGTGATTTTAAATATCGCTAACCCTCGTTGTTAATATGAGGAAGCTGGGTTAGCGATATTTACCCAAGGTAGTCTGGTCAGGCACGCCTCCTTTGCATCTCATTAGCGATGCGATGGGAGGCGTGCTGTCAAAGGGCGCTAATGCAAGGATACATGCGCTAGTGTGTCCTTGTTGATAATGCGATATTATCGCCGCTGTTCGCCCGAAAACGGGCTCTAAAGCGGCGATAATATAGTTGGCATACAACGTGCAAATCGCCCCTCCTCCCTTTGCCATAGAGATAGAGGCTGGTTCCCAGTAAACACACTAAGACTGTAGTTGGTCTTCACAGCGTAGTCTTTATTAATTTAAGATACCGCCACTTTATTAGTTGATTCACTGTCTGTCAACTCTTGACCGATTTTATTATTTATTGCACACCAAACACACGCATTGTAAAACAGAAGGCTTATGAAATACACATTCTTGAGCCATGGGTTGCATATTTGTAATTACATTCCTGGATCTCCAGAGGCACCTCGCCGCGGGTTGTGCCAGCAGGCCACAACCAAAATACCCTGCTCTCTTCTGTGATGACCGCCAACCGGCCACCAGAGCCGCCAGTAGATTCACAAACTGCTTATTACAAGCGCCGGCTTCTCGGGTAGGGCCAGAGAGTCCAGGGCCACCAGCAGGTCAGCCCCCTCTCCCGCCAGCCCGGAGCCCCCAATTGACTACACGCCCTGTTCTGGGACCAAGCAGCCGCCGCCAAACGGAGTCCCTGCCATTTCTCTTGCCCAGGACCCCGCCTAACCAAAGCTCTATTCTTAGGGATGGGTGGGTGGGTAACTTCGCGACGCTCCGATCTGCTTCACCCGTGGCGTGAGGACAAAAGAGGGCTTCCCCTTCCTGTCCTTAGATTTTAAATCCTCCGGCAGTCCGGGTCTCCCGCGCCCCCTTGGTGACGCGCTTCCGGGAATCCCTGCTACTCCCCCCTTTCCGGGTTGTTTGACCCGGCCGAGACCCTATCCTGGCTCCTGCCCAAGATGCCACTAAAGGCACCACGCCACCTAAGTGGGGGTGGTGTCCGTCATAGTTGGCATACAACGTGCAAATCGCCCCTCCTCCCTTTGCCATAGAGATAGAGGCTGGTTCCCAGTAAACACACTAAGACTGTAGTTGGTCTTCACAGCGTAGTCTTTATTAATTTAAGATACCGCCACTTTATTAGTTTATTCACTGTCTGTCAACTCTTCACCAATTTTATTATTTATTGCACACCAAACACACGCATTGTAAAACAGAAGGCTTATGAAATACACATTCTTGAGCCATGGGTTGCATATTTGTAATTACATTCCTGGATCTCCAGAGGCACCTCGCCGCGGGTTGTGCCAGCAGGCCACAACCAAAATACCCTGCTCTCTTCTGTGATGACCGCCAACCGGCCACCAGAGCCGCCGGTAGATTCACAAACTGCTTATTACAAGCGCCGGCTTCTCGGGTAGGGCCAGAGAGTCCAGGGCCACCAGCAGGTCAGCCCCCTCTCCCGCCAGCCCGGAGCCCCCAATTGACTGCACGCCCTGTTCTGGGACCAAGTAGCCGCCGCCAAACGGAGTCCCTGCCATTTCTCTTGCCCAGGACCCCGCCACAGGGAGAGGAGCTTACTGGCGCTCTCGACCTCCCCCCGGACCTTCTAGCTCCACTGCCAAGGCACCTAAAATGGTATGGATAAACAGCTCCATCCCTGCATTGGACAGATGAACCCCATCGGCCAAATACAACTCTGTCCTTGTCACCTGTATTAGTTGATGCCTGATGGGTCGGATGGGAGATCTTTTCAAGAGTTTTGCCACTGCCTGATTCAATCTTTTCACTGATTTATTCACCGCTTTAGCCGGCGCCCCATTCGCCCAAACTTGACGTGGGATCACCTCGGACCAGAATATAGTGGTGTCTGGTAGCATCTTCCGAACTCCTGAAAGTGCAGAGAACAGTGCTTCTTTTACTCCCCTACGGCCCGCCGGGATCATGTCATTGCCCCCGGAATGAATCACCAGCACCTCTGGGACGGGCATGCCCTTCGCCAGTGCGCTCCGCAAATCGGCCGGTAGATCTGCCAGCCGCTGCCCGCCGCTCCCTACCCAATGGTGATCGATTCCCTTCGCTCTCTGTGCTCTGTCTTCTCGTGATTTGTTGAAGAATTGCCCTGCTCTGCGTATAAATGAATGGCCACACCAGCATACCTGCGTCCGCTGTCTCGGGACACCTGTATTACATTTAGAAATAGAAATGATAAGAGAATGGGCGGAGGGGTAGCAGATGGGGAGTGTAATACGCTCATACAGTCCCCCCCCCCGGGCTGACTCAGGACTATGCCAGTTGGGGTCTTACATAACGCTCAAAACACGACGACTTCCATCTCCCCACCTTCTTAATAGTTTCAGATGGGAGGCCTAACGCCGCCGCCGTCGTGGCTGCCCCAATGCGGAACGAGTGGGATGTGAAATGTGTCGCCTCAACCCCCAAACATTCCAGCGATCGTTTACATATTCTGGTGAACTGGAATCTTGTGAGGGGGATTCCGTCTGCATGTATTAGCAATCTGCCATCCCCTCCCCCCGGTCTTATCTGTAGAAAGGCTCGCGCTAGAGCGACCGGACAGAACATGGCCCCCTGCACTCCTAACTGGACCCATGTCCCCTTACCTAGAGGGTCTGTCTTGGACCGCCTTACTCTAACCTGTAACGCATCCACTGTCATTAACACGTCCACTAGGTTGATGCCCCCTTCTCTATCTGACCTAGAGGCCGGTAGGAGCTCAGAAATTCTAAACGCCCCAAAGAATGCCAAGGAATAAGCTAGTCTCAGCAACTGCGTTTCATAAAGGGAAAAGCACACTCGCGGCAGTGCTTCCAAGATATTAGCTAGTCTACTAGCATCAATGGGTCTCCTATTGTCTTTCACCCCTGGGACCATTCTCTCCCATCCTTTCACCGCCCTTTTGACTCTAGGGTCTTTTGTAGGGTCTGCCACCCCACCCAAACCTGCGAAGCAGGCAATTGCCGACAGCTGTCTCCTCACCATGGGTAGCGATTTGCCATTCTCTTTCTGGTGTACTATGAATACCAGGACACTTTGTGGTGATAGCTTCTCTATTGCCCCTGCCCCTCTTAGGACAGCTAAGTATGACTGCCACGCCTTCTCATACATACTCTTAGTCTTGGGGGCCAGGGACGCGGTTATCAGCTCGGGGGCAGTGGGGCACCAAGCTTCCATAACTCCTCCGGGAAGTTCGTCATCTGTTTGTCGGCTTGTGGCCATCGGGCTCAGAACTCTGTTAACTTAAAGCGGGACAGGGCGTCAGCTACTGTATTGTCCACCCCTGGCACATGCTTTGCAGTAAAAAATACATTGCGCTGCAGGCATCCTAGCACTAGTTCCTTCAGTAGGCGAAGAACCCATGGGCATTAAGCTCTCTGATTGTTAACCGCCATTACTGCTGACATGCTGTCGGACCAGAATACAATGCGCTTATTTTCCAACAGGGGGCCCCACAGATGCAAAGCCACAATGATTGGGAACAGCTCTAAGAAGGTGATATTGCGGGTTAACCCTGACCCAGACCAGTCCACCGGCCAGTGCTGCATGCACCACTTGGTACCCAACACGGCCCCAAATCCTATGCTGCCCGCTGCATCCGTGAATAGTTCTAATTCTGCATTCGCCTGAATTGGTTGTTGCCATAGTACCGCTCCATTGAACCCCTTCAAGAATTCCTTCCATATGACCAGATCGTTTTTCACCTCTTTGGAAAGCCTGGTGTGGTGGTGCTTGGCCCGCAAGCCGGACATTGCCCTTGCTATGCTCTTAGAGAATGCTCTGCCCATAGGTATCACTCTGAGCGCAAAATTCAGCTGCCCCACCAGGACCTGTAGTTGGTGAAGCGTCACCTTGCGTGCCGCCAAACAGTCATCAATGGTGGCCTCAAACGCTGTCACTTTCTCCTGAGGGAGTCTGCATACTCCAGCTATGGTGTCTATCTCGATACCTAAGAAAGTTAGCTGTGTCGCTGGCCCTTCTGTCTTTCCCTCTGCCAGGGGTACCCCCAGTGCTCCTGCCAAACGCTGGAAGCCCAGTAGGGCCATCCTGCACGCCGGCGACCCCGGCGGACCTAGAAAAAGAAAGTCGTCCAAGTAGTGTACCGCGTCTGTTGATGCCAACAGTCCCTGAACCACCCATTCTAAAAACCGGCTGAATGTCTCAAACACAGCACATGCGATAGAACACCCCATTGGCATACAAAGATCAATGAAGAATTTCCTTTCAAAAGTAAAGCCCAGCAACCTGGTGTCGTCTGGGTGCACTGGCAGCAGGCGAAAAGAAGCTTCTATGTCGGATTTGGCCATTAGAGCTCCCTCGCCTAACCTCTGTAATTTTCGTATCGCTTCGTCAAATGTGGTATAACGCACCGCGCATAGTTCTGGGTCCAATTTATCATTAACCGACAACCCTGGTGGACTTGACAAATTATGAATCAGGCGATATTTCCCCTTTTCTTTTTTAGGTACCAAACCCAATGGTGAACATACTAAGTCCTGCCTTGGCAACTGCTGAAAAGGACCTGCTACTCTCCCCAGGGTTACTTCTTTCATGATCTTTTCCCTAGTCACTTCCGGATTCTGCAAGACTGAGCGCTGGTTGCGTGGCGGACTCGTGGACGGGGTAGCAATAGATGGGATGCGAAAGCCAAATTTAAAACCTTGGTGCAGGAAGTGTGCCTCTTGTATCTTGTCATATTTACTGAGTAGGTGCGTCAGAACGTGGAGCTGGATGGGCGTAGGCAAGTTCCTAGGGTGCTTGGGCCCCACGCCCCCTATTCTGGGGTTGCGTATGTGCAGGCTGCTCTTTGGGTCTTCCCACTTTCTTGTAGCACTTACTCTCTGAGTGGCCTTGTATTCCACAGAAGGAGCATATATGTTTAAACTTGCATGCTGCACCCCTGTTGCACTCGTTCTTATTGAATTGCCAACAGGCCTGTTTATTATCCCCCGTCCCTCTGTCCCCACGAAAGGACTGATTGGTCTTGTTAACTGGCGCTGTTGAATAAAATTCTGCATGCCATATGTTAATCTCCCGTTGGTCCCAAGCCACCTCTGGGCGCACTGCCTTCATTTGCCTGAATTTGTTATCATATTGAAGCCAAGCCGTGCCCGGGAATTCTGATGCTGCCCCGTGTATCATGGACATGTAGCTGATTAACTGGGCTGCCAATGCGGGATACCTCTCTACCATGATTGCTGCATATATAGTGAAACCAGTGACCCAATTCTTAATGGACCACTCCACCCAAACCTTCTTCTGTTTGAACTCGCCCTCTTTTCCTGCTCTGTTCTTCCCCGGGACCACCCCTGCGTTGATGAGATCGAAGACGTCTACAAACTCCCCCCTGAATATTTTCTCCCTGGTTTCTGCTGGCACATGCCATGTGATTCCTGCCGATGGGGCCACCGCTGGTGACGCGGACCCATACAATACCGGACTATGTGTCAGCAGTGGCTGACCAGCAAATCCTGCCCCCAGGGACCCCGGTGGTGCTGCTAATGGGACCCCCGGCCCTGGCAACGCATTGCTATTGGCCGGTCCCTGCGATGTTGCCGCAACCACCACAGGAGATTGTGCCACCCCTCCTGATTGGACCCAAACCTGTGCTATACCGCTGCCTTGGTGCACCACTACCGGATCAGGGGCCTGTGTGATGGGTGGTGTTGTCACCACTGCCCCCCCTTGGTGCGCCACCACTGGGGTGAGGGCCGGTGTGATGGGCGGTGTAGTCCCCGCTACCCCCCCTTGCCCCGCTGCTGATGGAGGCACAGAAGTATGCGGTACATTGGTTAGCGTGGAAGGCTCCGCTCCCTGCGTAATCGCCCCGCCTGATTGATCCATGACCCCGCGACCCGCCTGCCCAGCTGCGCCGGAAGTCTGTAAAATGTCTGCGGTTGCGAGAGGCTGGCCCGTTACCACTGCCTCACCTGAGGGATTAGCATGAGTGTCCCCAGACTTATTGCCCTTGTCCGGTTGTGCATCCTTGAACCGCTCTGGAGTCCGCCTTGTGCGCTTGGACCGCGGTGCTTCTTGTTGTGCGCTCGTTCCGGCCCCCTGCGTCAGCGTCCGTAGCGCCCAATCGATACCCCCTTTCTTAGCGACCTCCCACAGCGCCGACAGCGAACGAAACTCATCTTGAGTAGCCGGGGCCTCCTTGCCCACTCGAGCACGCTTTGGTGGCATTCCACACTAAGGAGAACAAAAGATAATTAGCCAACGTCCCCCCGATTCTTTCACTTAGCGTTGTCCGGCGCACTGGGTATACCCACTACCCCCGTGCCCCCACGTTACCCTTTCACAGCACATGTATCATAACATTTTTGTTATCCGGCGCACTGGAGATACTCACTACCCCAGTGCCCCCACGTTAACATTTCACTGTGCATGCATACTACACTTTACTGTTGTCCGGGGCACTGGAGATACTCACCACCCCAGTGCCCCCACATTCCCTTTTCACTGTACATGCATTTCCAAATTGTGCCTGCATAACTATTGCACATGCTTGTTTATAATTTTCAGCTTAAAGTTGTCCGGTGCACTGGAGATACTCACTACCCCAGTGCCCCCACATTATTCCCCCATGCTTCCCACCAGTCCACCATGCATCGGCGTTATGTGCCCTAACTCATGCATTTTCCCCGAGCGCTCAGCACACTCACCAGCTGAGTCCCCGGTGGTTCTTTCGCTCTCTAGGACTGTTATGCCCCCCCGGCCCCCTTCACACGCCGCACCGCACTCGCGGTCGCTTGCCGCCGATCCCATGAGTCTGATTGCCGACCAGTGATGCCTTGTCTCCCGGCCCCAAACCGCTCCCACTCATGCAATGCGCCGCCCTGAGCTTGCCGCGAGCGTGAAGTCCCCGTTCCCCAGCCGCGGGCATCGAGCCCGCTCACCGCTTAAAATCCTCCGCTCGCGCCGCACGCATCCATTGAAACGCCGAGCCCGTGCTCAATAACGCGCCGCTTTAAACCCTCCGCTCGCGCCGCGAGCATCGAGCCCGCTCCCGCTCATTCATGCGCCGCAAGCCTCCGGGTTACACCTAACCCTAAATTACGCTAAATTGAATTAAAATACCCCTAACTACGCTTGCTGTGAGGCCCTCTCACCTGGATGAAACCGTGCGCCGGCATGACGGACCCGCCGCGACCTCCCGCAGCTTCGCACGCTGCGCTTCGAGCGTTAACTTCGCGACGCTCCGATCTGCTTCACCCGTGGCGTGAGGACAAAAGAGGGCTTCCCCTTCCTGTCCTTAGATTTTAAATCCCCCGGCAGTCCGGGTCTCCCGCGCCCCCTTGGTGACGCGCTTCCGGGAATCCCTGCTACTCCCCCCTTTCCGGGTTGTTTGACCCGGCCGAGACCCTATCCTGGCTCCTGCCCAAGATGCCACTAAAGGCACCACACCCCCTAAGTGGGGGTGGTGTCCGTCATTATCGCCGCACCTTGTTAATATGCCCCCAAGTAATTACCGAGTGAGAGAAATTCTTCTACCCCCCTGTCTTCCCTCTCGCGTTATAATACATCATTCATCCTCGATTTAATAGGAGAAAGGCCAGGTATTTTTCGGGACATGCAGATGTCTTTGTGGTAAGAATAATCAATCAGATGTTCACGGCTGGTTGGTTCACAATGAGACGGTTCATTCTACAGATGGCCACTGTCTTTGTCTTACAGAACAGTGCTTCTTTCCAAGGTTCTGGCGCATGCATCCTTTTATGCGATTTCCATTTTAAGCGGCAAAGGAAAGTGCCAGTACTGCTTAGGGTACCATTGACTTGATGCTTGACATTTAAATTGCTGCGACTGCAGGGTCATGTCTGTGGTAGTGTTCACAGCGTCCTGCTGTCACCTGTCTCTGAGCACAGAGCAGGCATCAGAAAACCAATGCATATAAAAGGAAACAGTACTTGCCCCCACTGAATCCTAATTTCACCTTCACCAATGACTGCAAACAGTTGCGGGAACCAATCCAGTGTTTAAGAGTGCAAGCAATCAACACTTTTATTATATTAGGTCTAATACAATTTACTGCTGTGTGCAACAAAATAATTTAACATTATGTCGAGATAAACATTTACAAAATAACATTGATCACTTTTGAATCTGTGAGTGCTGCAACAATTACATTCAATAAAGAATTTCTCAGCATAAATCGAGTTAGGGCTATAGTGTGAATGAATGCGATTGAAAACCGAAAGTAATAACATGTTTTGGTTAATGTGGCATTGCTGAATTACTGGTGGGCAGGCTCTAATTCATGCAAACACAAAGTCCTCTCGCAGCATTGCACTCGTTCCTAAACAAAATCAATATTTTCTATGCATTTAATTTAATTCAGATTGATCAGGAAAGGTCAAGCAGACTTCAGAAACTCAGCTCTCCCTTATTTAAAGATAGGGTTTTGTAATGAAAAAAACGAAGTTGTGTTTTTCATAGATTAGCCACCACGCTTAGAGTAGATGCTGTTGCAGTGAACATACAAATGAAGGAAACATACCTCGATGCAACCAGCGTGATGACGTTTACAGAAAATGCAACTAACTTGCTAATAACGTCATGAAGAACACTAGCTGAAAAGCGTGGTAAAAAAACGGCAAGGAAAGTCTGAAGAGGTGGGGACACAACCCACTCAATTAGTATCTGTAAATTTCACTAGTAAGGAGCTCTTCAGAGACCGAAGGCAATGTCTAAGATTTAGAGCACACCTTTCTTCAGAAGTGGAAATAGAATGAAGGGAAATAAAGGAATCAAACAACGTCCAGGATCAACATAGACTTTTATTAATCCGAAATGCAAGCAGAAGTGACAACATGAGAAAATACACCTTTTTGCACTGATGGAGCAAGGACTCACAAATGAGACTTGCTTGAATGCAATCTCCTCACAGTATTAATTTATTAATCTTGTATTGTTTATATTAACTTTGCATACACTACATGAATAGCAAGGAAGCTTGCCTATGTGTTCTAACTAACAAGTAACGCTTGTCTTTTTCTAAAATGGCCGCTAAAGCGTGGGAATTTTACTGCGCATGTCTCAACCATATCACGTGTTGTGACGTCTTTCTTTGCTTGGTGGGAAAACTCCTGCTTCTGCGCAGTGTGCATTAAAATGGCTGCTTGATATTTTCACATGCTTCAGCTTGCTCTTGTGTTATTATTAAATTGTCGTTTTCTTAACGCTACTAATGCGGGATAGAATTTATAAGTAAATGGGGATAGAGTAGAAAGAGTGGGTATACAGTGAAACATTTTATTTGTAATTTTAATATTTTCTTCTTTGACTTTCATTAGTTCATAAACTTGGGCCTGGGGTTGGTGAACTGAAACTCGAGAGACAATGATTCTGCGCATGTGTCCTGCTTGGCTGCCAAAGAATAAAGATGAAGTCAACCTACCCACCTCCCGGTCCCGGCAGCAGTGGGTAGGTCCCTGGACATATTGCGTACTACGCAAACTATATGGGGAAGTTCCTCATATCTTGACCTGCCGGGGATTGATGAAGCAGTAGTATATCCCAAATAGGGTAGAACCAGTACTACCAGTCATTAGACAGAGTAAGTCATGGTGGCATAAACCTCTATCATTAGTTCATTATTGTTTTTCGGTCCACCTTAGTGTAGATAGTTTTTTAACTTTAGGTCCTGACGAATCGCCTCTAGACTTGTAGAATAGGCGAGAAACATGTTGACCAACCACACAGAAGAGCGCCACACCTGAGACATTTACTTAGCATTGCGCCTTTCCTTTTTATTTTAATCAGGGTAGGAGACCCCACAATTAAAATTATTTTTGCTGGTACTCCCAACCCTGTTTTAATTCACATAAACATCACACACCACTCATTCATCTACACTCACTAAGTCCCTCACCCCCACGGCACCAAACGGCTATTTGGAAAAAGATCTCCGCCAAAGTGCCCCTCATTGGGAGCCCGTCAGGCATTGCAGCGCCGGCCAGACGAGGAGCAGCCCGATGATGAAGCATGACACCCAATTGGGTGTGTGAGGGCATTATATTCCAAAGAAATGGATTCCCATCTCTTTGACTCTGTAGCCTACTGTCTTTTGTATATTGCTACACTCTAGATTATTTAGGAACAGCACAACTCTAATTTTCATAGTCCAAAACATATAGACATTTTCTAATCCTTGATTGTCATTTTTACATCTCCTTGAAGACCCTAGAATATGGTGCAGAAACTACACCCATGGTATGGAAAGTTAAATTACTCCTGTGGACTGCAGCACTTATTGTGCCATCTGCTAGACTGACAAGCAAAACACTGCTTCAGGGCTACCATTGTAGCCTGACTGCAGCAGTGCAAAGCCTGCAGGCTAACCTGACAAAATAACCATTTTCGACAGGGGAAAATCCCCTTTTAAATAATAAGCCACCCATACGTCGGCTGTGTAGCCCACAAGGTAGGCTACATGATATTTAGTGGTATTTAAAAGTCTAACTTGTAGGAATGTTATGTTACCAAGTTCATAGAGTGGCATAGCTCCAAAGGCTATTTTCGATTTGGAAGGTTCTGGCTGTCCTATGAGGAAAACTAGTTTACAGTTTAAAATGTTAATTCTGCTATCTAGGGTTTGGGACAAGTGTGAAAAACAGTACAACCATTACTTTAAAATGTATTGAAAAATAAAATGGTAAAGTTAGATTTTTAATGTATCTATACAAAA
Organism: Calotriton arnoldi; assembly: GCA_963921515.1. Taxonomy (NCBI): domain Eukaryota; kingdom Metazoa; phylum Chordata; class Amphibia; order Caudata; family Salamandridae; genus Calotriton; species Calotriton arnoldi. The sequence goes on along the minus strand of CAWUFW010002723.1, from coordinate 1,828,338 downwards.
TGTAACTTTTAGAAAGTTACCTTTTCCCCGCCTGAAGTGCAGCTGCTCTGCCAATTCTTGATCTTAATGAGGATTGAAAACTGCTCCCAGAGAAAAGTTAATGGCCTAGATGTAGGGAGGTATTTTTCTTCTCTTTTCATAAAGACCACTTAGAGTAGATGCAGGAAATTAATTTTTAAAGAAGACTGCCCTTTTATCAGTAAATGTAAGGTGAGACCTAAAGAATGCAAGTCTTTGTTTCCCCAGCCAGATTGGCTCCAAACATAGTGGGAGGGAAGCCACCCCCAGAACCAGATTTGAGAGGCCACGGGGGGCTACTAATTTCCTTGGGCACTCCACTTGGCAGGCAAACAGGCTCTGTACAAGGGAGAAATGGTTTCTCCATCCTGGATTTTAGGAGTAAGTTTCACTGTGGGATTGTTTGGAGTAAGGAAAACGAAATGTCAAAAAAGTGAGTAGGGTTGCCCTTAACATCTTTAATCCCGTTATTTGGGGGGAATCCAGGAGACACCCCCACCCACTAGCTCGTGTCAATCATTAATGTGGCACCCCAAGCCACCATCCTCAAAATACTTTCTGGACTTGTGAAAGAACAGAAGAAGGACTGCACCTGCTGTTTGACACCTGAAAGGTGAAATGAAGGGCTGGACCTGTGCCCACTTGTACCCAGGACAGAAAAATGGACTCCAAGGGTCAGTTGCTGACCTCTTGTGTGGCTCTGTGGCTAGAGGGACACAACAAGCAGCAAGAGGCCTTTTCCTTAAATAATCCACCTGACCAGTTAGAAATTGACCTGGATGAACCCTGCTGGAGGCCTCTGCTGAAGTGAGTCTTGACCTCTAAGTGCTGGACAGACACCTGGCTGTGTCTAATTGGACTTCTCCTAGAATGTTTGAAAAGTTAAGACTTAGAAATGTTTTTGAATTTCCATTTACTGGAGGAAGGGGACCAAACAACCTTCGCTGGGCTCAAGAAACTGGTTCATCCAGTTTTGAACTTCTCTACAGCAACAAATCCATTCCAGCCGACTCTTGGCAATAAAGAATCCAGCCTTGTTGAATCCATTATCAGCTACAGGCAGCAGCCTTGCCCCACTGGAGTATTCTGCTCTGAAAAAGAGATTAAATCCAAACATCGAAATTTTCAAGGCATGAACATTATGTAGCCTAAGGACAGACCACGCTGGGTTCGAAATTTCATTTTTTCCTGTGCAGAAATGTTCCCACTAAAACTAACTACTTCAGTGGGACCCTGTTCAATGACTATCCAGCTTTGAGAGGACTTCCTGAGGTAGAGCTTGCAACCTTGCCCTGCTGGAGGATTTCGACTTCCATTTCAGAGACTAAGGGGTCGATTCCGATTCGGGCCGGAAATGTCTCCGACCGAGCCGGACCCGGAGAGATTTCCGACCGAATCGGACCCGTGCAGTCCGACCGAACGAGTACGATGCGTCCGTATGTTATCGGACTCGAGTCGGTCGGACTCCCATTGAAGTCAATGGGAGCCGGTCGTACAACGCGTACGCGGGCTCCCATTGACTCAAAGGGTGCGAGTCGGACAAGTGCGCCCCCTACAGCGGGTACGCGGCGAAGCGATTCGCGCCGTACACGCACAGGTAGGGGGGACCCATGGGTCCCCCCCTGTGTGCTACTCGCGCGGCTACGCGTACAGGGGGGTCCGACACGGACCCCCAAAGTACGGCTCCGACAGCTCTTACGAGCCGGAGTGCGCGGCTCGGTCGGACTGCTCGCGGCGCGCATCGTACTTACCCGGCCGGGAAACGTCTCCATTGCGCGGTGCGAGTCGAGTCTGAGCGAGTCGGTCGGAGCGGTTCGAGCCGGGAGCGAGTCGGTCGGAGCGGTCGGGACGCCCGGACGAGTCGGTCGGCGATTTCGCATCGTACTCGCTCGGCCGGACCCGCGTACGGTTCGGTCGGGAAACAGGGCTCCGAATCGGATCCGGTAAAGCCGAATCCGATTCGGAGCCCTACCGGCCGAGATCGGAATCGGCCCCTAAGTCCTAAGGTAAAATAATTGACAGAGACAAACCTGCTTGGCATATCCATTTTACGCTCGATCTTGGCTAGCCTGTAATTGAGACTAGGTCCTGGTCACCTGCTAACAATGACTAGTAATTGGCACTTTACTTTTTGTGGCCCTTTCCCTTAAGCATTTAAAAAATTCATGTCTCTGGTTCCCTTTTTGGGATTTTTGCTGTTTTGGTGTCATTTTGTTTTTCACATTGTACCCTGTGATTCTAAATGGACATATTATTGTGCTGTGATTTTAACATTTTGATATGTTTTGGTACTTCTAGATGCTTTACACATTTTTACTAAGATTACCTTGCCTGCTCTGTGCTACCAGGGCCTGACCTTAGGTTTATTTAAATTATTGGCGCCTTTGCCTGGACCTAACAGGTTTGCAACATTATTATTTTTGGTGATCTAGCATCCACCCCAAATAATATTTTCACTTTCTTACAAGCACCATGAACCATTTCATATCTGATGCCATCACAGGGTCATCTTGTTCATCCCACCCTGAGGTCCTCAGGTGTCTCTTACTGAGGTACAATGAAAAGGCAAGGAGTGCAAACTACAAAAAGTAAATGAGGCTCTGGTGCCTGATTACATTTCGTGGCTGGTGCTGCCTTCACGACCACTGTGACCAATGGTACCATTGGCAGTATCAGGCGTACTAAATGGCACACCTTTGAAGGCAGCTGCTACACCCAAGATAAAAGAGTTATTCCAGATAGGACTGGTTTTGTTAAAAGCAAACAGAAATAAAGAAGCATGCAGTTGAAATTAACTTTTCTTTGATGTGACCAGCTGCAACAAAACACTATACAATAGAGAAGTAGGTATAGCAGCTACTTCACTGTTTAAACATTAATTATATCCATCTCTCAAAATGCTTCACTTGCTAGACATTGCTGTTCTAATGTTTCACATGTTAAATGGGTGCCACAGGAATGTCGTATTTGGGTATTTATCCTACTGGACATTTAAGAAGGACATCAATCATCTATCCTAAGAATACCTAAGAATACTTACTGTACAGTTGTGGGGCTATAATGTAGTTTGCTGAAAGCTTCCTGAATTGGTGAACATCACATATCCCTGATAATGACTAATAGGGTTGTGTCGTCAGGGGACCTCCACCCCTTTGGAAATGTGTTGGATTTTCTCACATCTAAGGTGCAATTTAGTTCATGTATTGACGGGGCAATAATTATTGAGACATCTTCAGACACTGACAATACATAGCATGAAAAAAACCTTACTTAACCAAATGGAATATGTACAGTAATATAAATAATATAAGCCATTTCATGTAACTGTTTAGCAGAACTAAATTAGCATCTATCAGGAGTTCATTCACACATCATTCATCTTCTTCATCACAGACTTGAGTGTGAGCTTTAAGACATTCATTGTGAAGACACTGTTTTTTGATTAAGTGCATCTTCAATGTGGCTGAATGGTGCCCACTTGCACTTCATGGAGAAACTCCTTCTATATATAGTACTGAAACTGGGCAGATGTATGTGGTGCCAAGGCCAATTCACTGTGACTTGGTAAGGTGCATTGTACTTAGAGGTGGAAAATAGCAGTCAAGGAGACACTGTCTCATCCTGGTCCACTGTAAATCTGTCATTCTTTCTGTCATGTTCTTTAGGCAAATCAAATCCAAAATGTCACAATAATTATGGTGTACACCTCGCAGAATATGACTAAGCAATCCAATATATTATTTCTATAGACAAAAAGCAATCACTTGGTACTGGATGAAGGAGAGAAACTAGTTTGCTGGTTGTCCAGGAATCTTTGCCTAGGCTTGCCAAGATAAAGCATAATAAGAAAACTTGTCCAACTACCATCCAAATCCATTCTCAGAGTTCATTAAATCTTACATTTCCATGATTTAATTCAAAAATAGATACTGCCTTTTACTTACAAATTTAAACATGTTTTACTCATACCAAGATTAAAAATCGTATTGCCAACAGTAGCCCTTGCCCAACATAAGTTTCATTGCTATGAAAATGAGCTGTGGAACTTCATTAGGGCTAGTGTGTATATTATTAACTTACACTTTTATGAGGGGGCATGGCCAAGGAGCTGTGAATGGGGGACGCGTGAGCTCGGAGCTCCGTGCCGGCCCGACAGTTATAAGCCAGTTTCTGTGGTGCTGGAGGCCGGGGAACGCCGCGTCAGTTGCTTGGACGGTGCCGGGTCGCCTGGCAGCTGGTCCTGGTGATCGCGCTGTCGTGTAGGAGGCGGTGAGAGGATCGGATCCCTGGCGGCCGCTGGCGCTCAATGCGACCCAAGATGGCGGCCCAGAGCTGACTCGCCTAGCCCGGCAGAGCGGAGTTCGGGCCCCCCCCCGGAGGATTGGGCTGGGATTGGAAGCCCGCGCACGGAGGGCAGCAGTGACTGGTGGAGCGATGCGGGGGACACCCGGAGGGCAAGAGCGGTGCCGGCGCAGCTGCACGGCGGTGTGCCCACTATATCAAACGTGAGGTGAGGTGGAGCGGTGTGGGCCCGGTCAGGGCTTGAGACTTGGGGATTTTGCTGCGTTGTTGGCCCTGCGGTGGAGGCTTACAGAAGCGGGAGGCCTGCTGTGAGCGCTGTGACCTCCATAGGACTGGCACCTGACAGGGAGGTGCTTCGTCACGGCGGAGGCCAGTGGATTGCTGGGGCCTGCTTCCCCCCCCTGCCCGCTTACCTTGGGGCAGAGCTGAACTGTGGTGCCCCGTGCCCCCACACGCGCAGGCTTGGAGAGCGCTGGGGGCCGCGGTTGCCAGGGGCGTGATACAAGACAGGGTGAGTGTTCGGGGCCCATACCGGGGCTCAGAGGATTAGAGCGTGGGCCTTGCCACTCGCCCCCCCCCCTGTTTGGAAAAAGGAGCACTCAACGCCCCGACTGGCCTGGGCTGCAGCCTGCCGTGGCACACCCGAGGCCGCCTGGATCCACTGTTCATGCATTGCCTTGGTGAGTGGTAGGCTCCCCTGCCTGGAATTGTAGCGCCCTGGACTGTGACGGGTGTAGTGGTGGACGCACTGCCTTTGGGAGCTGTTTGGGGCCATGAACATTGGTGCGAGACCTGCCCTGAGTGACCACCTGGCTGCCGAGTGCGCACAGAAGAGTGAGACATAGAGGGCCCATCATCGGTGGGATTACCGCTGCGGTGTTGAGGTCCTCCCGAATACAGCGGACCTGGGCCCTGGTGTGGGTGGTAGAGTCAAGGTGCCGGCGGTCGGCTTGACCTCCCTCTCGGACAAGTCTCAACGGCCGAGGGGCTGTTTCCTGCCATGGGTAAATCACGGGGCCGGAAGGCCGGAGCCGCACTAGACCCGCAAGACAATACCCAGGAGCAATCACAGACAGCTCCGAAGGGTCCAATACAGCAACAGCTGGGCAAGATATTGGAGGCCATAGCGGACACAAAGGCTACCCTCCACCAGGACATCAGCACAGTGGCAGTAGGGCTGGGTCTCCTGCGAGAGGAGCACAAGAAGCTCTCTGAGAGGGTGAAGGAGACCGAGTCCAACATCACCGCAATGGCCCCCACCCAAAAAGCCCAGGAGCAACAGATGGGAGCCCTCACAGACAGGGTGGGTGTGTTGGAGCGGAGAGCCAAAGAAGCAGAGGGCCGCAACAGATGGAACAACGTTCGGATTTTGGGCCTGCCAGAGGGAGTCGAGGGCAGCAACATGGTGTCCTACCTGGAACGTTGGTTGAGAGATGTGGTGGCACCTGAGGGTCTGTCAACCTTCTACACTCTCAAGAGGGCCCACAGGGTCCTGGCCAGGCCCCTGGCACCAGGGCGTCCCACGTGACCGGTGGTGGCCCACCTGATTCACTTCAGGGACAGAGACTTGCTCCTGTAGAGGGCAGGTGCGGAAGGCCCCTACACAGTTAACAATAGTAAGGTTTCCCTCATTCCGGACTACACTCTAGAGGTTCAGCAGAAACGGGCCTCGTTCCTAGAGGCTAAGAAGGCGCTAAGGGAAGAAGGCCTCCAGTATTCCCTGATGTTCCTGGCCCGGTTGCGGATTGATTTGGATGGCAGCACCCATTTCTTTGGCAGCCCGGGCGAGGCCTGGGACTGGATCGAGGCCTATAGGGCCAGAACCTCCCAGCCAGCAGGCCCTAAAGCTCAGGTGCGAAACAAGGCTGAACTTGGGACGCGATCATGGCGCCGCCCCCGTAGGGGAGCCCCCAAGAAACTGTCCTCATCACAAACTGAGAAGGAGAGGGCAGAAGCCCTGCAGGCTGTGGCGGCGCTTATGCGGGGCAGGAGTCCCACCCCTGAGGCAGAGGCCTGCTCGCGGAGGGACACTGGGGATAATGACTCTGATATATCTCGTAGCGGCAGCGTAAAGATGCCAGTGGTGACCCCGGGCACGGCTGATGAAGTCATTTGAGGCCGCTGGGGCTTGGGGCCAGGTCCATCCCTTGGGGTGTTGCTGGACTGTGCGGCGAACCCTGGTCTTGAGCTGTCGTGCTCTAGTGGGGCCGGCGCGCTCCGGATGGTTTGTGCATCAGCTCTGTCTTTTTCCCTATCTCTGCTCCTTCTGTCCACCCCCCCTTGAACACCTTACTAGTGTAGGGCCTCATTAAGGCATATGTTCCACATGCTGTTTGGGCGACTGACCGTTGTCCGGTTGCCCTGGGATCGGGGAGTTGTTCAACATTGGGGGTTCATTTGTTGCTATTTTTTGTTTGATTGTTTGCAGGGGAGGGCGGTTGTGTGCATGTGGGGAGCGGGCGGGGGGGTCCTCCCTATTGTTGCTATCGGGCGATTTCTTGTAGGAATGGCGAGTACACCTAACATAGTGAGGTTTCTCACATGTAACATTCGCGGGATGGGAACAATGGCTAATCGACATAATATATACTCCTACCTGCGTTGCATGGACATCCATATTACGTTCCTCCAAGAGACGCATCTTAATAAGGAGGAGGCCGGGAGGTTGAAGAAGAGGTGGCGGGGTCAGATCTTTGCGACTACCTTTTCGGCTTTTGCCAGGGGGGGGGGCCTGATTTGGGTGAGGCCTGGGGTCCCCTTCGCTCTTGATCGCTCATGGCTTGACACGGAGGGGCAGTATGCCCTGCTTAAGGGATGATTGGAGGGGTGGGAGGTGACGCTAGGCAATGTTTATGCACCTAACCAGGACCAGGTCGGTTTCCTGGAGTCTTTCTCCGCCTCCTTGGCTCACTGCCTAACCGGTTCTCTCATAATGGGAGGCGATTTCAATTGCGTGGCGGACGTCATGATTGACCGTTCACACCCTCCCCTATTGGGGACGCAACCACACCGTACAGCGTCAGGCCTCCGGACATGGATATCCCACTGGGGCCTAGAGGATACCTGGAGACTGCAGCACACGGAACATAGGGAGTACTCTTTCTTCTCGCCGGTCCACCAGGTTCATACCAGGCTGGACACATTCCTCTGTTCCCCCGCCTTCAATGGTTCTGTTTCTCATTCTGAATACCTGGGGCGTACTTTGTCGGACCATAGCCCACTGCTCATAGTACATCAACTACTGGGTCGGTACCCTCTGATTCCTACATGGAAATTAAACCCGTTACTGCTTGATGATGTCCCCTTTCAGGCCTCCTTACTAGCACTGATTGAGGCATACTTTCCTGTCAATGCCGGCACTGCCTCCTCTCCTCAGGTGGAGTGGGAGGCGTTTAAGGTGGTTGTGAGAGGCCATTGCATTGCTCAGGCATGTGGGGCACACAGGGAAATCAATATGGAACTTTTAGGCTTGGAAGGGACTATTTGTAGATTGGACAATTTACAGGGTACAGACGACTCGGCCCAGGTGTCCTAACAAGAAGCGCGGGCACGATATAATGACGCATTGGGCAGGCTAAGGTGCTACAACTATAAGGACTACCTAGATAAAGTACAAAGAGCGGAGGGGAGGGCGGGTCGACTGCTAGCACGACTAATCAAACCTGAGTCGTGGGGAACACCTGTCACGCGGTTGGGCTTGGACACGGGTGGCGTGGTGCACGACCCAGAGGTCATCAATGACTCCTTCTTAAAGTATTATGAGTGGTTGTACAGGGCCCCTACTACGGCCCCCTTGCCAGATATACAACACTTCTTAGCCCCCCTGCAGCTCCGTACGCTGGAGGAAGATGCATGGGGAGACTTGGGAGGCCCGATCATTGTGCAAGAAGTCAAGGCTGCAATAGCGGCATTGGCACCTGGTAAGGCGCCAGGGCCTGATGGCCTCCCGCCGAGTTTTATCAGCAGTTCACTGATGTACTGTCCCCGTGCCTGGTTGTGCTATATGCGGAGGCATATGAGGGAGGAGGGGGCTTGCCGGATTCCACCCAATCAGCACTCGTGATCCCGCTCCCTAAGTCCAAGCAGCCTGACGTGGGAGTCAGAGAATATCGTCCTCTCTCCATGCTCAACCTAGACTTTAAGATCTTGAGGAAGGTGCTGGCAGGCAGGCTACTCCCGCATATGAAGTCCTTGATACACCCGGATCAAAATGGGTTTATACCCTCTCGTAACACCTCCTACAATCTCCGCAGGCTCTACTCTGTGCTCTATCACGCGGATGCGCCGGCGCTCCAGCAGGCGGCGGTGTTATCTGTCGACCTAGAGAAGGCATTCGACACAGTGATCTGGGAATATCTTTTCGAGGTGATGCGCCACATGGAACTGGAGGATGATTGGGTGCGGTGGGCGCGGCTTCTCTATGCTTCGCCTACTGCGAGAGTCAAGACGGGCGAACCATATCTAGATTGTATAAGATCTCCCGGGGATCCCGGCTGGGGTGCCCTCTTTCCCCGCTCCTTTTTGCCTTGGCTGTGGAGCCGTTGGCAGAACGGTTTTGCCTGGGTAGGAGTGGGCTGGGATTGTCATTGGGTGGGCATCAGCACCACGTCTCCTTATATGCGGATGATTTGTTGCTGTATCTTACGGAGGCAGTCAAGGGGGCTGTAGAAGCTCTACAGATTCTGGGCGATTTTGCTCTCCTTTTGGGCCCTAAGGTTAACAAAACCAAGACTTATCTGTTCCCCATAGCTGGGCCTCTGCCCAGACCGGAGAAGTTGCCGATTGACGCGCTTTGGGCACAACGTACTTTTAAGTACTTGGGCATAAATATTTTTCATGACCTGGATGATTTGAGGGATGGGAACCTGGGACGGGCATTGCGTTCCCTCCGTTCTTGTGTGCAGTTCTGGTGTACTCTACAATTGCCCATTATGGCCAGGATCACACTGTCTAAAATGGTTATGCTGCCCTGGCTGTTGTTCTTCTTTGTGAACCTCCCGGTCCTGATGCCGAGAAGCTGGTTCCGACCTCTGCATGCACTTCTGCTGCACCTGTTTTGGGGAGACGGACGCCCGAGGGTGTCCTTGCAAACTTTACAGCGTCCCATGTCAGAGAGAGGACTCGGGGTGCCCAACTTTGAATTTTATATGTTGGCTGCCCAATTACAGTGGTTGGCACAGTGGGTGGAGGGATCTGAACGAGGAGGGAACGTGCCTCTCAGACCCGGCATCGAGCCGCGGGCTGGTAACGGCAAAGCTCCTGCTGCCGGCCACGCCCACCCCTTCCTGCTCCTTGCTTCAGAACACGGCCTTCCAGACGTGGAGGCGATGTTGCAGCGGATGGCAACACCATACAAAATATTCCCCATGCTACCCCTTGTGGGGTAGCCGCATGGGGACCCCCAATCTACATTTACAAGGGCCCAGCTGGCCAGGTGGTCGGAGGCCGGACTAGATAATGTTGGGGACTGCTATCTGGATAAGGAGCTGATTCCTTTCACGGACTTGGCGGATGATAGTGGACTCCCCCGGGTCAGTTCCTGCACTACGAGGCGCTGACGCGTACATTTGCGCACCTGTGGGGTTCTGGGAGGAGGGAGCCTGACTTGCACCCTGTCCTCCATGCGTTGTTCACCCTTGGCACCGCAAGCCACCTGGTGAAATGGCTCTATATTGCATTAGTGGAGGCTTCCACCGGCCCCCTTGATGGATTGCGGGTGCGTTGGGAAAGGATTGGTGGCAGAGTCCTTACCGACGCTGAGTGGCGCAAGGTTCTGCGCTACTCAGGGAAGATCTAACGGAACACTTGGTTGAAATACATCCAATTCAACTACATTCATATGACCTATATGACGCCCCACCGGCTTAATGTGACATATGGAGGGGAGGTGCGACAGTGTCCCAGATGTGCCCACCGGGGTGCGGATTTTGGCCATATGACCTGGGATTGTCAATGGGTGCGTCCTTACTGGGAGTCGGTGTTGGCCAAGATCAAAGATGTGCTTGGGAGGGAGCTGGCCTTAACGATTCAGACGTGTCTGCTGGGTCTATTCTCCAGGCCACCTAAACGTTAAGTGGGGAATCGTCTGATAGATCTTGCACTGGGCCCAGCTAAGCGCAGGATAGCAATGGAGTGGAAGTCCTCCAGAGGGCCACAGATCGCGGTCTGGAACAGAGATGTTATTGCATGGGCTGGAGCGGAGGGCAGAGTATTGGTATGGGAGGAAGCCAGGGGAGTGAGATTGCGCCCAATAGCTGAACAGTGGAGAGAGGCACTAGCCGAGTGGGAGAAACTGGCGGGAACCGGCAGTGAGGGGGGAGAGTCGGAAAGTGAACCATATATAGATGCCGTGGCTCGAGCCTCGCGTGCGGGGTCTCCTGGTGCCACAGGGAATTGATTTTTGAGAAGGAAAAAAAGGATTTTCGGGCCTGAGTAGTTCTCAAGTGTGTCTGGCCAGGTACAGGAGAGACGCCGGCTGCGGGAGGGGGCCCACCCATTAGTTCCGCTCATGGGAGGTTTTATGTTTACAATTCCAACGGATGTCAGTGCCCAGACGTGTTCACACCACTCCTCTGCACGATTTGCTTACTTTTCACTAACCTTTTTTTATTATTTTCTTTTTTCTTCCCTCTTTGTTTTTCTTCTTTTTTTACCTATTTCTCTTCTTTTTATAGATTTTTGGTTTCGAGCATTGATAATGGCATGCAATGATTACATTTTCAATAACTATATATGTGTTGAACTGTGGTTGGACGACTTCCCAGGTACTTATCATGATGTACTCGGTTTGGGTGGAGCATGCACCCCAGAAAGTAATCAATGATTGATGATGCACCATTTCTTGTTTCTTTGTTCATCACTAGTGTACTCAATGTACGGATATGTAAAAATGCCAATATAAATATCCTAAAAAAAACTTACACTTTTACGAGCATGAGATCCAACACAGCAGCAATTTATCAGTTATCGCATGGTTTAGAGCTAACAATATATTGAACAAATATCATTCAATATATGGTCAATCCGTGAGGGAAGAGTTGTAAAAGGACTTCACAGGTGAAATACCGCTGTTAATATAACTGACCTCATGCTGGATATCACATTCATGATTGATAGTATAATAATATACCACACAAGCTCTGATGATGTTACCCTCAGCCTTAAATCCTTCTATGGTCAATATGTGATTTCCAATGGCCTAGGTAACAATAAACATGTAATCTAGCTACACTGCCAAGAGATCCACTTGGGATTAAAGTCCTCTTAACAAATTTGCATGTTGAATTATGTAATATTCTTAGAGTTGTAGGACTCACCTATCTCCCTTGATATTAAGGCTATGTATCCTGAGGAAAAAACTGAGAAAGGAGAATGATTGGTCCAGTAGTAGATGACAACTTTCTCCACTGACAAATATGATGCATTTTAGAATTTTCTATTTCATTTACTTTCCAAAGGACTATGCAGCACTTTAATCAGCAAACGCGGACACATGTAGCCTACTTTCCAGTTCACCAGTTTGTTAAACATGTGTTCCGAACAACTTAGAAAGATGTGAAAAAGGACCTTTACAAAAATTACTGGTAAAGCAATATCATTGCAAATATTTGAGGCAAAATAACAATTCTTTATAAAGATTGTTTTCCTTGTTTGAAGTGAAATCTTCATCATGGCTTATATATATGGATCTACCAACAATATACATTGAAGTCAACTCCTCCATGTTGTCAGCCTTTACTCAGCGTACGCAGCACACTTATTGCTGAAATGCGTTCGAAGTTTAACATAAGCAATCCAGGCAGACGATGACTGCTCCTTAGTTCTCTAAATGAGGGGCTTTCTGATGTGGCTTTTGTGGACAGTGAGCTCCAGCCTCAGGATGAAAAGTAGAGGTGCCAGCAAAGTGGCACCAGTTGATGTGGCAAATTATAACATGCTCCTTCATCTTTATAATGTGTATGAAACTCTTTTGGCTCACAGCCTCATGCTTCAGTCAAATGATCATGATCAATGTGTGTATTTTAAGGAAAATATAAACTGTAATCTCAGTAAAAACAGTTTATATGACCTGTTACATGCCCCAGACCAACTACTTCATGGGACGTTTCTTGGTCTTTTCTCAAACAGCCAGGGTCATCCATTCTCTGACACCCATTACATAATGTAATGTACAGATATTCAACCCTTTTAATCTGCTAGTTTAGAGTCACTCCAGAAGGAGTCATACTTCCCACTTCATTTCAGAATAACAGAAAATGGAGATGAAGCACACACTTATGGATATGGTAGATCACCTTTTCTCCTGAATATTCTAGCTCTCTCAGCAGACTTTGGGCCTGATTATGAGTTTGGTGTTGCGGCGCAGGGTCCGCCCCGCCACCGCACCACCATACCTGTGGCAAGCTTTTTTTTACCTTTCCATGGCACTGCTCTGAAAATAGGCACCACAGTGGGAACACCAAAACAGTTCCTGCACAGCATGGACTGTGTTCAAACTCCCTGCCCCTGGTTCTTGCATGCCTGGAGCCATCAGAATGTCATCATGATGCCGCCTCCCATTTCACTGACCTCGGTCGGGCAATGAGGCATTTGTCAATGAAGCCTGGTAAATCCAGGCCTGATGGCCCCTCTTAGTTCGAGCCTCCCTCCAGAAAAGCGTTTAGGGACCTGCACGAGGCCTTGAAGACTGTTCCAAGGGATGTGTTGAGCATGAGTCAGTGCAGGCTGGTCTATAGGGATGCACGTAGGGCTCGGCAGAGGCAATTGCAAGCCGAGCATTGGGTGATTTGGAGTGGGCCTGTAGGCTGAATGATCCTAGAGCTTTTTGGGCTGTAGTCAGGAACATCAGGTTGTGGGGGTCCAATCGAACACCGCAATCACCACTATCATCCAGGAGGCATAGGTTGATCACTTTAAATCAGTTTACGGATCCCTAGGTGGTGCATGGGATGTTGAGAAGGAGATGGCCTTAGAATTTTCTGCAGAGGAGGTTATGGAGGCCATCAATAGAAGTCCATCAAAGGAGTACTCTGATCCAGACAGTGTGCCAATGGACCTCTACAAAATGTGCCTCCAGCTTTGGGCTCCCTTACTGTGCAACAGCTTTAATGCTCTACTTAAGTCTCACCTACCCCAATCCTGCGTCATGCTGTCATTGTTCCTGTTATTAAGAAAGGCAACTTGCAATCGTCCGTATGTTACCGTCCAATCTCACTTTTGGACTCAGCTGTAAAAATAGTGGTCACAGTGGTTCTGGGTTGAATTATGGAGCAGGTGAGGCCAACGGTGTGCTGTTGGAGGTGCAGTACGGTTTCCAAGAGGGGCTCAGCACATTGGAGCAATGTTTAAACCTGTACTTGCTGATAAGCAAATTTACCATTGCCAAGAAGGGCTGGCATTCATGGACCTGTCCTGTGCCTTCAAGAGCGTAGTGAGCTCTAAGCTCTGAAAGTCACTGATTGATCAGGGGTTAGATTGTGACCTGTTCCTGAGAACTCTACATTACGACCTTTCTGCCTCAGTCAGTTATAGCCCCTCCGGGGAAAGGCTGGTGAAAACATTCCCATCCTGCTCTATGCCGACAACACGGTTTTGTTGGCTAGAACCCCCAGAGACCTGAAAACACTAATTGACAGGTTTGTGTTATTCATGGGATCCATGGGTCTGGCCACAAACCACTCCAAAACCTTTACGATGACATGCAGTTTAGGGCATACCAAAATGAGGGCATTGAGATAGAAGGGCATCCACTGAGCCTTACCCCTGAGTTGTCCTACCTGGGAGTAGGCTTTGATTCAAAGGTACTTGGTGACGTTGCTTCTCCACTGTGCTGCACAAATTTCCCAGCTCTGTTGAGATCATTTGAAATTTTGCTCGGCACACTTGGACAAAAAAAACATGGGCCCCCTTCTGGATATCTACAAGAGAAAGTGCCTGGCCACCTTATTGTATAGCGCTGGCCTGTGGGGCTATAATAAAAACCCAAATCCCCTTCAAGGTGAGTAAAACAGGGTGTTAAGAAGACTCTTGGGGGTTCCACCAACTTGGTGCCACACATATTATCCATCATGAACTTGGGGTGGACTATGTAGAGGATGCCATTAAATTAGTCTCCCTGCTACTGTGGTGCTCTGTATAGACAAACCCGCATGCCGCCTTTAACAGAGAAATAGTGTGGGATTGCCTGAAATGTGACAGAGCAACGTCCACTCCCTGGCTTCAGTATGTGAAGTTCGGGCTGTGTGATCTGGCTGAACCACACCTCTTCTTCCAGCCTGAGAGGATAGTAAAACAAGATCTGGCCAGAGTTAAGCTATTGTTCAAATAAAGCAGACAAAACAACAGAGAGGTGAGTGAACCGTCTAAAACCACAGTTAGTGAGCATGCTATCCTCCATGAATCCACAAGTATGGCTCTATAACTGGATTGGATTAACTCCTCTTGGGACAGAACGCTTTGGACACGATTTCGGTTAGGTTTTATGAGGTGGCATCTGTGCTTTCCCTTGGGTCAATATGAATTGGCTAGTATCCAAATTTTGCCCCTGTGGTGAACTGTCAACTCAAAACCTACTACAATTCTACCAAGAATTTAGCAGGTTATACCTGCTCCCCATTGTGAGAATTCGGGGCCTAAGGGCCTCTCTGGCTGCCCTAGAATATTTACAACTATTGGACTCCCATATACCTGCATCAACATCTGCTCCTTTTTTTAAAATGTGCCATGAAAAGGAGAAATATAATGCTTTTTTAGTAGGGTTTTTTTTCCCTCCCCTATGTTCACTTTACCCTTAGCATTATAACCATGGCCTTGTCTTTTTATCTGCTTGTTTTTATGTTTGATGTACTTTTCTAAAAAAAATAACTAATATGTACTTTATCGCTCTGAACTGTGATATAGTTTCCTGCCTTTAATGGATTGTAATGTTTTTATCTACTGCACATTTATGGCCACTTTTGTGACCGAAATAAAGGAATTTTTATTTTTTGATTTACTAAGGAACATTATTATGAGTCTGGCGGTCCATGGACCGCCAGACTCACAGTGATGGTTTCATGACCGCCCTATTACGACTAGGGTGGTTGGGACGCCCTAGGACCACCACAACCACCAGGGAACAGCCATTCCGTGGAGGCTGCACTACGGTCCCGAGGCCACAATATGCTGGCCCCGCCAAGCATATTACAAGTTTCCTCACTGCCACACTTTTCATGGGCCCCCTGGTGCCTCACGCCATGTGGATGCACACGCGGGCAGCACAGCATGTGCCCCTTGTGTGCATGCGCACCAGTATCTGGATGGCTTGGACTGGAGCAGTCCATGCCATGCAGGTACTGCTTTTGATGTTCCCATTTCAGTACCTATTTTAGGCACCGCCCTGGGAATGCCAAAGAACCACCCACCAGACAGAAGAAAACTCCTGATCTGGCAAGTGGTTCCTACACGTGTTTGGCAGTGTGGGCGGTCCCACTCCTGCACCACCAAACTCATAATATGGCCCGAAGATTAATAGCATTAACTAAAAACTCCACAAAAGAAACTCCTGCTGCCCCCAGAAGATACTGAGATATAGACATTCCTGAAAATCTAACCACTACACATACTCAAGAACCCTTCCTCTTGTATGCCAGTAAAAATAATGACAGCAGAATAATGATATAGCAACAGAAAATAACCTCCTCAGCCACAGTCAAACAGGGATGATGGAGAGCACATTTAAATCATCCCCTCCACCATTCACACAGATGTACCGCATTCATGGTGATTACCATAACAGTAACATACCCCTGATTAATGTTCTTCTTTGCAACAAGGAAAGTGCTACCTACTGTAAACTACTAAGCCAAATTAAAATAAAGACTGACAATTACTACCCCCTCTAAAATCATAATAGACTTCAAGTAAGCAGTGATACAAACAATTAAAAAAATCGACCCCTCTCAGCCATACAAGGCTGCTATTAACATTTCAATCAAAGCATTTTGAGACACCTCCAAAAATCTGCACTAAGGGCAGAATATGCAACAAGCAGTCAAATCAAATCAAATCAAACAAGCTTTATTCAGTATATAAAATACAACCATAAAAGCATTCTAAAAAACCATCATTAAATAATTTCTCAAACAGTACATCCAGCAAATATTCTAAAAAAGTTCTTCACTATTAATCATAACAGTTGGTTACGCGGCACAAGAAAATACGGTACATAATTTCCAGCGTCAATACATTATCCTATACTACTAAGACCTAGGGGCCGATTCCGATTCAGGCCGGAAATCTCCCCGACCGAGCCGGACCTGGAGAGATTTCCGACCGAATCGGACCCTAGCAGTCCGACCGAACGAGTACGATGCGCACGTATGCTATCGGACTCGATTCGGTCGGACTCCCATTGAAGTCAATGGGAGCCAGTCGTACGACGCGTACACGGGCTCCCATTGACTCAATGGGCACGACGCGAACAAGGGCGCCCCCTACAGCGTGTTTGCGTCGATGCGGGTCGCACCGTACATGCACATTTAGGGGGGACCCATGGGTCCCCCCTGTGTGCGACTCACGCACCTACGCTTCCAGGGGGGTCCGACACGGACCCCCAAAGTGCGGCTCCGACAGCTCCTTGGAGCCGGACTGCGCAAGTCGGTCGGAGCGGTCGAGGTGCGCATCGTACTTACCCGGCCCGGGAACGTCTCCATTGCGCGGTGCGCGTCGTCCCCGTGCGAGTCGGTCGGAGCGGTCGGGTCCTGCGAACGAGTCGGTCGGAGATTTCGCGAGCGCACGCATCGTACTCGCTCGCCCGGACGCACGTACGACTCGGTCGGGAAATAGGGCTCCGAATCGGCTCCGGTTAAGCCGAATCCGATTCGGTGCCCTACCGGCCGAGATCAGAATCGGCCCCCTGTTCTTTCTCGAATATTAGGGCTTCCAGATGGGAATACTCTTTTCTTCTTCTAATTGACCTTTGCACAAAAACAATTATTGCATTACAAATTTTTCCATTTTCTAGGCTACATAAATAGTTAAAAGCAGGCTTATAAAAATAAAATTTATTTTCTAAAAATAGGGATTGTAAAACGTGCTTTCTGATGTCTCTATAAAAGTTACAAAAGAGTATAAAGTGCAATGTGGACTGTAATGACTTCCCATCACAGGGGCATTTCGGAAGGTTATGATTCCACTTGCCCATTACGGGGAATGCAATCAGGTGGTGAAGGGTACCCAACCGTAACCTTGTTAGGTAGAACCTGTGTTGTAAATTTCTTGTCAATACAAGGTATGGTTGGATGCCCAGTAGCAGTGGGCCTTCACAATATGATCAAACAGTCTGTTTCGAACTTGCTGCTACTTCTCCAGACAATTCTCTTGATTTAACTAGCCTCGTTTTTAGATCCCTTTTACTGTAATTCTGTATTAGCGTGGGTTCTTTAAGATCAACATCCACCTTATATTCAATTAGTAGGGTATAAATGTACTTCGGCCAGGGAATGTTTTTACAGTAGTCAAGGGCAAGGCAGTCCATTACTATTTCCTTCGTGAATTTGGTCTCCTCCTTATTCCAAATCCTGTGCCAGAGCATGAGAGCTGCTATACTAATATAATCGCTTATGTGGGAGACTGACAGTTCCTTATGGACTATAATTGATGGGGTTGAAATAGGAACTGCTAAAAGCCTTCTTAGAAACTTATTTTACTGTGTTTGTAGAGAAGTGCAGTTTGCCATTCCCCATATTGCCGCACTGTAGCATGTACCTGTGAGGCACTTGCTCCTGTATAGGTTCAGAATTTCTCTCGCTGGTTTGTTCCCAATTTTGTTAGAAAATCTAAAAATGCCCTGGATTATTCATGTAATTTTAATTTACATAGGTCAATGTGTGTGCCCCAACTTCCATTCCCATTAAAAAGAAGTCCTAGGTATGAAAAAGATGATGTTCTTTCAATACGTATACCTTCTACGTGAGGATTTCTACTCTTTATTATCCCTTTCCCACATATCATTGTGAAGGTTTTACTAAGGTTAAGTATTAGATCTTTTCCAGCCATAAATTGTGCAAAGTTTCCAATTAAACATTGGAGACCATTTGCTGTCCTGGATAACAGGACAGCGTCATCCGCATACAGGAGGACTGGTGTTACACGGTTACCAACTCTTGGAGCATCGGCATTCAAGCTTTTCAGGGAAGCATCAACATTATTAATATAAAGGGAGAATAAAAGTGGTGCAAGTACAGAGCCTTGCCTAATGCCATGGGTGACTCTAAAAAGGGGTGTGCATTCGCCATTAGGGCCGTATCGTACTCTTGAACATAATAAAGCATAGATTTGTGACAGATAAATTACAATATCTTTTGGGGCTCCCTTCCCTATTAAGGTCTGCCATAATTTTGCATGGTTCACTAGATCGAATGCGCTTGTAAGATCTGCAAAACAGAGATGTAGTTGGCCTTCTTTAGCAAGGGTGTACTTCCAAATCAATAGTTCGAGGTTAACGCACTGCTCAACTGTCCCTAAACCCCTTCTAAAACCGTACTGGGACTCTGTTAAGATGTTATTTTCACTTGCCCAACTTTCGAGTCTTTCTAGAAGGATTCTACCCATCAGCTTCGATGTTGAATCAAGTAGGGATATAGGACGATAGCATTTTGCGTCCCCTCTATCTCCTTTCTTAAAGATTGGAACTATGACACTTTCCACCCACATTGCAGGTAATACACCTTCTGTTGTAGCATTGCAGACCCTTAATAAAATTGGTGACCAAAACTCTATATTGCACTTAAAGATATCAGTAGGAACCCCGCCGGGCCCGGGGGCCTTACCATTTGCACTTCTATTTATGGCAGATTCAATTTCATCTAAGGTGATAGGAGCCAACTCAACAGAATCAACAAGTATAAGCTTATTATTATCTCTAGCTGAAGGGGCCTCTTTATTGGGGTTAAATATAAATTCAAAATGGATCAGCCAATCTTCCGTTGATACTAGGGTCTCAATCTTAGTGGCTACCTGTTCTTTAAAAAAGGGATGGTCTAATGTATTCCAAAATAAAGCGGAATTGCATGCAAGTTCCTAATTTCGATTTTCCTTGTGTTTAGCGTTTGTTTGTAATTTTTCCACAGGGTGCGTACCTTTTCCCTATCCCTGGGTGTAACTTTTAGTGCTTCTTTTAGTTCCTGATTTAATTTGGAGCACTGTTGGTCAAACCATCTAGGATAGGGCCGACATTTTTCTTACTCTTAAGTTTTAAGTCTCAGGAGATTGCATCCGCTATGTTACAAAATGCCGATATTATATCTGTATACAGGGAGGATCTATCCAAACAAATGTTTATATTTTCTTGGTTTATTTGGTATATATTATCCATAAATACACCTACCCATTTTATAGAAATACCGTTTTCACCTTTGGTTTTAATGTCAGTTCCTAAGCATACCTTTTCCCGTTGTATTAAACTTAGCTTCAGCTCAAGGATTAAAGGGTGGTGATCACTATACGGGCTTGGCTGTATATAAAAGTTTTCAACTAGGCCCTTACTATTTCCTGACACCAGAACATGATTGATGCTAGACGATGATCTTACTCCTTCATATGTTTGGATGGCAGTTTCACCTTTTCTTTTGCTTTGCTCCATAAGTTCCAGGTTGTATTTATACTTTGCGGCATTAATTGCTTCTCCATATAGGTCATGAGGAAAATGAATGCAAGGGTCGCCCTGTTCATCCCTATGGCCACAATGTATCCCGTTTAAAACTTTACATTTTTCACTGTTAAAATCACCTGCCCAAATAAGCATGTAATCCTCCCTTATACCTTCCAAGAATGTATCTAATTCTTCCTCCAAGGACACAATTACCTTACTTTTGGTGTTGTCAAAAAGGTTGTTATAAAAATTAATGATTACTACACACTGTTTTCCCTTAGTACAAAAGTAAAAAAACTGATAAAACTGCGATGTAGTATTGGTTTTCTTTAAGATTAAGGATGATGTAACTGAGACTAATACCACTAGGCCGCCTTTGGCTCTCTCTGCCTTTGAGGGAATTGCCGCAGTTGAGACTGTTTTAAAACCGTTTATACAGAAAGGTGCTGTATGCCAAATTTCTTGGAGAAGAATTAGTGAGCAGTTTTGTAATGTCTTGAGCCACTCTCTGTCATTTAACTTATTCCTCACCCCACCACATTCCACGACATAATAATAAAAAGAGGAAAACCATGCAATAGAAGTTGGTTAGAATTATTGTTAATGGTGCTAGGTGCTGGGGTGGGATGATTCATGCCGGTCAACTGCTCTCCTTCCCCTGGCAGTCAATCAGGCTCACTACAGCCTCCTAAAGGTAAAAACCTTTTCGGCATGGCTTGTATATCATGCAGATATCTGCTATTGGGTTTTTTACTAATATGCAATGGTTGCACATTTGTCAGTTTGTAGAAATACCCTAATGGGACCGCAGTAATAGTATCATCAGCATCATTAAAAGATCTTACATGTTTGGCTGAGAGTTCCTCAATCAGGGTCCTAACAATCTCAGGACAGCGAAAGTTTACAACAACACAATCTCCTATACAGCACTTCCTCGTGGGCCCAACCCAATTTACTCTTCTTATCATGATAATATTCCGATAAAGGATGTTGGTACTACAGTTGGTAAGAGTCGCAAACCAATGTACAGTTTTGTTCTTCATAGTCTCCCAAGACTCTGTACTCTTATCAACCAATTTCAGAACACTTTTTAAAATGATTACATATGGAGTAGCCTGGGGAGGTAGGTGTAAGGAGTCCTGGCAAAGATTTGATGGTCTATAGTTCATAAGCAATTCAGTCCCATGATTGTTGCCTTCACTACTCTTTACCGCTGATTCCACATTATGTAAATTGTAACTCCTCATCTCTGTGATAGGTTGTACGGGTTCTATAGCCGAAGCTTCATTAGTGTGAGGAGCGTTTATTGGGTGGATTTTGTCAGTTGTCAAGATATGACCATCGTTAGTGTTTTCATCCAGGGCTCTACCAGACGTTGCCCTAAAGGTTTTTTTTTAAGGTAATAAGTCCCTGACAAGTTCAATAGTTGGGTGATGTCTTTTTGCACTGTTTGGATTTCTGCCATTAACTTCCTTTCTATATTGTCAATTTTCCCATGGAGCTTTTTAAAAAGGGTTTCAATGCCTTTAATATTAGTCATTGTTTGAGCTGTGTCCAACTCCGTTGGCTCCATGGGGGGCTTTTTAATTTCTTTTGTTTAGGTTTCCTTTTTGCTACCTGGTTTGGAGGTACCACTCCTGCTGTCGCAAGTTGTTGTTTACACTTTTTAGTGGGGGGAGACCAATTCGGTGCTATTTGACAGTACAGAAATCTTCAGTGATAGGGTCCAGACACAAGGACCCTCTTTTATAACCCCAGTGTTTGATACTTGGTTTCCCCTATTCTTATTAATAGTTGGGTCAGATTCAACTGCAACAAGCAGTCTATTTGCTTATGAAATTAAAAAAATAATAGTCCTAGGATATGTACCAGTCACAGAAGTAGTCACCCACTTCAACATCCTTATAGAATCCCTCAATTACCATACCCACGAGATAAAGCTAAGTCCCCAATGGACTATTTTGAAGACACTTGGGTTGGCAGACGGGACTATTCGGGCAAAAGGCGCAAACCAAAGTTTCAAAGTTTCAAATATTATGATGGAATTTTTATGACAGCACCATGGCCCAGAAAGCAAAAATAAACATCCCAGCAGAAGGAATGTACAATGTCTTCCAAGCCACAATAGGCCCATGACATCCTACCCTATACCAATTCGTAAACATCCCCCCAAAAAAGGACAAAGCTACCAAATACTTAAAAAAGAACAATCTTTAACACAAACTAAACCTAAAATATCCAAACATACCAAAGAAATTTATAAAATGCAACAATGCAAAGTAAAACTCTTTATAAATAAACCCACTACCTAGAAAGCATAGCAAGAACACTGCTATAACCACTTAACAATCCAAATTAAATTCACATCCAACATAAGCCTACAGAAAGCAATACAATTTATTTATCTATAAATATTATTTACATTATTTTTTATTAATTAATGTAAGGTAAAATGTATAATTAAACATTAGCCAATAACACTGATAAATAGCAATAGTTAATAATGACATTAATAAATCAAACAAATCATATAATAAAAGACAGTAACACATATTTGCAGAAATGCAAAGCAGCAAACATAATATGAAAAATACATGGGGTAGACATCATTTTTAAATCAACATACTGCTCTGTAGTCGATTTCCATGATACTTCTCCAATCCACAAAAAACAAATCCACAAAAATGGCGAGAAAGTAACCCAAAAAGTGTAGAAATTAAATAATCAAAAAGTAAACCCAAAAAATGATCCTACTCCTAAAAAACCCATTAAAAAACAGAAAAAAAGGAATAAGACACTTCTGGACACCCCAAAAAAGAAAAGAAAAATGAAAAGAAATCTTACTTAAAATGTAACCAAAATAATTTCCTTTCCAAAATGCATCCAAAAATAAGGAAAGGCTTTCACACTGACCAAAGAAACCCGCAAAAGTACAACATACCTGCCATTACATAATATATACACGAACAACAATTAAACAATACAAAATACATTTACAAACTATATTCACATCATAAAATGAAATACCTAAAGTAACTAAATTACACATATTACATTAAGGACTACCTCGCTTGGTTTTGTAACTATAAAACACAATCTAACTACACAAACATGACCAACGAATACACTATTCTATACTAACTACCCCGACCCACATTCAGCTACTCCCAAAATGGTGAATAATAACTTAAAAGTGCTCTTAACTTATCTGTAGAGCTGCAGCAGGGAAACGTGATGGTATGGTACCAAAATCGACTAGCAATGATGTTAATAGATTAAAAAATATAGGTAGCAGTAAAAACAAATGGCAGCTAAATGGAAATAGAAATACAAAAAATGTACAGCGTATGCATTAAAATATTATTGCAAAACTAGTTTAAAATATGTACAAATGTTATAAACATGTTATGTATGAAATATACATTATTAAATACTAGTATACAATTCTTACAATAAACTAATAGTACAAATTAATGTGTATTATACAAAGTTATATGCTATTACAAAAATGTTTGCTTTTATTTTTGTATAAATATGTATGTAAACTAATTATAAATTGTATGAAACTATATGTTAGAACCATATATAAATATATATATATGTACGTGTGACATTACAAATTACATCATAATACTTATTAATATCAAAACAGAAATTGTAAAATGTATACTACAGCAAAATTCTATGAAATAATGTTTATTCCTATTGTTTGTATATATAGTTATGTGAAAAAATAATACAGCATATATATATAAATATATATATATATATATATATATACATATATATATATATATATATATATGTGTCTGTGTTAAATAATTTAAAAGTGTATGTATAAAATATTTGGTGAACCATACAAGCATATCATGTATATTATTAAAATGTCAAAACACACAAACACTACAAACCAACCAACACTACAAACCACATAACTCAATAAATCTATCTATTTATCCTGGCCCTCTCAACAATACATTACTCATTAAAATGCGTACTATAATTTTCAAATATAGCACATCTACTAAAACAAAATCTTCTTAAGAACATGTGTACAATAAACTGATAATACATATTATTCCAACTCTAAATTAAAGCATTTTAGGGAGGATATTAGGCATTGATGGGGTGAAATATGCCATGCCCACTCCAATTTAAACCATTTTGGTGAAGTTGTCGGTGACTAAATGGGTCACAATTAGTATTTCCACTCTAGTCTAAACTACTTTTGGGTCACATTTACTTTTCCAATGCCCATATAAACCACTTTGGGGAATACAATAGACACTAAAGAAGTCAAAATTAATATTCCCATTGTAAGCTAAACCGTATCGGGAAAGGTACTTTATTTCTTAAGATATTAAAATATACATATAATAACTAACATTAAATAATTTTAATGCATAATACATTAATTTAAAAATATTGCGTTAAAAATAAAAATATATTTTATTCTATACATATACATATAAAATATGTAAAAATGCAAAATATGATAAAAATATACAGACAAAACTAAAATGTAAAATATCATCTAAATAAATTCATTAAAAAATGTAAAATATGATTAAAAAATGAAATGTATACAAATGTACAAAAATATTACTACAAAATTTAAAAATCTAAAGAATTCAAACTTCAATATATATATTTAAAAATGCTCTGCCTTTTTTCCCTATCAACCCTTCTTTACTAAAAATGACAAACAAAAATCGAAATATCCATTAAGCAATTTAAAATTATTTTAAAAAACATTAAACATTTAGTTATGATATTCGATTTTTTTTTAAAATAATGAACTGAAGAAAATAAACTATACAACAATTTTAGACCTGGTATCCTTAGTGCGGTTTTCCCCTAAAATTTTGCCTTCAGACCTCCTGCTTTACTGACTTCGTTTTTGCTGGCTTTAGGACTCTGCACCCTTTACCACTGCTAACCAGTTCTAAAGTGCTTGTGCTCCCTCCTTAAAACATTAGCCTATACCCAACATTTAATTTACTTGTAAGTCCCTAGTAAGGTGACACTACCTGTGCCCAGGGCCTGTATCATAAATACTTCTAGTGGGCCTGCAACACTGATTGTGCCAGCCACTTAAGTACTTATCAAACATACCTCAGGTCTGTGGGTGCAGTTTAAACTGCCATGTCAGCCTGGGAAAATAAACCTTTTGCCAGTCCCAAATCTTCCTTTTTAATACATATAGGTCACCCCTAGGGTAAGCCATGCACAGCCCAAAGGGCAGGGTGCAGTGTAGTTAAATCGTTGGACATGTACTTTTAAGTTTTACATTTCCTGGTAGAAAAAATGCTTAAATGTGTTTTTCACTACTGCAAGGCCTACGTAACCCATAGGCTAGCACTGAAGTTACTTTATCACATTTTATAAGGGTAATTTCCAAATGGGAACTGGTAATTAAATCATGTTTGGTTTTGTTTGGAATTGTAATAAAAATGTCTAACATGGTGAAATCAGATTTTAAATTACATTTTTGAAAATGGCACTTTTAGAAAGTTTACATTTTCCTGCCGTAGAGATTCATTACGAACTTGGCTGTGCGGGAGCAGGACTGCCCCGCTCCAGCACCGACAAACCCATGGTTGAACCGCCCGCCAGATTAGGAGTTTTCTCCTGTCTAGCTTGTGGTTCCTTGGTGTTCCCACGGCTGTGCCTATGAAATAGGCACAGCAATGGGAAGGTCAAAATCAGTAACTGCACGGAATGGACAACTGGAGTCCATGCCTTGCAGGTACTAGGGTGCATACACACAGGTGGGCACAACATGTGCCCCCCTGCATGCACCCCAAGATGCAGTGACACAAGGGTGCCCTATAGGGCCCCCTTTGTTTTCTCAATGCCACACTTTTCATGGCGGTTGCACCACCATGAAAAGTGTGACATGAGGAAACTCATAATATGCTTGGCGGGGCGCAGCAGCACCGCCAAGCATTATGCGGACTCAAGACTGCCCCGCCACTGCCAGGGATCTCTGATCCCTGGCAGTTGAGGTGGTTCCATGGCAGCCCAACCACCCTGGTCATAATAGGGTGATCGAAAGATAGCCGCGCCCCCGCGAGTCTGGCAGTCCGTGCACCACTATGCTCGTAATGAGGTCCTTAGCCATTTAATACCTGCAGTCTGTATTTGGGTCAAATGATTGAATGTGAATGACAGTTGGGCTCTGTGTATTCGTCCTAGAGAGCCACGCTTAATATGGTGCTTAAGTGATCCTGGATGGACCATCACTGGCAGGATGGGAGGTATGAGCTGGACCCATCCCCTCTTACACTTGAATAGGCTGTGTCCTGCCTCCACACAAATGTCTGTATATCCCCTGTAGTTAGTCTGGGGCCAAGGTCAGGAAACACAAGGAGATGATGGACGGAGCGCTGTAACTTTTCAGACACTCACCCTCAGTCACAGATCTGGGTTGAATCCATCATCGTTCTTTAGCTCACTTCGCCACCCCAGTTCAGACATAGCTATATGCAAATCAGTCTTGACCCTGTGCCTCATGGGAACAGTCCAGCCCGAACTGCCAAGCCATGTCTTCCCTGGACCGGAAACAAGCATCCTGGGACCGGTTTCGGGCTAACAGCCCTCATCAGCCAGGCTAGCTTGAATCCAGTGGCAAAATGAGCAAGGGACCCACGTCTGGGCATACCCTGCCAACTTAGGGCGAACAAAGCAAACACAAGGAGATGATGGACGGAGCGCTGAAACTTTTCAGACACTCACCGCCTGTCACAGATCTGGGTTGAATCCATCATCGTTCTTTAGCTCACTTTGGCACCCCAGTTCAGACACAGCTATATGCAAATCAGTCTTGACCCTGTGCCTCATGGGAACAGTCCAGCCCGAACTGCCAAGCCATGTCTTCCCTGGACTGGAAACAAGCATCCTGGGACCGGTTTTGGGCTAACAGCCCCCATCAGCCAGGCTAGCTTTAATCCAGTGGCAAAATGAGCAAGGGACCCATGTCTGGGCATACCCTGCCAACTTAGGGCGAACAAAGCCAACGGGAAGACAGGACACCTGTGCACTTCAAAGGCATGCCTCCAGAAACTTCTCGCCACTTCAAGGGCACAACTGAGCATAAATACTGGACCTCAGACACCAACTCTTCAGTACACTTCTTGACTTGTGGGTACTCTAACAGGAAAGATGACTGCTGTGCTGATGCACTGCTGCTCTGAAGGACTGTTGCCCTGCTGTCTGCTACCCTCTTACATGGGTGAGAAGGACTGTATCTGCATCTCTTGAACCAGGAACCCAGAGTGACTCCAAGGGCTAATTGTCTAGTCTTCAGGGACACAACAGGCTTCCATCAACCTTGCACCAGCACCTTGACTCTGCCATCTGTGAGTCTACCCTGTCAAGCAATACCACCCCAGTTCTTGACCCTTGGAAGTGGGCTTAAGGTGCTCTGCCAGCCTCTGAGGATCCAGCAGAACCAACGCATCTCCTCTGCTGCTGGGCGCAACCCGAGCAGAATCGATGCATCTCCGCTGCTGCATGGATTGGACCCGTCGCAAATACCTGCACTACCTCTGCCACCTGCATCGCCTTCAGAATCTCCACTATGCTACGCATCTTTGCTACAGGCCCTCGCGTCCTTCATCCACAGCAGCCTCAATGATTTTGTAATCAAAACTGTAACACCTAAAGCATTTCCTTTAGAAATTATAAAAAGGAGCGGGTCTTTTGTCCCATAAAAATTATGGTTAGTGCTCTAAAAAACTAAAATAAGGACACATTTTTTTTTGGGTTCTCAAACAGCGACAACATGCTTTTAAATTATTTGCTATATTTATGTGTTTCATCCAGTTGCTCACTTGATTATTTGTTGCACTTAAGGGAGGGGATGTGACGTTATAGCCAGAGCTGCTGACTTTGCAACTGGGGAACCAGGTTCGAGTTTCAGAGTCAGCTCAACATCCTGTAATTCTGGGCAAATTACATAATCTCCCTATGCCTAAAAATAAAATGAATATGCCTTTGTGTAATGTTTTGCACACTTTTGTCATTGGGCTATACTTGGGCAATATTTTGGGGATATTTATGCTACATTTGGGCTTTGTTTCTCTGGTGGCTATCTTGGGAGACTTTTTTGTTATGATGCTCCCTAATTTCCTCATTTACAGCAGTACCCTAATTGGAAAATGCTTTCAGTGTCCACTTCAATTCCATCAAGATGGCATTCAGATGTGCCACACTTTTGTCATATATTCAGAATGTTAGCCCTCTAGTTTTTCATTAGAATACTGTGGTAAAGCTGCTGATCACCAGAGAGTTAACTGATAGACTGCTGCTGGTGATGAAAGTGCATTTCGCAGTCCTCATGTCATAATGAAATAGTAGAGGAAGATTTTTAGGAACTCATTTAAAATGTACTCTAATTTTGCTTTCTACAGCAGTAACCCTAATTTCTATGATAAAATGAATCCCCTCATTTTGTTCCTTTCTAAATGAAATGTTTTAGGTTTATCAGTTTGTTTAATTTACGATGGCTTCAGGTGTGCTACACTTTTGTCTTAAGTAAGACTGTTAGCACTCTAGTTGTTCTTTAGGACACTCTGAGAGGCTGCAGTAGAACACAGGGAAATCAACTGACAGACTGCTCCTGATAGAAGTGCATGTTTTACTGAGAATGTCAGTCTTTACTTTCACTTGTAGAGAAAGATAGTGTGAATGTACAGAAAATAGGTTCTCATTTTAGCTTCTGGGGCACCTTCCATAACCTTTATGAGAAAATCGTGAGGAAACTGTTTTCTCTCATGATGATTCCCAATCCCAGCAGAAGGGCAGCATTTTTATAAAGGTATATTATCCTTAGAAGACACCACAATTCCCAAAATTAGTATGGTACCATCAGCAAACTATTTATATTGTAAATACAATCTGTTATCACCCTTTCTAAGTGCTCCTTTTTGTGACCCTCAAAACCTGCCATTCATTACAATACATTTTAATGGGGACACTATCTCAGAGTCATGTAACAGCTGCCACAGCATGTTGTCCATGTTGTGGCCAGCCAATAAAGGGAGGGGGTCCCTTTAAGACCCCTCCACATACCATTTGGGGTCTGGGTATGCTCACTATGCCCCCTTACATATGTTTTTAATTAATTTACTGGACAGAGGGACCAAGTCCATGAGTCTTGTAATGGCTGCCAAAACAAAATGTTCAGGTTAAAATCAACCAATCAGGATTGATTAGTGCTCTTTTAATTGGTCAATTAGAGCATATGTGGACAGCAAGGTTCGAGATATCTATATTTTGTTAACCTTAATTTCTCAAAATGTACTCACTGGATTTACACCAAATCACAAAAAGCACAATCTGCGTACTAAGATCTACCTTCCTGCCACATTTGATGCAATTCCATACAGCAGTGTTTGCTGCAGCCCTGTCTAAAGAAGTCTATGGAACATGCATGTGGATTATGCATTTTGGGACTCCCCCGTGTATCTCAGCCTGTGCTTGACAGATTGCCCCAAAACTTTCCATGCATAAACTAGGCAAATGTGGCACCTTTTTGGAAAGTTTCATGGAGGTTCCTCAAACAGGGCCAAAGATATTAGCAACACAAAAACCGCTTTTCCTATGGAACAGCTGGCCTAACTCTAACCACCCAGTGGCAGACACCACTTGATAATAAATATGCACTGCCCCAGTGGGTCATCAAATTTAGGACCGCATTTCCGTTGAAAAGCTTTCTTATAACTTTGATGAATCTTCACAAACCCTTCCAAAAAATGTTCTTCCACCTCAGCTTCTAACTGAGAAGTTTCAAGGTGATCCGTCAGCAAGGGCCGAGAAAAAGGGGGTCCCAAAATGCATTTTCCCCATTCAATCTTCCATAGCAAAATTAAACCTCTGAACAGAATGACATCAAATTTGGTAGAAAGCAAGATTTTGGTCCTGAAAGCACACTTTATGTGATTTCGTGTATATCCGTTCAGTAGTTTTTAGAGAAATTAAGGCTCAAAAACATTGTATATTTCATGCAGTCAAGGATCTGCTGTGCCAACAGATCTCAAGGTGAGATCTGATTGGCTGCCACAACATCAAGAAAGGACACTTCCCCTGCCTCTTAGAGGCCCCAAGGGCCCCATCCCCTAGTACCATTGCATTCTGAATAAGGAGAGCAGGTGCACAGCCCCCTCCCCAAGCTTTCCACAGGCCTGTGGGACCCCAAACCTTGGGGCCGATAAATTATAATAAAGGGGAAGGGGCACATGGACCCCCTCACTGAGCCTTAAGCAGACCCTAACTACTGTGCCAACAAATCTAAGGGGTGGGGGAAGTGTGAAGGGGGAGTTTATGGGGTCCCTCTACCTGAGCAGATGATTGATCCCGGGGACCCATTACACTGAGGCCAGATCTTAGCAGTGTCCATGGTGCTGGCAGGGGAGCCAACAGGGGCTGCAGGGGCCTTGGGGCTCATCCTGCAACAGCCAACAAAGCAAGAATTGTGGGTGCCTGGATGGGCACTGGTCAGCCATCAAAAATTGAAGTGGCTGGCTCCCACAAGGCGAGCCGGCTGGAGCCGCGGCCTGGAGCTCCCCCATAGCCCCAAGCCAAAATGGAGTTGTTAGTGCCCTGGGCAAGCACCAGGGCACCTACTTGATAAACCAATCTCTGTACCCGCTGGCACCCACGACGGGCACTGGCTGGGTAGCTGGCTTGGGCCGCAGGGGCCCTGGGGTGCCCCCACAACCACCAAGGAAAATTAAAGATCTGGGGGTCCTGGGTGGGCACCTGGACACCTGAAATGTAACAAAAAAAATAAGAATAATAAATGAGCAGCAGAAGCTGCTCATTTATTATTCACTTTTAAATTATATTTTTTTGCTGGTGGTGTTTCTTGAAGGGGAAAGGGCACCACCAAACTTGTTTTTTAAAGTTGTAGTGGGCTGCAGGTAGTGCAGTAGCCCCTTCAGCAACATTAAAAAAACATAGATAATCTCCTAGGTCTTTAAATCCATGACCCCAGGAGAGCTTACCGTATTTTCTTAGCACTCCGTAAAAGAGCTGTATGCTCTTCAGCTGGAGTGCAGAGAACTCTAGTGGTTAGTTTTATGTTTGCATTTTGTGGCCTGAAACAAGTGAAGAAAAAAACCTCAAACATAGGTTAATGTGTTTTTTTTTAAAAGGGCATTATTAAATATATTTGGTTATAATTACTATTACTAAGCATTGCAATTTGTGAATTCAAGAAATATTTATTTGATTATGGTTATTAGTGACTTTTTGACAAAACCAATAGGTTTGATTTATATATGTTAATCTGCTCACCCCTTGATAAAGCCAAAAGACCGTCAACTATTGTTTTGCTTTTTTGAACCCTTGACAAAGCCAGTTGGTCTGCCTCACTTAAAATGACACCTTTTATATTGTTACATGATATAGCCAGCCATATGCGGGAGGCACAGGGCCTGGCAGCAGGCTTGCACTGCTAATTACTAGGAGTGGCAAAAAGGCAAAGTTTTGCTCCATGGAATTCCGCGGGTTGCATTAAAATTCTGAAAGATTCCTTGGAGTTCTGCCAATGGGCAGAAAATATGCATGTCAGCGCTCATGCTGCAATTTTGTGCCAGTACCGTGAGCAGCTCAGAAAAATCAGCGCGAAAGGCACCATGCATTGTGCAAGAGCGCGCGAATATTCAAGTAGATTTTCCTGCTTCTCGAGTAAAAAATCTACTCAAGCTGCAGCAAATCTGTTCAAGAAGCAGCCCTCTGACCACGACCGCTAGCCACCACCCATATTAGAAAATAACACTAGGGGGGTGCCAAATCTCTTTCCCGCTCGCAAATTTCCCCAACTCTTTCCCCTCCCCCTGTTTTCTTTTTTCTCCATCTATCAAATTCAAATGGCAATGTGATAAAGCTCACTTGGGCAGAATGGGTGAATAGAATGACAAAAGATGTGGAAGGTATAGCTGGACAATTCCATTTCTTTTGTGTGTAAGGTAACTTAAAAAAAATGTAATAAGTGAAATTTGATTTTTTTGGTAATGAGGTGTTAATCTGATTAATGAAATAGTGCAGTCAACAGTGGAGATAGAAAACTGGTATCTGGGTAACGTAAATTTTACAATGTTTATTAGCACTTGTATATTACAAGACTACGTTGGGGCAAGAGACATTGATTGCACATAATTACAGACTAGAATTAGGGTTGCATAGGTCGCACTAATGATGGTTTACCTTGATTGTAAATGTGCACTTACACATTACAAGATGGCGGATCCAATTGGGTGCCACGTGTGGTCTTTCGTCTATGTTTTAGGCACTGATGCAAGGGGTGGAGTAATAGATTAGACATAGAAATGAAAGAATATTATCAATTGTAATGGTGGTTTTTCTTGTCGTGCTCAAGGCTGGTGAGCAGTTGATCCAGCGCTACACTTTATCAAGGATCGATACTCATCAATATTTCATACAAATGGCCCATACACATTCACCCAACTCACATATCCCTGTTACGCTGGATGGTCAAGTTTGAATGTTGTGAAAAACTATTTCCTTCACAGATTCACGTTTAAGATTTCTAAAAACATAACTAGACCTATATATCAACTCTCTTTCCTCTCGGTCGACGGACCAATTAGTTGAGTAGTTGATGGTAATAATAGAACTAACTAACTATCTAACCAGATAAATAATCACAGACTCTCGATAAGATTAATAAAGTTTATCTCAATAAATGTAATCGATAAATGCTCATCGCATAGAGGTTGCAATGCAAACAATGAATCCCACAAAAGGAGAGAAAATCAATTAACAAAATGCAAACAGTGTCATACTCATCATTCAAGTACGATATGCATATGAAGGAGTGGATAGAAGAAGAGACATAAGTTTCAGCAAAATAATGCGAAACAATATACTTATGATGGAGTGGATAGATGAAGAGACATGAGTTTCAGAGACAAAATTATGTTTGCAAATGATTATTCAAATACGAGACGGAAGATAATACAAACCCAAAGATCAATGAAATACCACCCCCTGGCCAAGGGAGTAGTGGGGGTCTCCTGAAATAGAGTCAGGAAGCAAAGATTTCAGGAACGGGACAGGACAAGGACAGTAACAGCTAGGCCTCTCTGCAAAACGACGAACAGCGACGCATCTCCCCTCTCAATCTCGTACCGCTGCAGCTCCAACCACACCCCCAAAGGCACTCCAGTTATACCCTAAAACCTACATGTCCAACCCAAATTAATTGAAACATTGCACAGAATTCGACTGCTCATTGGATGATTGGGGAGGTGGTGTATCACACCACCGTAATTTCATTCAAAATTCTCCATGCTCATTCTTCTGCCTCCTTTCCCATTACATGCTGATTGACCATTCTATACAATTTTATTCTTGCTACATTTAATTAATTTCGCACACATTTCTGAGCCACGTCTGCAGAAGAAGTCTTGTATCCCACGGTCTCATCTTTTGGCAGGCAAACAATGTTCTCTGAGCTGATCAGCCTTGAACTCATTCGTCATCCGCAGCGCTCAGCACTTCTGTTTGCTTGGTCAGGTCATTCTTGCTCATTTTTCAGCCCCTCATCTATCCGGACAATTTAGGAAAATACAGGCCCATTCGGCTCACTATGACGAAATAAACACGTACATTATTAATTACATGGAAATGCATCCTTCACTGTTTGCCACCCACCTTTACACTATTCCCTGTTAATACATTCTTAGCATAAGCTTCATGCAAAGCGGCATTATTTATTATTGTTTTTAAAGCAAGATGCGGCCTAAACGTGCATTAATCTCGTTTCTTTTGAAACGCAATGTAAAATGCGGCCTAGTTCTTTCATGCATTAGATCACATTAGTGCACGCATGCGCAAAGCGGTTTCCCATGTAGCTCATGTGATTTGCGTTTTAGTTTTCACTGCACACTGTTAATAAGTATTATGGGGGAGTTAATTCAAGCAGGTTTCTTTTTGCGAGACCCTACTCCATCAATCCCCCTCTGATGGCTTTCTGGAGCCATCATAAAATACCCACCATACCAAGTGCCATCTTTATCTATCTGAAGATCAGTATTCTTTTCTCTTTTCATCATCTTCTCATCTAACTCCTTCATTTTGTCATAGTAATCTCCTTTCATATCTTCTAGTTCTATTTCATCTCTTTTTCTCTTCCTTGCTTTTCGTTTGTTATTTATTCCTGTCATCTCTTTTCTCCCACACTTATACTTGTGACATTTATATATTATCATTACTAATGCTACTACAGCTACTGAAATCATTGGCATTATTATTTTTCCTAATAAACTACTTCCAAAGGTAGAAAACCATTTACCTACAGAAGAGAAACTCTTACCAAGTCTCTCCCAGACACCGTCAACCTCCAGTTGGGTCAAGTCTTCATGTAATTTCGTAATATTCTTATTATATCCCTCAATACCTTTACTTTTGTCAGGGATATAAGTACAGCAGTGTTGAATTTTCAACATGCCACAGACTCCACCCTCTTTTGCCAATAAGATATCAAGGGCAAATCGATTTTACAAAACCATTGATCTGATTGCAACCATTTCGGTGTCAATCATCAAGAACCCACCAGCAGTATCTGTCTATAAACGATCAACCACTGTGGACAATTTTCAAATTTTGTGTGAATTCAGAACGACTCCAACTGATGGTATCAGTGCACAAGAAATATCACCTACTATTTCTGAGCAACTAGCTCTCTTCTTACGTGTTAGTCCTTGTTTTATGTCATTGATTCTGTTATTACTTTTGTCTACATGGTAGACCTTTGGGAAAACAATTGCAAAATAACAACTACCATACCAATGTGAGGTAACCTGTAATAGGCTTTCTTACCACATACATAATAGATTCCTGGGAAAACAGGATCAGTTCCACCCTTCAATCCCCAGCCTCCAGTAATTTGGTAAGTATGTTCACATTCACTAGAACCAATGAAATAATTATTATAATTAGTTTTCATTCTAAGCAAGCAGATTTTCCCCTTTTATACCAGTCCAGGGACATTGCAGCATATGTCTCGCCTTTCTCATAATTTCTTTCTCTAAACGCCCATTGTGGTACCTGTGACTTCTGTTCAGCAGCTTTCCTTTGGAAACTTTCTCTTCTATGCTCTACCATATCTATGAACACTTTTTCTTCAACCCGCAGACTACATGTTAGATTGTTTTAGTAAGCATATCCTATATCTAGTGTCTTAGTAATATGGAAGAATTCTACCATATAACATGCATATTTATTACTTAAAATCTTGTTTTATTCCTTTATAATAGGTATCTCTGAAAATACTAAATCTATATTGGAATAATGATACTCCAGCTTCCCCGTCACATAGAATAGGCTGGTTAAGACATTGCAAGACACACCATATGTTAAAGGTAGGTGATGATAGGTCACCCCCTCTGAGACAGACGAAGGTAATTGCATGCACACATAACAATCACTCACACTCATCGTATTAACATACTCGTACAATAATTTTGTAAAAACATTTAATGAGAAATCACTAATTGATTTATCATGATGGAAAATACTTCCATCTAACTGCTCTATGTTAGTATTAGGGGTTGCTTTAGTAACATCACTCACTCTTTCACTTATTACATCATTAGTATTGTTTCCATTATTAGTTACCATTAGAATAGGTACAATGACAGTTAATAATATCCACATACATTTTAATAAAAAGGCACTACATAAGCAAGCTTTAATACATCTACATTTTAGGCTAAATTTTGGATGTTCAGTCACTTTTGCTTTGGCCATTTTTGTATTCTACTAAAAAATAAAAATCTAAATCTATAAAAATTCTAAATTTACTAAAATAGTTTTCTGAAAAATAGTGTGATCCTACACTTCAAGGCTTTCTTCTTTTACCCCTTTCTTTTATTTCTTTTTCTTTAAATCTTCTGAGTCTTTCCATTCATTTTGTCAGGTAAGGTTTCACCTTAATTTTTCACAGTTCTTTTAAGGTGGTTTTAATTTGCTTTCATCCACTTGCTCAGTGCCAGTACCGTCTTTTTCTTCACTTGGATCTGACCTTTCAATTTCTTCCAAAATCACATACGTCCATTCCGGTGCTGTGTATTTCTTGCTTGGAATTCTTACTCTCCTTGTTTTTCGTACTAAAACTTGTCCTGACCTTTCTGGTTCTGCTTGACTTGAGACCTCATTAATTTGCTCTGGTCTTCTTTTTGTCTTTCTCCTCACAAGAGTGCATTTCAGTCTTTTCACTCCACTTGGCCAATTGTCACCTTTTCTCGGTCTTTTAGTTTGAACTACCCTTTCACCTTCTTCATCTGGTTCATAGGTTCTTTTATTTGGCCTTTCTTCTATCTGTTCTTCTCCTTGACTTTCAGTAACTTCTCTTTCTTCTGGTTCTACAGCAGTCTCATGAGACCCAGTAACTGGTTCCCACTCTACTTGACTTGTGCTTGGCTGTTCGTCATCTGTTTGTTCTTCAGAATCTATTACTCTAGATTCTTCAGCTTCACACTCTTCAGCCTTTGGTTTTTGGCTTTGGTCTACCAGTTGCTGCTCTTCTTGTCTTTCAATTGGACTTGGGACTCGTCAGGTATGGCTCGCATGGATACAATTTGGCAAACCACCACACTTCACTGCTGTCGTCGTAACCAGAATCACCTGGTAAGGTCAGTCCCACCTGGGTTCTAAACACGATTTCCTCATGTGTTTCTTCACCAGAACCCACTCTCCAGGACTCAGATCATGAGCTTGATTCGGCTGTGTCGTAGTGGCATCTTCTCCAACCTGGTGAGACACAGAACGCACCAGATCAGCCAATCCTCTGCAATAGTCAAGCACTAAATCATCAGATATATTTATCAGTTTGTTCGCTGGAATAAATGCTTGTCTCATTGCTCTTCCCATTAGAATCTCGTGAGGACTCAAACCCGTCTTTTTGTCAGGAATGCTTCTAAGACTCATCAATACAAGGGGTAAAGCATCAGGCCATCTCAGTGTTGTGGATGCACACACCTTTCCTAACCTAGATTTTATTGTGCCATTTATCTGCTCAACTACTCCAGATGCTTC
Source organism: Calotriton arnoldi (assembly GCA_963921515.1). Taxonomy (NCBI): domain Eukaryota; kingdom Metazoa; phylum Chordata; class Amphibia; order Caudata; family Salamandridae; genus Calotriton; species Calotriton arnoldi. The sequence continues at coordinate 1,791,320 of CAWUFW010002723.1, read as the reverse complement.
GGGTCGATAGGTACAATGCAGCTTCTGCTCAATCTGTAATGCTACACAAATCATCCGAATTATCTCATTGTTAAAATGTGTTCCTCTATCTGTTTCTAAAGTGACTGGAAATCCGAATCTAGGTATCAGTTCTCTTAGAAGTAGCTTCGTGACTGTTAAACTGTCATTCCTTCTTGTTGGATAGGCTTCCACCCAGCGAGAAAACAAGCAGACAACAACCAACACATATTTCAGCCCATTGCACAGGGGAGCTCAATAAAATCCAACTGGAGTCGGGTGAATGGTCCTGCTGCCTTTCCATTTCGTCCCCAACTAACAACTGTCTTTCTGCCTGGATTTTGCTGCTGACAGGTGACACACCTCTGACAGAGACTCTCTGCAATGGCCCTGAACTTTGGGTTATACCATGATTGCTTGAAGAGCCTGATCATTGCATCTCTTCCAACATGTGCAATTCCATGGTATACCCTTGCCGTTTGGGATAGTAAACTGTCTGGCATGACTGGTCTTTCGTCTATATAGACCCACACTTCATCCTCTGTTCTCTTTCTGCAGCCTGAATTTATCCAACTTCCCTTTTCCTCATCACTTGCTTCTTCCTGTAGCTGTTTAATTTCGTCCCAAGTTTCAAATGAAGAAGAAAACATAAGGTGGCAATTGGTATTTTCTTTTTCCATCCCTCTGTTTAGAGCAATTAAATTTCATGCACAGAAACGCGCTACTTGATCCGCGTATCTGTTGCCCCTCATCACATAATCATCTCCTGATTTATGCGCGGAACATTTGACCACTGAAATCTTTTTGGGCAATTGTAAAGCATCCAATAAATCTTTTACAATTTTGCTATTTCTTATAGGAGAACCTGAAGAAGTCAGAAATCCCCTTTGCATCCATAGCTGACCGAAGTCGTGGACAACCCCAAAACCATATTGACTATCAGTAAATATGGTTACCCTCAGGCTTTTGGAAATTTTGTACGCTCTAATCAGAGCTATCAATTCGGCAATTTGGGCGTAGTTTACTCCTTTTATACAGGATGCTTCTAGAACTCCCGCTATGGTGCAAACAGCATAGGCAGAACATAATTCTCCTTTCTCATTTCTTAAACATGATCCATCAACAAACACCTCACAGTCTGGTTCTTCTAATGGAACGTCCTCAATATCGGGCCTGGGTTTTGTGCACAACTCTGTCACATCCAAACAATCATGATCCGCCTCTTCTCTTACTTCCTCACAATATGAATTCGGCAACAGGGTTGCCGGATTTGCTGTTGTGCATCTTACCACAGTCACATTTTCAGCACCCAAGATCACTCTTTCGTACTTAGACGGCTGACTAGAGGTCATGTACCGTGCCTTTGTACGTCTCAAAAGGATCTCAACTGAATGTGACACATACACCTTGACTGGATGTCCCATCACAATTGCTTCACTCTGTTCCAGACTCACACAAGTAGATGTTACTGCTTTTAAACAGTCTGACAACGCTGCAGCCACTGAATCCAAAGTAGCAGAAAAATATGCTACTGGACGTCGCGCCATTCCATGCTTTTGAGTTAAAACTGAAAGTGCACACCCATCTCTTTCACAACAGTACAATGCAAAATCCTTTGCATAATCTGGCATTCCCAATGCAGGTGCTCGACAAAGACTTTCGCAATTTAGTAAAAGCTTCCATACTTTCATCATCTAACACAATCGGATCTTTCACATCTTTTCGTGTCAACCTCTGTAGAGGTTTTGCAATCAGTGATAACCCACTGATCCACTGCCTGCAGTATCCAACCATTCCCAAAAACATTCGAATTTCTCTCTGAGTTTTTGGTGGACTCATTTGTTCGATTACACTAATTCTTTCTGGTGTCACCTTTCTGACTCCTTTTTCTATTTTGTGTCCTAGGTGCTGGACTACCTGTTTACAAAATTGTAACTTTGCTGGTGACACTTTGGGTCCTCATTCTGCTAAATGGTTCAGTAAGGCAAAGGTATCTGTTACACATGCCTCTTGTGTCTTTCATGCCACTAGTAGGTCATCAATATACTGAACCAAAACTGAATTTCCTGGCATGACTAAAGTCTCCAAACATCTTTTCAGGATCTGATTAAAATTTGAAGGACTCTCTGTGTACCCTTGAGGAACTCGGCACCATGCCAAAACACGGTCTCCGAACCGGAATGCAAACAAATACTGGCTTTCCGGATGTAAAGGAATCGAGAAAAATGCTTGGCACAGATCAATCACTGTGTACCAATCAGAATCACATGGGATTTGGTAAAGGATTACTGCTGGATTTGGCACTACTGGACAACAGGGTACTACAATTTTATTAATTTTTCTTAAATCCTGCACTATTCTTGATTTTCCACTGGGCTTTTTAATTCCTATAATAGGCGAATTATAAGGACTACTCATTATTTCTTTCAGAATTCTCTGTTCAATCATTTGGTCAATCACAGGAGTGACTCCTACAATTACTTCCGGACTCATTTTGTACTGAGGAGTGTTTGGATATATGGCACCCTCTTTCACTGTAATCTGAATCAGATCTACATTTGACATTAGGCCAATCTACTTTCCTATAAAATCCCATACATCCGTCCTTACTGCACTTTTTAATTCTTCAGGCAAACTCTCTTCTGTGAGAAGTGAAAACAACTCACCCACTTCTGTCCCTTGCTTCGCTAACATCATCTTGAATTCGACATCCTCATCATGTGTCTGAAACGCAATACCATCTGGCGTACAATAGATGGTACAATTCATTTTACACAATAAATCTCTTCCCAAGAGATTTACTGGACTCGAGTCACATACCACGAAACGATGCATGTCTCTGAAACTTCCAATATGAACTTCTATTGATTTTGTGACTGGTGTTCTAATATGCTTGTTTGAGACTCCTACAACTTGGATAGTTTCTCCAGAGAGGGGTAGGTTCGGAATTTCTGCTGCTCTCACAGTAGAACGGGTAGCACCAGTGTCCACCAGGAATGTAATATCATTACCTTCCACCTTTCCATCAACAAATGGACCTGACTGATCTACCGCCAAGGATGCGCCAAGTACGCACTCTTCCTCCCCCTCAGGCACCGTCATTGAGATGAGTCTGAATCACTCTCATTGCACTGCAACCAGTATTGCGGAACCATTTGCACACTTTGATTCTTACCAATTTGATCACCTCCGTGAAATCCAGTGTTCGCACTTCACCTCTGCACTTGAGCATTCACATTATTGGGCATAGGAGCTTGTGGCACCTGTAACTGTGGAGCAACTACCTGCTGCTGCTGTTGATTCACACCCACCTCATTCTGCATCTGTGGATTTAAATTTTGATTTACCCCATTATTCTTTTGAACAGATCTACACTCGTTCTTCCAATGTCCATACTTTCTGCACGCATGACAAGGAAATTTCTTCTTAGCCTCTTCTTTGCTCAATCTACCTCTACCTCTACCTCCATTGGATACCTGATCAATTTGATTCTGACCATTCATCTGATTACCTGTTTGAGAACCATTGTTTACTTCCTGCTGCTCTGCTACCTTCACTTGTGCCCACACCATTTTCTCTTTTAATTTTTTATGTCCTGATTCAATGTCATCACTACAATACTTTGCATACCTCAAAATTTCGTCATTTGTTTTGCTCTGCCAACAAATCAAGTGTTGCTGAATCATATTACTAATCTCCGGTTTCAAACCAAACACAAAACGATACACAAAATGTCCCATATCTTTGTCTCCAATATTCTCAAATCTGCTATACTGTTTAAATACCTGCAACAACCTTTCATAATAGGCATGTACTGACTCTTTTGGTTCGTGGGTCGTCCTGTCTATCTTAACCCAATCTGTTTCCTTTGGAGAAAACAAAAAGGTGATTACCTGATTATACTTTCTCATCACCTCATCAGATGGTGCACATGTTTTAGGGTCTCTAGGATATTCTTCTTTTGGCCAATCGACAGTGATTTTACATTCTGTCCACAAATCAGCTGGTACGACAATCTCAAACAAACCATCTAAATCTTTTAACAAAACCTTTGAAAATTTCACAAACCTCTCTACCTGTTTGTACCACTCAACTGGTTTCTCTCTCAATCTGGGAAAATCTTTCGTAAAGGACAATATATCCTGTCTTGTCCAGGGAACGTGCACATATCCACCACCTGGGATTTCTCTCATCGGACTCGCACTTTCAACTTGTTCTGTCTCTCTTAACGGAAACATTGGCGTTCCTTTGCCAGCTGCCTCTTCTTTCTTTTTCGTCCATCTACCTTTCCAACGTTCTACATCTCCCCATTTTTTCAGAATATTCATCAACTCTTTTATCTGTAACCTTTTCCCAGACGCATTCAAAGATACAGTTACACTCATGAGAAGAAGTTGTCAATGACATCTTGACGTGAGTCAACTCCTTCCTGTTCACCACTATCATCCTTATTTGGCATATCAGGATCCTCACCGAGCCTCTTCATGGTCTTCATCCTCTGCGATGTAAGGGATGTTCTGTCGCAGGGCAATGATGTGGTGCATGCAGCAGGCCACAGTGATTTTGCACACCTTAGCAGGTGAGTAGAGGAGGGCTCCACCAGTTTTGTTCAGACAATGAAACCTGGCCTGTAGGAGACCAAATGCCCACTTCACTGGCCGCTGTGTTCTTCCATGGGCCTCATTGAAGCGGACTTCCCTGGCATTGCTGGATTCCTCAGTGGTGGTCAGTTGGGATAAGTGAGTCTCCTAGATGGAAGACAAAATAGGGCCAAAATAATGTAACACAATTCCAGAATATGCAACTAGAAATACCCCAAACAATATAATGAAAGATTGTACTGACCAACAAGCCAGGCCCTCTCAAGTTGAGACATTTGCAGGGGTATAGGGCTGTTCCGTAGTACAAAGGAATCATGGGCAGAGTCAGGGAAATGGGCACAGACGTGTGTGATGGACAAATCCTATAAGCAGAAAACTTGGACATTGTTTGAATGCTATTGTTTCTAATTCCAGTAGACCTGTTCTCTGGCATGTAGTGGCACCAAGGCAATGTGTGCTCCATCAATTGCTCCAACCACATGTGGTAGGCGACCCAAACTATAAAAGTTACCCTTCACATTTGCCTAATCTTAACACAGTGGAAACTGAATGAAGCTGTTGATGTATCTCATCACTAAAGATAGAACTTCTTGCAGAACACCACTGAAAGTTGCTTGTGACATACCACCAGATACTGCCACAGTGTTTTGGAAGAATCCGGTGGCCTCAAAATGAAGCGCTGACATGAGTTTTCCAATTGGTGTACTAGATGTGGGATTTCTGTTTTGAGACTGAAAATCTGTCTCCAGCTAATGACATAAATCTAGTGTAGTTTGCTTTTTCAACCCTTTCTTCCATGGTGGCAAGGTCATTGAAATGGTCGGAACACCGGAGGCTGTAGTCTCCTCACTCTCCCAGGGTTCATATGTTTGCATTGGAAAAACATGCAACAAATTTGATGAGTAACACAAAAGTAATTTATTTTGACTAAATGTATATGGGTTAATACATATTTTGAACCAACATTTGCTTCTTGCCCTTTATCCATCACAAATTTCATTTATGACCTTGATATAAATCTTTAAAAAAATGGGTAAAGAATACATTTCAAATGTATTATTTACACGTTTATTTTTTTTTATATTTTCCCCAAAAAATACTGTCACAGAGATGTACACAACACAATGCTAATATCCCGTTTCAGCACAGTTCGCACTACACATTTTTTTTTTCTTTTTCAAAACATAAGTATCCATCGAAGTGTGAATATATGATCAAACTGGCCCATATGTCGAGTGGTGGTGACACACTTAGGGGCATATTCTCAAGAACGTGTGATAACCATCGCAAAAGTAACTTAACGCAACTTTCAACATCGCAGTCTATCGCAGGAAATTAACGCCTTGTTAACCAATTATTCACAACATGGCGGTACCATGCGATAGTTCCCAGATAATGCATCAACTGAAAGCGTTAAAATCAACGCCACGCGGCAAAAATGCAAAACACTAACGCAAAAAAAGCTGCGATGAGGCCAATCGCGATACGAAAATCAGCGAAACCCAGCTACAGGCCTGCAATACACACGCGTCAGACGGGAACAATCACCATAAAAGTAGAAAAAAAACAGACAAACAAATGCCAAACAACAGCGAAACACAATGGATGTTGCCGGAGCAAGTACGGAGGAGAGCCAGAACCCCACAAGCCCCCCGGAGGACCATCCTGGGACTTCGGGGTCAGGAAAGGGCAAGGACAAGAAGAAGAGGAAGACGAAGTTCAGTCCGCAGGAAAACAGGATCCTGATAACGGAGGTGACAGAACACCATCAACAACTGTTCGTCACCTCCACTGTATCATTGGCAACAAAAAATACAATATGGCAGTCCATCGTGGACAAGGTGAATGCAGTCGGAGTGCTGAAGAGGACAATGGATGAGGTCAAGAGGCGCTGGAATTCTGTCAAGAGCAAAACCAAGCTGAAACTCGCCAACAACCTGAAGGCAGCAATGCAGACTGGAGGTGGGAGCCCAGTGCCACAGGAGGAGCTGGACGACATGGAGGAAATGGTGTCCACAGTCATCAGTGGGGAGACGGTGGCAGGAGTTGGGGGCCCGGACACTGCTCAACAGGACTCGACACAACAGCAACAGGGTGAGTAACGACCAGGGCCTGGGGGGACGGGGGGAGATGGGCAGAATGGCACACATGCACAATTAAGTTGAGCACATCTGTAGACAAACCATGCCCCAGACCACCAACTCCCACCAAGAGACCAATGATAGAGCGCCATGTTCTCGTGAAATTTGTAGGGGTGCATTATAATCACCTTTAGTCTGCACCCGCATACATCCAGTTACGTATTAAAGAATAGCCAGTAAAATGTAGTTATAAATCATATTTATTAGAGTGAATAAGAAGAGTAATTGTGCTGTTATAATCATGTAAATGTAATGCTTAACTAAAACGTGTTTAAAATGATGCATGGATGATTTAGTTCACGTTCAGTTGAGATGCAGTAGTTAACGTGTATGATATTAAGTTGCACGCGTAGTTTATTTTTGCATATGAAATGTATGAGCCTATGCTTAAAGAAGTAATTAAGAATTGTGTGTTTAAAGTGTGTAAAGGCCTGACTGCATATACGTCAAGGGAAGGCCTGTTCGTTCTTATGTTAGCTTATTTTGTAGGCAGAGAAGGTGTTCTCTTGGAAAGGCTCTCTGGGCACAGTTGGTAGATTCGTACAGAGGGAAAGTCGGTTGAAATGTATCTTCTGTTGCAGGTGCAAGGACACGTGCCTCGTTAACGAAAGACTGGCTCTTTGTTTTAGGAGTTAGGGTGGTGGGAGGCATTGAGATGGGAGTATACTGGAATGTAGGGATGATACTTTCAGCGGAGAAGGTGCCTGGGACTCAAGGTCATTGTAACCGTCCTGGATGAAGTAAGAGTTTCGATGGAAAAGTACGAGAAGGAAGACCTGGCCGAAGAGGCGTGACAAGGGCGTGTTCAATTGTATGTGGATTTTGTATTAGGGACAGTGCCCCGGGGGGGGAGAGAAGAGAGGAGGTAGAGGAGACCTGAGAGAAGGGCAAGGAGAGAGATCTATTAGGAAGGAGCATCTTAGAACGACCTCAAATGCTAAGTGAGTGCACTTCTTAGGAAGTCTTCACAGCTGACACCTTTTCTTTTATTCTTGCCTGGGGAAATTCGTTAAGTAGGTATGTCACCTTAGTGGTAGAGTAGGGACAGTTTAATGTTTTATGCTTATTTAGGTAAATGAAGAATAATATAGAGATTGGAGCAGTTATTGTTTGTTTAATACTTCTGGAGCTAACGATTCTTCTTATTTTGAGTCGGATGAGACTCCTGCGTAGGATGATGTTTGTATTAGTGCCCATCTATTTTTTAACCTCGTGTTGAGGTGCTTGCATGTGCAGTTATTCTTGGCTGTAATAAACCCCCAATACTGAATTCGGAGATTCTGGCGACTTGAGGATTCTTAGTGATGGTAAGATAAGATAAGAATCCCGCTTTATCAGTTGGTAGCAGAGTAGGATGGTTTCCTCTGATAGTAAGGGGAGATCTAGATTAGGATAAGAGATTATTTGCCCCATAGAGCCCGAGTGATGGTGATCCAGTGGATCGTAAGAGGAGGACGACGGCGGTCGATGAAAACTGACGGAGAGTGACGGTGCGGCGGAAGTAACAGTTCATGGTAGAGTGAGTATGAACAGGGTGATGCTTGTCAGATTGCGGTGTTTAATGGTTGTGTGATGTCTTGCGGAGTTGGAATGAGAGTCGTGTGATTGAGGATCGGACCGTGAGCGCGCGCGGGGCCGAGAGATTTGATTCGATATCCCGGGATAATAGACTGTGGTGTAGAAGACACCCAGAGCTGAGATTGTTGACCAGAGGTTGTGGGAGTCATGAGACGTTGTTGATTAACCCACTGATAATAGGGAGCATATGCGTGAGTGTGTGAATATCCGACGCTGGTCGTAGGTTATTGTGTGTAGAACATTGAGTGTTTGGATCCTATCAATGTTGTGAGAGGTGACTGTCCGGTCGTTCGCGGACAGACAGTTGCCAGATTTGAGGTCAACAGTTTCGGGAGGCTGTTCGGTCATTGGTGGACCGACAGTCAGAGAGGTGATTGTCCGGTAGGACAGACAGTTACTTCAGAGTGTGAGTGGGACACGTGTGAGCGAGAGAGGTGAATTGTGAAGGAGGGGAACTGCTGCGAGCGGATGAAGAGTGACGTCAGACAGTGCCGCGCTGCGATAGGCTGGTTGGTGTGAGTCGCGCTGGTATTGGTGGACTGACATCAGGAAGTAAAAACGAAATTGTGCGCGAACGGAAATCTGCTTCATCATGAAATGAACTCTGTAGAGGTGATAGACATGTGGTTACTCGGGGTGGAGAGGAAGCTCCTCCCGAGGATACGCCAGCACATTACATGGCTAAGAATGTAGGATTACATACTATAATTTGGCATGAGAATTGGGATAAAATGACAGAAGGAGAGGGAGAATTGACTTTCCCACGCTATGGTACTTTCAGGTTGGAAGTGCTGTATCAGTTGAAATCTGTGATGTCTTCCTTGCGACCACTACCTAGACCTACACAATTTGAGGTGCTACATGCATGGATTAGAGCAGCGTATGACAGGAAGAGAGACAGAAGTCAGGAAAGGGTGAAGAAGTCAATCAGGGCATTTCAAGATGCGAGATGGGATGCACTGGAGAAGAGGTGGAGAGTGGAAACAATTGAGGGGGATAGATTATATCCGTTGATAGAGAAAACGGGAGGTACGCAGGAAAGAAGTGCAGAGGAAGATGACAGTGATACGGATGACAGCTTGTTAGACAGACTGCTGTCAGAGAGACCCCCTCCACTAAATCCGGAATATAGCGAAGGAAATTCGATTATGGCAGGAAGGACTGGTGAGTCACAGAATCAGACAAATGTGAGAGTAGTGGGGAAAATCTCCACAGGAACGGAGGGAGTAGGAACGCAATCTTCCATGGGGAGTATGCAGTTGCCGGACTCCCTGACGGTACCTGTTACCATTGGTCCCATAGTATCGGTGTATGACCCAGATCGAGTAAGTGAAGGAAGCTTAGTGCAGACGACAGGGAGAGAGGGGATCAGCGTTGGAGGGAATGGCGTAGAGGAGGGAATGGTTCGCTCTCCGAAGCCCATAGAAGCGAGCACGCCACTGCCAGCCACCACAGACTCCTCTAGTGGACAGGTGGATGTGAGGTCAGTAGGACCAAGGTCTTTGGTCGAGTCTAGGTCAGACTTAAGAATGTGGGTACCACCTGTGAGGAATCAGAGTGATAGGATGCCAGGAGATGTGGAGCAAGACAACTCAGAAAACAGACCAGTTTCTTTTTAATTTTTTTTATTTAATCAAAGGGAGTAAGTAACAAAGGAAAAAACTGAAAAAAAAACGAGCTTCTGAAAAAGAATCATACTGCATTAAACAAATGAACAAATAAAAAGTGAGCAAAAGAAAACGAAGGGGGAAAGGCAGAAAAAAACGAAAAATACAATATTTTGACATGAGACAGTTAGTCAGTTTAACATAGGACCCCAAATTCGATGAAACTTCTTTCCAGAGCGAATGCCTCTGCTTTTAGCTATAGCCATCTCCCTTTCAAAAATCTCCATTAACATTGCCCAACATTCATAAGCTTTGGGTGGAAATTTAGATATCCATGCGCGGGCAATGCAAAGTCTTGCTGTTGCTATAATAATTGAGATAAAAGATCTTAATCCCAGAGCTACGTCTGGCTTAAAGCCAAGTATCAAATTTTTATCCGTTAAGTATACATAAATTTTTAAACGGGCAGTTATTATACAAAAGACATCCTTCCAAAAATCAGTCAAGCCCGGACAAGTAATAAACATATGTAGGATATTAGCAGCAACCAGTCCGCACTTGGCGCATTTGCATTTATCATTTGAATTGATACTAATAGGGTCTGTCCATTTAGCTATACGTTCTGGAGTGTAATAGAGCATATATACCATTTTAAATTGTTGCAACTTTAAATTAATAGAACATATCGCAGTATCTAAGCACTACAATGATTCTTCGATATCCACAGGAACTACATCTTGTCTCAATATCTCGCTCCATTTAGACGCTGTTTTAAGGCTATCGTTCTCCCATATTTGAGAAAATAGTTGGTAAGCCTTACTGATGGTCAATTTTCCCTCTGAGTGTAGGTAATTCAGTATATCCGAACCTATAGGGTGCCTGATTTCTCTACTCCCCCATAGACAGTCTCTAATCTGTAGATATTTGTAAAACATATTTTTGGGGATACCATATGACTTCTGAAGGTCTGAAAACGTAAGGAAGCCAGTAGCATTATATAAATGATTGAGTTGATTAATACGATATATGTTCCAGGATTTAGCTTGCATGTCATGAAAAAGTTCCGGGAGCAAAGGGTTGCTCCATAATGGCATGCAAACATGCGTCAGAGGTAAATTGCACCTAGCTGTTATATCCCGCCATATATACGCTATGTCCCTCAATGTCTTGAATTTTACTCTTTTAAAGTAGTTTGGATCATGGATCCTGTATAAAAACATAGTACTATCATTACCAACGGCAAAACTATAGCAACAGTGTAGCTTATTCGGAGTGAGGAGGTCGCTAAGGCATCCTGCAAAAGAGGCCCAAAAGTATGTTTTAAAATCGGGTAATTGTAGTCCTCCATATCTGTAAGGTAATTTAAAAAATGTTATAGCACGTCTTGGTTGTTTATAACTCCAAATAAAACTACTGATAGCCCCCTCCAATTTTTTAAAGAAATAATTCGGGACACGCAATGGTATTGCCCTAAATAAATAAAGAAATTTAGGCAAAATAATCATCTTAACGATATTGCAACGTCCTATAATACTGATAGGAAGTTTATGCCATTCCTTCATTTTAGTAACCATATCTTTGAATAAAGACTCATAGTTCAGTTTAATAACCTGTCCCAGGTCTGCAGAAATCTGTACTCCTAGATAGGTTGCTGTCGTAACAATACCAATCATCGCCCTGTTTGCCCGAAAGTTAGAAATAATCTGGGTCTTATTAACATTTAATTTATACCCAGAGAAATCTCCAAATGTGCTAGCTTCAATATGGATAGCCTCTATAGCCCTGGCTGGGTCCGCCGAGAAAACGGCAATATCGTCAGCATAGGCCGTCACTCTTAATTCTTCAGAGCCTAGTAAGGCTGGAAGAATTTGTGGATTAGTAATTAGTGATCTAATAAATGGCTCTATATATAAAGCAAATAGTAAAGGTGATAGAGGGCACCCTTGCCGAGTACCCCTCAGTATAGAGAAAGGAGCGGACTGGTAATTTAAATTAATTAATTTAGCTACTGGGCTTTTGTACAGAGCACGAATCCAATCATAGAAGCGGCCATGGATGTTATATACCGCTGAGAGTATAGCCCAAAGATAGTCCCAATTTACACGATCAAATGCTTTCTCAGCATCAAGCATGATCATTCCTAAGTCCTTATTAAGTTTGGAGGCGGCATCAAAAGCAACTAGAGCTGTATTCACATGTGAAGTTATGTCCCTGCCGGATATGAATCCATGTTGTTGGTCAGAGACTAATTGTGCCATATAAGGTGCAAGGCGCATAGCCAATATTTTTGCGAAGATTTTCGCGTCGGCATTGATTAATGAAATCGGTCGATATGACCCACATTCTTCCCTCGGCTTGCTCTTTTTCAGAAAGAAGACAATATTTGTCATATCCCACGAGTTCGGCACCGTCCCCTTTACAGCAACATAATTCATAGGCTGGGACATAATAGGGGCTAAGCTGGTCTTAAATATTTTATAGAATTCCAACGGTATTTTGTCTTCTCCTGCCGCTTTGCCCGACGGAAGTGCATCAGTAGCATCAGATATTTCCTTGGCTGTAATATCTAAATTAAGATCTAGTATCTGATCTATTTCTAATCTGTGGATAGTTTCACGGAATTTACATTTATCCATATATTCGATAAATCTCCTTACGTCGAACACATTAGGGTTGCTATAAAGTGCCTGATAAAAGTTTGAAAATTGCTCTAATATCTCTTCTGGGTGTGTATAAAGTAATCCACCAGCTCCTCCTATACTTTTTATTACTCTCCCCGCCCTTTTATCAGAGAGTTGGTGTGCAAGCACTTTGCCTACTTGTTCGCCATACTCATATTGGAGAGCTCTATTTTTATTATAGTAAGCCGCAGTTTTATCTTTTAGAGACCGTCCTAATACAGCACATTTCTCAATTAGAAGTAAATATGTTTGAGAATGTGTGGGAGCTAAGGTCTTTTGAATATTCCTCGCCTAATTTCATCCGAATGTGCTATTTCTAGTTGTCGGATTTCTGCTCTAGTGTCCTCACTTGTCTGATGTTTAATACGGTTTTGTCTCCAGACATACTGTTGGGTAACTCCTCTTATAAAAGCTTTAAGTGAGTCCCAGACAGAAAAAAGGGAAGCAGAGCCTTCATTATCAGCTAAAATGTTGTTAATACTCTCCTTCATAAAAGATAGATATTCTGTATCCGTCAACAGATAGCGAGGGAAAGAGAATTGACGTATTTGTTTATTAGATGAACTAAATGTAAGTGTCAGTGTCAGGGGATTATGATCTGAGGCTATCTTGGGACAAATTTAACATTTAGTTATATTGAGGATAGAATTACTAACAAAAATCATATCAATTCTTGAGTATTGTCGGTGAGGTATGCTATAGTAAGTATAACCAGGTATTAAAGGATGCAATAAGCGCCATATATCTTTCAAATCATGCAGTCGAGCCATTTCCGCAATGGCAGCCCTAACCTTCCTCATTCTAGTTGATTCTCCTTGATTAGTTGAGTCTATGTGTGGATTCATAGTACAATTAAAATCACCCATAATTATTAGGTCCCCCTGCCACTCAAAGAGATCCAAAGATAGTGAATCAAAAATAGATGGGTCATCCAGGTTTGGACCATAAACTACGCATATTACAAGCTTATGGCCCTGGATAAGCAGCTGTGCAATTATCCATCTGCCTCTAATATCATGGGAAGTTCTAAGCAGAGTATAGTCAAGCTTTTTATCGACTAGCAAAGCAACTCCTCTAATAGACACCATCTGTGAAGTACAAGCTGCTATCTTATAGCCCATCTGTTTTAGCAGGTGCCTATCCTTATATGCCAAATGTGTTTCGGTCAGAGCGATGACATGGGGTTTTTTAATTCTGGAGTTCTGCCCGTACCATCTGGCGTTTGTTCACTGAATTCAGTCCGGCAACATTCCAGCATATGATTTTGATTAGCCCCATTTATAAATCATAAAAAAAGCTAAGGCCCACATAGCACAGTTCTGCAAGTTATCCTTTGCATCGGAACAGGGAAGAAATGTTTGCAGCCAGGGGTTTATAGACCTCAGGACTATATTCAGCAACAGTACTAGCAATACTATGATAAAAAATATCAGAATTCGGGACATAAGTGGTACAAATGACTGCCCTTCTAACACTCTAATAGAGAATTCTAAAGTCCATTCAGTTGCCTTAAGCAAACACATAGTTATTTCAACCATACTTTGATAGAGTCCTGAACTATAAATGTTAGCAATATTATATTTATAAGCAGTGAAGCTCAGATCAAACATTATTCCATTGTTTACTCCCTTTGAAATTTTTATCTTAACCCCCACTAACCAAACCACCCAAAACCACACCCAACCCCACCCCACCCTGTATCCTAGAGAAGGAACCACCCTAACCAGGCTGTCGATGGACCTGACAGCCAAAGAGAGCGTTGCGTCCGCATGAGCTACCCGCTACATATTAGCATTGGCCCTGTCAAAAACAAATGAAGACCCCCAAAATACAACCATTCATACATAAGTTATCGTATAGGGTAATCATGAAGTGGTCACGTGGGGAAGGAAGATGGCGGTTTGAAGCCGCCGCTGAGAGCCTGCATACGCGTTTGCTCCTGCTACTGCTACCGCTTTCAGCTGTGATGCTCCCGACGTAGCCGATACTGTTGCTGGGAGGCTTATACAGATTACTGAGCGGCTGGGAAAGTCACAGAAGCACTGGGAAAGCATTGGGAAAACTCGATGATTATTGCTGCCTGCCGTCTGCTGCAAATCTGCAGAGTTGCGAGTTGGGCTTCGTGGACTTCGCGGGTGACGCAACGAAGCTCACTTAGCCTTGGTTCATTCTGCCGGCCGGGGGTATATTATCTGCAGGCAGGAATGGCTCCCCCTCGAGGACGAAATCAGCGTGCTCCAGCAGTCTCTGCTGCTACTCCGGAAAGCAGGAAAATTAAACCTTCTGACGTGCCTGACCAACGTGTACATGTCGATGGGAGAGGGGGTAGCTCTCAGCTGGGGAAATCTGTTTTTAAGTTTCTCCAGTCTAACAAGGCGGCTGGTGTTAAACAGGCTTGCGCCCCCCCTTCTGTGGAACAAACTATGGCTGTTGCTGTGATGGAGGCAGTGCAGGCGGAACATGGTTGTGAAGATGGCTGTGAGGAAAACAACGTCGCAGCTCCTACTTTCTCTCCCTCTAGGGATCAAAGTAAGGATAAAAGTAACGATCAAAGCAATGATTTGTTGAAGCTTACACTGATACAAGGTAATGTTTCTTTAATGCAAATAAACTGTGTGCAAGGTCCGAATCGAATAAATAGCTCAGTTGCTGAGACTTTGCCGGACACTGGTTTGAGTAATCAGCATGTAGATTTTCTTGCGACTGATTCTCAACAAGGAATCGTAAATGCAGTTAATTGTAGCAATTCAGACATGACTCCCAGTGAACAATCTAATGAGTGTATGACCGAAAACATTCAAACCACTGCTGCTAGTATACTGAGCGGTGAAGAGGCAGTTGGAGGGGGAGATAGTGACAATGAAATAGAGGGAGAAGACGACCCTCGGGGGGAAAAAAATCTTATAGAGAAAGACTTAGTACATATGGTAGATGAGGAAGAGTGCCGCATAACAACACCGATAGCAGACCAGCAGGATACGGCTGTGCTAGGAGAAGCCACTGCTGACAAAGGCATGATAGCTACTTCCCCTTAGCTTCCACTCCTGACGTAACGGGGGCCTGAACCATGGTACGAGAGCAAATGGTGCTCTGAAAAATAAACGGACGGACGTTGTTACTGGGCTTAATAAAGGGGCCAAGCAGAAAAAGAAACAAAAAGCTAAAGAGCAAACTTCAGCATATTCTAACGTGTCGAAATTACCAGACAACGGCGGCCGCCCTAGCAAACTCAGCCCTCTCCGAAAATGGGTCACTGCAAAAGGGGATGTCAAAACTCTCATTTCGAGACTATCCGGCTCCTCTCCTAGTAATGAGGTGTTACCTTCTTCTAGCTCTAGTCTCGGCTTGACCAATCAAACGGATACTATATCAGGGGGTCTATACCAAGCTGGAATTATGGCAGCTACCGGATTAGAATCTTTTCCTTCACCAGTAGCCTTTGCTACCTCTAATACCTCTAATATAGAAGGAGATCAACTGGCAGTCAATACCAATACCAACACCAACACCACGGAGCCTTCTTTGACTACTATCCTCCAACTGCTCCATGAACAAAGAGCCGAGATCCAAAGCAGCTTTAGTCAGGCCAGAGCGGACAGCTGCCTGATACAATAGGGTTTGTCAGAGGTCTCAGTCAAGGTAGCTGCTCTTACACATGAAATAACAGAGGTACAACAGCGTTTGTCAAATGCCGAAGATACTGTTGCGGCAACAGTAAATACAATGGAAATACATGAAACTCATCTCTCATTCCTCAGAAGCAAGGTCGAAGATCTTGAAAATAGACAACGCAGGAATAATCTTCGACTCTTTGGTATTCCTGAAGAAAAGGAGGGAGTGGACCCTCGGGCTTATATCGTTCAACTAGTCCAAAAGTCATTCCCAGATCTCTCTGATTGGGATTGGGATACTCAGATTCAAAGGGCCCATAGACTTCCTCTATTTCTGAGTCAAGAGGCAAGAGTAAATAGACAACATCCCAGGCCTATGATTGTCTATTTTGGGAACTTTCTACTTAGACAAGCCGTTTACTTTCGTGCTCGTCCAGGGATGACCAACTCGCTTGTATTCTCTGTGAGATCAGACCTTTGTAAAGAAACAATGGAACGGCGCTGGAACCTACGCCAATTGATTGACCCCATGAAGGCAGCTGGTGCACAGGTGTTCCTTCAAGAGCCTGCAAAACTTAAAGTCATACGTGGTGGACATACCTGGATGTTCCATTCAACTGCAGAGGCCCAGAAAATCCTCAACTCTTGGAAAACCTCGGGGAGACCAGACTCTTAAAAACTGAGAGTACATTTAAACGACCTCTTATCGGCTTATCGGTTTTTCTTAAAAACGATTTCTTCTCTGTCCTCTTTTTCTTCCTTCTTCTCTGGCTCTGCCAGGCTTTGCTTATTCACTTCATGATTACCCTATACGATAACTTATGTATGAAAACAGACCAGTTTCTAGGAATACGATAGAAGAAAGTAAGCCCGAGAACAAAGTAGTGGTTATGACGAGCGGAATGGTGCGGCTTGTCGAGAAATGTTGAGGAGTGCCGTGAAGGCAAGGTTGCAGGATGTAGTGAGACTAAAGGCAGAGGTAGACGAAATGATTAGTGGAAACCTGCCTTTGGAGAGAATAGAGATCTATGAGTCAGATGAGCTGCTTTTTGTAGCAAAGGATGTGACTCGTAAAGTGAGGGCTGCACATGAGAAATTGACAGAATTGGCCAAGAAATATGAGGTGGATCTGAATAAAACGAAATTGTTGCAAGGATCACATAGGTTGCAATATAGTGATCAAGAGCTGGAGGAGAAAAGGGTCACAGGATTAAGGACACATACTAAAGACCTGATTGTAGGGATGCGTATATGAGTAATGCTAAGCAGAATGGAGGAAAGGTGGTCTAAGAAAAAGATTGCCAAAAAGACTGTAGGAGAAACGCCGCCTCTGGGGGGAGGGACGCCAGGCGTAGGGAACTATCCTTTACGAGAAGTACAGAATGGAGGGTACATGCATGTGCTATGGAGTAGAGGTGACTTGGCTGCATTTACAAATGATTTTCCTCGGCTGAGGGAAAAACCCGTAGAGTGGTACAAACAGGTCGACCGTTTTGTTAAAATTTCGAAGGTACTGTGGATTGATTTGAACACTTTGTTTGATATAGTAGTACCAGGAGACTTGTGGTCAGGTTGTAAAATTGCAGTTGAGTGGCCAACCTTCGAACCTGAAAGGGATGCTGTTACAAATGGTCCGTCACCTATAGTCATGAAAAAGTTTGAACAAGTGATTACATGGTTGAAATTGAAGATCTCGCCTCAATACATTGATTGGGTTAAGATAGATCGAACTGTGCAGGAACCCAAGGAGAAGGTGCATGAGTATTATGAAAGACTCTTGCAAGCTTTTAAACAGTATAGTGGACTAGATACCTTAGACCCCAAGGATATGGGACAGTTTGTCTCAAAGTTTGTCCTAGGATTGAGATCAGAGGTTAGCCTCATGATACAGCAACATTTGATCTGTTGGCAGAACAAGCCGGTAGACGAAATCTTGCGGTATGCGAGGTACTGTAGTGATGAAGTGGACTCGAAAAACCTGAAACAGAAGGACAAGTTGATGCTTGTTCAGATGCAACCATCTCAGGTCCAACCTAACGGAGGGACGCTGGGGAGAAGACATGGAAACTACCAAGGGAACCAAAATGGGCAAGGCCAGGGAAAAGGGAAACATAGATGCTAAGACGGGGATGGATGTGGCAACCTTGAAGAAGACCACTGCGTGTCATCTTTGTCACCAGATCGGACATTGGAAGCGCAAGTGTCCCTTGAACCCAGCCAATCAGGTGCAGCAGGAGGTAGAAGTGGTTCGGGCACCCGTGCCAGAGGTAGTCAATACTGTGACAAGGCCCAGATCAATGAAAGGGGGGACGTTTAACCCACAGGTGCAAGTTCCCCAGCCACCGAGAATTTCGCAAGGAATGCGGACTTACCAGCAGATGCCCCTTTTCGAAGGGTATGATGAGTACAGCCCAGACCCGTGAGCCTGATGGTGCCTGAGGGGGAGGAAGACTGCACACTTGGAGCAGTCTTGGAGGTAGACCAGAGAGGACCTTTTGTGGAGGCAGACATTGATGGTCATCCTACCACTCTTTTGGTCGACACTGGCGCTACCCGGTCTACTGTAAGATCCGCAGTAGTCCCCAACCTACCCCTCTAGGGACAATCGATCCAAGTTGTTGGAGTGGCGAACAAGAGGATAACTAGCCCATTGACCGAACCGATCCCAGTGAGAATAGGCTCTTTCCGAGCTAGACATCAGTTTGTGGTGTGCGATACGAGTCCAGTTTGTCTGTTAGGAAGAGATCTATTGTGTAAATTGAATTGTACTATCTATTGCACACCTAGGGGAGTGGAGGTTCAGACGAAGGATGACGATGCCACCTTTAAGGTTGCCAACCAGCACTTGTGTATAGAAATGTATCCTGTGGTGACAGTGGAGGAACTTCCACTAGATCTGAGGGATTCTGTGTCACAAGAGGTGTGGGACTTCACGGGAGAAGAGATCGGACTGATCAAGGGGGTTGAACCTGTACAGATCCAGGTTAAGCAGAATGCCGAATTCCCTAGGACGTCCGAGTACAATCTGTCACCCGAAACGATTGCAGGGATTAGACCTGTAATCGAGTCTATGATCAAGCAAGGCATTCTGAAGGAGATAAGAGGTAGCCCATGTAATTCACCTATCATGGGACTACAGAAACCGAGCGGAAGTTCAGGATCGTGCAAGACCTGCGAAAGGTCAACACGATAGTTGTCCCATGTTGTCCAGTGGTACCGAATCCATCAGTGATTCTGTTTCAGATCCCATGCGAAGCCGAGTGGTTTACTGTCATTGATTTGTGTCAAGCATTCTTCTCGATACCACTCCACGAGGAAAGCCAATTTCTTTTTGCTTTCCGGCTGGAAAATCATGTGTTAACATGGTGTCGTATCCCTCAGAGGGAAGTCAGGATGTTTTTGGGAATGGTCGGTTATTGTCGTCAGTGGATTCCCAATTTTTCCTTGAGAGCAAAGCCTTTACAGAGGCAGACGCACAAGGATTTGAGTGATCCGGTACCATGGGACGAGGAATGCTTGGTGTCGTTCCTAAGACTGAGAGAAGGGTTGTGGAGTGCACCAGCTTTGGGAATGCCCGATTATAACAAGGCTTTCTCACTGTTCTGTTGCGAGAGAGAGGGTTGTGCATTAGCAGTCTTAGCTCAGAATCATGGAGGTGTCCGTAGACCAGTTGCCTATTTTTCAGCTACTCTAGATCCAGTAGCTTCTGCATTGCTTGGATGTCTAAGATACGTTGCTGCAACAGGTGTCAGCATTGAAAGATGTGAAAGCATTGTAATGGGTCATCCTCTGACAGTTTATGTGCCACACTGTGTTGAATTGTTAATGACCAGGACAAAGACTCAGCACCTAACGAATAACAGGTTAACGAGGTATGAGCAAGTCATACTTGCCGCAGAGAATGTGACTCTGAAAAGGTGCTCTGTCTTAAACCCTGCGACATTAATGCCCATACTTAATACAGATGATGAAGATTGTGAGGACCATGATTGTCTTGATGTGACTGAACTATACACCAAACCGAGACCTGACATCGTCGACGAACCACTGACTGACCCTGATGAAATTTTCTTTGTCGATGGTTCGTGCTTAAGAGACAGTGTTGGTCAACTGAGAGCAGCGTTTGCTGTATGTACCATTTCAGGAGTGGTTGAGGCTGCTTGTCTTGAAGGAGTACACTCCGCGCAGGTAGCTGAGATCATTGCCTTGACACGTGCCTGTTTGGCCGCTGATCAAATCTGAATCACGATCTACACGGACAGTCATATGGGTTCGGTGTGGTTCATGACTTCGGAGAGTTATGGTCACAGAGGGGATTCTTGACATCATCTGGTTCACCCATTAGGAATGGAGAACATGTAAGACAGGTGCTAGATGCATTGCAATGTCCGAAGGAAATCGCAGTTGTCAAGTGCACTGCGCATGGAAAGGGGGATGATTTTGTTTCTTTGGGAAATAACTACGCGGATGAAGTTGCCTGTTTCTGTGCAGAACAAGGATGCATATTTACAGAGGGTTACACCGGAGAGAGCCAAGAAAGAACCGAGCTCAACATGATGTTGGCCATGGCCGACACTTGGGAGGAACTCAAGCGACTGCAGGATGAAGTTTCAGACCAAGAACGGGATGGATGGGTCAGAGCAGGATGTGAAAGTGGGGATATGGATGTTTGGGTTTCCAGTGGTGGGAAAGCGGTATTGCCAGAGAATCTGCTGAGCCCTATGGCGAGACTAATACATGGGCCAATACATCTTGGGAGAGATGCAATGATGCGTGTGTTTAGACAGACGTGGTATAACCCACGATTTCATGCGATTGCTGAAGCAGTTTGTCAGAGGTGTGTTATGTGTCAACATATGAATGCTGCAAAGAAGACTGTGGTCACATTGAGTCACATTGGAAGGTCAGGAGGACCCTTCAATAGGATGCAGTTAGACTTTGTAGAGATGCCCAAGTGCAATGGGTTGAGGTACATTTTGGTGGTGGTGTGTGTATTCTCACGGTGGGTGGAGGCTTACCCAACACGCAGGTGTGACACCCTCACAGTGGCTAAGTTATTGTTGAGGGAACTCATCCTGAGGTTTGGTTTTCCAACCTCTTTGGAATCGGATAGAGGAACACACTTCCACAGTGAAATCATGAAGCTGCTTTGTGCGGCATTGAATGTTGATCAAAGATTACATTGCAGTTATCGACCAGAGGCTTCTGGGATAGTGGAACAGGTTAATGGAACCTTGAAGGCAAGAATGGCAAAAATGTGTTCGTCAACGTCTCTGAAGTGGCCTGACGCCCTGCCGCTTGTGCTTATAAGTATTCGCAGTGTCCCCGACAGGAGAACTGGGTTGACCCCCCATGAGATCTTGATGGGGAGGGCGATGCGGTTGCCAGCAGTACCAGCTACAGCTTTGATAAACATCACTGATGACTTGATTCTCGATTACTGTAAAGGACTATCTGATGTGGTCCGTTCTGTGTCCCAGCAGGTACAAGCTGCAGCTGTTCCGACCTCGAGTGATCTGTGCCACGACCTGTGTCCAGGAGACTGGGTGCTTGTTCGAAAGCACGTAAGGAAGAGCTGTCTGGACGTTCGGTGGCGAGGCCCGTACCAGGTAATACTGGTAATGAACACAGCAGTGAAGTGCAGAGGATTGCCGAACTGGGTGCATGCTTCCCAAACCCGCAGAGTTTCAGTTTCAGCACCAGAATATAGAGGGGGAAAGCGGAAGAACGACCAGAACCGAGGAGGCTTGGCCTGAGAGACAGAGGCGACTGAACCTGAGGTTGGCACCTGAAAGAGATCTTGCTCCAGTGTCTGAAACGTCTGAATCAGAAGCAAGTGACAGAGTACAGGCTCAAGAGGGTCGGAGGAGGTCGAAAAGAACGAGAGTACCTTGCCAGAGATACGCTACCCCGGAGTGGACTTACGCAGTGACTGATGCCGGGAGTATTGAGTTCAGGGAGGCTGAGGTCCGTGCAGGTGGTCAGCAAGAGCCCGAACGTGGTGTTGCGAGTGGTACTGTTAGTGCCAGGGCTAGAAATCGAAGGAGTACTGACCCTCACGGTTCCGAGTCCCCCGCTTCTGAGTAAAGTTCGACAATTGGTTCTGCATCGACTCGAATTTCCGTCATTTGGGTTTGAGCCGCCTTCACATGAAATGATAACTCTTCATCTTGAACTTTTGTATTATGTTCTAGAAGCGCTTGCAGTTGACCTTATTGTGGATTGAGTATAAACTGTTGTAAATAAAAGTCTAAAGAAGAAGATAACCTAGGTCCGACTGGAAGAAGAATAAACTTAGGGACTTTCCGCAGAAGAGGAACGAGAGCTTAGGGAAGTCTTTTTCTGGACTATGTAAATAAGAAATTGTTGTTGAAAAGGGGATTTCCAGCTGTTTCGGAGTGTTGATTGAACTGGTTAAGCAAGTCACATGTGGAGAAGACAGCGACTTTTGAGTGATCATTGCTAAAGCCAAGAACTTTGAGAACTTTCGAGATCATGGAGGCTGGAGATCCACATCGTAGATCCAAATTGATTGTAGGCACATTTATAGGGGGTGTGATAGTTTCTATAATCATAGTAGTTGTAGTTTCATATGTGGTTCCACACGAGCTAGCAGTGGGAGGGGGTACAAGTAACTCCTACACCCACTACACCTAGCAAAAAGGAGGAAAACATAGGAGCTGAAAGAGCTTTGCTAATAGAAGAGAGTCGTAGGTTGCGTGTAGATTTGCTGAGAAGTGATTTTAACCTTAATGCGTATGCCAAGCTGCTATATGAGTATGTAGATGCGATGGATGTGAAAGATTGTTATGTGTGTATGCAGTTGCCAGCTTCAGTGGATGAGGGTATTAGATATCACCATCGTCCACTGACTTATGGAATTTCGTGTAGTTTGTTATTGAGTGTGTTTTATGGGAGAGGTCACTATGAGTACTTCTTTTCCAACTATGACGCCGTGCTGTCAGAGGTTCCTGCCCATAAACATTTGAACAAGTATGATTATTACAAGGCGGAAGATAGACTTGGAAAGTACTTCATACCGACTTCGACTTTAGATACAGCTTATGCCCATAGACATAATTTAACGTGTGCATTAACAGAAGTAGAGAAGAAATTCATAGATCAGGTAGAAGATAGATATAAAAAGTTAACACAAACACGTCACACTGGAGATAGTCCTGTAGATTGGACAGACGAGGAGAGATTGCACCGAACAAAAGGAAGTTATGGTCCTATAGCATTGGATATGGGCCAAAGGGGAAAGTTGTGTGTGAGACGTGTGCAGACTTATTATGATAAGGTCTCAGTGGGACAGAGCGAGTGTGATCATGTTTTCACTATGGAAGATTCAGCAAAGAATTTTCTGCTAGGTCCTGTACAAGTGATACCTACGGTGTATTATGTGTGTGGAAGGAATGCTTATGTGAGGTTGCCAGCCAACTGGTATGGCACATGTTATTTGGGAATAATATTTCCAAAGATTTACCATGCAGAGGATTTGGAGCTTTTGGAAGGTGGAAAGCATTCGAGAGTGAAGAGAGGTACGAGTGCAGGAGCTGTAGTAGGAGATATCTTTGGAGCAATGATACCAAGTTTGGGAGTGATCTTGAATGATGTGAAGATCCGGAGATTGGCGACTGTGGTTGATGAGTTATCAATTAATACAGCAAAGTCGTTGATACTTGTGGATGGAGAGATGTTGTCGATAAGGACAATGGTTTTGCAGAATCGTCTTGCTTTGGATGTCCTATTGGCAAAAGAGGGCGGAGTCTGTAAAATGTTGAAGGTTCAAGAGTGCTGCACTTATATATCAGACCACAGCAAGGATAAGGAAAAAATATATAAGTAACATCACTACGATCCATACTAAGATAGCGGATTTGACTGAAGAAGGAGTTTGGGAGAAAGTTGGCAAAGGATTTGGTCAAGTGGGAAGCTGGTTTGCGAATTTGGGAAAGGGATTCCTTTGCTATGTTCTGAGACCTCTCATCATTGTGGTGGTTTGTGTGGTTTGTTTGTGGGGTCTGATCAGAGCATACAAGTGGTATAGAGCAGGCAGAGCTGAGAGAGCTTTGAGAGAAAATGAGACGAGAATGGCTAGACTGCAGGACAGTCACTATCGAAATATTAAGAGTCTGGAGAGATTCCGACAGGGGAGAATGGCAACAAGTTCTGTTTAGGTCGGTTCTTTCTCCAAGGGAGTTGTAAAGGTGTGATGACAGGAGTCATCAAAGGGGGGAACTGATAGAGCGCCATGTTCTCGTGAAATTTGTAGGTGTGCATTATAATCACCTTTAGTCCGCACCCGCATATATCCAGTTACGTATTAAAGAATAGCCAGTAAAATGTAGTTATAAATCGTATTTATTAGAGTGAATAAGAAGAGTAATTGTGCTGTTATAATCAGGTAAATGTAATGCTTAACTAAAACGTGTTTAAAATGATGCATGGATGATTTAGTTCACGTGCAGTTGAGATGCAGTAGTTAACGTGTATGATATTAAGTTGCACGCGTAGTTTATTTTTGCATATGAAATGTATGAGCCTATGCTTAAAGAAGTAATTAAGAATTGTGTGTTTAAAATGTGTAAAGGCCTGACTGCATATACGTCAAGGGAAGGCCTGTTCGTTCTTATGTTAGCTTATTTTGTAGGCAGAGAAGGTGTTCTCTTGGAAAGGCTCTCTGGGCACAGTTGGTAGATTCGTACAGAGGGAAAGTCTGTTGAAATGTATCTTCTGTTGCAGGTGCAAGGACACATGCCTCGTTAATGAAAGACTGGCTCTTTGTTTTAGGAGTTAGGGTGGTGGGAGGCATTGAGATGGGAGTATACTGGAATGTAGGGATGATACTTTCAGCGGAGAAGGTGCCTGGGACTCAAGGTCATTGTAACCGTCCTGGATAAAGTAAGAGGTTTGATGGAAAAGTACGAGAAGGAAGACCTGGCCGAAGAGGCGTGACAAGGGCGTGTTCAATTGTATGTGGAGTTTGTATTAGGGACAGTGCCCCAGGGGGGGAGAGAAGAGAGGAGGTAGAGGAGACCTGAGAGAAGGGCAAAGAGAGAGATCTATTAGGAAGGAGCATCTTAGAACGAGCTCGAATGCTAAGTGAGTGCACTTCTTAGGAAGTCTTCACAGCTGACACCTTTTCTTTTATTCTTGCCTGGGGAAATTCGTTAAGTAGGTATGTCACCTTAGTGGTAGAGTAGGGACAGTTTAATGTTTTATGCTTATTTAGGTAAATGAAGAATAATATAGAGATTGGAGCAGTTATTGTTTGTTTAATACTTCTGGAGCTAACGATTCTTCTTATTTTGAGTCGGATGAGACTCCTGCGTAGGATGATGTTTGTATTAGTGCTCATCTATTTTTTTAACCTCGTGTTGAGGTGCTTGCATGTGCAGTTATTCTTGGCTGTAATAAACCCACAAAATTGAATTCGGAGTCAGTGGTTTCTAAGGTAAACTGAATCCTAAATTGTTGCATAACTGGATAGGATTTTCTTCCCATCACACTATTCAGCAGGTAAAAAGATTCTGGCGACTAGAGGATTCTTAGTGATGGTAAGATAAGATAAGAATCCCGCTTTATCACCAACGTACCCAAGTATGCAACATGTCAACACTGTACAAGCACAGAAGTCAAAGGCACACCTCATGAAAGTGATAAGGGGCAGCAAAATCTGAGCTGCAGGGGCGACTCCCCTAAAATGCAGCACACACATCACATGCAGAGCACATCTACATTGACAACGATGTGACACAATCCGCAAAACACCTACAACAGAACACAGGACACAACTGGTGCCGCTTGGGTGCAGACACTGGCCAATCACAATTGGCATTGCAGAGAAATGTGCATTGATAATGTACAAGTACAAACACACACACGTCTGTTGTTGAAATGTCCACTGTCCCCCATCAAATAGGCAGCTCCTCCCAAACAGCCACAATGTACCCAGTCATGCTGTCTGTATGTAAACATGTACAATGCGACAACATACATATGGACACATTGTTAAACTGCATCTCCCCTTCACATTGCAGAGGGAGAATCAACACCTCCTGCAGAGCAGCCCGACCCTCTCTTCTCTGGAGACGAAGAGGACGACCACAGCTTCGACTCTGACGCCCTCCAACTGCTCGTGGACAGCCTACGCAGCCCACTTCCAGGAGCTGGGCAGCCCAGCTGCTACGAGGAGACCCCACCCCCTGCACAGACCACACAGCAGGCAGCACCCACCACCACTGCTGCCTCCCAGGACCCCCACAGAGAACACATGGCCTTCCAACGCCGTGTTTTGGGGTGCCAGGAGAATCTGGGTGAACAGGTGCTGGTGGGCTTCGACCGCATGGCATACAAACTAGATGCCATACGTGGGTGTCTCAGTCCCATCAGGGACCACTTACGGTCCCTAACGGACACCCACAGTCCACTCCATGCTCTCCAACGGACCATGGCTGACATCGCTGGAGCCCTGACTCAGAGAATAGTACAACTGTCCAGTCCGAGTGGCTCTAGCGATGTCACACAGGAGTTGGGAAACATGCGGAGGTTAATGGAGACCATGGAGCGGGAGAATGCGGAACGAGCTGCTGCCACGGCTGCACACCAGCGAGAGGTAGCTGGGTTCCTCAATGACCTCAGGACCCTCCTACTGGCATTGCTGCCACAAGGCCTGGCGCGGATGCATGCTGCTGCCACCACTCCATCCACATCTCCACCCCCTGAAGTGTCAGTGCCACACAGTGCGGCAGACCTTCCACCTCCGGCCACTGATGTGTCACTGCCACACAGTGCTGGAGACAGAACACCACCACCCACACGTGAGGCACATGAAACAGCAGAGAACGAAGATGCGGATGATTCTGCCCTCGTGGTAAGAAGGACGCAGCAGAATGCATCTCATCCATAGGTCCGGCTTCAGCTTGGTACTGCCCTCTGCATCATCACCTTCCACTGTCCCCCGATGCACTCTGCGACACTCACCTTGGACCTCGACATGGACTGCCATATGCTGTTTGATCGCAATTGACACAGCAATCAGACTGCGGACTGAACTCTTCCTCTTCCTTTGGACTTGTCATTCCCTGAAGGACCCTGGCTGGCCCTCCATGGGACAACATCGTCATGTGGGGTTTGCATGGCCCTGTACTGCTCCAGATGCAACACTCCACTGAATGTGCATTAAACATTCATATTCACACAGATGTGTCATGTCTATGGTCTTTCAAGTGTGGAAGTATGGATGAATGTAGGCTCACTGGACTCTTCTTACATCCATGTGGCTCATGTCGTAGGGTTCACAGGGTGACACATTGCCCAATGCGGTCCGGGTGGTGCTGACACAACAACAGGGACACACGTATAATTTACTTCCTTGTCCAGCCCAGTACGGAACCATGCCCAGGGCCCCGGGGTCATATACAAACCCTTACACTGGACTGGCATACGCCAGGCCAGCCCACTCCGCTTACGCTCACAGGGGGGGACGGCAACGCTACATGTCCCCTGTCTTTCCTGTAGTGATCTGCTGCTTACAGGTCTAGTTGTCAGCATGCCACAGCCACTCCCTCACGGCTGGTTTACACCCACACCACACCCATCCAGCACACGCGTCACGGGACATGTGACCCTGCCAAAGAAAAGGGCCGGGTGCACGTGCTCGACGCCATTTCCACTCTCTATCTGAGTGCATCTGTGTGGTGTTAATGTAGGCATGAGGGCCTCGGGCCCTGCAACATCACATTCCCCAGGACCGGAGGTGACATGATGGCGTCAGCAACACGATACCCAATCATACAGGGTCCATGAATTTGGGACACAGACTTGGTGGCGCCGGAAACATTGTGGCCGGCACAGGCACACCGCCACGGGACGGTGACTTTGGGGCCACTGAGGTAGGGGCACCTTAAGTGCTGAGCGGGTGTGCAGCCTGCGATGATGCCCCGTGCCAGCCGTCCGGACTGCTCAGTATTTGTGTGCCCTGCTGGACCGCAGTGTGGCCAGAGCCAGCGGGCAGCGTGGGCCTACCGCCACGTGACGTTGCATCCCGGATCACAGAGTTAGTGGCACCTCAAGGGCTGAGCGGGTGTGCAGCCTGCGATGATGCCCGGTGCACTGGTATGTCCTCTGCCATGGCGAAATCAAGACCCAGAATCATATGTGAGACCTGGTGGCCTGCATGATGTGGAGGGTGCCATGTCCGCTGGCCCCGGGCATGTGGCTTGCAGCGGCACGTGGTGGGCCATCATTACTACACGCCAAGGGCGGAAGGTGAGCAGTGAGGCCTGGTCATGCACCGCTGGGCGGCAGGAGGGGCTGGGGTACATCTGCCTGGGTGCGCAGGGGCGGACAGGCGATGATGTCTTGTGCAATTGTATGTACTTTGCCATTCATGTGTCTGGACTCTGTTTCAGATGACGGATCTGTATCAGATGTGTGACCTGGTGAACTGCACTACATACAGTCACGTGGTTGGAGACACACCTGTGGCAGCAGGTGGGCAATGTGGCCTGGGTGCGCATTGTCGGCACTCTCTCTCCCTGTCCATCTCTTCTGTTATCTGTGTCTTGCTCCCCCTCTCTGTCCATCTTTCTCTCGCTCCCCCTCTCTGTCCGTCTTTCTCTCGCTCCCCCCTCTGTCCGTATTTCTCTCGCTCCCTCTCTCTGTCCGTCTTTCTCTCGCTCCCTCTCTTTCTCTCTCTCTCCTTCGCTCTCTCTCTGTCCTTTGATGTGCGCAAGACACACCTTGTCATCATGATTTTTGTCTTGCAGGCTGTGACCTACGGATTGTCCCGAGGGGAGACGCCATGTGTCTTCATTTCTGTTCTGTGTTTCTTTGAATACATTTTCATTTGTTACACCAAAGGTGGATGTGTGATGCTCATTTTTGTGACGACACATGCATGCCACCAAATGTGATTGTGCGACATCAGGCGGATTATTTGGTACATGATTCCGTGTAGTTGATGTGGCATGTCTTTGGCCGGGGGGAGGGTCCTGGTGGTGGTGGCGGTGGGTGTTGTGGCCCTGTTGGGGCTCCAAGCTGCATGATCAGTGGCTCCATGGCATCTGTTGCCCTTCAGGTGTGGCTCTGGGCTGGGCTCCATTTTGTGGTGCAGGCTGTGGTCCGACTTTGCACCAGGTCAGAGCAGGTGTTAGTTTCCTGCTGCTAACGGGCCTTATTGCCTGTTTTGTGGTATTATCGCCGATCTGGCTGGTCATTGAGAATGTTGCGGAGTGGTGTTTTCGCGGCTTTTTGCATGGGTACGCCTACTCTGCATCTCATTAGTGATAGTTGCGGGGGTCATCTGTGGCGATGTTTTTTGCGGCTGCTATCGCAGGTAAAATGGTGTGATGGGCTGTTAACACCAGCTTGTGAATGGTGCGATAAATTTATCGCCACTTTGGCTGCGATAAAGTGCCGCTAACTAGGCGATGTGTCCTTGAGAATATGCCCCTTAGCAGTCACTAATACACTAGTTTCAATTCCTAAAATGGCGGGTGCCTGACCTTGCCGATAGGACATTTGCAAACAGACTGCGGCGACAGAAGTCGTCCGCACAGTGGGCGGTAAAGTCCATGACGGACACAGCTCTAGGTGAACGCTGGTCAACGTAATGGTAGAAGGCAAATGGCTGTGTCAGTCTCTGCTGACCATCACATATGCTGCGTAAATGTACACAGTGGTTGAAAAAAAGCTAGCTTGCCTCCTGGCACTGCAACTATTAGGACCTCCTCCACTTTTGCTGCTGTTTGTCACCTCTAGGAGCAACCATGCTAGGTCAAGATGGCGATAGGGCCCCAGCTTTCATGCTAGAGGAGCTGGAGTTGCTGGCAAAGGAGGTCCTTTCCCTGTATTGCCAGCTCTATGGTTCACGAGAGGAACAGGTACATGTGTGGAATACATATGTGAATCTATCTAACTGGCTCTTTTTCATTTACACAGGCTACAATGTCACTTTGAGTTCCAGAGTGAAGTGTAGTAGAGTTTGATGTTTGGGATCTGCAAGCACTCTACAAAGTCAAATAAACAACACCATCAATATGTGTTGTGTGTTTAAAACCCTAGATTCTATTTGGTGTGTATGTAGAGATCTATGCATGTATATGTTTGATGTACTTATGATAAATAGCCAAATGACATCATGGTAAATGGTAAACACATTATATACTCTTTACACATGGAAATATGTATGTACAGAGTAAAAACAATTGAATATGATGTTTGCTATATGTATAGTCCCACAATTCACTCAGCCTAGATCAGGTCTCTCCAAAATGTAGTTTGGGAGCTACCAGTAGCTCCTAGACCCATTTCAGACGAGCACACAGATTTGAGATCACTTATTGGATAGGCACAAGGTGACCCTTGTAATGAATGATTTGAGGAAAGGCAGTGTTCATGTGACATCATGATCATCAGGCTGCAGATAGCAAGGTCTGCCATTGTACAGTGCTCATTCTGAATCATGGGCCAGGCTGGGGCTGAGTCACAGGGTCATACAACCAAAGCACTTAAGTCCAGTTGTCAAGAACATATATCCTTTGCACCTCAAATTTTGAGGGGTGCTTAAAATATCCCCTGAATGCTTTTGAACTGAGGACAACAGTTTAAAGGAAGAGTTCCCTAACTTTTTGAGCTAACACTTCTTTTCAATTGACTCACATTTCAGAGAATGTCATTTCTAAACTCCAGGCCACTTATTCACAATGGCCACTATTCATTGTGCCATAATTATCAATGTTTAGCCTTCACTAGTTCACAATATTTTGCACTGATCAGAAGTAGGTCACATCACAGATTATGTAGGGGCCCCTGGGATAGATGATGTCACAGGCCTGGATTTGTGTGTTTAGACCATGCCATGGGATGATTATGGGCAACAGGTCAGTATTAAAGGGTGTATTAGGATATTGTTTTAGGTCAGCATCTGACAATACCCATGTTGTATGCTAACTGATGAGTTGTGCTACTGATAGCTGTAAATCATTTTTGTGACAGCAATACAGACAAACAAAAAGTCACAATACCATTGTTTGTTATTTCCTTAATGCCCATCAGAAGCGCAACATATGGAAGGCCATCACTAGGAAGGTGCAGACCCTGGGGGGTCTACAAGTGGTGCAGCGTCCATTGCCACAAGAGGTGGGAGGACCTAAGACGCTGGACCCATATGATCATCCAGCTCGGGAAGTCCTCCCAACGTGTGAGGGGTGTGAGTGACTCCTTGTCCCCCCTAATTGACTACATTCTTGTAGTAGCATATTTGGAGCTTGATGGACAGTTGAGGGCCCAACAGCGGCAACAAGGGGGTAACTTCTTTTTTTACAGCCAGGATTTGTGCCATCAACATTCAGGGTGACCCATGGCCAGCGTTCTAGAAGAGTTATTGTAGGTGTAAGTTTTGTACAAGGTGTATGATGAAGGTCTTAGTCTATTGTTTTTTTTAATAATGATTCTACCTGATTCCTGTCCACAACCAATGCACTGTTCTGAGCAGACACATGGGTGCCTAAATTCCACATATACATCATGTTGTTTGCTGTCATGAGGGACAGTTTTACCAAATAGGCAAATAGTCTTTATTGTGTCTGGTGTGATTGTCCTTCACTGATGTGGATGATGTAATGGTAGCCCTATTACAGGTGCCATAGCATACTAGGCACTTATGATACAGTACCAGCCATCACATTGGGATTCTACACAAACCAGAGTGAGCTTGTGATCCAAAATGATTAGTGACCGCAGAATTGATGGCTACATATTGGTATCAAGACATATCCAAAATGTGTTCAGCATCAGAAATGCTGTTTCATACATTTTAAACAGTGACAGATTTGCATGATGTCTTACTGCTTCACAAATGTGTGTGCAAGCCAGTCTGCTTTTGGCCAAATAATTGACATAGCCATACAATGTTTGATGAAACACAGACAGGAATGTGTACACAATGGTGACAGTTTAACGCATACCCAAACCCAAAACCATTCTTCAATGTCTTTTGTCTGTCCAGATGTACAATTAATGAGTAAAATGTAAAACTTGAAGGTATTTTGGAAAATGGAAGGTCACATCACATATATGTATGAGTATCCCATCAGGAAAACACATGACTCATTAAGCAAATGGTGAAATGCATAAATGTGTAATATGTTTCATATTGTGATTCACATTTCAGTCTTTGAAGTAAATATCATATATGTGTTATTGTATGCAATGATTAGTGTGATGTTCTATAACATTTTGATTACAGTGAAAGCCAGCATATTTAGTGAAACCATTTCACAAAGATACAACAAAGTTCAAATAACTATAGATATTTAGGAGTCAAATGTGAAGATGCTTTTGCTCTGTACTGAAGTGCATTAGAAATGTTTCAAGGGCTATATATTTCTTGATTTTGTAGTATTCAATTGTCAATCCCCAGTAATATTAGTTTTAGACTGTATTCAAGAGCATAGGTATGTAGATAGTAAGTGATACATTGCTAAGCTACTTCAGTACAGAATGCATGTGTAATTTTTGACACTTTACATATACTTTGGTGACTTGAAGTGTTACCAATATGAAATGTCCGAAACAAAGGTAACCAGCTTTCTGTTTATGCTAATATTGGTACAACATTCATTCATATTTTACTTATTATTAAGGAAAGTATGCAGATTTTAGGGCCTAATAAACACACAGTACAAATGTATTGTCGGTGGATATCCTTTTTGGTGACATCAGTTCACTATTCTGAACAACAAAGGCCAACCATTCTAAGGTGTGAAACAGTTCCTGAAGAGACATAATAATGGATAAGAGACAACATCATACATGATATAGGAGCTATCATAGGAATGTCATAACTGTGGCCAAGTGTCTTCTGAAAATATTGCCTACATGCATGTGCTTATGGTAATGAAGAACCAAAGTTTGAGAGGCTTGAAGCAGGTGAAATCTAAAAACTTGGCAACTGTTCTGTTCTGTTTACACAAATACAATAACACTATTGTATATGTCATTTCAGCATCATCTAGGGCAGGCAAATGAGAAGTTGCCAACGTAGGCGAGGAAGCAGCTGGCCACAATGGTTCCAGTACAGACACCAAAATACACAGTGGCCCGGAGGGTGAGGGGAGTGGAACAGATGCCACCAGTGACTCCATATCTTCTTCTGAGGCCTTCTCTAGCAAGCACTCCCTAGTGGTGGCACTACTGAATGCCATCCAGGGGCTTTGGCAGACAATGCAAAAAATGGTAGCCTACCTAGAAGGCATTCACAGTGATGTCTGACTTGCAGAGGTCTTTTCAAGGTCTAGCCGCCTCACTGACAGCAGCCTCCCAACCATCCTAAACTTGTGGCTCACCTCCCACTGCTTCCCCATTCCCATTCTCTACTACCAGACCTGTCCCAATCATACTCACACCTTTGCATGCACCCACTCAGACAGACACAAGCAGCACACCCACACCCACACACAAACACAAATAACACAAAAAAGAGTGACGCATCCAAACACACAGACACCACCCCAAACCCCAGTTCAACCACAGACACTGCACCCACCACCACAGACACATCCACCAACCCCAGCACTACCACATACACTGCACCCACCACCACAGACACATCCACCACCTCCACATACACTGTACTCACTACCACAGACACATCCACCACCACCACCATCACAATCCCAGACACCGCACCCACCACCACAGCCACATTTACCATGACCACACCCAGCACCTCCACAGCACACACACACCCACAAAACAGAAATGCCCACTCCCTCTACCTTCCAACACCAATTCCCTCCTGACAATCCTACCAGTTTTCCCCATGACAGTATTCTGTTTGCCCTCGCCCTGAACCCTGCCACCCCCACCCCTCCCAAACACACACCTACCCCTTCCAAGTCCCAAACCATCCTATCCACATCCCAAACCACCCCTCAAAAAACCATACCTACCCTTACTATTCCTCAAGTACCACTAAAAAAAGGCAAAGACCCCATCCCAAAAGCAAAACCATCCCTGCCAAAACCACCCCCTCCCAAACCCGAGACCACCCCTTCCAAAACCACCCTCCCTCCCAAACCCAAGGACACCCCTCCTTAACCCAAACCCAACTACCCCCCTCCCAAATAACATATTTGATATGCCTGCTCTGCCCACTAGATGCCCCTTCCCAGGGAGGTTCCCCTGGCAGTGCAATTGGAAGCAAGCTGAGTTGCTCTGCACGCATGTGCAGAAGACTGTGTGGACACTTATGGACTTGCATTTGCCTAATTTCATAGTATTTGAGAGTTTTCTCATTGTGAATAAATCACAATGTTTGGTTTCACCAAGTTTGTCCTGGCAATATTTTCCTTTTCAATTGTTTTGTTTCCTAGCAATGTTTCAGTGTAAAATGTGTAGTATCTATTTTTCTTTAGCATGATGGCAGGAACTATTACATACTTTTTAAATGTCTACTATGTAAAGTGCATACACTGCTTCACATGGTATGTGATGGTGATTTGAAATTAGGTACAGCCATTCAACATAGTAGTGGACACTTGAACCTACAATCAGATGCTGAGACATTATTTAAGGATATTTTACTACAGGTGTTTTGTTTTCTCCTTGAATACTGATAACTATGTACACATATGCATTTCACGGATGAATGTGTAGAGTGCTTCAGATTTAGGACTGCCATTAATTTTGCAGGTAATCTATGAGGTGAGGGTTACAGCTTGTTTAGTGCAATTTCTTCATGAGGTTACATTGCACTTATCCCAATGATGTGTGATTCATATGTTTTTATTGTGACAATATTTGTACTTTATTTCTACCCACCTGTATGGTGATTTTCTGATGTTGATTGTATATCCTTTTTTGTGCAAGTGTCCTTTTTTTGTAAGGCAGCTGGCACCTGATTTATGAACACAATGTGGTTATACAGGTGTGTTACTTTACATTTCTTAAACATCAGCATTAGAGACATATGCATTGCACATTTGGTATGCTATTGCTTGTGTGCGTAATTTAATAGTGCATGAGTTCTGAGCATATGTGAACAGCCCAGTGAAAAAAGGTAACAGGTAATGGGGGAGGTTACCCTTGGTACCGGTCACAATGGTGTTGATTAGCATTAAGATCAGACATCAGCAACAGAGGCAGGACATGTTGGATCAGGTCCATCGTGGAACTGGAAGTGGGAAGGTGAGCAAAGGTGAGTTTGTGCCTCATATGCCTTCCATTCCCCCAACTCAGGTGTGGTGGTTTCCCCACCACAGTTGCATCAGCGGGAAGCCACAACGTAATTGGCCGGGCAGAGAAACTGGCATTACTCCCTCTGACAGCTGATTTTGTCTACCCTGCCAGTGACGCTGTCGAGATTTTCTGGCAGTGACCGCAGGACCATGGCGATGTTTTGTCTATGCAATCGCCAACATCTAAATAGGGCAGGCGGACCAGGAGGTCAGGGGATGGGAAGACCACCGAAAAAGCGAGGGCGGGACCGATTTTGCCAAGATCTAAGTCAGGCCCTAAGTAAGATTCTACATCAGGCATTGCAGAAATGTTTACATTTTGTTCCTAACTTTTCACCAACATATTTAGATGTTACAGATTTTTCAGAAAAAAAAGAATCAACACTTCGAGTACTTTACATACAAAATCCATAAATATAGCATAGATACAACATATAGACTAATTGTATTCCGCATGAAATTGATTTTCCAGAACCTAACAAAATATTTAGCTCAACTAGGAGCTCAGGGCTTGGTTAATCATAACGTTAGAAACAAGCCACAGAAGAGGCATGTGTATTGCATATACCTGCTGTTTTAATTTGTATTCTAGTATACTACATCAAGAATGCTTGAAAGTAATTGAAGAGGTATTAATGAGATCTGATACTCATGATGTGGACATACATAATGGAAAAGCAAATCAACCATCAAAGATTGGACATTTTGATGGTCTTTGAAATATATCCCCTTTGATGGAAAGTTTATTAATGGAGTCATATAAAAACATGTTTCTGACAAATAAACATTGCCCGCAACATCTATTAACATACAGAATATATAGAGATGATATTTTTATATTATGATTAGGGTAAAAAAAATAATTACCAGAAAACATAAAATTGACTCAATTATCAACAATAATCAATTTTTTGATAAACATAAAGAATAAGAAATTCTTTTTAGATGTAAAAAGTATTATGAGTAATGAAGGTTGGCAGACCAGCAGTTTGTAATGAGCACAGACAGAAATAATAACCTATATTTTCATTCTTGTCAGTGCACACAATCAAAGAGACCCTTACCATTTAATCAGATATTAGAAATAAAACATACTGTTTCCCAAGAAGAACAAAAAACACCATCTAGGGAAGAGATATAGAGCTTTTTTAAAAAAATAAAAAGTAGATACACTGATAGAATATTGATGAACATTTTCTGAGAACATTTTAAACTCCCAGGCAATAATTACTGAAATTCAATTAATAACCAAATGACAAATTAAGACGGGTAATCAAATTTAAATAATATAGGAGAAATGTGAAATAAATCTTATATTTTAAAAACTTTATTTGAATTGATTATGATCACAATAAAAAATGCCATAGTACCTTACAAACACATTTAGTTTGAAATACTCAGTGTTAATCATTGGTAGAAGTGATGTAAAGAAAGCAAAAAATGTGTACATTAAATACAATAAAAAAAGAATACAACTTAAGTGACCACCTAGATACTCTGTCTAGAATCAACAATGAAACAATTGTAGCCGAAATATATTTAAGACGTTTATACCCTTTAATGCCTATGAGCCTTAGAATAGCTGCCTCAAAATCAAAGATCTGACAGTGGAGTCCCCACCACTCCTTGGGAGGTGAGGTGATAATCAAAGATCTTGCAATTCAGAGACAGGCAGTAATATTTGTGACAGATGCAATCACTGATAGCCTGGGGATAATATTATGTTTACATGCCAGCATATTATCTCTATTGGATATCTGAAAATCAAGCCCCAGGTGCAAAGAGAGAAGGCAAATTACACTAGACCAAAAGACATTAAAAAATGGGCATTCATCAAACATATGCACAATATCTGTGGCTTGCAGACCACACTTAAGGCAACAAGATTATTATTAGCATTATCCGTATCCCACTTACACATTTTTTCCGGCGTATAATATAACATGCAAATGGTTTTATACTGCTGAAGCTTAGGACTGACTAAAAAAAATGAACAGTTGATTATATCTAAGGCTTTGAAGATATCTTCTGGTTCAATGGCATGCTCAAGCCTTTTATTCCACTTAGAATCATGAATGGACAGATCATTATCTCTGTGACTAAACACATTCTTATATATTTCCCTAATCATTAGCTTGCCTGCAGTAGTGTAAAGATACATCACAATATCTGGATAATATTGTCACGTGGCCCATAGGGACATTGTCGTTTTTCACTAACTTAGCATGAGCACGTTGCCGCTTTCCTGCTGCTTTGCACACATTACAACATGTCTTTATTTTTTGCAATAATTTCAAAGACTGCTTTCACTTGAGAACTCATTGCTATGTTCACTCTCTGCATGTTCCTGTGATTTTGCCTGAACATTATGTGCAAGGTCGAACAACAATGCCCCTTGTTATTTTGTTCTGGCCAGTCCTTAGCTCTTAGACAAAACATACAGATGCAGCTGTTGTTTGGACAGCGTACTTGGGTTTTTAGTGGGGTACACAAATAGGTGACAGACACTTGGAGAGGGACCTTTCCAGGGAGAAGAGCACCTATGATGTAGATTTACCATCTATAGGCTAAGGTATGGGGTCTGCTGACAAAGCCCAGAGATCGTCTATTATATAATAATACTTCTTCTGAGCAAGGGGAGGGAGGTTAGGCACTATAGTCTTTTCTCCATTGTCTTTTTATGATGACATCTCCCTTCATGATTCATGGACTAGCTGCTATGCTGACTATATTTGTATTATGCATTTTCCTGCTTGTTGTGGCACGTATACTGCATGTTAGGGCACATTAGTTAAAATAAATATTTTAAACTGTTTTATGTCTCTGTCAGAACTTATTGTGGACAATTACAAGAGAGTGAGCGAAAGGGTGTGTCTTGTTACTATGATTCCTGAGAGATCTGTTGTGTTCTGGGGTGATTAATCATTTGTTTCTCTGTGAGTGAGTAGGAGAGCAAGTGAGGCATTATAGCTAGTCGGTCCTGGGTTCATCGGTACTAAGGTAGTAGGAAGACTCAGTGCCTTTACACCAAGGTCCCATATTCCTGCGCATAGTTCTGTAGTTGTGCAGAATCCCTGCAACAATATAGAGCAATATTGTATGTGGAATTAGTAACGAATTTGAATATATTTGAAAACAAAGGCTATTGAGAAACATCATATTGTGCTTGCTATGCAGAAAAAGTGCATAGACCATTATTATCATATATTTGCCCAATGGTTTTCAAACCAAGCTCATACCATGATTTAGCCACTGAGTCAAGTGAAACTTAGGGAAAGTTAGTATTACCCCATAGTGGTTTAAAGATTGGGTAATAGAAGCAGAGTACTTAACGCAAATTTCACCCCAAACTTTAAAACACACCCATTTGAAATAATGTGGGTCTTACCATCTACAAAGAAGAAACCTGAAGTCAGCCCCCATAACCATGTGAAATACCAGGGCTTATGAATACGGATTATGAACAGTTAACAGATTCCTAATATTAGTACCAAATGCTGTCCAGGAATAAAGCTTAATATCTGGAAGTTGGAATCCGCTTGATTAAAGGGTCATTTTATGAATCGAAAAGCACATATAGCTCTCCTTCATCCCCAGATAAAGCTGCCAATAGCCCACTCCAATCACTTGAAAAAAGAACCAGGAACCGGTAACGGGTTTGCACAGGCAAGGTAAAGAAATCTGTGCAGAATATTCATTTTAACAATATTGCATCTTCCTACCGTACTTATTGGGAGACAATTCCAAGATCACATCTTGACTATGGATGATTGTAGAAAGGAGCTCATAATTCAATTGCAAAATGTGATCCACCTTAGCACAGATCTTGACCCCTAAATTAGTAGCAGCTGAAACAATACAGGGAGTTACATTTCTAATTGGAAATTAAGTATTATATATGTTTCAGACAGATTCAACTTATACCCAGAGACAGCCCCAAATTGCTCGGCCTCAGTTGATACTTCATTGATGGCTTGAATAGTATCCGATTAATATATTGCTACATTATCTGCATATGCGCAAATTTTCATTTTCACCCCATTAAGTACAACCAGGTAGATCTGATGGTTCATAATATGTAACCTTAAATAGGGTTCAATATAAACAGAAAATGACAGGAGGGGATAACAGACATCCCTGATGGGTATTCTTGCATATGCTAAATAACGTGGAACTATGCCCAGTCAATACCATCTTAGCCATTGGGTTTCTATAGAGGCTCATTATTCCATGCAAAAATCTACCACTAATACCCATGGGGTGAATAGTCAACCAAAGAAAGGCCCATGAAACCTGATCAATAGCTTTTTGACCTAAAAAAAAATCATTCCAACCCTGCTGCCCATTAACTTAGCCGCTATTGCAGCATTGGTGTGACTGGTGGCATCTCTGCCCAGGACAAATATGTGTTGCTGCTGTGAGATTAAAAACTGAACCTCGGGAGCAAGATGAGTGGCTAGAACTTTAGCAAAACTTTTAACATCAGATGTGATCAGAGAGATAGGCCAATACAACACTCTCTCCTCCAGTGGTTTTTCTTTCTTTAAAAAACAATGTCATTAGTGTAATTCCATGAAGCAGGGATTTCACCCCCATCTTTAATGTAAGTCACCAGATCTATAAATGCAGAGAGAAGTACCTCCATAAAGGTTTTCTAAAATCCAATGGAATAGTATCCCCGCCCGACGGCCTTCCCCGCCAGGAAAAATCTGATTGCCGTCTCATCTTCCTGCATTGTGATATCACCCTCCAGGGCTTGAATCCTTGAATCTGAGATGGACCCAGATGAGATAAGCTTGATCTCTGTAGATAATCGTCTGTCTCAGACTGCCTAGATGGTAGCGTACAGCTGTAAATATTTTTAAAGAAATCGCTAAATTGTTTCAGTGTAGATTCCAGAAAGGAAGCACAGAAACACCATTATATGTATTAGGGAGAAGAGGTGAACCTGTCACTAATACTGAAATAAATGCTAAAACCTACTATAAATTAAATAAAAATGAAGTGAATCTAAAAAATAGCTAAATAACTGGAGTTAGAAGAGTAAATCTGTGATTCCCAAATTAAACTCCTTCCCCTTTGGTATGGGTATGAGTTAGACCAGGGAATCTAAGCTCTCCACAATTAAATGCTTCACTCAATGGGTGAGGGTTTGAGTTAGAATAGTAAACCTGCCCACCCCAAAATTAAATAATTTCCCCAGTGAGTTTCGTGTTGGATTTAGAATACTAAATCTACACATGACTTATAAATTAATAAATAACCTTAATATATTATGTTGCAGTTCATTTTGTAAACTTTGTGTAATAATTAGATATTTATAGAAAGAAGAATTATGTTTTAAACTACTGCAATATTAATAAACAATTTTAAATAATTTTTTTCATTCAGTAAGTAGTCTTTTTTGTTTTTATTTTGCTGTATTTTTTTACTGATAACTGTATTTTCTAGTCTTGCTTTGTCTTCATAATGCTGCGTTAGGAGCCAAGGATGTGGTTCAGGAAATGATGGCGTGCATGTCAAGTAAGTGCATTTCATTTTTGATTTCTAGCTAACAGCAGTAGACCGGGTGAGTCTACAGTAAGGATAGTGAAGATTAGAGAGTTTAGTAATGCAATTTGATTAGTCAGGTTAAGTAAATAATTGTATTATGCTTAATAAGAAAATTATGATGTAGTGTTTTGTGTAGTCAGTTTTTCAGTTATTCTAGTTACATGGTTCTAGTTCCACCATGTAGGATGTTTTTGCATGCTTGGTTCATGGCTTTAAATATTGCTTATTTTGTGGATGGGAATGTATGATTGTTTTGGTCATAGTTAATGTTTGCTATTGCAATTAATATGTTTTGATGAAGGATGCATTTTCTTTCAAAGAAACTGATTTGGATTATTTTATGTCCAAAGTATAACAGATTTTTCTTTTTAGATTTTTAGTTTTTCTGGAATGTTTCTTTTTTATTTTTTTTAATATTTGTTTTGTGTTTTCGAGGGATTCCAAGGATTCAATATGGATGTTTTCTTTGAATTGTTGTTCAAAATGGAGAATATTTTTGCAGTTTTTAGGAGTATTTTTTCATTTGAACTTGTTTTATGGATTGACATGTCTTGCTTGAAAGTCTTCAGCAACAAACCATGTTTTTTTAATGATTTTGTATAAGTCAAAATGTTGGGGGATATATTTATATTTTATATTTAATAGATTTATGTTTGGATGGACTTATAAAGCCCATATTGCCACCTGTGCTTTACAGTGATGGTTGTAGTTGTTATTTAGCTTAACTCATATAATTATTAAAAAATCATAATGACATTTCCTGTTTAAAATATATTCTGTGTTTAATTGTGAATTGTATAGGATTATAGTCATTTTAAATTTTCTAAAAGAACACATTAATTTTACATCATTTTGCTTTTAATTAGCTTTTGTCTTTTTAAAGTTTAAATATTTTAAAGATGGTTAGGATAATAAGAAATAGTTAATATTTTTATTATGTAAAAAACATTATTAATTATAAACGACTTGATTTGATTGTTTTGTTACTTTGGTTAGTATGGTGTTTTATGTGTATAAGGTGGTGTAGGTAATAGCGGTGTTTCAGCAATTGTTTCTATGTAGTGTAGTTCTTGATTATATGAAAAAGTCAGGACTTTGATAGCGAACATTTCATGCATTTGGGGAGTTTGTTTAGACAGTTTAGGGCATAATTGCTCTCTTATGGCTGTCTCTAGAGTGACTCCTGACAACTATGTTCTTTTTAACATTTCTATATTTTGGTATAGGTTAGTGTGAGAAACTGCCTCTATTTGCATTATTACCCCTATCCTCTTTAAAGTAATAAGTAAGATACCTCCAAGTATGCATTGCAGCCCACAAGTTAGGTGCCAGGGCCCATTTTAATCACTTTTTCATGCAACGCAATGCAGCAAGCCACCTTGCTGCGCTGCATGAAAGTTAAAGGGCAGGAATGCATGGTATTTTACCATTATATGGCACATTCCTGTCCTTTCCTAGCAAACTTTTGGCTGCCTAGCACCACCACAGGCACCCTTCAGTCATGTTGCAAGGGAGCCTGCATTGTAGGCATTTTCCTCTTTCTGTGTGTGCTGTAAAATACAGCACAAATAGAAAGAGGAAAAACAAGGAGAAATAAATGTATTTCCCCTCGTCCTGCCTCACCTGGGACGTATAGCATTTTGATGCATTCCCTGGTCTATCACAAGTGGTAAATCTGGGAATGCACCAAAATCTATGGGTAGGTGCATGGTAACACCCACGTTCCACCTGTGGAATGGACCCTGCCACAGAGTTACATGAAACATCGATTTGGGCTTCCTTGCATTACTCTAGATTTATCAAGCCATGCTGAGCAACGCAAGGTGGCCTTGCGTGGCTCGAT
Organism: Calotriton arnoldi; assembly: GCA_963921515.1. Taxonomy (NCBI): domain Eukaryota; kingdom Metazoa; phylum Chordata; class Amphibia; order Caudata; family Salamandridae; genus Calotriton; species Calotriton arnoldi. Next base: position 1,748,461 of record CAWUFW010002723.1, on the reverse strand, counting down.
AAATCTCAATTAGGTTTTACGTCACCCTTGTGCATCCTTGCGTGGCGCAAAGTTGATGCGAAATGTAGATACATCTGGCCCCTAGCATTTAAAATTAGAACATGTAAGAAGTAAAGATTGGCAAGTAGAGTGACTAGCCCCCAAAGGATATTTGTACTGTATTGGTGATATGACTTTTTCTATGAGGAAAGCTAACATGCAGTTATATGCTCATTTTTCTACCTTTTGTTTGGAAAAATGTACAGATTCCCTTTAACTACTGATTTTAATATGTATTAAAAATCCAATGCAGTAGTGAAGTTGGATTTTGATAAACATAGTGGAAAAAGTGACTTTTAGAATGTTAGAATTTTCCTGCATGAAGCTCCAGTAGGCTACTTTCGTTAGCCTGCATGGTCGACCTTGCTGCCAGCCAGTGTTTCACTCTTGAGTAGGTGTGCAAACTGCTCCCAGAGTAGACACAATGGGTTGGGCCTTTTGGCAGGATAGCCTGACTGTGCAATATGCTGCTCAGCTTATCTCAGCAAGGACCATTTGGGAAGTTCCTGCAACTTCATTATCTGGAAAAGGACCAATTCATAATTTAATATAAAGTGAGACTTAGGGAAGAGGGGCATTTTGAAACCAGGTACACTCTAGCCATCCTGTCACCTCACACAGGTGGAGAGCAGCTGGTACCAGAACCAGTTTGGTGTTGATTGTTAGGATAGGACAGCACATTAACGTATACATACGTCTGGGCAGACCACAAGCTGCTGTCAAAAGGATAAAGGTTCTACAAGATTGATTTAACCAGAGTACTGATGCTAACCACCAAGGCTATCTTACCAAAGTGTGAATCAATGAGGAAGAAAATCAGGTTGAATGTTTTGCTGACTGAAGGAAGACTTCAGCAGACCCTTGCTGCTAAGGTGCCTAGCATTGATGCACCCTGCCCTGCAACACCTAATAATAATAAATAATAAATGAGCTTGTAAAGCACCTGGTTACACTAGCTAGTGTGTCCCCGCGCTGCAGGCTACTCGGACCGCTCTGTAGCAGCAAATATCAGTGTGGTGCATGATCTATATCTGAAAGATATGTTTTTAGTTTTTTCCGGAAGGAGTTTTCTGATGGTTCCGTCCGGAGAGCTTGGGGGAGGGTGTTCCAGTGCTTAGCGGCTAGATAGCGAAAAGACCTACCACCCATTCTTGCTCTTTTGATTACTGGTATTTTAACCTACCCCGTCCCCAGGGATCGCAGGGCCCTAGTAGGAGTGTAGGGTGACATTAGACTATGTAAGTAGCTAGGTCCCTTTCCCTGCAGGATACGCTGACTGACACACAGGGCCTTCCCAGCTTGTCCTGCTGGATGTTTTTGAGCCCCTAAAAAAAGGGACTAAGGATCCCATTCGGAATCTGGCAGATGGGATATACCATTGGAAATACGGTAAATGTCTCATTGCAAGTGCATTTTAGCCTATGGTACTTGTAGTAAGGTGTATGGTATGCCAGTCATGTTTTGGCAAAGGATTCCATCTGCCTTAATCGAAACCAGGTCTTGAGTGCCAACATCTTCTTGACTGGTTAAAGGCAATTCAGGTGTCCGGCTAATGAGAAGACTTGGCCAGGCGTGAAATTTGGATTCTCCTGCTGAGAGCTTTTCCTTCTGAAACCAACAGCTTAGGTGGGACCATGTCTAACAGGTATCCAATGCTGAGAGGAATTCATCAGAAACAACCCTCAACCTTGTCTACAAAAGACTGAGTCAGGTAAAGTCTTTGACTGGGCCAACCCACTAAGCTTTTGCAGCATCTGGTATATCACAGTTGGCCTCAACCTTAGGTCTACCACATTCATAACTGCTACAATGTTTCTTGAGGCTATGTGGATTTTTATCATTTATATGTAATTTTTCTTAATATCTGTTTCTTTATTTAGAAATTGGTTGTGGAATTTTAATATATTGTGTTTTGATGTTTTAAGTGTTTTAAGTGTTTTGGTACTTCTAAATGCATTTTACATGAGTTTCGCCAAGCTGATCTGTGACATGGCAACCAGAGGATTGGGCCTGGTGTATTTAGTGAACTTTGTGTTTGACCTGACTAGTTTGTGGCATTATTACTGTTGGAGGATTAACATCCTCCCCAACTAATAGCCACTTTTTTACTGGTAAAGTGGCTTCTTCCAAGAGTGCCTTTGAATGATTTATGCATCCCTTCCACTATTTAGTTTTGGCTCCATGGAATAGCATTTTCTTGTACACATTTTCAAAGTAGTCTAAAAAGGGATTTTGATTTTCCTCATTGCTTGATAGAATAGTCAATTTAGTATTAAGACATAATGCTATGTAACCTTTACTTGTGGTACATATGCAACTACGATGAGGAAGGCAAATTGAAAGCACGAGGGCCTCTGCTTGTTGTACATATGCAACCACGGTGAGAAAGGCAAATTGAGTATTGGAAGAGTAGTTCATACTTAGGGCCTTATTACGACTGCCGTTCTTGTGTGGCGGTCCGACTACTGCCACACTGCAGGCCCGCCTACACCACAGGATCGCTGCAGCACCGCAGAGCAATATTATGAGTTACCTATCTGCCACCCCTTTCTTTTTTCTTTTTTCTTTTTCATCCTCATCTCACCAATAGACATCTGCAGATTTAACAAGCCGTCATATCTTACATTTAGGCACCCCACGGCTAACTGCATTCGCTTAGGTCAGCCCGACCTGCCCCGGGTAGTAGGGGCTTGGTGTAATCATAGGACCCGGAGGGGGGGTAAAAACCATCACTCTTCTGCTTTCTGATGTCAAGAAGAAACTAATCGCAAGTCCCGGCCCCATCTTAACAAAGGTTGCCAGATGTCAGTCCGTGACTCCTTATTCCCCTCTTGCTCTAATCGTGCCATTGCGAATGAGGCTTTAAGCCAGACTCCTCTATTCGGGGGGATAGAGTCTTTCCACTTTATACAGATCTCCCTCCGGGCGAGCAATATGAGGTATAGCAGCAGTCCCCTATGGATCTGAGATAGAGCCAAGTTAATCGCATCATTACCCCCAAAGAACACCAACTGGCAGTTGATCTCAATGTTGACTTCAAAGATATTGGATAAAGAGTCTCCCACATCCTTCCAGTACGATCTTAACTCCGGACATTCAAAAAAGATGTGGCTATCATCCGCATTTGCTGATTTACATCTAGGACATTTAGGCGGGGGGAGCGGAGCAAACTTGGCTATCTTGGCTGGGGTATAGTAAAGTCTGTTAAGAACAAAAAAATGATTCTTTTTTAAGCTGGCTGGTTTAATATATTTGTAAAGTAGTTTAAAAGATGGCTCAAAAAATCTTCAATATTTAGCTCAAGTGGAGATTGGTTCCAGACCGATGATTGTGGAGGAAGGTCTGTATCGTCTGCTTCAAGAAGCCTCGTATACCACATGGATATCTCTTTTTTTTTTGGCTGGACATTTTGCAATGGCCGCTCTAGCTCCCAATTGCCTCTTATTTCAGCCCCTTCTGCCTCATACCATGATTTAAGTTGGAAATACTTAAACTTAGAGAGTGCTGGGACTATCTTGGCTCTTAGAACCTTCCATGGAAGAATTCCATCTGCATCCATCAAATCAGACTACTTAGCCACACCTGCTCTCTTGATTGGTAACGCCAGGCTATCTCTAAGGCAGAGTGGGGTCCCAGGAGAATCCCATATGGGAGCAAAGTCAGAGAAATATCCAATACCCCATCGGCGTCTCACTTTAAGCCATGTCTCCAAAGCCGCCTTAAGGACCTTGAGACGCACACGTTTAAAAAATCTTGGAGCCCCGAACTTATATAGAAAACCTTCTCCTCCACTTCCCCCCTCGACCATTGCCATTTCACCAAGGAGCCTACTCCATGTTGTATCATCTGGGATTGAAAGCAGCATCCTAATACCTTTAAATTGAAAAGCAATTAAGTACCATCTAATATCGGGGAGGGCTAAACCACCTTTCGAGAGCCTCCTCCTCAGCTTTTTCCAGGACATCCTAGCGCTTTTATCCCCCCAGATAAAACTCCCAATTTTCCCCTGGATCTTACTAATACTTTTACTGGGGAAGGCTAAATGGACTGCATTAAACAGATAGGTCAACTTAGGGAGAATACTCATCTTCACCAGATTGACCCTCCCATAGATCGTCAAGGGAAGATTCCTCCATCTGGCGAAGAGGTGATCGATTTCCTTAGTAACTTTCTCCAAGTTGATCATGGGGATTTTATTAAGATCTTTGACAATTTTAATGCCCAGGTACTTAAATTCGTTGCTGATGGGGCCTCCCCTATAGTCGATGTTCCAACACATCACTTCCGTTTTAGAGGCATTAGCAAGATAGCCAGAAATGGAGCCAAATTCCTCCAACAGGTTTTCAACCGTGAAATAGTTGTCTCCGGATCACTAGTATATATAATGATATCATCAGCATACAGTGCTATTTTACAATGATAGTTTAGTGATTTAAAAGGACGAATTAAATCGTCTGACCTAACAGCTTGTGCCAAGGGCTCAATATAAATATCAAATAAGAGAGGGGATAAGGGGCATCCCAGCCTAGTCCCTCTCTGGATGTCAAAACTAGAAGTCAGGGTACCATTCAACAGGATCTTTGCGGAGGCTCCTCGGTAACAATTCCTCAAGGTCTGGACAAAGACAGGGCCCATGCCCAGGCCATCGAGAACCCCCCAAAGATACCTCCAACAAACCCTGTCGAAGGCTTTGGCGGCGTCCAAGGCCACCACTGCCAAAGGATCAGATCTCACCACAGCCAAATCAATATTCCCAATCAACAGTTGGGTCTGTTCCTGAATGAACCTCCCTGCAATAAAGCCCTTCTGGTCAATATTAATCAGACTAGGAACCAGTTTAGCCATCCTCCCTGCCAAAATGGCCATAAAGATCTTATAATAGGCTTTTAGCAGGGAGATCGGACGGTAGGAATCAGCCTTTAGTGGGTCTTTCCCTGGCTTCAATATTAAAACGATGGTAGCTTCCTTCCAGGATCTAGGGACCACACCTATTGTACTATAAACTGAGTTAAAAAGAGTATACAGTACCGGGATCAACTCATCCGAAAGAAGTTTATAAACCTCATTTCTGCCACCCCTGCCACCCCTTTCGGCACGGTGTGGCATACATGCCACACCATGCAGGAACATTCAGTCAGTGCTCACACGGCTGCGGTCTGCATGTCAGTCTCTCCCATGAGCCTAACAGACCACCGCTGTCAGACCACCGCTGCAGCCCCTGCCCGCCATGGACTATACTTGCAATCCGGCGGGCCGGCGCACTACGGCCTTGGCGGTCCTCGAGTGGGCGGCGTAGTGAAGGTGCCACTCGAGAACCACCAAAGTCGTAATAATGCCCTAAATGTTGATTTTTGGAGATGTCACTATAAATGTTGCTTGAAATGAAAATAACATCCTTGAAATTCTTTTGTAAGGATGTGTCTTCAGGATTGTTTAAAGCATTGTTTGTTCCAAATTCATAATTATTTTACTTGACTTATCTTAATTTTTGCAGTTTCAAACAATGCAAACTTGGCCCAGGACATCAGAGCGCTTTATGTGACCACCAGGTTATCTTACACAAGGTCAGATTTTTTAAGGCACAGGAAGATTAAGTGAGTTGCCCAGACACCCAAGGTGTTGAGCCAACACCAGAACAAAAAGCTGATTCCCCAGTTCCCAAGTGACAACTCTGGCAGTTATGTCTGATCGCCTATTTTTTTTTGTCATAATTATTAGTGCTTTCTTTTATAATTCATAGTAACTCCTGAGGTGTGGTGGTTTATTTATTGGGTTAGAGTTTATCAATTAGTGGTATGTTAGTGTTTTGGGGCTGGGTGTGAATACTGTTTATCTGTGTGAACCGTAAAGTATAGAATATAAAACTGCCATCCAGTAGACAAATAGAACATTGTGTTAGGGTTTGTATATTGTTAGCTGTGCTGAAAAGTATAAATATTTTTTTCTTGCTTTTGTCATCATGGAGAATTAAGTTCTCCATTGTGTGAGCCCTTTTTTTGATGGTCAGGAATATCTATCTCCTCAAACCATTTTAGAGCTCTTATGATATGTCTTCTTCTTGTGCTAGTAATTAGTCTCTTTAAATTTGGTATAAAAAAACTGTCTCATTACTTTCTCCCAAACATTAGTCTTTTAAAATTGGGCCTGTTGGTACTTAAGAGCTAGTGCTTGTGGTATATTATGGATCTGCACTTCATCTGCATTTGAGATGTCATCAGTGATGTCACTGACAATGTCATGAGTGATGCAATATGTGAGGTCAGAAGGAGTGCATGACGGGGGTGTAAGTTATAGTCATCTGTGGTAGCTATAACTGCTGAATATCTATGGTTTTATATTGGTAAAACGTCAACTTAACTATAACATCCCTGTAACCTTTGGCTTTTTCAGTGAATTTTAAAGCTTTTTAAAATTCTATATCCTAATTATAACGTCCTGGGAACCTTTATTTTTTTCAGTGTATTTCAGAGGTTTTTCAAATTCCATTTCCAAATTATTTTGTCCCTGTACTATTTAGTTTTTTTTAGTACATTTTAAGAGTTTATTTTTTGTACTATGTATAGTACAATTTAATTTTATTTTTAATTCAGTAATTTTTTTGGAACTGTACACATTCATTTTTTTTATAAATATACTTTATATGTATATTTTAAAAGGTAAAAAACAAATATCTACTTAATGTAAAATATATAGGGCCTAATTACGATGTCAGTTGGAGTTGCCTCCGACTGACACCGTTTCGAGGAAGGAACCGCTCGACCACAGGTCAGCGGTTCCAAAAATGTGGCCGCACATGGTGCGGTCGCAAACTTCTATTTTTAAATGGGAGCTTGTGCGGCAGGCTGAAAATGGCTGCAGCACAAATTCCCATTGAAAATGGAAGTTTATAAACATCCCTGCACCATGGGTACCCTCCCAGGCCCAAATATGGAGTGCCAGGGGGAAAGGGTCCCTGCTAGTGGCCCACAAAGTCAGTTTGCCACAGCCAATCCTTGTCATAAACCGACATCATAATCCCGTCAGCCGAAACGTCACCCTTAAGTGATTATGTTGCAGTTCCGACATGCCCTTCTGAACCAAGTCAGAGTCCCCCGCCGGTTTAAACTCAAACCGCTGTAATCCTAATGCGCCGGTCAGAGTTTAAACCTACAATGTTGGTCTGAAAGCCCCCGACCAGCAGTCGGAGGCTTTCCGAGCAACATTGTAATTAGGCCCAAAATGTTTTTGGAAATATAATTAGATAATTGGTATTTTTAATAATTTTTTTGTTCTGCTCTACTTCTGCAGGTCCGAAAACAAAGATGTGACTACAAGTACTCTAATGTTTACAATTCCGATCACGTGATTGTGGTGAATCCGCGAATTCTGATTCACAGATTTGTCAAAAATGTTAAAAATTATTTTAAATATGTACCTCTCTCTATTTTCATTAATAATATCAGTATGACCATATTTCTCAGTATATGTATATATATATATATAATATTGGTACCCCGCACTTCCCTTCACATTAGCCACTGCCGTAACAGAAGGCCACAGGAAGACAGCGCCATACAGTCAGAGAGCACTCCAGGTTTGTAGCTTCTTTTGAGATTTTATTCTTCTTTCATTATATTTTAATTTTAGCAAAGTGCCAGTGCATTTGGAAAAAACAGACCTATGCGTTTCGGCCAGAGTCCTTCGTCTGGGTCATAGAGTGTTAAGTGCAGAGTGTATTTAAAAGGGGCTTGATCAGTCCCTCCCTCCCCCATTGGAAGATATTATTAAAGGAATATACATATAATTTTAAAGTTGTGCCATTCAGTTTGGTATGCAATCAACATTCCTGATTTCCCAACACTAGAAGATTAGTGGAAATGGCTTAGAGATTCTTTTAGGGGGATGATGAAACATTTAATTATATGGTGAGTAATGCATTCTGGTAAAGTACCAGTTGCTCTATTGAAATACATATAGCGGTATAGTCACTAAAGATATATATATATATATATATATGTTTATATATATATTCACTGAAAAAAACCACAGGTTTCAGGGACGTTATAGTTAGTTAGACATTTCACTCGTACAAAACCAGAGAAATTCGGCCGTTATAGTTAGTTCAGCTAACTATAACTCGCGCCCCGTAATGCACTGCTGATGACGTCACATATTACATCATTCATGACATGGTCAGTGACATCACTGATGACATCACTGATGACATCTCAAATTACATCACTGATGATATCATCCACGTGATAATCTGATGCATCTCCTTATACCCTAATATAACCTTTGATACACCCACTCTAAAATACAGACTACCATTTTCGAAACCATAGACACACCAATACCAGTTACTACATACCCACTCACTGATTCCTAGGTCTACACACACATCCACTCATTCACCCATACAGTCACTCATACATGCAGTCACTCATCAATACGGCACTATCATATGCACTCATACACCTAAGACACTCACAGACTGCCACTCATCCATAGAGTTACTCACACACCTAGTCAGTCATGCAAAGAATCAATCATACTCCCATTTACTCACCTATACAGTTATACACACACACTACATCACTTATTCATACATATAATAACACATACTTATACTCTTATACAATCACTAATACAAACACACACTCATCCATACAGCCACTCTCACAATCACTCACTCTCACATATAGCCATTTATATACTCCAACACTCACATATACTGCCTTTTACATATGTAGTTACTCACACATGTACCACTGAGACATCCATTCACTCACCAACGCACCCATACACACACTCACCCACCCATACAGTCCATCACAGATGCACTCTTGAAGCCATACACCCAGTGAATCACCCACTCAAACATCTATGCACAGAGTCACACACCTCCCACCCACACACACAGACACTCAGGCACCCACACAGATACTCAGACAACCAATCAATAACCCATATAGACACTCATTTAGTTACTCACCAACCCATGCAACCGCTTACGCACCAACTGACAGGCTGATACAGACATTTACACAGTTTGGTCACTAACCCATGCATTCAGTAAAACACGTTTAATCGCTCACTTATACAGACAGTCACGCACCTACTAAATCATCCATTCAGACACTTATACACCCACTCATTCTTCAATACACCTTCGCATATATATATATATATAAGACATATTTAAACTTTACAGAAACACACAGTCACTGGATGATGTCATCAGTGATGTCATCATTGATGTCATTTGAGATGTCATCAATGATGTCATCAGTGATGTCACTGACCATGTCATGAATGATGTAATATGTGACGTCATCAGCAGTGCATTGCGGGGGCACGAGTTATAGTTAGCTGCACTAACTATAACGGCCGAATTTCTCTGGTTTTGTACGAGTGAAATGTCTAACTAACTATAACGTCCCTGAAACCTATGGTTTTTTCAGTGAATGTCTAAGGTTTTTTAAATGCTAATTTCTAACTATAACGTCCCTGAACCCTATGGTTTTTTCTGTGAATTTCAAAGGTTTTTTAAATGATAATTTCTAACTATAACGTCCCTGAAACCTATGAGTTTTTCAGTGCATTTCGAAGGTTTTTTAAATGCTAATTTCTAACTATTCCTACAGAGGTAGGACATGTGCAGAAAGAGGAAGAAAAGCGCAGAAAGAAACAAGAGAAATGCAGAAAGAGGCAACAGAAGTCCAGAAAGATGAAGAAAGTTGCAGAAAGAAGCAAGAGATATGCAGAAAGAACCAACAGAGGTGCAGAAAGAGGCCTTCTTGGAATGTCATCCTGTGCCCCCAACTTTTTGCTGACTGGTACTGGTGGTAACTGACTCTGACTTACCAGGCCCGGTGCCAGTGCTATGCTGAAAGACACTTAGAATACAGTGAAAACACCTACATACACTAGGGTACACTATGGGTTGGGGTACCCCTGTGATTGGCATGAACTCCCTTAAGGCCCTAGTACATAATAGGGCAGGGGGATTAAAACTACCTCTAAGTCAGAGGTGCAGAAAGAGGCAAGAGAAGTGCAGAAAGAAGCAACAGAGGTGCTGAAAGAGGCAAGAGAGGTACAGAAAGAAGCAAGAGCAGTGGAGAATGAACCAACAGAGGTGCAAAAAGAGGCAAGAGGGGTGCAGAAAAAGGTAGGAGGGGTGCAAAAAGAGACAAGAGAGATACAGAAAGAGGAAGGAGGAGTGCAGAAAGAAGGAAGAGAAGTGCAGAAAGAAGTAACAGAGGTGCTGAAAGAGGCGCGAAGGGTGCAGAAAGAGGCAAGAGAAGTATAGAAAAAAGCAACAGAGGTGCCGAAAGAGGCAAGAGAGGTGCAGAAAGAACCAACAGAGGTGCAAAAAGAGGCACGAGCAGTGCAGAAAGAACCAAGAGATGTGCAGAATGAGGCAAGAGACGTGCAGAAAGAGGCAAGAGAAGTGTGGAAAAAGGAAGAAGGGTGCAGAAAGAAGCAAGAGAGGTGTTGAAAGAGGCAAGAGAAGTGCAGAAAGAAGTAAGAGAAATGCATAAAAAGGGAAGACGAGTGCAGAAAGAGACAACATGGGTGCAGAAAGAGACAACAGGGGTGCAGAAAGAAGCAAGAGAGGTGCAGAAAGAGACAATACAAGTGCAGAAAGAAGCAACAGAGGTGCAGAAAGAGTCAAGAGGGGTGCAGAAAGAGGAGAGAGAAGTGCAGAAAGAAGCAAAAGAGGTGCAGAAAGAGGCAAGAGGGGTGCAGAAAGAGGCAAGAGCAGTGCAGAAAGAACCAAGAGAAGTGCAGAAAGAGGCAAGAGAGTTGCAGAAACAGGTAAAAGGGGTGCAGAAAGAGGGAACAGGTATGCAGACAGAGGTGCAAACAGAAGCAAGAGCAGTGCAGAAACAACCAACAGAGGTGCAGAAAGAGGCAAGAAAACTGCAGAAAAAGGCAAGAGAGGTGCAGAAAGAGGCAAGAGAAGTGCAGAAAGAAGCAAGAGAGGTGCAGAAAGAGGCAAGAGAAGTGCAGAAAGAAGCAAGAGAGGTACAGAAAGAGGGAACAGGGGTGCAGAAAGAGGTAGGAGGGATACAGAAATGTGCACAAGAGGTGCAGAAAGAAGCAAGAGCAATGCATAAAGAAGCAAGAAAAGTGCAGAAAGAAGGAAGAGAGGTGGAGAAATAGGGAAGAGGGGTGCAGAAAGAGGCATGAGGGATGCAAAAATTTGCAAAAGAGGTGCAGAAAGAAGCAAGAGAAGTTCAGAAAGAACCAACAGAGGTGCAAAAAGAGGCAAGAGGGGTGCGGAAATAGGTAGGAGAGGTGCAGAAAGAGGCAAGAGAGGTACAGAAAGAGGCAGGAGGGGTGCAGAAAGAAGGAAGAGAAGTGCAGAAGGAAGCAACAGAGGTGCTGAAAGAGGCGCAAAGAGTGCAGAAAGAGTCAAGAGAAGTGCAGAAAGAAGCAACAGAGGTACAGAAAGAGGCAAGAGAGGTGCAGAAAGAGGAAAGAGAGGTGTAGAAAGAGACAACAGGGGTGCAGAAAGAAGCAAGACAAATGCAGAAAGAAGCATGGAAAGTGCAGAATGAAGCAACAGGGGTGCAGAAAGAGGCAAGAGAAGTGCAGAAACAAGCAACAGAGGTGCAGAAACAAGCAAGAGATGCGCACAAAAAGGCAAGAGATGTGTAGATAAAAGCAAGACTTGTGCAGAAAGAGGCAAGAGAAGTGCAAAAAGAACCAACAGAGGTGCAAAAAGAGGCAAGAGGGGTGCAGAAAAAGGTAGGAGGGGTGCACAAAGAGACAAGAGAGGTACAGAAAGAAGCAGGAGGAGTGCAGAAAGAAGGAAGAGAGGTGCAGAAAGAAGTAACAGAGGTGCTGAAAGAGGCGCGAAGGGTACAGAAAGAGGCAAAAGAAGTACAGAAAAAAGCAACAGAGGTGCCTAAAGAGGCAGGAGAGGTGCAGAAAGAAGCAAGTGAAGTGCAGAAAGAGGCAACAGAGGTGCAGAAAGACGCAAGAGAGGTGCACAAACAAGCAAGAGAAGTGCAGAAAGAGGCAAGAGAATTGCTGAAAGAAGCAACAGAGGTGTAGAAAGAAGCAAGGGAAGTGCAGAAAGAACCAACAGAGGTGCACAAAGAGGCAAGAGGGGTGCAGAAGGAGGCAAGAGCAGTGCAGAAAGAACCAAGAGATGTGCAGAATGAGGCCAGAGACATGCAGAAAGAGGCAAAAGATATGCAGAAAAAGGAAGAAGGGTGCAGAAAGAAGCAGGAGAGGTGCAGAAAGAGGCGAGAGAAGTGCAGAAAGAAGCAAGAGAGGTGCAGAAAGAGGCAAGAGAAGTGCAGAAAGAAGCAAGAGAGGTGCAGAAAGAGGGAAGACGAGTGCAGAAAAAGACAACAGGGGTGCAGAAAGAGGCAACAGGGGTGCAGAAAGAAGCAACAGAGGTGCAGAAAGAGTCAAGAGGGGTGCAGAAAGAGGAGAGAGAAGTGCAGAAAGAAGCAAAAGAGGTGCACAAAGAGGCAAGAGGGTGCAGAAAGAGGTAAGAGCAGTGCAGAAAGAACCAAGAGATGTGCAGAATGAGGCAAGAGATGTGCAGAAAGAGGCAAGAGATGTGCAGAAAAAGGAAGAAGGTTGCAGAAAGAAACAAGAGAAGTGCAGAAAGAGGCAAGTGAGGTGCAGAAGGAGGCAAGAGAACTGCAGAAAGAGGCAAGAGAGTTACAGAAACAGGTAAAAGGGGTGCAGAAAGAGGGAACAGGTATGCATACAGAGGCAAGAGGGGTGCAGAAAGAGGGAAGAGGGGTACAGAAAGAGGCAAGAGTAATGCAGAAATGTGCAACAGAGGTGCAAAAAGAAGCAAGAGCAGTGCAGAAAGAACCAACAGAGGTGCAGAAAGAGGCAAGAGAACTGCAGAAAAAGGCAGGAGAGGTGCAGAAAGAGTCAAGAGAGGTGCACAAAGAGGCAAAAGGGGTACAGAAAGAGGCAAGAGGGGTGTAGAAAGGAGCAAGAGAAGTGCAGAAAGAAGCAACAGAGGTGCTTAAAGAGGCAAGAGGGGTACAGAAAGAGGCAAGAGAAGTGCAGAAAGAAGCAACAGAGGTGCCAAAAGAGGCAAGAGAGGTGCACAAACTGGCAAGAAAGGTACAGAAAGAGAGAACAGGGGTGCAGAAAGAGGTAAGATGGATACAGAAATTTGCACGAGAGGTGCAGAACGAAGCAAGAACGGAGCAGAAAGAAGCAAGAAAAGTGCAGAAAGAAGGAAGAGAGGTGGAGAAATAGGAAGAGGGGTGCAGAAAGAGGCATGAGGGATGCAGAAATTTGCAAAAGAGGTGTAGAAAGAAGCAAGAGAAGTGCAGAAAGAACCAACAGAGGTGCAAAAAGAGGCAAGAGGGGTACAGAAATAGGTAGGAGAGGTGCAGAAAGAGGCAAGAGGGGTACAGAAAGAGGCAGGAGGGGTGCATAAAGAAGGAAGAGAAGTGCAGAAAGAAGCAACTGAGGTGCTGAAAGAGGCGCAAAGAGTGCAGAAAGAGTCAAGAGAAGTGCAGAAAGAAGCAACAGAGGTACAGAAAGAGGCAAGAGAGGTGCAGAAAGAGGGAAGAGAGGTGTAGAAAGACGCTAGAGAGTTGCACAAAGAGGGAAGACGGGTGCAGAAAGAGGCAAGAGGGGTGCAGAAACAGGCAAGAGAACTGCAGAAAGAGACAACAGGGGTGCAGAAAGAAGCAAGACAGATGCAGAAAGAAGCATGGAAAGTGCTGAATGAAGCAACAGGGATGCAGAAAGAGGCAAGAGAAGTGCAGAAAGAAGCAACAGAGGTGCAGAAAGAGTAAGAAATGTGCAGAAAGAGGCAAGAGAAGTGCAGAAACATGCAAGAGAAGTGGAGAATGAGGCAAAAGAAATGCAGAAACAGGCAAAAGATGCACACAAAAAGGCAAGAGATGTGCAGAAAAAAGCAAGGCTTGTGCAGAAAGAGGCAAGAGAAGTGCAAAATGAACCAGCAGAGGTGCAAAAAGAGGCAAGAGGGGTGCAGAAAAAGGTAGGAGGGGTGCACAAAGAGACAAGAGAGGTAGAGAAAGAAGCAGGAGGAGTGCAGAAAGAAGGAAGAGAAGTGCATAAAGAAGTAACAGAGGTGCTGAAAGAGGCGCGAAGGGTACAGAAAGAGGCAAGAAAAGTACAGAAAAAAGCAACAGAGGTGATTTAAGAGGCAAGAGAGGTGCAGAAAGAAGCAAGTGTAGTGCAGAAGGAGGCAACAGAGGTGCAGAAAGACGCAAGAGAGGTGCACAAACAAGCAAGAGAAGTGCAGAAAGAGGCAAGAGAATTGCTGAAAGAAGCAACAGAGGTGTAGAAAGAAGCAAGGGAAGTGCAGAAAGAACCAACAGAGGTGCAAAACGAGGCAAGATGGGTACAGAAAGAGGAGAGAGAAGTGCAGAAAGAAGCAAAAGAGGTGCTGAAAGAGGCAAGAGGGGTGCAGAAAGAGGCAAGAGCAGTGCAGAAAGAACCAAGAGATGTGCAGAATGAGGCAAGAGACGTGCAGAAAGAGGCAAGAGAAGTGCAGAAAGAAGCAAGAGAGGTACAGAAAGAGGGAAGACGAGTGCAGAAAGAGACAACAGGGGTGCAGAAAGAGGCAACAGGGGTGCAGAAAGAGGCAACAGGGGTGCAGAAAGAAGCAAGAGATGTCAGGAACTGATCGTATTGCACCTACCTCGTCGTGGTCTGAAGACTACATATCCCAGGGTGCCTAGCGTAGGAGGGGCTATATTCATGCGGGACGCACACCGGCCGGTGTGCGTAATTCTGTTTCCTGTTCCTCTCTCTCGGTGGAGAGAGAGTTCTGTATTCCTTAGTTTGGACCGAAGCGGCACAACGGCAAGTAGCGTCTGGGAGCTGGCGCCCTGAAAGTTAGAACACAGACGTGTTTGGCTGGAGTTGTCGGGCGAAGGAAGCGGCTCGCGAATAGCAGGCTGTAGCTTGCAATCGGACACAGTGAGTGCTTTTGGCTTATCACGGAGGATTTCCCGTGAGCAAGCCCTTCTGTTTTTGTATACTTGGGAGCTCGGAGGAACCGGAGCATCTTGACTTTTGTTACCGAGCGGAATGCGGGGGTGAATTTAACCACGCATTACCGTCTCGCCTGTCACAGGAGTGACTTGCTTTTACTTCTATGAACCTGGAATCGGCAAACCTGAGCGGAATGCAGTGGTGAAGCAAACCACGCATTGCCGTTTTCGAGGTTGTGTTTTTCTTACCTTTCTTTCGTTTCATTTCAGCGGAGGACAAGTATTTAATTACTAGAGCGGAATGCTGTGGTTAGCTACCACGCATTACCGTGTCTGGATTGGTTTTCTTGGCTTTTCATTTGAATCATAACTTTGTGTAGTACCGTGGGCTTGAATTCATTCTGGAGACTTATCCAGGACATCGTGCATGGTTCATGCATGCTTATGGATTACTATACTATCCGGTATAGTTCGTTTACGTTCATTCTGTCTTCCATGTGCAGACATTACTTATGCTGGTATGTATGTGGAGTGCTTGATGTATTGTCTTTTTATACGAGTTCTGATAACCAGAGTACCTTCATGTATGTCTATTCTGTGTTATAGATATCATTCCGGATCTATGGGAGATTATCAGTTGCCTAGGGATTACTGAAAGACTGCCCATAAAACAAGGTATAAAGAGATCCTAGCGAGAATATATGAGAGTAGTTGCATTACTGCTTGTTGTTTTATGCTCTTGTTCTTTGTTGTTACAGGTTCTTTTCCCCGCTGTCCTTTCCCTATCCTTTCCCTCGCCTGATCGCCCTAATACTCTGTGTTCATATCCAGAGTTGGGGATGTCAGGAGGTGGACCCTTTATTGCTGCACCTGGATTCTGAGGAGTTTCTTCTACATAGGAAGAGAAACCTGACAGAATTACACACCCACGAAACACACTCTTCCCGGTCCCGGTGTAGCAATAATATGGCATCCATGGAAGATGTCCTTCATGCCCTAGTGTTGGTTCAACAGGAACTGGCTTCTTCCAAAGCGGAAACTGCCGCTTTACGGGAGAAAGTAGAGAAATTAACCAGAAACCCTTTCGACGCCACAGCAGCAGCCTCTCAAATTCATGTCACAGTACCGCCTCCCATACCCTTAGATAGTCCTGAGAGATATGCGGGGATCGTCTGAAAATTCAGGTGTTTCTGACACAGATCATGTTGCATTTCTCTTGCAAACCTGCTTCTTTCCCAAATAACCATTCTAGGGTGGCTTTTGCAATCTCGTATTTGGTAGGTGATGCGGCCAGTTGGGCTGTTCCTCTGGTTAGAAATAACGATGCCGTGCTATCTGATTGGTCCGCTTTTAGAGCAGAATTTGAGAGAGTGTTCGATAGAAGGGCGACTACTTTTAGTGCTGACCGTGAATTGTTAGATCTGAAACAAGGAAGGAATGATTTGATAACCTATCTCACCAAGTTTAAACGGTTGGTGGCAGAAACGGCCTGGCCCGAGGAGAAAAGAATGTCTCTTTTTTATCAAGGATTAAGGGATGACATGAAAGATGTACTGGCCCAAATTGACCCCCAACCGACGAATTGTACCGATATGATCAATTTGACGCTAAGACTGGATAGTAGAATATCGGAGAGAGGTGGGGACAGGAAGAAATCAGACAGAGGGTATTATCGATCGGATAGGCCTCCTAGCAGGGCAGCGACCGGTACCGAGGCTGGGGCTGAACCTATGGAGATAGGTGCCATAAGAGCCCCTTTGACCCGAGAAGAAAGGGATAGCAGAAGAGTACAAGGATTGTGTATGTACTGTGGGAGAAAGGGACATTATGTGAGAAGTTGTCCTTCTAAGCCCAAAACCTCCGGCCCTTGGTCGCAAAATAAGAAGGTGGCTGTATCCGTTTCACGACCAGAGATAGGGACTCTTGGGGAGTTAGGAATAGAAGGGGAAACAGGTAAGGAATGAAAGCTTCCTTCCTTATCTACTGTCGCCTTGCAAGACACTGAACCACACATTGTGCTCCCTATGTGTTTGGAGTGCAATCACCGGTTCCATCAGGTGTTAGTAATGTTGGACTCAGGTGCTACTGGGAACTTCATAGACAGTGGGTTGGTAACACGTTTGGCCCTACATAGAGTGACTAGGGAGAACCCGGAGGAAGTATTGGCCGTGGACGGCAAACCTCTAAAATCTGGTCTCCTTACTGAGCATACAGAGACTGTTCTTCTATCCGTTGAAACTGTTAATGGGAATCATGTGGAGGAATTGACTTTAAACTTTATTGAGGCTCCACAGTATGAGGTGATTCTAAGGATGCCTTGGTTGTGCCATCACAATCCCGCCATTGATTGGAGGAATAAAACAGTCAGTTTTATGTCAGAAGTTTGTCAGGGCCATTATATGCAGATTATATCTTCCCAGGCTGCGGCTTTAATGTATCCATTTGTCGTGGAAACTGCAGTTGAGAAGGAGATGTCACTACCTTTGGAATATGAGAGCTTTTCAGACGTTTTTAGCGAGACTCAGGCCGAACAACTCCCGCCTCATCGGGAGTATGATTGTCGCATTGACTTGGTGGAAGGAGCCAATATTCCTGCTTGTAGAGTGTATGCCTTGTCCGTGCCAGAAACGAAACATCTGAGGGAATACCTTGACCAATATCTGGAGATTGGGTTTATTAGACCTTCCCGTTCCCCGGCAGCATCTCCACTTTTCTTTATAGCTAAAGCTAATGGTGATCTGAGGGCATGCATAGATTACCGAATGCTGAACAAAAACACTGTATGCAATCGATACCCTTTACCACTCATCTCGGTTTTGCTGGATCAGGTGAGGGAGGCTAAAATTTATACCAGACTAGACTTAAGAGGGGCTTACCACCTGGTGCGTATCAGGGCCGGGGATGAGTGGAAGACCGCCTTTAAGACACAATATGGACTATAAGAGTATACTGTAATGCCGTTTGGTCTTTGCAATGCTCCAGCGGCATTTCAGTATTTCCTCAATGATGTCCTTAAAGAGTATGTGGACCACTTTGTAGTGGTTTACATTGATGACATCCTGATCTATTCCAACAACAGACAGGTACACAGGGAACAAGTCATCCGGGTGTTAGAAAGGTTGAGGGAACATCACTTATACTGTAAACTGAGCAAGTGTGAGTTCAGTGTGGGTGAGGTTGAATTTCTAGGGGTTATGCTTCATCCGGAAGGGTTGCACATGGCAGAACGTAAAGTACAAGCAGTACTGGATTGGCAAACCCCCAAAAACGTGAGAGATGTACAATGTTTTCTGGGATTTGCGAATTACTATCGCAGATTCATTATGCAATTCTCTCAGGTCATAGTCCCTATCTCACGGTTGCTCCGTAAAGGGGTTCCTTTCCACTGGTCTCAAGAGGCAGAGGAAGCTTTCACTTTTTTGAAACGAGCATTCACTACTGCACCTGTTCTCTCACATCCCAAGCTGGAACACCCTTTTGTGGTAGAAGCGGATGCCTCAGATGAGGCAATTGGGGCCATCCTTTCACAAAGAGACAAGGTGTCCGGGCAACTTCATCCAGTGGCCTATCTGTCCAAAAAACTGAACCCGGCGGAGAGGAATTATACCATCGCCGAAAAAGAACTTCTGGCGATTAAGAAGGCCTTTCAGGAATGGAGACAGTATTTATGGGGGGCTCGCCATCCCATTACCGTTTACTCGGACCATAGAAATTTACAGTACATGAGAACTGCTCGACATCTTTCTCAACGACAAATGAGATGGATGCTGTTTTTTGCCGAATATGATTTCTTGGTTACCTTTAGGCCTGGAACAGACAATCGCAAGGCTGACTCATTGTCCAGACTGGAATCGGTGGAAGCCCATAAGGAAAAAGTGTCCAAAGCAATAATTGAACCCTCCAAGGTGCTATGTGTGGTGAAAGTAGAAAACTTTCTGGAGGAGGTTAGACGTCAAAAGAAGAAGACGGTGTGGGAGACATGGGCGGGACAAGAAGCCAATCGCACAGTAAAACAAGGGTTGCCTTTCTATCAAGGCAAATTATACCTGCCCACGCATGAGTTGCAAAAGAAGGCTTTTATTTGGTGCCATGTATCGCCATTGGCCGGACACCCTGGAATACTTAAAACAATTTGGTTGGTGCAAAGGCATTTTTGGTGGGAAACCGTAAACAAAGATGTCGCAATTTGGATGGCCCAATGTGAGGAATGTGCCAGAGCCAAGAGCGCTAACACCAAGAAGAAGGGGTTGCTCTTGCCATTACCTACTCCTCAAAGACCGTGACAAACCTTCAGTCTGGATTTCATAACGGGGTTACCACTTGAACAGGGATTCTCAGCCGTTCTGGTGGTAATCGACAGCCTCACGAAGCTGGGGCATTTTATTCCTTGTAAAAACCTGCCTACGGCGGGACAAACTGCTCAGCTACTACTGAGTAATGTCATCAGAATACACGGTTTGCCGGAAGCCATCGTTTCTGACAGAGGGCCCCAGTTCATAGCTCGGTTCTGGACAATGTGGTGCAAGGCTTTGCATATTGATTCTACGCTCTCTACAAGTTTCCATCCACAAACCGATGGACAGACAGAGAGACTTAACCAGACTCTGAAGAAGTATCTCCGGTGCTATGCTAAAGAGGCGCAGGACTCATGGGTGTCGCTCTTGTGGGTGGCCGAACTGGCTTACAATAACGCTTGGCATTGTTCGGTGGGGGTATCCCCTTTCCGTGCAACCTTTGGTTATGATGCTAAAATACTGCCCATCAGTCTTCCAGCGGACATTGCAGACCAGCCCACGGTACAGGAACATGTAAAGACCTTGCGAACAGTGCATCAGAGGGTGCGACAGCATTTGACACAGGCCAAACAGGTCTATAAGAAATGGGAGGATCTCCACAGACAGGTTGGGCCGGTATATCGGGTGGGTGACCGGGTGTGGTTGTCCACAAAGAACATCCGGTTTAAATTACGCAGTGTGTTCCATCCAAGGTACATCGGCCCCTATACGGTGATCAAGAGGATCAATCCAGTTGCTTACAAACTGAAATTGCCTGGTAGCCTTCATATCCACCCTGTCTTTCACTGCAGTCTCCTGAAACCAGCTGCTGCGGCGCGGCGACGTGCGCCTCCTCCGGTGTCCTGTGATGGGGGTCTCGAATATGTGGTTCAGTGTATTCGTGACTCTAAGTGGAAAAGGGGTGGTCTGTGGTATCTCATCTCTTGGAAAGGATATTCAGCAGAGGATGACTCTTGGGAACCTTGGCATAATGTGCATGCCCCTGTTGCTGTCCGCTCTTTCCATAGGAGGTTTCCCAACCGGCATGGTCCTAGGAGGCGCCTGGCAGGAGGGCCTACTGTCAGGAACTGATCGTATTGTGCCTACCTCGTCGTGGTCTGAAGACTACATATCCCAGGGTGCCTAGCGTAGGAGGGGCTATATTCATGCGGGAGGCACACCGGCTGGTGTGCGTAATTCTGTTTCCTGTTCCTCTCTCTCGGTGGAGAGAGAGTTCTGTATTCCTTGGTTTGGACCAAAGCGGCACGGCGGCAAGTAGCGTCTGGTAGCTGGCGCCCTGAAAGTTAGAACACAGACGTGTTCGGCTGGAGTTGTTGGGTGAAGGAAGCGGCTCGTGAATCGCAGGCTGTAGCTTGCAATCGGACACAGTGAGTGCTTTTGGCTTATCACGGAGGATTTCCCGTGAGCAAGCCCTTCTGTTTTTGTATACTTGGGAGCTCGGAGGAACCGGAGCTTCTTGACTTTTGTTACGGAGCGGAATGCGGGGGTGAATTTAACCACGCATTACCGTCTCGCCTGTCACAGGAGTGACTCGCTTTTACTTCTATGAACCTGGAATCGGCAAACCTGAGCGGAATGCAGTGGTGAAGCAAACAACGCATTGCCGTTTTCGAGGTTGTGTTTTTCTTACCTTTCTTTCGTTTCATTTCAGCGGAGGACAAGTATTTAATTACTAGAGTGGAATGCTGTGGTTAGCTACCACGCATTACCATGTCTGGATTGGTTTTCTTGGCTTTTCATTTGAATCATAACTTTGTGTAGTACCGTGGGCTTGAATTCATTCTGGAGACTTATCCAGGACATCGTGCATGGTTCATGCATGCTTATGGATTACTATACTATCCGGTACAGTTCGTTTACGTTCATTCTTTCTTCCATGTGCAGACACTACTTATGCTGGTATGTATGTGGATTGCTTGATGTATTGTCTTTTTATACGAGTTGTGATAACCAGAGTACCTTCATGTATGTCTATTCTGTGTTATAGATATCATTCCGGATCTATGGGAGATTATCAGTTGCCTAGGGATTACTGAAAGACTGCCCATAAAACAAGGTATAAAGAGAACCTAGCGAGAATATATGAGAGTAGTTGCATTACTGCTTGTTGTTTTATGCTCTTGTTCTTTGTTGTTACAGGTTCTTTTCCCCGCTGTCCTTTCCCTATCCTTTCCCTCGCCTGATCGCCCTAACACTCTGTGTTCATATCTAGAGTTGGGGATGTCAGGAGGTGGACCCTTTATTGCTGCACCTGGATTCTGAGGAGTTTCTTCTACATAGTAAGAGAAACCTGACAAGAGAGGTGCAGAAAGAGATAAAACAAGTGCAGAAAGAAGCAACAGAGGTGCAGAAAGAGTCAAGAGGGGGGCAGAAAGAGGAGAGAGAAGTGCAGAAAGAAGCAAAAGAGGTGCACAAAGACGCAAGAGGGGTGCAGAAAGAGGCAAGAGCAGTGCAGAAAAAACCAAGAGATGTGCAGAATGAGGCAAGAGACGTGCAGAAAGAGGCAAGAGATGTGCAGAAAGAGACAACAGGGGTGCAGAAAGAGACAACTGGGGTGCAGAAAGAAGCAAGAGAGGTGCAGAAAGAGGCAATACAAGTGCAGAAAGAAGCAACAGAGGTGCATAAAGAGTCAAGAGGGGTGCAGAAAGAGGAGAGAGAAGTGCAGAAAGAAGCAAAAGAGGTGCAGAAAGAGGCAAGAGCGGTGCAGAAAGAGGCAAGTGCAGTGCAGAAAGAACGAAGAGATGTGCAGAATGAGACAAGAGACGTGCAGAAAGAGGCAAGAGATGTGCAGAAAAAGGAAGAAGGGTGCAGAAAGAAAGAAGAGAAGTGCAGAAAGAGGCAAGTGAGGTGCAGAAGGAGGCAAGAGAACTGCAGAAAGAAGCAAGAGAGTTGTAGAAACAGGTAAAAGGGGTGCAGAAAGAGGGAACAGGTGTGCAGACAGAGGCAAGAGGGGTGCAGAAAGAGAGAAGAGGGGTACAGAAAGAGGCAAGAGGGGTGCAGAAATTTGCAACAGAGGTGCAAAAATAAGCAAGAGCAGTGCAGAAAGAACCAACAGAGGTGCAGAAAGAGGCAAGAGAACTGCAGAAAAAGGCAAGAGAGGTGCAGAAAGAGTCAAGAGAGGTGCACAAAGAGGCAAAAGGGGTACAGAAAGAGGCAAGAGAAGTGCATAAAGAAGCAACAGAGGTGCCGAAAGAGGCAAGAGAGGTGCACAAACAGGCAAGAAAGGTACATAAAGAGGGGACAGGGGTGCAGAAAGAGGTAAGAGGGATACAGAAATTTGCACGAGAGGTGCAGAACGAAGCAAGAGCAGTGCAGAAAGAAGCAAGAAAAGTGCAGAAAGAAGGAAGAGAGGTGGAGAAAAAGGGAAGAGGGGTACAGAAAGAGGAATGAGGGATGCAGAAATTTGCAAAAGAGGTGCAGAAAGAAGCAAGAGAAGTGTAGAAAGAACCAACAGAGGTGCAAAAAGAGGCAAGAGTGGTACAGAAAGAGGCAGGAGGGGTGCAGAAAGAAGGAAGAGAAGTGCAGAAAGAAGCAACAGAGCTGCTGAAAGAGGCGCAAAGGGTGCAGAAAGAGTCAAGAGAAGTGCAGAAAGAAGCAACAGAGGTACAGAAAGAGGCAAGAGAGGTGCAGAAAGAGGGAAGAGATGTGTAGAAAGATGCTAGAGAGTTGCACAAAGAGGGAAGACGGGTGCAGAAACAGGCAAGAGAACTGCAGAAAGAGGCAATAGAATTGCTGAAAGTAGCAACAGAGGTGTAGAAAGAAGCAAGAAAAGTGCAGAAAGAGGCAAGTGAGATGCAGAAACAGGCAAGAAAGGTAGAGAAAAAGGGAAGACGAGTGCAGAAAGAGACAACAGGGGTGCAGAAAGAAGCAAGACAGATGCAGAAAGAAGCATGGAAAGTGCAGAATGAAGCAACAGGAGTGCAGAAAGAGGCAAGAGAAGTACAGAAAGAAGCAAGAGAAGTAGAGAATGATGCAAAAGAAATGCAGAAACAGGAAAGAGATGCGCACAAAAAGGCAAGAGATGTGCAGAAAAAACAAGACTTGTGCAGAAAGAGGCAAGAGAAGTGCAGAATGAACCAACTGAGGTGCAAAAAGAGGCAAGAGGGGTGCAGAAAAAGGTAGGAGGGGTGCACAAAGAGACAAGAGAGGTACAGAAAGAGGCAGGAGGAGTGCAGAAAGAAGGAAGAGAAGTGCAGAAAGAAGTAACAGTGGTGCTGATAGAGGCGCAAAGGGTGCAGAAAGAGGCAAGAGAAGTACAGAAAGAAGCAAGTGAAGTGCAAAAAGAGGCAACAGAGGTGCAGAAAGATGCAAGAGAGGTGCACAAACAAGCAGGAGAAGTGCAGAAAGAGGCAAGAGAATTGCTGAAAGAAGCAACAGAGGTGTATAAAGAAGCAAGGGAAGTGCAGAAAGAACCAACAGAGGTACAAAAAGAGGCAAGAGGGGTACAGAAAGAAGAGAGAGAAGTGCAGAAAGAACCAAGAGATGTGCAGAATGATGCAAGAGACGTTCAGAAAGAGGCAAGAGATGT
Source organism: Calotriton arnoldi (assembly GCA_963921515.1). Taxonomy (NCBI): domain Eukaryota; kingdom Metazoa; phylum Chordata; class Amphibia; order Caudata; family Salamandridae; genus Calotriton; species Calotriton arnoldi. The sequence continues at coordinate 1,724,660 of CAWUFW010002723.1, read as the reverse complement.
GCAGAAAAAGGAAGTAGGGTGCAGAAAGAAACAAGAGAAGTGCAGAAAGAGGCAAGTGAGGTTCAGAAGGAGGAAAGAGAACTGCAGAAAGAGGCAAGAGAGTTGCAGAAACAGGTAAAAGGGGTGCAGAAAGTCCGAACAGGAGTGCAGACAGAGGCAAGAGGGGTGCAGAAAGAGGGAAGAGGGGTACAGAAAGAAGCAAGGGGATGCAGAAAATTGCAACAGAGGTGCAAAAAGAAGCAAGAGCAGCGCAGAAAGAACCAACAGAGGTGCAGAAATAGGCAGGAGAACTGCAGAAATAGGGAAGATAGGTGCATAAAGAGTCAAGAGAGGTGCACAAAGAGGCAAAAGGGGAACAGAAAGAGGCAAGAGGGGTGTAGAAAGAAGCAAGAGAAGTGCAGAAAGAAGCAACAGAGGTGCTTAAAGAGGCAAGAGGGGTACATAAAGAGACAAGAGAAGTGCAGAAAGAAGCAACAGAGGTGCCGAAAGAGGCAAGAGAGGTGCACAAACAGGCAAGAAAGGTACAGAAAGAGGGAACAGGGGTGCAAAAAGAGGTAAGAGTGATACAGAAATTTGCACGAGAGGTGCAGAAAGAAGCAAGAGCAGTGAAGAAAGAAGCAAGAAAAGTGCAGAAAGAAGGAAGAGAGGTGGAGAAATAGGGAAGAGGGGTGCAGAAAGAGGCATGAGGGATGCAGAAATTTGCAAAAGAGGTGCAGCAAGAAGCAAGAGTAGTGCAGAAAGAACCAACAGAGGTGCAAAAAGAGGCAAGAGGGGTGCAGAAATAGGTAGGAGAGGTGGAGAAAGAGGCAGGAGGGGTGCAGAAAGAAGGACGAGAAGTGCAGGAAGAAGCAACAGAGGTGCTGAAAGAGGCGCAAAGGGTGCAGAAAGAGTCAAGAGAAGTGGAGAAAGAAGCAACAGAGGTATAGAAAGAGGCAAGAGAGGTGCAGAAAGAGTTAAGAGAGGTGTAGAAAAAGGCTAGAGAGTTGCACAAAGAGGGAAGACGGGTGCAGAAAGAGGCAAGAGGGGTGCAGAAAAAGGCAAGAGCAGTGCAGAAAAAACTAAGAGATGTGCAGAATGAGGCAAGAGACGTGCAGAAAAAGGAAGAAGGGTGCAGAAAGAAACAAGAGAAATGCCGAAAGAGGCAAGTGAGGTGCAGAAAGAGGCAAGAGAACTGCAGAAAGAGGCAAGAGATGTGCAGAAAAAGGAAGAAGGGTGCAGAAAGAAACAAGAGAAATGCAGAAAGAGGCAAGTGAGGTGCAGAAGGAGGCAAGAGAACTGCAGAAAGAGGCAAGAGAGTTTCAGAAACAGGTAAAAGGGGTGCAGAAAGAGTGAACAGGTGTGCAGACAGAGGCAAGAGGGGTGCAGAAAGAGGGAAGAGGGGTACAGAAAGAGGCAAGAGGGATGCAGAAATTTGCAACAGAGGTGCAAAAAGAAGCAAGAGCAGTGCAGAAAGATCCAACAGAGGTGCAGAAAGAGGCAAGAGAACTGCAGAAAAAGGCAATAGAGGTGCACAAAGAGTCAAGAGAGGTGCACAAAGAGGCAAAAAGGGTACAGAAAGAGGCAAGAGGGGTGTAGAAAGAAGCAAGAGAAGTGCAGAAAGAAGCAACAGAGGTGCTTAAAGAGGCAAGAGGGGTACATAAAGAGGCAAGAGAATTGTAGAAAGAAGCAACAGAGGTGCCGAAAGAGGCAAGAGAGGTGCACAAACAGGCAAGAAAGGTACAGAAAGAGGGAACAGTGGTGCAGAAAGAGGTAAGAGGGATACAGAAATTTGCACGAGAGGTGCAGAAAGAAGCAAGAGAAGTGCAGAAAGAACCAACAGAGGTGCAAAAAGAGGCAGGAGGGGTGCAGAAATAGGTAGGCGAGGTGCAGAAAGATTCAAGAGGGGTACAGAAAGAGGTGCAAAGGGTGCAGAAAGAGTCAAGAGAAGTGGAGAAAGAAGCAACAGAGGTACAGAAAGAGGCAAGAGAGGTACAGAAAGAGGGGAGAGGTGTAGAAAGAGGCTAGAGAGTTGCAGAAAGAGGGAAGACGGGTGCAGAAAGAGGCAAGAGAGGTGCAAAAAGAGGCAAGAGCAGTGCAGAAAGAACAAAGAGATGTGCAGAATGAGGCAAGAGACGTGCAAAGAGAGGCAAGAGATGTACAGAAAAAGGAAGAAGGGTGCAGAAAGAAACAAGAGAAGTGCAGAAAGAGGCAATTGAGGTGCAGAAGGTGTAGGAGAGTAGGATCTGCTTCACATGGGTACCCCCACTTTTTGCTGATGCTTCACTGTTTTTCAACCTTAGTCTGGCTGGGGCCCTGCTAATCAGAACCCCAGCCTAGCTGCTTCCTCTTTAAAATGGTTTCCATGTGCCTTAGGCACATCTCTGATTGGAATCTGGAGTGCCCTTATAAGTCCCTAGTATATGGTATACTATGTACCCAGGGCATAGGTACCTCAGAGGCCTACCAGGGGCTGCAGCATGTATTGTGCCACCCTGGAAGGCCATCCAAAATGACACCGCAGGTCTGCTACTGCAGCCTGGGTAAGGTGGTGCATGCACTCCTTACTGTGATATAGGCTACCTATATCACTACATACATACACACATATAAACTTATAAGTCACTCCTATGGCAGGCCTTATCAATCCTGAAGGCAGAGTGCGTGGTTCCTATGTGAGAGGGTGCCCCTGCATGAGCTGGGCCCCTCTGCAGCGTTCGGAGACCCTTCTCTGATGCTGTTTGTAGTGCAGCCCGACCATATACTCTTAAGCGCATTATAACCTCGCGTTAAATGCTAAATTTGGGATGGCTGCACGGAAACATGTCGTGTTTGGTGTCAAACATCTTGGAATACTATCCCCCCGCCAGTTCTGGCGGCGGGGGTAGCATTCCACCCTTCTAGAGGGAGAGACATGTACACACCGGTATACCCGGTACTGACTTTCCAGAGCCCTGGCATCACAAAATGGATGCCGCTGCCACAGACACGAGTCTGGCCTCCTACTGCTGACCGAAACTCCGGCAGGGGAGGCCTGGACAAAAGGTTTCCTGTCCCAGGGAGGTGTAACCACCTCCCCAGACAGGATAGTGTGTATTGGGGCTGGGCGGGAGCACTCTCTGGTGCTTTGAAGTCCTGCACTGGGGGCACATTTGGTGTCCCTGTGCATACCCCAGTTCAAACCGGCTCAGGGGCTTCCAGCCCCTGCTCTGGCGCGAAACTGGACAAAGGGAAAGGGGTGTAACCACCCCTCTGCCCTGACCCTCCCATAGGTGGGGCCACAGAGTATGTCCAACCCCCTACCTTAGTATAAGTATGGGACCCCAGTCCTTAGGACTTTAGATTTACCAGGATGAAACTCTGATACAGAATCCTGGACCTTCGACACTCTACTTTAAGATTAGAGGACTGAAGAAACTCCCTTGGGGTCAAGGAGTGAGTCCCCTGCTTGGCAGGCACCAATGAAGCAATTGTCCGGTCTGCATCGCTGAAGCTCCCGTCGGACGCCGAAGTCTTTGCATCACCAGAGGTGGATTTTCAAACTTCACCGAGGCTGCCCTGAGTCCCCAGCAAAGCTGAGGCCCGTAGCTTTCGTGGGTAATGTGGAACCGTGACCCCTGGACACCAAACGTATTTGCAAGTGCATCCTCTTCTGGGTCTCCCACGAAGTCATGCTTTGGGCTCCGAGTAGCCCCAGCCTCCCGCACCAACTGTACTGAAGATCACTGGCCTCCACTCCACGAGTGTCCTGTGAGCCAGCTCCATGTGCATCAACTCGAGGCTCCTTTGCGGTCGCTAGTCCATTGGCTAGTAGGCCCTCCTGAAGGCCAATCTTTTTCTGCTTGAGCTCCCTGGTTGCTCCAGGCGTGCCCTGACTTACCCTTGCAGGGTGAGTCCTACAGACCTTGCTGGTCTGCAACATCGTCCTTCTTCCATTTCCACAAGACTTGCCGTTGCCAAGGCTTGTTGGGTCCAATCCGGTCGTCACCATGCCTGCAATCGACAGACATCGTAGGACAGCTCGAATCCAGCCCCTGGTCGTTGTCAACGCCTCCTGGACCTCGTGGCTGAAGAGTCAAGATGACCATCAACCTACCTGAAGCACTCAACATCAGTGGGCATCTGCTCATCGCCTTCCTGGTCACTGGCTAGTGACCCAGACTCTGTCCCCTCTGCATTCAGGTTCTTCAGATCTTCGATCCACCTTTGGATCCACCCGAACACTTTCGACTTGGCCGCCAGCAGCACTTTGCAGCAGATCGCCTTTGAAAGCGACGACGAAACCCGACCCCGAAAGACACCTATGCACCCGGCTCCCCTGGGTGAGGTAACTCGAGTACTCTGGTGCTCCCGTGGGTATTGACACTAGAACAGCCTAGTTCTCAAAGGGTTTGCTCCAAGTCCTCCTCTAAGTGTCCCTTTTCTTTTAAATTCTAATCGCGACTTTCCCCATAGAAGTTAACGGCGGTTCGTGGCTGTGTTCATACACTGCACACGTCCCCTGTGGGTCCCCTGTGTCACTACCTTGGGTGGTTCCTTGTGGTCCAAGCACTTCTACAGGCTCTAGGCCTTGTGTCTAGCTCAGTCGTGGTTCTTATACCACTTTATTGGTATATGGTTTGGTACGCCCTGGGGCTCAAACGTGTATTTGTGCTGTTACTGTAGATAACTAACTTATAATTTATGTACTTCGAACTCTAGCCTCATAAAGAGACTAGAGGGGTGTGTTTAGTAATAAATACATATATTTTGAATATATACCTGGTGTGGTCCTCTTTCATTTGGTCACTCAAGAGATTATAGACTGGTAAAACAAGCTGCTTTACATTCCTTCAAGACTTAGCCTGAAGGCAGCTCTCCATAGCTACCACTAGGATAGCTTTCAATAAAGGTTGTCTTTAACCTATCTCCAATAAGGGGTTGTTTGGACTGGTGCAAGGTGCCCACTATAATTAGTGGACAGCATATGCCAGGCCAACTTCTCACAAGAGATGCACACAAAAAGGCAAGAAATGTGCAGAAAAAAGCAAGACTTGTGCAGAAAGAGGCAAGAGAAGTGCAGAATGAAGCAACAGAGGTGCAAAAAGAGGCAAGAGGGGTGCAGAGAAAGGTAGGAGGGATGCACAAAGAGACAAGAGAGGTACAGAAGGGGGAAGGAGGAGCGCAGAAAGAAGGAAGAGAAGTGCAGAAAGAAGTAACAGAGGTGCTGAAAGAGGCACAAAGGGTGCAGAAAGAGGCAAGAGAATTACAGAAAAAAGCAGCAGAGGTGACGAAAGAGGCAAGAGAGGTGCAGAAAGAAGCAAGTGAAGTGCAGAAAGAGGCAACAGAGGTGGAGAAAGACACAAGAGAGGTGCAGAAACAAGCATGAGAAGTGCACAAAGAGGCAAGAGAGGTGCACAAAGAGGCAAAAGAGGTACATAAAGAGGCAAGAGAAGTGTAGAAAGAAGCAACAGAGGTGCCAAAAGAGGCAAGAGAGATGCACAAACAGGCAAGAAAGGTACAGAAAGAGGCAAGAGCAGTGCAGAAAGAACCAAGAGATGTGCCGAATGAGGCAAGAGACATGCAGAAAGAGGCAAGAGATGTGCAGAAAAGGAAGAAGGGTACAGAAAGAAACAAGAGACGTGCAGAAAGAGGCAAGTGAGGTGCAGAAGGAGGCAAGAGAACTGCAGAAAGAGGCAAGAGAGTTGCAGAAACAGGTAAAAGGGGTACAGAAAAAGCGAACAGGTGTGCAGACAGAGGCAAGAGGGGTGCAGAAAGAGGGAAGAGGGGTACAGAAATAGACAAGAGGGATGCAGAAATTTCTAACAGAGGTGCAAAAAGAAGGAAGAGCAGTGCATAAAGAACCAACAGAGGTGCTGAAAGAGGCAAGAGAACTGCAGAAAAAGGCAAGAGAGGTGCAGAAAGAGTCAAGAGAGGTACGCAAAGAGGCAAAAGGGGTACAGAAAGAGGCAAGAGGGGTGTAAAAAGAAGCAAGAGAAGTGCAGAAAGAAGCAACAGAGGTGCTTAAAGAGGCAAGAGGGGTACATAAAGAGGCAAAATAAGTGCAGAAAGGAGCAACAGAGGTGCCGAAAGAGGCAAGAGAGGTGCACAAACAGGCAAGAAAGGTACAGAAAGTGGGAACAGGGATGCAGAAAGAGGTAAGAGGGATACAGAAATTTGCACGAGAGGTGCAGAAAGAAGCAAGAGCAGTGCATAAAGAAGCAAGAAAACTGCAGAAAGAAGGAAGAGAGTTGGAGTAATAGGGAAGAGGGGTGCAGAAAGAGGCATGAGGGATGCAGAATTTTGAAAAAGAGGTGCACAAAGAAGCAAGAGAAGTGCAGAAAAAACCAACAGAGGTGGAAAAAGAGGCAAGAGGGGTGCAGAAATAGGTAGGAGAGGTGCAGAAAGAGGCAAGAGGGGTACAGAAAGAGGCAGGAGGGGTGCAGAAAGAAAGAAGAGAAGTGCAGAAATAAGCAACAGAGTTGCTGAAAGAGGCGCAAAGTACGAGAAAGAGTCAAGAGAAGTGGAGAAAGAAGCAACAGAGGTACAGAAAGAGGCAAGAGAGGTGCAGAAAGAGGGAAGAGAGGTGTAGAAAAAGGCTAGAGAGTCGCACAAAGAGGGAAGACGGGTGCATAAAGAGGCAAGAGGGGTGCAGAAACAGGCAAGAGTACTGCAGAAAGAGGCGAGAGAATTGCTGAAAGAAGCAACAGAGGTATAGAAAGAAGCAACAAAGTGCAGAAAGAGGCAAGTGAGATGCAGAAACAGGCAAGAAAGGTAGAGAAAGAGGGAAGACGAGTGCAGAAAGAGACAACAGGGGTGCAGAAAGAAGCAAGAGAAGTACATAAAGAAGCAACAGAAGTGCAGAAAGAGTAAGAAATGTGCTGAAAGAGGCAAGAGAAGTGGAGAAACATGCAGAGAAGTGGAGAATGAGGCAAAAGAAATGCACAAACAGGCAAGAGATGCACACAAAAAGGCAAGAGATGTGCAGAAAAAAGCAAGACTTGTGCAGAAAGAGGCAAGAGAAGTGCAGAATGAAGCAACAGAGGTGCAAAAAGAGGCAAGAGGTGAGCAAGATTGTCCCTCCCTACCAGAGTGGGGATGACATCCACAAATGGATAACTGCACTGGAGAGGGCCTGTAAAGTACAGAGGGTCCCTCAGGAGCAGTGGGCAGCAATCTTGTGGCTCTCCTTTGCAGACAAAGGTAGAGACAAGCTCCTCACTGTAAGAGAAGAGGATGCTGACAATTACAAAGTCTTGAAGAGTGCTCTGATTGATGGGTTTGGCCTAACAACTGAACAATACAGGTTAAAGTTCAGAGATACCCAAAAGCACAGACTCAAGACTGGGTAGACTATGTGGATTGTTCTGCTAAGGCCTGGAAGGTTGGTTGATGGGCAGTAAGGTATGTGACTTCACAGGATTGTACAATCTTATCATGAGGGAGCAGATTCTTAATAACTGTCAAAATCAGCTGTTGCATCAGTACCTGGTGGACTCTGATCTGACCTCTCCCCAAGAATTGGGAAAGAAGGCAGACAAATGGGTCAGAACGAGGGTGAGGCTGAAGGTACAGACCCAAGGTGGTGTCCCAACGAAGCAAGATTCTAAGAACTCTGATAAGGGTGGGGAGAAGGGTAAATACCAGTAGTCTTCACAAGGCCCCCAAAAATCTTCTTCAAGTGGGGATTCACAGTCTAACAAAGGGAAAGGCCAAAAGAAACCATGGTGCAAGGTCTGTAAGCAAAAGACCCACTGGACCAGTGATTGCACCAAGTCCAAAGACTCTACTCCAGCCCCCACCAATGCCCCTAAGGCACCTGCTCCCCCTAGTGCAGTTACAGTTGGTGGTGGGACTACACAAGCCAAGGGTTTAGTAGGGTTGACCCTGGGTAAGGAGATGGGCTCTGACCTAGTCAGAGGACTCACTCAGGCTGTCCTAGTCTGTGATGGAGGCATGGATGTGACCTCATCTGTGAGTCCCAGTAATCTGGGCAAGTACAGGCAACAGCCATTAATAAATGGAAAAGAGGCTTTGGCATTTAGGGACACAGGAGCAAGTGTCACCATGGTGACACAAGATCTTGTGGATCCTGGGCAGATTATACTTGGTGAAATGTACCAAGTGACCAATGCTAGCAATGTCAGAACAGACCATACTCTGGCAGTTGTTAACTTCTCCTGGGGAGGGTAACTGGCCTTAAGAAGGTTGTGGTAAGTGCAGACCTACCAGTTGAATGCTTGCTTGGCAATGATCTAGAAACTTCAGCTTGGGCAGAAGTGGAGCTCAGGACCCATGCAGAAATGCTGGGCATCCCTGCAGATGTGTTTGCTGTGACCAGGTCACAAGCCAAAATGTCTAACACTGAACAGGCATTGGATTCTGGAATAATGGACCAAGTGCCATCCAAGAAGAGGAGTAGTAGGGTAAAGGCAGTGCCTTCCCCCTTGGCTCAGAAGGAAGATCAGTCTCTTCAGGGAGATGATCTCAGTCCTGAGGAAGGAACTGTCCCAGAGGAGCTTGAGCCTGAACAGGTTGAGTTCTTAGGGACAGGGGGCCCTTCCAGGGCAGATCTGAGCCAGGAGCAGCAGAGCTGCCCCTCTCTTGAACCCCTCAGACAGCAAGCTGCTGCTGAGGCTGCTGGGAAAGCTAGTGGTCCCCATACAGTGTATTGGGATGATGGACTCTTGTACTCAGAGTGTAGAGACCCCAAGCCTGGTGCCACCAGGAGGTTAGTTGTACCTCTGAAGTTCAGGGGCTTCCTATTGACCCTAGCCCATGACATTCCTTTAGCAGGTCACCTGGGCCAGAACAAGACTTGGGACAGAATTGTCCCTCACTTTCACTCGCCCCACATGTCTGAAGACACCAAGGAGTTTTGTCGCTCCTGTGTAACCTGCCAGGCCAGTGGCAAGGCAGGTGGCACTACAAAGGCCCCCTGATACCACTAACTGTGGTGGGGTTCCCTTTGAAAGGGTAGGGATTGACATTGTTGGTCCCATGGATCCCCAAACAGCATCTGGGCACAGATTTATCCTGGTGGTAGTGGATCATGCCACCAGGTACCCAGAGGCTATACCCTTAGGACCACTACAGCACCTGTGGTGGCAAGAGCCCTCCTGGGAATTTTCTCAAGAGTGGGCTTCCCTAAGGAGGTTGTATCAGACAGGGGTGCTAACTTTATGTCTGGATACTTGAAAGCAATGTGGAAGGAGTGTGGAGTGACTTACAAGTTCACCACACCCTATCACCCACAATGCAATGGTTTAGTTGAGAGATTCAACAAAACCTTAAAAGGCATGATTAAAGGGCTCCCAGAGAAGCTTAGGCGAAGATGGGACATACTCTTGCCCTGCCTTTTATTTGCATACAGGGAGGTGCCTCAAAGGGGTTGGCTACAGCCCTTTTGAACTTTTGTTTGGTCACCCTGTCAGGGGTCCATTGTGCTTGGTAAAGGAAGGATGGGAGTTACCTCTCAAGCCCCCAAAGCATGACATAGTGGACTATGTACTTGGTCTCCGCTCCAGGATGGCTGAATACATGAAAAAGGCAACTAAAAACCTTGAGGCTAGCCAGGAACTGCAAAAAGCCTGGCAGGACCAAAGGCTGTCCTGACTGTTTACCAGCCAGGACAGAAGGTGTGGTGTTGGAGCCAGTGGCCCCAGCAGCTCTCCAAGACAAATGGAGTGGACCCCATACCATTGTTGAACAGAAGGGTGAGGTTACCTATTTAGTAGACCTAGGAACACCCAGGAGTCCCCACAGGGTTCTCCATGTCAACAGACTGAAACCATATGTGGACAGGGCAGACATGGGCTTGATCATGGCTACTGATGAGGGACAGGAGGAAGAGAGTGACCCACTCCCTGACCTGCTCTCACAGAACCCTGATGATGGGTCAGTGGATGGTGTAGCCTTGGCAGGAAGCCTCACTGCTCAGCAGCAAACTGATTGTAGACAAGTGCTCAATCAGTACAGACATATGTTCTCTCTGACTCCAAGTCAGACCACCTGGTGCACTCATGAAGTGGACACTGGGGACAGTCTGCCTATTAAAAATAAGATTTATAGGCAACCTGAATATGTCAGGGACTGTATCAGGACAGAAGTCCAGAAAATGTTGGATTTGGGAGTTATCGAACCCTCAGATAGCCCTTGGGCTAGTCCAGTGGTCCTTGTGCCAAAACCTCACACCAGTGGTGGGAAAAGAGAGATGAGGTTTTGTGTGGACTACAGGGGTCTCAATGCAGTCACTAGGACTGATGCCCATCCAATACCTAGGGCAGATGAGCTAATAGACACTTTGGCCTCAGCCAAGTATCTAAGCACATTTGACCTGACAGCTGGCTACTGGCAGATCAGACTAGCTGATGATGCAAAGCCAAAGACAGCATTCTCAACCCCTAGTGGGCATTATCAATTTGTGGTAATGTCCTTTGGTCTGAAGAATGCACCTGCCACTTTTCAGAGGTTGGTGAATACAGTCCTTACAGGTCTGGAAGCCTATAGTGCAGCATATCTAGATGATATTGCTGTCTTTAGCTCCACCTGGGAGGATCACCTGGTCCACCTCAGAAATGTTTTGCAGGCCCTGCAGAAAGCAGGCCTGACTATCAAGGCCACAAAGTGCCAGATAGGGCAGAGTCAGGTTGTGTACCTGGGCCACCTTGTGGGTGGAGGCCAGGTTCAACCATTGCAGAGCAAGATCCAGACCATCATGGACTGGACTGCTCCCACTACCCAGACTCAGGTGAGAGCCTTTTTAGGCCTGACTGGGTACTATAGGAGATTTGTCAAGGGGTATGGATCAATAGTGACACCCCTGAATGACTTAACTTCCAAAAAAATGCCCATAAAGGTTCAGTGGACAGTTAGCTGTCAAAAGGCATTTGATGACCTAAAGTAGGCCATGTGCACTGCTCCCATTCTACAGAGTCCTGATTACTCCAAGAAGTTCATTGTCCAAACAGATGCATCTGAATTGGGGGTAGGGGCTGTACTGTCACAATTGAATGATGAAGGTCAGGATCAGCCAGTAGCTTTTATTAGCAGAAGGCTGACCCCTAGCGAGAAACGTTGGTCAGCCATTGAGAGGGAGGCCTTTGCTGTGGTCTGGGCTCTGAAGAAGTTGAGGCCATACTTGTTTGGTACTCACTTCCTTGTTCAAACAGACCATAAGCCCCTCTTATGGCTAAAACAAATGAAGGGTGAAAACCCCAAACTGCTTAGGTGGTCCATTTCCGTACAGGGGATGGACTTCACAGTGGAACATAGACCTGGGAGTAACCATGCCAATGCAAGATGGACTCTCTAGGTACTTCCACTTAGAACATGAAGACTCAACTGGACAAGGTTAGTTTAATGTCCCTATGTTTGGGGGGGGTTGTGTAGGAGAGTAGGATCTGCTTCACATGGGTACCCCCACTTTTTGCTGATGCTTCACTGTTTTTCGACTTTAGTCTGGCTGGGGCCCTGCTAATCAGAACCCCAGCCTAGCTGCTTCCTCTCTAAAATGGTTTCCATGTGCCTTAGGCACATCTCTGATTGGAATCTGGAAGTGCCCTTGTAAGTCCCTAGTATATGGTATACTATGTACCCAGGGCATAGGTACCTCAGAGGCCTGCCAGGGGCTGAAGCATGTATTATGCCACCCCTGGAAGGCCAGCCAAAGGACACCACAGGTCTGCTACTGCAGCCTGGGTAAGGTGGTGCATGCACCCTTACTGTGATATAGGTTACCTATATCACTACATACATACACACATATAAACCTATAAGTCACTCCTATGGCAGGCCTTATCAATCCTGAAGGCAGAGTGCTTGGTTCCTATGTGAGAGGGTGCCCCTACTTGAGCAGAGCCCCTCTGCAGCGTTCGGAAACCCTTCTCTGATGCTGTTTGTAGTGCAGCCTGACCATATACTCTTAAGCGCATTATAACCTTGCGTTAAATGCTAACTTTGGGATGGCTGCACGGAAACATGTCGTGTTTGGTGTCAAACATCTTGGAATACTACCCCCCCGCCAGTTCTGGCGGTGGGGGTAGCATTCCACCCTTCTAGAGGGAGAGACATGTACACACCGGCCTGCCCGGTAACTTCTTTCCAAGCACTGGCATCACAAAATGGATGCCGCTGCCACAGACACAGGTCTGGCCTCCTGCTGCTGACTGAAACTCCGGCAGGGGAGGCCTGGACAATAGGTTTCCTGTCCCAGGGAGGTGTAACCACCTCCCCAGACAGGATAATGTGTATTGGGGCTGGGCGGGAGCACTCTCTGGTGCTTTGAAGTCCTGCACTGGGGGCACATTTGGTGTCCCTGTGCATACCCCAGTTCAAAATGGTTCAGGGGCTTCCAGCCCCTGCTCTGGCGCGAAACTGGACAAAGGGAATGGGTGTAACCACCCCTCTTCCCTGACCCTCCAATAGGTGGGTCCCCAGAGTATGTCCAACCCCCTAACTTGGTATAAGTATGGGACCCCAGTCCTTAGGACTTTAGATTACCCTGGACGAAACTCTGACACTGAATCCTGGACCTTCGACGCTCTACTTTAAGATTAGAGGACTGAAGAATCTCCCTTGGGGTCAAGGAGTGACTCCCCTGCTTGGCAGGCACCAATGAAGCAATTGTCCGGTCTGCATCGCTGAAGCTCCCGCCGGACGCCGAAGTCTTTGCATCACCAGAGGTGGATTTCCAGACTTCCCGAGGCTGCCCTGAGTCCCCAGCAAAGCTGAGGCCCGTAGCTGTCGTGGGTAACGTGGAACTATGACCCCTGGACACCGAGTACTTTTGCAAGTGCATCCTCTTCCTGGTCTTCCACGAAGTGGTGCTTTGGGCTCCACATAGCCCCCGCCTCCAGCACCAACTGCACCGAAGATCACTGGCCTCCACTCCACGAGTGTCCCGTGAGCCAGCTCTAAGTGCGTCCATTTGAGGCTCCTTCGCGGTCGCTAGACCATTGGCTAGTGGGCCCTCCCGAAGGCAACTCTTCTTTTCCTTGGGCTTCCCTGGTTGCTCCAGGCGAGTCCCTCAGACCTTGCTGGTCTGCACCACCGTCCTTCTTCTATTTCCACAAGACTTGCCGTTGCCAAGGCTTGTTGGGTCCAATCCGGTCGCCGACACCCCTGCAATCGACAGACGTCGTGGGACAGCTCAAATCCAGCTCCTGGTCATCGTCGACGCCTCCTGGACCTCGTGGCTGAAGAGTCAAGACGACCGTCAACCTACCTGAAGCACCCGACATCGGTGGGCATCCGCTCATCGCCTTCCTGGTCACTGGCTGTGAGAAGTTGGCCTGGCATATGCTGTCCACTAATTATAGTGGGTGTGAGAAGTTGGCCTGGTATATGCTGTCCACTAATTATAGTGGGCACCTTGCACCAGTCCAAACAACCCCTTATTGGAGATAGGTTAAAGACAACCTTATTGAAAGCTATCCTAGTGGTAGCTATGGAGAGCAGCCTTCAGGCTAAGTCTTGAAGGAATGTAAAGCAGCTTGTTTTACCAGTCTATAATCTCTTGAGTGATCAAATGAAAGAGCACCACACCAGGTATATATTCAAAATATATGTATTTATTGCTAAACACACCCCTCTAGTCTTTTTATGAGGCTAGAGTTCGAAGTACATAAGTTAGAAGTTATTTAAACACAGTAATAGCACAAATACACGTTTGGGCCTTAGGGCGTACCAAACCATATACCAATAAAGTGGTATAAGAACCACGACTGAACTAGACACTAGGCCTAGAGCCTCTAGAAGTGCTTGGACCACAAGGAACCACCCAAGGTAGTGACACAGGGGACCCACGGGAGACGCGTGCAGTGTAAATACACAACCGCGATACGCCGTTGACTTCTATGGAGAAAGTCGTGATCGGGAAATTAGAGAAAAGGGACACTTAAAAGAGGACTTGGACCAAACCCTTTGAGATCTAGGACTTTGAAGAGTCTCTACCCACGGGAGCACCGGAGTACTCGTGTTACCTCACCCAGGGAAGCCGGGTGCATAGGTGCCTTTCGGGGTCGGGTTTCGTCGTCGATTTGAATGGCGATCTGCTGCAAAGTGCTGCTGGCGACCAAGTGAAAAGTGTCCGGGTGGATCCAAGAGTGGATTGGAGTTCTGAAGAACCTGAAAGCAGAGGGGACAGAGTCTGGGTCACTAGCCAGTGACCAGGAAGGCGATGGACAGATGCCCACCGATGTTGAGTGCTTCAGGTGCATTGACAGTCGTCTTGACTCTTCAGCCACGAGGTCCCGGAGGCGTTGTCGGTGACCAGGAGCAGGATTCGGGCTGGTACATGCAGTCTGTCGAGTGCTGATGTGTCAGCGACCGGATTGGACCCAACAAGCCTTGGCAACGGCAAGTCTCGATGCAGAGGAAGATCGTCGATGGTGCAGACCAGCAAGGTCTGGGGAACTCACCCAGCAAAGGTAAGTGAGGGCAGGCCTGGAGCAACCAGGATGCCAAGTTAGGAAAAGATTGACCTTTGTGAAGGGCTACTAGCCAACGGGCTAGCGACCGCGAAGGAGCCTCGTGACGCCGCACGTGGATCTGGCTCACAGGACACTCGTGGAGTGGAAGCCAGTGATCTTCGGTGCAGGTGGTGCTGGAGGCTAGGGCTACTCGAAGCCCAAAGCATGACTTCTTGGGAGACCCAGAAGAGGATGCACTTGCAAATGTGCTTGGTGTCCAGTGGTCACGGTCTCAAGTCACCCACGATAGCCACGGTCCTCAGCTTTGCTGGGGACTCAGGGTAGCCTCGGGGAAGTCTGAAAATCCACCTCTGGTGATACGATGACTTCGGCGTCCGACAGGAGCTTCAGAAATGCGAACCTGACAGATGCTTCTTTGGTGCCCGCCAAGTAGGGGAGTCACTCCTTGACCCCAAGGGAGATTCTTCTGTCCTCTAATCGTGAGTAGAGCGTCGAAGGTCCAGGATTCAGTTTCAGAGTTTCGTCCAGGGATAATCTAAAGTCCTAAGAACTGGGTTCCTATACTTATACTAAGGATAGGGGTTGGACTACTCTGTGGCCCCACCTATGGGTGGGTCAGGGCAGAGGGGTGGCTACACCCCTTTCCCTTTGTCCAGTTCGCGACAAAGCAGGGGCTGCCAGCCCCTGATCCGGTTTGAACTGGGGTATGCACAGGGACACCAAATGTGCCCCCAGTGCAGGACTTCAAAGCACCCGAAAGTGCTCCTGCCCAGCCCCAATACACATTATCCTGCCTGGGGAGGTGGTCACACCTCCCTGGGACAGGAAACCTATTGTCCAGGCCTCCCCTGCCGGAGTTTCGTCCAGCAGCAGGAGGCCAGACTCATGTCTGTGGCAGCAGCATCCATTTTGTGATGCCAGGGCTTTGGAAAGAAGTTACCGGGCTAGCCAGAGTTAACATGTCTTTCCTCTAGAAGGGTGGAATGCTACCCCCGCCGCCAGAATTGGCGGGGGTAGTATTCCAAGATGTTTGACACCAAACACGACATGTTTAGGTGCAGCCATTCCAAAGTTAGCATTTAACGCGAGGTTATAATGCGCTTAAGAGTATATGGTCAGGCTGCACTACAACCAGCATCAGAGAAGGGTCTCCGAACGCTGCAGAGGGGCCCTGCTCATGCAGGGGCACCCTCTCACATAGGAACCATGCACTCTGCCTTTAGGATTGATAAGGCCTGCCTTAGGAGTGACTTATAGGTTTATATGTGTGTATGTATTTAGTGATATAGGTAACCTATATCACAGTAAGGGGTGCATGCACCACCTTACCCAGGCTGCAGTAGCAGACCTGTGGTGTCAGTTTGGATGGCCTTCCAGGGGTGGCATAATACATGCTGCAGCCCCTGGCAGGCCTCTGAGGTACCTATGCCCTTGGTACATAGTATACCATATACTAGGGACTTATAAGGGCACTCCAGATCCCAATCAGTGATGTGCCTAAGGCACATGGAAACCATTTTAGAGAGGAAGCAGCTAGGCTGGGGTTCTGATTAGCAGGGCCCCAGCCAGACTAATGTCGAAAACCAGTGAAGCATCAGCAAAAAGTGGGGGTACCCATGTGAAGCAGATCCTACTCTCCTACAGTGGGCACCTTGCACCAGTCCAAACAACCCCTTATTGGAGATAGGTTAAAGACAACCTTTATTGAAAGCTATCCTAGTGGTAGCTATGGAGAGCAGCCTTCAGGCTAAGTCTTGAAGGAATGTAAAGCTGCTTGTTTTACCAGTCTATAATCTCTTGAGTGACCAAATGAAAGAGGACCACACCAGGTATATATTCAAAATATATGTATTTATTACTAAACACACCCCTCTAGTTTCTTTATGAGGCTAGAGTTCGAAGTACATAAATTATAAGTTAGTTATCTACAGTAATAGCACAAATACACGTTTGAGCCCTAGGGGCGTACCAAACCATATACCAATAAAGTGGTATAAGAACCACGACTGAGCTAGACACAGGGCCTAGAGCCTGTAGAAGTGCTTGGACCACAAGGAACCACCCAAGGTAGTGACACAGGGGTCCCACGGGGGACGCGTGCAGTGTATGAACACAGCCGCGAATCGCCGTTGACTTCTATGGGGAAAGTCGCGGTTGGAATTTTAAAGAAAAGGGACACTTAGAGGAGGACTTGGAGAAAACCCCTTTAGAACTGGGTTGTTCTAGAGTCTATACCCACGGGAGCACCGGAGTACTCGAGTTACCTCACCCAGGTGAGCCGGGTGCATAGGTGTCTTTCGGGGTCGGGTTTCGTCGTCGTTTTCAATGGCGATCTGCTGCAAAGTGCTGCTGGCGGCCAAGTCGAAAGTGTTCGGGTGGATCCAAAGGTGGATCGAAGATCTGAAGAACCTAAAAGCAGAGGGGACAGAGTCTGGGTCACTAGCCAGTGACCAGGAAGGCGATGAGCAGATGCCCACCGATGTCGAGTGCTTCAGGTAGGTTGACAATTGTCTTGACTCTTCAGCCACGAGGTCCAGGAGGCGTCGACGACAATCAGGAGCTGGATTCGAGCTGTCCTACAATGTCTGTCGATTTCAGGGGTGTCGGCGACCAGATTGGACCCAACAAGCCTTGGCAACGGCAAGTCTTGTGGAAATGGAAGAAGGACAATGGTGCCGACCAGCAAGGTCTGTGGGACTCACCCAGCGAGGGTCTGTCAGGGCACGCCTGGAGCAACCAGGGAGCCCAAGCAGAAGAAGATTGGCCTTTGGAAGGGCCTACTAGCCAACGGACTAGCGACCGCGAAGGAGCCTCAAGTGGACACACTTGGAGCTGGCTCACAGGACACTCGTGGAGTGGAGGCCAGTGATCTTCAGTGCAGTTGGTGCTGGAGGCTGGGGCTACTGGGAGCCTAAAGAACAACTTTGTGGGAGACCCAGAAGAGAATGCACTTATAAAAGTACGCTGTGTCCAGGGGTCACGGTTCTACGTTACTCACGATAGCCACGGGCCTCAGCTTTGCTGGGGACTCAGGGTAGCCTCGGGAAAGTCTGGAAATCCACCTCTGGTGATGCAAAGACTTCGGCGTCCGGTGGGAGCTTCAGCGATGCAGACCGGACAATTGCTTTGTTGGTGCCTGCCAAGCAGGGGAGTCACTCCTTGACCCCAAGGGAGATTCTTCAGTCCTCTAATCTTAAAGTAGAGCGTCGAAGGTCCAGGATTCTGTGTCAGAGTTTCGTCCAGGTAAATCTAAAGTCCTAAGGACTGGGGTCCCATACTTATACTAAGTTAGGGGTTGGACATACTCTGGGGACCCACCTATGGGAGGGTCAGGGCAGAGGGGTGGTTACACCCCTTTCCCTTTGTCCAGTTTCGTGCCAGAGCAGGGGCTGGAAGCCCCTGAGCCGGTTTGAACTGGGTTATGCACAGGGACACCAAATGTGCCCCCAGTGCAGGACTTCAAAGCACCCGAAAGTGCTCCCGCCCAGCCCCAATACACATTATCCTGCCTGGGGAGGTGGTCACACCTCCCTGGGACAGGAAACCTATTGTCCAGGCCTCCCCTGCCGGAGTTTCGTCCAGCAGCAGGAGGCCAGACTTGTGTCTGTGGCAGCAGCATCCATTTTGTGATGCCAGGGCTTTGGAAAGAAGTTACCGGGCTAGCCAGAGTTAACATGTCTTTCCCTCTAGAAGGGTGGAATGCTACCCCAGCCGCCAGAATTGGCGGGGGGTAGTATTCCAAGATGTTTGACACCAAACACGACATGTTTAGGTGCAGCCATTCCAAAGTTAGCATTTAACGCGCGGTTATAATGCGCTTAAGAGTATATGGTCAGGCTGCACTACAAACAGCATCAGAGAAGGGTCTCCGAACGCTGCAGAGGGGCCCTGCTTATGCAGGGGCACCCTCTCACATAGGAACCATGCACTCTGCCTTTAGGATTGATAAGGCCTGCCTTAGGAGTGACTTATAGGTTTATATGTGTGTATGTATTTAGTGATATAGGTAACCTATATCACAGTAAGGGGTGCATGCACCACCTTACCCAGGCTGCAGTAGCAGACCTGTGGTGTTAGTTTGGATGGCCTTCCAGGGGTGGCATAATACATGCTGCAGCCCCTGGCAGGCCTCTGAGGTACCTATGCCCTTGGTACATAGTATACCAAATACTAGGGACTTATAAGGGCACTCCAGATCCCAATCAGTGATGTGCCTAAGGCACATGGAAACCATTTTAGAGAGGAAGCAGCTAGGCTGGGGTTCTGATTAGCAGTGCCCCAGCCAGACTAATGTCGAAAAACAGTGAAGCATCAGCAAAAAGTGGGGGTACCCATGTGAAGCAGATCCTACTCTCCTACAGTGGGCACCTTGCACCAGTCCAAACAACCCCTTATTGGAGATAGGTTAAAGACAACCTTTATTGAAAGCTATCCTAGTGGTAGCTATGGAGAGCAGCCTTCAGGCTAAGTCTTGAAGGAATGTAAAGCAGCTTGTTTTACCAGTCTATAATCTCTAGAGTGACCAAATGAAAGAGGACCACACCAGGTATATATTCAAAATATATGTATTTATTACTAAACACACCCCTCTAGTCTCTTTATGAGGCTAAAGTTCGAAGTACATAAATTATAAGTTAGTTATCTACAGTAATAGCACAAATACACGTTTGAGCCCTAGGGGCGTACCAAACCATATACCAATAAAGTGGTATAAGAACCACGACTGAGCTAGACACAGGGCCTAGAGCCTGTAGAAGTGCTTGGACCACAAGGAACCACTCAAGGTAGTGACACAGGGGTCCCACGGGGGACGCGTGCAGTGTATGAACACAGCCGCGAATCGCCGTTGACTTCTATGGGGAAAGTCGAGGTTGGAATTTTAAAGAAAAGGGACACTTAGAGGAGGACTTGGAGAAAACCCCTTTAGAACTGGGTTGTTCTAGAGTCTATACCCACGGGAGCACCGGAGTACTCGAGTTACCTCACCCAGGTGAGCCGGGTGCATAGGTGTCTTTCGGGGTCGGGTTTCGTCGTCGTTTTCAATGGCGATCTGCTGCAAAGTGCTGCTGGCGGCCAAGTCGAAAGTGTTCGGGTGGATCCAAAGGTGGATCGAAGATCTGAAGAACCTGAAAGCAGAGGGGACAGAGTCTGGGTCACTAGCCAGTGACCAGGAAGGCGATGAGCAGATGCCCACCGATGTCGAGTGCTTCAGGTAGGTTGACAATTGTCTTGACTCTTCAGCCACGAGGTCCAGGAGGCGTCGACGACAATCAGGAGCTGGATTCGAGCTGTCCTACAATGTCTGTCGATTTCAGGGGTGTCGGCGACCGGATTGGACCCAACAAGCCTTGGCAACGGCAAGTCTTGTGGAAATGGAAGAAGGACAATGGTGCCAACCAGCAAGGTCTGTGGGACTCACCCAGCGAAGGTCTGTCAGGGCACGCCTGGAGCAACCAGGGAGCCCAAGCAGAAGAAGATTGGCCTTTGGGAGGGCCTACTAGCCAACGGACTAGCGACCGCGAAGGAGCCTCAAGTGGACACACTTGGAGCTGGCTCACAGGACACTCGTGGAGTGGAGGCCAGTGATCTTCGGTGCAGTTGGTGCTGGAGGCTAGGGCTACTGGGAGCCTAAAGAACAACTTTGTGGGAGACCCAGAAGAGAATGCACTTATAAAAGTACGCTGTGTCCAGGGGTCACGGTTCTACGTTACTCACGATAGCCACAGGCCTCAGCTTTGCTGGGGACTCAGGGTAGCCTCTGGAAAGTCTGGAAATCCACCTCTGGTGATGCAAAGACTTCGGCGTCCGGTGGGAGCTTCAGCGATGCAGACCGGACAATTGCTTTGTTGGTGCCTGCCAAGCAGGGGAGTCACTCCTTGACCCCAAGGGAGATTCTTCAGTCCTCTAATCTTAAAGTAGAGCGTCGAAGGTCCAGGATTCTGTGTCAGAGTTTCGTCCAGGTAAATCTAAAGTCCTAAGGACTGGGGTCCCATACTTATACTAAGTTAGGGGGTTGGACATACTCTGGGGACCCACCTATGGGAGGGTCAGGGCAGAGGGGTGGTTACACCCCTTTCCCTTTGTCCAGTTTCGTGCCAGAGCAGGGCTGGAAGCCCCTGAGCCGGTTTGAACTGGGGTATGCACAGGGACACCAAATGTGCCCCCAGTGCAGGACTTCAAAGCACCAGAGAGTGCTCCCGCCCAGCCCCAATACACACTATCCTGTCTGGGGAGGTGGTTACACCTCCCTGGGACAGGAAACCTATTGTCCAGGCCTCCCCTGCCGGAGTTTCGGTCAGCAGCAGGAGGCCAGACTCGTGTCTGTGGCAGCAGCATCCATTTTGTGATGCCAGGGCTTGGAAAGAAGTTACCGGGCAGGCCGGTGTGTACATGTCTCTCCTCTAGAAGGGTGGAATGCTACCCCCGCCACCAGAACTGGCAGGGGGTAGTATTCCAAGATGTTTGACACCAAACACGACATGTTTCTGTGCAGCCATCCCAAAGTTAGCATTTAACGCGAGGTTATAATGCACTTAAGAGTATATGGTCAGGCTGCACTACAAACAGCATCAGAGAAGGGTCTCCGAACGCTGCAGAGGGGCTCTGCTCATGCAGGGGCACCCTCTCACATAGGAACCAAGCACTCTGCCTTCAGGATTGATAAGGCCTGCCATAGGAGTGACTTATAGGTTTATATGTGTGTATGTATGTAGTGATATAGGTAGCCTATATCACAGTAAGGGGTGCATGCACCACCTTACCCAGGCTGCAGTAGCAGACCTGTGGTGTCATTTTGGATGGCCTTCCAGGGGTGGCACAATACATGCTGCAGCCCCTGGTAGGCCTCTGAGGTACCTATGCCCTTGGTACATAGTATACCATATACTAGGGACTTATAAGGGCACTCCAGATTTCAATCAGAGATGTGCCTAAGGCACATGGAAACCATTTTAGAGAGGAAGCAGCTAGGCTGGGGTTCTGATTAGCAGGGCCCCAGCCAGACTAAGGTCGAAAAACAGTGAAGCATCAGCAAAAAGTGGGGGTACCCATGTGAAGCAGATCCTACTCTCCTACACTGGCTAGTGACCCAGACTCTGTCCCCTCTGCTTTCAGGTTCTTCAGATCTTCGATCCACCTTTGGATCCACCCGAACACTTTCGACTTGGCCGCCAGCAGCACTTTGCAGCAGATCGCCATTGAAAACGACGACGAAACCCGACCCCGAAAGACACCTATGCACCCGGCTTCCCTGGGTGAGGTAACTCGAGTACTCCGGTGCTCCCGTGGGTATAGACTCTAGAACAACCTAGTTCTAAAGGGGTTTGCTCCAAGTCCTCCTCTAAGTGTCCCTTTTCTTTGAAACTCCAACCGCGACATTCCCCATAGAAGTCAACGGAGGCTCGCGGCTGTGTTCTCACACTGCACGCGTCCCCCGTGGGTCCCCTGTGTCACTACCTTGGGTGGTTCCTTGAGGGCCAAGCACTTCTACAGGCTCTAGGCCTTGTGTCTAGCTCAGTCGTGGTTCTTATACCACTTTATTGGTATATGGTTTGGTACGCCCCTAGGGCTCAAACGTGTATTTGTGCTATTACTGTTGATAACTAACTTATAACTTATGTACTTTCGAACTCTAGCCTCATAAAGAGACTAGAGGGGTGTGTTTAGCAATAAATACATATATTTTGAATATATACCTGGTGTGGTCCTCTTTCATTTGGTCACTCAAGAGATTATAGACTGGTAAAACAAGCTGCTTTACATTCCTTCAAGACTTAGCCTGAAGGCTGCTCTCCATAGCTACCACTAGGATAGCTTTCAATAAGGTTGTCTTTAACCTATCTCCAATAAGGGGTTGTTTGGACTGGTGGAAGGTGCCCACTATAATTAGTGGACAGCATATACCAGGCCAACTTCTCACAAGAGGGGTGCAGAGAAAGGTAGGAGTGATGCACAAAGAGACAAGAGAGGTACAGAAGGAGGCAGGAGGAGCATAGAAAGAAGGAAGAGAAGTGCAGAAAGAAGTAACAGAGGTGCTGAAAGAGGCACAAAGGGTGCAGAAAGAGGCAAGAGAAGTACAGAAAAAAGCACCAGAGGTGACGAAAGAGGCAAGAGAGATGCAGAAAGAAGCAAGTGAAGTGCAGAAAGAGGCAACAGAGGTGCAGAAAGACACAAGAGAGGTGCAGAAACAAGCATGAGAAGTGCAGAAAGAGGCAAGAGAGGTGCACAAAGAGGCAAAAGAGGTACATAAAGAGGCAAGAGAAGTGCAGAAAGAAGCAACAGAGGTGCCACAAGAGGCAAGAGAGATGCACAAACAGGCAAGAAAGTTACAGAAAGAGGAAAGAGCAGTGCAGATAGAACCAAGAGATGTGCCGAATGAGGCAAGAGACATGCAGAAAGAGGCAAGAGATGTGCAGAAAAGGAAGAAGGGTACAGAAAGAAACAAGAGAAGTGCAGAAAGAGGCAAGTGAGGTGCAGAAGGAGGCAAGAGAACTGCAGAAAGAGGCAAGAGAGTTGCAGAAACAGGTAAAAGGGGTACAGAAAAAGCCAACAGGTGTGCAGACAGAGGCAAGAGGGGTGCAGAAAGAGGGAAGAGGGGTACAGAAATAGACAAGAGGGATGCAGAAATTTCTAACAGAGGAGCAAAAAGAAGCAAGAGCAGTGCATAAAGAACCAACAGAGGTGCTGAAAGAGGCAAGAGAACTGCAGAAAAAGGCAAGAGAGGTGCAGAAAGAGTCAAGAGAGGTACGCAAAGAGGCAAAAGGGGTACAGAAAGAGGCAAGAGGGGTGTAAAAAGAAGCAAGAGAAGTGCAGAAAGAAGCAACAGAGGTGCTTAAAGAGGCAAGAGGGGTACATAAAGAGGCAAGATAAGTGCAGAAAGGAGCAACAGAGGTGCCGAAAGAGGCAAGAGAGGTGCACAAACAGGCAAGAAAGGTACAGAAAGAGGGAACAGGGATGCAGAAAGAGGTAAGAGGGATACAGAAATTTGCACGAGAGGTGTAGAAAGAAGCAAGAGCAGTGCATAAAGAAGCAAGAAAAGTGCAGAAAGAAGGAAGATAGGTGGAGTAATAGGGAAGAGGGGTGCAGAAAGAGGCATGAGGGATGCAGAATTTTGAAAAAGAGGTGCACAAAGAAGCAAGAGAAGGGCAGAAAAAACCAAAAGAGGTGGAAAAAGTGGCAAGAGGGGTGCAGAAATAGGTAGGAGAGGTTCAGAAAGAGGCAAGAGGGGTACAGAAAGAGGCAGGAGGGGTGCAGAAAGAAGGAAGAGAAGTGCAGAAAGAAGCAACAGAGGTGCTGAAAGATGCACAAAGTACGAGAAAGAGTCAAGAGAAGTGGAGAAAGAAGCAACAGAGGTACAGAAAGAGGCAAGAGAGGTGCAGAAAGAGGGAAGAGAGGTGTAGAAAAAGGCTAGAGAGTCGCACAAAGAGGGAAGACGGGTGCATAAAGAGGCAAGAGGGGTGCAGAAATAGGCAAGAGAACTGCAGAAAGAGGCAAGAGAATTGCTGAAAGAAGCAATAGAGGTGTAGAAAGAAGCAACAAAGTGCAGAAAGAGGCAAGTGAGATGCAGAAACAGGCAAGAAAGGTAGAGAAAGAGGGAAGAAGAGTGCAGAAAGAGACAACAGGGGTGCAGAAAGACGCAAGAGAACTGCAGAAAAAGGCAAGAGAGGTGCAGAAAGAGTCAAGAGAGGTGCGCAAAGAGGCAAAAGGGGTACAGAAAGAGGCAAGAGGGGGTAGAAAGAAGCAAGAGAAATGCAGAAAGAAGCAACAGAGGTGCTTAAAGAGGCAAGAGGGGTACATAAAGAGGCAAGATAAGTGCAGAAAGAAGCAACAGAGGTGCCGAAATAGGTAAGAGAGGTGCACAAACAGGCAAGAAAGGTACAGAAAGAGGGAACAGGGATGCAGAAAGAGGTAAGAGGGATACAGAAATTTGCATGAGAGGTGCAGAAAGAAGCAAGAGCAGTGCAGAAAGAAGCAAGAGCAGTGCAGAAAAAAGCAAGAAAAATGCAGAAAGAAGGAAGAGAGGTGGAGAAATAGGGAAGAGGGGTGCAGAAAGAGGCATGAGGGATGCAGAAATTTGCAAAAGAGGTGCAGAAAGAAGCAAGAGAAGTGTAGAAAGGGGCTAGAGAGTTGCACAAAGAGGGAAGACGGGTGCATAGAGGCAAGAGGGGTGCAGAAACAGGCAAGAGTACTGCAGAAAGAGGCAAGAGAATTGCTGAAAGAAGCAACAGAGGTATAGAAAGAAGCAACAAAGTGCAGAAAGAGGCAAGTGAGATGCAGAAACAGGCAAGAAAGGTAGAGAAAGAGGGAAGACGAGTGCAGAAAGAGACAACAGGGGTGCAGAAAGAAGCAAGACAGATGCAGAAAGGAGCATGGAAAGTGCAGAATGAAGCAACAGGGGTGCAGAAAGAGGCAAGAGAAGTGCAGAAAGAAGCATCAGAAGTGCAGAAAGAGTAAGAAATGTGCTGAAAGAGGCAAGAGAAGTGGAGAAACATGCAAGAGAAGTGGAGAATGAGGCAAAAGAAATGCAGAAACAGGCAAGAGATGCACACAAAAAGGCAAGAGATGTGCAGAAAAAAGCAAGACTTCTGCAGAAAGAGGCAAGAGAAGTGCAGAATGAACCAACAGAGGTGCAAAAAGAGGCAAGAGGGGTGCAGAGAAAGGTAGGAGAGATGCACAAAGAGACAAGAGAGGTACAGAAAGAGGCAGGAGGAGCGCAGAAAGAAGGAAGAGAAGTGCAGAAAGAAGTAACAGAGGTGCTGAAAGAGGCACAAAGGGTGCAGAAAGAGGCAAGAGAAGTACAGAAAAAAGCACCAGAGGTGACGAAAGAGGCAAGAGAGGTGCAGAAAGAAGCAAGTGAAGTGCAGAAAGAGTCAACAGAGGTGCAGAAAGACACAAGAGAGGTGCAGAAACAAGCATGAGAAGTGCAGAAAGAGGCAAGAGAGGTGCACAAAGAGGCAAAAGAGGTACATAAAGAGGCAAGAGAAGTGCAGAAAGAAGCAACAGAGGTGCCAAAAGAGTCAAGAGAGATGCACAAACAGGCAAGAAAGGTACAGAAAGAGGGAACAGGGGTGCAGAAAGAGGTAAGAGTGATACAGATATTTGCACGAGAAGTACAGAAAGAAGCAAGAGCAGTGCAGAAAGAAGCAAGAAAAGTGCAGAAAGAAGGAAGAGAGGTGGAGAAATAGGGAAGAGGGGTGCAGAAAGAGGCATGAGGGATGCAGAAATTTGCAAAAGAGGTGCAGAAAGAAGCAAGAGAAGTGCAGAACGAACCAACAGAGGTGCAAAAAGAGGCAAAAGGGGTGCAGAAATAGGTAGGAGAGGTGCATAAAGAGGCAGGAGGGGTGCAGAAAGAAGGAAGAGAAGTGCAGAAACATGCAAGAGAAGTGGAGAATGAGGAAAAAGAAATGCAGAAACAGGCAAGAGATGCGCACAAAAAGGCAAGAGATGTGCAGAAAAAAGCAAGACTTGTGCAGAAAGAGGCAAGAGAAGTGCAGAATGAACCAACAGAGGTGCAAAAAGAGGCAAGAGGGGTGCAGAGAAAGGTAGGAGTGATGCACAAAGAGGCAAGAGAGGTACAGAAAGAGGCAGGAGGAGTGCAGAAAGAAGGAAGAGAAGTGCAGTAAGAAGTAACAGAGGTGCTGAAAGAGGCAAGAGAACTGCAGAAAAAGGCAAGAGAGGTGCAGAAAGAGGCAACAGAGGTGCAGGAAGACACAAGAGAGGTGCAGAAACAAGCATGAGAAGTGCAGAAAGAGGCAAGAGAGCTGCACAAAGAGTTAAGAGAGGTGTAGAAAGAGGCTAGAGAGTTGCACAAAGAGGGAAGACGGGTGCAGAAAGAGGCAAGAGGGGTGCAGAAAGAGGCAAGAGCAGTGCAGAAAGAACCAAGAGATGTGCAAAATGAGGCAAGAGACATGCAGAAAGAGGCAAGAGATGTGCAGAAAAGGAAGAAGGGTACAGAAAGAAACAAGAGAAGTGCAGAAAGAGGCAAGTGAGGTGCAGAAAGAGGCAAGAGAACTGCAGAAAGAGGCAAGAGAGTTGCAGAAACAGGTAAAAGGGGTGCAGAGAGAGGGAACAGGTGTGCAGACAGAGGCAAGAGGGGTGCAGAAAGAGGGAAGAGGGGTACAGAAATAGACAAGAGGGATGCAGAAATTTCTAACAGAGGTGCAAAAAGAAGCAAGAGCAGTGCAGAAAGAACCAACAGAGGTGCAGAAAGAGGCAAGAGAACTGCAGAAAAAGGCAAGAGAGGTGCAGAAAGAGTCAAGAGAGGTGCACAAAGAGGCAAAAGGGGTACAGAAAGAGGCAAGAGGGGTGTAGAAAGAAGCAAGAGAAGTGCAGAAAGAAGCAACAGAGGTGCCGAAAGAGGCAAGAGAGGTGCACAAACAGGCAAGAAAGGTACAGAAAGAGGGAACAGGGATGCAGAAAGAGGTAAGAGGGATACAGAAATTTGCACGAGAGGTGCAGAAAGAAGCAAGAGCAGTGCATAAAGAAGCAAGAAAAGTGCAGAAAGAAGGAAGAGAGGTGGAGAAATAGGGAAGAGGGGTGCAGAAAGAGGCATGAGGGATGCAGAATTTTGAAAAAGAGGTGCACAAAGAAGTAACAGAAGTGCAGAAAAAACCAACAGAGGTGGAAAAAGAGGCAAGAGGGGTGCAGAAATAGGTAGGAGAGGTGCAGAAAGAGGCAAGAGGGGTACAGAAAGAGGCAGGAGGGCTGCAGAAAGAAGGAAGAGAAGTGCAGAAAGAAGCAACAGAGGTGCTGAAAGAGGCACAAAGTACGAGAAAGAGTCAAGAGAAGTGGAGAAAGAAGCCACAGAGGTACAGAAAGAGGCAAGAGAGGTGCAGAAAGAGGGAAGAGAGGTGTAGAAAAAGGCTAGAGAGTTGCACAAAGAGCGAAGACGGGTGCATAAAGAGACAAGAGGGGTGCAGAAATAGGCAAGAGAACTGCAGAAAGAGGCAAGAGAATTGCTGAAAGAAGCAACAGAGGTGTAGAAAGAATCAACAAAGTGCAGAAAGAGGCAAGTGAGATGCAGAAACAGGCAAGAAAGGTAGAGAAAGAGGGAAGACGAGTGCAGAAAGAGACAACAGGGGTGCAGAAAGAGGCAAGAGAAGTGCATAAAGAAGCAACAGAAGTGCAGAAAGAGTAAGAAATGTGCTGAAAGAGGCAAGAGAAGTGCAGAAACATGCAAGAGAAGTGGAGAATGAGGCAAAAGAAATGCAGAAACAGGCAAGAGATGCACACAAAAAGGCAAGAGATGTGCAGAAAAAAGCAAGACTTGTGCATAAAGAGACAAGAGGGGTGCAGAAATAGGCAAGAGAACTGCAGAAAGAGGCAAGAGAATTGCTGAAAGAAGCAACAGAGGTGTCGAAAGAAGCAACAAAGTGCAGAAAGAGGCAAGTGAGATGCAGAAACAGGCAAGAAAGGTAGAGAAAGAGGGAAGACGAGTGCAGAAAGAGACAACAGGGGCGCAGAAAGAAGCAAGACAGATGCAGAAAGAAGCATGCAAAGTGCAGAATGAAGCAACAGGGGTGCAGAAAGAGGCAAGAGAAGTGCATACAGAAGCAACAGAAGTGCAGAAAGAGTAAGAAATGTGCTGAAAGAGGCAAGAGAAGTGCAGAAACATGCAAGAGAAGTGGAGAATGAGGCAAAAGAAATGTAGAAACAGGCAAGAGATGCACACAAAAAGGCAAGAGATGTGCAGAAAAAAGCAAGACTTGTGCACTAAGAGTCAAGAGAAGTGCAGAATGAACCAACAGAGGTGCAAAAAGAGGCAAGAGGGGTGCAGAGAAAGGTAGGAGGGATGCACAAAGAGACAAGAGAGGTACAAAAAGAAGCAGAGGAGTGCAGAAAAAAGAAAGAGAAGTGCAGAAAGAAGTAACAGAGGTGCTGAAAGAGGCACAAAGGGTGCAGAAAGAAGCAAGTGAAGTGCAGAAAGAGGCAACAGAGGTGCAGAAAGACACAAGAGAGGTGCAGAAACAGGCATGAGGAGTGCAGAACGAGGCAAGAGAATTGCTGAAAGAAGCAACAGAGGTGTAGTAGAAGCAAGGGAAGTGCAGAAAGAACCAACAGAGGTGCAAAAAGAGGCAAGAGGGGTACAGAAAGAGGAGAGATAAGTGCAGACAGAAGCAAAAGAGGTGCAAAAAGAGGCAAGAGAGGTGCATAAAGAGGCAAGACCAGTGCAGAAAGAAACAAGAGATGTGCAGAAAGAGGGAAGCCAAGTGCAGAAAGAGAAAACAGGGGTGCAGAAAGAGACAACAGGCGTGCAGAAAGAAGGAAGAGAGGTGCAGAAAGAGGCAATACAAGGGCAGAAAGAAGCAACAGAGGTGCAGAAAGAGTCAAGAGGGGTGCAGAAAGAGGAGGGAGAAGTGCAGAAAGAAGCAAAAGAGATGCACAAAGAGGCAAGAGGGGTGCAGAAAGATGCAAGAGCAGTGCAGAAAGAACCAAGAGATGTGCAGAATGAGACAAGAGACATGCAGAAAGAGGCAAGAGATGTGCAGAAAAAGGAAGAAGGGTGCAGAAAGAAACAAGAAAAGTGCAGAAAGAGACAAGTGAGGTGCAGAAGGAGGCAGGAGAACTGCAGACAGAGGCAAGAGAGTTGCAGAAACAGGTAAAAGGGGTGCAGAAAGAGAGAACAGGTATGCAGACAAATGCAAGCAAGGTGCAGAAAGAGGGAAGAGGGGTAAAGAAAGAGGCAAGAGGGATGCAGAAATTTGGAACAGAGGTGCAAAAAGAAGCAAGAGCAGTGCAGAAAGAACCAACAGAGGTGCAGAAAGAGGCAAGAGAACTGCAGAAAAAGGCAAGAGGGGTGCAAAAAGAGGCATGAGGGATGCAGAATTTTGAAAAAGAGGTGCACAAAGAAGCAACAGAAGTGCAGAAAAAACCAACAGTGGTGGAAAAAGAGGCAAGAGGGGTGCAGAAATAGGTAGGAGAGGTGCAGAAAGAGGCAAGAGGGGTACAGAAAGAGGCAGGAGGGCTGCAGAAAGAAGGAAGAGAAGTGCAGAAAGAAGCAACAGAGGTGCTGAAAGAGGCACAAAGTACGAGAAAGAGTCAAGAGCAGTGCAGAAAGAAGCAACAGAGGTACAGAAAGAGGCAAGAGAGGTGCAGAAAGAGGGAAGAGAGGTGTAGAAAGGGGCTAGAGAGTTGCACAAAGAGGGAAGACGGGTGCATAGAGGCAAGAGGGGTGCAGAAACAGGCAAGAGTACTGCAGAAAGAGGCAAGAGAATTGCTGAAAGAAGCAACAGAGGTATAGAAAGAAGCAACAAAGTGCAGAAAGAGGCAAGTGAGATGCAGAAACAGGCAAGAAAGGTAGAGAAAGAGGGAAGACGAGTGCAGAAAGAGACAACAGGGGTGCAGAAAGAAGCAAGACAGATGCAGAAAGGAGCATGGAAAGTGCAGAATGAAGCAACAGGGGTGCAGAAAGAGGCAAGAGAAGTGCATAAAGAAGCAACAGAAGTGCAGAAAGAGTAAGAAATGTGCTGAAAGAGGCAAGAGAAGTGGAGAAACATGCAAGAGAAGTGGAGAATGAGGCAAAAGAAATGCAGAAACAGGCAAGAGATGCGCACAAAAAGGCAAGAGATGTGCAGAAAAAAGCAAGACTTCTGCAGAAAGAGGCAAGAGAAGTGCAGAATGAACCAATAGTGGTGCAAAAAGAGGCAAGAGGGGTGCAGAGAAAGGTAGGAGATATGCACAAAGAGACAAGAGAGGTAGAGAAAGAGGCAGGAGGAGCGCAGAAAGAAGGAAGAGAAGTGCAGAAACAAGAAACAGAGGTGCTGAAAGAGGCACAAAGGGTGCAGAAAGAGGCAAGAGAAGTACAGAAAAAAGCACCAGAGGTGACGAAAGAGGCAAGAGAGGTGCAGAAAGAAGCAAGTGAAGTGCAGAAAGAGTCAACAGAGGTGCAGAAAGACACAAGAGAGGTGCAGAAACAAGCATGAGAAGTGCAGAAAGAGGCAAGAGAGGTGCACAAAGAGGCAAAAGAGGTACATAAAGAGGCAAGAGAAGTGCAGAAAGAAGCAACAGAGGTGCCAAAAGAGTCAAGAGAGATGCACAAACAGGCAAGAAAGGTACAGAAAGAGGGAACAGGGGTGCAGAAAGAGGTAAGAGTGATACAGATATTTGCACGAGAAGTACAGAAAGAAGCAAGAGAAGTGCAGAAAGAACCAACAGAGGTGCAAAAAGAGGCAAAAGGGGTGCAGAAATAGGTAGGAGAGGTGCATAAAGAGGCAGGAGGGGTGCAGAAAGAAGAAAGAGAAGTGCAGAAACATGCAAGAGAAGTGGAGAATGAGGAAAAAGAAATGCAGAAACAGGCAAGAGATGCGCACAAAAAGGCAAGAGATGTGCAGAAAAAAGCGAGACTTGTGCAGAAAGAGGCAAGAGAAGTGCAGAATGAACCAACAGAGGTGCAAAAAGAGGCAAGAGGGGTGCAGAGAAAGGTAGGAGGGATGCACAAAGAGACAAGAGAGGTACAGAAAGAGGCAGGAGGAGTGCAGAAAGAAGGAAGAGAAGTGCAGTAAGAAGTAACAGAGGTGCTGAAAGAGGCGAAAAGGGTGCAGAAAGAGGCAAGAGAAGTAGAGAAACAAGTACCAGAGGTGCCGAAAGAGGCAAGAGAGGTGCAGAAAGAAGCAAGTGAAGTGCAGAAAGAGGCAACAGAGGTGCAGGAAGACACAAGAGAGGTGCAGAAACAAGCATGAGAAGTGCAGAAAGAGGCAAGAGAGCTGCACAAAGAGTTAAGAGAGGTGTAGAAAGAGGCTAGAGAGTTGCACAAAGAGGGAAGACGGGTGCAGAAAGAGGCAAGAGGGGTGCAGAAAGAGGCAAGAGCAGTGCAGAAAGAACCAAGAGATGTGCCGAATGAGGCAAGAGACATGCAGAAAGAGGCAAGAGATGTGCAGAAAAGGAAGAAGGGTACAGAAAGAAACAAGAGAAGTGCAGAAAGAGGCAAGTGAGGTGCAGAAGGAGGCAAGAGAACTGCAGAAAGAGGCAAGAGAGTTGCAGAAACAGGTAAAAGGGGTGCAGAGAGAGGGAACAGGTGTGCAGACAGAGGCAAGAGGGGTGCAGAAAGAGGGAAGAGGGGTACAGAAATAGACAAGAGGGATGCAGAAATTTCTAACAGAGGTGCAAAAAGAAGCAAGAGCAGTGCAGAAAGAACCAACAGAGGTGTAGAAAGAGGCAAGAGAACTGCAGAAAAAGGCAAGAGAGGTGCAGAAAGAGTCAAGAGAGGTGCTCAAAGAGTCAAAAGGGGTACAGAAAGAGGCAAGAGGGGTGTAGAAAGAAGCAAGAGAAGTGCAGAAAGAAGCAACAGAGGTGCTTAAAGAGGCAAGAGGGGTACATAAAGAGGCAAGATAAGTGCAGAAAGAAGCAACAGAGGTACCGAAAGAGGCAAGAGAGGTGCACAAACAGGCAAGAAAGGTACAGAAAGAGGGAACAGGGATGCAGAAAGAGGTAAGAGGGATACAGAAATTTGCACGAGAGGTGCAGAAAGAAGCAAGAGCAGTGCATAAAGAAGCAAGAAAAGTGCAGAAAGAAGGAAGAGAGGTGGAGAAATAGAGAAGAGGGGTGCAGAAAGAGGCATGAGGGATGCAGAATTTTGAAAAAGAGGTGCACAAAGAAGTAACAGAAGTGCAGAAAAAACCAACAGAGGTGGAAAAAGAGGCAAGAGGGGTGCAGAAATAGGTAGGAGAGGTGCAGAAAGAGGCAAGAGGGGTACAGAAAGAGGCAGGAGGGCTGCAGAAAGAAGGAAGAGAAGTGCAGAAAGAAGCAACAGAGGTGCTGAAAGAGGCACAAAGTACGAGAAAGAGTCAAGAGAAGTGGAGAAAGAAGCCACAGAGGTACAGAAAGAGGCAAGAGAGGTGCAGAAAGAGGGAAGAGAGGTGTAGAAAAAGGCTAGAGAGTTGCACAAAGAGCGAAGTCGGGTGCATAAAGAGACAAGAGGGGTGCAGAAATAGGCAAGAGAACTGCAGAAAGAGGCAAGAGAATTGCTGAAAGAAGCAACAGAGGTGTAGAAAGAAGCAACAAAGTGCAGAAAGAGGCAAGTGAGATGCAGAAACAGGCAAGAAAGGTAGAGAAAGAGGGAAGACGAGTGCAGAAAGAGACAACAGGGGTGCAGAAAGAGGCAAGAGAAGTGCAGAAAGAAGCAACAGAAGTGCAGAAAGAGTAAGAAATGTGCTGAAAGAGGCAAGAGAAGTGCAGAAACATGCAGGAGAAGTGGAGAATGAGGCAAAAGAAATTCAGAAACAGGCAAGAGATGCACACAAAAAGGTAAGAGATGTGCAGAAAAAAGCAAGACTTGTGCAGAAAGAGGCAAGAGTAGTGCAGAATGAACCAACAGAGGTGCAAAAAGAGGCAAGAGGGGTGCAGAGAAAGGTAGGAGGGATGCACAAAGAGACAAGAGAGGTACAGAAAGAGGCAGAGGAGTGCAGAAAGAAGGAAGAGAAGTGCAGAAAGAAGTAACAAAGGTGCTGAAAGAGGCACAAAGGGTGCAGAAAGAGGCAAGAGAAGTACAGAAAAAAGCACCAGAGGTGCCGAAAGAGGCAAGAGAGGTGCAGAAAGAAGCAAGTGAAGTGCAGAAAGAGGCAACAGAGGTGCAGAAAGACACAAGAGAGGTGCAGAAACAGGCATGAGAAGTGCAGAACGAGGTAAGAGAATTGCTGAAAGAAGCAACAGAGGTGTAGTAGAAGCAAGGGAAGTGCAGAAAGAACCAACAGAGGTGCAAAAAGAGGCAAGAGGGGTACAGAAAGAGGAGAGATAAGTGCAGACAGAAGCAAAAGAGGTGCAAAAAGAGGCAAGAGAGGTGCAGAAAGAGGCAAGAGCAGTGCAGAAAGAAACAAGAGATGTGCAGAAAGAGGGAAGCCGAGTGCAGAAAGAGAAAACAGGGGTGCAGAAAGAGACAACAGGCGTGCAGAAAGAAGCAAGAGAGGTGCAGAAAGAGGCAATACAAGGGCAGAAAGAAGCAACAGAGGTGCAGAAACAGTCAAGAGGGGTGCAGAAAGAGGAGGGAGAAGTGCAGAAAGAAGCAAAAGAGATGCACAAAGAGGCAAGAGGGGTGCAGAAAGATGCAAGAGCAGTGCAGAAAGAACCAAGAGATGTGCAGAATGAGACAAGAGACATGCAGAAAGAGGCAAGAGATGTGCAGAAAAAGGAAGAAGGGTGCAGAAAGAAACAAGAGAAGTGCAGAAAGAGGCAAGTGAGGTGCAGAAGGAGGCAGGAGAACTGCAGACAGAGGCAAGAGAGTTGCAGAAACAGGTAAAAGGGGTGCAGAAAGAGGGAACAGGTATGCAGACAAAGGCAAGAGAGGTGCAGAAAGAGGGAAGAGGGGTAAAGAAAGAGGCAAGAAGGATGCAGAAATTTGGAACAGAGGTGCAAAAAGAAGCAAGAGCAGTGCAGAAAGAACCAACAGAGGTGCAGAAAGAGGCAAGAGAACTGCAGAAAAAGGCAAGAGGGGTGCAAAAAGAGGCATGAGGGATGCAGAAGTTTGAAAAAGAGGTGCACAAAGAAGCAACAAAAGTGCAGAAAAAACCAACAGAGGTGGAAAAAGAGGCAAGAGGGGTGCAGAAATAGGTAGGAGAGGTGCAGAAAGAGGCAAGAGGGGTACAGAAAGAGGCAGGAGGGCTGCAGAAAGAAGGAAGAGAAGTGCAGAAAGAAGCAACAGAGGTGCTGAAAGAGGCACAAAGTACGAGAAAGAGTCAAGAGAAGTGGAGAAAGAAGCCACAGAGGTACAGAAAGAGGCAAGAGAGGTGCAGAAAGAGGGAAGAGAGGTGTAGAAAAAGGCTAGAGAGTTGCACAAAGAGCAAAGACGGGTGCATAAAGAGACAAGAGGGGTGCAGAAATAGGCAAGAGAACTGCAGAAAGAGGCAAGAGAATTGCTGAAAGAAGCAACAGAGGTGTAGAAAGAAGCAACAAAGTGCAGAAAGAGGCAAGTGAGATGCAGAAACAGGCAAGAAAGGTAGAGAAAGAGGGAAGACGAGTGCAGAAAGAGACAACAGGGGTGCAGAAAGAGGCAAGAGAAGTGCAGAAAGAAGCAACAGAAGTGCAGAAAGAGTAAGAAATGTGCTGAAAGAGGCAAGAGAAGTGCAGAAACATGCAGGAGAAGTGGAGAATGAGGCAAAAGAAATTCAGAAACAGGCAAGAGATGCACACAAAAAGGTAAGAGATGTGCAGAAAAAAGCAAGACTTGTGCAGAAAGAGGCAAGAGTAGTGCAGAATGAACCAACAGAGGTGCAAAAAGAGGCAAGAGGGGTGCAGAGAAAGGTAGGAGGGATGCACAAAGAGACAAGAGAGGTACAGAAAGAGGCAGAGGAGTGCAGAAAGAAGGAAGAGAAGTGCAGAAAGAAGTAACAAAGGTGCTGAAAGAGGCACAAAGGGTGCAGAAAGAGGCAAGAGAAGTACAGAAAAAAGCACCAGAGGTGCCGAAAGAGGCAAGAGAGGTGCAGAAAGAAGCAAGTGAAGTGCAGAAAGAGGCAACAGAGGTGCAGAAAGACACAAGAGAGGTGCAGAAACAGGCATGAGAAGTGCAGAACGAGGTAAGAGAATTGCTGAAAGAAGCAACAGAGGTGTAGAAAGAAGCAAGGGAAGTGCAGAAAGAACCAACAGAGGTGCATAAAGAGACAAGAGGGGTGCAGAAATAGGCAAGAGAACTGCAGAAAGAGGCAAGAGAATTGCTGAAAGAAGCAACAGAGGTGTCGAAAGAAGCAACAAAGTGCAGAAAGAGGCAAGTGAGATGCAGAAACAGGCAAGAAAGGTAGAGAAAGAGGGAAGACGAGTGCAGAAAGAGACAACAGGGGCGCAGAAAGAAGCAAGACAGATGCAGAAAGAAGCATGCAAAGTGCAGAATGAAGCAACAGGGGTGCAGAAAGAGGCAAGAGAAGTGCATACAGAAGCAACAGAAGTGCAGAAAGAGTAAGAAATGTGCTGAAAGAGGCAAGAGAAGTGCAGAAACATGCAAGAGAAGTGTAAAATGAGGCAAAAGAAATGCAGAAACAGGCAAGAGATGCACACAAAAAGGCAAGAGATGTGCAGAAAAAAGCAAGACTTTTGCACTAAGAGTCAAGAGAAGTGCAGAATGAACCAACAGAGGTGCAAAAAGAGGCAAGAGGGGTGCAGAGAAAGGTAGGAGGGATGCACAAAGAGACAAGAGAGGTACAGAAAGAAACAGAGGAGTGCAGAAAAAAGAAAGAGAAGTGCAGAAAGAAGTAACAGAGGTGCTGAAAGAGGCACAAAGGGTGCAGAAAGAAGCAAGTGAAGTGCAGAAAGAAGCAACAGAGGTGCAGAAAGACACAAGAGAGGTGCAGAAACAGGCATGAGAAGTGCAGAATGAGGCAAGAGAATTGCTGAAAGAAGCAACAGAGGTGTAGTAGAAGCAAGGGAAGTGCAGAAAGAACCAACAGAGGTGCAAAAAGAGGCAAGAGGGGTACAGAAAGAGGAGAGATAAGTGCAGACAGAAGCAAAAGAGGTGCAAAAAGAGGCAAGAGAGGTGCAGAAAGAGGCAAGAGCAGTGCAGAAAGAAACAAGAGATGTGCAGAAAGAGGGAAGCCGAGTGCAGAAAGAGAAAACAGGGGTGCAGAAAGAGACAACAGGCGTGCAGAAAGAAGCAAGAGAGGTGCAGAAAGAGGCAATACAAGGGCAGAAAGAAGCAACAGAGGTGCAGAAAGAGTCAAGAGGGGTGCAGAAAGAGGAGAGAGAAGTGCAGAAAGAAGCAAAAGAGATGCACAAAGAGGCAAGAGGGGTGCAGAAAGATGCAAGAGCAGTGCAGAAAGAACCAAGAGATGTGCAGAATGAGACAAGAGACATGCAGAAAGAGGCAAGAGATGTGCAGAAAAAGGAAGAAGGGTGCAGAAAGAAACAAGAGAAGTGCAGAAAGAGGCAAGTGAGGTGCAGAAGGAGGCAGGAGAACTGCAGACAGAGGCAAGAGAGTTGCAGAAACAGGTAAAAGGGGTGCAGAAAGAGGGAACAGGTATGCAGACAAAGGCAAGAGAGGTGCAGAAAGAGGGAAGAGGGGTAAAGAAAGAGGCAAGAGGGATGCAGAAATTTGCAACAGAGGTGCAAAAAGAAGCAAGAGCAGTGCAGAAAGAACCAACAGAGGTGCAGAAAGAGGCAAGAGAACTGCAGAAAAAGGCAAGAGAGGTGCAGAAAGAGTCAAGAGAGGTGCACAAAGAGTCAAAAGGGGTACAGAAAGACACAAGAGGGGTGTAGGAAGAAGCAAGAGAAGTGCAGAAAGAAGCAACTGATGTGCTTAAAGAGGCAAAAGGAGTACAGAAAGAGGCAAGAGAAGTGCATAAAGAAGCAACAAAGGTGCCGAAAGAGGCAAGAGAGGTGCACAAACAGTCAAGAAAGGTACAGAAAGAGGGAACAGGGGTGCAGAAGGAGGTAAGAGAGATACAGAAATTTGCACAAGAGCAGTGCAGAAAGAAGCAAGAGCAGTGCAGAAAGAAGCAAGAGAAGTGCAGAAAGAACCAACAGAAGTGCAAAAAGAGGCAAGAGGTGTGCAGAAATAGATAGGAGAGGTGCAGAAAGAGGCAAGAGGGGTACAAAAAGAGGCAGGAGGGGTGCAGAAAGAAGGAAGAGAAGTGCAGAAAGAAGCAACAGAAGTGCTGTAAGAGGCGCAAAGGATGCAGAAAGAGTCAAGAGAAATCCCTAAAAAAGCAACAGAGGTACAGAAAGAGGCAATAGAGGTGCAGAAAGAGGGAAGAGAGGTGTAGAAAGAGCCTAGAGAGTTGCACAAAGAGGGAAGACGGGTGCAGAAAGAGGCAAGAGGTGTGCAGAAACAGGCAAGAGAAGTGCAGAAACAGGCAAGAGAACTGCAGAAAAAGGCAAGAGAATTGCTGAAAGAAGCAACAGAGGTGTAGAAAGAAGCAAGAAAAGTGCGGAAAGAGGCAAGTGAGATGCAGAAACAGGCAGGAAAGGTAGAGAAAGAGGGAAGACGAGTGGAGAAAGAGACAACAGGGGTGCAGAAAGAAGCAAGACAGATGCAGAAAGAAGCATGGAATGTGCAGAATGAAGCAACAGGGGTGCAGAATGAGACAAGAGAAGTGCAGAAAAAAGCAACAGAGCTGTAGAAAGAGTAAGAGATGTGCAGAAAGAGGCAAGAGAAGTACAGAGACATGCAAGAGAAGTGGAGAATGAGGCAAAAGAAATGCAGAAACAGGCAAGAGATGCGCACAAAAGGCAAGAGATGTGCAGAAAAAAGCAAGACTTGTGCACTAAGAGGCAAGAGAAGTGCAGAATGAACCAACAGAGGTGCAAAAAGAGGCAAGAGGGGTGCAGAGAAAGGTAGGAGGGATGCACAAAGAGACAAGAGAGGTACAGAAAGAGGCAGAGGAGTGCAGAAAGAAGGAAGAGAAGTGCAGAAAGAAGTAACAGAGGTGCTGAAAGAGGCACAAAGGGTGCAGAAAGAGGCAAGAGAAGTACAGAAAAAAGCACCAGAGGTGCCGAAATAGGCAAGAGAGGTGCAGAAAGAAGCAAGTGAAGTGCAGAAAGAGGCAACAGAGGTGCAGAAAGACACAAGAGAGGTGCAGAAACAGGCATGAGAAGTGCAGAACGAGGTAAGAGAATTGCTGAAAGAAGCAACAGAGGTGTAGAAAGAAGCAAGGGAAGTGCAGAAAGAACCAACAGAGGTGCATAAAGAGACAAGAGGGGTGCAGAAATAGGCAAGAGAACTGCAGAAAGAGGCAAGAGAATTGCTGAAAGAAGCAACAGAGGTGTCGAAAGAAGCAACAAAGTGCAGAAAGAGGCAAGTGAGATGCAGAAACAGGCAAGAAAGGTAGAGAAAGAGGGAAGACGAGTGCAGAAAGAGACAACAGGGGCGCAGAAAGAAGCAAGACAGATGCAGAAAGAAGCATGCAAAGTGCAGAATGAAGCAACAGGGGTGCAGAAAGAGGCAAGAGAAGTGCATACAGAAGCAACAGAAGTGCAGAAAGAGTAAGAAATGTGCTGAAAGAGGCAAGAGAAGTGCAGAAACATGCAAGAGAAGTGGAGAATGAGGCAAAAGAAATGTAGAAACAGGCAAGAGATGCACACAAAAAGGCAAGAGATGTGCAGAAAAAAGCAAGACTTGTGCACTAAGAGTCAAGAGAAGTGCAGAATGAACCAACAGAGGTGCAAAAAGAGGCAAGAGGGGTGCAGAGAAAGGTAGGAGGGATGCACAAAGAGACAAGAGAGGTACAGAAAGAAGCAGAGGAGTGCAGAAAAAAGAAAGAGAAGTGCAGAAAGAAGTAACAGAGGTGCTGAAAGAGGCACAAAGGGTGCAGAAAGAAGCAAGTGAAGTGCAGAAAGAGGCAACAGAGGTGCAGAAAGACACAAGAGAGGTGCAGAAACAGGCATGAGAAGTGCAGAACGAGGCAAGAGAATTGCTGAAAGAAGCAACAGAGGTGTAGTAGAAGCAAGGGAAGTGCAGAAAGAACCAACAGAGGTGCAAAAAGAGGCAAGAGGGGTACAGAAAGAGGAGAGATAAGTGCAGACAGAAGCAAAAGAGGTGCAAAAAGAGGCAAGAGAGGTGCAGAAAGAGGCAAAAGCAGTGCAGAAAGAAACAAGAGATGTGCAGAAAGAGGGAAGCCGAGTGCAGAAAGAGAAAACAGGGGTGCAGAAAGAGACAACAGGCGTGCAGAAAGAAGCAAGAGAGGTGCAGAAAAAGGCAATACAAGGGCAGAAAGAAGCAACAGAGGTGCAGAAAGAGTCAAGAGGGGTGCAGAAAGAGGAGAGAGAAGTGCAGAAAGAAGCAAAAGAGATGCACAAAGAGGCAAGAGGGGTGCAGAAAGATGCAAGAGCAGTGCAGAAAGAACCAAGAGATGTGCAGAATGAGACAAGAGACATGCAGAAAGAGGCAAGAGATGTGCAGAAAAAGGAAGAAGGGTGCAGAAAGAAACAAGAGAAGTGCAGAAAGAGGCAAGTGAGGTGCAGAAGGAGGCAGGAGAACTGCAGACAGAGGCAAGAGAGTTGCAGAAACAGGTAAAAGGGTGCAGAAAGAGGGAACAGGTATGCAGACAAAGGCAAGAGAGGTGCAGAAAGAGGGAAGAGGGGTAAAGAAAGAGGCAAGAGGGATGCAGAAATTTGCAACAGAGGTGCAAAAAGAAGCAAGAGCAGTGCAGAAAGAACCAACAGAGGTGCAGAAAGAGGCAAGAGAACTGCAGAAAAAGGCAAGAGAGGTGCAGAAAGAGTCAAGAGAGGTGCACAAAGAGTCAAAAGGGGTACAGAAAGACACAAGAGGGGTGTAGGAAGAATCAAGAGAAGTGCAGAAAGAAGCAACTGATGTGCTTAAAGAGGCAAAAGGAGTACAGAAAGAGGCAAGAGAAGTGCAGAAAGAAGCAACAAAGGTGCCGAAAGAGGCAAGAGAGGTGCACAAACAGTCAAGAAAAGTACAGAAAGAGGGAACAGGGGTGCAGAAGGAGGTAAGAGGGATACAGAAATTTGCACAAGAGGTGCATAAAGAAGCAAGAGCAGTGCAGAAAGAAGCAAGAGCAGTGCAGAAAGAAGCAAGAGAAGTGCAGAAAGAACCAACAGAAGTGCAAAAAGAGGCAAGAGGTGTGCAGAAATAGATAGGAGAGGTGCAGAAAGAGGCAAGAGGGGTACAAAAAGAGGCAGGAGGGGTGCAGAAAGAAGGAAGAGAAGTGCAGAAAGAAGC
This sequence comes from Calotriton arnoldi, assembly GCA_963921515.1. Taxonomy (NCBI): domain Eukaryota; kingdom Metazoa; phylum Chordata; class Amphibia; order Caudata; family Salamandridae; genus Calotriton; species Calotriton arnoldi. Next base: position 1,684,679 of record CAWUFW010002723.1, on the reverse strand, counting down.
AACAGAAGTGCTGTAAGAGGCGCAAAGGGTGCAGAAAGAGTCAAGAGAAGTCCCTAAAAAAGCAACAGAGGTACAGAAAGAGGCAATAGAGGTGCAGAAAGAGGGAAGAGAGGTGTAGAAAGAGCCTAGAGAGTTGCACAATGAGGGAAGACGGGTGCAGAAAGAGGCAAGAGGTGTGCAGAAACAGGCAAGAGAAGTGCAGAAACAGGCAAGAGAACTGCAGAAAAAGGCAAGAGAATTGCTGAAAGAAGCAACAGAGGTGTAGAAAGAAGCAAGAAAAGTGCGGAAAGAACCAACAGAGGTGCAAAAAGAGGCAAGAGGGGTACAGAAAGAGGAGAGAGAAGTGCAGAAAGAAGCAAAAGAGGTACACAAAGAGGCAAGAGGGGTGCAGAAAGAGGCAACAGCAGTGCAGAAAGAACGAAGAGATTTGCAGAAAAAGGAAGAAGGGTGCAGAAAGAAACTAGAGAAGTGCAGAAAGAGGCAAGTGAGGTGCAGAAGGAGGCAAGAGAACTGCAGAAAGAGGCAAGAGAGTTGCAGAAACAGGCAAAAGGGTTGCAGAAAGAGGGAACAGGTGTGCAGACAGAGGCAAGAGAGGTGCAGAAAGAGGGGTACAGAAAGAGGCAAGAGGGATGCAGAAATTTGCAACAGAGGTGCAAAAAGAAGCAGGAGCAGTGTAGAATGAACCAACAGAGGTGCAGAAAGAGGCAATAGAACTGCAGAAAAAGGCAAGACAGGTGCAGAAAGAGACAAGAGAGGTGCAAAAGGAGGCAAAAGGGGTACAGAAAGAGGCAAGAGGGGTGTAGAAAGAAGCAGGAAAAGTGCAGAAAGAAGCAACAGAGGTGCAGAAAGAGTCAGGAGACGTGCACAAACAGGCAAGAAAGGTACAGAAAGAGGGAAAAGGGGTGCAGAAAGAGGTAAGAGGGATACAGAAGTTTGCACGAGATGTGCAGAAAGAAGAAAGAGCAGTGGAGAAAGAAGCAGGAAAAGTGCAGAAAGAAGGAAGAGAGGTGGAGAAATAGGGAAGAGGGGTGCAGAAAGAGGCATGACGGATGAGGAAATTTGCAAAAGAGGTGCAGAAAGAAGCAAGAGAAGTGCGGAAGGAACCAACAGAGGTGCAAAAAGAGGCAGGAGGGGTGCAGAAATAGGTAGGAGAGGTGCAGAAAGAGGCAAGAGGGGTACAGAAAGAGGCAGGAGGGGTGCCGAAAGAAGGAAGAGAAGTGCAGAAAGAGGGAACAGAGGTGCAGAAAGTGGCAACAGTAGCACAGAAAGAGGCAAGAGAAGTGCAGAAAGATGGAAGAGAAGCGCAAAAAGAGGGAAGAGAAGTGCAGAAAGAGGCAAGAGATGTGCAGAAAGAAGCAAGAGATGTGCAGAAAGAGGAAATAGAAGTACAGAAAGAGCCAAGAGAAGTGCAGAAAGAAGGAAGAGAAGTGCAGAAAGAGGGAACAGAGGTGCTGAAAGAGGCGCAAAGGGTGCAGAAAGAGTCAAGAGAAGTGCAGAAAGAAGCACCAGAGGTACAGAAAGAGGCAAGAGAGGTGCAGAAAGAGGGATGAGAGGTGTAGAAATAGGCTAGAGAGTTGCACAAAGAGGGAAGACGGGTGCAGAAAGAGGCAAGAGGGGTGCAGAAACAGGCAAGAGAACTGCAGAAAGAGGCAAGATAACTGCAGAAAGAGGCAAGAGAATTGCTGAAAGAAGCAACAGAGGTGTAGAAAGAAGCAAGAAAAGTGCAGAAAGAGGCAAGTGAGATGCAGAAACAGGCAAGAAAGGTAGAGAAAGAGGGAAGACAAGTGCAGAAAGAGACAACAGGGGTGCAGAAAGAAGCAAAACAGATGCATGGAAAGTGCAGAATGAAGCAACAACGGTGCAGAAAGAGGCAAGAGGAGTGCAGAAAGAAGCAACAGAGGTGCAGAAAGAGTAAGAAATGTGCAGAAAGAGGTAAGAGAAGTGCAGAAACATGCAAGAGAAGTGGAGAATGAGGCAAAAGAAATGCAGAAACAGGCAAGAGATGTTGCACAAAAAGGCAAGAGATGTGCAGAAAAAAGCAAGACTTGTGCAGAAAGAGGCAAGAGACGTGCAAAAAGAGGCAAGGGAAGTGCAGAAAGAGGCAAGAGAAATGCAGAAAGGGGCAAGAGAAGTGCAGAAAGAGGGAAGTGAGGTGCAGAAAGAGGCACGAGTGGTACAGAAAGATGCAAGTAAGGTGCAGAATTAGGCAAGAGAGGTGCAGATAGAAACAAGAGAAGTGCAATAAGAGGCAAGTGAGGTACAGAAAGAGGCAGGAGAGGTACAGAAAGAGATAAGAGAACTGCAGAGAGAGGCAAGAGAAGTGCAGAAAGAGGCAAGATAATTGCAGAAAGCGGCAAGAGAAGTGCAGGAAGAGGCAAGTGAGGTGCAGAAAGAGGCAAGAGAGGCACAGAAAGAGGCAAGTGAGGTGCAGAAAGAGGCAAGAGAAGTGCAGAAAGAAGCAAGAGAAGTGCAGAAAGAGTCAAGAGAAGTGCAGAAAGAGGCAAAAGAAGTGCAGAAAGAGGCAAGTGAGGTGCAGAAAGAGGCAAGAGAGGTATAGAAAGATGCAAGTAAGGTGCACAAATAGGCAAGTGAAGTGCAGAAAGAGGGAAGAGAAGTGCAGGAAGAGGCAAAAGAAGTGCAGAAAGAGGCAAGAGAAATCAGACAGAGGCAAGTGAGGTGCAGAAAGTGGCAACAGTAGTACAGAAAGAGGCAAGAGAAGTGCAGAAAGATGGAAGAGAAGTGCAGAAAGAGGCAATAGAAGTGCAGAAAGAGGAAAGAGAAGTGCAGAAAGAGGAAAGAGAAGCGCAAAAAGAGGGAAGAGAAGTGCATTAAGAGGCAAGAAATGTGCAAAAAGAAGCAAGAGAAGTGCAGAAAGAGGAAATAGAAGTACAGAAAGAGCCAAGAGAAGTGCAGAAAGAAGCAAGAGAAGTGCAGAAAGAGGTAGGAGAAGTGCAGAAAGAGGCAAGTGAGATGCAGAAAGAGGCAAGAGAGGTACAGAAAGAGGCAAGTAAGGTGCAGAAAGAGGCTTGAGAGTTGCAGAAAGAAGCAAGAGAAGTGCAAAAAGAGGAAATAGAAGTGCAGAAAGAGCCAAAGATGTGCAGAAAGAAGCAAGAGAAGTGCAGAAAGAGCCAAGAGAAGTGCAGAAAGAAGCAAGAGAAGTGCCGAAAGAGGCAAGAGAAGTGCAGAAAGAGGCAAAAGAAGTGCAGAAAGAGGCAAGTGAGGTGCAGAAAGATGCAAGAGAGGTATAGAAAGAGGCAAGTAAGGTGCAGAAATAGGCAAGAGAGGTGCAGAAACAAGCAAGAGAAGTGAAAAAAGACGCAAGAGATATGCAGAAAGAAGGAAGAGAAGTGCAGAAAGATGAAAGAGAAGTGCAGAAAGAGGCAAGGGAGGTGCAGAAAGAAGAGAGTGAGGTGCAGAAAAGGGAAAGTGAAGTGCAGAAAGAGGCTAGAGAGGTGCAGAAAGAAGAGAGTGAGGTGCAGATAGAGGCAAGAGAACTGCAGAAAGAGGCAAGTGAGGTGCAGAAAGAGGCAAAAGAGTTACAGGAAGAGGCAAGAGAAGTGCAGAAAGAGGCAAGAGAAGTGCAGAAAGAGGAAAAAGAAGTGCAGAGAGAGGCAAGTGAGGTACAGAAAGAGGCAAGAGAGGTAGAGAAAGAGGCAAGTAAGGTGCATAAAGAGGCAAGAGAGGTGCAGACAGAAGCAAGAGAAGTGTAAAAAGAGGCAAAAGAAGCACAGAAAGAAGGAAGAGAAAGGCAGAAAGAGGCAAGAGAAGTGCAGAAAGAGGCAAGCGAGGTGCAGAAAGAAGCATGAAAAGTTCAGAAAAGAGAAAGAGAAATGCAGAAAGAGGCAAGTGAGGTGCAGAAAGATGCAAGAAAAGTACAGAAAGAGGCAAGAGAAGTGCAGAAAAAAACAAGAGAAGCGCAGAAAGAGTAAGAAATATGCAGAAAGAGGCAAGAGAAGTGCAGAAAGAGGCAAGAGAAGTGGAGAAAGAGGCAAAAGAAGTGCAGAAAGAGCCAAGAGAAGTGCAGAAAGAAGCAAGAGAAGTGCAGAAAGACGCAAGGGAAGTGCAGAAAGAGGCAAGAGAAGCTCAGAAAGAAGCAAGAGAAGTACAGAAAGAAGCAAGTGAAGTGCAGAAAGAGGGAAGAGAAGTGCAGAAAGAGGCAAGTGAGGTGCGGAAAGAGGTAAGAGAGGTACAAAAAGAGGCAAGCGATGTGCAGAAAGAGGCAAGAGAGGTACATTAGAGGCAAGTGAGATGCAGAAAGAGGCAAGAGAGGTGCACAAAGAGGCAAGAGAAGTACAGAAAGAGGCACGTGAGGTGAAGAAAGAGGCATGAGGGGTACAGACAGAGGGAAGTGAGGTGCAGACAGAGGCAAGAGAAGTGCAGAAAGTGGCAAGAGAAGCGCAGAAAGAAGCAAGAGTGATTTGCGCACCATTAGTACCAATTTAACACCCATATTTAGTAATAAGTAACAGTTGACCATTCTAGCTTTGCAAAGGACCTTCCACCACACTGTAACACTTGTCGCTGCATTTTTGGTAACGTTTGAGCTCTTTGAGGTAGAAACAAGATTTTTTTGTTCAAGTCTGCAGACTATACAGCAGATGATGGATTATGTGGCAAATGCGGAAAATGGATAATTATGCGGAAATCAGTGCAGCCAAACAGTCGCATAATTCCAGTGGCCTTTCTTCTCCCTCTGACTAGGTCCATTAATGCTCCTCATTGGTTCCTTCTTTTTTTGTCTCATTGAGTTTATAGTTTAACTTCTATAGAGACGAGGAAGACTAAACCTGAGGTTACCACTCCACAACACAGACTACCATACCACATAATTACTCACTTTAACACATAATCCCACTCTACATAATTCCTATACACTAAATACCACATACTTTCTATCCACATAATTTCACTGCACAACATACCACATAATTCCACTGCACAGAACGTACATTCACTCCACTCCAAAAAACATTAGTAAAAATCTTTTACATTTACAACGCCAATAGCTCTAACTCTCGCAAATGCGAAACCTATTACATTGCAGATGCTTCTTTGACTACTAGTCGCGTTTGCAGAGTGGTGGAGAAAGGGGGCCGGGCCTCCGACCAGCGCTCAGGAATTCCGCTGTGAAGGACTTACAGGAGGTAACAGGAGGGCTTCTTGGCCCCTAAAGTCCCTCAGGAGTAAAGTGGACTTCATACCCCAACCCATAGTGATAGTGATAGTGGGATTGCTGAGAGTGGACACAGGCCACGCCACCTTTCACCAGCACTCTGCAAATGCGCCTCCTGGCACGCTCTTGGTTGGGGGATGAAGTCCCCTTGCCTCCTGAGGGTCCCTGGGGGCCAAGTAGCCCACCAGGTACCTCCAATAAGCGCCACACAGCTGGATTGCAGAGAGGTGGTCCGAGGCTATGCCTCTTTTTACACCACTCTGCAAACGTGCCGCCTGGCGCACTGCTGCTCGGGGGATGAAGTCCACTTGTGTCCTGAGGTCCTCAGGACACGGGAGGACCTTATTGCTGCACCAGCAGTGCCCCAAGAGGCGCATTTGCAGAGTGGTGTAAAAAGGGGCTGGCTTCGGACCACCTCCCTGCAATCCAGCTGTGTGACGCTGACCCCCTGAGCAGGCCTAGGGGGTCAGGGTGATTTTACCCTGCCTCCTTTTCTTGTTTTTTATCTTTTTTCCACTGTTTTCTTGTGACTCGGTTACAGAGTCACAAGATGGCTGCCAACACTTCCTGGTTTGGAGTGCTGACAGCCAATCAGATCTCACGATGAGATGTGTGGTTAGGCTCCGCCCAGATATCGATATTTTTTTATTTTTGAATTTCTTAGAAACAACTGAACGGATTTACACCATTTAAAAAAACACGCTTTCTAGACCAAGACCTACCTTTTTGCCAAATTTGGTGTAATTCCGTTCAGCAGTTCGGGCTGTAACCTGTTTCAAAATTCCTATGGAAATTAACAAGGGGACCCCCCTTTTTTCTCAGCCCCCGCTAATGAATCAACCCAAAACTTTCAAGACAGGAGCTGACCAGTCCGCCCCATTAGTTTTAAAAATTTCGCGAAGATTCGTCAAACGGCGCCAAAGATATTGGCAAATCAAAAAACGCTTTTCCTATGGAAACTACGTCCTAACTATAACTACCTACTGGCGACCGCCAGTAGGTAATATATATATCAATATAAAGATACCTATAAATGTAATGTGCAAATGCTTTTTCTCACCAAGCACATACAATTTCTGTATGTATCATTTTTTTGATTAGGAGTAAAGTGCAAGTGCTAAGAATATAGTGGTATAATCACTAAAGATATATATATAAAAATATAGAGGTTACGTGCTATTTGTTTACATTGGCAAATCACTTGAAAATGAAAACAGACTACTTTTGGTGCTACAACACAGTATGTTGTCTATGTTTATCTATCATGTGACACGGGGGAGGTGATCTATAGCAATATAAAAAATAGAGGCGGACTGCGTTTCCGCATGTGATCAAGGACACCGTGTTGTCCGAAACGCATCATAAACGGCTTTGTAAAAATAAAGACCTTTTGCCACCCGTTACTGGAGTCCGGATCTCTCTCATCGCCAGCTGGAAGTTGAGAGAGCAAGTGTTTTTGTTTCAATATATATATATATATGTATATATATATATATTATCTACTGGCGGTCGCCAGTAGATAGTTATAGTTAGGACCTATTTTCCATAGGAAATCCGCGACATTCTATTTGAAATAACTCTTGCGTCGGTTGACGAATCTTCGCGAAATTTTCAAACTTTATGGCCCGCTCCGGTCCGCTCCTACCCTGAAAGTTTCGGGGTGATTTGTCAAGCGGGGGCCGAGAAAAAAGGGGGGTCCCAAAACGTGTTTTCCCCATTCATTTTCCCATAGGAAACTTTAGACACGGCTACAGCCCGAACTGCTGAACGGAATTACACCAAATTTGGCAAAGAGGTAGTTCTTGGTTCAGAAAGAACCCTTTTGTTAAATGGTGTAAATCCGTTCAGTAGTTCCTGTGAAAATCAAAATGAAAATCACATATATATCTATGGCAGCGTCGGATTCGCGCACCCTCCCGATCACGAGCTGCATGCTAATTGGCTGTCAACACTCCAAATCAGGAAGTGTTGGCAGTCATTTTGTCCCTCGGTAGAACCGAGGGACAGAAACAAGTGCGCAAAGCGCAAAAGGTGGCAGGGTAGAAACACCCTGACCCCTAGGTCTGCTCAGGGGGTCCCACAAGGACCCCCTGGGCAGAAAAAAGCATTTTTTTTTTTAAAAATCGGCGGGATGCGCTTAGGGTGCGCGAATCCCGCTGAGAAAAAAAAAAGAAACAAGTGCGCAATACGCACAAAGGGGGCAGGGTAGAAACACCCTGACCCCCTAGGTCTGCTCAGGGGGTCCCACAAGGACCCCCTGGGCAGAAAAAAAGCATTTTTTTTTTTTTTAATCGGCAGGATGCGCTCAGGGTGCCCGGATCCTGCCGGAAAAAAAAAAAATCGATGCAAATTTGCCCCCGGGTGGCCCAAATCCCGGGGGCATGCGTGGGGTGGGTTTATTGTTTATCTGGGGGGCCTCTAAGGCCCCCCAAGCCCCGGGGACCGCCACCCCCGGGGCTTAATAAAAAATGGTGCGGGAGGGCTCTCCTGCCCTCCCGCGGCCCCGGGGACCGCCACCCCCGGGGCTTCTTTTTAAATTTTAAATAACGTGTGGGGGCTCCAGCCCCTCACACGCCCGGGACCACCACCTCCCCGGGGCACATAGAAAATAAATGTGGGGGTCTGTTACGGACCCCCAGAGCCCCAGGGACCACCACCTCCCCGGGGCTGTGCAATTCAAGGGAGGGGGGCCGTGCGGCCCCCCTCCTGGAGCCATTGATGGCCCTGGGGACCGCCACCCCCCAGGGCCGCTCCTGCAGTGTCCCGGGGTGCCTACCCCCGGGACACTGTAGGTTGCAATGACAGGACGGGAGCCTCGCGGCTCCCGTCCTGTCATTACAAACTGCTTTGGATATTGGAAGAGAGAGCAGGAAACCTGCTCTCTCTTCCAATATCCAAGCACATTGCTTTCCACATGGGGAGCTGCATGTTAGCAGCTCCCCATGTGGAAAGCAATGCCGGCTCCCAAGAGGCGCGGGAGCCGGCGGGACTGTGGGGGGATTGGGGACCCCCCCACAGTCCCCAACGGAGAGGGCCAGCCCCTCCCCAAATTAAAAAATAAAAATTTTGAAAAAAAAAAAAAGGAAAGGCCGGCCCCGGGGGATGGAGTCCCCGGGGCCTTAAATGGCCTGAGGAGGGGGCCACGCAGCCCCCTCCAAATATTTAAATTTTTTAAAAAGAGGGCATGCCCCGGGGGATGGGGTCCCCGGGGCCAATATAGGCCCAGGGAAGGGGGCCACGCGGCCCCCTTCCCGTTTTATTTTAATAAAAAAAAAATGAAAATCCTCATGCCCCGGGGGATGGGGTCCCCGGGGCCAAAAGAGGCCAAGGGAAGGGGGCCACGCAGCCCCCTCCCATACAAAAAAATTACAAAAAAAAGACCGGCATTGTGCCGGAGGCCCCACCCCCACCCTGCAGCAGTCTGCAAACTCGTCCCCTGGCGCGTTTGCAGATGGGGAACGATTTCCCTTGAATACTGGGGGTCCCTGGGGGCCAACTAGCCCACCAGGAACCTCCAGTATGCGCCAGGGGCTGCGTTGCAGAGAGGTGTACAGAGGCCACGCCCCTTTTTACACCTCTCTGCAAAGCAGGTCTGTGGCGCTTTTTGGAGGTACATGGTGGGCTAGTTGGACTCCAGGGACCCTCAGGATTCAAGGGGACTTAATCCCCCAACTTAAAATGCGCCACGGGGCGCGTTTGCAAAGTGGTGAAGGGAGGGGGCGGGGCTTCAGGTGACATGTGTGCAAACAGGCCCTGTGGCGCATTTTAAGATGGGGAATTAAATCCTCTTCAATCCTGAGGGTCCCTGGGGGCCAACAAGCCCACCAGGTACCTCCAGTAAGCGCCACGGAGCTGCGTTGCAGAGTGTTGTAAAAAGGGGCGTGGCCTCTGTGCACCTCTCTGCAACGCAGCCCCCTGGCACATACTGGAGGTTCCTGGTGGGCTAGTTGGCCCCTAGGGACCCTCAGGATTGAGGAGGAATTAATTCTCCAACTTAAAACGAGCCACAGGGCGTGTTTGCAGACATGTCACCTCAGGCCCCACCCCTTCCTTCACCATTGTGCAAATATTCCTCTAAAATCAACCGAACTACGAATTCCGATTTACTCACCTGTTATCAGGAGAGACCTCAGTGCTGCATCTTTGAGCCCAGTACTGATCCTGAAAAGTAATTTTAACCGTACTTACCAGTAACTTGAATTTCCTTCCATAGGATATCATTGCCTGCTTTTTGCTGAAAAAGTTTCTAAGTGTCGATTTTTGAAACATACAAATATTCCTCTAAAATCAGCCGAACTACGAATTCCGATTTACTCACCGGTTATCAGGAGAGACCTCAGTGCTGCATCTTTTAGCCCAGTACTGATCCTGAAAAGTAATTTTAACCATACTTACCAGTAACTTGAATTTCCTTCCATAGGCTAACATTGACTGGTTTCACTTGGAAATTCTTCTAAGTGTGGAGTTTTGGAACTTTATAATATTCCTCTAAAATCAGCCGAACTACGAATTCCGATTTACTCACCTGTCATCAGGAGAGAACCCAGTGCTGCATCTTTTAGCCCAGCACTGACCCTGAAAAGTAATTCTAACCGTACTTACCAGTAACTTGAATTTCCTTCCATAGGCTAACATTGACTGGTTTCGCTTGGAAATTCTTCTAAGTGTGGAGTTTTGGAACTTTATAATATTCCTCTAAAATCAGCCGAACTACGAATTCCGATTTACTCACCTGTTATCAGGAGAGAACCCAGTGCTGCATCTTTTAGCCCAGCACTGACCTTGAAAAGTAATTCTAACCGTACTTACCAGTAACTTGTATTTCCTTCCATAGGAATCCATTGTGTGGTTTTCAGCAGAAAAGTTTGTGTCGATTTTCACAAACTATAAATATTCCTTAAAAATCGCCTATATGACTTCAACGCATTCTTTCAACTGTTTACAGGAGATGCACCAGTGCTGGATCCAGGATCCACCACTGAGTAAGAAAAAGTAACGATAACACTACTTACCTGCTAAGTGAATTTCCTCCCATAGGATAACATTGGTGATTCTATGTGAAAAAGTTTCCAAGTGTCAACTTTTAAAATACAATAATATTCCTTAAAAATCACTACTGTAACCAAAACGCTTTTACTCAACTGTTTACAGGAGATGTAACAGGACTGAATCTAGGATCCAGTCCTGTGGTGAGAAAAGTAATCCATAAAGTAACTAATTGCATTTAACTAGAAATTCACATTGAGCTCAATGTTGCATTGTGTTTGAAATTGTGTTGCCCATTGCAACAACTGTAACTACTGTACTTAAAAGTCTATTGCCTATTTGCAAAGTATTTAAACTAAAGTAATTCATTCTGAGAAAGTATATTTTGTAATGTAATGTATAATGTAATTACAATGTAATTTAAAAATAAAATATCTAAAAATAAATAGTTGAAAAAAATTTGTAAATCAGTATCAAAAAAATAAATATAACAATTAATACAATTAAAAAATTGTCATTTACAAAACCTTTGAAATTCACTGAAAAAAACCATAGGTTTCAGGCACGTTATAGTTAGAAATTAGCATTTAAAAACCTTTGAAATTCACTGAAAAAACCAGAGGTTTTAGGGACAGTTATAGTTAGTTGGACATTGCACTCGTACAAAACCCGTGAAATTCCCCCGTTATAGTTAGTTCAGCTAATTATAACTCGCGCCCCGCAATTCACTGCTGATGACGTCACATATTACATCACTCATGACATGGTCAGTGACATCACTGATGACATCACTGATGACATCTCAAATGACATCACTGATGACATCATCCATGTGATAATTTCATGCATCTTCTCACACCCTAATATAACTTTTGAAACACCCACTCTTATTTACAGACTGCCATTCGCAAAACCATACACACTCCAATACCAATAACTATATACCCACTCACTGATTCTTAGGTCTACACACACACATCTACTCACTCACCCGTCCAGTCACTCAGTACAGGACTATCATATGGACTCATACACCTATATAAACACTCACACACCGCCACTCATCCATAGAGGTACTCACACACCTAGTCAGTCATGCAAAAAATTAATCACACACCCATTTACTCACCTATAGAGTTATACACACACCAGCTCACTTAGTCATACAAATACTAGCACATTCTTACGCTCTTATACAATAACTGATACAAGCACACACGTATCCATACAGCCACTCTCACAATCACACACTCTCACTTATAGCCTTTTAAATACTCTAACACACATATATACTGCCTTTTACATATGTAGTTACTCGCACATGTACCACTGAGATATACATTCACTCACTAACACACCCATACACACACTCACCCACCCAAGCAGTCCATCACAGACGCACTCTTCAAATCATGCACCCAGTGAATCACCCACTCACACATCTATGTACAGAGTCGCACACACCCCACCCACACAAACACTCAGGCACCCATACAGATACTCAGTCAACGAATCAATAACTCATATACACACACATGTAGCTATTCACAAACCCATGCAGCCACTTACACAGCAACAGACAGACGGATACAGACATTCACCCAGTTTAGTCACTAACCCATGCATTCAGTAAGATACGTTTAATCACTCACTTATACAGTTAGTCACGCACCTACTAAATCATCCATACAGACACTTATACACCCACTCATTCTTCAATACGCCTTTCCCTATATACATTAAAAATAAATAAACTTTACAGAAACACAGTCACTAGATGATGTCATCAGTGATGTCATTTGAGATGTCATCAGTGATGTCATCAGTGATGTCACTGACCATGTCATGAGTGATGTAATATGTGACGTCATCAGCAGTGAATTGCGGGGCGCGAGTTATAGTTAGCTGAACTAACTATAACGGGGAAATTTCACGGGTTTTGTACGAGTGCAATGTCCAACTAACAATAACTGTCCCTAAAACCTCTGGTTTTTCAGTGAATATATATATATATATATATATATATATATATATATATATATATATATATATATATATATATATATATTCTCTTATTCCTCTCAGTAAAGAAGAAGTCTGCACTCGGTGCGCAAGTTGCCTTTATCTGTATTAATAAAAGTTTCACAGCAGCTTAATCCTGATAGTATAGAACGCGTTTCAACTGTCCCATGCAGCCTTTTGTCAACCTTTCAAACGCCAGTTTGTGCATTTTAAATAAAGTCAGCACGTGAGTCCAATTAGACTGCCATGGTGAAAATACTCTCCTCCTCGCACCTCACACAGTTTCTCAGGTAAGTAATAGACCAGTGTCTTTTTTAAATATAATATTGACATTGTCTGTGAGGTGTTCTTAAAAGGATAAACTCACTGTGCAAATACGCATTGTAGATTTAAAGACCAGCTTTCCTTTTTAAGTTCACTGCTGTGATTTCCCAAATCAGTTTTTAATGTTTCTGACCTTCCATTGTCAGTCGCCTTGCGCCTCACCACTGGGCAATTTCCTTAGGTGGTCCCAGCTCCGCCGGCACCTCTGTCATCAAGGCGAAGTGTGAACTCCATTCCTTCCGTCACATGATACCCCGGGGGCTCCCAGGTTTCACACGTCGTGACCCCTCCAAGCTTGCGGTTTTCCTAGGAGCTCCTGAACGCTGGGGGTGCAGATGAAGATGTCACCGCTGGCATCTGAAAAACACTCTCTTATTCCTCTCAGTAAAGAAGAAGTCTGCACTCGGGGCGCAAGTTGCCTTTATCTGTATTAATAAAAGTTTCACAGCAGCTTAATCCTGATAGTCTGGAACACGTTTCGGCTGTCCCATGCAGCCTTTTCAACCTTTCAAACGCCGGTTTGTGCGTTTTAAATAAAGTGAGCATGTGAGTCCAATTAGACTGCCATGGTGAAAATACTCTCCTCCTCGCACCTCACACAGTTTCTCAGGTAAGTAATAGACCAGTGTCTTTTTAAAATATAATATTGACATTGTCTGTGAGGTGTTCTTAAAAGGATAAACTCACTGTGCAAATACGCATTGTAGATTTAAAGACCAGCTTTCCTTTTTAAGTTCACTGCTGTGATTTCCCAAATCAGTTTTTAATGTTTCTGACCTTCCATTGTCAGTCGCCTTGCGCCTCACCACTGGGCAATTTCCTTAGGTGGTCCCAGCTCCGCCGGCACCTCTGTCATCAGGGCGAAGTGTGAACTCCATTACTTCCGTCACACGATACCCCGGGGGCTCCCAGGTTTCACACGTCGTGACCCCTCCAAGCTTGCGTTTTCCTAGGAGCTCCTGAACGCTGGGGGTTCAGGTGAAGACGTCACCGCTGGCGTCTGAAAAATACTCTCTTATTCCTCTCAGTAAAGAAGAAGTCTGCACTCGGGCGCAAGTTGCCTTTATCTGTATTAATAAAAGTTTCACAGCTGCTTAATCCTGATAGTCTGGAACGCGTTGCGGCTGTCCCATGCAGCCTTTGTCAACCTTTCAAACGCCGGTTTGTGCATTTTAAATAAAGTCAGCACGTGAGTCCAATTAGACTGCCATGGTGAAAATACTCTCCTCCTCGCACCTCACACAGTTTCTCAGGTAAGTAATAGACCAGTGTCTTTTTTAAATAAAATATTGACATTGTCTGTGAGGTGTTCTTAAAAGGATAAACTCACTTTGCAAATACGCATTGTAGATTTAGAGACCAGCTTTCCTTTTTAAGTTCACTGCTGTGATTTCCCAAATCAGTTTTTAATGTTTCTGACCTTCCATTGTCAGTCGCCTTGCGCCTCACCACTGGGCAATTTCCTTAGGTGGTCCCAGCTCCGCCGGCACCTCTGTCATCAGGGCGAAGTGTGAACTCCATTCCTTCCATCACACGATACCCCGGTGGCTCCCAGGTTTCACACGTCGTGACCCCTCCAAGCTTGCGGTTTTCCTAGGAGCTCCTGAACGCTGGGGGTGCAGATGAAGACGTCACCGCTGGCATCTGAAAAACACTCTCTTATTCCTCTCAGTAAAGGAGAAGTCTGCACTCGGGGCACAAGTTGCCTTTATCTGTATTAATAAAAGTTTCACAGCAGCTTAATCCTGATAGTCTGGAACTCGTTTCGGCTGTCCCATGCAGCCTTTGTCAACCTTTCAAACGCGGGTTTGTGCATTTTAAATAAAGTCAGCACGTGAGTCCAATTAGACTGCCATGGTGAAAATACTCTCCTTCTCGCACCTCACACAGTTTCTCAGGTAAGTAATAGACATACGTCCTAACTATAACTACCTACTGGCGACCGCCAGTAGGTAATATATATATCAATATAAAGATACCTACAAATGTAATGTGCAAATGCTTTTTCTCACCAATCACATACAATTTCTGTATGTATAATTTTTTTTAATTAGGAGTAAAGTGCAAGTGCAAAGAATATAGTGGTATAATCACTAAAGATATATATATAAAAATATAGAGGTTACGTGCTATTTGTTTACATTGGCAAATCACTTGAAAATGAAAACAGACTACTTTTGGTGCTACAACACAGTATGTTGTCTATGTTTATCTATCATGTGACACGGGGGAGGTGATCTATAGCAATATAAAAAATAGAGGCGGACTGCGTTTCCGCATGTGATCAAGGACACTGTGTTGTCCGAAACGCGTCATAAACGGCTTTGTAAAAATAAAGACCTTTTGCCACCCATTACTGGAGTCCAGATCTCTCTCATCGCCGGCTGGAAGTTGAGAGAGCAAGCGTTTTTGTTTATATATATATATTGGAATAGTCAATACAATGTGGGAGTTCAGATTTTTAATGTATATGTTTTTAATCTGGATTTTTAACACCGTTTTTCTATGTGCATTGTATTTAAATTTAACTATGAATATTTATTTATTTATTGCATATGATTGCACATTTTGACTATGAGTAATAGATCTATTGTACTTCATGAAAACGAATGGCATTGTGTAAGGCTTGCGAAGGAAAAAATGGCAGTATTTTTTCTTTGTCCATCGAAGATCTGTATTTCACGTGTGTTTACCATGCACTAGCACTTTAAATTTTAGAAGAAATCTCCGTTTCGTGTCATGTGATCAAGGCCTCGTGTGAGGCTGAAACGCGTAATGGCGGAGGTGCGGGAGTTCACTAAATAAACCTACAATTGCACCAACTCTGGGTCTGCTTCTCGTCTTTTCAAGGAATTGGTGACGAAGGTTTTGGATATATATATATATATATATATATATATATATATATATATATATATATATATATATATATATATATATATATATATATATATATATATATATATATATATATATATATATATATATATGAAAACGAAAGTCCTGTCCGCAATCCTGCGGAACACCAGGCACGGACCTCAATACAGTTCAGGAAATCACGGACTCCCACACAACATAGGTGGGTGAAGCAGTGTCAAATTTATTGGAGATAAAAACCAAAAATCACCACAGGAACAGTGCCTGCCATGACGCGTTTCGCTCCTCACTGGCAATATACATATAATTACAAAGTGCGAATGCTTTTTCTCACCAATAACATGCAATTTCTCTATATATCATTTTGATTAAGAGTAAAGTGCAAGTGCAAGGAATACTGTAATGTTCATGATCACTAATAATATAATGTGATCATATTTCATATTGCTGTAAAGTACCAATAAAACCTGAAAAATAAACAAAGAACATTATTCCTTCACACATCTATCAACTTACGATTGCCAATATTGACGAATTCATCATATCTAATATAGTGAATTATTCCACTACGACTTAAAGTGCTGATGCAAAGTGCGAGTTATGGAGACATAATTCAGACAACATTATAGTCTTAGATAAAGTATCTAAAACAATGAACACTCTGATCATTTGGTTGCAAATCCATTTGAGAAAGAGATGAGAGGTTAGTATGTCTGTGTTGCTAGCACTGTAGGGCCATACTTATACCACAAGTGTGTCTAAAGTATCCATGTAAACAACACATAAAGTCACTATTTGAAGAGATTCTGTCCTGTTGATGACACACGTAAAATTTGGTACATAAGTTAGAAAAAAGTATGAAGCTCAGCATCAGTGTTGAGTCCCCATGCATGTGTTATAAGTGTATTGATTAGCTTCATGGAACATTCTGTAGTGTACAATTGCCATTGAGAAAGAAGATCTGGATCCAAATCACTTAACGTGGGGAGAACAAAAATTCTCAGGCCCCTAGGAATACATTTGCAATCTAGGTACTTTTTCAAGGTGACACTTTCCCACCATTTATTTATCTCCATGATTCTAGCCTGCTTGAGCTCTTTAAGTTGTTGCTTCGGGGTGCTTGCAGCGCCAGAGTTCGTCAAGCGTGCCCTGCTCTGCATTGAAATTAGTTTGCCCTCATCGCTGAACATTTCTTTAAGTAACTGTTCTCGTTTACTCCACCTGTCCACCATTTGATTCCTTTCTGTGAATTCAGCTTGTACTTCTTATCGTTGATTGAAATTAAAGTCACAAAATATTAGCAAATAAGAATGTGTAGTATTCCATTAAAAGCACCCAAAAACAGTCTCAAATGCACTGATGATATTTCAACCTCTCTTTTGTTTCTTCCATTGGAGTTGTTCTCACGACTGAAAACTCCCATGGGACTCTGGCATCATTCAATCGGAATCTGCTTTCTTTTCTTGCAGTTCCTTGTCCGTGTCTTCTGGGAACCAAACAACAGGATCCGAAACCCGCAAAGCCTCCGTACCGAGGAGAACCAAGCCGTAGCCACAACAATATGGCAGAGAGCTACGAGGTGGAGGCTGCTGCCGTATACTCTCCAGGCGCCCCCCTTCGGAAGGAAGGACCACCCAGCAAGACCAACAAACCCCTCACACCGCAGTCTCCTACCTTGTTGGACGCCCAGAGTCAGCTCTAATCATCAGTAATCCCGCGGTCTCAATTCTGGAAGCAGCTTCAGTTCGAGGAAAATGTTAAAAATTATTTTAAGTATGTACCTCTATCTATTTTCATTAATAATATCAGTATTAACATATTTGTGTGTATAAATATATATATATATATATATATATATATATATGTATATATATATATATATATATATATACAATTCTACGCTGAATTTGCCAAAACAGCAGCCGCGGACACCAAAGCTTTCAGCAAAATTATTTATTTGGCAGATTCAAGACACCTCTCGACGCGTTTCGGGACCAAGTCCCTTGATCACGAGTGCCATTGCTGTGTCTCAGATTCATTTAAATAACCACGTGATTCAAAACAAACATGAAAAAAAGACTTCACACAATACGGAGTTTCTTCACTCCTACTTATAAAAGTCAAATCAATATCAAATAAATATCACTTGCGGTTATAACATTAGTCATTAACACAAAAAATAATATATATGTGTAGAGATACATTAACACCATTTACTGCTGTATTTTAACATTTCATGTGACCTAATTCATTTCCTTCATATCCAACTTTATTGAAAACGAACACAGATTTGTGCCTTTGACACAGCCTCGCTGTTATCGTTAACTTATATATCCCTATTCAGCGCTTCATTACTGCACCTCTAAAACATTTCATCCACTTTTATTTACTGGTTCAACCAACCTCAATCATGTTATCACCGCCCAAGTGGGCATGTTCAATGTTTTTAATGTTTTAAGGTCTTACAGAATCGTTTCAATATATTCACGTCCGTGCTCGTTCCTGCCCAAGTGGGCATATTGGTTGCTGTATTTAATACCTCACCATTACTGTAACACTATCTCTTAATGTCTGCATTCTGCTCTCACTTCAGATTTTAAAGGCACTTACTCTCTCATTGCATCACTCAATTCTTAACAACTTCATAACAAACTATATTTTTGTTATAAAAAGATATTTGTATTCTTTTGCGTTTCTTTGTGGTAACCGCTGACTCAAATCTAAAAGAAAGAAAATAAAACACAAAACATTGTATTAAAAAATGTGAATCACCCATATTTCCTATTAACAAAAACCACACACAACTACATTGACAACTTGTCTACAACTGGCTCATCAGCATTGGTATTGACATAATTCATACACAATTTACTTAACATCATCAAAATACTTTAAAAATCTTTTTACAAAAATGAAAGGAGAGAATTACACTCAGAACCCGACTGGACCACTTATGTCTCCTCACGGCTTTTTACTACCTATTGGTCCCTTCACCCCAGGTGTACTGCAAGTTCTTCATCAATGTTATGGCCTATCAGCACCACTGTTCCATACTGTATAATCAATTTTGACTCTAACCGGCGCAAACTTTGCACTCTGTTTCCTCCTCTTACATCAGTTTTCACTGTATCCAATACACAAAAGCTCAATAAATTGCTGTTTTGGCTATGGTGACTCTGAAAATGCCGCGCAACTGGATAGTGTTTATCTGCATTCTTTATTGCGCGCAGATGTTCTAATATTCGTATCTTCGCTTTGTGTATGGTGCTCCCTATATACACCTTCTGACAAGGACAGAACAGTGCATATACTGCATATTCCGTAGTGCATGTAGTATGTTTAACAATTTTGAATGGTTTGCAATTGGGTGACAAAATGCATTCTTTTCTGTTTTTACTATTTTTGCAGGCCTTACAGCTTCTGCAAGTGTAAAAACCCTGCGTCACTGTATTTCTTACGACGCCTGATTCTACTGTCCTGCACAGAGTGTCTTTTAATGATTTAGCCTTTTTAAAAGTTATCTGAGGGAACACTTCTAAATTTTCTGCTAAATCTTTATCTGTTCGTAATGCTGGCCAAAATCTGTTCAGACTTTTGCGTACCTCTGGGGCTTGTCTGCTGAACGTAGTTATAAACCGAATCTTGTCTTGTGAGTTTGCCACTTCACTGTCTTTCTCCTCTACTGCTAGTAAGGATTTCCTTGTTCTTTTCTCCACCTCTCTTCTAGCCTTATCGATGACCGATTGTGCGTACCCTCTCTCTAAAAATCTTTCAATCATTCTTTTTTCTTCAAACTTAAAACTCTCCATTGTACTGCAGTTCCGTTTGGCTCGCAGTAATTCCCCCAGAGGTATACTACTGACAAGAGCCCTTGGGTGCTAAGAAATACGATCAGCTACGAAGTGGAGGAGTCTTACCCAGCATGGCAGGCGTGAATCCGGAGGCACCCACTGACAACCAGGAGGAGCAAGTTAGCTTTGAGAACTCCACTGATGGCAGCGTAGCAAGCACAAGTGATGTCTTAAGTGCTAAAGACTGCAGAGTATCAAAAGACAGCATTTTAATGGAGTTCAGTCTGGTTGCAAAAGGAAGACAAATGGGCAACAGACCAAATGTGCGTCGAAATCGTGGAAACGCAAACAGAGACGGAAGAAGAGGAAATGTATCAACGCCAGGAGAATCGGGAAGCCCGGTGGGAAGTCGCAAAGGGGCCAAAAGAGGCTGAAATAATGAACAGAAAAACGGTAATCAATCTATCTGAACGAACATTGAATGATGCAGAGGTAGAACTTTTATCTTTAGGTCTTACGTTTTGTCCCTCAAATGATTTTAACTATACCTTGAGTAGGATAGATCTTTTTTATTTTACACGGAAATTACGTATAAAAAAGTGGTATGCTTCTAAAGTAAAAATGAATGTAGATGTTGAAAGACAGGTTCCTAGCAAAATGACAATTGCTGAAGGAGAGTTACTTCACACATTGAATGTACTCAGTGAAGAGGTCTATGCTGAAAGTGATCTTGTCACAAGCCTGATGAACGAGAATGTACCCTTAAATTTGAGTGCACAGAGTCATTTTAAACCTAGATCAATTTTTCTCCCTCAGATTAAGAATGAGGCTATTGGGCAATGTTGTCTAACACCGAAATAATTAGGGCCCTTAAAGCTTCTATAATAGACTATTTTGCAATAAATATGGGTTCGACATCACTAGACTATGTTTGGGACGCATTTAAAGCGCATTTCCGTGGACAGTCGCATAGTTTGATTTGCTCTAAGAATAGGGAAGAGGCTTTAGAATTTCAGAATCTGGCAAGGGAAATCTCTAGGTTGGAAGGGGAAAGATTGAATTGTCCTCAAATAAAGTTGACGCAAGTTCTTAAAGATCTTGAATTTTTGCGTCAGGAATATAGGGGAGGTTGGACCAAAAGATTAAAGCACAATGGTCTGTCTGTAACATGCAAAATTATGAGTATGGGGAAAAGGCGGGTGCCCTTTTGGCTTGGAAGGTGAAGAGGGATCGTGTTAAGAATAATATAAGTGAACTAGTTATGGATGAGAGTGGGGTAACTTCTTGTAAACAAGAGGATATGCAAAATGCCTTCTTGCTATGTTCTCTGATTTATATAGAGAAGAGATAACTCCTAGCTCTGGGAGCATTCAAAATTGGCTTTCAAGTAAGGCCTTATCGGTGTTGTCAGAGGATGGCCGAACTGTATTGGATGCTCCCATTACTGAGATTGAGATAAAACTCTATATAGGTAAGATCAAGAATAACAAGGCTGCGGGGACCGACGCTCTTCCAGGGGAGATTTATAAAATCTTTCAGGATGAGTTGTTATCTAGACTTTGTGAGTTATTTAATTATGTTTACAGCTTAGAAGGTAAAATCCCTAATTCTTGGAAGGGTGCTACGATCGTGCTTATTTTGAAGCCAGGGAAGGATCCCCTTAAATCAGACTTCGTATAGACCAATCTCCCTGCTAAATGCTGATTATAAGCTTTTTATGAGTATTTTGGCGGGAGATTGGTCAAATTAGTTCCGCAGCTGGTTAATATGGACCAAAAGGGCTTTATCCCTGGGAGGTTCATACAAGACCATACGCTGCAATTGATTGGAAGCATTGACCTCGCAGTAGTAAGATCAGAGCCTTTAGCGGTGGCAGCATATGATGCAGCTAAGGCATTTGACCGGGTCTGTTGGGTTTTTCTTTGGGAAACCCTTAAGATAATGGGATTTGGTTCCACTTTTATACAGACTTTGATCAGATGCTACGAGGGTGCCTCTGCAGCTATTTTGTTGAATGGCTATTTAACATCAAGCTTTAATATAACGAGGGGAACTAGGCAGGGCTGTCCTATCTCGCCCTTACTATTTGATATCTACATTGAACCCCTTGCTCAAGCTATTAGATTGGAAGACTCAATTACCCCATTTCAAGTCCTTAACTATAGTAGTAAATTAGCTCTATATGCGGATGACTTGCTAATATACACTAACAATCCAATAGAGGTACTTCCAAGGGTTGAATCTCTCTTGAAGGAATTCGGTCAGTATTCTGGGTATTTGGTTAATCCTTCTAAGACGGAGGTAATGTGCTGGGCGTCAACAATTGGGCTGGGAGAATGAGTAAGGAACTTAGATATCTTGGGATCACTATAGTTAGGGATCTTGAAGCTATCCCTCAGATCAATTTGAAGAAGGTCTCTAAAGAAATTGACCACCTTTTATCGAGATGGCAGAATCTGCCTCTGACCATTTATGGCCGGGTCAACCTTATAAAGATGGTCATCTTGCCAAAGCTAACATATTTGTTTGGTACTATTCCCCTTGATTTTCCTAGTAAGATTATAAGTAAAATACAAGGCAAGATAGGAAGTTTTATATGGTCTAATAAAAATGCCAGGTTATCCTGGAAAAAGCTAAGACGCAAGCTTTTGAAAGGAGGTCTAGCCCTCCCGGACTTGCTCTGGTATTCTTATGCCTTCCAGTTTAAAAATATACGTTCATTGCTTATTATTACTTCTGACACTAACTGGGGGAAGATCTTGGGTGAGATGGTTACGCTCGAAGGGGTGGTCCGGGCTTTCTATATAAGTTCGGGGCTCCAAGGTTTTTAAAAAGGTCCGTCTAAAAGTCATAAAAACAGCTCTTAATGTTTGGTACGAGATTAGAAGGAAACTTGGGATTGGTTATTATTCGGACTTCGCTCCTATCTGGGACTCCCCAGGGTTACCTACATGGCTGGAAGATAGTCTTGCGCTGCCTATCAAAAAAGCTGGTATAGCGATCTGGTCCGATCTTATTTCATCAGATGGAGTATACCCCTGGGAGGTTTTAAGATCTAAAATAGGAAGCTCTTTCTCCAAATTTAAATACCTACAATTGTCCTCCTGGTATATAGCTGAAAAAACAAATATAGTGGGAAACTGGGAAATTGAGCTTCGTCTTCAAAATCCAAAACCCTTCAAGAAGGAGGTTGGGTACTGGTATAGAAATCTTGTAGACACAGATGTTGCAGATCTTCCTCCACATTATCATGTCTGGAATAAGTCAGTCCTGGACGACATTGCTGTTGATCTGTTTGGTCTTTCATTACAGATACTATATAAGCACGTTAAGCCTGCATCTCTCAAAAAGAACCATTTCTTCGTTATAAACAGGCTTTATTATACTCCCATGAAAATAGCAAAATTTGCTCCCTCCTCCTCCCCGATGTGCCCAAGATGTGATCTCACCGCGGCGGACGATATCCACATATTTTTTGAATGTGCTATTTTAAATGGTTTTTGGAAGAATGTTGAACGTGCTTTACAAGCAATTTTCAAAGTTAAGTTGATTGTGAATCTTCCATTAGTTATATTTGGCCTGGATAATGACTCTACTAATAGGTTGCCGGGAACGCAAAAAGGCCTGTTACTCCTTCTGATTCTTATAGCTCGGAGGGAGATTTGTAAACTCTGGAAAGATTCTAGGCCTCCCTCTATGAGAACTGGTTGAAAGCTGTATTCGGCATGGCTCGCTTGGACCAAGATGGTAACTCTAATATCTGGGCTCTGTTACTATTATGGGCTAGCGAAATGCGATTAGTCTAACGCCCCCTGGTCCAATGATTACACCAAGCTTCATACAAAGAAGCTGGCCTGGCCAGGCCTGAAGCCTATGCAGTAGCAGAAGACCGGGGTGCCCAGGTCGGATGGTGGTCTCTTCTGCTTTACTCTGCAGAAGTTTCGGTGAGATGAGGACAAAAAAAAAAAAAAAAAGAATGAGGCTATTGATGTTTTTGAAAAGGGAGTTACGCAGGAACTGTTGAAATTATCTAAGAAGAGGAAATGGTCTAGGTGGAATAATGTTACAGAGGCACAAAAATTAGCAATTGAAAGTTTGAAGAATGACAACACAATAGTCATTAAAAAATCTGATAAAGGTGGAAATGTAGTTGTGTTGTCTAAATTGAAGTACATCGAGGAAGGTATGAGACAACTAGCTGATAAAAACAACTATCACAGAAGTAACAGAATGGAATATGAGCATTCTGTCAGGCAATTTCAAACACAATTATGTGATTGGCATAAGAAAGGACTATTAGAACAGGATGAGTTGAGATTTTTGGAATGTAAATGTCCTAAACTTCCGGCTCTTTACTTATTGCCAAAAATCCACAAAGATAAACAGAATCCACCGGGGAGACCCATTGTGTCTTCCCGGGGCAGCTGTTTAGAAAATACCTCCAGATATGTTGATTATTTTTTGCAAGGCTTAGTTAGAAAACTCCCATCCTATATTAAGGACACGGGAGATTTTCTTAGATGTTTAGACAATTTTCAATGGAACAACAGCTATTCACTGCTAACATTAGATGTGATGAGCCTCTATACATCTATCCCTCATGACTTAGGCCTGAAAGCATGTAAACATTTCCTCAAAGAAAGATCAATCTCATATCTTCTACACACAGAGATGTTAATTGAGATGATGTCTATCTGTCTAAAACAGAATTACTTTCTCTTTGATGATAAGGTCTATAAGCAGACTCTCGGAACTTCAATGGGGACCTGCTTTGCTCCTTGCTTTGCGGGTCTCTATTTGGGGTTCTGGGAAGAGAAAATAGTTAAGGAACTGCCAGTGTACAAGGAGAAGGTAGCAATGTGGGTCCGTTACATTGACGACATTTTCTGTGTGTGGAAGGGGACTGAAGATGAAGCAGATGAGTTTGTGAAGGCACTTAATGAGAATAGCTACAATTTACAATTTACCAGCAATTGGTCTAAAGAGTCAACTGAGTTTCTTGATCTCAAACTAACAGTATTGGGAGAAAAAATTGAAAGTGCCCTTTTCAGAAAAATTACTGCTGGCAATAGCTTATTGCATGCGAGGAGTTCGCACCCAAGGGCTCTTGTCAGTAGTATACCTCTGGGGGAATTACTGCGAGCCAAACGGAACTGCAGTACAATGGAGAGTTTTAAGTTTGAAGAAAAAGAATGATTGAAAGATTTTTAGAGAGAGGGTACGCACAATCGGTCATCGATAAGGCTAGAAGAGAGGTGGAGAAAAGAACAAGGAAATCCTTACTAGCAGTAGAGGAGAAAGACAGTGAAATGGCAAACTCACAAGACAAGATTCGGTTTATAACTACGTTCAGCAGACAAGCCCCAGAGGTACGCAAAAGTTTGAACAGATTTTGGCCAGCATTACGAACAGATAAAGATTTAGCAGAAAATTTAGAAGTGTTCCCTCAGATAACTTTTAAAAATGCTAAATCATTAAAAGACACTCTGTGCAGGACAGTAGAATCAGGCGTCGTAAGAAATACAGTGACGCAGGGTTTTTACACTTGCAGAAGCTGTAAGGCCTGCAAAAATAGTAAAAACAGAAAAGAATGCATTTTGTCACCCAATTGCAAACCATTCAAAATTGTTAAACATACTTCATGCACTACGGAATAGGCAGTATATGCACTGTTCTGTCCTTGTCAGAAGGTGTATATAGGGAGCACCATACACAAAGCGAAGATACGAATATTAGAACATCTGCGCGCAATAAAGAATGCAGATAAACAATATCCAGTTGCGCGGCATTTTCAGAGTCACCATAGCCAAAACAGCAATTTATTGAGCTTTTGTGTATTGGATACAGTGAAAACTGATGTAAGAGGAGGAAACAGAGTGCAAAGTTTGCGCCGGTTAGAGTCAAAATTGATTATACAGTATGGAACAGTGGTGCCGATAGGCCATAACATTGATGAAGAACTTGCAATACACCTGGGGTGAAGGGAACAATAGGTAGTAAAAAGCCGTGAGGAGACATAAGTGGTCCAGTCGGGTTCTGAGTGTAATTCTCTCCTTTCATTTTTGTAAAAAGATTTTTAAAGTATTTTGATGATGTTAAGTAAATTGTGTATGAATTATGTCAATACCAATGCTGATGAGCCAGTTGTAGACAAGTTGTCAATGTAGTTGTGTGTGGTTTTGTTAATAGGAAATATGGATGATTCACATTTTTTAATACAATGTTTTGTGTTTTATTTTCTTTCCTTTAGATTTGAGTCAGCGGTTACCACAAAGAAACGCAAAAGAGTAAAAATATCTTTTTATAACAAAAATATAGGGGCATATTATCAAGGGCTTTATCGCCGCTTTAGCGGCACTTTTGCCGCTAAAGCGGCGATAATTTTATCGCCCTATTATCAAGCTGTCGCTAACAGGTGTTAGCGACAGCTTTCAGGCGTTAGAGGCCGCGTTTCCATCGCCTTGCATGTCAGCGATAATTATCGCTAATGACATGCAAGGAAGGCGTTCCCTACTAAAAGCGACTGAAAACAGTCGCTAATCCCACTACCCCCTATTAGCAAGGCAGGCGAAGCGATATAATAATTAGCGCTAAGCGCGTTTATCGCTAGATTTTAACACCTGCTAGTGAGGATGACTTACCTGTTTGTAGTATAGGAGGTGGATTCTAATGCTGAATCCACCTTAGCGTTAATGTGAGAATATCGCTGGTTTTCCAGCGATATTCTCGCATTTTACCGCTATCGCTGGAATAATCATCGCCATAGCGCTAATTGTTGCTAATACAGCGTTAGCGTGGCGATATATTCCAGCGATAGCTGGCGATAAAATATTTCGCGCTATTTATCGCATTTTGTTGCTAATATGGCCCATAGTTTGTTATGAAGTTGTTAAGAATTGAGTGATGTAATGAGAGAGTAAGTGCCTTTAAAATCTGAAGTGAGAGCAGAATGCAGACATTAAGAGATAGTGTTACAGTAATGGTGAGGTATTAAATACAGCAACCAATATGCCCACTTGGGCAGGAACGAACGTGAATATATTGAAACGATTCTGTAAGACCTTGAAACATTAAAAACATTGAACATGCCCACTTGGGCGGTGAAACATGATTGAGGTTGGTTGAACCAGTAAATAAAAGTGGATGAAATGTTTTAGAGGTGCAGTAATGAACCGCTGAATAGGGATGTATAAGTTAACGATAACAGCGAGGCTGTGTCATAGGCACAAATCTGTGTTCGTTTTCAATAAAGTTGGATACGAAGGAACTGAATTAGGTCACATGAAATGTTAAAATACAGCAGTAAATGGTGTTAATGTATCTCTACACATATATATTATTTTTTGTGTTAATGACTAATGTTATAACCGCAAGTGATATTTATTTGATATTGATTTGACTTTTATAAGTAGGAGTGAAGAAACTCCGTATTGTGTGAAGTCTTTTTTTCATGTTTGTTTTGAATCACGTGGTTATTTAAATGAATCTGAGACACAGCAATGGCACTCGTGATCAAGGGACTTGGTCCCGAAACGCGTCGAGAGGTGTCTTGAATCTGCCAAATAAATAATTTTGCTGAAAGCTTTGGTGTCCGCGGCTGCTGTTTTGGCAAATTCAGCATACAATTGTGTATTTAGAGGCTCGCCCCCTCACCGCGGACCGCCGTTGCAAGAAGGAAGGGGAAAGGCGTTTCGGTGCTCACACGCCGAGGTTGAAGTGATATATATATATACATATATATATATATAGCACAGTACATCTGTTTTTTAAGAAAGTTACTTATTTTACGAGTTTTGCGGCTATGCGAATCAAAGGACTGGATCTGCGATAACACACCCAAACCTTGCCTTTTGATTGGGTACATTAGGACCCCCACCCATGTACATGTAAAAACACATCCAAAATCAGTTATTTTTCTTGTCAACTCTGTAGAGAGAGAATCGAGAACCAGTGGTGCTCTGCTTTTTGATCACAGTTCTGGATACTTAGTTAGAATGGCTGCAGCTTCATCTTCTGTCCAGGAAGAACATCCAGAGCCTGTTGTGGTGAGGAGGAAGATACACCACCTCCAAAAAACAAAGTGATGTATGGAAGCACTTTACAATGCTTTCAGGGTAAAAGTATGTTACTGCTAAATATGTGCAGTGCAATATTTTCAGCAAGCAGTTATCTTGGGGCAAAGCTAAGAAGTATTCACAGGCGACAAATTCCATGTGGAAGGACTCACAAACAATTCATGAACTGGTCTATAAATGAATGATGTGGGAGAAAACAGGTGCAGCAGAACAGTCCACCTTAACAGCCCCCTTAGGAGAACCATCATCAGGTATATTCATTACTATACCAACTGCCTGTGAAGAATTAAGTGACATGGTTACTCACTGTGCAAAATGTCACATGCTTGCCGTTGTAAATATGTCTTCTGTGCGTGCATTCCTGGAAACAGTGAAGAAGCATTCTTGTTAGTTTTGGGGGTTCTTTTGCTTCCAGTTACCATTTAATGTTTTTTGAACAGTGAAGCCAGTTGCTTCTATGCATTTCCCTTACCTCATCTCTTTTACTACCTGTTAGAAATGAGGGTCTCTTGTTGGCAATGGTTTGCACCTTTGCCCAAGTAGGGACCCTTCTTCCTAGTCAGGGTAAGGGAGTTACACTCCTAAAATAACCCCTGCTCACCCCCTTGATAGCTTGGCACGAGCAGTCAGGCTTATCTCGGAGGCAGTATGTAAAGACCAACAGTAACACAGGGAAAGCACTACAAAAGGACACCATACCTCTTCATAAAAATATCCAATATTTTTATATATCCAAAACAAGACTAAATCAATAAGAATCCCACATATAGTACTTAAAAATATATACTTCACAAAATATCCTTTAAAATTGCAGAAATGTCTCAAAAACACAGTTCTTCTGAGTCAGTAGCTCTGTCTGGCGCTACCGCGATATTGAAAACAACAGAATCCAACAGTTCCATCTGACCGCGTTGGTCGGGGTTGTCGGCAGACTCTTAAACAGTACCTTTTTTGTTGAGGCCAACACGTTGGTGTGAGCTGGTCGTGGCAACCACTGCGAAGCCGTGCAGCAAGCGGTGCCCCAAGGCGCAGTGCAGGCAGCAGCTCGGTGACGGTCGACCAGTGGCGCCAGTGAGACCAGGGCTACGATGCGGAGTGAGGTGGTGCTCATTGCAGTGCTGGCAGGGCACGGAGCAAGTGACAGAGCCAGTTAGCGGGAGCTGGCGTCAGTCGGCCCAGACTGCAGTGTGGGATGAGGCGGTGCATCGTGAGACTTATGAGTGGTACCCCCAGGCACGATGTGGTCACGGGTGTCGAAGTCAGCAGGCAGCGATGGCGTCAGTGAGACCAGGGCAGCAAAGTGGAGCAAGGCGGTGCGAGGTGCGATGCCCAAAGGTCACGGTGCAAGCATCGGCTCGGTGGCGGCGGTCGTTGGTGAGACCAGAGTGGCGGTGCTAGATGCGGCGGTGCCTTCTGCACTGCCTCCAGGACACGGAGCCAGCGACAGAGTTGGTTACGGAGTCAGTTGCTTTTCCCTCCTCTGTGGCAACTGAAACAACAGTTCCAGAAGTGGTACACAGAGGTTGGTGAAATCTTTGCAGTCCCTGGGACTTCAGAACAGGAGGCAAGCTCTACTTCAAGCCCTTAGAGAAGCTCAGCACAAGTAAATAAAGTTCAGTCCAGTCCTTTCACTGCCCAAGGCAGAAGCAGCAACTGCAGGCCAACCCAACAAAGCAACAACACAGCAAAGGGGCAGTACTCCTCCTGGCAGCTCTTCCAGCTCATCTTCCTGGCAGGTTCCTTGATTCCAGTGAGTTCTAAAGTTCTGGGGTTTGGGCACCCATATTTATACTCAGTTTCTCTTTGTCCTCTCAGGCAGAGAGACTCTGTGCTCAGTCCAAACCAGTTCCATCCTCTCTGGCCCAGCTTCCTAGCAAGAGGTGAAGACTGCATTGTGTAAGGCAGACCAGGCCCATTCAGTTGCAAGGAAATCTCCTCCCACTACTCTAAATGCAGCCCAAGTCTATTTAGCCCTACCCTGACTCATCCAGGAAAGGTAGGACATACCTCGATCCTCCAGTGGCTGTCTGAAGAGAATACATATCCCAGGCCCTGTCACTCCAAAGCCACACAGTCAATCCACAAACCCAACAGAGGCACACAGAATGGCTAAGCAAAAAAATACCTACTTTCTGAAAGTGGCAGTTTTGAACAAAGAACATAAAAATCATCTTTACTAAAAGATGCATTTTTACATTCTGAGTCCAAGCATACTAAACTCCAGTTCCCTATCTTGTCCCAATGGAAAGTTATGCTTATAAGATGTTATAGGTAAAACTCCCATTCTATCCTATGGGACAGATAGCCTTTCCGAAGTGAAAAACTAAATTCACTGTAATTCACTACCAGGACATGTCACACACACCAGTACATGTCCTACCTTTAACATACATATCACCCTGCCCACAGGGGTACCTTGGGCCTACCTTAGAGGTGACTTATGTGTAGGAGAAGGGAAGATTAGGGCCTGGCAAGTGGGTGACTTGCCAAGTCGACATGGCAGTTACAACCTGCGCGCAGACTCTTCAGTGGCAGGTCTGAGATACCTTTACAGGGCTACCTCTGGGGGTGGCACAATCAGTGCTGCAAGCCCACTAGTAGCATTTGATTTTCAGGCCCTTGTCCTCTCAGTGCACTTTACTAGTTAATCAAATATGCCAATCATGGAAATACCAATCCATAATACAATTTACAACAGGAGCACTTGCACTTTAACACTGAACAGCAGTGAGAAGGTGTGCAGAGACACTAAGCCAGCAATAACAGAGTAAAAACCAGGAGGTCAGAAAGCAAAAAGACAGGGGAAACACGTCAAAAGAGGCCAGGTCTAACACTACCCTTTTTACGTTTTGTTAAAAAAACTGTTACAAATCCCTTCTACAAAAACAGGGTCTTATTCAAACCATCTTCTGGTCAAACAAAGAGCTAACTCTGTGTTTTTAATGTGTCAGTGACTGTATCGGTGTGTGCCTGGGTGAGTCAGTGTCTATATCAAAGTGTGGCTGAGTGTATCAGCAGCTATATCAGTGTGGGCCTGGGTGCATCAATGGCTGTATCAGTGTTTGCAGGGATGTATGAGTCTCGGTATCAGAGTGTGGCTGGGTGTGTCTGTAGCTGCATCAGTGTGTGCCTGGGTGTGTCAGTGTCTACCAATGTGTGTCTGGGTATGTCAGGGTCTGTGTCAGTGTGTGGCTTGGTGTGTCAGTGGCTGCATCTGTGTCTGTACAGGTGTTTGAGAGGCTGCATCGGTGTTTGGTGGTGTTAGAAATGGGATTTCTGGTTGGCTAGGGCTTGCGCCTAAGCCAGGCAGAAACCACCACTCTAGTCAGGGCAAGGGAGTTACACGCTGAAGATAACCCCTGCTCACCCCCTTGGTAGCTTGGCACGAGCAGTCAGGCTTATCCCAGAGGCCATGTGTAAAGCGTTTGCGCAGCACACACACACAGCAGCAACATACTAGGCACACCGCAAAAGGAACTCCACACAAGGTTATATAAAAAATAGCCTTTGTATTATCATAAACACATTAGAAACATAATCACACATTTACACTGTGCCAACTGGCACTAGGCAATATTTACAGGGGATTATATACACATGACAGGGCCAATTGGGCCACTGTCAGAACCATCACAAGCACAAATAATAAGTGTAGAACACAACCAGTAATGACTGGCGAAATACTGTACTCAGCATTATATCCTGCAACATAAATTATATTATGCACTCAGCATCACATTAGGCGTAACCAGCATACACGCAGTATGCAATAACCTCCTAAGCATAAACACATTACGCATTAGGCCTCACCAGCATACACGCAGTATGCAATAACCTCATAAGCAAAAGCCTCACCAGCATTAGGCCTCACCAGCATAAACGCAGTATACAATAACCTCATAAGCATAAACACATTTCGCATTAGGCCTCACCAGCATACACGCAGTATGCAATAACCTCATAAGCATAAACACATTACGCATTAGGCCTCACCAGCATACACACAGTATGCAATAACCTCATACAGTCCCCCTGGCCAACTGGCCTTCTCAGAGGGCTCAAATGCCCTATGTCCAAAATGTCAGGGTGCGCTGCCAATGCAGCAGAATCCACAAGTGCGCAATTGCGCAGACCTAAACGTTGCAGCTGTCACTAATTGCTGTACAGCTGGGAAACAAAATGTGGGCATGGGCACTCACTGTGCCCTCTGGGTGGGTCCCCACTGGGACTCTGTAAACAATTATGCCCAATCGTTGCAGCTGCCCACTGTCAAGCGGGGCAACAGTGAATAACCAACAAGGCCTGGCACCACTGTGCCTCTCCTGTCCCACTCAGGGACTTCTATCAAAATGCCCCTAACGTTGCAGCTGCCCACTGTCAGGCAGGGCAGCTGTGGCAGAAATGTAGGTGAGGCTGGCACCACTGTGCCTCAGGAGCGACCACAGGGGAGGGCACCGACAATGTGCCCCGACACTCACCCCCACCGGGCTCCCAACTCGGCCCCTCTGGAGTCCCATACTGGGACCCTTAAAACAAAACGTGCCCCAACGTTGGAGCGGCCCACTCTCTGGCGGGTCCGCTCAGGCACCGACAATGTGCCTCGAACCTGGCCCTTCTGGTCCCACTCCGGGGAACAGAACTCAGAAATGCGACCAAATTGCCCCCATGATGGAGCGGCCTGCTCTCTGGCGGGTCCGCTCGGAAAATAGACGCTGGCAATGTACCCAGCCAAGCCCTCACTCACCGGGCTGCTGGCAGACTCCTCCGGTCTCCTACTGGGCAGTTCTCCTTCCATGCGGCGCGGGCAGGCACCAACAATGTGCCTCGGCCCCCTCAGCCGCAATTGCCAGACTGCTGCTGCACGCGGGGCTCTCCCTCACGCATGGGAGCCCCACTTGTCCACCAACCGCAGCTTCCGCTCCAGAGGGCATGAGGCCCCGCCCACCGTCAGGCTCGTCCTTCCTGACTTCCGGGTCGCGTTGAGCAGCGGCCCGGCAATTCCTTTCGGCGGCTTCTCCTTTTCGGCCGCAATGCGGGGAGGGCACCCGCAACGATCCTCACACGCGGGGTGGGCACCCGCTTCACAAAATAAATCCTCAAGGCAGGGTGGGCACCCGCGAAGGCAAAGAGGAATGCGGGGTGGGCACCCGCTATACTCAACACAAAGCGGCAATGCGGGGTAGGCTCCCGCGTAGAACGAAGGCAATTGCGGGGTGGGCACCCGCTCAAAATTCCTCCAAATGCGGGGTGGGCACCCGCTCAATGTGCAAAATGCGGGGTGGGCACCGGCTCCAGGCAGCATCACGGGGGAATCCCTACGACGGGGATTTCCCCTGGAAAGACAGGCAACTCAGCGCTGCGAAGCCCACGCGCTCCTCTTCTTGAGGCAAATTCAAAATAAAAGCGCTCACAGGGCGCAAGAAGCACGAGTCCTTCAGGGCCTATGGGGCATAGCTGGGCCCAGGGAGGCCAGCACACAGGGCCCTCCAGCAGGGAGGCAAGCCCTCGTAGCGGTTCCTCCTGGGCCCCCAGCAGCAGCAAGCCCCCAGCAAGTCCAGAACAGCACAACTTCATGGGGTCACAGCCCCTACACTTATACCACATCTCTCCTTTGTCTGCAGTGCAGGGCTTGGGGGAACCAGATGCAACTGGTTCAAGGGGGAATTGGAGCACTTTGTTTACCAAGCTCCTCTTCCCCTTTGTCAGGTGGGGGCTAGGTGATCAGACACACCACAGGGGGCGGAGCCAGCATTCACTAGGGCAGGCACAGATCTATTCAGGGCCAGGGGATTACTCCTCCCACTACTCCCAATGCAGATGTCCCATTCAGCCTAGCGCTGACTCACCCTGCCCCTCCTGGAGCCACACACACCTCCCAGCCTGTCACTCAAAAGCCAGACATGCAATTCATATCAGTCAGGCAGACACACAGCACACAGAAATGCCAACTTCTAAAAGTGGCATTTCTAAAATAGTCATAATAAAACTGCGCACACCACTGCATAGCATTTATTATTACTATTTCAAACATACCAAACTTGACCACGCTGCTCCTCTCATATCCGGAATTGCCACTGACACACTTCTCAGGTAATCCCCAATGCATTCCTATTGGAGGGCAGGCCAATCTTACCATATATAACAAAGAGAGCGCACGCACTTTACACTGGACCACAGTGCTAAAGTGCCCAGAGGCCTAAAACCACCAACACCATGTCAGAAAAAAGGCTAGGGGAAAGGCAAAAAGTTTAGGGATGACCCTGCAAAAAGGGCCAAGTCCAACAGGTGGGTATGTAAGTGAGTGTATCAGTGGTTGACTGGGTGTGTCAGTACCTGTATTGGTGGGCAGCTAGGTGTGTCAGTGCCTTAATTGGTGTTTGCCTGGGTGTGTAAGTGGCTGTATTAGTGTGTGTGAGTGTGTGTTATTAGGGTTATGATTGTGTGCCTGGGATTGCCAGTGGCTATATTGATGTGTGCCTGGGTGTGTCAGTGGCTGTATTGGTGTGTGTCTGGGTGTGACAGTGTCTGTAACAATGTGTGCCTTGGTGTGTCAATCTCGATAGTAGTGTGTGACTGGGTGTGTCACCCATACACATAGTAGTATGTTTATGGGTGTTTGAGAGGCTGTATCAGTATTCAGCTGGATGCCTAAGTGGCTGTTTTGATATATGAGTGGGTGTGTCATTGGCTGTATGAGTATGTGCCTGTGTGGGTTAGTTTCTGTATTGGAATGCGGCTGGGTGTGTCAGTAGCTGTATCAGTGTTTGCCTGGGTGTGTCAGTGGCTGTATCATTGTGTGCATGGATGTGTCAGTCCTTGTATTGAAGTGTGCCTGGGTGTGACAGTGTCTAACAATGTGTGTTTGGGTGTGTCAGACTCTGTATCAGTATGTTGCTGGGTGTGTCATTGGCTGTATCTGTGTGTGTATGGGTGTTTGAGAGTCTCCATCAGTGTTTGGCTGGGTATGTCAGTAGCTGTATTGGTGTGTGCCTGGGTGTGTCAGTGCTTGTACAGCTGTTTGCCTGGGTGTGTCAGTGGCTGTATTGTTGTGTGAGTGGGTGTGTCATCGAGTGTATGAGTGTGTGCCTCTGTGTCAGTGGCTGTATTGGTGTTTGACTGGATGTGTAAGTGACTGTATTGATGTGTAAGTGGCTGTGTTACTGGATGTATCAGTGGATTCATGGGTGTTTAAGACACTGTATCAGTGTTTGGATGGGCGAGTAACTGACGGTATCAGTGTGTACCTGGGTGTCTGAGTATCTGTATTAGTGTCTGCCTGGGTGTGCACACTGGGAATGTAATCTTATGGAACAGCACTAAAAGAAGTCATTAGTAAAATACATTACTCCAAAAGATGATGCCATAGATCTGTATGAAAAAAACACAAATATGAGTTAATATTACAATTTATAAAATTACATAATGTAGTTACAATTCAGATAATGCATAACTTCATAATAACAAACAAATGACTACTCATTTCTTATGCTGTGATGCTATGTTACATTAAAATTAAGCATTTCATTTTCCCTTTTTTACTGTTCTCATGTTCTATACTCATATGCCACAAATGATGTTCTGTGGAAAGAATCATTAAACAGTAGGGAAAAACAATCATGAAGATTGTTGGAAAAAACCTCCACACTGTGTCACTGCAATTAAGGAACAGTATGCTTTGCACTCACTGTAATGTTGCAAACATTTGTTTAACCTATTCATCCACTACAAATTTGAGACATCTTATGCTGAAATGAGACCCTTATCATCGGAACTACTAATAGATATATAAGATACACCGGCATATGGTACGCCTTATAAAGACATAACCCCTGGTAGGCAAAATGATGTCATAACGGATCTAGAACAAATACACTATACCACTTTCACAACTGTAATCCTTCTTAGAACTTCATTTGCAGAAACAAAAGATAAGAATTTGGTAGCTTAAAAGGCAGGTTTTGCTAGAATTTGAGGTTGCTATCATTATATTCTGTCCATCCTCTTTTACTTTTTACATAGATAGTGTAGTGACCAGATGTACCAGTAACTCCTTCATGAAATATGATAGCCAAAGTAGTATATGTTCTTCCAGAAATAGATATTTGTCCTGCTTTGATATTTGTAATCTCTGTTTCCAATTTACTTCCATCAGCTCTTCATCATTGTAGCATTAAAATAAGATACTCCCCACTTCTTCGTACACATAGGGGCATATGTACAAGCCCCGATCGACACCACAACGTCACTTTTACCGATGTTGTGGTGGCGATAGGAGCTGCACCTTAAGTACAAGGCAGAGTTAAGCCACGTAACGTGGCTTAACGCTGCCTTGTACCTAAGGCCCCCTTTCACGCTATGGTTAGCGTGAAAGGGGTGTGCAGTGGGTGTTGCGGTGGGTGATCCACCGCAACACCCATTCATTTTGACGCTGCCCCCTATGTACAAGGGTGGTGTACATAGGAGGCAGTGCCAAAATTAAAACCAGGTAAATCCTGGTCTGAAGTTGGCGAACAAGGAGAAATGCATTATTTCTCCTCGTTTTTGCTTTTTCCATGTGTGCTGCCTTTTGCAGCACACATGGAAAAAGCAACATGCCATGGTTTCTTTATGTATAGGAAGGTGTCCCTTCCTGTACAAAAACAAACCTTAAAAAAATGCCATTTTGTCACTTTCATGTGTGCTGCATGAAGCAGCACACTTGAAAGTGACAGAATGGCATTTTAGTGTTGCTTATGTGCAGGAAGGGACACCTTCCTACACATAAACAATCCTCCCCTGCATGCAGACACCCTTGCACTATGGTGCAAGGGAGCCTGCGTTGGCACTAAATTGCTAAACTTAGCGCCATCGCAGGGGGAAACGCAAGGCTGCGCCACATTCTTGTAAATATGGTGCAGCCTTGCGTTTCAGAAGTGGCGGAGCGCGGCGTTAAGCCAAGGAGGCTAATGCCGCGCTCTGCCACTTCCTTGTACATATCCCCCATAATGTTGACATAAGATCTGATCGACAATTTGAGCAGGAATTGTTTTGTGTAACTTGTTTGAACAATCTGTCAAAAGTCGCTGTTTTGCAATCTGGTTGTATTAAATATAGAAATCCCTCCGAATCTATTTCAGTACTTAATGCAAAGGAAAAGTCTTCACACTCATTGTTCCATGAGTAAGTAATTCCAAATAACTCATCAATACATATTTCTTCTTCTAAAACTCGAAGGATCACCATTATAAACTCTTGTGCATTCTGTTGAGTGCTTGGAGTAAACTGTACAGCTCCACTACATATATCTACAAGGTCTCAAATGTGTGAAGCCCAATGTGTTATAGTCCTATCACTTCGTAAATGTTGTAACAAAGCACAAAGTGCAGAACACAATCTCTTCTGTGGGTTCTGTTCAATTGCATATACAAGATGAAGTAATTGAAAGGGTACATTTAGAACAACATTGGCACCAGAGTGGTTTGACAACTGGTAACCAAGAATATCTCCCTCATTGTCCATTTGTTTTCCTTAAAACTTCTTTCTTCTCGATCATTTCTTTCCTTTCAATGACACCACTACACTCCTTTGAAAGTTTTTGTTTTGGACAGATGGTGCATTTTTCATAAATGGGATACTGTCCTAAATAAGGAGCATAAACACTTCTTAATCGATTGTATTCTTTAACACAACCTGGAGCAGCCTTTACTTTGCTGTCATCAAATGCAACTAAATACAAACCAGACAATGTTTTAACTTGAGATAAGGATACATATGACATACCTTCCTTAAACACCGTACTCCCAACATTAACCAATGCTGAATCTACACTTAAACCTTGAGATTTATGAATAGTTACAGCATATGCCAGTGAAATATTTCCGTCGCACATATGTCTTTCATAAGCAAAAACATACAATGGACCTTCCAATCTGCTTTACGCTATCAATCTGATCAAATTTAATTGATAGGTACTCTATCTCACTCCTGTTAGGAAAGCTAATGAAATCAATAATTTTACCCATAGCACCATTAACTAATATTTCCTCAACATTAAAATGTTGATGCAAAATTACTTTACAGTTCTTGCAAACACTTAAACATTTCTCCAATCCTGCAGTTTTATAAATTGTTTTTTCCAATGAATCCAATTTTGTTTGCAATTTTTTGGTTAAGAATACTGTGATGCCCTGGGGCTCCATTCTGTCTATTGCCATCAGTTCAAAAATGTCTTCTTTCTCCAATTCCAGCAATTCTTTGTTGAACGAAGTGCATTCCACTAGTGTAGGCATTAGGAACACGATTGGTTTTCCTTCTTGAATGAAAGTGAACCTTATCTTTGCTGCTGTCTTGTTTGTTGGAAACAGTTTTTTAAGAAATTGACATTCTAGCAGATGCTTTCCCTCTTTAAAAAGAACATCTACTCTAATATTCATCAATATATTCCCATATTCAATGTCAGATGCTTGCCGCAAATTCCTAAGTAATTCTTTGTATTGGACGTTTAACCAAATATTGACATTTCCAGTGCTTCCCAAGAATTCCGAGTTTCATTGTGAATCAGTTTTTTAAACACAGGTTGTCCTTTCACAAGTGTAAGTTGCAGTAGATCTCTGAAAACGATCAAGTGTTTTCCTCCTAATAGGACATCGTAGTCTGTTTTGATGATCTGTTGCATTCTCAAATGTACAAAGGCAAGAATTAAGTTTGAGACCATGCTCACCTCATTGATGATTAAAAGCTTTAACTTTTTTAGCACTCTCAAAACTTCATGGCAAGCTTCACCTAATAACTTTTTAAATATTCTACATTGTTTTCATGCTCCACAGGCAGCATCAAAAGTCGATGTAAAGTAATTCCTTTGACACTATGTGCAACAAATCCATTGGGTTTTGTTACTACACATGACAAATTACACTCTGTAGTCTTCTGTAGGGAAGGAGTGAGAACTTGTTTTAAAAAGGCTTGTACCGGTGCCAGCTTGAATGCTGACATACAACAGTATAGGCTTAAATGACGTGCATACAAACATTTGCAGGATCCAAAGAGCAAAGTTCTCCTGGTGTCTTCAGATTTATGTCCTTAATGTTATAGTTTGCTTCTCTCTAAAAGTCATGTAAGTCATCCCATGCATACTCTGCACAACTGAGGGTCACAAACCAAGTTCGTGCACCTAAATTTTGTAACATGCATTTTAGTTCACCATGATGATGATCCCAATATTCATTGGTGCCACGTTTGCATGTCATCAAATTTTTCAAATTGTATTCCAACTTCTCATCTTTTCCATGAATTTTGTTGACAAAGTCTCTCGAGGATATATTTTGTAAGTTAACACCTGTCTTAAGAATATGGTTAACAGCATACAGTAGTCCAGAAAAATCACTTTCAAATAACAGATGGAATATAAATGGAATACTTTGATTAAATCTAGGGCCCTCTGAATTTAATTTGGCTGATGAATACTCAGCTGCTGGAATTTGCCCTGGGGGGTCATCATGCCATCCACCTATTCCAGTTGGAAATAGTTGTGGAAAAGAGCAAGCTTCTAAACTTTTTCCCAGACACTCATTGGAGCTCCTTTAGCTTGTTTCATCTGGTACAGTTTAATGTCATCCCCCATAACTTCTTTTGAATACTGTGTATTGATAGTGTTGTACTCATATATTTCCTCAGATTTAATTCTACCCACTTTTTCAAACTATTCACTTGAAGGTAACATTTCATCCTCCATGCACCTTCCATCTGTGAGAATATCTACCTCTTTGTAATATACATTATTCTGTTTGAGATAGAATGTAGCATTCTTTACCTTATTCACAACCACTATTTCTTGCCAGATTTTGTTGTTTTTTGTGGGCACACCATTCACTAGAATAATAAGCAGTTCATCTATATCTCTCTCTACACTTACAGTTTCAATGTTAAGTTTAAAATCTAAAGGAAAGTACATAACTCTACTATTAAGGCCTTTCTATAGCTTAGTCAGTGGGAGTTTCCCTGTCTTTGGTTCCATACGTACTATTGCTTGAAATCGGTGTGTAGATTGTATCAGTATTGTTTCATAAGCATTTAGATGTCAAAGTTCCTCCAGAGTTTGAACCAACTCTAACTTATTATGTATTGCTCTCCCAGGCATTTTATTGTACTTTAATTTGTCATAGCAATACTTACAGATTATCTGCTGTGTTGACTCATCAAACCGTTCCTCCACTAATCGATACATAGCAAATTCAAGCCACTTTTCTCTGTTTCCTGATCAGTTTTTGAGAAAATTTCGAACATTTCAAGTTTTGCCGTTGCAGTGAGTGCACCGACAACATATACAAACATAGCAGCCTATTACGATGGCGGTCGGATGTCTAACGCCGGGTCAGCGGCAGTGCCCGCCAGACCGGCGGTGGACATCCACCAGCGATCGCAACCAAGAACACCGCCGGTCAAATTAGGATGGCGGTGGTGACCGCGACGGTGGGAAATTCCGACCGCCGCTTTTCCGCCGGTTGCCATCCACACTCCTGCCTGGTGGACAAAGCAGGACCAGGATAATGGTGGCGGTGCAGAGCAGGCACCGCCGGCAGTATTATGATGCCGGCGGTAGCCAGCCTTTCCTCAGCGGTCAGACCGCCATGGAAAGGCATGCGGAGATTGTCTTCCGGGGGCCCGTTGCGGGCCCCCAATGTGTTGGGGAGTGTGGGTGGACAGGGGGGGTACCCATGGTCCCCCCCTACATTTCCCTGTACCAGGTGGCAGGCACTGTGTAGTGCCTGCCACGCAGTGTAGGGAAATGCAGGACATGCTCCTTTCGGCATCGCGGCAGTGCTGCGGGCTGCAGCAACCGGCGCAATGTTAAGGCTCGCGATCAGTCCGCCGCGGTTGGATTTCGACCGCGGGTCATCGTAATTCGACCGGCGGTGAGCTCGCAGGCCATGCGGGCGGTCTTTTCCCGCTACCATGGCGGTCGGTGAGGTTTTCCGACTGCCATCGTAATAGGCCCCATAGTTTGACTTCTCTTTAGAAACTGCATTAAACTTTGCTATTTCTCATGCAAAGTTATCTGTATTAACATTTGTGTTCGCATCCTCGACATCTGGACATACCAACTCCTCATTTTCTCCAGACTCTACTTCAGGACCAAAGAAACTGAATTGAATATCGTCAT
Source organism: Calotriton arnoldi (assembly GCA_963921515.1). Lineage (NCBI taxonomy): Eukaryota > Metazoa > Chordata > Amphibia > Caudata > Salamandridae > Calotriton > Calotriton arnoldi. The sequence goes on along the minus strand of CAWUFW010002723.1, from coordinate 1,644,293 downwards.
AAACTTTTTCAACCTCTGATACTGTACCATACAAAAGTGCTTAGTTAATTTCTCCTCACCCACACAGACACTCTCACACCCACTCACAAAGAAAAGTCTTCTAACTAAATTTCGTTATTTTGAATGATGAACAGTCAACATTTGGAAATAACAAAAGGTCCTTGAGCACAATTTCTTCGGTAAACATGCCAGTGAATGTCCTTGTAAATTAGCATATTTCATTACTTTGCATGGATCTAATTCTTGCAACATTGCTATTTTCTTTCAGACTTTTACCTGTAAATTGACATAGAAAAGTTCATAATGTACCAATAGATTCCTGGCAAACACTACAAATACTGCTACACTCACATTTATGCACAGGGGCATGTCTACGACTTCCTTGTACCTCTTCAGCTATCTCTTGCTCTACATTTCTAGGAACCATCTCTTCTTTTGCAATGGGAGTACCATCTTTTACCTCATAGCATTGACCAGTTATTTCAACTGCATGCACTAACGTGTTCTCTTGTAAGTAGCTTTCTTCATTAAAGAAAAGCTCAGTACTAGAGGTATGCTTCCATTCTCCTCTGAAGATTTAAAAAAAAATACTTTTATTAATAAGTCCTTTTTCTTGCTTTTTCTCTTCATCGACAACACTGTTTTATCCACTGTTCTCATTTGCTTCAGTATCAAAATAAATAGTTTCCACTTCACAAATGCTTTATCAACTACACTCTCAATGTTGCTTTTTCTTCAGTGCTTCCCTTCTCTTTTAATACTGCTTCTTGTTTCATAATATATTCTCTATTACCCTACTACCAGAAATTCTCACTCTTATTGCTTTAAACTGTTTCTGTCTTGTTGAACTAGTTGTTTTCTCATAAGATTTCTCACTTTGAATTTCACATACTCCTTTTTATGAGCTGATTGTAAACATCGCTTTTTATTGGCATGTTTTTGTACATTTTCCATTTTTCCACATACTATTTTTAGAAACGTCTTAATTCTCTTACCTGCAGCTCTTTACTCTTTAACCGCATTCTCCTCATTATTCCTTTTTCGCTGTCAGTTGTAAGCAGATAGTACTGTTTCCTGTGTTTTTTCTTGTTTCTGTGTTTTTCGGTATTGTAAATCTTCCTTTGTAAATACAAGTGGATATCTGAAAAGGAAATGAACAATGCATTTACTTCTACACTATGTACTAGTAAATTACATATTATAAGCAATTAAATAGCTACATAAGTAGTTATATCAGTGTATAACAGGCACTGTAACTTTGTCAGTTTGCATATATAAATGCATTTATGAGTTAGTGTATGGATGAGTGATTTCATTGTATCAGTACTTGAGTACGTATCTGAGTGAGTGTATCAGAGCCTCTGTGTGTGTCACTGGATATGTAAGTAACTATTTTGGTGTGTGACTGGCTAACGTAGCATCTCTATGGGTCACTAAATGGGTATGTAAGTGCCTGGATAGATTGCTTACTAGCTGTGTTAGTGAGTGTTGAGGTATGTAACTGTGTCTGCAAGTGGCTCTGTTTGTGCTGGATACATAAGTGATGTATAGATGTGTGACAGGATGTGTAGGTGCCTCTGTCACCCTCTGACTGAATGTGTGAGCAGCTGAATGGTTTTGTAAAAAAACATATGTTTGTGAATGTATGGGAGAGCAACTAGGTGTATAACTCAATATATGACTGTGTACACCAGTCAGTAACAGAGTGATTGCTGGATACATGAATGGCTGTATAAGTGTCTCACTGAATCTAACAGTGCCTGCATGGGAGTGAGAATGACTATGAAAGTGCATGTGTAGGTGAGTAAATGGGTGTGTGAATTCTTTTATTAAGGTCTTTCTTAGTATGTCAGTTACTGTCTGACTACATCTGTTTTGGGTTCATAAGCGCTTTTTGAACCACTTTGCTGCTAGGCCTAGTGCTAAGTTTTTTTGGGGCTATTTGGAATAGTTCGCGCTTAGGCCACCATACATTTTTGTCCACATAAGTTATCCATGCACAATTTGTGTCCTTTTTTTAAAACATCCTTAGGATTTTAACTAAAGGTACCCAGTTGTGGATTCCCCTGGAGGGGACCGAGAAATTAGCCAATATACAGCAAAATTTTGTTTTTTGCGCGAAAAATGGGAAAAAGGTGCCACAGTAGAAAGCGTTCGTTTTTCCCCTACAAATGGTATCAACAAAGGATTTGCATTGTTAAAATCACCACCTTCCTAGCTTTCAGGAACAGGAAGCCTTTTGTCAGAAAACCAAAATTTTCGACACAGGTGTAGCATTTTACTGGGACATAACCTATTTTTCCTAATTTTTCTGTTTTCATCCTCTTTCCAGTTAGTGGTAGAAATGGGTGTGAAACCAATAATGGATCCCAGAAAGCTATACATTTTTTAAAAGAAGACGAAAATCTGAATTCAGCTAGGGGACATTTGTCTAGATCTTTAAAGGTTTTCCTCTTGAACGTAACAGTTAAATTAACAAATATTGAAATTGAGTTGAAAAAACACAGCCATTTGTGCCTACATTTTTACTTGTAACTTCTTCGAAATATGGCAGAATTTTTAATGCAGTATACCGTTACATCTGATGGACTCTGCTGGTTGCGGGGATATATAGGGATTGTAGGTACACCAGGAATCAAAGGTACCCAGAGCCAATAACTGATCTGTACCTTGCAATGGTTTTTCATTGTGTACTGGGTATACAGCAATTCATTTGATAAAATAAAAAGCGTGAAAAATAGGTATCAAGGAAACCAATGTATTTCCAAAATGGGAACAAGATATGGAGTTTAGAAGCTGTGGTTATTTGCGCATCTCTAAATTTGTGGGTACACATAGTAGCATGTGAATGTAGAGAGCATTTTTCAGAATGACTTCTTTTTTACACACTATCTTACATTTGGAAGGCATTAATGCATAAAAATACAATTGGTAATAAACTATTCTGTGTTTCAATAAGTCTTCTAATAAAAATGGTACCTCACTTGTGTGGATAGGCCTAGTGTCTGCGACAGGAAACGGGCCAAAAAGCAACTTAGACACATCACATTCATCCACTGAAAACTGACCCTTTTTTAGCAATGTGCCTAGCTATGGAATTTGGGCCCTAGCTCAGCCAGCAGCAAGAGAAACCTAGCAAACCTGTGCATTTTTAAAAACTAGATACCTAGGGGAATCCAGGATGGGATGACTTGTGTTGCTCTCACCAGGTTCTTTTAACCAGAACCCCTTGCACACCTCAAAATGCGTCTAAAAAACACTTTTTCCTCAAAGTTCTGTGATGAAAAACTCAGGAATCTGATGGGACTCACAATCTTCCTTCCTCCCAGCATTTCAACAAGTCTCCTGATAACAATGATACCTCACATGTGTGGGTAGGCATAGGGCCAGTGACAGGAAATGGCCTAAAACGCAACGTAGACACATCACATTTTTCCATGGAAAACTGACCCTTTTTTTGCAACGTGCCTAGCTATGGATTTTGGGTCCTAGCTCACCCGACACCTAGGGAAACCTACAAACCTGTACATTTTTAAAACTAGACACCCAGGGGAAACCAGGATGGGGTGACTTCTGTGGCTCTCACCAGGTTCTTTTAGCCCAAAATCCCTTGAAACCTCAAAATGTATCTAAAAAAACACAAAGTTCTGTGATGGAAAGCTCTGGAATCTGAATGGAGCCACTAACTTCCTTCCACCCAACATTCCCAAAAGCCTCTCGATACAAATGGTACCTCACTTGTGTGGGTAGACCTGGTGCCCACAACAGGAAATGGCCCAAAACGTACTGTGGAGACATCAAAATTATCTATCACAAAAAGACCTGGTTATGCAAGGAAGGCACCTGCATTTTTGGTCTTGGGCTGGCGGCCATCTAGGGACACCTACCAAACTCAGACATTTCTGAAAACTAGATATCTGGGGGAATCCAGGGATGTGTGGCTTGCATGGGTTCCCCCAACGTTTTCCTACCCAGAACCCCCTGCAAACTCACATTTAGCTAAAGAAATCACATTTTCCACACATTTATCTTTGGAAAAGTTGTGGGGTCACCGGGCCAGCACAAATTTCCTACCATCTAGCATTCCCCCAGGTGTCCCGATAAAAATGGTACCTTAGTTGTGTGGGTGGGCCAGGATCCTGCGATAGAAATGTAAGGAAAATTTGATTTTATTTAGCTAAATTTGAAGTTTGCAGAGGATAATGGGTAGTAAAACGTTGAGGGATCCATGCAAGCCACCCTCCCTGGACTCCCCTGGGTATCTAGTTTTCAGAAATGTCTGGATTTGGTAGGTTTCGCTAGTTGGCCGCTGAGCCCGGGACCAAAAACACAGATGCCTCCCTTATAAAACCAGGTTGTTTTGTGATAGATAATTCTTATGTATTTAAAAAATGTTTTGGGCCCTCCCCTGTCATGGGTACTTGGACCACCCACACAAGTAAGGTAGCATTTTTATCTGTAGATCTTGGGGAATGATGGGTGGTAGGAAATTTGTGTCGTCCTGGTGATCCCACAACTTTCCCCCACACAGAAATGTGAGGAAAATGTGTTTTTTTAGCTAAATTTGAGGTTTGCAGGGGATTCTGAGTAGGAAACTGTTGGAAAATCCACGCAAACCACACCTCCCTGGACTCCCCAGGTGTCTAGTTTTTAGAAACGTCTGGGTTTGGTAGGTTTCCCTAAATGCCCACTGATCCCTGGACCAAAAACACCAGTGTTTCCCTTGTAAAACCAAGTCTTTTTTGTGATCGATAATTTTGAAGTCTCCACAGTACATATTGGGCCATTTCCTGTCATGGGCACTAGACGTATCCACACAAGTGAGGCATCGTTTTTATCGGGAGACTTGAGTAAATGCTGTGTGGGTAGAAGTTTGTGGTTCGATGCAGATTCCAGAACTTTCCATCACAGTAATGTGCTGAAAATGTGTGTTTTTGACAAAGTTTGAGGTTTGCAAGGGATTCTGGGTAGGAAAATGTTGGAAAATCCACACAAACCACACCTCCCTGGAGCCCCTCAGGCGTCTTGTTTTCAGAAATGTCTGGGTTTGGTAGATTTTAAGGGCGGGTGGAGTTGGCGGAGTGCCACTACACGGAATTCCATGGAGTTGCCTAAAAACTCAGTGGAATTCCACTCTGCCCTAACCATGCATGCAGGCAGCAGAGCTGGAGGGTTCCTGATCCACAGACTGCCACTTGCTTTACGGCTTACCTGGATCTCGCATAATCCGTGCCTGGGCTGTCCTCCTCCTGTCTCCTCGTTGGTGCAAAACACCTACGCTATATGACTTGGGAGGACTGCTCATGCGCGCTGGCGCAGTCCTCCCAAGACGTATAGCATAGGGGTTTTGCACTGATGAGGAGACAGCCAGGAGGAGGACAGCACGGGCACAACGGAGAACGCTAGATCCAGGTAAGACTGTGTAAGCTGCGGTGGCCTTCTGTAGGGGTACTTTACAGTTTTACAGTCAACAACGGTAAACTGTACAGCTCCACTACATATATCTACAAGGTCTCAAATGTGTGAAGCCCAATGTGTTATAGTCCTATCACTTCAGTAAATGTTGTAACAAAGCACAAAGTGCAGAACACAATGTCTTCTGTGGGTTCTGTTCAAGTGCATATACAAGATTAAGTAATTGAAAGGGTACATTTAGAACAACATTTGACACCAGAGTGGTTTGACAACTGGTAACCAAGAATATCTCCCTCATTGTCCATTTGTTTTCCTTAAAACTTCTTTCTTCTCGATCATTTCTTTCCTTTCAATGACACCACTACACTCCTTTGAAAGTTTTTGTTTAGGACAGATGGTGCATTTTTCATAAATGGGATACTGTCCTAAATGAGGAGCATAAACACTTCTTAATTGATTGTATTCTTTAACACAACCTGGAGCAGCCTTTACTTTGCTGTCATCAAATGCAACTAAATACAAACCAGACAATGTTTTAACTTGAGATAAGGATGCATATGACATACCTTCCTTAAACACCGTACTCCCAACATTAACCAATGCTGAATCTACACTTAAACCTTGAGATTTATGAATAGTTACAGCATATGCCAGTGAAATATTTCCGTCGCACATATGTCTTTCATAAGCAAAAAACATACAATGGACCTTCCAATCTGCTTTACGCTATCAATCTGATCAAATTTAATTGATAGGTACTCTATCTCACTCCTGTTAGGAAAGCTAATGAAATCAATAATTTTACCCATAGCACCATTAACTAATATTTCCTCAACATTTAAATTTTGACGCAAAATTACTTTACAGTTCTTGCAAACACTTAAACATTTCTCCAATCCTGCAGTTTTATAAACTGTTTTTTCCAATGAATCCAATTTTGTTTGCAATTATTTGGTTAAGAATACTGTGATGCCCTGGGGCTCCATTCTGTCTATTGCCATCAGTTCAAAAATATCTTCTTTCTCCAATTCCAGCAATTCTTTGTTGAACGAGGTGCATTCCACTAGTGTAGGCATTAGGAACACGATTAGTTTTCCTTCTTGAATGAAAGTGAACCTTATCTTTGCTGCTGTCTTGTTTGTTGGAAACAGTTTTTTAAGAAATCGACATTCTAGCAGATGCTTTCCCTCTTTAAAAAGAACATCTACTCTAATATTCTTCAATATATTCCCGTATTCAATGTCAGATGCTTGCCGCAAATTCCTAAGTAATTCTTTGTATTGGACGTTTAACCAAATATTGACATTTCCAGTGCTCCCCAAGAATTCCGAGTTTCATTGTGAATCAGTTTTTTAAACACATGATGTCCTTTCACAAGTGTAAGTTGCAGTAGATCTCTGAAAACGATCAAGTGTTTTCCTCCTAATAGGACATCGTAGTCTGTTTTGAGGATCTGTTGCATTCTCAAATGTACAAAGGCAAGAATTAAGTTTGAGACCATGCTCACCTCATTGATGATTAAAAGCTTTAACTTTTTAGCACTCTCAAAACTTCATGGCAAGCTTCAACTGATAACTTTTTAAATATTCTACATTGTTTTCATGCTCCACAGGCAGCATCAAAAGTCGATGTAAAGTAATTCCTTTGACACTATGTGCAACAAATCCATTGGGTTTTGTTACTACACATGACAAATTACACTCTGTAGTCTTCTGTAGGGAAGCAGTGAGAACTTGTTTTAAAAAGGCTTGTACCAGTGCCAGCTTGAATGCTGACATACAACAGTATAGGCGTAAATGACATGCATACAAACATTTGCAGGATCCAAAGAGCAAAGGGGCATATTATCAACAACCGGCGATAAATATCGCTAAGCGCACTTAGCGCTAGGATATTTATCGCCGGCTATCGATGAATTTTATCGCTGAGATAGCGTGCTATTAGCAACGCTTATCTCAGAATCGATAAAATTCCTGGCGCAAGCTGCCAAATGTCCGAATATCGCTGGAAATCCAGCGATAATCGCACGACATTTGGCGATAGCTTGTTGATAGGGCTGGGCATACTTAACCATGATATCCACCTTCCATTGGATATCATGGCTAAGTCAAACTAAAAGCATGCGTAAGGAAAGTAGCGTTAACCAAGGTTAGCGCTACTTTTCTCATCGCTATGCTTGTTGGGGATTCCCTTGATAATTGGAGAAATGTCGGTTAACGACATATCTCCAGTTATTTTGGGACGGAACGCCCACTTTGCATCTCATTAGAGATGCAAGGGTGGGCGTTATAGAAAAGGGCGATAGGGAAGGATTCACGCGATAGCGTGACCTTGCTAATACAGCGATAAAATTATCGCCGCTTTTCGTCTGAAAACAGACGCTAAAGCGGCGATAATTTCTTATCGCCGGCTTGATAATATGCCCCAAAGTTCTCCTGGTGTCTTCAGATTTATGTCCTTAATGTTATAGTTTGCTTCTCTCTAAAAGTCATGTAAGTCATCCCATGCATACTCTGAACAACTGAGGGTCACAAACCAAGTTCGTGCACCTAAATTTTGTAACATGCATTTTAGTTCACCATGATGATGATCCCAATATTCATTGGTGCCACGTTTGCATGTCATCAAATTTTTCAAATTGTATTCCAACTTCTCATCTTTTCCATGAATTTTGTTGACAAAGTCTCTCGAGGATATATTTTGTAAGTTAACACCTGTCTTAAGAATATGGTTAACAGCACACAGTAGTCCAGAAAAATCACTTTCAAATAACAGATGGAATATAAATGGAATACTTTGATTAAATCTAGGGCCCTCTGAATATAATTTGGTTGATGGCAGTGCCCGCCAGACCGGCGGTGGACATCCACCAGCGATCGCAACCAAGAACACCGCCGGTCAAATTAGGATGGCGTTGGTGACCGCGGCGGTGGGAAATTCGGACCGCCGCTTTTCCGCCGGTTGCCATCCACACTCCTGCCTGGTGGACAAAGCAGGACCGGGATAATGGTGGCGGTGCAGAGCAGGCACCGCCGGCAGGATTATGATGCCGGCGGTAGCCAGCCTTTCCTCAGCGGTCAGACCGCCATGGAAAGGCATGCGGAGATTGTCTTCCGGGGGCCCGTTGCGGGCCCCCAATGTGTTGGGGTGGTGTGGGTGCACAGGGGGGGTACCCATGGTCCCCCCCTACATTTCCCTGTACCAGGTGGCAGGCACTGTGCAGTGCCTGCCACGCAGTGTATGGAAATGCAGGACATGCTCCTTTCGGCATCGCGGCAGTGCTGCGGGCTGCAGCAACCGCCACAATGTTAAGGCCCGCGATCAGACCGCCGCGGTCGGATTTTGACCACGGGTCATCGTAATTCGACCGGCGGTGAGCTCGCGGGCCACGTGGGCGGTCTTTTCCCGCTACCATGGCGGTCGGGGAGGTTTTCCGACCGCCATCGTAATAGGCCCCATAGTTTGACTTCTCTATAGAAACTGCATTAAACTTTGCTATTTCTCATACAAAGTTATCTGTATTAACATTTCTGTTTGCATCCTCGACATCTGGACATACCAACTCCTCACTTTCTCCAGACTCTACTTCAGGACCAAAGAAACTGAATTGAATATCGTCATAAACTTTTTCAACCTCTGATACTGTACCATACAAAAGTGCTTTGTTAATTTCTCCTCACCCACACAGACACTCTCACACCCACTCACAAAGAAAAGTCTTCTAACTAAATTTCGTTATTTTGAATGATGAACAGTCAACATTTGGAAATAACAAAAGGTCCTTGAGCACAATTTCTTCGGTAAACATGCCAGTGAATGTCCTTGTAAATTAGCATATTTCATTACTTTGCATGGATCTAATTCTTGCAACATTGCTATTTTCTTTCAGATTTTTACCTTTAAATTGACATAGAAAAGTTCTTAATGTAGCAATAGATTCCTGGCAAACACTACAAATACTGCTACACTCACATTTATGCACAGGGGCATGTCTACGACTTCCTTGTACCTCTTCAGCTATCTCTTCCTCTACATTTCTAGGAACCATCTCTTCTTTTGCAATGGGAGTACCATCTTTTACCTCATAGCATTTGTAGGAGAGTAGGATCTGCTTCACATGGGTACCCCCACTTTTTGCTGATGCTTCACTGTTTTTCGACATTAGTCTGGCTGGGGCCCTGCTAATCAGAACCCCAGCCTAGCTGCTTCCTCTCTAAAATGGTTTCCATGTGCCTTAGGCACATCACTGATTGGAATCTGGAGTGCCCTTATAAGTCCCTAGTATATGGTATACTATGTACCAAGGGCATAGGTACCTCAGAGGCCTACCAGGGGCTGCAGCATGTATTATGCCACCCCTGGAAGGCCATCCAAACTGACACCACAGGTCTGCTACTGCAGCCTGGGTAAGGTGGTGCATGCACCCCTTACTGTGACATAGGTTACCTATATCACTAAATACATACACACATATCAACCTATAAGTCACTCCTAAGGCAGGCCTTATCAATCCTGAAGGCAGAGTGCATGGTTCCTATGTGAGAGGGTGCCCCTGCATGAGCAGGGCCCCTCTTCAGCGTTCGGAGACCCTTCTCTGATGCTGTTTGTAGTGCAGCCTGACCATATACTCTTAAGCGCATTATAACCTCGCGTTAAATGCTAACTTTGGAATGGCTGCACCTAAACATGTCGTGTTTGGTGTCAAACATCTTGGAATACTACCCGCCGCCAATTCTGGTGGCGGGGGTAGCATTCCACGCTTCTAGAGGGAAAGACATGTTAACTCTGGCTAGCCCGGTAACTTCTTTCCAAAGCCCTGGCATCACAAAATGGATGCTGCTGCCACAGACACGAGTCTGGCCTCCTGCTGCTGGATGAAACTCCGGCAGGGGAGGCCTGGACAATAGGTTTCCTGTCCCAGGGAGGTGTGACCACCTCCCCAGACAGGATAATGTGTATTGGGGCTGGGCGGGAGCACTTTCGGGTGCTTTGAAGTCCTGCACTGGGGGCACACTTGGTGTCCCTGTGCATACCCCAGTTCAAACTGGATCAGGGGCTTGCAGCCCCTGCTTTGGCGCGAACTGGACAAAGGGAAAGGGGTGTAGCCACCCTCTGCCCTGACCCACCCATAGGTGGGGCCACAGAGTAGTCCAACCCCTAAACTTGGTATAAGTATAGGAACCCAGTCCTTAGGACTTTAGATTATCCCTGGACGAAACTCTGAAACAGAATCCTGGACCTTCGATGCTCTAATCAAGATTAGAGGACAGAAGAATCTCCCTTGGGGTCAAGGAGTGACTACCCTGCTTGGCAGGCACCAAAGACGCATCTGTCCGGTCTGCATTTCTGAAGCTCCCATCGGACGCCGAAGTGTTCGCATCACCAGAGTGGATTTTCAGACTTCCCCGAAGCTACCCTGAGTCCCCAGCAAAGCTGAGGTCCATAGCTTTCGTGGGTAACGTGAGACCGTGACCCCTGGACACCAAGCACATTTGCAAGTGCATCCTCTTCTGGGTCTCCCATGAAGTCGTGCTTTGGGCTCCGAGTAGCCCTAGCCTCCAGCACCAACGGCACCGAAGATCACTGGCCTCCACTCCACGAGTGTCCTGTGAGCCAGATCCACGTGCTATATCTTGAGGCTCCTTCGCGGTCGCTAGTCCGTTGGCTAGTAGCCCTTAACGAAGGCCAATCTTTTTCTTCTTGGGCATCCTGGTTGCTCCAGGCCTGCCCTCACTTACCGTCGCTGGGTGAGTTCCCCAGACCTTGCTGGTCTGCACCATCGACGATCTTCATCTTCATCAAGACTTGCCGTTGCCAAGGCTTGTTGGGTCCAATCCGGTCGCTGACACCTCAGCACTCGACAAACATCGTGTACCAGCCCGAATCCTGCTCCTGGTTGCCGACAACACCTCCTGGACCTCGTGGCTGAAGAGTCAATACGACTGTCAACGCACCTGAAGCACTCGACATCGGTGGGCATCTGTCCATCGCCTTCCTGGTCACTGGCTAGTGACCCAGACTCTGTCCCCTCTGCTTTCAGGTTCTTCAGATCTCTGATCCACTCTTGGATCCACCCGGACACTTTCCACTTGGTCGCCAGCAGCACTTTGCAGCAGATCGCCATTCAAATCGACGACGAAACCCGACCCCGAAAGGCACCTACGCACCCAGCTTCCCTGGGTGAGGTAACACGAGTACTCCAGTGCTCCCGTGGGTAGAGACTCTTCAAAGTACTAGTTCTCAAAGGGTTTGCTCCAAGTCCTCCTTTAAGTGTCCCTTTTCTTTAATTTCCTGATCGCGACTTTCTCCATAGAAGTCAACGGCGTATCGCGGTTGTGTATTTACACTGCACGCGTCCCCCGTGGGTCCCCTGTGTCACTACCTTGGGTGGTTCCTTGTGGTCCAAGCACTTCTAGAGGCTCTAGGCCTAGTGTCTAGTTCAGTCGTGGTTCTTATACCACTTTATTGGTATATGGTTTGGTACGCCCTAGGGCCCAAACGTGTATTTGTGCTATTACTGTGTTTAAATAACTTATAACTTATGTATTTCGAACTCTAGCCTCATAAAGAGACTAGAGGGGTGTGTTTAGCAATAAATACATATATTTTGAATATATACCTGGTGTGGTGCTCTTTCATTTGATCACTCAAGAGATTATAGACTGGTAAAACAAGCTGCTTTACATTCCTTCAAGACTTAGCCTGAAGGCTGCTCTCCATAGCTACCACTAGGATAGCTTTCAATAAGGTTGTCTTTAACCTATCTCCAATAAGGGGTTGTTTGGACTGGTGCAAGGTGCCCACTATAATTAGTGGACAGCATATGCCAGGCCAACTTCTCACATTGGTGTGCAGCGTGTGGGATTCCAGCTTGCTATTGTTTTACCAGATAATCTCAATTGAATTGATCAACTGAAAACCACTAAAGGTACCTAAGGTACATATAATTTAAGCTTAGAATACAGTAAGTTCTACTGAACTTAGAGTTGTGTGTTAAGGGATAGCACACCCTTTCTACAACTCAAGAGAGTTTAGTAGGCCACACTAGAGTAGGTAGTGCATACACCACACCACAGTAGTAATGTCTTTAAAGGTAGGATCTAGAGAATCCTTACCAGAAGCCACTGGGCTTCTTCCCTCCAAGTATGATACCCTCAAAATTCTTGGAATTGAGAGCATTATGTAACTTGAGGAAATTAAGGACAGGCCAAAGTCCCACCACCAAACACCTTAAAGAGTTGTTGGTGGCTTATGACCTTAGTAAGCCCTTGGGGACTGAAGGGGTAGGAGCTGAGGGTGGGGCAGAAGAAGAGGAAGGGACCAGGGGTACCAATACCCCCAGCCCCCCCTCTGAAACTGGCCAGGAGGGTGACAATGACCCTGACCTGGATAACCCAATCCCTCCTGTGGAAGATGAAGAGGATGATCAGGATGATGCCCTCTTTGTCCCCCCAGGAAGGATTATGAGTGTGCCCAGAAAGTCTAGATCTCCTTCTCAGGAGTCTAACCACTCTGGCACCTCAATAGGGAGCTCTGTCTCATCTCATAGGAGGGAATCCTCTCATGAGAGAAGAAAGAGGCTGATTCAGTATGAGGAAGCTCAGCTTGAACTCAGAAGGAAGCAAGTAGCCTTAGACAGGGAGTCCCTAGATCTCTTTAGAGACAAAAGAAAGTTGGGACTAGAGTCCCATGGTGGCAGCCATGTCCCTAGAGATAGGAAAAGGTCCTATGACCATAGGAACCTGAGCAAGATTGTCCCTCCCTATCAGAATGGGGATGACATCCACAAGTGGATAACTGCTCTAGAGAGGGCCTGTAAAGTACAGAAAGTCCCTCAGGAGCAGTGGGCAGCAATCTTGTGGCTCTCCTTTGCAGACAAAGGTAGAGATAAGCTCCTCACTGTTAGAGAGGAGGATGCTGATAATTACAAGGTCTTGAAGAGTGCTCTTATTGATGGGTTTGGCCTAACCACTGAACAGTACAAGTTGAAGTTCAGAGATACCCAAAAAGCACAGACTCAAGACTGGGTAGACTATGTGGATTGTTCTGCCAAGGCTCTGGAAGGCTGGTTGATGGGCAGTAAGGTGTGTGACTTCTCAGGATTGTACAATCTGATAATGAGGGAGCAGATTCTTAATAACTGTCAAAATCAGCTGTTGCATCAATACTTGGTAGACTCTGATCTGACCTCTCCCCAAGAATTGGGAAAGAAGGCAGACAAATGGGTCAGAACCAGGGTGAAGCAGAAGGTACAGAACCAAGGTGGGGACACCAAGAAGCAAGATGCTAAGAACTCTGAAAAGGGTGGGGAGAAGGGTAAAGATCAAAAGTCTTCATCAGGCCCCCAAAAATCTTCTTCAGGTGGGGATTCACAGTCTACAAAAGGGAAAGGCCAAAGAAAACCATGGTGCAAGGTCTGTAAGCAAAAGACCCACTGGACCAGTGATTGCACCAAGTCCAAAGACTCAAGTCCAGCACCCACCAATGCCCCTAAGGCACCTGTTCCCCCTAGTACAGTTACAGTTGGCGGGAGTGCTCCAGCCAAGGGTTTAGTAGGGTTCACCCTGGGTACTGAGTTGGGCTCTGACCTAGTCAGAGAACTGACTCAGACTGTGTTAGTCTGTGATGGAGGCATGGATGTGCCCTCCTCTATGAGTCCCAGTAATCTGGGCAAGTACAGACAACAGCCTTTAATCAATGGACGAGAGGCTTTGGCATTTAGGGACACAGGGGCAAGTGTCACCATGGTGACACAAGACCCTGTGAATCCTGGGCAAGTTATACTTGGTGAGATGTACCAAGTGACCAATGCTAGCAATGTCAGAACAGACCATACTCTGGCAGTTGTTAACTTCTCCTGGGGAGGGATAACTGGCCTTAAGAAGGTTGTGGTGAGTGCAAACCTACCAGTCGAATGCTTGCTTGGCAATGACTTAGAAACTTCTGCTTGGGCAGAAGTGGAGCTCAGGACCCATGCAGAAATGCTGGGGATCCCTGCAGATGTGTTTGCTGTGACCAGGTCACAAGCCAAAATGTCTAGCACTGAACAGGCCTTGGATTCTGGAAGAATGGACCAAGTGCCTTCCAAGAGGAGGAGTAGTAGGGTTAAGGCAGTGCCTTCCCCTTGGCTCAGGAGGAAGATCAGTCCCTTGAGGGGGATGATCTCAGTCCTGAAGAAGGAACTGTCCCAGAGGAACTTGAACCTGACCAGGTTGAGTTCTTGGGGACAGGGGACCTTCTAGGGCAGATCTGAGCCAGGAGCAGCAGAGCTGCCCCTCCCTTGAACCCCTCAGACAGCAAGCTGCTGCTGAGGCTGCTGGGAAAGCTAGTGGTCCCCATACAGTGTATTGGGATGATGGACTCCTGTACTCAGAAGAGTAGAGACCCCAAGCCTGGTGCTACCAGGAGGTTGGTTATACCTCTGAAGTTCAGGGGCTTCCTATTGACCCTAGCCCATGATATTCCCTTGGCAGGTCACCTGGGCCAGAACAAGACTTGGGACAGAATTGTCCCTCACTTTCACTGGCCCCACATGTCTGAAGACACCAAGGAGTTTTGTCGCTCCTGTGTAACCTGCCAGGCCAGTGGCAAGGCAGGTGGCACTACAAAGGCCCCCTGATACCACTACCTGTGGTGGGGGTGCCCTTTGAAAGGGTAGGGATTGACATTGTTGGTCCCATGGATCCCCAAACAGCATCTGGGCACAGGTTTATCCTGGTGGTAGTGGATCATGCCACCAGGTACCCAGAAGCTATTCCCCTCAGGACCACTACAGCACCTGTGGTGGCAAGGGCCCTCCTGGGAATTTTCTCAAGAGTGGGCTTTCCTAAGGAGGTAGTATCAGACAGGGGTGCTAACTTCATGTCTGGGTACTTAAAAGCAATGTGGAAGGAGTGTGGAGTGACTTATAAGTTCACCACACCCTATCACCCACAATGCAATGGTTTAGTTGAGAGATTCAACAAAACCTTGAAGGGCATGATTAAAGGGCTCCCAGAAAAGCTTAGGCGAAGATGGGACATACTCTTGCCCTGCCTTTTATTTGCATATAGGGAGGTGCCTCAGAAGGGGGTTGGTTACAGCCCTTTTGAACTTCTGTTTGGCCACCCTGTCAGGGGTCCACTGTGCTTGGTGAAGGAAGGATGGGAGTTACCTCTCAAGCCCCTATGTACTTGGTCTCCGCTCCCGGATGGCTGAGTATATGAAAAAGGCAACCAAAAACCTTGAGGCTAGCCAGGAACTTCAAAAGGCCTGGCATGACCAAAAGGCTGTTCTGACCGTTTACCAGCCAGGACAGAAGGTGTGGGTGTTGGAGCCAGTGGCCCCAGCAGCTCTCCAAGACAAATGGAGTGGACCCCACACTATTGTTGAGCAGAAGGGTGAGGTTACCTACTTAGTAGACCTAGGAACACCCAGGAGTCCCCACAGGGTTCTCCATGTCAACAGGTTAAAACCATATGTGGACAGGGCAGACATGGGCTTTCTCATGGCTACTGATGAAGGTCAGGAGGAAGAGAGTGACCCACTCCCTGACCTGCTCTCACAGAACCCTGACGATGGGACAGTAGATGGTGTAGCCTTGGCAGGCAGCCTCACTACCCATCAACAAACTGATTGTAGACAGGTGCTCAATCAGTTTAGACATATGTTTTCACTGACACCCAGTCAGACCACCTGGTGCACTCATGAAGTGGACACTGGGGACAGTCTGCCTATTAAAAATAAGATGTATAGGCAACCTGACCATGTCAGGGACTGTATCAGGACTGAAGTCCAGAAAATGTTGGAGTTGGGAGTTATTGAACCCTCAGATAGCCCTTGGGCTAGTCCAGTGGTCCTGGTGCCAAAACCTCACACCAGTGGTGGAAAAAGAGAGATGAGGTTTTGTGTGGACTACAGGGGTCTCAATGCAGTCACTAGGACTGATGCCCATCCAATACCAAGGGCAGATGAGCTCATAGATACTTTGGCCTCAGCCAAATATCTCAGCACATTTGACTTGACAGCTGGCTACTGGCAGATCAGACTAGCTGATACTGCAAAGCCCAAAACAGCATTCTCAACCCCTAGTGGGCATTATAAATTTGTGGTGATGCCCTTTGGTCTGAAGAATGCACCTGCCACTTTCCAGAGGTTAGTGAATACAGTTCTCACAGGTCTGGAAGCTTATAGTGCAGCATATCTAGATGATATTGCTGTCTTTAGCTCCACCTGGGAGGATCACCTGGTCCACCTCAGGAATGTTTTACAGGCCCTGCAAAAGGCAGGCCTGACTATCAAGGCCACTAAGTGCCAGATAGGGCAGAGTCAGGTTGTGTACCTGGGCCACCTTGTGGGTGGAGGCCAGGTTCAACCTTTGCAGAGCAAGATCCAGACTATCATGGACTGGACTGCTCCAACTACCCAGACTCAGGTGAGAGCCTTCTTAGGCCTGACTGGGTACTATAGGAGATTTGTCAAGGGGTATGGATCAATAGTGACACCCCTGAATGACTTAACTTCTAAGAAAATGCCCAAAAAGGTTCAGTGGACAGCTAGCTGTCAAAAGGCATTTGATGACCTGAAGCAGGCCATGTGCACTGCTCCCATTCTACAGAGTCCTGATTACTCCAAGAAGTTCATTGTTCAAACTGATGCATCTGAATTGGGGGTAGGGGCTGTACTGTCACAATTGAATGAAGAAGGTCAGGATCAGCCAGTAGCTTTCATTAGCAGAAGGCTGACCCCTAGAGAGAAACGTTGGTCAGCCATAGAGAGGGAGGCCTTTGCTGTGGTCTGGGCTCTGAAGAAGTTGAGGCCATACTTGTTTGGTACCCACTTCCTGGTTCAGACAGACCATAAGCCCCTCTTATGGCTAAAACAAATGAAGGGTGAAAACCCCAAACTGCTTAGGTGGTCCATTTCCTACAGGGGATGGACTTTACAGTGGAACATAGACCCGGGAGTAACCATGCCAATGCAGATGGACTCTCTAGGTACTTCCACTTAGAAAATGAAGACTAAACTGGGCAAGGTTAGTTTAATGTCCCTACGTTTGGGGGGTTGTGTAGGAGAGTAGGATCTGCTTCACATGGGTACCCCCACTTTTTGCTGATGCTTCACTGTTTTTCGACATTAGTCTGGCTGGGGCCCTGCTAATCAGAACCCCAGCCTAGCTGCTTCCTCTCTAAAATGGTTTCCATGTGCCTTAGGCACATCACTGATTGGAATCTGGAGTGCCCTTATAAGTCCCTAGTATATGGTATACTATGTACCAAGGGCATAGGTACCTCAGAGGCCTACCAGGGGCTGCAGCATGTATTATGCCACCCCTGGAAGGCCATCCAAACTGACACCACAGGTCTGCTAGTGCAGCCTGGGTAAGGTGGTGCATGCACCCCTTACTGTGATATAGGTTACCTATATCACTAAATACATACACACATATAAACCTATAAGTCACTCCTAAGGCAGGCCTTATCAATCCTGAAGGCAGAGTGCATGGTTCCTATGTGAGAGGGTGCTCCTGCATGAGCAGGGCCCCTCTGCAGCATTCGGAGACCCTTCTCTGATGCTGTTTGTAGTGCAGCCTGACCATATACTCTTAAGCGCATTATAACCTCGCGTTAAATGCTAACTTTGGAATGGCTGCACCTCAACATGTCGTGTTTGGTGTCAAACATCTTGGAATACTACCCCCGCCAATTCTGGCGGCGGGGGTAGCATTCCACCCTTCTAGAGGGAAAGACATGTTAACGCTGGCTAGCCCGGTAACTTCTTTCCAAAGCCCTGGCATCACAAAATGGATGCTGCTGCCACAGACACGAGTCTGGCCTCCTGCTGCTGGACGAAACTCCGGCAGGGGAGGCCTGGACAATAGGTTTCTGTCCCAGGGAGGTGTGACCACCTCCCCAGACAGGATAATGTGTATTGGGGCTGGGCGGGAGCACTTTCGGGTGCTTTGAAGTCCTGCACTGGGGGCACACTTGGTGTCCCTAGTGCATACCCCAGTTCAAACCGGATCAGGGGCTTGCAGCCCCTGCTTTGGCGCGAACTGGACAAAGGGAAAGGGTGTAGCCACCCTCTGCCCTGATCCACCCTTAGGTGGGGCCACAGAGTAGTCCAACCCCTAAACTTGGTATAAGTATAGGAACCCAGTCCTTAGGACTTTAGATTATCCCTGGACGAAACTCTGAAACAGAATCCTGGACCTTTGACGCTCTACTCAAGATTAGAGGACAGAAGAATCTCCCTTGGGGTCAAGGAGTGACTCCCCTGCTTGGCAGGCACCAAAGACGCATCTGTCCGGTCTGCATTTCTGAAGCTCCCGTCAGACGCCGAAGTCTTCACATCACCAGAGGTGGATTCTCAGACTTCCCCGAGGCTACCCTGAGTCCCCAGCAAAGCTGAGGCCCGTAGCTATCGTGGGTAACGTGAGACCGTGACCCCTGGACACCGAGCACATTTGCAAGTGCATCCTCTTCTGGGTCTCCCACGAAGTCGTGCTTTGGGCTCCTAGTATCCCTAGCCTCCAGCACCAACTGCACCGAAGATCACTGGCCTCCACTCCACGAGTGTCCTGTGAGCCAGATCCACGTGCGACGTCTCGAGGCTCCTTCGCGGTCGCTAGTCCGTTGGCTAGTAGCCCTTAATGAAGGCCAATCTTTTTCTTCTTGGGCACCCTGGTTGCTCCAGGCCTGCCCTCACTTACCCTTGCTGGGTGAGTTCCCCACGCCTTGCTGATCTGCACCATCGACGATCTTCATCTTCATCGAGATTTGCCGTTGCCAAGGCTTGTTGGGTCCAATCCGGTCGCCGACACCTCAGCACTCGAAAAACATCGTGTACTAGCCGGAATCCTGCTCCTGGTCGCCGACAACGCCTCCTGGACCTCGTGGCTGAAGAGTCAAGATGACTGTCAACGCACCTGAAGCACTCAACATCGGTGGGCATCTGTCCATCGCCTTCCTGGTCACTGGCTAGTGACCCAGACTCTGTCCCCTCTGCTTTCAGGTTCTTCAGATCTCCGATCCACTCTTGGATCCACCCGGACACTTTCCACTTGGTCGCCTGCAGCACTTTGCAGCAGATCGCCATTCAAATCGACGACGAAACCCGACCCCGAAAGGCACCTATGCACCCGGCTTCCTGGGTGAGGTAACACGAGTACTCCGGTGCTCCCGTGGGTAGAGACTCTTCAAAGTACTAGTTCTCAAAGGGTTTGCTCCAAGTCCTCCTTTAAGTGTCCCTTTTCTTTAATTTCCTGATCGCGACTTTCTCCATAGAAGTCAACGGCGTATCGCGGTTGTGTATTTACACTGCACGCGTCCCCCGTGGGTCCCCTGTGTCACTACCTTGGGTGGTTCCTTGTGGTCCAAGCACTTCTAGAGGCTCTAGGCCTAGTGTCTAGTTCAGTCGTGGTTCTTATACCACTTTATTGGTATATGGTTTGGTACGCCCCTAGGGCCCAAACGTGTATTTGTGCTATTACTGTGTTTAAATAACTTATGTATTTCGAACTCTAGCCTCATAAAGAGACTAGAGGGGTGTGTTTAGCAATAAATACATATATTTTGAATATATACCTGGTGTGGTGCTCTTTCATTTGATCACTCAAGAGATTATAGACTGGTAAAACAAGCTGCTTTACATTCCTTCAAGACTTAGCCTGAAGGCTGCTCTCCATAGCTACCACTAGGATAGCTTTCAATAAGGTTGTCTTTAACCTATCTCCAATAAGGGGTTGTTTGGACTGGTGCAAGGTGCCCACTATAATTAGTGGACAGCATATGCCAGGCCAACTTCTCACAGCATTGACCAGTTATTTCAACTGCATGCACTAACGTGTTCTCTTGTAAGTAGCTTTCTTCATTAAAGAAAAGCTCAGTACTAGAGGTATGCTTCCATTCTCCTCTGAAGATTTAAAAAAAAAAATACTTTTATTAATAAGTCTTTTTTCTTGCTTTTTCTCTTCATAGACAACACTGTTTTATCCACTGTTCTCATTTGCTTCAGTATCAAAATAAATAGTTTCCACTTCACAAATGCTTTATCAACTACACTCTCAATGTTGCTTTTTCTTCAGTGCTTCCCTTCTCTTTTAATACTACTTCTTGTTTCATAATAAATTCTCTATTACCCTACTACCAGAAATTCTCACTCTTATTGCTTTAAACTGTTTCTGTCTTGTTGAACTAGTTGTTTTCTCATAAGATTTCTCACTTTGAATTTCACATACTCGTTTTTTATGAGCTGATTGTAAACATCGCTTTTTATTGGCATGTTTTTGTACATTTTCCATTTTTCCACATACTATTTTTAGAAACGTCTTAATTCTCTTACCAGCAGCTCTTTACTCTTTAACCGCATTCTCCTCATTATTCCTTTTTCGCTGTCAGTTGTAAGCAGATAGTACTGTTTCCTGTGTTTTTTCTTGTTTCTGTGTTTTTCGGTATTGTAAATCTTCCTTTGTAAATACAAGTGGATATCTGAAAAGGAAATGAACAACGCATTTACTTTTACACTATGTACTAGTAAATTACATATTATAAGCAATTAAATAGCTACATAAGTAGTTATATCAGTGTATAACAGGCACTGTAACTTTGTCAGTTTGCATATATAAATGCATTTATGAGTTAGTGTATGGATGAGTGATTTCATTGTATCAGTACTTGAGTACGTATCTGAGTGAGTGTATCAGAGCCTCTGTGGGTGTGTCACTGGATATGTAAGTAACTATGTTGGTGTGTGACTGGCTGATGTAGCATCTCTATGGGTCACTAAATGGGTATGTAAGTGCCTGGATAGATTGCTTACTAGCTGTGTTAGTGAGTGTTGAGGTATGTAACTGTGTCTGCAAGTGGCTCTGTTTGTGCTGGATACATAAGTGATGTATAGATGTGTGACAGGATGTGTAGGTGCCTCTGTCACCCTCTGACTGAATGTGTGAGCAGCTGAATGGTTTTGTAAAAAAGTATGTTTGTGAATGTATGGGAGAGCAACTAGGTGTATAACTCAATATATGACTGTGTACACCTGTCTGTAACAGAGTGATTGCTGGATACATGAATGGCTGTATAAGTGTCTCACTGAATCTAACAGTGCCTGCATGGGAGTGAGAATGACTATGAAAGTGCATGTGTAGGTGAGTAAATGGGTGTGTGAATTCTTTTATTAAGGTCTTTCTTAGTATGTCAGTTACTGTCTGACTACATCTGTTTTGGGTTCATAAGCGCTTTTTGAACCACTTTGCTGCTAGGCCTAGTGCTAAGTTTTTTGGGGCTATTTGGAATAGTTCGCGCTTAGGCCACCATACATTTTTGTCCACATAAGTTATCCATGCACAATTTGTGTCCTTTTTTAAAATATCCTTAGGATTTTAACTAAAGGTACCCAGTTGTGGATTCCCCTGGAGGGGACCGAGAAATTAGCCAAAATACAGCAAAATTTTGTTTTTTGCAAGAAAGATGGGAAAAAGGTGCCACAGTAGAAAGCGTTAGTTTTTCCCCTACAAATGGTATCAACAAAGGATTTGCATTGCTAAAATCACCACCTTCCTAGCTTTCAGGAACAGGAAGCCTTTTATCAGAAAACCAAAATTTTCGACACAGGTGTAGCATTTTACTGGGACATAACCTATTTTTCCAAATTTTTCTGTTTTCATCCTCTTTCCAGTTAGTGGTAGAAATGGGTGTGAAACCAATAATGGATCCCAGAAAGCTATACATTTTTTAAAAGAAGACAAAAATCTGAATTCAGCTAAGGGACATTTGTCTAGATCTTCAAAGGTTTTCCTCTTGAACGTAACAGTTAAATTAAAAACATATTGAAATTGAGTTGAAAAAACACAGCCATTTGTGCCTACATTTTTACTTGTAACTTCTTCGAAATATGGCAGAATTTTTAATGCAGTATACCGTTACATCTGCTGGACCCTGCTGGTTGCGGGGATATATAGGGATTGTAGGTACACCAGGAATCAAAGGTACCCAGAGCCAATAACTGATCTGTACCTTGCAATGGTTTTTCATTGTGTACTGGGTATACAGCAATTCATTTGCTAAAATAAAAAGCGTGAAAAATAGGTATCAAGGAAACCAATGTATTTCCAAAATGGGAACAAGATATGGAGTTTAGAAGCTGTGGTTATTTGCACATCTCTAAATTTGTGGGTACACATAGTAGCATGTGAATGTAGAGAGCATTTTTCAGAATGACTTCTTTTTTACACACTATCTTACATTTGGAAGGCATTAATGCATAAAAATACAATTGGTAATAAACTATTCTGTGTTCCCCTAAGTCTTCTAATAAAAATGGTACCTCACTTGTGTGGATAGGCCTAGTACCTGCGACAGGAAACGGGCCAAAACGCAACTTGGACACATCACATTCATCCACTGAAAACTGACCCTTTTTTAGCAATGTGCCTAGCTATGGAATTTGGGCCCTAGCTCAGCCAGCACCTAGAGAAACCTAGCAAACCTGTGCATTTTTAAAAACTAGATACCATGGGGAATCCAGGATGGGATGACTTGTGTTGCTCTCACCAGGTTCTTTTAACCAGAACCCCTTGCACACCTCAAAATGTGTCTAAAAAACACTTTTTCCTCAAAGTTCTGTGATGAAAAACTCAGGAATCTGATGGGACTCACAATCTTCCTTCCTCCCAGCATTTCAACAAGTCTCCTGATAACAATGATACCTCACATGTGTGGGTAGGCATAGGGCCAGTGACAGGAAATGGCCTAAAACGCAACGTAGACACATCACATTTTTCCACGGAAAACTGACCCTTTTTTGCAACGTGCCTAGCTATGGATTTTGGGTCCTAGCTCACCCGACACCTAGGGAAACCTACAAACCTGTACATTTTTAAAACTAGACACCCAGGGGAAACCAGGATGGGTTGACTTCTGTGGCTCTCACCAGGTTCTTTTAGCCCAGAATCCCTTGAAACCTCAAAATGTATCTAAAAAAACACAAAGTTCTGTGATGGAAAGCTCTGGAATCTGAATGGAGCCACTAACTTCCTTCCACCCAACATTCCCAAAAGCCTCTCGATACAAATGGTACCTCACTTGTGTGGGTAGACCTGTTGCCCACAACAGGAAATGGCCCAAAACGTACTGTGGAGACATCAAAATTATCTATCACAAAAAGACCTGGTTTTGCAAGGAATGCACCTGCATTTTTGGTCTTGGGCTGGGCGGCCATCTAGGGACACCTACCAAACTCAGACATTTCTGAAAACTAGATATCTGGGGGAATCCAGGGATGTGTGGCTTGCATGGGTTCCCCCAACGTTTTCCTACCCAGAACCCCCTGCAAACTCACATTGAGCTAAAGAAATCACATTTTCCACACATTTATCTGTGGAAAAGTTGTGGGGTCACCGGGCCAACACAAATTTCCTACCATCTAGCATTCCCCCAGGTGTCCCGATAAAAATGGTACCTCAGTTGTGTGGGTGGGCCAGGATCCTGCGATAGAAATGTAAGGAAAATTTGATTTTATTTAGCTAAATGTGAAGTTTGCAGAGGATAATGGGTAGTAAAACGTTGAGGGATCCATGCAAGCCACACCTCCCTGGACTCCCCTGGGTATCTAGTTTTCAGAAATGTCTGGATTTGGTAGGTTTCCCATGATGGCCGCTGAGCCCGGGACCAAAAACGCAGATGCCTCCCTTGTAAAACCAGGTTGTTTTGTGATAGATAATTCTTGTGTATTTAAAAAATGTTTTGGGCCCTCCCCTGTCGTGGGTACTTGGACCACCCACACAAGTAAGGTAGCATTTTTATCTGTAGATCTTGGGGAATGATGGGTGGTAGGAAATTTGTGTCGTCCTGGTGATCCCACAACTTTCCCCCACACAGAAATGTGAGCAAAATGTGTTTTTTTTAGCTAAATTTGAGGTTTGCAGGGGTTTCTGAGTAGGAAACTGTTGGAAAATCCACGCAAACCACACCTCCCTGGACTCCCCAGGTGTCTAGTTTTTAGAAACGTCTGGGTTTGGTAGGTGTCCCTAGATGCCCACTGATCCCTGGACCAAAAACGCCAGTGTTTCCCTCGTAAAACCAAGTCTTTTTTGTGATCGATCATTTTGAAGTCTCCAAAGTACATATTGGGCCATTTCCTGTCATGGGCACTAGACGTATCAACACAAGTGAGGTATCGTTTTTATCGGGAGACTTGAGTAAATGCTGTGTGGGTGGAAGTTTGTGGTTCGATGCAGATTCCAGAACTTTCCATCACAGTAATGTGCTGAAAATGTGTGTTTTTGACAAAGTTTGAGGTTTGCAAGGGATTCTGGGTAGGAAAATGTTGGAAAATCCACACAAACCACACCTCCCTGGAGCCCCTCAGGCGTCTTGTTTTCAGAAATGTCTGGGTTTGGTAGATTTTAAGGGCGGGTGGAGTTGGCGGAGTGCCACTACACGGAATTCCATGGAGTTGCGTAAAAACTCAGTGGAATTCCACTCTGCCCTAACCATGCATGCAGGCAGCAGACCTGGAGGGTTCCTGATCCACAGACTGCCACTTGCTTTACGGCTTACCTGGATCTCGCATAATCCGTGCCCGGGCTGTCCTCCTTCTGTCTCCTCGTTGGTGCAAAACACCTACGCTATATGACTTGGGAGGACTTCTCATGCGCTCAGGCGCAGTCCTCCCAAGACGTATAGCATAGGGGTTTTGCACTGATGAGGAGACAACCAGGAGGAGGACAGCACGGGCACAACGGAGAACGCTAGATCCAGGTAAGACTGTGTAAGCTGCGGTGGCCTTCTGTAGGGGTACTTTACAGTTTACAGTCAACAACGGTTCCTGTGGACAATCAACAAATGATACTTAGTATATAATAGCACAATCACAATAATCGAAGGAAAAGAGATGTCTGAAAGAGAAGAGGCATATAACACAAATTTTGTATGAAAATATGTTGTTTTATAAATTGTAATCACATTATTTTAAATCCAGTGCATGGTGTCCCAAGTGATTGTGAAACCTATATTTCAAGATTGTGACTTTTTTTACATAAAAGCAAGGTTTCATCAAAGATGTACAAGAGCGACCATTAAATCAATATATAATATGTGCTCGCAGCCTACTAATACAGTAATAGTGGCTGACAATGGTTCGCTTCACTTAGTCGACGATGTTTCGACCCACTTAACAATGTGGGGTCTCATCAGGACCTAGCAATGAAGGGGCACCTAGGGATGACTGTCAGATAATGTCTCTCCTTGTGAAAATGAGACAGACAGGCGCAGTTCTCTCCACGGGGCGAGCGTAATTAATTACCGCAGCTGACCTTGGCAGCCCCTTTTCATTCCATTATCCTCTCCAAACTGGGTAACCAAAAGACGGATTGTCGTCATTTCCTTTGAGGCCAATTTAGAGTTCAGCCAATTACCACAGAAATTCCTGACAACAGCTTTTCGCCCTTCTTGTAATTATGAAGGCTTTCAACCTTCAGCCTTCCTGACTGTCAGTACCCTCCCCACTATAGGTGCCCGGCTGGGCCCTATGTGAGTACTCTTCTTCCTTTTTCACCCCCACACGGTGCACACCACATTATCTGACAGTCATCCTCAGGTGCCCCTTCATTGCTAGGTCCTGATGAGACCCCACATTGTTAAGTGATTCGAAACGTCATCGACTAAGTGAAGCGAACCATTGTCAGCCACTATTACTGTATTAGCAGGCTGCGAGCACATATTATGTATTGATTTAATGATCGCTCTTGTACATCTTTGATGAAACCTTGTTTTTATGTCACAAAAAGTTACAACCTTGAAATATAGGTTTCACAATCACTTGGGACACCATGCACTGGATTTAAAATAATGTGATTACATTATATAAAACAACGTATTTTCATACAAAATTCATGTTATATGCCTCTTCTCTTTCAGACTTCTCTTTTCCTTCGATTATTGTGATTGTGCTATTATATACTAAGTATCATTTGTTGATTGTCAACAGGAACCGTTGTTGTCTGTAAAACTGTAAAGTACCCTGGTTCCATGTAAGTAGGGTGTCCCTTGTTTTTTCATACACTTCTGTAGGGGTAGGCGGCAGGGGCAAACTCCGCCATACTGCGGAATCTTAAATTTTGCCGAACTACATGTTCCCATCGGAGCGCGGAGTGGGAAAGCTCCGCAAACTCTGCTGGCAGAGCGGAGTTCGCCACCCACTCTTAGTAAGTTTCCCTAGATGCCCACCGATCTCAGGACCAAAGATGCCAGTGTTTCCCTCGTAAAACCAAGTCTTTTTTGTGATCGATAATTTTGAAGTCTTCACAGTACATTTTGAGCCATTTCCTGTTGTGGGCAATACGCGTATCCACACAAGTGAGGTACCATTTTTATCAAGAGATTTGGGTGAATGCTGGGTGGGTGGAAGTCTGTGGCTCCTTGCGGATTCCAGAACTTTCCATCACAGAAATGTGAGGAAAATTTGATTTTTGACAAAGTTTGACGTTTGCAAGGGATTGTGGGTAACAGAACCTGGTGAGAACGACAAAAGTCACCCCATCCTGGATTCCCCTCAGTATCTAGTTTTCAACAACATACATGTTTTCTAGGTTTCTCTAGGTGCAGGCTGTTCTAGGGTCAAAAATCCACAGCTAGGCACATTGTGAAAAAATGGTCAGTTTTCACTGGAAAAATATGATGTGTCCATGTTGCATTTTGGGACGTTTCCTGCTGCAGGCACTAGGCCTACCCACACAAGTGAGGTACCATTTTTATTGGGAGCCTCAGGGAAATGCTGGGTGGGTGGAAGTTTGTGGCTCTCCACAAATTCCAGAACAGATCTTCACAGAAATAGGAGAAAAAATGTGTTTTTATTTTACAAAGTTTGAGGTTTGCAAGGGATTCTGGGTAAAAGAATGTGGTGAGAGCCACACAAGTCATCGCATCCTGGATTCCCCTGGGTGTCTAGTTTTCAACAACATGCAGGTTTTTTAGGTTTCTCTAAGTGCAGGCTGAGCTAGGGTCCAAATCCTAAGCTAGGCACCTTCCCAAAAAAGAGGCAGTTTTCACTGGAAAAATGTTGTGTTCAATTTGCATTTTGGGCCCTTTCCTGTTGTGGCACTAGGCCTACCCACACAAGTGAGGTACCACTTTTATCAGGAGACTTGGGAGAATGCTTGGTTGGTGGAAGTTTCTGGCTCCTCTCAGATTCCAGAACTTTCCATCACAGAAATGTGAGCAAAATGTGTTTTAAATTAAAAAGTTTGAGGTTTGCAAAGGATTCTGGGTAACCAAACCTGATGAGAGCCACACAAATCACTTCATCCTAGATTTCCCTGGGTGTCTAGTTTTCAGAAATTTACAGGTTTGATAGGTTTCCCTAGGCTAGGGTCCAAAATCCACAGCTAGGCATATTGCAAAAAAGGGTCCGTATTCACTTGAAAAATATGATCTGTCCACGTTGCGTTTTGGGCCATTTCCTATCAGGGGCAAAAGGCCTACCCACACAAGTGAGGTACCATTTTTATTGGGAGACTTAGGGGAACACACAATAGTAGTGCAAGTTTTATTACCAATTGACTTTCTATGCATTACTGCCTTCTAAAAGTCATTTAGAAAAATGCCCTTTAATTCACATGCAAGCATGGGTACCCAGAAATTCAGATATGTGCAAATAACCACTGCTTCTAAACTCCATATTTTGTTCCCAATTCGTAAATACATAGGTTTCCTTGATACCTATTTTTCACTCTTTATATCTTACCAAATGAATTTTTGTATACTTGTTACATAATGAAAAACCATTGCAAGGTGCAGCTCAGTTATTGGATCTGGGTACCTCGGGTTCTTGGTGAACCTACAAGTCCTATATATCCCTGCAACCCAAATGGTCCAGCAGAAGAAACAATATATTGCGTTAAAAATCTGCCATACTTAGTAGAAGTTACAGGTGAAAATGCAGGCACAAATAGCTGTTTTTTTTTCAACTCAATTTTAATATTTTTGTATTTCAAATCTTAGTTTCTATAGGAAAACCTTAATGGATCTACACAAAGACCCCTTGCTGAATTCAGAATTTTATCGACTGTTTAGAAATGTATAGCTTTCTGGGATCCATTATTGTTTTCATACCCATTTGTACCACTAACTGGAAGGAAATTGAAAGCACTAAAAATAGGAAAAATAAGCTATGTCCCTGTAAAATGCCAAAACTGTGTAGAACATTTTGGTTTCCTGACAAATGTCTGTCTTTTCCTGAAAGCTGAGAAGATGGTGATTTTATGACCACAAACCCTTAGTTGATACCCTTTACTTCTTATAGTAATTTACCCTTTATATCTTATAGTAATGCTACAATGATGTAGAGCAGACAGTTCCAAATTGGAGACCCAAATTACAAACATCAAAGCTGTACAAATATCAATATTTTGGGAAGAACTTTTATTACTTCAGCTATCATATTTCACACAGGAATTAGGACAACCTTTGGACACTACACTATCTATTTAAAGAGTGAAACTAGATGGACAAAATGTAATGACATCAACCTACAATTCAAGCCAAGACAGCCTTCCTAATTACCAGACTTTTACATTTTCTTTCTTCAACCAAAGTTCTAAGGAGGAATTCTGGATATAAAATTGGTGGATGGTGTTTCTTCTATGTGGTTCATCAGTCTTTTGCTCATTATTCGGGCCTTAACGGGTGTAATGTATTTATAGTCTTCTTCAAAATTCAACGGTTGTTTTATCTTCCACAAAGGAGTTAAATACTACATTGTGTAATTGAAATCAGAAACTCAATGGACATAATCCAATTACAGCAGCTTTACATTTAAAGTAAAAACTGGTTTGTAACTGAAAAATGACCCTTTTGTTACATCAACCAAACTTCTATGTACTATTTTTGGAATTAAAGCTGTTGTCTGTATGGATCCCCATTATTTAAAGATCATTTGGCCTACAAGACGTGATGCTTTCAGAAAGATGTCTAAAAGTGAACAGTACTTTGTCTTTATTTGTAATATTGTACCAGATGTAATAATTTAAGAAGTATTTTTAACTTAGGTTTGTTTCTATTATTAAAGGAAGTTTAGAAAAAGCAATTAAATAGAGAATTGTGGTGAGTGCAATGCACAGCTTCACTTAATTATAGACTTGTACTGTGCTTGTATTGTTTTTTTTTTTTACAGTCCATTGATTATTTTTGCCCCGCTGTTTGAAGATGAGGACTCATACAGACTACTATTTATGGTGAAGAAATATAAAAGTTGAGAACAGCAACAAAGGGAAAATGATATTTTTACTACATTTGAATACATTGTTACAGTATAAGTAATGTATGTTGGTGTGATTCTCTAATAATGAAGATCAAATAGTAACAAGTGTTTACATTCTTTTTCTTTTTCCATATCAGGTGCTGTTGAACGTCATTAGATGCCTCTAAACATTTTTCCTACCACAGACATTTTGCTTGTACATAACCATGGAAAGTGTTCTTATATGTAAATTGCTCTTGCATTAATTTCCTATTAGTTTGCTTTCCCTATTTTATAATAAAAATGTACCTTTACAGCTACTCACTCACCCAAACACTCACACAGCCACTTACCCATACAACTACTCTCACACCCACTTATTTACTCATACAGCCACTTACACACCCATTCAGTCACCTATACAACTGCTAACACTACCACTCAGTTATCCATATAGCTACTCACACACCATCTCATTAACTCATGCAGCCACTCCCAATAGCAGTCACTGACCCATACAGCCACTCACAGTAGTAGTAAGTCACCCATACGGCCATTCACAGAGCTACTCACTGACCCATATAGCCACTGACACTCACCCATGCAACCACCTATGCATTCACTCACTCACTTATACAGCCAGTCACACACCCATTCACTCAGTCATACAGCCACTGGTACCAGCAGTCACTCACCCATACAGCTACTCACACACATACATTTTTATACATTCAGCTACTCACACACCCACTCACTCACCCAGACAATAACTAAAACACCCATTCACTCACCCATGGTCCAATTCATCCACCCTCTCAGTCATTCAGAGTACCACTGACACACCCATTCGTGCATCCATTGAGCTGGTTATATACCCACTTACTTACCCATGCTGTCACCCACACAGCAACTTGTTCACCCATAGAACTACTCACATATCTAATTGTTTACTCATACAGCCACTCACCCATACGCCCATTTAGTTACCTATACATCTACTAACACTACCACTCACCTATACAGGTGCTGATATACCCTCTCACTACCTCATACAGCTACTCCCACTAGCAGAAACTCACCTATACAGCCACTCACAGTAGTAGTCAGTCACCCATACGGCCAGTAATGCAGCTCCTCACTTATCCATGCAGTCATTGATACTAGCACACACTCACCCATACAACCACTCTCACACATACTCACTCACTCATATAGTGACTCACACAACCATTCACTCACCCATACAGCCCCTCATATAACCTGTCGCTCACCCTTACAGTCACTCACACAGCCACACACTAATGCATACAGCTACTCATACACATTCTTATTCACCTGCACAGCAACTCACACACCCACTCACTCACCCATACAGGCTCCCAACACAGCCACTCACTCAACCATACAAGCACTCATACATACACTCACACACCCATACAATCACTTACATACCCATTTACACAGCCATACAAGCACTCCAATATTCACTCGCTCACTCAAATACCCACTTGCACACCTAGTCACTTACTCATACAGCCATTCACACACCGGTCACTCACCCATGCAAGCGCTCACATACTCTCTCACTCACGCATACAGCCAGTAACACAGTCACTCACCCACCCACCCACACAGGCAGTCATGCATTCACCTACTCACTCACTGACACACCCTCTCACGCAACCTCTCACTCACTCATACAAACAAACACATCATTCTCACACTCATATTGCCACTTACACTCTCAGGGGCAGATTTACAAGCCCCTTGCGCCACTTTTGCGTCACTTTTCCCATGTTAAAAGTGACGCAAAAGTGGCGCAAGGGGCTTGTAAATCTGCCCCTCAGTATCTCACTCATAGAGTTACTCATACACCTACTTGTTTACTCTTAAGCCACTTGTACACTCGCTTACTCATACAGTTACTTACAAACTAATATAGGCATTCATACACTCACTGATAGAGCCAGTTAGTCACCTTTAGAGACATGTACACACCCAATCAGTCACCCATGCAGTCACTAACACACCTAGTCACACACTCATACAACCACTTCCCTTTATTTATACACACATACAGTTTATCTTTTTTTAACGATTAAAGGCAGTTCTAAGAAGAACGTTTCTTTCCTCTTTTTTGGTACTGTTTTGTATTTTTTATTTTCTAATATTGTGTATCTTTTTTGTATTTTTCTTCAAATAAAATGGCAAAGCGGGGAGAAAAAAGCCTAACCACAAACAGAAAAACTGTCAACATACTGGAGTAAAGTAAGAAAAATAAATTAGCATGTGCATTTCCTTGCTGTCTCCAGAATAACTTCAATAGACTGTTCACCAGCTGAGAGAGTGCCACTACACTCTAGACATGTGCCAATACGCCTTAATTCAAGATGAATTTCTGGGCGTTGTGTCTCCATTCTGTTGGAACTCTGTCTCCTGGAACAAGTGGCTCAGGCCTGGCAGTAGATGGTTCCTCTCCATCTCTGTTCTTCTGTTCATTTTTCAGATCCGTGTGGTGGTATGTTTTCAGATGGACTAACATGCTTGTTGTTACGCATGAATACGTTTTAGCACTGCTCCTTGAAAGGTTCTTATCACAGAGACTACATTTAATTAATTTCGCCATTGTCTTCGATTCCCCCGATGGAATGGTAAAGAAATCCCATGCAATACTTAGTTTTTTTGTGGGTGGTCCTTCATCTGCAGAGTCTTTTTCATGCAGCTCTGCCTCCTGCTCCTGTGCTTGCGGCGGCACCTGCTCTTGCTCATTTCCACCTTGTGAGAAGTTGGCCTGGTATATGCTGTTTACTAATTAAAGTGGACACCTTGCACCAGAACAATTCGACTCTTATGGTAGATAGGTTTAAGACAACCTTTATAGAAAGCTATCCTAGAGGTAGCTGTGGAGAGCAGCCTTCAGGCAAAGTCTTGAAGGAATGTAAAGCAGCTTGTTTTACCACACAATCTCTTGAATCACCAAATGAAAAGACACCACACAGGTATATATATCAAATATATATGTATTTATTAATAAACACTCTCTACTAATCTCTTTATGAGATTAGAAGTCAGGAACATATGTACAAGTCATCAAAATAAGTTTAGCACAATCGAATATCACAATCTTAGTTTGCTAGACCTAGGTCTAGGGCATCTAGAATCGAGGGACCCCCAAGAACCACCCCAGGAAGTTGTAGGAGACCCACAGGGGACGGACGCGGTCACCTGGCACCGGTGCGAGTCCTGTGCGAGTCTATGCGCTCAGACGCGATTGAGATTTCAATGTTAAAGGTCCCTTGCGTGTTCGAGGCGAACACACCGATCGGTCCTTGTACGAGTCGAAGGACGCGGTTACAGATAGAGTTGCAAGGGAGATGGACGCGCTGTGTCTAACACAGACGCGAACCTTGTGCGAGTCAGTGCAATGGAGATCTCAGTGTTAAAGGCCCTTTGTGTGTTCGAGGCGAACACCGATCGGACTCAGTACGAGTCGAAGGATACAGTTCTAGATAGTGTTACAAAGGAGATGGACATGGTGTGTCTAACACAGACGCGAACCCTGTATGAGTCAGCGCAATTGTCGCACTTAGAAAATAAGAGTTTTAGGGCACTTCTAGGGAAGCTACAAGCAAGTCACTTACAGGGTAAGTAGTTCTAGGGCCCAAACCCACAGGAGCACTGTAGTGCTGAAGTTACCTCACCTAGGGGAGCCGGGTGCATAGGTGTTCTTTGGTGTCGGGTCGCGGCGTCGTTTTCAATGGGAGCCAGTGAAGACTTGCTGCTTGCGGCGACAGGAGAAGTGTCCGGAGGAATCCAAGCCTGGATTCGGAAGATGGAAGACCTGAAAGCAGAGGGGACAGTGTTCAAAGTCACTTGGC
This sequence comes from Calotriton arnoldi, assembly GCA_963921515.1. Lineage (NCBI taxonomy): Eukaryota > Metazoa > Chordata > Amphibia > Caudata > Salamandridae > Calotriton > Calotriton arnoldi. The sequence continues at coordinate 1,610,784 of CAWUFW010002723.1, read as the reverse complement.
AGTGACTAGGGGCAAGGAAGATGGATGCCCACCATCATCGCAAGATTCAGGTCGTTCGTGGGTGCCTTGACTCTTCAACCACGAGGTCCAGGAGGCGTCGATGATGACTAGGAGCTGGATTCGGCGTGCCCCACGATGTCTGCAGCGTACTGCGGTGTTGGCGACTCGATTGGAGCCAACAAGCCTTGGTAACAGCAAGTCTTGGGGAAAGTGCAAAGAGGTAATGGCGCAGACCAGCAAGGTCTGTGGGACTCACCCAGCAAGGGTAAGTCAGGACAGGCCTGGACCAACCAGGGAAGCCCTTTGGTTTCTTTAGAAAGTCTTCTGGGGACCCACAAGCCGGCTGGCAAGGGATCGCAAAGACGCCTCGGGAGGATACGCTCACAGGGGCCCACGGTCACTCGGGACGTGGTAGGCCTCTGATCTTCGGAAGGGATTCCTGCTGGAGGCTAGGACCACACGTGGTCCAAAGCACAAGTTCGTGGAATGTTGTAAAGGGGTTGCACTTGACAATAGTGCATGGTACCCAGGGGTCACGGTTCCTCATCACTCTTGGGGTCCACTGGCCTCAGCTTTGCTGGGGACTCACGATGGCCTTTGAGAAGTCAGGAAATCTACTTCTTGGGCTGCAGGGACTTCGGACTCTGGCGGGAGCGGCATAGTTTGCGACCGTCGTTTGTAGTTTTTGGTGCCTGCCAAGCAGGGGAGTCACTCCTTGACTCCAAGGGAGATTCTTCAGTCTTCCAAAGGTAGTGGAACGTCGAAGGTCCGGGATTCTTCTTCAGAGCGTCGTCCAGGGAAATCTAGGTTGCAATGCACCGGTTCACCCTCTTATACTAAAAGAAAGGGAGGGACTAGCTCTATGACCCCACCTATGGGAGGGTCAGGGGAGTGGGTGGTTACACCTACTTCCCTTTGTCCAGTTTCGCGCCAGAGCAGGGGCAGGTAGCTCCTGAGCTGGTTTGAACTGGGGTATGCACAGAGGAGCCTTCTGCTCCCCCAGTGCAGGACTTCAAAGCACTCTAAGAGTGCACCCACCCAGCCCAATACACTAAACCCTGTCTGGGAGGTGGTCACACCCCCTTGGGACAGGATATCTATTGTTGGGCTTCCTCCACTGCGAGTGTTGGTCATCAGCAGGAGGGCAGCCCAGTGTCTGTGACTGGTGGCATCCATTTTGTGATGCCAGGGCTCTGCAGGATTCTACCGCGTTTCCACAGCAGGTACATGTCTATCCCTCTAGAAGGGTGGAATGCTACCCCCGCCGTCAGGACTGGCGGGGGGTAGTATTCCAAGATGTTTGACACCAAACACGACATGTTTCGATGCAGCCATTCCAAAGTTAGCATTCTACCGCGAGGATATAATGCACTTAAAAGTATATGGTTTAACAGCATCCACAAACAGCCCCAGAGAATGGACTCTGAGAGCTGCAGAGGGGCCCTGCTCAGGCAGAGGCACCCCCTCACATGGAAACTAAGCACCCTGCCCTCAGGATTGATAGGGCCTGCTTTAGGGGTGACTGATAAGTCCCAATGTGTGTGCAGGAGAGATATAGGGGACCTATATCTCAGTGAGGGGTGCTAGCACTTCCTCGCCCAGGCTGCAGTAGCAGGCCTGTGGTGTCAGATTTAGTCTGCTTCCCAGGGGTGGCATAATACATGCTTCAGCCCCTGGTAGGCCTGTGAAGTACCTATGCCCTTGGTACCTAAGGTACCATATACTAGGGACTCATAAGGTACCACAGTATCCAATCACTAGTGCACCTAGAGTGCACTCCAAATTGTTTAGAGAGAACAGAGAGGCTGGGGCCCTGATTAGCAGGGTCCCAGCCAGACTATAGCCAGAAACCAGTGTAAACATCAGAAAAAAAGTGGGGGCAACATAAGAGGCAGATCCTACTCTCCTACACAACCCCCCAAACGCAGGGACATTAAACTAACCTTGACCAGTTGAGTCTTCGTGTTCAAAGTGGAAATACCTTGAGAGTCCATCTGCATTGGCATGTTGGGTCCCAGGTCTATGTTCCACTGTATAGTCCATCCCCTGTAGGGAAATGGACCACCTCAAAAGTTTTGGGTTTTCACCTTTCATCTGTTTAAGCCATAGGAGGGGCTTGTGGTCAGTCTGAACTATGAAGTGAGTGCCAAACAAGTATGGCCTCAGCTTCTTCAGGGCTCACACCACAGCAAAGGCCTCCCTCTCTATAGCTGACCAACGTTTCTCTCTAGGGGTCAGCCTTCCGCTAATAAAAGCTACTGGCTGGTCTTGACCTTCATCATTCAGTTGAGACAGTACAGCCCCCACACCCAGCTCAGAAGCATCTGTTTGGACAATGAACTTTTTGGTGTAGTCTGGACTCTGTAAGATGGGGCAGTGCACATGGCCTGCTTTAGGTCTTCAAATGCCTTTTGACAGCTAGCTGTCCACTGAACCTTTTTTGGCATTTTCTTTGAGGTCAGATCATTCAAGGGGGTCACTATAGATCCATATCCCTTGACAAACCTCCTATAGTACCCAGTCAGGCCTAAGAAGGCTCTCACCTGTGTCTGGGTGGTTGGAGCAACCCATTCCATTATGGTTTGGATTTTGCTCTGTAAAGGCTGAACCTGGCCTCCACCTACAAGGTGGCCCAGGTATACAACCTGACTCTGCCCTATCTGGCACTTAGTGGCCTTGATAGTGAGGCCTGCTTTCTGCAGGTCCTCCAAAACATTCCTGAGGTAGACCAGGTGATCCTGCCAGGAGGAACTAAAGTCAGCAATATCATCTAGATAAGCTGAGCAATAAGTTTCCATCCCTGTCAGAACTTTATTCACCAACCTCTGAAAAGTGGCAGGTGCATTTTTCAATCCAAAGGGCATCACCACAAAGTGGTAGTGCCTCACCAGGGGTCGAAAATGCTGTTTTGGCTTTTGCATCATCAGCTAACCTGATCTGCCAGTAGCCAGCTGTCAGGTCAAACGTGCTTAGATACTTGGCTGAGGCCAAAGTATCAATCAGCTCATCTGCCCTTGGTATGGGATAGGCATCAGTCCTAGTGACTGCATTGAGGCCTCTGTAGTCTACACAAAACCTCATTTCTTTCTTACCACCCTGGGTATGAGGCTTGGGTACCAGGACTACTGGGCTAGCCCAAGGGCTATCTGAAGGCTCAATTACACCTAGCTCCAACATTTTCTGGACTTCAGTCCTGATACAGTCCCTGACATGGTCAGGTTGCCTGTAGATTTTATTCTTGACAGGCAGACTGTCTCCAGTGTCCACCTCATGGGTGCACCAGGAAGTCTGACTAGGGGTCAGGCTAAACATATGTCTATACTGTTGCAGAACTTGTCTGCACTCAGTTTGTTGATGGTCAGTGAGGCTGCTTGCCAAAGCAACACCATCTACTGACCCATCATCAGGGTTCTGAGAGAGCAGGTCAGGGAGAGGGTCACTCTCCTCCTCCTGTTCCTCATCAGTTGCCATGAGCAAGCCCATGTCAGCCCTGTCAACATATGGCTTTAATCTGTTGACATGGAGCACCCTCAGGGGGCTCCTGGGAGTTCCAAGATTCACCAGGTAGGTGACTTCTCCCTTTTGTTCAACTATTGTATGGGGGCCACTCCACTTGTCCTGGAGGGCTGCTGGGGCCACAGGCTCCAACACCCACACCTTCTGTCCTGGCTGGTATACAGTCAGTACAGCCTTTGGTCATGCCAAGCTTTTGTAATTCTTGGCTGGCCCCCAGGTTTTGGTTGCCTTTTTCATGTACTCAGCCATCCAGGAGCGGAGACCAAGTACATAGTCCATCACATCTTGTTTGGGGGCTTGAGAGGTAACTCCCAGCCCTCTTTACCAAACACAGTGGACCTCTCACAGGATGCCCAAACAGAAGCTCAAATGGGCTGTAACCAACCCCTTCTGTGGAACCTCTCTGTATGCAAACAACAGGCAAGGAAGAAGAAGGTCCCATTTCCGCCTAAGCTTCTCTGGGAGTCCTTTAATCATTCCTTTCAAGGTTTTGTTGAAGCGTTCAACTAAACCATTGCATTGTGGGTGATAGGGGTGGTGAACTTATAAGTTACACCACACTCCTTCCACATTGCTTTCAGATATCCTGACATGAAGTTGGTACCTCTGTCAGAAATGACCTCCTTTGGGAAACCCACTCTGGAGAAGACTCCAATGAGGGTTCTTGCCACCACAGGGGCTGTGGTGGTCCTCAGGGGAATTGCTTCTGGGTACCTGGTGGCATGATCCACTACCACCAGGATAAACCTGTGCCCAGATGCAGTTTGAGGGTCAAGGGGAACAACAATGTCAATCCCTACCCTTTCAAAGGGTACCCCCACCACAGGTAGTGGTATCAGGGGGGCCTTTGTTGTGCCACCTGCCTTACCACTGGCTTGGCATGTGTAGGAGAGTAGGATCTGCCTCTTATGTTGCCCCCACTTTTTTTCTGATGTTTACACTGGTTTCTGGCTATAGTCTGGCTGGGACCCTGCTAATCAGGGCCCCAGCCTCTCTGTTCTCTCTAAACGACTTGGAGTGCACTCTAGGTGCACTAGTGATTGGATACTGTGGTACCTTATGAGTCCCTAGTATATGGTACCTTAGGTACCAAGGGCATAGGTACTTCACAGGCCTACCAGGGGCTGCAGCATGTATTTTGCCACCCCTGGGAAGCAGACTAAATCTGACACCTCAGGCCTGCTACTGCAGCCTGAGTGAGGAAGTGCTAGCACCCCTCACTGAGATATAGGTTCCCTATATCTCTCCTACACACACATATAACCCTATCAGTCACCCCTAAGGCAGGCCCTATCAATCCTGAGGGCAGGGTGCTTGGCTTCTATGTGAGGGGGTGCCTCTGCCTGAGCAGGGCCCCTCTGCAGCTCTCAGAGTCCATTCTCTGGTGCTGTTTGTGGATGCGGTTAAACCATATACTTTTAAGTGCATTATATCCTCGCGGTAAAATGCTAACTTTGGAATGGCTTCATCGAAACATGTCGTGTTTGGTGTCAAACACCTTGGAATACTACCCCCCCCGCCAGTCCTGGCAGCGGGGGTAGCATTCCACCCTTCTAGAGGGATAGACATGTACCTACTGTGGAAACGTGGTCGAATCCTGCAGAGCCCTGGCATCACAAAATGGATGCCACCAGTCACAGACACTGGGCTGCCCTCCTGCTGATGACCAACACTCGCAGTGGAGGAAGCCCAGCAATAGATATCCTGTCCCAAGGGGGTGTGACAACCTCCCAGACAGGGTTTAGTGTATTGGGGCTGGGTGGGTGCACTCCTAGAGTGCTTTGAAGTCCTGCACTGTGGGAGCAGAAGGCTCCTCTGTGCATATGCCAGTTCAAACCGGCTCAGGGGCTACCTGTCCCTGCTCTGGCGTGAAACTGGACAAAGGGAAGTGTGTGTAGCCACCCACTCCCCTGACCCTCCCATAGGTGGGGTCATAGAGCTAGTCCCTCCCCTTCTTTTAGTATAAGAGTGGGAACCTGTGCATAGCACCCTAGATTTCCCTGGACGATGCTCTGAAGACGAATCCTGGACCTTCGACGTTCCACTACCTTTGGAAGACTGAAGAATCTCTCTTGGAGTCAAGGAGTGACTCCCCTGCTTGGCAGGCACCAAAAACTACAAACGACGGTCGCAAACTACGCCGCTCCCGCCGGAGTCCGAAGTTCCTGCAGCCCAAGAAGTAGATTTCCTGACTTCCCAAAGGCCATCGTGAGTCTCCAGCGAAGCTGAGGCCAGTGGACCCCAAGAGTAACGAGGAACCGTGACCCCTGGGTACCGTGCACTATTGTCGAGTGCAACCCCTTTACAACGTTCCCCGAGCTTGTGCTTTGGACCACGTGTGGTCCCAGCCTCCAGCAGGAATCCCTCCTAAGATCAGAGGCCTACCACGTCCCGAGTGACCGTGGGCCCCTGTGAGCGAATCCTCCCGAGGCGTCTTTGCGATCCCTTGCCAGCCGGCTTGTGGGTCCTCAGAAGACTTTCTAAAGAAACCAAAGGGCTCCCCTGGTTGCTCCAGGCCTGCCCTGACTTACCCTCGCTGGGTGAGTCCCACAGACCTTGCTGGTCTGCGCCATTGCCTCTTCACACTTTCCCCGAGACTTGCTGTTACCAAGGCTTATGGCTCCGATCGAGTCACCGACACCGCAGTAAGCTGCAGACATTGTGGGACACGCCGAATCCAGCTCCTGGTCATCGTCGACACCTCCTGGACCTCGTGGCTGAAGAGTCAAGGCAACCGCGAACGACTTGAATCTTGCGACGACGGTGGGCATCCATCTTCCTTGCCCCGAGTCACTGCCAAGTGACTTTGAACACTGTCCCCTCTGCTTTCAGGTCTTCCATCTTCCGAATCCAGGCTTGGATTCCTCCGGACACTTCTCCAGTCACCGCAAGCAGCAAGTCTTCACTGGCTCCCATTGAAAACGGCGCCGCGACCCGACACCAAAGAACACCTATGCACCCGGCTCCCCTGGGTGAGGTAACTTCAGCACTACGGTGCTCCTGTGGGTGTGGGCCCTAGAACAACTTACCCTGTAAGTGACTTGCTTGTAGCTTCCCTCGAAGTGTCCTAAAACTCTAACTTTCTAAGTGCGACAAGTGCCCTGACGCGTACAGGGTTCGCGTCTGTGTTAGATACACCGCGTCCATCTCCTTTGCAGCACTATCTAGAATTGTATCCTTCGACTCGTACTGAGTCCAATCGGTGTTCGCCTCGAACACACAAAGGGCCTGTAGCACTGAGATCTCCATTGCACTGACTCGCACAAGGCTCGCGTCTGTGTTAGACACAGCGCGTCCATCTCCCTTGCAATTCCTTCGATTACCGCGTCCTTCGACTCGTACAAGGACCGATCGGTGTGTTCGCCTCGAACACGCAAGGGACCTTTAACATTGATATCCCAATCGCGTCTGAGCGCATAGACTCGTACAGGGCTCGCACCGGTGCCAGGTCACCGCGTCCGTCCCCTGTGGGTCTCCTACAACTACCTGGGGTGGTTCTTGGGGGTCCCTCGATTCTAGATGCCCTAGTCCTAGGTCTAGCAAACTAAGATTGTGATATTCGATTGTGCTAAACTTATCTTGATAACCTTTGACTTGTACATATGTTCCTGACCGCTAATCTCATAAAGAGATTAGTAGAGAGTGTTTATTAATAAATACATATATATTTGATATATATACCTGTGTGGTGTCTTTTCATTTGGTGATTCAAGAGATTGTGTGGTAAAACAAGCTGCTTTACATTCCTTCAAGACTTAGCCTGAAGGCTGCTCTCCACAGCTACCACTAGGATAGCTTTCTATAAAGGTTGTCTTAAACCTATCTACCATAAGAGTCGAATTGTTCTGGTGCAAGGTGTCCACTTTAATTAGTGAACAGCATATACCAGGCCAACTTCTCACATTGGTGGGCAGCGTGTGGGATTCCAGCTTGCTATTGTTTTACCAGAAAATCTCTATTTGAATTACTAACTGAAAACCACTATAGGTACTTAAGGTACATATAAAGTCAAGCTTAGTATTGATAAGTTCTACTGAACTTAGAGCTGTGGGCCAAGGGATAGCACACCCTTTCTACAGCTCAAGCTAGTATCAGTAGGCCACAAACTAGTGTAGGTAGTACAACACTGCACAACACTAGAATGTCCTTGAAGGGTGGAAACAGTGGATCCACTCAGCCTCAGTATAAGGACATGGCTTTCTCTGACTTGAGAGCCATGTGTGTTGAAAGACACCTGAGGCTAGGACAGAGTCCCTCAACCCTACACCTGATAGATCTGCTGACAGCAGATGATCTTAGATTGGCTCTAGGAGCTAATGGGTCTGAATCAGTGGGTGGGTCAATTACAGTATCTGGGTCAGATGATGAAAATACAAATTACCAGGACTCTGTGATTGAAGGGCCAGGCCTCAAGGGGCCTGAAAAGGACAGAGGAATTCTCCCTAAGAGAACTGACAGAGTGGATGAGAGGCATAGGTCCCCTTCCAGGGAATCTGAGCACTCTTATCACTCTGGCAGAGAATTTGTCCACCAGAGGAACTCATACTTTCCCATAAGAGAGACCTCCTCTGAAAGAATGTGCAAACTGCTGCAGTATGAGGAAGCAAGAGTTGCCCTCAGAACCAAGCAGTTGGCACTGGATAGAGAAGCCCTGGAGATCCAGAGAGCTTCTAGACGAGAGGGGTTAGAACCCCTTGGTGGCAGCAACAGTGTCCCTAGAGGCAGAGAATCTATTCCAGACCATAGGAACCTGAGCATGGTTGTTCCTCCCTACCAGAGTGGGGATGATATCCACAAGTGGATAACTGCCATGGAGAGGGCCTGTAGAGTACAGCAGGTCCCCCAAAAGCAGTGGGCAGCAATCTTGTGGCTCTCCTTTTCAGATAAAGGTAGAGACAAGCTCCTCACTGTTAGAGAAGAGGATGCTGATGATTATGAAGTCCTGAAGAGTGCACTAATAGATGGGTTAGGCTTAACCACTGAGCAGTACAGGTTGAAGTTCAGAGACACCCAGAAGGCACAGACTCAGGACTGGACTGACTTTGTTGATTGCGCAACCAAGGCTCTGGAGGGTTGGCTGGTTGGCAGTAGGGTTACTGATTTCAAGGGATTGTATAATCTGATGATGAGAGAACAGATCCTTAATAATTGCCAGAACCAGTTGTTGCATCAGTACCTGGTGGACTCGGATCTGACCTCTCCCCAAGAATTGGGAAAGAAGGCAGACAAATGGGTCAGAACCAGGGTGAGGCAGAAACCCCAGAACCAAGGGGGTGACACCAAGAAGCAAGATCCTAAGGGCTCTGAGAAAGGTGGGGATAAGTCAAAAGACCAGAAGTCTTCACAAGGGCCCCACAAATCTGCATCTGGTGGGGAGTCACAATCCAACAAGGGAAAAGGCCAAAAGAAGCCCTGGTGCAAATTCTGTAAACAGAAAGGGCACTGGACTTCTGACTGTAACAAGTCCAAAGACCAAACCACCACCACTCCTGCCCCTAAGGCAACTGTTCCCCCTAGTTCAGCTACTGGTGGTACACAGAATAAGGGTGTAGTAGGGTTGACCCTGGGTTCTGAAGTGGACTCTGACCTAGTCAGAGTGCCCACTCAGGCAATGCTGATTTGTGAGGGAGACCTTAATATGTCTTTCCTAGTGAGTCCCAGTAATCTGGGCAAATACAAACAGCAGCCTGTAATAAATGACAAACAGGCTTTGGTATTTAGGGACACAGGTGCTAGTGTCACCATGGTGGCAGAGGATCTTGTGGACCCTGGACAGATCATCCTGGGCGAAATGTACCAGGTGACTGTGAGAAGTTGGCCTGGTATATGCTGTCCACTAATTATAGTGGGCACCTTGCACCAGTCCAAACAACCCCTTATTGGAGATAGGTTAAAGACAACCTTATTGAAAGCTATCCTAGTGGTAGCTATGGAGAGCAGCCTTCAGGCTAAGTCTTGAAGGAATGTAAAGCAGCTTGTTTTACCAGTCTATAATCTCTTGAGTGACCAAATGAAAGAGCACCACACCAGGTATATATTCAAAATATATGTATTTATTGCTAAACACACCCCTCTAGTCTCTTTATGAGGCTAGAGTTCGAAGTACATAAGTTAGAAGTTATTTAAACACAGTAATAGCACAAATACTCGTTTGGGCCCTAGGGGCGTACCAAACCATATACCAATAAAGTGGTATAAGAACCACGACTGAACTAGACACTAGGCCTAGAGCCTCTAGAAGTGCTTGGACCACAAGGAACCACCCAAGGAAGTGACACAGGGGGCCCACGGGGGACGCGTGCAGTGTAAATACACAACCGCGATACGCCGTTGACTTCTATGGAGAAAGTCGCGATCAGGAAATTAAAGAAAAGGGACACTTAAAGGAGGACTTGGAGCAAACCCTTTGAGAACTAGTACTTTTGAAGAGTCTCTACCCACGGGAGCACCGGAGTACTCGTGTTACCTCACCCAGGGAAGCCGGGTGCATAGGTGCCTTTCGGGGTCGGGTTTCGTCGTCGATTTGAATGGCGATCTGCTGCAAAGTGCTGCTGGCGACCAAGTGGAAAGTGTCCGGGTGGATCCAAGAGTGGATCGGAGATCTGAAGAACCTGAAAGCAGAGGGGACAGAGTCTGGGTCACTAGCCAGTGACCAGGAAGGCGATGGACAGATGCCCACCGATGTCGAGTGCTTCAGGTGCGTTGACGGTCATCTTGACTCTTCAGCCACGAGGTCCTGGAGGTGTTGTCGGTGACCAGGAGCAGGATTCGGGCTGGTACACGATGTTTGTCGAGTGCTGAGGTATCGGCGACCGGATTGGTCCCAACAAGCCTTGGCAACGGCAAGTCTCGATGAAGATGAAGATCGTCGATGGTGCAGACCAGCAAGGTCTGGGGAACTCACCCAGCAAGGGTAAGTGAGGGAAGGCCTAGAGCAACCAGGATGTCCAAGAAGAAAAAGATTGGCCTTCGTTAAGGGCTACTAGCCAATGGGCTAGCGACCGCAAAGGAGCCTCGAGACGTCGCACGTGGATCTGGCTCACAGGACACTCGTGGAGTGGAGGCCAGTGATCTTCGGTGCAGTTGGTGCTGGAGGCTAGGGCTACTCGGAGCCCAAAGCACGACTTCGTAGGAGACCCAGAAGAGGATGCACTTGCAAATGTGCTCGGTGTCCAGGGGTCACGGTCTCACGTCACCCACGATAGCTACGGGCCTCAGCTTTACTGGGGACTCAGGGTAGCCTTGGAGAAGCCTGAGAATCCACCTCTGGTGATGCGAAGACTTCGGCGTCCGACGGGAGCTTCAGAAATGCAGACCAGACAGATGCGTCTTTGGTGCCTGCCAAGCAGGGGAGTCACTCCTTGACCCCAAGGGAGATTCTTCTGTCCTCTAATCTTCAGTAGAGCGTCGAAGGTCCAGGATTCTGTTTCAGAGTTTCGTCCAGGGATAATCTAAAGTCCTAAGGACTGGGTTCCTATACTTATACCAAGTTTAGGGGTTGGACTACTCTGTGGCCCCACCTATGGGTGGGTCAGGGCAGAGGGGTGGCTACACCCCTTTCCCTTTGTCCAGTTCGCGCCAAAGCAGGGGCTGCAAGCCCCTGATCCGGTTTGAACTGGGGTATGCACAGGGACACCAAGTGTGCCCCCAGTGCAGGACTTCAAAGCACCCGAAAGTGCTCCCGCCCAGCCCCAATACACATTATCCTGTCTGGGGAGGTGGTCACACCTCCCTGGGACAGGAAACCTATTGTCCAGGCCTCCCCTGCCGGAGTTTCGTCCAGCAGCAGGAGGCCAGACTCGTGTCTGTGACAGCAGCATCCATTTTGTGATGCCAGGGCTTTGGAAAGAAGTTACCGGGCTAGCCAGAGTTAACATGTCTTTCCCTCTAGAAGGGTGGAATGCTACCCCCGCCGCCAGAATTGGCGGGGGGGTAGTATTCCAAGATGTTTGACACCAAACACGACATGTTTAGGTGCAGCCATTCCAAAGTTAGCATTTAACGCGAGGTTATAATGCGCTTAAGAGTATATGGTCAGGCTGCACTACAAACAGCATCAGAGAAGGGTCTCCGAACGCTGCAGAGGGGCCCTGCTCATGCAGGGGCACCCTCTCACATAGGAACCACGCACTCTGCCTTCAGGATTGATAAGGCCTGCCTTAGGAGTGACTTATAGGTTTATATGTGTGTATGTATTTAGTGATATAGGTAACCTATATCACAGTAAGGGGTGCATGCACCACCTTACCCAGGCTGCAGTAGCAGACCTGTGGTGTCAGTTTGGATGGCCTTCCAGGGGTGGCATAATACATGCTGCAGCCCCTGGTAGGCCTCTGAGGTACCTATGTCCTTGGTACATAGTATACCATATACTAGGGACTTATAAGGGCACTCCAGATTCCAATCAGTGATGTGACTAAGGCACATGGAAACCATTTTAGAGAGGAAGCAGCTAGGCTGGGGTTCTGATTAGCAGGGCCCCAGCCAGACTAATGTCGAAAAACAGTGAAGCATCAGCAAAAAGTGGGGGTACCCATGTGAAGCAGATCCTACTCTCCTACACAACCCCCCCCAAACGTAGGGACATTAAACTAACCTTGCCCAGTTAAGTCTTCATGTTCTAAGTGGAAGTACCTAGAGAGTCCATCTGCATTGGCATGGTTACTCCCAGGTCTATGTTCCACTGTAAAGTCCATCCCCTGTAGGGAAATGGACCACCTAAGCAGTTTGGGGTTTTCACCCTTCATTTGTTTTAGCCATAAGAGGGGCTTATGGTCTGTCTGAACCAGGAAGTGTGTACCAAACAAGTATGGCCTCAACTTCTTCAGAGCCCAGACCACAGCAAAGGCCTCCTCTCTATGGCTGACCAACGTTTCTCTCTAGGGGTCAGCCTTCTGCTAATGAAAGCTACTGGCTGATCCTGACCTTCTTCATTCAATTGTGACAGTACAGCCCCTACCCCCAATTCAGCTGCATCAGTTTGAACAATGAACTTCTTGGAGTAATCAGGACTCTGTAGAATGGGAGCAGTGCACATGGCCTGCTTCAGGTCATCAAATGCCTTTTGACAGCTAGCTGTCCACTGAACCTTTTTGGGCATTTTCTTAGAAGTTAAGTCATTCAGGGGTGTCACTATTGATCCATACCCCTTGACAAATCTCATTTAGTACCCAGTCAGGCCTAAGAAGGCTCTCACCTGAGTCTGGGTAGTTGGAGCAGTCCAGTCCATGATAGTCTGGTTCTTGCTCTGCAAAGGTTGAACCTGGCCTCCACCCACAAGGTGGCCCAGGTACACAACCTGACTCTGCCCTATCTGGCACTTAGTGGCCTTGATAGTCAGGCCTGCCTTTTGCAGGGCCTGTAAAACATTCCTGAGGTGGACCAGGTGATCCTCCCAGGTGGAGCTAAAGACAGCAATATCATCTAGATATGCTGCACTATAGGCTTCCAGACCTGTGAGAACTGTATTCACCAACCTCTGGAAAGTGGCAGGTGCATTCTTCAGACCAAAGGGCATCACCACAAATTGATAATGCCCACTAGGAGTTGAGAATGCTGTTTTGGGCTTTGCAGTATCAGCTAGTCTGATCTGCCAGTAGCCAGCTGTCAAGTCAAATGTGCTGAGATATTTGGCTGAGGCCAAAGTATCTATGAGCTCATCTGCCCTTGGTATTGGATGGGCATCAGTCCTAGTGACTGCATTGAGACCCCTGTAGTCCACACAAAACCTCATCTCTCTTTTTCCACCACTGGTGTGAGGTTTTGGCACAAGGACCACTGGACTAGCCCAAGGGCTATCTGAGGGTTCAATAACTCCCAACTCCAACATTTTCTGGACTTCAGTCCTGATACAGTCCCTGACATGGTCAGGTTGCCTATAAATCTTATTTTTAATAGGCAGACTGTCCCCAGTGTCCACTTCATGAGTGCACCAGGTGGTCTGACTGGGTGTCAGTGAAAACATGTGTCTAAACTGATTGAGAACCTGTCTACAATCAGTTTGTTGCTGGGTAGTGAGGCTGCCTGCCAAGGCTACACCATCTACTGACCCATCGTCAGGGTTCTGTGAGAGCAGGTCAGGGAGTGGGTCACTCTCTTCCTCCTGCCCTTCATCAGTAGCCATGAGCAAGCCCATGTCTGCCCTGTCCACATATGGTTTTAACCTGTTGACATGGAGAACCCTGTGGGAACTCCTGGGTGTTCCTAGGTCTACTAAGTAGGTAACCTCACCCTTCTGCTCAACAATAGTGTGGGGTCCACTCCATTTGTCTTGGAGAGCTGCTGGGGCCACTGGCTCCAACACCCACACCTTCTGCCCTGGCTGGTAAACAGTCAGAACAGCCTTTTGGTCATGCCAGGCCTTTTGAAGTTCCTGGCTAGCCTCAAGGTTTTTGGTTGCCTTTTTCATATACTCAGCCATCCGGGAGGGGAGACCAAGTACATAGTCCACTATGTCTTGCTTTGGGGGCTTGAGAGGTAACTCCCATCCTTCCTTCACCAAGCACAGTGGACCCCTCACAGGGTGGCCAAACAGAAGTTCAAAAGGGCTGTAGCCAACCCCCTTCTGAGGCACCTCCCTATATGCAAATAAAAGGCAGGGCAAGAGTATGTCCCATCTTCGCCTAAGCTTTTCTGGGAGCCCTTTAATCATGCCCTTCAAGGTTTTGTTGAATCTCTCAACTAAACCATTGCATTGTGGGTGATAGGGTGTGGTGAACTTATAAGTCACTCCACACTCCTTCCACATTGCTTTTAAGTACCCAGACATGAAGTTAGCATCCCTGTCTGATACTACCTCCTTAGGAAAGCCCACTCTTGAGAAAATTCCCAGGAGGGCCCTTGCTACCACAGGTGCTGTAGTGGTCCTGAGGGGAATAGCTTCTGGGTACCTGGTGGCATGATCCACTACCACCAGGATAAACCTGTGCCCAGATGCTGTTTGGGGATCCATGGGACCAACAATGTCAATCCCTACCCTTTCAAAGGGCACCCCCACCACAGGTAGTGGTATCAAGGGGGCCTTTGTAGTGCCACCTGCCTTGCCACTGGCCTGGCAGGTTACACAGGAGCGACAAAACTCCTTGGTGTCTTCAGACATGTGGGGCCAGTGAAAGTGAGGGACAATTCTGTCCCAAGTCTTGTTCTGGCCAGGTGACCTGCCAAGGGAATATCATGGGCTAGGGTCAATAGGAAGCCCCTGAACTTCAGAGGTATAACCAACCTCCTGGTAGCACCAGGCTTGGGGTCTCTACTCTCTGAGTACAGGAGTCCATCATCTCAATACACTGTATGGGGACCACTAGCTTTCCCAGCAGCCTCAGCAGCAGCTTGCTGTCTGAGGGGTTCAAGGGAGGGGCAGCTCTGCTGCTCCTGGCTCATATCTGCCCTAGAAGGTCCCCCTGTCCCCAAGAACTCAACCTGGTCAGGTTCAAGTTCCTCTGGGACAGTTCCTTCTTCAGGACTGAGATCATCCCCCTCAAGGGACTGATCTTCCTCCTGAGCCAAGGGGGAAGGCACTGCCTTAACCCTACTACTCCTCCTCTTGGAAGGCACTTGGTCCATTCTTCCAGAATCCAAGGCCTGTTCAGTGCTAGACATTTTGGCTTGTGACCTGGTCACAGCAAACACATCTGCAGGGATCCCCAGCATTTCTGCATGGGTCCTGAGCTCCACTTCTGCCCAAGCAGAAGTCTCTAAGTCATTGCCAAGCAAGCATTCGACTGGTAGGTTTGCACTCACCACAACCTTCTTAAGGCCAGTTACCCCTCCCCAGGAGAAGTTAACAACTGCCAGAGTATGGTCTGTTCTGACATTGCTAGCATTGGTCACTTGGTACATTTCACCAAGTATAACTTGCCCAGGATTCACAAGGTCTTGTGTCACCATTGTGTCACTTGCCCCTGTGTCCCTAAATGCCAAAGCCTCTCGTCCATTGATTAAAGGCTGTTGTCTGTACTTGCCCAGATTACTGGGACTCATAGAGGAGGGCACATCCATGCCTCCATCACAGACTAACACAGCCTGAGTCAGTTCTCTGACTAGGTCAGAGCCCAACTCAGTACCCAGGGTGAACCCTACTAAACCCTTGGCTGGAGAACTCCCACCAACTGTACTAGGGGGAACAGGTGCCTTAGGGGCATTGGTGGGTGCTGGACTTGAGTCTTTGGACTTGGTGCAATCACTGGTCCAGTGGGTCTTTTGCTTACAGACCTTGCACCATGGTTTTCTTTGGCCTTTCCCCTTTGTAGACTGTGAATCCCCACCTGAAGAAGATTTTTGGGGGCCTGATGAAAACTTTTGATCTTTACCCTTCTCCCCACCCTTTTCAGCGTTCTTAGCATCTTGCTTCTTGGTGTCCCCACCTTGGTTCTGTACCTTCTGCTTCACCCTGGTTCTGACCCATTTGTCTGCCTTCTTTCCCAATTCTTGGGGAGAGGTCAGATCAGAGTCTACCAGGTATTGATGCAACAGCTGATTTTGACAGTTATTAAGAATCTGCTCCCTCATTATCAGATTGTACAATCCTGAGAAGTCACACACCTTACTGCCCATCAACCAGCCTTCCAGAGCCTTGGCAGAACAATCCACATAGTCTACCCAGTCTTGAGTCTGTGCTTTTGGGTATCTCTGAACTTCAACCTGTACTGTTCAGTTGTTAGGCCAAACCCATCAATAAGAGCACTCTTCAAGACCTTGTAATTATCAGCATCCTCCTCTCTAACAGTGAGGAGCTTATCTCTACCTTTGTCTGCAAAGGAGAGCCACAAGATTGCTGCCCACTGCTCCTGAGGGACCTTCTGTACTTTACAGGCCCTCTCCAGAGCAGTTATCCACTTGTGGATGTCATCCCCATTCTGATAGGGAGGGACAATCTTGCTCAGGTTCCTATGGTCATAGGACCTTTCCCTATCTCTAGGGACATGGCTGCCACCATGGGACTCTAGTCCCAACTTTCTTTTATCTCTAAAGAGATCTAGGGACTCCCTGTCTAAGGCTACTTGCTTCCTTCTGAGTTCAAGCTGAGCTTCCTCATATTGAATCAGCCTTGTTCTCCTCTCATGAGAGGATTCCCTCCTATGAGATGAGACAGAGCTCCCTATTGAGGTGCCAGAGTGGTTAGACTCCTGAGAAGGAGATCTAGACTTTCTGGGCACACTCATAATCCTTCCTGGGGGACAAAGAGGGCATCATCCTGATCATCCTCTTCATCTTCCACAGGAGGGATTGGGTTATCCAGGTCAGGGTCATTGTCACCCTCCTGGCCAGTTTCAGAGGGGGCTGGGGGTATTGGTACCCCTGGTCCCTTCCTCTTCTTCTGCCCCACCCTCAGCTCCTACCCCTTCAGTCCCCAAGGGCTTACTAAGGTCATAAGCCACCAACAACTCTTTAAGGTGTTGGGTGGTGGGACTTTGGCCTGTCCTTAATTTCCTCAAGTTACATAATGCTCTCAATTCCAAGAATGGGAGGGTATCATACTTGGAGGGAAGAAGCCCAGTGGCTTCTGGTAAGGATTCTCTAGATCCTACCTTTAAAGACATTACTAGTGTGGTGTGGTGTATGCACTACCTACTCTAGTGTGGCCTACTAAACTCTCTTGAGTTGTAGAAAGGGTGTGCTATCCCTTAACACACAACTATAAGTTCAGTAGAACTTACTGTATTCTAAGCTTAAAATATATGTACCTTAGGTACCTTTAGTGGTTTTCAGTTGATCAATTCAATTGAGATTATCTGGTAAAACAATAGCAAGCTGGAATCCCACACGCTGCACACCAATGTGAGAAGTTGGCCTGGTATATGCTGTCCACTAATTATAGTGGGCACCTTGCACCAGTCCAAACAACCCCTTATTGGAGATAGGTTAAAGACAACCTTATTGAAAGCTATCCTAGTGGTAGCTATGGAGAGCAGCCTTCAGGCTAAGTCTTGAAGGAATGTAAAGCAGCTTGTTTTACCAGTCTATAATCTCTTGAGTGACCAAATGAAAGAGCACCACACCAGGTATATATTCAAAATTTCTGTATTTATTGCTAAACACACCCCTCTAGTCTCTTTATGAGGCTAGAGTTCAAGTACATAAGTTAGAAGTTATTAAATCACAGTAATAGCACAAATACACGTTTGGGCCCTAGGGGCGTACTCAAACCATATACCAATAAAGTGGTATGCGAACCACGACTGAACTAGACACTAGGCCTAGAGCCTCTAGAAGTGCTTGGACCACAAGGAACCACCCAAGGTAGTGACACAGGGGACCCACGGGAGATGCGTGCAGTGTAAATACACAACCGCGATACGCCGTTGACTTCTATGGAGAAAGTCGGGATCGGGAAATTAGAGAAAAGGAACACTTAAAAGAGGACTAGGACAAAACCCTTTGAGATCTAGGACTTTGAAGAGTCTCTACCCACGGGAGCACCGGAGTACTCGTGTTACCTCACCCAGGGAAGCCGGGTGTATAGGTGCCTTTCGGGGTCGGGTTGCGTCGTCGATTCGAATGGCGATCTGCTGCAAAGTGCTGCTGGCGGCCAAGAGAAAAGTGTCCGGGTGGATCCAAGAGTGGATCGGAGTTCTGAAGAACCTGAAAGCAGAGGGGACAGAGTCTGGGTCACTAGCCAGTGACCAGGAAGGCGATGGACAGATGCCCACCGATGTCGAGTGCTTCAGGTGCATTGACGGTCGTCTTGACTCTTCAGCCACGAGGTCCAGGAGGCGTTGTCAGCAACCAGGAGCAGGATTCGGGCTGGTACACAATTTCTGTCGAGTGCTGAGGTGTCGGTGACCGGATTGGACCCAACAAGCCTTGGCAACTGCAAGTCTTGGTAAAGATGTAGATCGTCGATGGTGCAGACCAGCAAGGTCTGTGGAACTCACCCAGCGAGGGTAAGTGAGGGCAGGCCTGGAGCAACCAGGATGCCAAGTTAGAAAAGGAGTGGCCTTCGTTAAGGGCTACTAGCCAATGGGCTAGCGACCGCAAAGGAGCCTCGTGACGCCGCACATGGATCTGGCTTACAGGACACTCGTGGAGTGGGGGCCAGTGATCTTCTGAGCAGTTGGTGCTGGAGGCTAGGGCTACTCGAAGCCCAAAGCACGACTTCTTGGGAGACCCAGAAGAGGATGCACTTGCAAATGTGCTCAGTGTCCAGGGGTCACAGTCTCAAGTCACCCACGATAGCCACGGGCCTCAGCTTTGCTGGGAACTCAGGGTAGGCTCGGGGAAGTCTGAGAATCTACCTCTGGTGATGCGATGACTTCGGCGTCCGACGGGAGCTTCAGAAATGCGAACTGGACAGATGCTTCTTTGGTGCCTGCCAAGCAGGGGAGTCACTCCTTGACCCCAAGGGAGATTCTTCTGTCCTCTAATCATGAGTAGAGCGTCGAAGGTCCAGGATTCAGTTACAGAGTTTCATCCAGGGATAATCTAAAGTCCTAAGGACTGGGTTCCTACCTTTATACTAAAGATAGGGGTTGGACTACTCTGTGGCCCCACCTATGGGTGGGTCAGGGCAGAGGGGTGGCTACACCCCTTTCCCTTTGTCCAGTTCGCGCCAAAGCAGGGGCTGCAAGCCCCTGATCCGGTTTGAACTGGGGTATGCACAGGGACACCAAATGTGCCCCCAGTGCAGGACTTCAAAGCACCCGAAAGTGCTCCCGCCCAGCCCCAATACACATTATCCTGTCTGGGGAGGTGGTCACACCTCCCTGGGACAGGAAACCTATTGTCCAGGCCTCCCCTGCCGGAGTTTCGTCCAGCAGCAGGAGGCCAGACTCGTGTCTGTGGCAGCAGCATCCATTTTGTGATGCCAGGGCTCTGGAAAGAAGTTACCGGACTAGTCAGAGTTAACATGTCTTTCCCTCTAGAAGGGTGGAATGCTACCCCCGCTGCCAGGATTGGCGGGGGGTAGTATTCCAAGATGTTTGACACCAAACACGACATGTTTAGGTGCAGCCATTCCAAAGTTAGCATTTTACCGCGAGGATATAATGCGCTTAAGAGTATATGGTCAGGCTGCACTACAAACAGCATCAGAGATGGTCTCCGAACGCTGCAGAGGGGCCCTGCTCATGCAGGGGCACCCTCTCACATAGGAACCATGCACTCTGCCTTTAGGATTGATAAGGCCTGCCTTAGGAGTGACTTATAGGTTTATATGTGTGTATGTATTTAGTGATATAGGTAACCTATATCACAGTAAGGGGTGCATGCACCACCTTACCCAGGCTGCAGTAGCAGACCTGTGGTGTCAGTTTGGATGGCCTTCCAGGGGTGGCATAATACATGCTGCAACCCCTGGCAGGCCTCTGAGGTACCTATGCCCTTGGTACATAGTATACCATATACTAGGGACTTATAAGGGCACTCCAGATCCCAATCATTGATGTGCCTAAGGCACATGGAAACCATTTTAGAGAGGGAGCAGCTAGGCTGGGGTTCTGATTAGCAGGGCCCCAGCCAGACTAATGTCGAAAAACAGTGAAGCATCAGCAAAAAGTGGGGGTACCCATGTGAAGCAGATCCTACTCTCCTACATATATATATAGATATTCACTGAAAAAACCATAGTTTTCATGGACGTTATAGTTAGTTGGACATTTCTCTCGTACAAAACCATAGAAATTCCCCCGTTATAGTTAGTTCAGCTAACTATAACTCGCGCACCCGCAATGCACTGCTGATGACGTCACATATTACATCATTCATGACATGGTCAGTGACATCACTGATGACATCACTGATGTGCCCAGAGGCTTGAGAGTTATGATTGCTCCTACTTTTGAAAATCCACATCCTGCTATGTTAGCCGAATGGGCAACTAATAACCTACAGGCTTCAATGAATATGGTCCTGATACTCATCAAGTACGCTGAAATCGATAGGGACAACATCATCAAAGAAATTGACAAAACTTTATTGGATTTAGACAATTTAAATAAACACAATGAAGTTAAAAAGGGCCGTGAAGAAATTGATGAACGCCTTAAAAGTTTGAAGATGGGATCAAGGAACGTAAGGTTTTCAAATTTGCCCGTGATAAGAAGGATTATGAGGCGGGTAGGATTTTTACGTTTTCTAAGAAATTTGACTCATACAAAAGACAGGCCTTGACGGACAATGCATCTGTCCCACACCGACACATCAATCAACCCATTGATTCAGTTTCAATAAGTTCAGATGCTAGTTCTCTTTCTAGTTTATATGATTCAGACAATTTGAGTGAACCAGGTACTACTTTATCCTCCGCCACTATCACGTCACGTACTCCTGCGGAGAAATTGAATTTTTTAAGGGAGGCCCGGCGACAAACCCTGCGACCGAGACATCCTCAACAAAAGCAGGGTGAAGGAGAACAGAGTCGCAGAGGCAGAGGCGGAGGATTCAGAGGCAACGCCAAAAGCAGAGGCGGAAGGAACAAGAAATGGTAAATCCTATCAAACCTCGTGACAACACTGTAATTAATCTCTCTTCTACAACATTAACAACTGCAGAAACTCAATTACTTTCATTGGGATTGACTTTTTGCCCAGAGAGCAATTTCAACTATACTCAGTTTCGTATCGATATCTATAAATTCATTAGAAAATTGAAACTAATAAAATTCTTTCAGTTGAAAAACTGTTCAAATGCAACGAATGAGACTGTTGGGAATATCAGTTCTAATTTGCAAGCATCAGATTCTGCAATGTTGAAAACTCTACATGGCTTAGGAACCAATACTGATATAGATCCTCGCCCTACCCAAGAAATTCTTATGGACACCGGCATTTTTTCTGGGAGTCCAGCGGCGAGTCCATTTTGTCCTCCTTCGACTTTTGTGCCCATTATGCCTAAGGATGCTATTGACATTTTTAATGATATGGTGACAGAAGATTTAAAAACTTAACAGAACAATCAAAAGCAGACACTATAGGATGAGGCATGTTGAATTGCAATATTATAATTTAATTCAAAAATTGAAAATGAAGAAAGATATTATTATCAACAAATCAGATAAGGGAGGCAATGTTGTAATTTGGCCTAGAGATATGTATATGTCTGAAGCTATGAATCATCTTAATGATCCCAATTGTTATAAGTTGGCAGCGTTTGCAGACCTCAACAAAATCAAAGATTTGGTCTTTAAAGAACTATTTCAATGGAAGAGAGAAGGCCTTATCAGTAAGAGTGAGTTTCTCTTCCTCAAAAAGACCATCCTATCACACCTATATTGTATTTTATCCCCAAAGTCCATAAGCAAACTGTTCCCGTTCCAGGCAGACCGATCATTTCTGCACAAAGAAGTTTATTGGAACCTATTTCTAAGTTTGTTGATTATTTTTTACAGGAACACGTGTCCAATTTACCATCTTTTATAAAGGACACTGGGGATTTTCTGAGGAAATTGAATAATGTTCATTGGGAGAGTGATTATTTACTTGTAGTAATGGATATAACGTCTTTATACACAAGTATCCATCATAATGATGGTATTAATGCAGTTTCCCATCATCTAGGACATCGTGACATCAGATATTTGGAACATAACAAAATGTTAATAGCTATGATTAAGATTTGTCTTTCCAGTAATTTTTTTCTTTTTAACAAACAGGTTTATCAGCAGTTGCGAGGGGTGGCGATGGGGGCATGCTTTTCCCCCAGTTACGCATGTCTCCATGTAGGCTGGTGGGAGGAGCATGTCCTCAGGCGTGAGCACAGGGATCTGTTTGATGGACATGTTTGCCATTGGTGGCGTTATATTGATGATGTGTGTTTTATCTGGAAAGGTTCACACACAGCTGCACTCAATTTTATTGACATCATCAACACCAACAGACTCAATCTCAATTTCACAGCCACTATCAGCCCGACCAATGTTGAGTTCTTAGATGTTTCAGTTTATGTCAAAGACAATGCAGTACACACTAAATTACATAGGAAAGATACAGCTGGGAACTCGGTTCTTCATGCAACCAGTTCCCACCCTAGACATCTGATCCGCAGTATCCCGTATGGGGAATTTCTGCGGATTCGCCGTATCTGTAGTAATGAAACAGATCTAGAAGTCTGCCAAATTGAAGCATTACAAAGATTTCTTTTACGTGGCTATAAATTACAAGATCTAAATCAGGCACGTATAAAAGCTAATGCTCTATCGCGTGAGAGTTGTCTTGGCATTTTTAATCCAGCAACTGAAACCACGGACAATGCTATTAACCCTGTTGGTAATAATATGCAAAGAGTAAGATTAATTACTACATACTCTAAACAACACAAACAGATTAGACAGATTGTGCAGAGAAATTGGCCCATTATCCAAACTGATCTTACACTCTCTCAAATTTTACCTACTGCACCAGCTCTCACATATAGGAAGTCATCAGCTATGAGAGACAGCTTAGTGAGAAACAGCCCTGAAATTATGGTTTCTAGCACTTGGCTACCGGCTAGAAGTGGGTTTTTTAAATGCAACTCCTGCCAAGCGTGCAAATTTGGGACCAGCACTAAAGATTATATGACCACTTTCAGCAATACCCCTGTTACTATACAAGGGTATTACACATGCCATACTGACTTTGCGGTTTATGTGCTACGTTGTACGTGCGGGTTGAAGTATGTTGGTAGCACCAAGCTCCAGGTCTATAACCGCATACTTCAACATTTGAGAGCTGTAGTTAATTCAGATCCTAATTACCCCGTAGCCAGACATCTAAAAGCAGTACACAACAACAATTTGAAGGATTTAGATTATTTTGTGATTGGGGCTGTGTCCAAATCTATTCGGGAGGCAATAGAGAGCGTCAGTTAAGACAACTTGAAAGTAAGTTCATCCTCGAACTCGACACTAGAATGCCGAATGGGCTCAACATGGGGGAAGACTTACACAATTTCCTGTAATTGAATATTAGTTTTTGAACGTTCAGGTTTTTAACTCCATATCTGCAGTTAACATATTATATTGTCTCTTTAATATGGTTTTAGAGTAATTTTAGGCCATTCATTCCTTCTGTTTAGTTAGATGTGGCATTTTTTAGTTTTTTTCTTTATTGACTATTCCCTTATACAGAGGGTATTATCTTGACTTTGGAATCATAGTCTGGGATTGTTATAGGGCACTGGCCCATTATATCTGATTTCTATATTTGATTTTAACATCTCAGGGCTCCCCCGGGGCTCCGGGGGTTATGTTCCACTACAATCAATTTTAGTAATTTAGAGTTTTTACACACAAGCACATTTGCACTTTACACTTGTTTGCACTTTGGCGTTATGAGGCTGTCAGCACAATTAGACTTGGAACCTATGGCCTTGATTTTGTCCATATGAGCTATTGCATATTTGCACATGAGTCAAGTTTACAAGAAGCAATTTGCACAATCTGTCAGCAGGAGTTTTTTATTGTATGCAATTTTAGTTGGTATTAATACTTGGTATTACAAATTATATGCATCTATTTAAATGTTCCATTTTTCCTGTTTTTACAATGTGGCATTGAATATTTATTATTTTAACATGTAATAATTACTTTTCCAATTCAATGGTTTTTATTCTTGAAACCACATTGATTTTGACATTTTTTCAGCAATTGTACTCTATGTGTAGTATGTTTTCTATGTCCAGTTGCCATGTGACTAGGTTTCAAATTTTACTCAGGTGCTATGTGTCTGCTTAGCATTTTTTGATCACTTTCACTATTTATTGACTCACTAGGCTGTAGCGCGTTATGTGAACAAGACAGAGTTTTCTCTGTCGAAACGCGTCATGCTGAGGCACTGGCCAGGATTGACTGGTTGCTGGAGTTATGAGGACTAAATAAAGCACTTTATCCACCAACTCTCGTCCTTCGAGTGGTCCGTACCTGCCTGTGTGCCATGGAGGAGTGGTGCCATTCAGGAATGGTTTTCATATATATATATATATATATATATCCACCAAAAATATCCTCGTTAACAGAGCCCCAGACCCTGACAGGGCGGCTTCGTCGAGCAGGAACGAGGAGTCCTGCTTTTTATCCACAAACATTTCTGCACCAGAAATAAGACGACTCCTAGTGCAAAAGGTAACTCAAAGCACTTTATTTCAACCTTGGAGACAAGCAGGCAGGCAGTCCACCATAAAGCACTTGCCCATTGTCCTAACGCATTTCAGCTTTCCCTCAAGCCTTGGTCACAGGTAGGCATTTCATCAAACAGGGGTCACATGCTTATTAAGCATAGGTCAGACTACCGGATTGGTTGTAGTCCACCAATTGCTGTGTCCGTTTCTGATGAGCACATTTTGAAACTTTAAAAGTATTTCTTTTAACTGCATTCATTTTAAATCGTTTTCAATATTTCTTAACTGCAGTTCATAATGTTTTCAATCATGTGATAAAATGTGCATAAATAAATCAGTGCCATAAACTTGCCTCGTGCAATTTCACTCTCCACGTGTGTGCTTGAGTCCCTTTAACACCAGCAAGCAGAATGAAATATTCTGCAAGCATCCCTTGCCCATCTCCTTTTGAAATTTCTCCTGGGCACAATCCCGTGTTATTTTGTAGAAGGGGGCAGGCGGGTCAGGCTCCTCTCCATAAATCCACCAAAAATATCCTCGTTAACAGAGCCCCAGACTCTGACAGGGCGGCTTCGTCGAGCAGGAACGAGGAGTCCTGCTTTTTATCCACAAACATTTCTGCACCAGAAATAAGACGACTCCTAGTGCAAAAGGTAACTCAAAGCACTTTATTTCAACCTTGGAGACAAGCAGGCAGGCAGTCCACCATAAAGCACTTGCCCATTGTCCGAACGCGTTTCAGCTTTCCCTCAAGCCTTGGTCACAGGTAGGCATTTCATCAAACAGGGGTCACATGCTTATTAAGCATAGGTCAGACTACCTGATTGGTTGTAGTCCACCAATTGCTGTGTCCGTTTCTGATGAGCACATTTTGAAACTTTAAAAGTATTTCTTTAACTGCATTCATTTTAAATCGTTTTCAATATTTCTTAACTGCAGTTCATAATGTTTTCAATCATGTGATAAAATGTGCATAAATAAATCAGTGCCATAAACTTGCCTCGTGCAATTTCACTCTCCACGTGTGTGCTTGAGTCCCTTTAACACCAGCAAGCAGAATGAAATATTCTGCAAGCATCCCTTGCCCATCTCCTTTTGAAATTTCTCCTGGGCACAATCCCATGTTATTTTGTAGAAGGGGGCAGGCGGGTCAGGCTCCTCTCCATAAATCCACCAAAAATATCCTCGTTAACAAAGCCCCAGACCCTGACAGGGCGGCTTCGTCGAGCAGGAACGAGGAGTCCTGCTTTTTATCCACAAACATTTCTGCACCAGAAATAAGATGACTCCTAGTGCAAAAGGTAACTCAAAGCACTTTATTTCAACCTTGGAGACAAGCAGGCAGGCAGTCCACCATAAAGCACTTGCCCATTGTCCTAACGCGTTTCAGCTTTCCCTCAAGCCTTGGTCACAGGTAGGCATTTCATCAAACAGGGGTCACATGCTTATTAAGCATAGGTCAGACTACCGGATTGGTTGTAGTCCACCAATTGCTGTGTCCGTTTCTGATGAGCACATTTTGAAACTTTAAAAGTATTTCTTTTAACTGCATTCATTTTAAATCGTTTTCAATATTTCTTAACTGCAGTTCATAATGTTTTCAATCATGTGATAAAATGTGCATA
This sequence comes from Calotriton arnoldi, assembly GCA_963921515.1. Lineage (NCBI taxonomy): Eukaryota > Metazoa > Chordata > Amphibia > Caudata > Salamandridae > Calotriton > Calotriton arnoldi. Next base: position 1,584,613 of record CAWUFW010002723.1, on the reverse strand, counting down.
AATAAATCAGTGCCATAAACTTGCCTCGTGCAATTTCACTCTCCACGTGTGTGCTTGAGTCCCTTTAACACCAGCAAGCAGAATGAAATATTCTGCAAGCATCCCTTGCCCATCTCCTTTTGAAATTTCTCCTGGGCACAATCCCGTGTTATTTTGTAGAAGGGGGCAGGCGGGTCAGGCTCCTCTCCATAAATCCACCAAAAATATCCTCGTTAACAGAGCCCCAGACCCTGACAGGGCGGCTTCGTCGAGCAGGAACGAGGAGTCCTGCTTTTTATCCACAAACATTTCTGCACCAGAAATAAGACGACTCCTAGTGCAAAAGGTAACTCAAAGCACTTTATTTCAACCTTGGAGACAAGCAGGCAGGCAGTCCACCATAAAGCACTTGCCCATTGTCCTAACGCGTTTCAGCTTTCCCTCAAGCCTTGGTCACAGGTAGGCATTTCATCAAACAGGGGTCACATGCTTATTAAGCATAGGTCAGACTACCGGATTGGTTGTAGTCCACCAATTGCTGTGTCCGTTTCTGATGAGCACATTTTGAAACTTTAAAAGTATTTCTTTTAACTGCATTCATTTTAAATCGTTTTCAATATTTCTTAACTGCAGTTCATAATGTTTTCAATCATGTGATAAACATGTGCATAAATAAATCAGTGCCATAAACTTGCCTCGTGCAATTTCACTCTCCACGTGTGTGCTTGAGTCCCTTTAACACCAGCAAGCAGAATGAAATATTCTGCAAGCATCCCTTGCCCATCTCCTTTTGAAATTTCTCCTGGGCACAATCCCATGTTATTTTGTAGAAGGGGGCAGGCGGGTCAGGCTCCTCTCCATAAATCCACCAAAAATATCCTCGTTAACAAAGCCCCAGACCCTGACAGGGCGGCTTCGCCGAGCAGGAACGAGGAGTCCTGCTTTTTATCCACAAACATTTCTGCACCAGAAATAAGATGACTCCTAGTGCAAAAGGTAACTCAAAGCACTTTATTTCAACCTTGGAGACAAGCAGGCAGGCAGTCCACCATAAAGCACTTGCCCATTGTCCTAACGCGTTTCAGCTTTCCCTCAAGCCTTGGTCACAGGTAGGCATTTCATCAAACAGGGGTCACATGCTTATTAAGCATAGGTCAGACTACCGGATTGGTTGTAGTCCACCAATTGCTGTGTCCGTTTCTGATGAGCACATTTTGAAACTTTAAAAGTATTTCTTTTAACTGCATTCATTTTAAATCGTTTTCAATATTTCTTAACTGCAGTTCATAATGTTTTCAATCATGTGATAAAATGTGCATAAATAAATCAGTGCCATAAACTTGCCTCGTGCAATTTCACTCTCCACGTGTGTGCTTGAGTCCCTTTAACACCAGCAAGCAGAATGAAATATTCTGCAAGCATCCCTTGCCCATCTCCTTTTGAAATTTCTCCTGGGCACAATCCCGTGTTATTTTGTAGAAGGGGGCAGGCGGGTCAGGCTCCTCTCCATAAATCCACCAAAAATATCCTCGTTAACAGAGCCCCAGACCCTGACAGGGCGGCTTCGTCGAGCAGGAACGAGGAGTCCTGCTTTTTATCCACAAACATTTCTGCACCAGAAATAAGACGACTCCTAGTGCAAAAGGTAACTCAAAGCACTTTATTTCAACCTTGGAGACAAGCAGGCAGGCAGTCCACCATAAAGCACTTGCCCATTGTCCTAACGCGTTTCAGCTTTCCCTCAAGCCTTGGTCACAGGTAGGCATTTCATCAAACAGGGGTCACATGCTTATTAAGCATAGGTCAGACTACCGGATTGGTTGTAGTCCACCAATTGCTGTGTCCGTTTCTGATGAGCACATTTTGAAACTTTAAAAGTATTTCTTTTAACTGCATTCATTTTAAATCGTTTTTAATATTTCTTAACTGCAGTTCATAATGTTTTCAATCATGTGATAAACATGTGCATAAATAAATCAGTGCCTTAAACTTGCCTCGTGCAATTTCACTCTCCACGTGTGTGCTTGAGTCCCTTTAACACCAGCAAGCAGAATGAAATATTCTGCAAGCATCCCTTGCCCATCTCCTTTTGAAATTTCTCCTGGGCACAATCCCGTGTTATTTTGTAGAAGGGAGCAGGCGGGTCAGGCTCCTCTCCATAAATCCACCAAAAATAGTCTCGTTAACAGAGCCCCAGACCCTGACAGGGCGGCTTCGCCGAGCAGGAACGAGGAGTCCCCCGCTTGACGAATCACCCTGAAACTTTCAAGACAGGAGGTGACCGTAGCGGGCCACTAGTTTTGAAAATTTCACAAAGATTCGTCAACCGGCGCCAGAGTTATTGGGAAAACAAAAAACGCTTTCCCTATGGAAACTAGGTCCTAACTATAACTACCTACTGGCAACCGCCAGTAGGTATATATATATATATATATATATATATATATATATATATATATATATATATATATATATATAAAGTTAATCCTTTTCAAAGCATCCAAATGACAGGCGCTGACACCACCGTGGAGATATGACACTGTAATGTATTGTTCCAAACGAAAGCCTTATATATATATATACATATATATATATATATATATATATATATATATATATATATATATATATATATATATATATATATATATATATATATATATTACCTACTGGCAGTCGCCAGTAGGTAGTTATAGTTAGGACCTTGTTTCCACAGGAAAAGCGTTTATTCTTTTGCCAATATCTTTGGCGCCGGTTGACGAATCTTTGCGGAATTCTCAAAACTAATTGGGTGCTCCGGTCAGCTCCTGTCTTCAAAGTTTTGGGGTGATTCGTCAAGCGGGGGCTGAGAAAAAAGGGTGGTCCCAAAACGTGTTTTCTCAATGTTAATTTCCATAGAAAACCCGAACTGCTGAACTAAATTACACCAAATTTGGCAGAAAGGTAGCTCTTGGTCCAGAGTGCACTCTTTGCTTTAAATGGTGTAAATCCGTTCAGTAGTTCTTGAAATATTAAAGGAAAAATAAATATTGATATCTGGGCGGAGCCTAACCACCCATCTGATCGTGAGATCTGATTGGCTGTCAGCACTTCATCCAAGAAATGTTGGCAGCCATCTTGGGACCAATATACATGATAGCACCCCATTAAAATGCATTGTAGTGTATGGAAGGTTTTGAGGGTCACCAAAAGGAGAAAGTATAAAGGTGATAACAGACTTTAGTTACATTATAAATCATTTGTTGATGGTACCATACTAATTTTAGGAATTGTGGTGTGTTATAAGGTGATTTTACCCTGTGAAAAAGACTTCTACTGGGTTATCATGTTTGAGAGAAAATTATTTTCACATGCTTTTCCCATAGAGGTTTGGAAGGTGCTCCAGAAGCTGAAATGAGAGCATATTTTCAGTAAATTCACATTATCTTTCTCAGTCATGTGAGAATGAAGTCAGACATTCTCAGTAAAACATGTACATCCAACAAGGGCAGAGACTGTCAGTTGATTCCTTTGTGTTCTACTTCAGCTTCCCAGAGAGTTCTAAAGAACAACTAGAGCGCTAACAGTCTTACTTATGACAAAAGTATGAAGCCATCTTGATTGGAATAAACTGGTAACACTTAAAACATTTAATTTAAAAAGGAACAGAATGAGGGGGTTCATTGTGCCATAGAAATTATGATTAGTGCTGGAGAAAGAAAAATTAGGGCACATTTTGAGTGACTTCTCAAATCTTCTATTTCATTAAAAAATTCTGACATGCAGACTGAAACATGCACTTTCAATACCAGCAGCAGACTTCCATTTAACTCCCTGGTGAGCAGTAGCTTTACTACAGTGATCTAATGAGCAACTAGAGTGCTAACATTCTGAATTTATGGCAAATGCGTGACACATCTGAATGCCTTCTTGATGGAATCAAAGTAAAAACTGAAAGCATTTCCTACTGAGGAGACTGCAGTAAATGAGGAAATTAGGAAACTTCATAACAAATAAGTCTCCCAAGATGGCCACCAGAGACAAAAGTTCCCAAAGGTAGCACAAATTTCACCCAGATGTAGCCCACTGACAGAAGTGTGCAAAATACTTTTTATTTTTGGTTTTTGCAGTTTTTTATAGTGCAGACTGGTCAGGTATTGGAGCGTTGCATCTTACTTGGACCCCTTATTGCGTATTTTGCACGAAGTACTTGAGATTGATATTGTGAAACATTGAACTTTACTATTGTGTTAAACTGAAGTTGCTCTGAGCCGGGCTTTGTAACACCGTTTTGACCTACTGGTTTTAATTAATTCTCATTGGTTTGTATTAGGAAAGAGGATTTACTGTTTTTATGTACACTTTTATGATCTATGTTTCTAAATCAGATCGAATAAAGTTATTGAATTGAATTTGTCTCCCAAGATGGCCACCAGAGAAAAAGGAGCCCAAATGTAGCACAAATATCACCCAGATGTAGCCCACGTATTGCCCAATGACAGAAGTGTGGAAAACGCTTTTTATTTTTTGTTTTTTTGCAGTTTTATATAGTGCAGCCTGGTCAGGTATTGGAGTGCTTTACATGAGCATTGGTTACATCACACAAGGACAAATTCATTTTGGTTGTAGGCATGGGGAGATTAAGTGATTTGACCAGAATCACAGAATGTCGAGCTGAAGCAGAAACTCCAACCTGGTTCCCCAGCTGCAAAGTCTGCAGCTCTGGAAGTAACACCACAACCTCTCCCCTAAGTGCAACATTTAATCAAGTGGTCAACTGGATAAAAAAAACATAAAGATAACAAATAATTTAAAAGTGCTTTGTCGCTATTTGCGAACTCAGAAAATATGTCCTCATTTTAGTTTTTTAGAGCACTAACCATAATTTCGATGCAAATAAGACCCTCTCATTTCTATAATTTCTAAAGGAAATGCTTTAGGTATTACAGTTTTGATTACATCAAGATGACATCAGGCGTGCCACACTTTTGTAAAAAATATAGAATGTTAGCAATCTACCATTAGAATACTGTTAAGAGGCAGAGGTCAGGGGCACGGACTCAGAATATTGAAGGCAGATAGGAGGGTGCAGAGGCAACAGTTTGATCACACTGGGCAGGCAGGAAGGGCAGTGGCAGCACAGCAGACTATGGAGGGCAATGGAAAGGGGGGCAGTGGCAACAAACCAACAACGCAGGACAGGTAAGAGAGGCTGTGGCAATATAATCAACCATTGTGGGCAGAAAGAAGAGGCAGTGGTAGTACAACCATACATGCCAACAGACCCGATTCAGCCAGGAAACGCCCAATATTTTTAAGCCCAAATGGGCTTTATTTTATATGTCTCCTGTCTACAGTCTCCTCTTTTTTAATGTAAGTCAATGGGGAAAATCAATTCCCCAGTTGTTTTTCAAAATCTCCCTCTTACCAAGTTCAAAATGTTAGCAAGTATGGTACATTAGATCATGGAAGGCAGGAGGAATTGGGGTAGGGACATGGACTCGGATAACAGAGGACAGGAGGGACATGGACAGGTGCAGCAAACTGACCTTACAGGGCAGGCATCAGGGTTTGCAGCAGCACAATCCACCACACATGGCATGCGGGACAGCAGTGCAGCACAACAATCCATGGAAAGCAATAGGGAGGGGACAGGACCATGCACATGGACAACAGAGGGGAAAGAGGCAATGGCAGCAAGCTGACCATAATGGACAGACAGGAGAGAAAGCTGCAGCATAACGGACCATAAAGGGCAGGAGGGAGGGGTCAGGGGCATTACAATGGAATAGACAAGCCAGGAGGGAGGGGATAGGGGTCTGCACCTGGAAAACAGAGGGCAGGGGGCAAGGGGGCAGGGCAGGAGCAGCAAGCTGACCATGGAGGTCAGTCAGGATGGGCACTAGAAGCACCACACACCATGGAGGGCAACAGTGAGACTATAATGGCATACACACAGACCATGGAGGAAAGGTGGAAGGGGGTCAGGGGCAGCTATCTGACCACACAGGGAAGGTGGGAGGGGCCGTGGCAGCACAGAAGCCCATGCATGGCAAGCGGGAAGGATAGTGGCAACACAATGGCCATGATGGGCAAGAAGGAGGGGGCAGGGGCATGCACAAAGGACCATGGAGGATAGAAGGGAGGGGTAGGAGCTGGGCACAGACAAGAGAGTTCAGGGGAAGGAGCCTCACAACAGACCACACGGGGCAGGCAGAAGGAGAAGTTGCAGCACAACAGACCAGGGAGAACAGAAGGGTGTGGCAGTAAAACGGACCATGCAGGACAGGAGGAAGGGGATAGGGGCATGGAACGTGGACTGGCATGGTGGAGGTGGCAGGGACAGGTTAACTATTTTAAGAGTTTTCCTTAATCGCACTCACACTTTCTTTCTCCTGCCGGTTCCCGGTCCCCGGTCCACCGCAGCTTGGTGCTGATTGGTTGGAGGGACGTGGCTCGACCCTCATTTTCCCACACTTTCGCTCTGGGGGCAGTATTTAGATTGTATGTGTGCCCGGCCACGCAGCGATAGGTGGCAGCGCGTCGGAAGGCATGGCCACCAGAGTTTTTAGCTGTATTGCGAATTACTTTTAACTTGCACATGAATTTGCTGCTGATTTCCTACTAAACTTGTCTTTAACTATTTTAAGAGTTTACCTTAATCACACTCGCACTTTCTTTCTCCCGCCGGTTCCCGGTCCCCGGTCCACCGCAGCTTGGTGCTGATTGGTTGGAGGGACGTGGCTCCACCCTCATTTTCCCACACTTCCGATCTGGGGGCAGTATTTAGATTGTATGTGTGCCCGGCCGCGCAGGGATAGGTGGCAGCGCGTCGGAAGGCATGGTCACCAGAGTTTTTAGCTGTATTGCGAATTACTTATAACTTGCACATGAATTTGCTGCTGATTTCCTACTAAACTTGTTTTTAACTATTTTAAGAGTTTACCTTAATCGCACACGCACTTTCTTTCTCCCGCCGGTTCCCGGTCTCCGGTCCACCGCAGCTTGGTGCTGATTGGTTGGAGGGACGTGGCTCCACCCTCATTTTCCCACACTTCCGCTCTGGGGGCAGTATTTAGATTGTATGTGTGCCCGGTCGTGCAGCGGACGCGCGCAGCGGGCGCACCGAAGGTGCACCAAAGGCAAGCCCGTCTGCGCCCGTCTGCGCCCGTCTGCGCCCGTCCGCGGCGGGAGCGCGACCCGCGCCAGCCATGCCGCCCGTTTGCCCAACAATGAGATAATCCAGTGGTCTAGACATGACCTCTTAGCCCTTAATGTTAAAACATGCCCTAAGGCTCATGGTTGTAATCTGGCAATTGATGGGCCCCCCAGCATGTGCACTGAGTGCAATTGGGTGTTGGGAGATACGGTAGATCACCCAGGTTTAAGGGATGCTAACAGGGAGCAGAGTGAACCAGGTGAACAGATTAGGGCATGCCTAATAAACTGTAGATCCTTGCCAAAGCATGCGGAGGATCTATGGCTACTATTGGCAGAAAAGGAGTATGAGGTCATGTTCCTGACAGAAACGTGGCTGAAGGATGATACCCTAGCAGCAGTGGCATTAGCTATTCCACCTGGCTTTAAAATATGCTGCGCGAACAGGGAGGGAGCTAAAAGAGGAGGGGGGGTAGCAATTATTTTAAAGGATTCTTGGAATATAGCTTCCTCAGCACTGTCGAATATGGACGTGATTGAGGGCCTTAATTTTTGTATCAAGACTAACACTACAACCTCCTTTGCAGGCCTGTTGGTATATAGACCTCCAGACTGCCTGCGAAATATACACCTAGAACTTTGCAATTATATTGAGCAGAAATCTCTATTGTTCTCTAATTTTACTGCACTAGGGGATTTCAATCTACATGTAAACGACTCTACCTGTGTTCAGGCTATGCAAGTTGTTTCCTCTCTTGACGGTGCTAATTTGCCCCAACATGTCAAACTTCCCACTCACAAAGCAGGGCATACCCTTGATCTGCTATTTTCCAACATTCCGTCTCTGAAAACGGAAGCACCGATCCAGTTGGCTTGGTCCGACCATTGCTTAATTCCTTTTTCCTTCAGCATGCCAAAACCCAATCTGCCTGAAAGCACTCGATACTTCGTAAAGAGAAATTGGAAGAAGCTGTCGGCTGAGTTTTTAGCCCCAGTCTTGTTGGCCAGCCAACCTCTATTATCTATGGACCCTAATGCAGATACTCTGGCCTTACATAATTGGATTGTCGATGCAGTAGAGTCTACTGCCCCAACCAGAGTCACTAAATCTATGAGGAAATCACCCTCAGCCCCATGGTTTTCAGAGTCGCTTAGGACAATGAAATGCAGGTGCAAGCGCCTAGAGCAACAGTGGACGGTGGGCTATGATACTACTGCTAAAATGATATATAAGATATCCTTGAAAGATATGTATAAATTGATGAAGGTGGCTAGGAGAGATTACATAGCTAAGTGTATTGATAACACTGACAAACCTGGCAAGGTAATTTTCAAGGTTGTCAATTCCTTCCTCAAACCTCGTGAACTGGTGATTGACGCCCAGCCCTCTGTGGCATTGTGTGAGAGAATCTCAGACTTTTTTGATAACAAAATTCGTAAGGTGTACAACTCTTTTTCAGCAGTAACTGAAATGGTCAAATCAGATGTGTTGGTAAGGAAAGCACCCGTGCCTCTTTTTTCTGATTTCATCCCTATCTCCCAGAAAGAGGCACTGGCGGTGACCCAGGGATGCAAGTCAGGCTCGCCGGAGGACAAGTGCCCTCCCAAATTGTGGAAAGAGTTGGCACTTTCCTCCATCTATGTGTTATCTAAAATATGGAACACTTCCCTCACCTCTGGCATCTTCCCTGACTTATGGAAACACGCCACTCTCCTACCCCTTAAGAAGAAACCCAATGTTGATTCAGGGGAATTGAATAATTACAGACCCATTTCTCTGCTGCCAGCACCAGCAAAAATGCTAGGAAAGGTAGTGCAGCGACAATTGGCCAATTTTATCGAGAGCCACAGTATCCTGCATGACACCCAATCTGGTTTCCGTGCTGGCTTTAGCATAGAGGTGGCAGATTCAGTAAGGATGGCGCTGGATTCGGGGGCATCAGCCATGCTGGTGCTCCTGGATCTTTCAGCAGCATTTGACACGGTAGACCACTCAATATTGGTTCAACGTCTTTTGGACATTGGGGTTGAGGGGACAGCCCTGGCTTGGCTGAAGTCTTTCCTCCATAAGCGTACACAAAGGGTGGCTCTACAACCGCATCAATCTGACCGTAAGCACCTATGGTGCGGGGTGCCGCAGGGGTCGGCCCTAAGCCCGCTGCTATTCAACATATATCTGGCCCCTCTATTCTCTCTGATAGCCAACTGGGCCGTGAAGGCGATTTCCTACGCTGATGACACCCAGCTGGTATTTCCCTTTAATGATCAGTCAGAAGAGTCGTTTAAGAGCTTTAAGGGCTGCTTAAAAGATATTGCCCATTGGATGAATAACAACAAACTTAAGCTGAATGCCGACAAAACGGAAGTGATGTTTTTTGGCAAGAATCAGCCCCCTGCTGCAGACCTCTGGTGGCCGGTGGAAATGGGTCCCCACCCGCTCCTGTTGGCAGTGCCAAAAATCTGGGTGTAAAGTGGAAGGCTGATTTATCCTTTTCGGCCCAAATTCAGCAGGTGACAGCTGCCTGTTTTGGGACTTTGAGAAACCTGCGAAAGTTTATACATCTACTGCCAGAGAACTGCCATCGGGTTGTAGTCCATGCCACATTAACCTCTCGCCTGGACTACGCAAACGGCCTCTATCTGGGCCTACTAGCTTACCTTGTTACGAAACTACAAATGGTTCAAAATGCGGCTGCGAGATTAATCAGACATGTCCCATTTCGGCAGCATATCTCTCCGCATATCAAGTTACTACATTGGCTACCTGTAGCAAATAGCATCAAATTTAAGGCCTTAACCCTAGCTTTTCGGGCAATCCATGGAACATGCCCCAGCTATTTGAAACAGAGGCTAGGCACGTATAAACAGACTCGGTCACTGAGGTCAAACTCTCAGAACCTGCTTTGTACCCCACGAGTCAAGAAAGCACGGATGGGTGGCAGATCTTTCATGTTCGGGGCGTCTATGATATGGAACTCCCTGCCTAATGCCTTGCTCCAGATTGCCTGTGAAACGCAATTCAGGAAAGCAGCTAAAACGTGGCTTTTTAACCTAAGGTAATTTTCTGGAATCCTTGGTCGTTACATGACTCTCGCGTGTCACCTGCTGCTATAGAGCCGGGACACCTCATTGGATGTAGCTGTTCGCGCTCTATAAATGGCTGTATTATTATTATTATTATTATTACAGTCATCTGACAATGCTAGGCAGGTGGGAGGAGAGTAGCAGCTCAACAGATCACTCAGAGTAGATAGGAGGGAGAGGTCCATGGAACATGGTGGACAAAAAGGATGGAGCAGGGGCATGTACACAGACATTGGAGGGCAGGGGGAAGGAGAGTAGGCACAGCAAGCTAAGCACAGAGGCTAAGCAGGAGGTCAATGATGGGGCATATATTTGGGCAATGGAGGGCAGGAGGAGTGGACTGGGGCATCATGCTAAATGGAGAGCAGTGGCAGCACATCAGACCATGCATGGCAGGAGGGAGGAGGCTAGTGCATGGATTCAGACAACAGAGAACAGGGAGGAAGTGTCTGGGGCAGCAAGCTAACTGTTCAGAGAAGGCGGGAAGGCCAGTGGCAGAACAACGGCCACACAGGGCTGTAATGAGGGAGCAGGGGCATGGACTTGGACAATGGATGGCAAAGCGGAGGAGAGGAGGCAGGAGCAGCAAGCTTAGGTGGGTGCAGCACAATGCCAGGCCAGGCCCTGCTTCCAACCCCCCACCATCCATTGCGATAGGCATCTTACTTAACATTAAAAAAAACTAGAAATTTGCAGAAAAAAACAAAGATTCCAGGGATGTTATAGTCAGACTCAGATTTCACTCGTACAAAACTAGTGAAATTCAGTAGTTATAGTTACCTGAGTTAGCTATAACTTACGCCCCTGCAATGCACTGCTTATGACCTCAGACATTCCATCATTCATGACATGGTCAGTGACATCACTCATGACATCACTCATGACATCTCAAATGAGCTGTGAATGGAATGGAAATATAATCGCTAGAACTTTATTTAGGGATATTGTGTGCATATTAACATCCCTTTTTTTTCTTTTCTTTCGTGTAAGAACCAATATATTACGCAAAGTGCCCAGATCAATATGGCCGATAGCCTTTCACTTTAAAGTAATGTGTAGTCCATTTTTTATGTTGATGTTTGCAATTGTAAGTATGTTTATTATGAACAAGTCACATTGACAAACATACAGGTACGGCGGTCACGGGGCAAGATATGCTGAAATTACATTGTGTGCATATCAACACTTGTTTTCTTTTCTTTATTGTATGAATTCCTGAATTTTCCCATTGTGACCAGGCCAATATGGCCGCCAGTTTTTTGGATTAATGTAATATATAGTCCTTTGTTAATGTTGGCAACTAGAGGCATTTGTACATTTACATAAGGAAGCTACAATTACGTCTTGTATCGTTATCAAGGTTCGGATGAGCCGAAATGCGTGGATCGTGTCTTTTCCAGATTAAATACTTCCAAACTACAACCTGAGTGCTGATTCCTTCCTTGTAAGAGTGAGAGGAGATTGAATGCATATATATAAACTTCACTGAAAAAAACACAGGTTTCAGGGACGTTATAGTTAGCAATTAGCATTTAAAAAACCTTAGATATTCACTGAAAACACCACAGGTTCCAGGGACGTTATAGTTAGTCTGATATTTCACTCATACAAAACCAGAGAAATTCAGCCATTATAGTTAGCTGAGCTAACTATAACTCACGCCCCCACAATGCACTGCTGATGATGTCACATATTACATCACTCATGACATGGTCAGTGACATCACTGATGACATCACTGATGACACCTCAAATGACATATATATATCTTATTGGTGGTAGCCAGTAGTTATACTTAGGACGATGTTTCCATTGAAAAATCTTTTTTTTGACTTGCCTATATCTTTGGTGCCAAATCTTCACGAAAAGTGTGCCGTGATTTATGTTGCACATGGAAAATGTTGGGGTGATCCTTCAAGCAGGGGCTGAGAAAAGGAGGTAATAAAACGTGTGTTTCCCATGTTAATTTCCATAGGAACTTTAGACACGGCTACAGCCCAAACTGCTGAACGGAATTACACCAAATTTGGGCGAAAGGTAGCTTTTGATCCAGAAATCCCCCTTTTTGTAAATTGCCATAAATCTGTTTGGTTGTTTTGGAAATATTAAGGGAAATCCCAATTTGTATATACAGGGACGCGGTTCCTTCGAGGATCTGACAGTCCCCGTGCTCAAATCTGATTTTCTGCCAACACTTCAAACCATGAAGTGTTGCCAGCCATCTTGGGTCTTAGCTTAAGCTGAGTCCCCCAAAAAAACATTTAAAAAAAGAAAAGGGGGCAGGATCAAATTTCCCCGACCCCCTAGCCCTCTTGCTTGCAGGGACCCCGCATGGCCAATAAAGCTTTTTTGTAAAAAACTTTTCAGCGGGAGTCGCGCTGGGTCCACAGCACATGCCCAACATTTTTTAAAACAACAAAGCATTGGCTGCCGCTCTACGTTAGTAATCGGCCCCGGGGTGGGCCAAGTCCCAGGATTATTTTTATAATAAAGGAGGGAGGTGCACAGGCTCCCCTCCTGGGACTTATTAATGCCCCGGGGGCCACCACCTCCCTGGGGCCTTTTTATTTAAAAATGGGGGATATCAGTGATGTAATGAGTGATGTCACTGACCATGTCATGAGTGATGTAATATGTGAGGTCATAAACAGTGCATTGCGGGGGCGTAAGTTATAGTTAGCTCTGTTAATTATATTTGCTCAATTTCTCTGGTCTTGTAAAAGTAAAATGTCAGCCCACCTATAACGTCCCTGTAATCTTTGTTTTTTTCTGTGAATTTCTAAGGTTTATCTCATTCTATTTTTTAACTATAATGTTCCTGTAACCTTTGTTTTTTTCAGTAAATTTCTATGTTTTTTTAAATTCTATTTCCTAACTATAACGTCCCTGTGCTTTTTCTGTGAATTTCATTTTTTTTATTTTAATATTATTAGTATAATAGTCTTTTAACCTTTGTTTTTTTTTACTAAATTACTATGGGTTTTTTAATTATGTTTACTAAGTATAACATCTCTCTTTTTTATTTAAAGACAATTTTTATTATTTTTAAACGCTGTGGTAGATTGTTCACAGGAGGTCTGCTACAACCACAGTCATTGGTCAATCCCGTGGATTAATATTCGTTTACACAGTATTAAAAACAAAATGAATATGTAGATGCAGAATATGACAAAAAAAGGTGAAAGTCTTAATTTTTTTTTTAAATAGAGGTGAAAGCAGTGACAATGATGCAAAAAGGTAGGAAACAATATAGTATATAGAGTTCAAAAATAGAGGACAGAGTAGTGATAATCATAGTAAAATGTAAATCATGATAGTACACTTTATTGGAAAAAACAATTTAACACTATTAATATTTTATATATAAGTATAATAACTGTATTATTAATTTTTTTAAAATAAAAATTGGGATCCATGAATTTCCTGCAGAACCGGAAGGCTTGTCTGGTTCTAACTCTTTGTTTTTTTATTGTGATCACATGGTAGAAACGAACTGCCGAAATGCAAAAAAATTACTTTATTTACTATAGGAATGTGATAATTACATTATAGTATTAGGCTGAATATAATTAAAACTTTTTTAATGTTTCTTTTCAATTTCCTGCTTAAATTAGCTGTTTTAGCATTGTTTAAATCTGAGGATTTGCGGCGGAATTTGCGGAGTCACTGGCTAATAAAGACCAAAGCTTCATTTCTATTGGTTGCTCTTCAACCACACCAAAAGTTTGGGAAAACCACATCCAAAACAGTCACTTTGATCTTGGCTGTTCCTGCAGAAAGGTGCAAAGGTGACTGGTGCCTTACATTGTGGCAGAAGCAGATGTACCAGCTCCTTCTGTTTCTTGAGAGGAAGAAGGAGTACTAGAAGAGGAAGAAGTTAGGTCCACCCAAAAACTGGTTTTTTGTACTTCTGGAGACAAGAAAGCCACTGCCAGGTATGTTGAATGCAAGCTGTGTGGTAAGCAGCTTTCCAGAGAAACTGTGAAAAAATATAGTTACAGCACATCCTCGATGTGGGAGCACATCAAGAGCGACCATGAACGTGCATATTTAAGAATGCTGAAGGAGAAAGGAACATCTTCTACTGATGTAAGTGGATCACCATGTACGCGCAATCTTCTGCAAATATCAACATTGCACCACCTTGCACAGAGTTTAAATACATTTTTGTTCACTGTTCTAAATGCTAAGAACTTGTTTTGAAATGATGACATTATCATCATACTGGAGAAGGTGAAGGCACATCGTTGTTAATTCATTTTTGTTTCCTTTGTTTCATTGTAAAAGCACAAGGACAAGTGCTAATGTTATACTTGTTAAGGGGAATGGAAGTTCCTCAAGTGACGGAGAAGTAGGAAGATGTACCATCAGCCAACCATCTTTGAAGATTAAAACTTAATCAACCAGCATTGAAGTTTAAATAGTGGTTGTCCCAAGACGTCATTTGAAAATATGATGACATTATTATCTTGTTGAAGAAACTGAATAGTCTCCTTTATTCATTTTTTTCTTTCTTCTTACTGTTTTAAAATAGTAGATGTTTTTAATATGCAACAGTTTTCCATAGAATGTCATTCTTGGCACTTTTACTATGCTAAATAGTGCATTTTCTGCCAAAATAAAAATGTTTAAAAAATTATTTTAAAAACTACCACATTTTCCGTAAAGAGCTATGCCAATGTTCTGATTATTGAATGGCTGAATTAGTGTTTTAATAAGTGTGTGTCTGGGTGTCTTAGTGTATGCATTAGTGTGTGTCTGGGTGGGTTAGAGGTTGAATAAATATGTGCATATTGCCTGCATGTATAACTATATACGTTTAGTGTTTTCTTCAGTGTGTTACTTTATTAATAAGTGTATGCCTGGTTGTGTCAGTGTATGGATGTGTGTGTGACTGGGTATGTCAGTGTTTAAATAAGTGTGTGTCTTGATGTGTCAGTGTATGACTTACTCTATGTTTGGATGTGTCACTGCAGAAAAGAATGTCTATATGGGTGTGTCAGTATATCTGTCAGTGTATCGCTCGGTGTGTCAGTGTATGCATCAGTGTGTGTTTAGATCTCTCAGTGCATGAATGAGTGTATGTATGGATGTGTCAGTGTATATGTCAGTGTGTCCCTGGGTGTGTCAGTGTATGCATAGGTATGTGCTAGGGTGTGTCACTGTATCAATGAGTGTGCTTGTGGGTAGGTCAGTCTATGTATCACTGTGCGCCTAGGTGTGTCAGTGTATGCGTAGGTGTGGGCCCGCTTGTGTCAGTGTATGTGTAAGTGTATGTTTGGGTCTGACACTACATGAATGAGTGTATGCCTGGGTGTGTCAGTGTATGTCTTAGTGTGTCTCTGGATGTGTCAGTGCATGGAAGAGTGTGTGCATGGGTTTGTCAGTGTATGTGGCGGTGTATGCCTGGATGTGTCAGTGTATGCATCAGTGTGTCTCTGGGTGTGTCAGTGTATGCATCAGTGTGTCACGGGGTGTTTCAGTTTATGCATGAATGAATGACTGAGTAAGTCTGTCAATGCATGGGTGTGTGCAGGGGTTTGTTAGTGTATCTATTAGTGTGTCCTGGGATGTCTGAGTCTATCTATGAGTGAGTGACTGAGCGAATCTGTGAATGCATGAGTGTGTCAGTGTATATATCAGTCAGTCCTAGGGTGTGTCAGGGTGCATATGAATGAGTGTGTGAATCTGTTCCTGAATGGATTGGTGTGTTCATGGGTGTGCCAGTGTATGTATCAGTGAGTCGCAGAGTGTCTCAGTGTGTACATGAGTGTGTAGGTGGATATGTGAGTGAATGCATCAGTGTGTGCCTGGGTGTGTCAGTGTATGCTTCAATGAGTACTTGGGTGTGTTAGTGTATGCATCAGTGTCTGACTGGGTGTGTCAGTGTATATATCAGTGCATGCCTGGAAGGCACAAGTATTACAATTTTGGAAAAATATAATCACAATGTACTGTAAATCTACAAAAACAGTGAGGCAAAAGCAGTGACAATGATGGAAAAGGTAGGAAACAATGCAGTAGATAGAGTTGAAAAATAGATGACAAAGGAGTGACAATGAACAAAATATAAAGAACAATAATACATTTTTTGGGATAATACAATTGAACATCATTAATATTTTACATATAACTATTATAACTATTTTAACTCTCTCTCTCTCTATATATATATTTATATATATATATATATATGTATATATATTTAACTGTTTTTTCGCTTAAAAAGACAAAGGTTACGGGGTTGTTATAGTTAGCAAATACAATTAAAAAATACTTAGAAATTCACTGAAAAAATCAAAGGTGACAGGGACATTATAGTTAGGCTCAGATTTCACTTGTACAAAAAAAATGTCATTTGAGATGTGATCAGTGATGTTATCTGTGATGTCACTGACCATGTCATGCGTGATGCAATATGTGAGGTCATGAGCAGTGCATTGCAGGGGTGTAAGTTATACTTAGCTCAGGTAACTCAGGGATCAGCGAACCCTTCCGATCTCGTGCTGGGATCTGATTGGCTGCCAGCATTTCAAACCAGGAAGTGTTGTCAGCCATCTTGTGACTTGGCATGAAGCTGAGTCACAGAAAAAACATTTTAAAAAAAGAAAAGGGGGCAGGGTAGAAGCACCTTGATCCCCCAGGCCTCTTGGAGGTTTACCACAGGGATCCCCCTGTCCCCAAAATGCTTTTTTTTCAATTTTTTGGGCTGGAGTAACGCTGGATCCGCGACTCCCTCCAAAAATGTTTTACAAAATGAAGCGTGGGCTCCCCGCTTTTTCATTACTAAGCCCCTGGATGGGCCAGGTCCTGAGACATTGTGGAAATATAGGATGGGGTGCATGGGGCCCCCTTTCTCAGGCTTTTCAAAGCCCCGGAGACTGCCACCTTTCTGGGCAGTAACATTATTATATGCAGGGGAGCCTTGAAGCTCCCTGGCTGCCCCGGGGACTGCCATCTCTGTGGGGCACAGATTTAAATGAAAAATAATGTGGGGAAGCACTTTGGCCTCTCCCACAGCCTCGGTGACAGCCACCTCCCCGGGGCAAGGATTTCCATAGTAAATAATGCGGGGGAGGCCCTATGGCCTCCTCTACACCCCGGGGACCACCATCCTCCTGGGCTAAATATTGTAAAGCACCTCCCGGGGCAAACTGTAAACATGAAGGGGGTCTGTCACGGACACCTGGCCCCGGGGATCATGTTTCCAGGGCTAAAATCAGTGGTGGAGGGAGCAGTGCAGCCCCCATTCAAGAGCCAATAATGGCCCTGGTGACTGCCACCCCCCAGGGCCGGCTCTGCTATGTCCTGCTGTGCCGCCCTGGGACATAGCGTGTTTGCTGTGGCTTGGCAACAGCTTTACTGCTCACTGATGACATCTGAAATGACATCACTGATGACATCACTGATGACATCTGAAATGACATCACTGAAGACATCATCCAGTGATTGTGAGTGTCTTCTAAAAGTTAAACATATATACTAAGGTAACTTGCTGTACAAGTGCCTGTATGGGTAAGTGAGTGGGTATGTAAGTGGTGTATAGAAGAGTGACTGAGGATAGGAGAGACTGTATACATGAGATACTGGGTGTGTGAGTTTTGTATTGGTGAGCGAGTGGGTGTGTCATTGCATGTATGAGTAAGTCAGTGGCTGTGTGAGTATCTGTATAGTTGACTGAATTGGTGTATCAGTGGTTGTAAATGGTAAATCAGAGGATGAATGGGTGTATCAGCAGATACATGAGTGTTTGTATGGGTGAGTGACAGGGTACATGAGTGGCTCTCTTGGTGCATCAAGTGGATGTATTGGTGAGTGAGTGGGTGTATGAGTGGCTGTATGTGTGAGTGAATGGGTGTTTGAGTGGTTGTATGGGTGAGTAAGTGACTGTGAGAGAGGTTGTATAGGAGAGTATGTGGTTCTCTCAATCACTGTATAGGTGAGTGAGTATATGTATTAATATATATGTATAAGTAACTGAGTGGCTGTGTGAGTAAATGTATGGGTGAGTTAGTGGCTTTGTGACTGACTGTATGGGTGAGTGAGTAGGTGTGTGAGTAGGTGTATGGTTAGCTCATTTACTGTGTCAGTAGCTGTATGGGTGTATGTGTATAACATAGTAGTCGCATTAGCAGAGTGGTGCCGAAAGTGGCCTGGGCCTCCGACCAGCGCTCAGCAATTCCGCTGTGTAGGACTTACAGAAGGTACCAGGGGGGCTACTTGGCCCCCAAAGTCCCTTAGGAGTAAAGTGGACTTCATCCCCCAACAAGTAATGTGCCAAGAGGCGAGTTTGCATTGTGGTGGAGAAAGGTGAGCGTGGCCTCCGAACACCTCTTAGCAATCCCACTGTGTGGGACTCACTGCAGGTAACAGGAGGGGTAGTTGGCCCCCAAAGACAACCTTGTGGGCCAACTACCCCTCCTATTACCTCCAGTAAGTCCCACACAGCAGGATTGGTAAGTTCTCATAGCAGGCCATGCCCCCTTTGCCCACCACTCTGCAAACGTGTTCCCTGGCGCGCTGTTGGATGGGGATTAAAGTCCCCTTCACTGCTGGAGGTCCCTAGGGGCCAACTAGCCTACCTGATACATCCAGTGTGCCCCAGATAGTGGGATTGCTGAGAGGTGGAAACAGGACCCGCCCCCTTTCTCCACCGCTCTGCAAACACGCCTCCTGTCATGCTCTTGGTTGGGGGATGAAGTCCCCTTGCCTACTGAGCGTCCTTGGGGGCCAACTAGCCCACCTGTTATCTCTAGTAAGCCCCACACAGCTGGATTGCTGAGAGTGGTCCGAGGCCATGCCCCCTTTTTACACCACTCTGCAAATGCGCCTCCTGGCGCACTGCTGCCTGGGGGATGAAGTTCACTTTAGTCCTGAGGTCCTCAGGACACAAGAGGACCTCATCACCCCACCAGCAGTGTGCCAAGAGACTCGTTTGCAGAGTGGTGCAAAAAGCGGTGTAGCCCTGGACTACCTCTTAGCAATCCCACTGTGTGGGGCTTACTGGAGGTACCTGGTGGGCTAGTTGGCCCCTAAGGACATTTAGGAATCAAGGGGACTTAATACTCCAGCCCAAAATGTTCCAGGAAGCGTGTTTGTGGAGTCATGCAGGGAAGGGGCGGGGCCTCTGTCGAGTTGCCGGTTTCTCTTTTATTTTTTTATTGTTAGAAGGGGGGCTGTGTGGCCCCCCCTTCTCTTAATATTTTTGGGCACTGGGGACCCCATCCCCTAGGGCCTGAGACTTTTTTTTGTTAAGAAACAGGAAAGGGGCCGCGCGGCCCCCCTCCCGAGGCCGATTTCGGCCCCAGGGACCCCATCCCCCGGAGCATGGCCACCTTTTTTCTTTTTTTTTTTAAACATCCTTTTAAAGGAGGGCGGCTGCGCGGCCCCCCTCCTGAGGCCATTTTTGGCCCCGGGGACCCCATACCCCGAGGCTTTGCCTCTTTTCCATTTTTTTTTCCATTTATTTTATTACGGGAGGGGGGCCCTGGGCCACTTTTTGCCCCAGGGACCCTATCCCCCGAGGCCTGGCCTCAACGTTGGGAACCGCAGGGGGAGCCCCAATGCCCCTGTGGTCCCAGCCGGCTCCCCGCCTCCTGCGGGAGCCGGCATTGCTTTTGGACAAGGGGAGCTGCTGACATGTAGCTCCCCTTGTCCGAAAGCAATTTGCTTCGCTTCATGGAAGCAAGAGCAGTTTTCTGCTCTCATTTCCATGAAGCGAAGCACAAGTTTGCAATGTGAGGGCGGGAGCCGAGCTCCGGCCCTGTCATTTCAAACTGCAATGTCCCGGGGGTAGGCTCCCCGGGACATTGCTGGAGCCGGCCCTGGGGGGTGGCGGTCCCCAGGTCCAAGGAGGGCTCCTGGAGGGGGGCCGCACGTCCCCCCCAATGTGAACATATCCCCAGGGAGGTAGTGGTCCCAGGGGCCGGGGGTCCGCAACGAACACCCATATTTGCATACAGTTTGCCCCGGAGAAATGGTGGTCCCCGGGGCAGTGTGGGGGGGCTCGAGCCCCCCACACTTACTATTTATAATAACCCAGGGAGGTGGCGGTCCTTGGAGCTTGGGGGGGCCCGTGAGCCCCCGCCCATAATTAAGTAAAGCCCCTGGGAGGTGGTGGTCCCCAGGGCTTGGGGGGCCAGTGAGGTCCCCCGCCCATAATTAAGGAAAGCCCCGGGGACGTGGCTGTCCCTGGGGCTAACGGGGGGCCGTGTGCCCCTGCGCATAATTAATAAAGCCCCGGGGAGTTGGCAGTCCCTGGGGCTTGGAGGGGCCCGCAAGGCCCTCCACCCATAATTAAGGAAAGCCTCGGGGAGGTGGCAGTCCCCGGGCTGTGGGGGGGCCGCATGCCCCCGGGCATAATTAATAAAGCCTCGGGGAGGTGGCGGACCCCGGGGCTGCGGGGGCCCGCGCGGCCCCCGCATATATTTGTCACATTGTCCCCGGGACCTGGCCCACCCGGGGGCTTATTAAAACGAAGCGCAGGACACCGCGCTTCGTTTTTTTGGGGCGCAATTCGCAAATCCCACCGAATTTATTTTAACAAAAATGCTTTTTTGAGCCCTGGGGGACCAGGCCTAGGGGGTCAGGGTGTTTCTACCCTGCCCCTTTTCTTGTTTTATGACCTTTTTTCATGTGACTCGGTTCAACCGAGTCACAAGATGGCTGCCAACACTTTTTGGTTTAGAGTGTTGGCAGCCAATCAGAATGAAGCTCGTGCTCGGGGGGGTTTACGGATCCACCGCAGTCACCAGATATCGATATTTTTTATTTTTGAATTTCTCAGGAGGTACTGAATGGATTTACACCATTTAAAAAAAAGAACGCTTTCTGAACCAAGAGCTACCTTAATTCTGTTCAGCAGTTCGGGCTGTAGCTTTTTCTAAAGTTTCCTATGGAAATTAACATGGAGAAAACGCATTTTGGGACCCCCCTTTTTTCTCAGCCCCCGTTTGACGAATCACCCCGAAACTTTCAAGTAAGGAGCTGACCAGATCAGGTCATTAGTTTTGAAAATTTCGCGAAGATTCGTCAAACGGCGCCAAAGATATTGGCAAAAGAAAAAACGCTTTTTGAATAGAAACGAGGTCCTAGCTATAACTACCTATTGGCGACCACCAGTTGGTAATATATATATATCCATGTTTCATGGTGCTGATGCAATTTTACCACAGTGCTTTGCAACATGTATATAAATAATAAATACATCATTCAATGAACAAATAAATAAGCAAAGCACCTGTGAGGTTTTGAGAATAATTGATTAGCATTGAGTATACTTCTTAAATAAATTTGTTGATCACCAATGAACTGATCAGTTGGTCACCTCTAATAATGAGGATTCTAATATGGTGATAGTTATGCAAATCCAAGGTCTGTTATCCTAATATGTATTTTGGGTGAGATCATTTTTATTTTCTCTGAAGTAACCAGAATCTGATTCTTGATGATAACATGGACAATTAGCATAAGGACCAAGGGCAATATCATGCACTGATTTGAAGTGATTTATACTTATTCTGTACACCATAGCTGGCACAATTACATTCAGAAACAGGCTTACTACTCCGATCTGCACCTGCGGACACATTCATAATATGAACCATGTTCAACAAGAAAATCACACTGTGACGTATTCATAAAGGTAAATGTCTGCATGGAGATTTCTGCCCAGGGAGATTTCCATCTACTCCTAGGTAGAGATCTTGTCCAAAATGGTAGTCACCAATTCTGGGTGAAAATCACTATCTAGTGCTAGTCTTATATGAGCTGTTGGAGTCTACTGCAATTGAAATTATGGCCATATGGTAAATTTATGAGCAGATTTCTTCTGTACACCTGTTTGGGGAGTTCTCCACCATGACAGTGGAGTTCTCTGCCACACAGGTGGAGATTACCACCACTGGGGTGGAGATCTACACTGCAGAGGTGGAGAACTCCTAAGTGGTAGGGAATAGGGTAGCACCATATAGATGACCCAAAGCACAAACACATTACACACAATACTACTACAAATATATACAGTAGGCAACATGGTCACTAGCCTCTTCCTCTTGGACTGCCTAACAGGATGCCTCACAACACCTACAGATTCCAGGATGCAGGAACCCCCAATAAAGAGGAAGCAGACTTCACTGCGAAAGAGACAGCCCTTGCAGACACCTGTGTTGTTGATCATTACATAGAACTACAGGGTGGTTCTATTCACATGGCAGGAGTTGACATCACGAAGGGGGGTGGGTGAAACAGAACTCTCCAGGATAGGGGCTGCAAATGCTTTCTGTAGAAAGACCTAGATCCCATCTCTGCCTCATCTCCCATGGAGAAGGGTGTCCTTACCACTATGCACTATGACCTGATATATGACCTCCCTGTTTCAGGGAACCTAAATGTAAAAACAGTAAAATAAATAAAAATATATAAAATTATAAGAATTAATTTTTTAGACGCTCAAAAATATTTTTCCATTGATTTTCTTACTTTCCCCAGGTGATGTTATTGCTATTCCTTGACTTTGTTGATTTATATGAACTTGTGTTGCAGTACCAGTGATTGACCTTGTGTTGTGCTTGACTTCCTCCAAGACTTGACAGGAGTGGATCTGGTCCTGTTTTGTCAGTAATACTACTGTAATTGATCTAGGTTTAACTTTTGTGAATAGCATTGTCTTTTCTGTAGTTTTTTTTTATTACTTGCATGCCACTCCCTGAGCCCCTTCTTTAATGATCCTAAACCGCACCCATGTTATAGTAATTATGCCCCATTTGTCAGCCATTTCCCCTTCAACCTCCCACATTTAGTTAAAAAATATATACATCCCTATGTGGAATGTCCGCACTCATGGCGGGGACGTCCACACATGAGACATGTGAGAGGCAGATGCGGAGAAATTCGGCTGGTGATTTGTATGCTGCATTTGTGAGTATGGGAAAAAGTACTACAGAAGAACAACTTCCCATACTCACAAATGCCTTTGTGACTAGGCCCTACTGTCTTCGGCACACATGGTATCTTTGAAGTTAATATAAGGTACTGCAGACAGAGCACCACAGAATCACAGAACAGGCACACTACCCTAACTTGTAATATGCACATCTTCACACAAACACAGACCCTTGTGAGCCTACTATATTTTGTCAATGATGCCTGCAGCTAGCATAGCCCAGCAACCCTATCAAGGCTCGTTGTGTGGCATGAACGTTCTGGCCAAACATATTTTTTCAGACAGGACAAGACATTTTTAAACAATATGATGCTGTTTTCAAGATGGTGGCTTTATCCTCCTCCGTAGAGATGTATTTTTTTCACTATAACTGGGAGAAGCATTCACACTGAGCAGCATATGTTACGAAATATTTCTGAGATGTATTTTCAAAGCAATGGACTGAATGCATTTCAGAAAGAGCTCCATATCTTGTAGCCCAGCGGGATCTTTACCGTTTCGCTCGGAGGTGTTTTTATCATAGCACATTAACACAATTTCACCAACCTCAAGCTATAAAAGCAATTTTTCTCATTCATTCGTCTCCGCAATTCAATCACATATAAAACATCAGTTTTTCAAAGGATAAGGTTCTATCTCAGCATAATAATGTGATTAGCTTGCCATTTGCGCATGTCACTTGCGCTGCAAAACAATTGATTGTTTGAAAAGGGCGCAAAAAAGTAATTCTCCGATTCGGTTCCGAGTTTCTAAAAGAAAGTAGAACGTGTAAAATAGTCACCTTTGGATTTCACTACGTTTTCAGACTTCTGAATTGCAGAATTTCGAGTGTTTGTCTAAACCAGGCAGCAGTCGTCCAGCTCTTCTTGATAACAGTTCATTCGGCTCCTCTTGAGACCCCTGCTGTTCCTTTCATCAGCACCAAGCGTACCATGTAATCTTGGCGACAGAAAAAGAAAAATTAAAAGCAACACGCTAGGCTGTCACACTTAAAATGTGTCATCAGTTCAGATGTAGCCAGCATGACTTGTAACAGAATAACACTTTGAATGAGTTTTACTAGGGTAGCACTTATCCGCAGCTTCCTGTAGACCGGAGTTTACTTGCGTGAATTCCACTTTGCCATTTAATTCAACAATGCCAGGAAACTGGATGGGGGTCTTTGTCATTTCACTTTTTTAGGTCACATTAATGGGACTTAATGGAAGTATCTGAAAGCAGTGCTCAAATGTACTTAGACGTCTGTATTGCTGTGACATCATTCGTCGTCTTCAGACAAACGACCCACGTGATTCTCTTGCATTTAAACTGAGGTTTATTAGGGACAATTCTGGTTTGTTTGCTAGTTCGCTGTCAATAATCTATTCTTCATTACACTTAATAATAGTTATGTATTACTCTGAGTAACCTTATCACAAAACGCCTGCGAGGTCCTTTCAATATGCCCTCCTGATATGCTCGATTTGAGATTTTTCTAAATACATTGAGATTTCTATTCATACAAATCATGGAGCTTTACTGCACATTTGACTTATTCAACAACGCTAAACAAAAAAAAAGGATTTCCATGTAAATATATTGTAGAATAGGCTTTGTTCACACACTAGAATATAATTGATATATCTTTTACACTACTACATGAAACACAATCTCCCAACACATTTCCTTATTTCTAAGGTTGTTTGTTGCCTTCTGCAGAGTAGATATTTGAAGAAGGGTGATCCTTTTGACATATGGTCAGGCCCGATTCTGCGACAGGAGAAGAAAACCAAACACAGCTAAAGTCAACACGCTTGGCTTTTTTGTAGTGCCTGCACACAAAGATACTCAACACAAAGGGCATGTACTCATGCAGGCTACAGAGCAAAACAAATATTGTTTCCTATGCATTCAATCAATCTTTCAGGGATTCGCGGAGCGCACTACTCACCCGCGAGGGTCTCAAGGCGCTGGGGGGGTTGCAAGAAGCTACGTCTTATACGAAGAGCCAGGTCTTGAGGCTCCTCCTGAAGGCTTGCAGAGTGGGGGTTTGTCTGATGTTGAGCTGGAGTTCGTTCCAGATCTTGGCTGCGATGTAGGAGAAGGACTGCCCTCCTGCTATAGCTCTGCGGATTTCTGGGATTTAGGCTAGGGCAAGATCGGCGGATCAGAGGCTTCTCTTTGGTGCATTGACATAGAGACACACATACATGCAATGCAGAAAATCCTCATTTCTTTCAGACCCCATTAGAAAAGGCATTAACTCAATCAGATCATGTAGCAGCAATACTGTCCTTGATATTAAAAGTACTGGCAGGTGCTGGACTGAAGAGGGATATTACAATGCCGTCCGATGTGTGCAACACCGAATAAGCCAATAAATAGCTCAGGGCATTGAAAGGGTATCCTGCAGTGGAGACTCGAGCAGTGATGGGAATGTGAGCCCTTTATCGAATAGTCGGTCGCTACCATCTGATTAAAAGAAAGGGGTGGAAAAGAAGTGTATCAAAAAAGACAAAGAAACTGCGGAGGATATATATACCCACGGAGTACTTTCTCAAGAGGAATGGAAAGATGGGCTAGAGTATAAGGAAAGTGAGAAAAGCAAGATTAGTTATAATCGGGACGGTACCCACATGCGTCATCGCTAATGCGCTCCACCCGGTCATGCCCCCGGAAGCTGTGGAGAAGCGTTGCGGTGAGGACGGAGATAGAGACGCAGAGATCATGGAGGCTTTGAGCGAATCCAGCGCTCATATGAGGACCTGAGAGGGGGCAAAACTTCCACAAACGGGAAGCGACGCGGAGCTTGGAGGCTCGAGAGGCCGCACAATCTGTCTCCGACGGCACGGGAAGGAGGAGGTAAGACCATACAATACGGGGAGCTGTGTGTTGCGTAGTTCTTATGCTATTCCTAAGGAATTTGCTGCCAGCACCTCTATGGAATTAGAGGGTTCTCTACCGCTAGAACATTAAACATGGGAGCTAGAATTGTGGTGGTACGGCATACACTCCCTGTGACATAGAACTCTGGTCTGCTGCTGGATGCTTAAAACGAGAAGGGCACTGAGAGGAGCAGAAGAAAATTTTGAAAAAAAAAGCACTGAGGGCCAGAAAAGAGAGAGGGGAAGGTTCTGTGATGTTCACCGTTCTATTGCATGTGCTGCTCCCCTTTGAACCTGCCCGTTCCCCTATACTCAGGAGATACAGCCATACCGCCATAAAGGAGGAGGGGTGAAAAGAGGGGAAAAGGAGAACAGAAGATAAGGATTTGCAGCATGCGCACATTCAAGCGAAAGCCTGTAACCACTAATTCTCTTTTGGTTAATTAATCTACCCCTGCTCAAAGATCACTTAATAAAGGGGGTCTAGAGAAAGTGCTGGAAAACTCCCGCACTCTACGCAATGCGCAGCAAAGGAGGGATCTTAAGGTGCAGCAGCTGTTGGAAGCAGATAGGCTACATCCCCCTAGTTCAGAAAGAGCTGAAGAGCCTGACAGCAATATAGTATTGGCGGACTTCCATAAAGTGTCTACTTCTGAGCCTGTTAAATCCTTTCCCACTCCAACTTGCTGTAAACAGTACCCCTTATTTTCAAAGTCTCATACGGTGACAATTGACGCTAAAACTACTGGCCAAGTAACAAAAATAACACCTATACAGGCCCCCGCTCAACAAGAGGTAGGGCCAGAGGAGATAGTAGCAAACATTCAACTCGCTACCAGTATAGTAGATAATGCAGAATATCCTCAGGAGTAAGGCAACGGCAGGGACCTCGGTCCATCGGTTAAAGCAATGTTTGAGGTGATTTTACCAGAGATTAAGGAGCTACGGATGATACAATCACAAGAGATTGCTTTGTTACATATAAGACTGTCGCAAATTGAGGATACAATGACAAAAATCCCGGAACGGATTAGCTGAAGCTGAGCAACGGGTATCTACACTCGAGGACAAGGCAGTCATTTGTGAACAGGAAATACAACAGATTAAACAAGATATGGAGGCTCTCACATCAAAGCTACAAGATATGGAAAATTACAATCAATTGTCATTCTACGGCTAGTGGGGATTCCGGAAGCAATGGAGGGGCCACAGGTTCGGGACTGGGTCGAATCCTTGTTGAGGAAAGCTATTCCAGAATTACCAGAGGATTTAACAGTCACAAGAGCTCACAGGGTACCTTTCCATTGCCCAAATACTGTGAAATACCCTCTCACTATTTTAGTGAATTTCGCTGACTTCCGGATTAAAGAAAAAATTCTCTCCAAGGCAATAGAAAAAGAAATTTGTCAACACAAGAGATTCCACAGTTGAAAAATTTTCAGACATGTCTGCGGCGGCAGCAAAAAGACGGAAAGAATTTGTACAAATGCTTGATCGCCTCAAGTCGAAAGGAGCGCAGGCAATGATCGTCCAACAATCGAAGTTAAAGATTCTTGTAAATGGAAAATTCCATCTGCTGGACAATGTAGCGAAGGCGCAAGATGTAACTGAATATAGTATTTAACACTATGTCCGGGATGTTGCATATCAAATTAAAGCTTCACAAATTTCCTCCTTTCGTCTTAAGGGGGGGCATGGCTAGGCCCCCGGAGGACCAGCTTCCTTTGGGCAGGAAGGTGCACCAAGGGGTGTTCGGGTGCAACAACATGGCGCCCCGAGTACTAAAGGGGGGTTGGGAGGAGATGTGGGCTATTCTCCCACAATTGCTGCAGGGAGGGGCGGGGGACGGGACACTAAGGGTGGGGGATGATTGGTCTCGGCTCGGGGAAGTGGGGGTTTGCAGGAGAAAAAAAAGGGATAGTTCATCTATATGCCAGCACACCCATATGACAGGGGTAAAAATCATGAATCATCATAAAAGCAGAAAGGTTTATTTTACAGAAAATTTGCTTAATCATTCAAGAAGCCGGAATCCGTAGTGAAAATTATTATGCACTTTATATGATGTTGGCAATATTTGCACTGCACTGTCACTTTATTATGTACTGTAAAATTAGCACATTTTTGCTACATGCCGGCATACCCATATGACAGGGGTAAAAATTATGAATTATCATAAGAGTAGAGGAGTTGGCCTAACGGCTAGGGCGGTCGACCTCGAATCTGGGGAACTGGGTTCGAGTCTCGGCAATGACGCTGAACATCCTGTGATTCTAGGCAAATCACTTAATCTCCCCGTGCCCAACAAAAATGAATGTGTCCTCATGTAACGCAACTGGTGCTATGTAAAGCGCTCTGATACCCGATACCTTCGGGTCAAGTTCGTGCTATATAAAACTCCATAAAATAAAACAAAATTAAAAAATAGAACAGTTTATTGGCAGAAAATCTGTTTAATCTTTCAAGAAGCCAGTATCTAAGCCAGTATCTGTATTGAAAACTGTTATGCACTTTACATGATGTTTGTGACAGTTGCACTGCACTGTCACTTTATTCTTTTTCCTTTTTTTCTTATGCACAAACACTTTAATTAGCTATGCATTGTAAAAGGAGTACCTTATGATGTTTTCAAAAGTTTATAGCTATACAGGCACGAGGCATTTTAAATATGATCTGTTTCCATTGATGGCTGCACAACAGGAGATATTTAAGGACTCTGCAAGAATTCTCTCTTTTAATGCCAATGGCCTAAATAATAAGATAAAATCCCGGGCTATTGAAGAGTGATTGAAAGGAAATACCCCAGATATAATACTGATGCAGGAAATGCACTATGTGAATAGTAAGAAATTTCCATTTGATATGTTTCAACAATGGGCACGCAGTAGATATTTTTCGTCAGCAAGTATGGCCTAAAGGGGGATAGCAATATTTTTGCATGCATTTTTTCCTTTTCAGGTCTCATATTCCCAAGTGGACAAAGAGGAGAGGTGGGGGTTAATTATTGGTTTAATTAATAACAAAAGATTAACCATAGCTACAATATATGCTCCAGTTGAAGACAATCCCACGCCTCTGTTGGATCTATATCATGCATTATTGTTATTTCCTGGAATGGTAATAATAGGGGGTGACTTTAACTTCTTACGGAATCCTGCATTGGATTCATCTTCTGGGGCACGGAAACAGAATAAACCACGTATGGGTGAGGTGCTATTGGAATGTATGGGAAAATTAGATATGATAGCCAGTTGGTGGGTAAAACTTCCTACGAAAAAAGAATATTCATGTTTTTCAGCCAAATATAAAACAGCTGCTAGATTGGATTATTTTCTAATCTCTAAAAAACTAAGTTTAGTTGATTACACTTATATACAGAATAGTTTTTCAGATCATGCCTTACTCAAGCTTGAAATATCTGGACTAGGGAGGGGCAAACAATCTCCTAAATGGTCATTTAATAGAGTCCATCTTGAAGATGAAGATTGGTGTAAGGAAATCCAAAACCAAATTCAAAGTTTCTTTTACCAAAATAGAAATACGGCTACAATTGAAAATGTGTGGGAGGCTTTTAAAGTCACTATCCGGAGTTTATAACCTCTAAAGAGATTGCAATCTGACGTGGCCAAAATATGTTAAGAGTACACTTGGAATTGGTAGTTAGGCGTACAAATGAGCAATATCTAAGGAAGAAAACTAATTTTAAAAAATTAGCTTTTGAGGCAGCGGGTAAGACCATGCAAAATTACTATTATATTAGAGTATATGCGGCTAATTCCTCTTATCTCCAAAGATTCTACAAGGAGAGAGAATTCACATGCAAATTTGTAGCCTGGCAAATAAAGGATAAACAGGCCCAGAATAGAATTTACACCATGACGCACAAAATCAATAAAATTCATATTACAAATGAAGAGCAAATACAGAAGGCGTTTTCAGAACATTGTGAAACCATTTACTCTGTAAGACAGGAGGTTGATAACCTGAAATTAAAGGATTTTCTTGGAAGACTGCAACTCCCAAAATTGCACGCAAATCAAAGGGAAAATGTGATCGCTAGTTTCATGTTAAAAGAAATTGAAGAGGTGGTTCAAACTTTGGCCAATGTTATAGCATGTAGGGAGGATGTGCTGCCCGCGGAATTTAAAAAAATATTTTCTTCAATATTAAATCTGGAACTATTGGTGTTGGCTAATCGTATTCTGAAAGGCGGAGAGATACCATCCTCCTTCCACACGACGGTGGTGGTTAGTTTTTAAAAAAGAACAAAGATAAAGAAGATCTGAATTCTTATAGACCTATTAGCCTCCTGAACACAGACTATAAAATTATAGCTAAATTACTGGCAAATAGAATGAATAACTGTGTAGGGTCAATCATACACACAGACCAGTGTGGATTTGTTGCGGGCGACAATTATCTTTTAATACCACCTTTCTAGTCGAAGCCCTAGACTATTTTAATCAAAATAAAATCCTGGCACAAATTATGTTACTAGATGCCGAGAAGGCTTTTGACCTTGTGTGTTGGGAGAGTCTCTTTTCCAATTTTTATAGAGGGGCTACGGCACAAATAATTATTAATACAAATAAAATCGTTAGTTTCTTAGAGGAACGAGACAGGGTTGCCCCATGGCTCCATGACTTTTTGCTTGTTTTATAGAGCCCCTTGCTATACCCATTCATTCTATTAGTAGCTTAACATCTCCAATGTCATGTATGACAAACATTAAGCTCTACGCCGATGATATTGTCCTTTTTTTAAAACCTAACTTAGAAGTTCAAAATCAAATATTTCGTATTTTTCAGGAATATATATCGATAATAAATCAAAGACAGAGATTCTGCTCTGTAACTGAGCCCCTGACTCATTATTAATAGAGTTAAGTTCGCTGGTTAATATTAGGCCTAAAAGGTATCTTGGCATATTCGTCACGGAGAACATCAATGACTGATATAGTCTAAATTATGCCGCATTAAGTAATAGGATAAAAGATAAATTTACAAAATGGAAAGATCTGCCTATTTCAATAATGGGTCAGGTAGCAGTTATTCGCATGATGATTTTACCCTCATGTAATTTATTTTCCAGCCATTCCAAAGGATGTTCAAATGAATCTTTTTAAGGAAATGCAAGGCCTGTTTTCTACATTTATTTGGGCAAATAGGGTATCACGATTAGTTATTGATATATTATATAGTCATAAGGAAGAAGGAGGTTTAGCTCTTCCTAATTTAAGGGAATATTACTTTGCAAATTTTGCACATACCATCTTTAGATCAAGTAAAGTTTTAAACATTAACGGATATGACAATTTCTTTTTAGATCTAATCCACCAAGAATACGATATTGAGGATTTTATGCGTTTAACGAAAACTCCCAAAAAAGTTAGATATAAAACATTACAATGGAGTATCAAGTGCAAGAAACAACATTTTGGCCATTATGCAATCCCCATTGTTAATGGTGAAACATTGTTATCAGACGTATATATAGGCCAAGAACCATTATCAGACAAGATCGGTATATTTAAATGGAGCAGCCAGGGTTTTAGTAAAATAGAGGATTTTTTAAATGGGAATTGGAAAAATTGGATTGAAATAGAGCCGAGCATTGAATTTAGTAAACCAATTCTGCAATGGTCCTTTATAAGGTTTTAACATTTCCGGCAGGATCTTAATCCCATACATATAAATGCAACAAGGGAGCTCGCGGGGCAGCTGTTAGATCCCAAAAACCGTAAAACGATTAGTGGTTGGGTTTCTCTTTTACATAGTCAGGAGGTAGGTAAACTTTATCTGAAAGCTCGGAAAAAATGGCAATCCCAGCAAGGTTTCCAGATTACCACCTTAGCCTGGGATCAGATTAATATGTTTAACTACTGCTTATTTAAAGCTGCCAATCTCCGACGGATGCAATACTATACTCAGTGGCTCCTATATAGAACGCCAGAGATTTTACATAAGATAAATCCCCAGATACCTGCAAACTGTTTTCGTTTTAATATGGAGGGAGGAGGAAAGTGGACACCCATCATCTGGGAATGCCTAAAGCTGAATACATTTTGGAGGTAAATTAATCGGTACTGTATTAATAGATTGAAAGTTCAGCAGACCCTAGACATTCAGACTGCTGTGTTGGGATATTCTCCAGATCTAAAAGCTGATCTACCACAAAAAAAATGAATATATATCTTGGTTTTGGTAGCTCGGTCACTAATTCTTCAAAGTTGGCGGTCTAGCGATATCCCAACTTTTCAACATTTACTCCGTAAATTAAATAGAGTTAAGGAATGTGAAAGAAAATATGCTCTAAGATCAGGGTCATACAGGAAGTTTGTGAAATTGTGGGAAAATCTGGGCTAAAGGTTGGTGTACTAAGAAGCATTGGAATATGTTGTGGTATATATATCTGGTGGATTGGTATATGAGGTATATAACAACATGGTTTTAAGAAATGAATGTTTTACATACCTGTGGATCGGAACTGTGCAATATTCTAAATATGTTTTTCTTTTTTTTTTTCTTTCTTTTTTTTTGTATAAATTTATTTATGTGGTCATGCAGGACTGTGCAATAATTGTATGTCAGTATTATGAAATGATGAACTATTCCTAATAAAAATATTGATTAAAAAAAAAGAAAATATTAGTTATAATCGAAAACCGAGAATAATGGGACAAC
Organism: Calotriton arnoldi; assembly: GCA_963921515.1. Taxonomy (NCBI): domain Eukaryota; kingdom Metazoa; phylum Chordata; class Amphibia; order Caudata; family Salamandridae; genus Calotriton; species Calotriton arnoldi. Next base: position 1,551,924 of record CAWUFW010002723.1, on the reverse strand, counting down.
TAGTGGGATCGTCATATCAACATCAATCTACTTTGTCCCCTCAAGTATACCCACTATTCCTAAAAGGGGCTGAAAAATGATTGCCATTGGCCCGATTGACAAAGATAAACGTACATGTGCGTGTATGTTTACTCCTTTTTGGTATTCACAAACTACATGTGGAGTTTTAAGACTCCACACTCATACTTATGTGTGCAGAGATCTCCGTAACTGCAGTTGGGGCAGAGTACTTTGTACACATAAGTATAAGGAGCGTGGAGTTGTAAAACTTCTCAGGTAGTTTGTGAATACCAAAAGGCAGTAAACTTACACAAAAGTGTATAGTCATCTTTGTGAATCAGGCCCCATGTGTGGAACAAAAACGTACATATGTCCCCTACATGTGACAACTAGATCCATACCAATGCCCAAGAGGAAAGGAGGTAAAAAAGCAAAGAAAACAAAATAAGCTAAGAAAGAAAGCCAAGCCAAGCTATATTCAGTGAGATCTACAAAATGCAATATGGTAAGAGATGAGATTGAAGCCAAGCCAATAGATGAAGCTGTTGGAGATACAAAAGCCCCTAATGCATAAGATACCTTATCTAACAGCAAAGCAGCACCCTCTAATGATCACGGTGACTCAGCTCTTGTCTCTACGAAGGAGTCATAGAGCATATTCCCTGAACTCCCAGTGGCAGCCCCCTTCTCCATATCCATGTCAACCAATACAAGTAACTTAGAAAGAGCAATATGTCAAGAGAAGGACAGGATAACTTGCGTGCTTTACTTTTAATGTATTAACCTAGTTAAGGATTATCTATATTGTGGTCCACTTAACAGGTCTCAGCTATTCAATGTCTTCAATGTTATTCAATATTTAAGGCTAATTCCAACTAAGGAGATTGAGTTTTATGGCAACTTGCACCAAGGTCATTATTATGCACTACCCCTTTATTGCCCTCATACACAGCAGCAACAAAGAATTTAGAATTAGAATAGATCAACCCTAAAATTCTTGAACTCTTTAGAAGATGCATAATATCAAAGAACATGCAGTCATCTTGCTTCTTTTGTTGCTGCTTGTGAGAAATCAGGACCTGTTTGCAGTGTCCCCCCACGTTTTGCCCCATTTGGACCACTAGATGCTGGTTATCTGACTTTGACTGGGCCCTGGGCTCTGCTAAACAGACCCAGGGCCTGTGCTCGGTGTTAAAAGTGCATTGTAATTTGGTATGATTACAATTGGGAATGACAGACTCCTTAAGTCTCTAATAAGGCAATGGGGATTTAAACTGCCTATAAGTCCCTAGTATTTAAGAGGGCAGGAAAGTAAGAGGCCCAGTACATTTCCTCCACTGGAGTATGCACTACTGTGGTGTCTGGTGTGATTTTAAAAGTGAGCCCTGCCTTGCAGGCTGCTTTTAAATTGAAATGATTTGCAAATTCCACTTTGGATTTCAAGGTACTTCCAAAGTATTAATCTACCTTTTGTTTACATATAAGTCACCCCTAAGGTATCCTATAGGTGCCCCAGGATAGAGCACCTTGTAACTATAAGCAGGGACATTATTGTCACGTGGCCGATAGGGACATTGTCGACATCGCTAAGTTAGCATGAGCCCGACAACCATGATGGTGCTATTGCGCATGTTACTACATGGCTTTGTTTTTGCAACACTCTGTTTATGCCTTTCACATGAGAACCATCTGCTTTGTTCGTTCTCTGCCTGTTCCTGGAGTTTAGTCTGAACACTGTGAGCAAGGTTGATAAACAATGCCCCTTGTTGTTCTGCTCTGGTCAGTCCCTAGCACCTAGACAAAACATGCTAACACAGCTGCTGCTGGAGACTCCTACTTTGATATTATGGGGATGCAGGTTTAGGTAACACACACTTGGAGAGGGAGCTTTCCAGGGAGAAGAGCAATGCGGTTCCTATGATGTAGATATACCATCTAGGCACTAAGGTATGGGGTCTGCTGACAAAGCCCAGAGATCTTCTATTATATAATAATACCTCTCCTTACCAAGGAGAGGGTGGTTAGGCCTTATAGTCCTTTCTCCACTGTCTTTATATGATGACCTATCCCTTTATGATATATGGCCTTGCTGCAATGCTAACTGCATTGATATTATGCATTTTGCTGCTGGTTGTGGCTTGTATACTGCGTTTTAGAGCACAATAGTTGGAATAAACATTTTAAACTATATTCGTGTTTCAGTCAGTTCTTATTGTAGACAGGTACGAGAGTGTGAGCGAAAAGGTGTGTCTTGTTACCGAGATTCCTGACAGATCAGGGAGTGTTGTGTTTTGGGGTGACTAATCATTTGCATCTTCATGAGTGTGTAGGAGGGCGAGTGAAACACTATAGCTAGTCAGTCCTGGGTTTGTGGGCACTAAGGAGTAGGAAGGCTTAGCCCCTATACACCGATGTCCCATTTTCCTGCGCATAGTTCTGTGTATGTGCAGAATCCCTGCAACATGGCGCCACCAACGTTTGGTCTGGTACTTATTCACAGGACCCCTGAGTAGCGCTTGTGCTTGTCCACAATCCCTCTCACCAGTTCCGGAGACGTCCGTGGTGTGAGGGCTTAGCCTCCTGTATTAGAGATATATAGGTTTTTCAAGCTTGAATTTCAAAAGGTTCTTTTTTCTGTTTTGGCCCGCTTGTGCGCTACCGTTCTTTGTTTACTCTTCCTATGGCGGTCGCTATTGCGGCGCCCAACCGGGCTGCGGTCACAGCTTACTTGGCTCAACATGCAGTCCCTAATGGAGGGGCTGATTTTATTTTTGTTGTTGAGGCGGATGCAGCATACTGCTTTGAGGTTTTCTATTCTTGGGTTACCTTTCCAGCAGTGGATGGGAATGATAATTTGTTTCACGAATATACTGCCTCTGCGGTCCCGCGGGATTATCGCCCATATCGGTTACTTGAAGTTCCTTTAACAGCTTGGCAGCATATGATCTGGTTTAATGGCGCCCTTCCTTACCCTGTTTCTGTGGTCCGTTTAGGCCCCTTATCAGTCGATGGGGCCACGTGGCCCATTTTGGCTGGGTTTACACCTCATCCAAATTACCTTAATGTTCCTATCGCAGAGCTGAGACAATTGCATACATCATTGATACATATACATAGAGCTGTGATACAGTTTATGTCACGTAATATTCAGGTGGCTCCGGATGGAGCCGCTGCTCAACCACCTGGACATGGTGGTGGTCTTGTTATTAGTCCCATCATGATTAATTCAGTGATGGGTAAATGTCCCTAGAATAGGGATGATTTCCTTTACTGGCTTGCAGAAAAATTTGAGCAACTCGAAGCTGTCTTTCCACATACTTCGCCTGTGGAGAAACACAGGATCCTTACTATGAGTTTACCTAAAGGACTTATTCACAATCTGGCTGATTGCACCACCTGGGGGAAAGAGTTTGCGGTGGTATATTAACTGTGTTTTGGCACCCCCTCCATGACCGTTCTTCCGTCTGTACTTAAAAAAGTTCAAAATGAACACGGGGCAGAGGCTGCCCTGGAGTTGGGGATGAGCTTGGTGGAGGTGTTCCCTATTGTTTCCAATATGATCCATGCTAACGTAAAGGGGGAAGAAGTTAGCTTACAGGTGAGTCAGGGCCTAGAGGCAGATGCCGAGGTCGACAAACAATGTGAATTGCCAAAGAATATTGCTAAAGTATATAAATCCTTAGGGCGCAATAATCTGAGAATTAAGCCTTTTACACAAACGCAACAAAAGACCCAACCTGAGAACGGGCATCATGTCTTTCCTAAAAAGACGTGGAATAGGAATCAGCAGAAGCAACAACAGAAGCAAGGTTTGCGTGCTGGTTCACCGACACCTGAAGCTTCTGAGCGTAGATACGATTTTCGTGACCGCTCTAAAATTAAGACACTGGAGAGGTTTCAAGTTCCTGATCCGTGCTCTCCTCGTTCTTTACAGGAGTCATCGGATTCACAGTTCGGTGGTGGGGAGCGCCAGGATCGCAGACAAGGTGAGACCACTCAGCAGAGACGTGATCCGCCATGCCAGTTTGACGTTAAAGCCAAACCGTAGGGACTACCTCCTTTTCGAGCACCGTTTCAGAAGAAGAAGTTGCCGCTTTAACAGCGAAGTATGCATCAGATGGTGAGAACCCTGCTCCTCAATTGGAGATGGGCGGTGACACTACTCGACAGCACGGCGGAAGTTACCATAGTGCGGGAGGCACTCCATTCTTGTCTGGAGGCGAGATCAACTGATCTGTTCATCACAGTGGAAACAGCAGATCCATGAGTTGCACCCCTGATAGGCTTTATGAGATAGTCCTCTAAATTGAAGGTGATATTAAAAGAACCATAAAGAGAATCTTTTGGGACAACCTTCCTTTTATGACATTTTGTTGGCGGAGACAGATTGGCCTCCTCCATTTGTTTTGTCTTCTTCCCGAGGGGAAGACGTGATACTCCCAAGTTTTTTCCGGTACGTCTCCGAAGAGGCTAGACAAGTGTACGCTTCAGAATGGGCTTTGGCCCTAGCGCTGACTGTGTGTCGTAACCAGGTAGGCTGGGACAAGGATTCACCAGCTCATGAAATTCCTTTACGATCTATGCCACAGCCACAGGCTCAATATCCAATCAGGCGTGAAGCAAAAGCATCCGTATCTGAAATTTTGACCCAGTTGGAATATCAGGGTGTCATTGAACCCTGTATTTCATCCATGAATAATCCTCTTTTTCCGATATTGAAACCAGATGGTTCATATCGTATAGTTTTGGATTACAGACAATTAAACAGTCACGTTCGTACATTTGCAGTACAAAACACACAAAGCTCTGCGTTAGTGAATGATATTGTTCGCAAAAAAATACAAAACTACCCTGAATATTTCCAATGGTTTTTATAGTCATAATTTGGCTCCTGGTAGCCGTGACTTGACCGCATTTACTGCAGTCGGCAATCAGAAGCGATTTACGCCTTTGCCTATGGGCTATAGAACAGTCCCTGGGCTTTTGCTGCACGTGTCATGTCTCTGTTACATGACATTGACCCTGATGCGTTCTCATAGGTCGATGAGATTTATTTGACAGATGACGAATTGATCCCGCATCTTGTGCATGTGGATCACATCATTCTCTCTTTTGCTGACTTGGATTACAAATAATTTTGCCAAGTCCCACATCGCTTGTTTGGCTCTTGGGTTACGAGCTCAACAATGAAGGTAGGGGGTTAGCCCCCCACTTTCTGGAGAAGTGTGCACAATTACAGCCTCCATCTACATTGAAAAAATTACAATCTTACATTCCTGATTATGCCCAGCGTATCAAACCGCTTTATGCGTTGATACAACCCTCTTTTTTGTCTGCCAGCTAGCTTCCTGAACATATTACAATTCTTCGGTCTTTGCAGTCTGATCTGCTTGAGACCAACTTCTTACTAACACGTGATAATTCTATGAACTTGGTCATAAGAATTGTGCCAGGGACAGTAGGTTTCACTTACTTAACATTCAATGAAGGTGACACAGTACCAATAGCATATAAATCGCATTTGTACACATCAGCAGAAATGCGCTTTTCCACGGTTGAAATTTTTTGACAGCGGTGCAGATGGAATGCTCTCTGGCGCAGGGAAAACTCATTCTTATGGTTTCGCCTGTACCTACTTTAGAAACAGTGATAAAGGAGAGTGTTCCGAATTCTAAATCTTTGCATCCCCGTTGGATACAATGGGCAAGTTCCTTGACATCGGCTGATGTCACTTTTATCTTTGATCCCTCTTTGCAGACACAGGAGTTTTTACATTATGAAAATTGTCATCCTCCTCCATTGTCGTTGCTTCCTGTGGATCAGTACAAATGTATTATTTGTACTGAGGGATCTGCTCAGCCAGCCATCGGGTCAAAGCATGCTCATTCGGCGGCTTGCACTATTGTGGCTGGCTCAATTGTAAATGATGGATTTAAGTCTTCAATAGTACATACCCAGGTACTTGGGGATTGTATGGCTCAATTGGCGGAGCTGCATGCTTTGATTTTGGCTCTAGAATTTGCAGATCCTGATGTGAACATGCTTGTTATGTGCGATTCCTACTACTGTGTGCAAGCTTTCAATGTCAATTTGTTCTTTTGGTCTCAGAATGATTATCGAGACTCTAAGGGTAGCGCAATAAAGCATAAAATGCTTTGGGTCCGAGTGGCGGAACTTAAAGAACGTTTGCTACTCACACAGGTTATTCATACTCTTGGCCATCAGCGTGTGGGAACATATGCTGTTGGTAATTCCTTGGCTGATGAGGCAGCCAAATCTGCAGTGGCCACATGTTCAGTAGCAGCAGTTACTAGGTCCATGACTAAGATTGATAATGATATTCTTGCGGCGGGTGCTGCTACGAAGGGTGGGATAGAATTCCCACAAGGTTTCCCTTCTAAGTACTCTCATTTGTCCCCTGCGCAAGTCCCATTTCCTACAAAACCGTCCGTTGGGGATCGGCTGATTCCCAACGAGGACCACAGACTTCCTTTGATCATAGCCGCACATGAAGGCATGGCTCTTCACATGCCGGAGTTTCTGCGACTGTTTCCATTTAACAGCAACGTTATTGGTGGCATGGTTTATACAAACAAACCCCTAACTATGTACTATCTTGTGACATTTGTCAACAGATTAAACCATCTACGGTTGCACGTCCACCACATACGCAGCTATACATTTCTAATCAACTGTTTGGTTGTATTTATCTTGATCACTGCAGTCCTTTGACTTCCGACACTGCATATAAACATATTTTGGTTGCAGTTGATTCGTGCACTAGATTTCTTTGGGTTTGGCCACAACGCAGTGCTGATGCTCGAAATGTCATTAGAGATTTGCGTGTCTTTGTCGGGACTTTTGCCTGTTGCACCTTCCATTCTGACCAAGGTCATGTGTTTGCCTCTAAGGCATACAAGGATGCAATGAGGTCTTTGGGGGTGCTGGTGAAGTTTTCGTCTCTACACAGGCCTGAGGGCAATTCTATACTGGAGCGAATGAAACATGACTTAAAGCAATCTTTGACAGCTAGAGTATTAGGCACTGGCAGGGGTTGGCTAACTCATTTGTATGGGGTTCAACGTGCACTAAATAATCTCCCAAGAAGATCTCTGGATGGGTGAACCCCTTACGAAATGCTCTTTCGCATTAAAATGTTTGTGCCAGACCTTGATGGTCAAGACGTTGTGGCCGCTGCCGCAACATTTGACGTAGATAACCATTCTACTATGTTGCAGGAACTACAAAAGACCCGTGATACACTGACTAAAGATTATTCACCCTCATCCACTGAAGCGACGGTACTGATTCCTGTTACTGGTTGGCTTCCTAAAGTTGGTGATCTGGTATGAGAAAAGCTGGTGAACCAAAAAGAATTTGGTCCCTCTTATCGTGCACCTGTCCCAGTTCTTGGATTGAAGGGTACTCGTACAGTAATTTTACCTCCTTTGCCTGGCTGCAAGGATAACAGATTTATTTCAATTGACAATGTCAAGCTACACCATATGGCCAATACTGAATAGAGTGTCTCCCAGTATTCCAAGCCAAGCTGTTTCACAAAATCCGATGGCTTCAACTTCTTTGACTAATTCCCGCATTATGGAGGGGGAGTTGTAAACTTCTATTGACTTCTTGCCTGTTGTACCATCATCTTCCCCTAGTGCAGACGTCGAGTATGATTCTCCTCCAGTTGAGGTCCTCATTGACATTCCCGACAGTACTATACATCATCCATCTGATGCTGCACAGCCTCCATTGTTGCGTTTGGGAGCAAGCGGTTATTATATGGATCGCACAAGCGGACTACCTGTTTTGGTTTGGCTACAGCCAAAAATGTGAACGTTCCTTCCATTCCTTCATTGGCTGAGTATGATACATGGCGTACACTCACCAATCATACGGTTGATGCACTGCTTGCCCTGTTCAGAAATGGTAGTATAAATGTTTCTGACGTTGACCCTTTGGGATGGTTGTTGTGGCCAACAAGTTCAAATGCATGTCAACTGCGTTTTCTCAATGCAGCGACAGGGTTCACACAAACTAGATCTGACCCACGTTTCCCACATTCTCATTCAGTCACCACATATTCTGTGGGGAAATTGTGTCAGCAATGGTTGGGACACTCCACGCTGTCATCCGTGAAACTCCACCTGTCCTTTTTGGCTGATTTTATTTTAGGACCAAAATCACCTAGATAGAAACAATTTATTTATGAAGCATATAATGAATTGTGGATACTATCGCAGATGGAAGCTGCTGTACGTCTGCGCCAAATTGACCAAGCTAATTTGGAAAAAGTCCTTGCAGTAGTAGATAACAGCATTAATACATTATCTTCCCTTATTTACACCTTGGATAATATTGTGTCCTCTGTTATTGATATTGTACAGAATGATGTATCTGTGTTGTATCATGGTCAGAATCAATTACGCTCTGTAATGCAATTTGCATGGACGTTACAAACTCTCAAAATGGGAAAAGTTCCATGGGATTATTTGAATGCTTCTGCACTGTTTTACTGTTTAATTTGACTGATAAACAGAAATTCATGTCCATGAAAGATGCAACTTACACACTGTTACATATAGATTAATTAGAACAGTTACCTTTTTCTGTGGCTGAGATGGATTCAGCTGTGTGGTTAATGCATGGAGTTTTTTCACTGCCCTTCTCACTATTTCAATTGACATCTTGTATGAAACACTTCCCGGTTGGCCGCTTTGAGCCCCTAGGAAGTGCTTTTATCCATGAATTGTGGTCCTTGCCTTTCACCTACAGATGTCAGAGCGCGGATAAGGAGGTTTTCCTAACAGGGGTGGATTTTGATTCCACAGTAGAACATTCACTTGTTTATAAACAAGTTAACTTGCTCTGTGCCTGTAACGTGTCGGCATCTAATCAGGCTTGTTTTTTTAAAGGAACGCCAGTCCCAGCTATTATTCCTGCGCTCACTTTGCTTTCAAATGGCAGTTATCTTATTTTGCATAACCACGACTGCTGTGGCTTACGGGCCGGCATCCCGTCTATAGTAACGGTTTCGCAACGCATTACTTGTTGCAGCAATGTCCTTTTTCCACCCCTGCATGGGGTGTAGATAGTTCGCTTTGGCCTTCCATTTCAACTTTGAAAACAGATTTCAATAAAAAAAAGCAGACTCAAAGTGCTATTGTTTCAACAAGAAGTGTCTCTCACATCAGCACGAGAGACCTTCGAATTGCAGGTGGCGAGAACCGCACACTACTAAACAACAATCTCCCACTCCATTTTGGAGAATTATACACCAAATATTTAATGCGTCTGATATCGAAGGCCTTCCTCATTTTTTTAAGCTTGTGGGATCCGGCCTTGTGCCCTCTTTTCAGATGCTTTTTGGAGTAATACCGGTGTTTATTCATTCTATTTTTTCCAGCGCATTTCGAGGGTTTCCATTGATCCTTTTGCTGGCGTGTGGTGTGCTGGGACTTCCGCTCCTGTTACACAATGGCTGCCCATCTTGTGGTACTGCACAGACCCGGCCAATTGCAACTGTACCGTGATCGAATGCAACAACTGTTTGGATGTTTGCCATTGGCGACGCTTAGTGTGAGTTATGGACTTACTTTTCGCTTCGCCTACTTCACTTGCGTGCAACCTGTGTTCTATTGACGACGGTGCTCTTTCTATTTGGCCTTGGATATAGGCCTCTCGAATGCGTCCGGCACTGACCCGGTTTATGATCTGCTGATGGGTCCATTACTGGCCCATGACCAGGCCTGTTCTGGGAATGGCCGTTTGATGCATTTGGCTGCACTTGGAGTGTTGGCAGACTAGAATACCTGTGAGGCTGCACAGAGCCTCTTGCACCGGAGTTTCAACGAGTATCATGCAAGTTGCCCAGATATGCTCCTGGGGGCATCTGATTATGAGGATCACGTATGTTCATTCGAACTGCTCAACTGGATGGCGTCCCTCTTTGCTATGAACGACAGGGATGACCTTTTGGAACGACTTGCATTCCACGGTTCACGTAATCTGATGAATTTTCCGGACTCGCCTTATCAATGTTTTTTACTCTGGAATTTTTGACATTTTCCAATTTGGCCCTCTCTCCAAGCATTTGGATTCTGCTTACTGTTGCATTGTGTTTTTTTCTATATGCTATAACCTGGCCAAGGGGAGGGTGTCATACATATAAGTCACCCCTAAGGTCTCCTCTAGGTGCCTCAGGGATAGGGCACCTTGTAACTATAAGCAGGGACATTATCAAATACGTTTTATAAGCCCTGGTGATAGAAAAACTGCCAATTTAGTTGTCCCCATTGAAATGAGTTGCTCCATAGGCATATTTAAATATAGATATTGGTGGGAGCCACGTTCAAAATATACTTGAAGGTATCAAATTAACAGTTAAGATCAATCCAACAACTTGCCACTGTTAGATTTATAATAACTGTGACAGAAAATAAGTTATTCAACTTTCTTTACTGTGAGTCAAAGTCCAGCCTTTCAACTGCTTTCTCCTTATTGTCCAGCCTCTGCCCAGACTGGGCAGACTGCTGTAAGAGGTGTGAAGCGCCCTGTTAGAGAGACAATGGGTTTCCCGTCGGTGGAGAAATACAAGCTGTAGAGCAGATGGCAGGAAGGGGTTGAGGGGTAGTAAAATTGGTCTCCAAAGGGAAAATGACACTGTAGGTCAGGGCAGGTTAACCCTCACATCCTGCCACCCCCAGCCACACAGGAACCCCTGTAATTAGAATGGGGAGAGGGTTTGAAGGGGAGTTTTTCGGAAAATTAGCTACACCAGTAGGTTGGGTTAGCCTGATCCAACTCCTCTGGAGAGACTTTCTCCATGTTGGATTTTGAGAGAATGGTGCGTTCTGGGACAAGATTGTGCCACACTTTGGAGGAAGTGGTCATGCACCTCGGAGGCACGCTGCATCCCATTGGTCAGGGGCGCCCCCCGCTTGACGCACAGGAACACTGGATGAATGTAGAGAGCTGCATAGCTCCTCAAATCTGCCACCTGAAACTATAAGGAGAAGAAGGACTGCCCTGCATGAATCTAGATCTGCACCCAAAGTCCTGCACCCTTGGTGACTGCACCTTCTGCACAATCTGGTACTACAGCCCTAAGGACTTTGCCTTGCTTCCTGAAGGATTAAGGACTGAACTCCCTGCAAGCTACAGGCTAACAGAGCTCACCTGCATTATTTCCACCAAGAGTGCCCGTCCTGGAGTGCATCCAGTGGATTTTTAAGGATTTTGCCAGGTGCATTGTGGGAATTGTAGTCCAGATATCCCAAGGAACATCTAGGAGATTCCAGAACCTTGGATTTGTGTTTTGGACACTTTGACCCTCACGGGGAACTTCAGGAAGAAATTCCAGAAGTTTGGAGCAACTTTGGGAAAAACCTCCATAAGGGGACTGAATCAACATCGAGAGTCAAACTAGCTATCTTCAATCCTGAACCAGCCCGGATTTCAGGTTCATCTTGCTAAAAGCTTCGGAGCTCCACACTTCCAGGATTTGACCAGAGCCTTGCAGAAAGTCAAGTGGGCGAACTCACATCAAATCCAACCTGATGAAGTGCCTTGCTTGACGCTGAAGATAAAAGCTCCAGGAAAACAAATAAGTGTGAAGGTAACATTTTGACCAAGGCCTCCCGCTTAGTGTATCCGACCAGGGCTCCATCTCGGTCGTCCTCAAACTTTGACTTTGTTCCGGTCAAGTGCGACCAGATGTCCCAAAATGGCGCTTTATGTTGTTAAGCATTAGAAAGTGTTTATTCTTTAAAAATTCATATCTCCGGATCCCTACATTAGATTTTTGTTGTTTTGGTGTCTATTTGTTCATAAAAATATCATCTATGTTTATAAATTGGAAATGGAATTTCATTGTGTGTTGTGTCTTACTTCTTAAATGTACTAGTTTTGTTAAATGCTTTACACACCTGTGTCCTAAGTTGCGCCTTCATGCTTGTTGCCAGCTACTAAGGGTTGAGCATGGCAATAATTTATTGAGACATTGACTGACCCTTTTGTTGTGTTGGAGGCCTTACTACTAGTGGTAAGTCACTACTTATCACTACTATAAATCTACTTCCCAACACTGCTCATACACAGATAAGTACTATTTCCAGTTACTTTCTTTTTTTTTTTTGCCCTCATCTCACCATTAAGCATCTGCAATTCTTAAAAGAAGCCGTCCTTCCAACCTTTGCGCCCCACGGCTACTGCATTCGCTTTAGGCCAGACCAGGCCAGCCCCTTTGTTCAAAGCTTGGTGTAATCATAGGACCGGGGGAGTTTCTACCAGTCTCATCTCTCTTCCCCAGGATATAAGGGCCTACCAGATGTTCGTACCATGCTCACTTATACCCCCCTGATCCAAACGTGCCATAGCAAACACAGCTTTTAGCCAATCCTCACACTGAGGAGGCCACAGGTCTTTCCAGTTCTTACAAATTTCCCTTCGGGCAATAAGAAACAAATATAACAATAAACCTCTATGTAACGGCTGTAAGACATTAATGGACTCACCGTCATCCCCAAAAATTACTAGAGTGGGATTAACTTTGAGATTGACTTTAAAAATGCCACATAGAACGCACTCCAGACCCCTCCAGAAAGTTCTTAGTTCGGAACAATCATAAAAAATATGAATATCATCGGCTTTGAGGAGATCGCATCTTGGACATTTGGGGGAGGATAGTGGGGCAAACTTAGCTATCTTTGCCGGTGTATAGTAAAGCCTATTAACAACGAAAAAGTGGTTCTTTTTTAAACTTGCAGGCTTGACATACTTATATAGAAGTTTCAATGACGAGTCAAACAGATCTTCAATGACAGAGTCAAGGGGGGACTGATTTCAGACTGCATGCTGTGAGGGGTATTCCACATCTTCACCCTCCAGGAACTTCTTATACCATAACGAAACTTCCTTTCTCCTAGGATGAGTTTCTTGCAAGATATGCTCAGTTTCCCAATCACCTCGTATGGACCCCTTTTCTGATGTAAACCAGGAGACCAATTGCAAAAATTAGCAAACCAGAATAGGGAACTAAAATATGATCGAGTGCGTATGGAGAACCATACAAGAAAGAACACCCTTAGACTTATTAACATGCCTGAAGCACTTGAAGGAGCAGATATTAAAGGTTTTGTGATATCCCTGCTAAAAGAAACAGTTTTAAAGGATTCCCCCGATTTAGACCTGGTTCATTAAATACAACGAGTCCATCGTGACCCATTTAAAAGAAACCCAGCAAAACAGAAGCCTAGGAAAATCTTAATAAACTTCATCACGTACACTGTTAAAGAAAAGATTTTATCCTCAGCTTTGAAGGAAGGAACGATAAATTCTAAATCCTATTTCCAGTTACTTTCAAAGATATATGAGAATATGTGATTTCTGTGGGAAAATAAGGTTTATAAGCTAAGGAAAAGCTTTAAAGTTAAGTAAGTCGTTTGTAGGGTAGGTGTTGTGAAGATAGTCAAATGTACATTTTAAATGAATCTGTGTAAATTCAATGTAGAGGGTTGTCCATGCATGAGCCAGTTTTAGGTAGTGGTAGTGAAGTGGTCTATAAAGGTTTGGATTGAGCTGAACAAGTGGATAGAGCGGCTTGCATACATAATTGTTTTTGGCAATACGAGGCCACCGTACACATATGCGTGCAGCTGCCATTTTGAAAGAATGGAAATATTGTGAAGAAAACCACAGAGGGTTAGATGGCCAGATTTTGGGCAAGACGTATGCAAAGGGAGGTAATTGACCTCACACAGAGTGACATCCCTTGTCACCTCTGTGGTTGCCAGCAGAGCATGTGGCTCAACATGTTTCTCACTGGATATGCAGTGAAATTCCTAAGGAGGTATGGAAAAGGCTTTGTTCAGTGTGTCCAAGGCCAATCCTGCAGTCAAAATTGGCCGATACTCCAGAGTTGGATCCCAAAATGTTGAGTTTTTTCAACAAAACTGGCAGAGACCCTAAGATACGTGTCTGGAGGGGTGCCAATATAGGTTTTTGCACATTTTAAGACAGCTTCCGAAGGTGTTTGATTTGTGTGAGGAGGTGCATACTAATAATACAAGGGTGGATGTATTTGAGCTTCACCAATGGGTTCAGAGTGCAATCTGCCTATTGGGCAACACTAATCTAATGCGGCCTTGTGTATGGAAAGGCTCAACAGTATTTGAATGAAATAGATCCCAAATTGGCAAGCAAAGAATTTGGAGAAGAGAGTAATGGGATGTTGTTTGGCGAGGAGTTCATCAAGGATATGTCCAGATAAGATAGCACTTTGTATTCCTTACAAAAAGCCCATATGGACATGTGTAAGGCTTTTGTTGAGGCTGGGAGAATGCGGGGTTGATTCCCCAGCCGTGGACAAGTGATCACTGAGCGGCAGACTAGCTCAGTTTAACAAGATCGAGAAATATTACACACGATCCTTGGGTGATAAGGACAGTTCAGAGATATCATATAGACTTTGTAGGGGTTCCAGTCCAGGAATATTGTCCAAGGCTATTACAGTTTTAAAAAGACCAGAAGAGTCTATCATATAGACTTTGTAGGGGTTCCAGTGCAGGAATATTGTCCAAGGTTAATACGGGTTTCAAATGAGCAGTAGAGGTTGGTGTCTCAAGAGGTGGAGGCCCTTTTGAAGAAAAGGGCCTTAGAAACGGCAAAAAGGACAAAGGGATGAGACCGGTGATAAAGCTGAGGGAACTAAATGATTGGGTGGGTTACAATCACTTCAAAATGGAAGGAATACACATGTTGAGGGACTTATTAAGGAAAGGGGATTGGTTAAGAAGGCTAGATTTAATGGATAGTTACTTAACAATTCCAGTGTGTGTAAAACACAGAGATTACCTACAGTTCGTATGGAAAGGGAAGAAACAAAGATTAAGAGTCTACCATTCGGGCTGACGTCAGCTCTGTGGTATTTACGATGGTCATGAGACCAGTGATGGCATGTTTGAGATCGAGAGGAGTACGACTGATAGTGTGCTTGGACGATGTGTTAATTATTGTGGAGAAGAGAAACAGCAGCAGAGCAGATGGAGTTGGCTGTGAGGATAGTAGAAGAGTTAGGATTTGTAATAATCAAGGAGAAATCATGTTTGACACCAGCACAGGAGATACATTTTTTCGGTTTTCATAGTTACCTATGGAGAAAGTAAAAATGATACGCAAAGAGTTAAAGAGAAAAGGGTAATCAGTTTGAATATCATTGCAACCAATAGCGAGGTTGATGGGACGTTTATCAGCACCAATTTAAGCAATTTTTTCAGCACCCCTGCATTACAGGGCAATTTGAAGGTTGAAAGACAGTCATTTACGTATGGAAGCTAAGTATTCAGAGAAGATAGAAGTGAGTCAGGAGTCAATGCAGGAGATGAACAGGTGGTTAATGAACATGGAAACGTGAAACGGAAGAGATTTTTGGGGAAGTCCCAGAGGTAGTGATAGAGTTTGATGCCATCCTGTAAGGATGCAGAGCAAGATACGGATCAGTGACAACAGGAGGGTGTTGGTCAGAGAAAGAGAGGGAGATGCATACCAATTGTTTGGAGTTACTGGCAGAGTTGTTCGCAGTGAGGAGCTTTGTAAAGAACCAAGTGAATCGTTGCATTCTGCTGAAGATGGACAAGGTTTCAGTGGTCCATTATGTCAGCAAGTTGGGGGCCCAGGATCGAGGTGGTTAGCGGACTTGGCAAAGGAGTTTTGGAGTTACTGTTTGGAAAGGGAGATTATGGTACACGCTCAGCATATTCCAGGGATGAACAATGTAGAGGCAGATTGTAATCAAGGAATCTAAAGAATGTTAGCAATTGGAGGTTGAACATGGAGGTATTTTTAAGTCTGGACATGAGATGGGGTCTATTGGAGCTGAATCTGTTCACAGACAAGTTGAATGCATGGCTACAGATGTTTTACAGTTGGAGACTAGATACGGAGGCACTTGGGGTAGATGCTTTCCTTCAGGACTGGGCAAAGAAGGTTGCATGCATTTCCTCCATTTCCTTTGATTTAGAGAGTACTAATGAAGGCCAAGAGAGAGAGGGCACAGTTGGTGTTGATCACTCCATTTTGGCAGTTACAGGTGTGGTTTAAGGATGTGATGAGTCTGTTGGTAGACGATCTGGTGTTATTACTTTGTTTTCTGCAGTTGCTGGTGGACGCTCAGGGGAATTGCCATGAGTTGGTAACAGAAGGGCAGTTTGTTCTGATGGTATGGTTGATTTCAGTAGAGTATGGCAGGTGTCTGGGTTATCTGAAGAGGCTTCAGAGCTTATTAAGGAGTCATGGGCTCCAGGAACAACGAAGGCGTACAGGACTGTTTGAAGAAGATGGTCTAGTTGGTGTGCTGCAAGGGCTTTGGATCCCAAATCTGCACCTGTAATAGAAGTGGTTAATTATTAGTCGGAATTGTTTAAGAAAGGTTTAACGTATAACTCAGTGAACTTGAGCAGGTGAGCTATTTCAGCTGGGCATGAGTTGGTGGATGGGATTCCGGTTGGACAAAATGCTTTAATTAAAAGGAACAGTTCAGGGTGTTTGATTGGAGATGCCTCCTACGGCAAACTATGCATCTTTATGGGATGTGTTGCAGGTGTTAAAGGAGGTAGAGGGATGGGGAAGTAATGAGTTGATGTCACTAAAATTGTTGTTACTGAAGATGGTGATATTGTTGTGTCTGGTATCTTTCAGGAGTGTTTTCCAATATAAGAGCTTTGAAGGTGACTTCTAGGAGTTTTCAGCCTAAGGGTGTGTGTTTTGAATTACGGAAATGCACCAAAACTATGTCTAGGACAATTTCTAAACAAGGATTAAGGGGCATGATCTGCTGTGCGTGGTGCAATGTCTGAGACAGGATGAGAAAAGGATAATGGGATTGAGACGGAAGGATGTTGACAGATGAAATTATTTTATAGGTAACCATTCAGAGCAGTATCTGAGTTTACTTTGGCGAGATGGGTAAGGGAGGTGATGAAGTTAGCAGGAGTTGATATCCCTCATGGGTGAGTAGTGCGCTCTACAAATCCCTGATTGATTGATTGATTGATTGATTGGTAAAGTGAGTCTAAGTTTAAAAATTATTACTTTAAACCTGTGGCAAATGCTGTACAAAGGGTAATGGATGAGCTTTGAACTTGCATAATATTGGCCTCTGTGACTTGCCCTAAAATTCAGATTTTCCATAGTGTTAATGGGAAGAAAATCATGACTTTATAAGGAGGTCAATATTATCCCTCCCTATTTGTGCCCGACCCTTTTGATATGTTTGATTTTGTTTATTTCCAGGGCAGACTAAAGAAAATACATCAGAGGGGATCCTTGGCAATGAGGGAAATGTGTGGATTAAAATGGATGGAGTTAATGGTTTTCATAAAGTTTGAACTTAAATAGATTTCACAGCAAAAAAGAAGGAAGATAGCTGTGTGTTCTATGATATTATGCATGTTCTAAAGAATTGTAGAATTTTATGGATGTTCTATTCTAAGTCTAAATTCTTTGTTGCTGCTGTGTATGAGGGCAACAAAGGAGTAGGGCATAATATTAGCCTCTGTGTCTTTAATAAAATCATGATATTCTTCCCATTAAAACCGTGGAAAATCTGCATTAACCCACTAGACAATTCATGAACAACGGGATAGCCCAGCCAGCAGGGGTCAAATTTAAGTGCCAGAAAGTGGGTAAAATATTCATAGAAAATATACATCAGTTTCTTATAAGAGGCATCAATATCATCCCATGTGACTGAACAACAGGACAGACCAACGGCAGACTTGGGGAGCCGCACTTCACTGCTATGTTCCTTTTGTCACAGTTTGTTAGAGAGTCTATAAGCATGTGCACATACAACTCCTGCACCTGCCGTTGTTGGGTGCAAACTACAAGGCAGATCTAGAAGTGGGTGATAATGGAGAGGTGCACCACTAGATTGTCTTTTCCAAATGATATAGACGGACCGGAGAGAGGACTCCTTAAGCACGCGTCCCAGGTATTGATGCCGGGCCCATACATGGGAGCCCCATCATGATACATCCGCAGTTCTCAATATAATTGATACTGGTTCCCACACATGGAACACTGGGGTAATAGTGCGTTCTACAGTTTACTTGTACTTGCCAATTAATCCCGACACCCCATCATTGGACCATCTACCATCTGTATATTATTCAAGCCCTGATGAAGTTCAATCTTTATTGAACGAAACGCGTTGGCTGGAGCCTATGTTATGATATTGTTGAAATAAAGGAAATCACATACAAAGGAATTTTGTCCGTCTATATCATTTGGAAAAGACAATCTAGTGGTGCACCTCTCCATTATCACCCCCAATCCATGTGACTGGTCTAGACACAGTAACTATGTCCCATCCATGCACAATCAGATTTCTGTGGAAGGGAGGATACTGCCTTACAATGTGGAGTCATTTATGCCCCTTGAAATAGGACATTTGTAAAAATTTAAAATCCATTAGAACCAATTTACAGAGAGCTGAAGATGCTAATAAATGAGCATGTCTCATTTTGACCTTGTAATTGAAAGACAGGGCAGCCCTTGTGTCTGGGGTGTAGCCTGTTAAAGGCCATGTCTCCAACTTAGAAAATAAATAAGCGAGTGTATGTAGGAAGTGCTACTCCAAAGAATGAATTTCTTTTTCCTAAACGGAATATTGCAGACCTCAAGTTCAAGCTAGGCTACATGGGTGGCAAAAGTTTGCGGCAAATTATGATATATGTATTTTCCAAGAGACATGGCTGATTAAGGAACGAATGGTAGATAGTTTTAGTACATCCTATATACCATCAACAGGAGTAAAATAAATACAATCTAGCAATAGTTTATTAACCTTGATCCGTAAATATATTTCCAACTAAACACACAACACTTGTATGTAAGTGCAGCATCTGGCCGTATACAGTTTGTCTGTCTGATCTCCTTAGTTAAGCAAAGGGAAATCTAGAGTCATCAGACATTTTAAATATATATGTTCACTCAGTTAATGGCATGAAAGAAATTTTGGTAATCACAGCACCAGAAGAGCTAATATTGCGGATTATGGACTCTGCCAATACATTAACAAAACCAAAATGTGTGTTATTGTGAGACTTCAATGTTGCCCACCAAGAGGATTACATGAGAATGTGGTTAGAAATATGGATGAGGTTTGGTGTATCCCTTGCCGTAGTCTGATATGGGGAAAAGTTTCTAGATGAAAGAGAATCTTCACAGAGGTGATATTGAACAGTGGTATGTGATTTCAGAAAGGTTGAATAAGTGCTGATTCTCCTGGAACGTCAACATATAGTTCTGATAAAAAGGCAATCACCATAGATTATATAATGATTGATATAAAATGTTGTAATTTTGCAAGAAACATGTAGGTACGTAAAAGGATAAAGAGTGACCATAACTCACTGATCACCATCTTTGGGAGATCCCTTCTACCTAGACGTTGTTTGGAGCCTGAAGAGCAATTTTATATTTATACATGTCACCCCTCCTCTAATAGGCAGGCAAATAAAGATATATGGCAGGGAACAACTGTTACAGAGCACTATGACCAAAATGGGACGAGCACAAGTAGATTTCAAATTTTATAAGGAGTACGACAGGGTTGTGTTTATCCCCGCCACTATTTAGTTGGTTACTAAATGATATAGGGCCATATTATCAAGAAAGGCGCAAACATTATCGCCGCTTTAGCGGCAGGAAACTGCCGCTAAAGCGGCGATAAGGGGCTTGATAATATGCCCTAGAGAATTCCAATAGAAGCCCAGGTTCTGGTGTCAAGGACATCTTAGCAGGATATGCACACGCGGGGTTTTGGAGTTTACAGTTGCAGTTTACAGAGCTTATTTTTCACGTTGTCTAACCCTTGTGTTTGGCATTTGGAGGTTGAAGCTTTCCTTGTTTACCAAGAGATGTTGGATCAGACTAAGCATTTCTACAGCATATTACCAGTTGACGGTCACTCTTCTAAGAAGGAGAAGAGTATGTCAAGCTAAAGAATGAAAACATCTGGAGTAGACAAAAAAAACCTTTTTTGGATGTATGTAAATCACTACAAGGGGAAATCTGCATATTTTCAAGAAGTAAACTTTCCCTTGAAAAAGAACATTCCCACATATTTGGTACTACACTCCTGAATCTCCTGCCTAGTTGATGAGCGCAGTCACTATACATGGGTAGTGTAAGTATCATTTTAAGAAGCATAGTCATTGGACTACGGCTTAGTAAGTCTTTCTTTAGCCAAGGCTGTAACAAAGAAGAAGAAGAAGTTGCTAGTTGCTGGATTATGTACTGAAATCTCCATTACTCTCAGTCAATCCTTTAGTCTTTATCTTCCTAAGATTCCTAACTGCCACAGCCTCCGGTGGTCCCCTGTTCTCTGCATTACCATTACCGCTAAGAACAAACAGAAGATCTCTGGTAAGTAAACAGCTGACTTCATATTAAGCTAAAGGCAAGAACTGCAAAATTAAATAGAAGAAATTGTCAACTACTACTGCCATACCTTTTTCCCAGATTTGGCACAGTCTACCAAACCTCCCTTTTATTAAACATGACATCCAAGAAACCGTCTTAGATTGAATTGCTTCAGACCTCTCTGACAGATTAAGCATGGTGATACTCCTCATTTCTCATCAGCTTTCTTTTTTGGGGGAACAGATACTTGCTTGATTCACTACCTGGGCTCATGAAGTCCTTTAGCTTAACTAACTACTATTACACAGCCATGCTGCTGATCATCATGCAACCGGAAAACCATCCAAACTTACAGAATTTCGGACTACACCATTACCTTAAGCAGGCGGCCAGGGGATGCTGAGGAACTATCTGAAACTCATCCAATATTATGAACCTAGCATGTTGAGAACTGAAGAACTATCTGCAAACGACTATATGGTCACAGGATCTCAACCTTACTCCTCCAATCTGTACTGATTTGAGAAATGTTATAATTTTAATAGACTTCAGACCAGACTATCATTCATCCCTCAGGTGAAATAGGTCAACAAGATAACACCATGCAAAATATTCCACACATATTTCCACACCTAGATTTCCCACAGAAGTTCCAGGCTACCTTTTAACCTAGTCTTGTCACTTTTGCAAAGTGTAAACTGATTCTACCTTGGAATCACACTGATCTTGCTCAGAAGACATCTAAACATCCAACATGCTGGAGCCAAGCAGCTACTAAACCTAAACCTAAGTTTCCACATCAGCACAGCCCTCTTATCACTTTTATGGTTAATCATGTGCAGATGCCACCCCTTATACAAATTTGGATTGCACACAAGGCCTGTGCAATACTGGTCTTTTATTCAATAAACACTGCAAAGATGCTTCAAGGAAAGAACTCTTCACTAAAACCACCACCTTTGATGACCATCTTGCCATACAACAGGTTGCACATCAGTGGAAGATTCTTGTCTATACAAGCAGGAAAAGTATACATGTCCTTATAGAACAGAAAAGAAACAAACAAGGCCAAATCGAAACCAGGAAGGCAGAAAAGACTTGACGTATTCTCAATGGATGAAATTCGTACTTGTAAAGCGCACTTATACCCCCAAAGAGGTGTCCTGGCGCTGTACGCATACCGCTGTGGAACCCTTCCTGGCTTTTCCCTGTGAAATGTCCACTCCTGGGAACCCCCAGGGTGAAGCCAGGCATCCCAGCGCTGTTGGGGCCGTTGTGGAGATTAAGCAAGCTATTGCCCAGAGTTGCAGAGTGGGACCCATGATTAGAATAGGTACCGAGGCGAGAATTATCAGGTCCGAGGAAATTGAGCCCAAGACCCGCCGAGGCGGGATTTGAACCCTGGTCCCGGGCCAGATCTCTGCATCAGGGTCTGCCGCTCTAACCATTGAGCCACACTTCTCCATGGATGAGTCAGAAGTGTGTCCAACCGAGAAGCAGAATAATTTACTGCATAAAAATGTTAGGCATCCACTTCACTCCACTACAAGCAAAAGTGAAATTACAGTTACAGGTATGTATGCATGTATATTATTTTTGCACAGTGCGAACTTAGCCACCAGGCAATGTGAAGTACAGGGTCGAAGGCCGAGGTACAATCAGAGAGATTTAGTGCAATGTGGGAGGTGATTGGTTCTGAGAAGAGGTGGACTGTTTACAGCATCACAATGTAGTATTCTTTAAGAGGTACGTCTTAATGTCGTATGTAAATTGAAGTAGGGTGAGAGTGGTCCTGATTAATATGATGTGGTCATTACAGACCCTTGGTGCATAGACAGAGAGGGCCTTTTGTCTAGTTTTGATTTGTGTATTTCTTCATCACTAATGATGTCCGAGCTGTGGTTGTGCCACAAACCCCTTGAGAAGGTGAGTTTGTCAGCCAGAGAGATGATGATGCCAGTTGTATTGGCTTTTTAGGTAGATTAAACCAACATAATCGCACACATCAAAGGAACACTTACCAGACAGGTCACATTATCGACCTACACTAAACATACATAATGCTCCGATGTATAATTACATATTCCATCTCTCATTCCATATTCAGGTCACCCGATGTTCAATCACAGCTACATGTGACAGGATTAGAACGCCATTCTGATCATGACACACAAGACCAAAACACATTCCACATAAGCAACACTACGAACACATGGCCTTCCAAACAAACCCAGCCTTCATACTAGAGTACTAATTGTTCACTGAAAATACTGTGTTGCATCTTCGTGGGCAGCAACATAACAACGATGCCATGGGCCCTGATGCAAGCAAGGAAAATGGCCCCTTTGACTGCTGTTGAGGTAGGAAAATAAACAATTTTCCTGACTCAATGGGCCACTGCAGTATACTACAGAACAATGAGGTAAGGTATTTTGCACTGCACATGTTTCTGGCATGGCCTTGAATGGCATAAATGTACAAGGTAATAGTCTACCTGCCCTATTAGTTATTGGAAAATTGAAAATTTCCAATGGACAACAAAAAGTCAACAAACATTAGCGAAGCCAGGTTTGCTTTTTATAATGAATAATCATAGAGTATGCGCAAATGCACTCCAACACCTACATATACCTGTTTCCTCAAAGTTCGAAAGAGGTAGAGGCACCTACGCACACATTTCCAAAATGTATATATAACCATATGCTACAGATACAGCAGGACTATATGCAAAAGTGAGCACAAGGTGAAGTGGAGCAGCGGAGCATATGGTAATGCAAATCTGCAATGAACACAGCAATGTTCACTAGCAGAGAACGAGTGACGCGCCTCATGGGAGCATCAGGAGATGTATCTGAAGGGAACACTGAGGGGCATATTTACAAGGGAATTGCTCCACCGGAACGTCACTTTTACCGATGTACCGTAGGTGCAGCGCCCTGCATCATATTTACAAAGTGGTGTCACTTTTTGTGGTTTAGTGCTGCTTTGTAAATATGGTACCCTTTCACGCAGGTATCTGCATGAAAGGGGCGTGCAAAGGGTGTTGCTGTGGGCACCACAACACCAATTGCTTTTTGATGCTGCCCCAGATTTACAAGGATTTGTAAATCTGAGGCTGCTCCAAAAACGAATGCCATGCAATAGCAGAGAAGGCATAACGAGGAGAAATAGTTTTCTCCTTGTTTTTGCTTTTTCTATGTGTGCCATTAATGATTGTTTATGTGCATGAAGGTGTCCCTTCCTGCAAGTAAACAATCATTAAATAATGACGATTTGCTACTTCTATGTGTGTTGCAGAATGCAGCACACATAGATGTAACAAATCGCCATTATTGATTGTTTATGTGCAGGAATGGACACCTTCATGCACCTAAACAATCATTTCCTGCAACTCAGGCACCCTTGCACTGTGTTGGTGCTAGGCAGCTATTTGTAGCGCCAGCACTAGGTAAAGCAGAGGCGTGCGCTGTATTGTTGTAAATACGGTGCATCCCTGCATTTTGGAAATGGCAAAGCGTGGCGCTGGGAAATTTGCTGCAGGGCAGCGCTCAGCCATTTCCTTGTAAATATGCCCCTGTATGTTTTAATTCAGAGAACCTCAACACTATATGTGTCATCATTGTATTGGGTGTCGTGAAGCAGAGGAGTGTGAGATGAGAACTGGGAATTCTGCATCAGGGAATGTAGGAGAGTAGGATCTGCTTCACATGGGTACCCCCACTTTTTGCTGATGCTTCACTGTTTTTCGACTTTAGTCTGACTGGGGCCCTGCTAATCAGAACCCCAGCCTAGCTGCTTCCTCTCTAAAATGGTTTCCATGTGCCTTAGGCACATCTCTGATTGGAATCTGGAGTGCCCTTGTAAGTCCCTAGTATATGGTATACTATGTACCCAGGGCATAGGTACCTCAGAGGCCTGCCAGGGGCTAAAGCATGTATTGTGCCACCCCTGGAAGGCCAACCAAAAGGACACCACAGGTCTGCTACTGCAGCCTGGGTAAGGTGGTGCATGCACCCCTTACAGTGATATAGGTTACCTATATCACTACATACATATACACATATAAACCTATAAGTCACTCCTATGGCAGGCCTTGTCAATCCTGAAGGCAGAGTGCTTGGTTCCTAGGTGAGAGGGTGCCCCTGCGTGAGCAGAGCCCCTCTGCAGCGTTCGGAGACCCTTCTCTGATGCTGTTTGTAGTGCAGCCTGACCATATACTCTTAAGCGCATTATAACCTCGCGTTAAATGCTAACTTTGGGATGGCTGCACGGAAACATGTCGTGTTTGGTGTCAAACATCTTGGAATACTACCCCCGCCAGTTCTGGCGGCGGGGGTAGCATTCCACATAACATAACATAACAGGGGTATTTGTAAAGCGCACGATTACCCGTAGGTGTCCTGGCGCTGAATAACAGATGTTTATTGTTACCCAACGGTACTCATTTTATCGACCTCAGATGGATGAAAGGCTGAGTGGACCCGCCGGGATTTGAACCTGTGACCATGAGGTTGAACACAGGCCCCTGCAGTGGCTGCTTTAGTCCACTGAGCCACCAGACACGGATTCTACAACTCAAGAGAGTTTAGTAGGCCACACTAGAGTAGGTAGTGCATACACCACACCTCACTAGTAATGTCTTCAAAGCCAGGACCCAGTGAGTCCTTGCCAGAAGCCAGTGGGCTTCTTCCCTCCAAGTATGATAATCTCCCATTCTTGGAATTGAGAGCATTGTGCAATACTAGGAAGCTGAAGGCAGGCAAAAGTGCCAGCACCCAACACCTCAGAGAGGTGCTACTAACTGATGATCTCAGCAGGCCCCTAGGGTCTGAAGGGGTAGGCAGAGAGGGTGGGGCAGAAAATGAGGAAGGGGTCAGGGGTGAAGAAACCCAGGGCCCCCTCTGAAACTGGCCAGGAAGGTGAAAATGACCTTGACCTGGAAAACCCAATTCCTCCTGTGGAGGAGGAGGAGGATCAGAATGACCTCCCTTTGCCCCCCAGGAAGAGTTGTGAGTGTGCCCAGAAGGACTAGATCTCCTTCTCAGGAGTCTAACCACTCTGACACCTCAGTAGGGACCTCTGTCTCCTCTCATGGAAGGGAATCCTCTCATGAGAGGAGGAAGAGACTGATTCAGTATGAGCAAGCCCAGCTTGAACTCAGAAAACAGCAATTGGCTATAGACAGGGAGTCCCTAGATCTCTATAGAGAGAGAAAAAGTTGGGACTAGAGTCCCATGGTGGCAGCAATTTCCCCAGAGATAGGGAAAGGACTTATGACCATAGAAACCTGAGCAAGATTGTCCCTCCCTACCAGAGTGGGGATGACATCCACAAATGGATAACTGCACTGGAGAGGGCCTGTAAAGTACAGAGGGTCCCTCAGGAGCAGTGGGCAGCAATCTTGTGGCTCTCCTTTGCAGACAAAGGTAGAGACAAGCTCCTCACTGTAAGAGAAGAGGATGCTGACAATTACAAAGTCTTGAAGAGTGCTCTGATTGATGGGTTTGGCCTAACAACTGAACAATACAGGTTAAAGTTCAGAGATACCCAAAAGCACAGACTCAAGACTGGGTAGACTATGAGGATTGTTCTGCTAAGGCTCTGGAAGGTTGGTTGATGGGCAGTAAGGTATGTGACTTCACAGAATTGTACAATCTTATCATGAGGGAGCAGATTCTTAATAACTGTCAGAATCAGCTGTTGCATCAGTACCTGGTGGACTCTGATCTGACCTCTCCCCAAGAATTGGGAAAGAAGGCAGACAAATGGGTCAGAACCAGGGTGAGGCAGAAGGTACAGAACCAAGGTGGTGACCCAAAGAAGCAAGATTCTAAGAACTCTGATAAGGGTGGGGAGAAGGGTAAAGACCAGAAGTCTTCACAAGGGAGAGACATGTACACACCGGCCTGCCCGGTAACTTCTTTCCAAGCCCTGGCATCACAAAATGGATGCCGCTGCCACAGACACGGGTCTGGCCTCCTGCTGCTGACTAAAACTCCGGCAGGGGAGGCCTGGACAATAGGTTTCCTGTCCCAGGGAGGTGTAACCACATCCCCAGACAGGATAATGTGTATTGGGGCTGGGCAGGAGCACTCTCTGGTGCTTTGAAGTCCTGCACTGGGGGCACACTTGGTGTCCCTGTGCATACCCCAGTTCAAACTGGTTCAGGGGCTTCCAGTCCCTGCTCTGGTGCGAAACTGGACAAAGGGAATGGGTGTAACCACCCCTCTTCCCTGACCCTCCCATAGGTGGGTCCCCAGAGTATGTCCAACCCCCTAACTTAGTATAAGTATGGGACCCCGGTCCTTAGGACTTTAGATTTACCTGGACGAAACTCTGATACAGAATCCTGGTCCTTCGATGCTCTATTTTAAGATTAGAGGACTGAAGAATCTCCCTTGGGGTCAAGGAGTGACTCCCCTGCTTGGCAGGCACAAATGAAGCTATTGTCCGGTCTGCATCGCTGAAGCTCCCGCCGGACTCCGAAGTCTTTGCATCACCAGAGGTGGATTTCCAGACTTCCCCGAGGCTGCCCTGAGTCCCCAGCAAAGCTGAGGCCCATAGCTGTCGTGGGTAATGTGGCACCGTGACCCCTGGACACCGAGCGCATTTGCAAGTGCATCCTCTTCCTGGTCTTCCACGAAGTTGTGCTTTGGGCTCCGAGTAGCCCCCATCTCCAGCACCGACTGCACTGAAGATCACTGGCCTCCACTCCACGAGTGTCCCGTGAGCCAGCTCTAAGTGCGTCCACTCGAGGCTCCTTTGTGGTTGCTAGTCCATTGGCTAATAGGCCCTCCCGAAGGCCAATCTTCTTCTGCATGGGCTTTCCTCGTTGCTCCAGGCGTGCCCTGACTTACCCTCACTGAGTGAGTCCCTCATTCCTTGCTGGTCTGCACCACTGTCCTTCTTCTATTTCCACGAGACTTGCCGTTGCCAAGGCTTGTTGGGTCCAATCCGGTCGCCGACACCCCTGCAATCGACAGACTTTGTGGGACAGCTCGAATCCAGCTTCTGATCATCGTCGACGCCTCCTGGACTTCGTGGCTGAAGAGTCAAGACAACCATCAACCAACCTGAAGCACCCGACATCGGTGGGCATCCGCTCATCGCCTTCCTGGTCACTGGCTAGTGACCCAGACTCTGTCCCCTCTGCTTTCAGGTTCTTCAGATCTTTGATCCACCTTTGGATCCACCCGAACACTTTCGACTTGGCCGCCAGCAGCACTTTGCAGCAGATCGCCATTGAAAACGACGACGAAACCCGACCCCGAAAGACACCTATGCACCCGGCTTCCCTGGGTGAGGTAACTCGAGTACTCCGGTGCTCCCGTGGGTATAGACTCTAGAACAACACAGTTCTAAAGGGGTTTGCTCCAAGTCCTCCTCTAAGTGTCCCTTTTCTTTAAAATTCCAACCGCGACTTTCCCCATAGAAGTCAACGGCGATTCGCGGCTGTGTTCTCACACTGCACGAGTCCCCCGTGGGTCCCCTGTGTCACTACCTTGGGTGGTTCCTTGTGGTCCAAGCACTTCTACAGGCTCTAGGCCTTGTGTCTAGCTCAGTCGTGGTTCTTCTACCACTTTATTGGTATATGGTTTGGTACGCCCCTAGGGCTCAAACGTGTATTTGTGCTATTACTGTTGATAAATAACTTATGTACTTCGAACTCTAGCCTCATAAAGAGACTAGAGGGGTGTGTTTAGCAATAAATACATATATTTTGAATATATACCTGGTGTGGTCCTCTTTCATTTGGTCACTCAAGAGATTATAGACTGGTAAAACAAGCTGCTTTACATTCCTTCAAGACTTAGCCTGAAGGCTGCTCTCCATAGCTACCACTAGGATAGCTTTCAAATAAAGGTTGTCTTTAACCTATCTCCAATAAGGGGTTGTTTGGACTGGTGCAAGGTGCCCACTATAATTGGTGGACAGCATATACCAGGCCAACTTCTCACAGGGAAGCACTACATGATATTATGATATATGTTTTGTCTGTATTCCACATTTTGAACACAGTACAAATGTGTCTCTTAAGTAATATTCTCAAGCATTTCAATTGAATATGCTCCAGTAAAAAGTTTCACTAAAATCACGCAATACATAATTGTAATGGGAAATGTGGAAGATAACAAAGGCTCACTGAATGAATCGTGATACTACTTTCTGATTCAAGCTAACACCTGTAGCATCAAGCTGGCACTGCAACCATTTTCGAGGTTGGCCATTATACATCTCACTCTACATATTACACCACCAGTAGTCTTTGACTTGTTTGCAGCTTTCATAAATCAAACGTTATGAAATGGGAATAGCTCAATCGAATCATCCAGTGAAAACAGGCAATAAATGCTCCTCAGGTAGATACAAAAGAGGCAATTTAGTTCCACTAACTACACTTTGACTGCCAGACTTTATAGGCGTCAGATGGAGACTTCGGGGACCTGGACTTTTTGCTACACATTTTCTAAACATGAATGTGGAAATTAACATGCAAGTAACGAAGGATTGCATCAACAATCACTCAGAATCTCACACATCCCATAGTTCAAAATAACTTTAACAATTATACACTTGTACTTTCTTAAAAAAAGAATGCCAGAAGTTGTAAATAGGTACTTTTCAAACAGAGGTCCTTCTTTTCTCGTAGCCTTCTAATGGAAACTGATGTGCTACTTAATCACCAAGCTATTGACATAAGGCGCTCAGCAGCTTGAAATTTGTGCTCAGGGCATTAGACTCAAAGATCACGGATCTTGAAACATCCATTGCATATGATAATTCACATATCTCACAACATCACGCTGCCACTTAGCGAAGTATTTCTCCCAGGATTTAAGACTAATGCACAGGTGTTGGTGAGTATAACTTCACAGAGCAACGCCAGCTCAAAGCTTCAAGAATTGAAACAAAACCTTAATAATACGCTAATTTTAATATTCGGATCCTCTGAAAGTGGCTTAGTCAACAAAAGACAGAAATATCCTGAAGTTATCAATAGTTAGAGAAACATGTTTAGCGCTGTTTAGGGCTTGTAGATGTAACCTAACAGACAAACCCACGGCTCTAATGGCGAAAACACGAGAACACACTGATTCCTCTTGTTAGTCCTCATTTGATGGGACTAAACAAGAATGGACAATGTCTTTGGTACTGGTACTTCTGGGTGTGGGGTTAACAATGCAGGACTCCCATCTATACTGTAACGTTTTTGTTTTTGCAGGAGCAGATCAAGGGCGCTACTATATGCTGTGAGCAAATGTTTATACCTAATGTAAAATGCAGTTCCAGAAACATCGGCATTCAGCTTAAAATATTCATGCCAAAGCACAACACAATGTCCGGCCAACCTTCAAAAGATAACTACTTCAGCGCAGGGCCGACTTTAGGGCAGTGCGACTGGTGCGGCTGCACTGGGCGCTGACCTGTGGAGGGGCGCTGACCTCGGGGGAGGGGGGGCTGTGTTTAGCAATAACTTATGATTGGAGAGATAAGGGACACTTATGCCCGGTGGTAGTGAGAGAATCCAAGGAGGCGGTAATGGGGTGTGGGAGCGCCAAAAATGATTGTCGCACCAGGCGCCACTAGTGGTAAAGCCAGCCCTGCTTCAGCGACATTTCTGATGCAAAACATATGATGTTCCATTTTAGCACTGGCACTTTTGGACACCATTGTAATGTAGTGCAGATCCAATTACAGGCTCTGCACAACCATTTGCATAATCCAACTGCTGGGCTTCTCTTGAACACGTTGGACCGCCTTAAATAAGGTGATCTGGCAGTTGCACACTTTTTAGTAAGGCAAAGACTTCCCCTACTGTCTATTTTCAGAATGTCTTACTCTTTTTTTTTAGGTTTCAAAAGTAAGTTTATTGAAGAAATTGAACAAACATCAATACTTCGTACAATCAAACATTAAAGATTACATAGGAAATAGCATTGATATTTCAAATTCTGTCTAGAGGAGAAAAATAAAACATTTTAAGAAATCCGGAGAGCTGGTTTGTCAAAACCGCAATAAAAGAAGAAAAAAGAAGAAAGACTTAATGTGGTAGTAATATACAATAGCAAGGATGCTCTAAATAAATAAAATAACATTCTAAACATTGTTATTATCAATAGAAGGGAAGTCAGGGAGGCTGAACACCTTCTTGTAGCAGGGGGATAGGAGCAAAATACTTTTTTGCGTTATTATCTAAAAATAGTGTGACAGGAGACCATAGCTGTCAACATTTCTTAGCAAGAGATAGGGGGTATACAAAAGTTGTATCTAGTCTGTGGTTATGACATATAGCGTACCACCAGGTTAAATATGACAGTTTAGATGTATCCTTCCAATTCTTTGTTATCTGTTGAGAAGCGACAGCTAACAACAAGTCTATGATTTGTACTTGTGATAGACCCATAGTCCAATCTTCAAATAAGCTTCCCAAAAAATGTTATTGAATGAGAAAGAGGCTGTGGTATGAAAAATAGCATTAATACAAGTAGATGTTTTAAATCAGCGTGCTCTAGGGAGCATGACCAGCAAATGTCAGGAAGTTCGGCGTGCATTCTGTGTAATGTCATGGGTGTTAATAAGAGCCGGTTATAGAATGTCTTACTCTTAAAAAGAGTTGGCGGCTGAAGAGGCGGTTCTTTCCACAGATTGCATAATAAAAAGTCATACTTTCACATAAAAGGCGCATTTAAAAGATATTAAGTCCTTTATTAAAGGTTTTTGGTAAAACGGTCGGGTATCATTTCCCCAGCGTGAAGCATTTAACACGTGTGGTAAATCCCTCATATGCTGAGTTTTCAACAGGAAAATGAGACATTACATGTGGAATCGAATTTTAACACACCAAATTCCTCATGTTTTACCTTTTCTCTGGGCCATGTCTACCAATAAATTTCATCAGGTTTGACTTCCAGTAATTTATCAGGGGAAATGATGAGGGTGGGGTTATTATCACACAAGTCATAATTCCAAACACGTTTGCACAGTGTTTGGAATTTTGCCCCGAACATTAATGAGGGCCTAGGTCAATCAATCAATCAAACAGCATTTGCAAAGCATGACACTGTCACCCCTAGGGGTAGCTGGGCGCTGTGTCTCTGTTGAAGAGCCAGGTCTTGAGTCTCTTTCTGAAGTCAGCCAGTGAGGGGGCTGTGTGAAGCTGATGGGGGAAGGTCGTTCCAGGTCCTGAGATGTAGGAGAAGGAGCGGCCACCAGGTGAGCATATTAAGACTTGCCAGAAGCCACTGAGCATGCTTTAAGTGATCCTATCTGGAGGAGATAGTGAGCACTTGATCTCCCCATGTCACAGTACCCTATCTTTCCAAATAGGGAAAACTCTTTGGCTCATTTATGTATGCACAGCCTATTTATGGTCCTCCAGTAGGGGAGCAGCGTGTGCTGGCTGGTTTGCGGTAGGTCACCCAAAGCTTAAATGAGGCCCTTTGTCTTCTGTAAAGATTACCAACAATCTCGGTGCAGTAGCTCTAGGTAAAACATCCCTGCCTGGCATGTATGGTTATGTCTCAGTGCATCTGCCAGGGTGGTTTAGGAACTGAAGATATTGAACAATGAAGCGAGGGCACCATGTTTTTTACCCGTTAAGCAATAATAATTTGTTTTACTGACACTAACAAATAAAGTGAACATTTCTTTCAGTATAAAGTAAAATGAATGCCTCTGACACAAAAGACATTTTCTCCCTGTGCATCAGAACTAATGTATGCTTTCTCTGTCCAGGACTACCATATCTCACTGACAGTCAGGGACAAGAAAATCTGGTGATGGTTGCCCCATCTTAAACGGGACAGAGCAACCATCGCTGGTAAAACGTTTCAGCTGGTGGTCCAACTGAGGCTCTATCTGTGAAAACACTGACAGAGGAAACAGTTGTGTTCTCCCACCTATAAATGGGGTGGTGCTCTATTGTGAGTCTTTTAAGGATTAATGTATTTAAATGTGCACATATATATTTCTTTAAGTAGGACACTTGTATTCTTTTGTGTCATGTTGTTGGTTTTGTTACCGTGGTTGCAGCTGTTGTTCAGCTGAGCATCAGTGATGGCCGGCACCGATCGGGGGTGTGCGGGGCGGGGGTGGGCGAGTAAGGGGGTATAAAAAAAGAAAAAGAAATGTACCTACTCGTCTCTCCTCTGTCGTCCCTCCCAGCTGGAATGGAACAGGAAGCACCTAGGCTCCCCTAAGCCATTCACAACGCTGCAATGCAGCGTTGTGATTGGTCTGAGCGTCGTGGTTCGGCACTCAGACAGGCAGTGGGAGCCTGGGCATGTTCTCCACCCATGGTGAAATACAGCCTGGGTAGAGAACATGCAAAGTGCACATGACTGTTTGGCTGGCCCCAGAACGCTGGCCAAACAGTCATGCACTCTTACAGTGTGTCCCCTTGCTCCTCTGTCATCAGAGCAGCCCCGCCCCACCCGCAAAGCTGTAGCAGCAGGAAATAATGTTTCCATTATTTCACTGCTGCAAAGGAGTGGAGCCACGCTCCGCCGCCTTAGCGGAGGAGCCGCCACTGTTGAGCATACAATCTTGTCTGCTCAGCTGAACAGTAGCTGTGTCTATGGCTCCTGCCTGCACTTTGTGGGCTTTTTATTGGATTTATCTTTCAGTTGAATAAATCGCTTTGGGTTTCTCCACATGGCCTCCTGATTCTTTATTCCATGGAATACAACATTATTTGGCAACGAGCGTAGTATCTCACATGTCAAGCCCATCGAAGACCCAATATTTGCAGGAGGGTGACTACTATTATATTTGCTAAGCGAGCGACTGACTTTGATGAACTTTTACACTTTTGCTACTTTCCCTCTTAAACCAGGAGGTGAGGAATTTGCCACTGCATTTGAATGATGCATTTACCTGCTAACTGCATCAGCGCATGTGTATCGTCTTGTGCAGTGCAGGCATGGTCTCGTGGTTTCTTCTGTGATGTTGGCACATGGAATTCTGGGGCGTGTCTCCTTGCTGCATGGAGTTCTGGTGTGCGTCTTCTTTCCGGATGATGATTGGCTATTGTTGACCTACTACAGAGTATAGCGAAGCGTCGTGTCCTTGCTCGCAAGGCATTCTGGGGCACTCACAAGACGGAAGCTCAAACGTTCTAATTTCAACGCTGTTCAACACGCGCCAGGCATTGAGGGCTGTGCTGCTTGGACAGCAATAAGGCATTTTAAACTGCTCTATAAATATTTCCAATTTTGATTTGCTGTGGTGATGCTTTACAATGCTTTTTCGCCTGATTTCAAGGTGGGTGTTTATTGCACTTTAGAAAAAGTTTACGTACACAATTTAAGACTATGGCATCTCACTTACATACCTTGCAAATTAGTCCTTTCTTACAAAATCCAGGAAAGCCTTTATTTAAGTGGTGGCAATGGTTTAGATCCTTTTAAAATTACGTTGTTGCTATTGATGGGAAAAATTATTCAAATGAAAGAAAGAAATCCCTGTTATTTGGGTTGTTTGGAGATCATGGACAAGTCATTTTCAATAATCTTCCGGATTCTGAGCCTCCTCCTGTGCAATTCATTCATTGGAATGTTTACACTGAGGCTGGAAAAGAGATTATGCAGAAACCCAACATTATGATTGAGAGGCATAGTTTCTTTCAACAAAAACAGCTTCTAGATGAAACAATAGAGGAGTATATTTCCCGTTTGTGCATTCTAGCTTCCAAATGTGAATCTGAAGAGTATTTGGATACATCTTTACGTGACTAGTTCGTCTTCCACTGTTCCCACAAAAAAATACAAGAACATCTGCTTGTTTGCAGGAACCCTATGCTGAGTGAACAGCTTGACATTGCCAAAAGTATAGAATGCTCTTCTTTGTCTACCAAGGCAATCACAGGTTCTGATCTCAGCAATGATCCTGTATGTGCATTTTCTAGTAGAAATTGGCTGTATGACGGTTCTAAAGGGAAATTTAATGCTATAAATTCATAAAAACTGGTGCGTTACAGATGTGGATCCAAATAGCATCTTGGAAATAATCCCTATTGTCCAGCTGTCAACGGGAAATGCACCAAGTGCAAAAAGCTGGGACATTTTCAAAGTGTATGTAGATTCAACGTTAGAACAAGTAATATGCTAGCAAGAGTCAACGCTTTGGAATCATCTAGTGATGAGTTTGATGAGCGCATGATTAACAATCTTGTATTAACAATTAATGATAATCTCAGCAGTTCCTCTTTCAGAGCTCCTTTGGGTATTGCACAGATCAGTGACATAATAATAATTGCTGACTCTGATTTGCCTAGTTCAATTATTTATGATATAACTTTTTATGCTAAAAAGTTTAGAAAAGTTCTTAAATGCACAGATGTCCGACCAAACACATTCCGTGGTCAAGATATTGAAATGTTGGGTTATTTTATTGATGTGAGTGTGTTAGGATGTAAGATAACTACAAAAGTATATGGTGCAGTGAAAGGATGCGAAATAGTAGGTTGGCGTGATTTAGCAAAAATGGGTAACATACTCAAACCTGGAAGCGATCAACCTCTTGTATTGGGTGAATTACCTGTTGCATCTATTGAAGTGGTAGATGACAAGTCCACAAGTGCCATGAATGAAATTCTGGATAAATATTACAACATTGTTATGCCAAAGTGGGGTGTGTCAAGGGTGTAATTCAAGATATCAAAGTTAAGTCTAGTGCTGTGCCTGTGAGGCATAAAGTCTGATCAGTTCCACTCAGTGTAAGAGATGATTTGAAAACCTTATTGGATGAATTATGTAAGGATGGTATTATACAGCCTTGATTCCTCAGAGTGGGTTTCTGCTATGCTTTTGCCCAAGAAGAAAAATGGCAATTTGCATTTGTGTGCTGGTTTAATGTCCCTTAATAAAAATATTGTTGTGGATTGCTGTCCGTTGCCTAAAATCCAGGAGATGCCTATGGCAATCGGTGGAGTAACTTGCTTTCCTACCATTGACCTTAGATCAGCATACCACCAAGTGGCATTGTCAGCAAAATCACAAGAACTGACTATGTTTGTAACACCCTTTGGCGCCTTTACATTTCTGAGATTACCATTTGGTCTAGCATCTGCTTAGTGTTTTCAGAAATTAAGGGACTCATTATTAAAAGGCATCAGTGGTGTACAGGCAATTCAGGATGATATTAAAATTTATTTGGTAAGAGTATCAATTCAATTCAATTCAACTTTATTCGATTCAGACAGAGAATCATAAAAGCTTAAATTTCAATATAAATTTAAAAAGGAAAAAGTTAATCACTTCATTAAAAACAAGTGCAATAAGAACATTTACAGATTTAGGGTGCAGCAGTTATAAGCTTCCTTCTAGTGATGACAGACCTCAAAAATCTAGCCACTACCACACATGT
This sequence comes from Calotriton arnoldi, assembly GCA_963921515.1. Taxonomy (NCBI): domain Eukaryota; kingdom Metazoa; phylum Chordata; class Amphibia; order Caudata; family Salamandridae; genus Calotriton; species Calotriton arnoldi. The sequence continues at coordinate 1,516,131 of CAWUFW010002723.1, read as the reverse complement.
AAACAAGTCCGGGAGCAATTGTAAAAATAAGTAGGCTGGTCTGCATTGTCTAAAATTTAACGATTTCATTAAAGGCTTAATAAAAATAATCCTTAAGTCTGAATAAAATTTGCAGAAAAACAGTACATGGATAGTTGATTGTTTAGAGATCTGGTCGCAAGGACAGCTTGTTAGTTGACGAGACCAGTTATTGGTATTGGGGAAACTTGTCAAACGATGAAAAATGTCTAATCTAAAACGTGTCAGGACAAATCTATGTTGAGCATTTAAAACACCAATTAAATACGGTTGCATCGTGTAACAGGTCAGTATCATTTGATTATGTTGTACGGTGGGCTTCACAAGTTCCAGTGTTAATCTCTTTTCCTCTAAGTGGTTCAAACATACTCTCTTTAATGATACTCTAGATGTATGCAACAAAGATTCAGGATTTTCGTAATTTTCAGAGTGACAGATATCATGCATGACATTTTTTATGTACTTCAGCCATGGTATTTTCAACGCATGATCAGCCCCACAGCAGTCCTGTACAATGTCTCTATTAAAGCCTGTGTGATCCGATGTCCATAACTTGTGCCAAAGGAGGACTGGCTGCACTTTTATCAAGTCTTCCAAATGGGTTACGTCCAATTCCGCATGACACACAAAATTAGAACAGCTGGTTGGAAGCCCTAAGAGGTTTTTAAGAAACCCAGGGGCATATCATCAAGGGCTGGCGATATAATTATCGCTGCTTTAGCGTCCGTTTTCGGGCGAAAAGCGGCGATAATTATATCGCATTATTTACAATGACACGCTAGCGCGTGTTTCCTTGATTCAGCTCCCGTTTTGTTCACGCCTCGCTTTGCATCTCTAATGAGATGCAAAGTAGGCGTTCCTTGCGAAAACAGATTGAAAATGATCGCTAATTGTCCTTCTCCGTATTTACAATACGGCCCAGGACACCCATAGCGATATTTAAACCCGCGCTAACGGCGGTTATCGCCGTTATTGTACGTCTGCATTTTTCCTGACTAACCTATCTTTGACATGGGAGGTGGATTGAGTGGCTAAATCCACATCTCCCTATCAGCAAGGATTCCCCTATCGCTGCAGGATTATCGCTGGATTCCCAGCGATAATCCTGCATTTCGCGGCTATCGCCGGATTTCACATCGCCGTGGAGATAAGCGTTGTAAATAACGCGATATCTCGGCGATCTGATCCGGCGATAGCCGGCGTTAAGCTAAATCGCACTTAGCGTGCCCTGCGATCTATATCGCAGTTCGTTGCTAATATGCCCCCCATTTTCTACAAGCTGTAGGGAATCAACATCTACGTGTCCCCACAACTCAGAACCGCACATCGCTATTGACCGGCATTTGGCGTTGTAAATGCTCAACATATCCCTGGGAAATTTGCGTCCCAATTTCCTACAAAAGTTACTCAGACCCGCAATTGATCTAAGGAACTGCATTCTTCTCGATTTTACTGCACTTTTCCAATTACCATTGCTATCAAATAAAATTCCTGAATAGGAAAAAGTCGGTGTATGAGGTAAAATCTCGTTTCCTATTGAAATATTGCGTCCCTTGGCTAACTTTCGCCCAGCATTCATGACGTACGTTTTACCTATGTTAATTAAAAGGCCCAAATTCTCCATAAAATTTACAAATTTATCTAAAAGATGCTGAAGGGCATTGGGAGTGCGGGCCATAAGCACCGCGTCATCCGCATACAATAATACTGGTACTGGCCTATTGCCGATTCGAGGAAGGTCAATACAGGTGTCCACAAGAGTACTGCCCAAGCCATTGATGTATAAATTAAATAAAAACGGCGCGAGTACGCACCCCTGGCGGACCCCCTTCTTAATGTCAACTGGGTTCGTGCATTCTCCATTCATACCATATCGAATCTTGGCAGAGCTCTTTGAGTACAAATATCTGAGAAAGTTGACAATTGCATAGTCAACACTCATTGAGGTCATAATAGACCAAAGTTTATCATGGGTGACACAGTCGAATGCGGAGGACAAGTCCACAAACGCCAGGAACAGATTGCCCCCTTTTATTTGTGTGTACTTGCTCACTAGCAAATTCAAATTGATGGCCTGCTCTATGGTCCCAACCCCCTGGCGGAAGCCATATTGAAAGTCGGACAGAATATTGTTACAGTCTGCCCACTCCTGTAATCTGTCCAGCACAATACGACCCACCATCTTGACCAGCGACTCCAGCAAGGAGATGGGTCTATAGTGTGCGGGGCAGTTGCGGTCTCCTTTTTTAAATATTGGCACTATATATGATTCCGACCAGGACACTGGAAAACCAGCTTCCCGAAAAGACTTAAGGACCAGGATCAGGAGAGGGCCCCAGAGATCAGTGTTGTCCTTAAAGATGTCAATCGGGATCCCATCGGGGCCAGGTGCCTTTCCTCCCTTGCTAGCTCCGAGTGCCCTGATCACCTCTTCCAATGTGAAGTTAAAATCAAAATTTTTCCACCAAAGAGTAGGCCCAGGAGAGACATCTGTCATCCCAGCCGTAGTATTATCTTGATCTTCTTCGACCGAGCCCATAAATAATTTCGCAAAGTGGGCCACCCATTCATGTTCTGTAATTGCTGCCTCTATTCTGGGTTTATCATCATCACAACAGAAGGGAGAATTTACAACACGCCAAAATAACTTTAAGAGTATCATTGAGCACAATGCTGTATTGGATAACGTTTTAAGCATTTTGAGCAAAAGAGGCATGACGGTGTCAAAAGAAAAGTGTACATTTCTTGTGAAAGAACTTGATTATTTAGGGCATACCATAACAGCCAATGGTATTAAGCCTAAGCAGGATTTGATTGATGCCATTAGCAAAGCACGAGCGCCCACTGATAAAGACTCACTAAGGTCATTTTTAGGTCTAAGTGAGTGCTACACTAGATTTGTTCAGGGGTACCATATACTAGTGGAACCTGAGGACTCTGCCCTCTGCCCCAGCAGCTCCGTTGTTGTGCCGCTGCCCCCACACCTCTCCTAGTAAGTAGGTGTTTGAGGCCTGTCAACTCGTTTTTGTGCCTGGTAAGCGTTTTTGTGCATGTAATTGTTTTCTGCCTTGTAATTGGTATTGCTGTCTATTTTTTTTAAGTTGCCTGTTTTTTGTGCTCCGTTACCTGTACCCTTGTTGTGTCCTCCGTGCCCGTTTCATTGCCCTTTCCCGCTGCTGCTGCCCCACGGCCCCTACCCCCTGCCGATTCCCACTCCCGCCTCCCAGCTGTGCTTCCATCCCCCCTTCCCTATTTAATGGCGGCTGCTGCTCGGGTGTGCGAGCAAGACCTCTGACCTCCTGGTCAGGGACTCTGCCCTCTGCCCCAGCAGCTCTGGTGTTGTGCCGCTGCCCCCACACCTCTCCTAGTAAGTAGGTGTTCGAGGCCTGTCTACTCGATTTTGTGCCTGGTAAGCGTTTTTGTGCCTGTAATTGTTTTCTGCCTTGTAATTGTAATTGCTCTCTATTTCTGTTTAAGTTGCCTCTTTTTTGTGCTCCGTTACCTGTGCCCTTGCTGTGTCCTCCGTGCCCGTTTGGTCATCCTTTCCAGCCGCTGCTGCCCCTGCGGCCCCTCCCCTGACGATTGCTGCTCCCACCTCCCAGCTGCATTTCCCTCCCCCTTCCCTATTTAATGGCGGCGCGCCAAAGGCTAGCCCGTCTGCGCCCATCCGCGACCTGACCACAACCAGCACCAGAAACCCTGGTTCTCCGACCACCCACCACTATGACCCAGCTGTCCTCCTCGCCCTCAACCCCGGAAGGAACAACAACTGCCAGCTGTCCACGCCGAACACCACCCAGGGCCAGTTCTCCTTCCGACACTGCCGACATTCCTTCACCACCCTCTGCACCCCTACGGCCGCTGCACCCGCGCTGGACGCCAGCACCACCAAAGACCTGAGATGCATCCTCCTCAACGTGTGCTCACTACACAGACATGTCATAGAGATCTGGGACCTCCTCGACACCCTCTCACCAGATGTTGCCTTCTTCACGGAAACTTGAACCAACGCCTCCTCTGCCCCCGACATCGCCACCGCCATCCCCGACAGATATAAGATATAGAGGAAGGACCGCCCCAACCGCCTGGGAGGAGCACTCGCCATCACACACAAGAGCTCCTTCTGACTCTCCACCTCCAGCACTAGTGACTCCCCCTCCACCACCGAACACCTCCACTTCCAGATCCAGACCAGCCCCAGAATGATGCTGCGCGGCACCCTCGAACTTCGTTCATCACTACCATCACCGATCTCATCGTGCCCCACGCCATCGCCTCCATGGACTACATACTCATCGGAGACCTGAACTTCCACCTCGACAGCCCCAGCGACCCCAACTCCACCGCCCTCCTGGACAACCTCACCAACATTAGACTGAAACAGCTCGTCACCACCCCTACCCACAAGGCAGGGCACACCCTCGACCCCATCTTTGTAGGAGGAAACAACAACCGCTTCAGCCACACTACGCAGCCCCTCTGGACAGACCACCACTGCATACACTTCTCTTTCAACAATGTCACCGCACACAAACCCACTCCATGCCCTCTGCGAAGGAACTGGAGCAAGGTCACGGAGGAGCACCTCAACTCCACCCTCAACCACGATCCCCCACCCGCTTCCACCAATGCCAACTCTACAGCCAAAGAACTACACCGCTGGATCACCAACTGCGCAGACAAGCTCGCCCCCCTCCAGAACCCCGACAGACAGCGCCCCATGAAGGCCACCTGGTTCACCACCGACCTCCAAGAATCCAGACGCACCTGCAGACATCTTGAAAAATGAAGGAGGAACAGTAAAACCACAGAAGACCAGACCACCTACAAGAATGCCACAACAGAATACCACCAACTCATCAGATCCACCAAAAGGACCTTCATCCGGAACAAAATCCTCACCAACTCCAGCAACTCAAAGGAACTTTAGAGCAACACCCAGCAACTCACCAAACCCCCTAGCGAAGCCACGGATGTCACACCCTCACAGGACCTCTGCAATAAGGTAGGCTCCTACTTCCATCTGAAAATCAAGGCCCTCTATGACAACTTCAGCGAACAGACTCCAGAAACCACCCCTTCCTCCAGTGATGATAGCCAGCCCAGCATCACCGCCTGGACCCCGGTCTCCACTGAAGATCCCGCCACGACCATGAAGAGCACTCATTCAGGAGCCACCATGGACCCCTGCCCGCTGCACATCTTCCACAGAGCCGCCACCACCATAGCACCCAAGCTACGACACACAAGCATCCCACCTTCAAAACCGGCACATTCCCGAACGACTGGAAACGCACAGAAGTTAAGCCCCTCCTCAAGAAACCCTCTGCGGACCCGTCGGACCTGAAAAACTACCGGCTCATCTCTCTTCTCCCATTTGCGGCCAAAGTCACCGAGAAGATTGTCAACGCCCAGCTGACTAACTTCATCGAGGAGAACGCCATCCTCGAGCCTTCCCAATCCAGATTCCGCTGCAACCACAGCACCAAGGCTGCCCTCCTCGCTGCCACAGATGACATCCGCACGCTCCCGGTCCAAGGCCACACCGCATCCCTCATCCTACTGGACCTCTCTGCAGCCTTCGACACCATCTCCCACCGGACTCTCGCAGCCAGACTCCACGACGCCGACATACAGGGAACCGCCCTCGACTGACTCCGCTCCTTCCTCGCCGCAGAACCCAAAGGATCAGACTCTCTCCCTTCCTCTCCGAACCAACAGAGATCAACTGCGGAGTACCCCAAGGATCATCGCTCAGTCCCACGCTCTTCAACATCTACATGGCCCCCCTCGCCGCCATCGTCAGACAGCATGGACTCAGCATAGTATCCTAAGCCAGCGACACCCAGCTCATCCTCTCCCTCACGAAGGAACCTGACGCCACCAGACTCAGCTTCCAGGAAGGAATGAAAGACGTTGCATCCTGGATGAGCAGCAGCTGGCTGAAGCTCAACTCGGAGAAGACAGAAGTCCTCATCCTCTGACCCACCCCTCAGCCTGGGACAACACCTGGTGGCCCACCGCCGTCGGTAAGCCCCCCATCCCAACGGACCACGCCCAGAACCTCGGCATCATACTTGACTCCTCCCTCTCCATGACCAGCCAGATAAACGCCGTCGCCTCCACCTGCTTCAACACCCTCTGCATCCTACGCAAGATCTTCAAATGGATCCCCGCTGAATCCAGAAAGACCGTCACCCACGCACTCATAACAAGCAGACTGGACTACGGTAACGCCCTCTATGCTAGAATCAAAAAACCCTGCTACGCAAACTCCAGACCATCCAAAACACAGCAGCCAGACTCGTCCTCGGCATCCCACAACATGAACACATCACCCAACACCTGCAAGACCTCCACTGGCTTCCCGTTGAGAAGAGAGTAATGTTCAAGCTACTCACTCACGCCTACAAATCCCTCCACAACACCGGGCCCAAATACCTTAACCAAAGAGTTTCCTTCCATGTACCAAGAAGAAACTCCGCTCCGCCGACCTCACCCTAGCAGAAACCCATGCATCTGCAGAACCAGAGCGGGTGGAAGAGCCTTCTCCTACGCTGCTGCAAAGGCATGGAATGAGCTCCCGGCCAACATCAGACGCTCCCTCACTCTACACACCTTCAGGAAGAGCCTCAAGACCTGGCTCTTCGACTAACTCAGAGCTGCACCCCCCCAGCGCCTTGAGACCCTCACGGGTGAGTAGCGCGCTTCGCATTTCCCTAGTTGATTGATTGATTGATTGAAGGTGTCTACTAAGAAAAAATGAAAAATGTATATGGACAGAGGAGCAGGATAAAGCTTTTTGGGAAATCAATGAAATTATTATGCATGCAACTGCATTACAACCTCTCAACAACGCTGATAGATGTGTGGTTATTGTGGATGCTAGTTCCATTGGATTAGGGGCTCTGCTCACTCAGTCCCATCATTGGAGAGAACGGACTATAGCCTTTAGCTACCGACCCCCTGGACCATGCGGACTGTTCACTAACTCCATCACGGACATCATCTCCCCGCATGCCATCGCATCCACCAACTACACCCTGCTGGGAGACCTCAACTTCCACCTCGACAACCAACTGGACCCCAACACCACATTCCTCCTGGACAACCTCCACAACATTGGACTCCGCAAAATCGTGCCCGAACCAATGCACTCAGCAGGGCACACCCTCGACCCCCTCTTCACAACAGCAAACTCCATCACCTTCAGCCACACCACCGAACTCCCATGGACTGACCACCGTTGCGTTCACTTCACCTTCAGAACACCCACCATCCACAGACACCAGCACCTGCCCCCACAAAGAAACTGGACCAGAATCACCAACGACCAGCTCACCTCCTCACTCAGCAACTCCACCCCAACCATCGCGAGAAACGACGACCCCAACACCGCAGCCCGAACCCTGCACAGATGGATCTCCGACAGCGCCAACACCATAGCCCCCCTCAAGAAAAACAACAACACCCACGCCAAGAAAGCCAGATGGTTTACCACCGAACTTCGAGAGTCCAGACGCACTTGCAGCAGCCTTGAAAAGGCCTGGAGGAACACCAAATCCACACAAGAACACAACAACTTCAGAGCCGCTACCAACGCCCACCACCAACTCAGCAGAAAAACAAGAAAAAAAGCGATTGAAGACAGAATCTCCACACACGCACACAACAGCAAAGAACTCTTCAACATCATCAAGGAGTTCGCCCAACCCACCAGCGAATCGACGGACATTCCTCCCTCACAAGACCTCTGCGACAAACTCAGCACCTTCTTTCACCACAAAATCAAGAGCATCTACGACAACTTCGACGAAGACAACCAACACACTGAACCCCCGCCAACCACCCCCGACACCCTGAAGCCAGCGATTGACAACTGGACAGTCCTCACCACCGAAGACACACTGAAGACAATGAAGTCAATCCACTCTGGGGCCCCCACGGACCCCTGCCTCACCACATCATCAACAGAGCCGCCGACACCATCGCACCCATACTCCCCCACACCATCAACCGCTCCCTGGCGACTGCATCGTTCCCCGACGACTGGAAACACGCCGAGGTCAACCCCCTCCTGAAGAAACCCTCGGCAGACGCCACCGACCTCAAAAACAACAGAGCCATCTCCCTGCTCCCGTTCCCAGCGAAAGTCATCGAGAAAGCCATCAACAGCCAACTCGCCACATTCATCGAAGAGCACAACATCCTCGACTCCTCCCAATCCGGCTTCAGAAAAAACCACAGTATGGAAACCGCCCTCCTCGCCGCAACAGACGACATCCGCACCCTACTGGACAAAGGAGAAACAGTAGCCCTCATCCTCCTCGACCTCTCAGCGGCGTTCGACACAGTCTCTCACCGCACCCTAATACGTAGACTCCTCAACGCAGGGATCCAGGACAAGGCCCTCGAATGGATCCGCTCCTTCCTCTCCGGCAGAACGCAGCGGGTCAGACTCCCCCTTTCCTCTCGGACCCTACACCAACCACCTGCGGAGTCCCTCAGGGGTCCTCCCTCAGCCCTACGCTCTTCAACGTCTACATGGCTCCACTCGCCCCATCGTCAGAACCTAAGGACTCAACATCGTGTCATACGCAGACGACACCCAACTCATCCTCTCCCTATCCAACGAACCCAACACCGCCAGACACAACTTTTGAGAAGGCATGGAAGCCATCGCCAAATGGATGAAAAACAGCTGCCTACAACTAAACACCAACAAGACAGAAGTACTCATCATGGGCCCAAACCCCGACGCCTGGAATGACACCTGGTGGCCCCCCGCCCTCGGAAACCCGCCCACCCCCACAGTCCAAGCTCGCAACCTGGGAATCATCCTGGACTCCGAGATCAAAATGGACCACCAGATGAACTCCGTCTCGTCCTCCTGCTTCCACACCCCCCGCCTCCTACGTAAGACCTTCAAATGGATCCCCCTCGAACACAGAAAGACCGCCACTCACACCCTGGTCACCTGCAGACTCGACTATGACAAAGCACTCTACGCCGGAATAAACAAAAACCTCACCCGCAAGCTACAGAACATCCGGAACGCCGCCGCAAGACTGGTCCTCAACCTGCCAAGACACTGCCACATCTCCCAGCACCTGTGCTCACTCCACTGGCCTCCCATTGAGGCCAGAGTCACCTTCAAGATGCTCACCCACGCACACAAGGCCCTCCACGACACCTGAACAGTCGACTCAATTTCCACGCACCCCAAAGGACCCTACGATCAGCCCAGCTCTCCTACGCCGTGGTCCCCCACATCAGAAAGACCAGATCGGGAGGCCGCTCCTTCTCCTTCCTCGCGACCATAGCCTGGAACGCCCTTCCGCTCCACCTCCGACAGACAACATCGCTTCCCATCTTCGCAAGAAACCTCAAAACCTGGTTCTTCGACAGACCCCCTCCTTGATGGACTGGAACCTGCACCCCCTCTACCCCCAGCGCCTTGAGACCCTTACGGGTGAGTAGTCACGCTTAACAAACGCCTGATTAATTGATTGAGAAATTTAAATAAATGTGAGTCCTACTACACCACTATTGAAAGGGAGGCCTTAGCCTGTGCATGGGCTGTTGAAAAATGTAAATCATATATTTGGGGTCACACGTTTGACTTACTCACAGATCACAAACCCCTTATATATCTTTTGCGTGTTAATGGTATGGGAACAGCTTTGGCGAGGCTTGTGAGGATACTATCTAGATTACATGAATATACGTTTTCCATTAAATATATTAATTGTGGAAAGAAGTACAGAGTGGATTGTTTATCTTGCATGCCAGTGAAGAATGATTTGGATTGTGATGTGAACAAAGATCAAGAATGTGTTCTCTCTAACAGTGATGCTGTATTGTCAGAAGTCAAGAAACATATTTTGCAGGGGTGGCCACCAGTTAGGAATTCTATCAAGGGCTTAGTTCCGTACGAGCAAGTTTCTGCAGAATTATCTTTGGAAAATGGTTTGGTTACCAGGCATGGTTTATTCATACCCCCTGAAAACCTGAAGCAAAGATTAGTAAGTGTCACCCTTGCTTGTCTGGCACCAGAAGTTGTTAAGGAAGTACGATTGGTGGCCACGCATGGATACCTCTGTTGAACAATTTGTGAACAAGTGTTCAGAATGTCTTGTATCTGACAAGCACTGGAGACTTGCAAATGTAAACATGATGTAAATCTTCTACCTGAAAGGCCATGGTTCAAGTTGGCAATTGAATTTGAATTTTCACGACCGTTTCAAAGTTTACCCACAAACATAAAGTATTTGATCGTCATGACAGATTATTATTCTAAATGGATGGTTTATGATTTTGTGCCTTTGTCTACTACAGATGTCATAGAATTTTTGCAGGTGTTTCACATTGAAGTAAGTCCAAAGATTTTGTTTTTTGACAATGGCACTCATTTTGGTTAAAAAAATTACAGATTTTCTGGTTAAACATGGTATCAAACATGAGAGAACCCCTCTTTATTTTCCAGCAGCTAATGGTTTGGTGGAAAGGTGTAAAACATTTTTCAAGGAGGGCATACAGATTAAATTAGCCTTCAAATTGGACGCATGTTCATATTTGCGGGGAAAGGTCTGGGGCTACGTAAACACACTACATTCCAACACAGGGTTTTCTCCTTTCTTTTTGCTAAAAGCAAGAGATGCCAAAATCAGTCTACAACATGTTGGAATTATCAGACTTATTTTCAGGAAACTTTAAAGGATCATTCGAGTGTTGATCGATGTGTTAGAGATAATTTTGCACATAGGTAGAAAACCATTAATGCTGCGTGTGACAAGTCTCAGGTTCATAAGCAAAAACAATTGATATAGAGGAATGGGTGTTGGTTAAGAGATCCAGGAAGTCTGTTATGGGTGAATCTAATTTTTGGGAACTTGCACAAATTGTTAGAGTTACATGCTCAGCAGTTTTACTCAAGAACCGAGGTTGGTGGAACAAGAGAGCTATTGTGAGCATTAAACCTGATCAAAAATTGATTATGGAAAAGAAGAAGTATGGCATTGGGGAGTCAGAGGATAGTTGTGTTGCATGGGATTTTGGACAAAATGTTAATGCACGCAATCCAGAAGGTGTTCCTGTGGATTTCACAACTTGTTCTGATTTTTGCAGAAGTCTCAGTGATGTGTAGATTACATCTGAAAGTTGTGCCCCCACTAATGACTTAGGTACATCCACTAATGTTTCTGATTTACCCAAATGCTAACAAACTGTTCAGTAAAGTGCCACGTGCTTATGCAAGGCACTAAAGTGCAGTGTGCACTGACATAAAACTCTTCCACGTACTAAAGCCAGGTTATCAAGCCATATGGCTTGTGCACCTGCCTGGCTCAACCAACTGTTTTCTGAAGTGCCACATGCTAATTAAAAGTGCTTTGTAAGCATGCTTAGCGATAAATTGCAAGGTGCCCTGGTAAACAACTATTTCCATGTGCAAAGACCAGGTTGTCTAACGCCTTGTAAACATGCATGGCAATAATGTGTAAGATGCCCTAGTGTAAGAGCTCTTTACCACATGCTACTACCAAGTTAGCAGACCAAAACATGTCTAACTTTCACATCCTTATGGTGCTGCTGACAGTTCTTAAATGTCCATCCCCCTCTGTGGCAGACGTTATGCAGGTGCCTGCCAGCCTCAGCAAAGAACTTCCCAATTCATGCTAGATCCATTAGGACAGCTGTTGTATAAATGTATGACTGTGCCTCTTTGCACGTTCTTACCCCATTTTGCAGAAAAATAGTCCTTAGGTGGGCTCGCCTCTGGTGAAGTAACGCAGGGCAACAGCCGACTACGTGGGCTGCCAGTTCAGAGTGAAATTGGCACAGCCTGCATAGCCCATAACCAGCTGGGATGTTCTTCCAGTGGGACCTATATTCCCATGTTGGCAAGGTTAGGAGCCTAGTCAGCATTATGTTCTTAAGGGCTTGTCTGCCCAAAGCCGCCTTGAGGTATGGTTGGCAAGAGGTGGTGGTGGTGATGTGGCAAGATCCACTATGGCCGGCATTTTTCCAAATTGTTCTATGTTCTGCTCCCTTGATGCGCGCTTGCCTTGAACATTTACAGTCCTTTTTAAGAAACCTGTTTTTATGAATGGGTCTGTTGTAACCTCTGAGGGCAGGTTCAATAAATCTCTTGTGCTGCTCAAACACTTTGATCAGCTGCTCTTTTTGTCCTGGAATATCATGTTCAGTGCACCTCTCAATGAATCTTGATCCCTTCTGGTCACATGATGGTCATACTTGATTAGATCGTTTTTCCATTCAATATCCATTTTAACAAGATTGAACTCTAGACAGATCAATGTGCGCCGCGTTGTATTTAGGATATTGTATACTTCCCTATATGCTACTGTGTAACAGCACTATAATGGCTCAATCAGTATCCCTGGGAAGGCCAGGCGTCCATACATTATCGTTGGCAGCAATTTCGCCCTCAGTACTCTTCGGATTCCCTCTGCCGAGTGGCTTTGTAACGTGTGATATAATTTGCCTAATGCATATGTTGTCTTTGCTGCTTTATCTGCCAGAGCCTTGGCCTGCAAGAACGATTTGACAGTATCTTACAACCAAACAACTAGGTAATTATATCTGCTGGTAGTATTTATCCTTAGCAGGCCCACTTGTCATTCCAGATGATATTTCTTAATCCTGTGACCAAATACAAGGACCTTGGTTTTTGCGGCATTTGCATGTAAGGCCTTCTTTGCATTATATAGATGAACTATATCCAGGGCCCTTTTTATCCCAATTAGAGTTTGGTCCAGTAGAACCAGGTCATCTGCATACTGCATAATGGGAAGTCTGGTGTGGCCTAACTTAGGCATGAAGATATTCCCTTTCAACAGTTCCATGCCTAAGTGTGCTGTATATAAGTTAAACAAGGTAGGTGCAATGATGCATCCTTGCTTTAACCCTTTGTTTGTGTGAATTTTTGCTGTGGCGTGATTTGGGGTGAAATTGGTCATGACCCAAGTGTCAGTGTACAGCACTGTAAAGGCTGCAAGGAGTTTCCTAGGTATTACCCACTTCATGAGTTTTGTCCAGATGATGTTTCGATCAATGCCATCAAATGCGGCTCTCTATTCAACAAAGCAAGCATAAAGTGGGGGCTTTGTTGTTTCAGTAACCTGGGCATCCAGGTAGGTGAGAGCAATAACGTTATCCATAGTAAAGGAGTTTGGCATGAACCCCATCTTACTGAGGTATAATGCTATTCTCACTGATCCAGGCCTCCAACTCATGTAAGAGCACTTTCGCAAAGGCCTTGCCATCTACATTCATTAGGGCTATTGGCCTTTAATTTTCTGGTCAGGTGTAGTCTCCCTTTTTATGTATTGGATGCAAGATGGAGCCTTTCAATCAAACCGGGATGGCTGAGAATAAGATCAGTGGCGGCTCCTCCGCTAAGGTGGAGGAGCGTCACCCCACTGCTCGCGGAGCAGTGTAAAAAAAATTAAATGATAATAAAAGAAGTTATTTCTGTTATCATTTATTTTTTTTCGGCCAGGTTTGGTGGGGCAGGGACTCCCGTGACATCCGCGACGAGGAGTAAATGATGCATCCAAAGTGCGCATGACTGTTTGGCCAGTCCTCTTGGGTCGGCCGAGCAGTCAAGCGCAGTTTGCATGTTCCCCACCAGGCTGCATAACACAGCCTGGTGGAGAACATGCCCAGCCTCCCATTCCCCATCTGAGTGCCGAGCCACAGTGCTCAGACCAATCACAACGCTGCATTGCAGCATTGTGATTGGCTTAGGGGAGAGAGCCTGTGTGCTTACTGGTTGCAGCAGAGCAGCAACAAGGGGCGATGGAGGAGAGACAGCTTAGGACTAGAGACGCAGCAAGGAGATAAGTGTTTTTTTTTTATTTTACAATCCCCACCCTCCCCTCTACTGAATAAGATTCATTCATAAAACAGACTGTGCATGTGAGATGCCCAAAATTCCCGGTCTTCCTTGAAGATGCTCCCAGGTAGGCTGTTTGGCCCAGGGGCCCCATCTTTCTGGATGACCTTCAAGAGACTATATGTCTCTTTTTCAGAGACTACCATTGGGATCTACTTCAAGCCTTCTAGGTTATTGTCAACTGTGTCCTTGATGGTATCGCTTGTTTTGTCAGGATCAACATATACTTTTTTTGCATGAGCCACCCATTCATTAGCAAGGACTGCATTGTCCTTGGTGGTTCTGTTGCCAGGCTATTGACATACCTCCAGAACTCCCTGGACGTACTGGGCACTACCAGGGAGTACATATATTTCCATTCCTCATCTATTTGTTTTTGTTTTAGCATCCAGATTGATTTTTTTTCGTTGTTTCCTGGCCTCCTTCCCCATACTTTCTGGGCACACATTCTTCTCTCTTCTGTGTAGGAGCTCAGCACGGCAGCACTTCCTTTTACGCTCTTTAAGTTTTTTTTGTCTCATGTACGCACTCTTTCCGAGTTGCTGTCTTATGTACTGTTAAGGCTTCGTAAAGCTGTTTAACTACTACAGCCCAGTGTTTCACAGATCCCATGGCCGTGAGAGTGTTTGCTAGTTTCCAGAGTGAGTATCTGGTCATACATGCAGGCCCCATTTGATTCTTTTAATTAGTGGGCAGACATTGATGATGAGTATTTGGGCTGCTGGGTTGTGTTCCCTGTGGGTCTTTGCTCTCATGTTAACCAAAATGGATATTGTATGATGGTCACTTTCCGTTCTGTATTGAACTTGACAACTTGCAAAACTATTTAGGAGCTTCTTACTCAGGAAGTAGTCCAATGTTGAGATGTTTTTATAGGTCGGCTTTGTTTTGCCCTCCACAGAGCCTTTATGGTTGGCTAAGCCCAGTCAAATTCGCTGATGCAGGCTTCCAGAATGCTTGGATTGCAATCCCCTCGACTTGTCTCAGGTTGGGACAAATCTTGAGTATTGAAGTCTCCAGCCACTATGCACTCATGTCCCCGGAGCTCATAAAAGAATGCTTTTATCAAGTCGGTGATCCTCAAGGCATTCGCTGTTTTCACATCACTATGTGGATTTATGTACAGGTTTACCACTCTAACCGTGATTGATATTTTATCCACTGTGATGTCATTTATCACAAGAACCTGTACATCATTTGCACAAGTGCACCCTTCCTTTACCTGCACCTGCAGATACAATTTCACATACACTGAGAGGCCACCCTTTGGTCTTCCAAACAGATTTTTCTTGTGAGCTGCGGTATGGATTGCCTGGAACCTTGGAACGGAACTAGGCATGGTTGACCATCTTTTCTGCAGACTTTGGATATCACCACTTTGAAGAAATTCCTTAGTGTTGTTGCTAGCTACTAAAGAGTTCAGTCCTGACACTTTCCAGTTTGTTTTCCTGATCATAGCTCTAAGGGCCTTCTCCTTTTTCCTGACAACACTAGGAATTTGGCAACCCCTTTGTATGAAGAGCTGCCAGTAGCTAGGCCCATTCAGGCAGCTCCGAGCATGCGCAAGCTGTTGGCTCTATAGTACAAGATCTCTCTCCTGGGTTACATGTCAGCTGGACTGTAATCTTATTTTTCCCAAAACTGGGATGTGGTTTGCGTTGTGCCTCTCGGAACACTACTTAATTCTGTTTGTTGCTCCAGGTAGGGTGATCTCTGTAGGAAAATCTGGGGGGTATTTTTCCATAGCAAAGCTGTTTATGAATATGCCTCATTCTATGAATTGCTCTTTTTCTGTTATGAGGTTTTGGGCGTTGGCCATATCTGACCATTCGGTCAATGTGGACTATCTGTGACTGATCCAGTGGTAGTTCTTCAATTTTACTGACATCAAATGTGCGGATGTAAGATAGGAAAGTGAAGGTATACTGTTTAGAAGGTGTTGGACCAGTTTAAGATGTCATATGACCCTCTTGTCATAAATTCTGGACAATGGTGTAAATGCCATCTGATGCTCCTCCCTTTCCCCGTAATCTTTGTGACATGGGGGGTGTCCATTCATGCTTTTGCTTTCATAGGGCCATAGGAAATGCTGACTGGAATACTGGGAAAATTGTAGGATCGTGGCCAGCCTGGTGATACCAATCCGTTGAGTATCTTTTCAGTCTGTTGGAACTAACTCCCTCTCAAATGCTGTTTGTTAGGAATCTGTAACATGGCTCTCCCGGTGTTCTTCGCGATATTCCATTTGTTGGTTTCTAACACCCTGGTGCCACTCCACCACCCTGATTGGGTTGCCCCATGGTGCGGCAACCTGGGGCCGTATTACGGTCAATGGGCGTTTTCATTGTTTGCGCCGGGCGCACCTTTAAACAGGTGCGCCAGGCGCAAACAGTGAAAATGCACCCTATTACCATGAATGCGGTGCCCCCAGGACAGTCGCAAACTCATGCTGCTCTTGGGGCAGTGCATTCCTGTGAAAAACAAAGCGGCTGCTTTACAGCCGCTCTGTGTTTTTTCACAGTGCAGGCGGCAACCCACCTGCACTTTTGAAGGGGATTAGAGATCCCCTTGCAGGCGGATGCAGTCAGTGACTGCACCCACCTGCAAGGGGATGTCTTGAGAGTCGATGAGACCCCCTTTCTTCCCTCCAGAGGGCTGCCATCAGGGGGTGCACTGACAGTGCCCCACCTTTTAGATGGTGCACTCTCAGTGCGCCTCCTGAGTGCTTCTTTGCCTTTGCGCCTGCATCTGTAATACGGGGTGGGCACAGTGGCAAAGGGATTCCCTCATTTGCATGAGGCACGCCCCCATGCAAATGAGGGGATGCCCCCTGCAGATAGCGGTATTACAGAAGGGGCCGCACAAGCATCTGCGGCCCCTTCTGAAATACCAAGTGCCCTGGGGGCGGCAAAGCGGGGGCACTTTATGTAATACGCCCCTCATTTTCCACTGGCCTGCTTGAGAATGATTGTGCTGTTGTATACGCAGCAGTCTGTTGAGACGTGTAAGTTGGTGCAGCAATATGCGAGCTTGATTGCTCTGTGAAGGTGCCTTGGATTCTGGAGTTCACAGCCTGTGAGTAGGTTATTTTCAGGGGGTTGTGTGCAACATGTTGTATTGTCTGGGTAGAACTTTCCTTTCTGCACCTTGAGTCCAGGTGCAAGATTGGACCTGGGCTAGCTGAAGTAGGTTCACTTTCTGCAATGCATGTAGGTTTTTATCTAGTGGAGGCTGTTTAGGTGATCTTTGTTTTGATTGACAGATTGGGCAATTCATCAGGCCCTCAGGGCTACTCTCATTCCTGTTCTCTCTCCCGTTCACTGGGGTGTTTGGTGCTGGAGGTTGGCTCAGTAGTCTTTTTTGCGCAGTGTGAGTGGACTTGTTTTTTCTTGTGCTGTTTTTCAGTGATTTCCATAGCTTTTTCTTTTGGCATTGAGTAAGTGGAGCCTGATTATTCGTGATCGCTACTGTAGTCTCTCTTGCCTGGTCACTCATTGAAGGTGCAGCTTCTGTGCTCATGGCGGGATTAGTGTTGTTGCCACCGGTGTTGCTAAGCCTCCCAGGGGCAGGGGGCCCCTGAGTAATCATGCCCATTTGCTCTATGGAGCCTGTTGTTCCACCGGTATCAGGAGATGCACTATCCTCTCTTGTCCCAGGTTCGTTCCAGTTAGGTAATTACCAGCTTTGTGTGTTGCTCATCTGAGTGTCTTTGCAATAACTTATTAAAGTCAATAATAGTTCCAGCAACGTGGTTCGCTTTTCGATTATGGTGTCCCTTGTATTGCTTACAGCAGGGTCCATGCCATTATGTTTTTTCGCCTAAAGGTCTACCTTGGAGTTAAGTATGTCCAGGCTCTTGTCAATGGTCAACACACTCTGTGACAACATGCACGTTAACTTTCACTTGAATTTCTAGTTTGTGGGAGTACTATGTGAGTGCCTTGTCCGCAGCAAGTAGGGATGAGTTTATGTTATTTATAATGAGAGCAGGACCACCACCGCTGTTGGAAGTAAAACTTGAGGCGTGGTCCCCTGAATGCTTCAACCTCTATTCTTGTTTGAGGCCTGTTACAAGGTGAACATATGGTCTCACTTTTCCTTCCATCTTGTCTTTACTTCCTCCTTTTGTGATTTTCGTGACCTGGTCGAAATCCGATCCACATGATCTTCTTCTGTGATTTAGAAGAGTTGTGGTAGGAAGGAAGGGTATCCAAATGATGACACTGACCTCTCTTGGTAGTTGATGGAAACCTGACAAGTTCGTAAAGGTCATTTATTTGATTTTATGTACTCTGGTATTTTGGGTGTTGGCACTGTTTGTGTTAATTAATAATTCAGTATTGACTCCTTTTTATAGACCACCAGATTCATTTGTTGTTGCTATTAGTTGTATTGGGGATTACATCTGTGGTTTGGTCTTTAAACTTTCCCTAGGACCCTTTCTCCTGTGGAGTTGTAGTTGAGAAACACTACTATCCCTGGTCTATGTTCCTGGACATGCCTGATCCCAAAATAGCAGAGCAAGAAGCCTTGTGACCCTCTTGTGCAGACAGGTGACTTGAGTACCACTGCCTGCCTTTGCATCTCTCCTGCTACCCAAAGCCAGCACCCACAGAACACTGTTGCATAGCCCCCACCCCAACAGGTGAAAGCACAGTGAATGACTGCCTGAATATGCACTGCTGAATGTGGGGGCTCTAAACACCGGCCACCTGAAGGGAATCTACCAGGCTAAAGAATATCCAGGGGCCTATATATATAATGCTGGTGTGAGCCTGGGATAGTCTATGTTTAAAATACACAATGTAGGTGTACCCTGTAGAGACTGAGCAGCTACCTAATGCCATCCTGGAGAATACCATGGATGGATGGAAAATTCCAAAATCTGGAATGTTGACAAGCACGCCGCGGCCCCTGCTCATTACTGGGGAAGCCGGATCGGTGGCCTGAGGGATTGTGACGACGGCTTGGTTGGCGCTTTGCGGCGAAGGTGAAGCGGAGGTGGTACCATTCCACCTGAGCTCTCGGAGATCTCCTGGCCTAACCGGACATCCCATTGTGCACCGCGTAGCAACAGCCTCCAACGCAACGCAAAGGGGCACAGCAAAATCACTTTCCTGCTGGTGCATGCCACTGGACCTATGCTATCAAAAAGACAACAATTAAACAGGGTCTCTAGCTATTTCTCACCTGCTGAAGCAAAGACAATAACCCTGGAACCGTCAGATAACAGCCCCATGTCGCTTACAAGGGATGACCTGCTGTCTTCCCTCTGGGATTTCAAAAGGAAGTTCGAGAAAAATTGAAAGCAGACCTAAGCTCCTCACTCGACACATTGAGGTGGGACCTCAATGTTAAGCTGGCTACACTGCAACAAGATGTGGATTTGGTTGGTGCCAGGGTGCTGAACCTGGAGACAAAGTCTATGGATTTAGATACCTGGACTGCCAGCTGGTAGAAACAACGCAAACATTGCGAGTGCAACTCCAAGCATCAATTTTGAAACAAAAAGATTTGGGCAACAGGTCACAACGCAATAACATATGAATTTGCGATCTGTCGGAGGGGGTGGAGGGCTCAGATGTGGAAGTCTTTGCCTTGGGCCTATTTGCGGAACTCCTGGGAGAGACAGCACTGAAAATAAAGCTGGACAGAGTCCACCATGTTGGTATAACATCATCGGGTGACAGAAAGCGACCTTAAGATGTCCTAGTGAAACTCCACTCCTTCATAACCAAAGAAGCTATTCTTAAAGGGCCCGTGGGGTGGAGACAATCGCCTTTCAGGGTGCAACATGTGCATTGTTCCAGGATGTCACCTCTGCCACACTGACCAGACGACAACAATTTAGGCAAGTGACAGACAAATTGAGATAAGACTGTATCAGATACTGATTGACAAACCCAATTGGCCTCGCCTTTGATCTATAGAATAAGCTGTGCCATGTGAAAGAACTTTCAGAGGCCATGGCACTTTTGGGCATTCCTGCTTCATAGGCACAGATGGACGATGGAGCCCTGGGAACTTCTCGAGAGCATGCTGACCGATCTTCGACTTTTGGCACCTGGCTCTCTCAACGTCGCCCATGCTATCACAAAAAACACTGACTCATGCTGCGGGGTTCTCAGGGCTCGGGTTGATCCCCTGGGACCCTGGTCCTCACAAGACATCGACAGCAGTAGATCATGGTGGACAAGACGGCCTCTGGCACATCTCCTGGTGAAGGGGAATCAGTAAGGCGGGAGAGCTGCTAAGGAGACCATCACGTGGGGGTGCCAACTACCTACCCCTTTTTGACTTTATATGTTTCAAAATGTTGCAATGCTCTTGTTGTCCTTTAATCATAGCTACTACCCTAACTACATGAGCTACATACTAAGATGCGTTAGCAGCTATAGGCCAATCTCCTAGTGAAATGCAGATACACATAGACATCTTTTTGAATTTTGGATCCCTTATCCCATTATTTCAGTTAAGGTTTATCACTGGTGGGGTCTGGGTATTACACAAGCAAGTTTTCTCGAACCATTTAGGGGAGCAAGACGGAGGCACTAGTCATCTCAGACAATGGTGTGGGAGGGGGAGGGGATCCAGCCGAGTTCCACAACCCGAGGGGGCAACTACCTCATGCCACTATCACAGGCCAGCCATGCGCATTCTGCGATTAGGATTTAGACCATGGTAATTGTGACACTCACCTGGAATATTAAGGGCTTGAACTCCTTTGCTAAGAGCCACAAATTACGGAAGTATTTACTCAATTAATACTATGATGTAGTGGCATTGCAGGAGACATATTTCAAGCGTGAAGAGGAGCACAAACAGAAATATAAACCATACCCAGAACAATTTAAATCCTCCTCTACCTCTAAACATAATGGTGCGGCGCTAATGTTTCACTCATCATTGAAACCTACGGGCCACAAAGCTGATAAGGAAGGGAGGGTTGTAATGATCAAGGGTCTTCTGCATTGTCGGATCACCACATTTGCTTCTCTTTATGCCCCCAATATAGACCAGGATCAGTTTCCTCACTCATTCTTGCAGAGGGAGAGATTGTCATGATGAGTGATTTCAACCTCACTTTCCACGCTAATATCAACATCCCCAAAGATTGGCCACAGGGAACTTCTGTAGCGCATTGAATCAAGCAATTCAGGCACTAGGACTGCTAGACACTTGGAGAGCACTTCATCCAGCCTCCCGTGACGACACCTTCTTCTCCCACTTTCATCGTACCTATTGCAGATTAGACTACACCTTCATTAGCCAATGAAGAGTGCAGGACCTACAGGCAGTGACAATCCATCACATCACTTTTTCAGATCATGCTCCGGTGTTTGTCACATTAGACTGGGGTAGCCACCACCACAGTATCGCAACTGTTTTTTTTTTAACTCCCTTCCCTGAGATTGCCTTTCCCGGGATGATTTACGAAAAGTTATTAGGGAATACTTTCTACTTAAAGCGCCGACTGACACGATACACATCCCAATACCTGGGATGCCTTTAAGGCGGTCCTGAGTGGGAAGTGTATCTCTCTGACAGCAGCGCTCAATAGGCAGAGGACAAAAGATCAACTGGTCCTTGAAACCGAACTGCATGCTCTTGAACAGATTCATAAAGAGAACCCAACACTACCTCCACAGTGTAAGGTCACAACACTGTGGGGCAAACTCAATGCCATCTACACCAACAGGGCAGAACTCACTCTACTTTGCTTAAACGTACATCCTATGAACAGGAAAATAAATTAGGGGCCCACTTGGTGAGACAGCTCTGGGTCAAAATGGAATGGGAGTACATAGGGGACATTAGGCGACCTTCCACTGACTTTATGAGCTCAGACACTGAGAAGGCCCACATATTTGGTAAATTTTACAAAGAATTATACACAGCTGAACATACACATGCTTGTCTCCAATCAGCATACCTTGATGCTGTGCGTGATGTGTGTGACCCCCTTACAAAAGGAAATGCTGGGAGAACGCATCAGTGAAGACAAAGTGCCATTGCTGATAGCAAACCTAAAACTCCATAAATCGCCAGGGCAGGATGGCCTCATAGCCCAGTTTTATAAAGCCTTCAGTTCTGACCTAATCCCTTACTTGACATCATTATTCAAGCATTTAGCTGCCTCAAGAATGATCACACCTTCTATTAAGTAGCACTAATCACAATTGTCCCTATGCCAGGGAAAGACCCCCACTCATGCTGTTCCTACAGGTCCATATCACTCCTAAAACTGGACACCAAGCTCTACTCCAGAATATTGGCCCCTAGACTAGACAGCCTGATGCCAGATTTGGTCCACCCTGACCAATCAGACTTCATCAAAGGGCAACAGACACAAGATAATTTGAGAAGGGTGATCCACCTGATAGAAAAAGCCCACAAAAAAGATACCCGCAGTCTTATTACATCTGGATGCCAAGAAGGCGTTCGATAGGGTAGATTGGTCCTTCTTATTCTACACACTTATGCACTGTGGCGTTTGTGGCCAATTTATAACAATGATACATGCTAACTATGTGATGCCTAAAGCTAGGGTTCTGGTGAGTGGTGTGGGGTCCAACCTCTTCCAGTTGGAGCCTGGGACATGACAGGGATGACCCTTGTCCTCACTAATATTTGCGCTAAGTATTGTGTCTTTTGCAACACGTATTAGAGCTGCACCCAACATCCAAGTGATATCATTTGGCTCCTGGAACATAAGATTTCCCTATTTTGCCGAAGATGTGCTTTTAACACTTACTAATCCGGGCCACTCATTAGTAGCGCTCCAGGGGGAGCTGCAGGGCATCGAAGACATAGTGGGGTTCAAAGTTTATTTGACTAAATCCTACATACTTAATTTGACACTACCTGCCATGGACATAGAGGCGCTAGTGACCACAACACCTTTCCTCTGGGCCAAAAAGGACAACACCTAATTGGGCATTAAGATAACACCACGTGGGGGGGGGGCGTGGCCAACCGCCAAGCATGGCGGACACGGACTAGCGGAGCTCCGGTCCGGGCCCAGATACTTCGGCAAAATACTGGCGAACTGCAGACAATCGAGCTGCCAAAGCAACGCACGACGAAACAGGGGAATTGAGGAGTGCAACGATGGGAAACAACCCTGTGTAGAAGGTCGGACAAGCGCGGATATGCTTGGGACCGTCGGGGAGAAGCGGTGAACGAAGGGACGCCTACGCACGACAACAACGAAGGGAGTGTAGGCGGGAACGCTATAATCCCTTGTGCCGCGCCGTGCCTGGGTTGTGCTGTGGGGGGGGGCACCAACGCGCCCTGTGGCGAACATTATCTGGGGGTGAATAAATCGCTGCCCGGGAGAGACCGCCAGGATTCCAAGATGGCGGGTGCTCCGACGGGAGTAACGCTGTAGACGGCACAAAGGCTGTGAGGCCCCAGACTGCTACCGCGACACCCTCTTCGCCCCCGAGACCGGACAACACGGATGGTAACATGCAGGATACCGGGATGCAAAGTGTAGGGGGAGAGGTGATACCCCCGACAGAACCGGACGGCCAAGCAGATAAGTTGGACTTGATCTTAAAAGAATTAAGAGAATCGAGGATTGCGATCGAAACGCAAATCGGTGCACTGACCACCAGCTTCACTCTGCTGAAAGCAGATCACACCAAATTGGCAGACAAGGTCAAAAATAACAAAGTTGCACTAGATGACCTGATACCACAACAAGCACAGCAATCCACCCAAATAGAGCAGCTTCAAAGACAATTGAAGGGCCTGCAAGAGAGGGTCGATGATGCGGAGGGAAGATCCCGCCGGAATAATGTCCGCATTTTAGGTATTCCGGAGAAGAGCGAGGGATCGGACCCTACCCAATTTGTTGAGAGGTGGCTAAAAGAACATGTCGCGAAAACGGGCCTCACAGAGCTATACAGCGTGGAACGAGCCCACAGGATTCCAACACGGCCTCCCCCATAGGGGGCACCACCAAGGCCCCTGATCGTGCGGATCCTAAATTACAAGGACCGGGATACAATACTGCGAGCGGCAAGAGAGAACGCTCCGATAACTTTTGAGAATAGGACCATCTCACTGTACCCGGACTTTACACTGGCAGTACAGAAAGCGAGGGCGACGTTCCAAGAGGCTAAAAGGAAACTACGGACACATGGTCTAAAATATGCACTGTTGTTCCCCGCCAGGCTTAAAATTATACATAATCACAAATCACTGTTCTTCGACAATCCAGAGGATGTGGCGGATTGGCTGGAAATTACTATGACACCAACTACAACACAAGACCCCCTGCGGGTGAGTAACCGGACGAATCCACGATCTCAGCGCACTAGGGGCCCCGGGAAAAGGAACAAATCACGGGCTAGAACTGACTTGAGTATGAGCCCATCCATGGAACAGGTTACGGAGAGCCAACACAATGCTTTGCTGACAGCAGCTGCACTGGCGGCGCATGATGCTACCTCCGTCGCAGAGACCGTGCAGTCCTCGGACGATGCCAGTGCGCACTCGGATTCTGGAAATAGTGTGGCACTATTCCCCACAGTCACCCCGCAGCTTGTCAATGACTACCTGGGCTGAAGTCGTAACACATGTCGGATGCGATGGCGTCATCCAAGGATGGCGTATGTAAAGCTATGTATGCAGAGGCAGGATTGTCTGTATGTTTATTGTATTCATGTGATAATTGGGCCGGGTTGGGGGCCGTGGTCGTTAATGAGAAGAAGCTGAATGCTACGCAGTAGGAGGCTGGCGGTGGCCACTCCCCCAAGGGCGAATGCATTATGTTATGTAGTACACGACTATATAGTTGTATTTAGTTGTTTGGTTTGGTCCTCTAGCGGTTGCTGTGGGAACCTAGTATTGGGAATGTTCCAAGGGGTTGCAGTCCTAGTAGAGTCAGATACACTAGGTAGTCGGCATACAAGGAGATGGCTACAGGCACAAGTGTTGAACGTCACGACCCATGGCGCGAACTAACACATATACGTACACCTCCTGGAATGTTAGAGGCCTAGGCTCTATATATAAACGGCACAGAATACTAGCACAATTGAACCGCAGGCAGGCACACATAGTGTTTTTGCAAGAATCTCATCTAACGCTAGCAGAAGCTACTAAGCTCCAGAAGAAATGGAAAGGTCAATTATTCTATACGTCTTACTCAGCCTTCGCCCGGGGAGCGGCAATCTGGATTAGGAACGGTACCCCGTTCAAACTCCTGGAGCATAAAATAGATTCAAATGGCAGATATGTACTGGTACACGGCCTGCTGGATGGAAAACACGTAGTGTTGGGTAGTGTGTATGCCCCGAATGTGGAGCAGGATAAGTTCCTCGACACCTTGAGTGCAGTGTTGACGGGATGGGAAGACTACCCTTGGGTGCTGGGTGGTGATTTTAATGCAGTAACAGATGTCGCACTGGATAGATCACATCCCCCGCTACAGGGGGTGGGGTGTAGGAAACAAGCAGAAGCTCTTGCACGTTGGGTGGAAGGATGGGCACTGAGTGATGTCTGGCGTACATTACACCCCACTGACCGGGAATACACTTTTTTCTCCCCACCGCATGGACTAGACACTCGAATAGATCGAATTTTATGCTCGCAGGCAGTACTAGTCAATGTTCGGGAGGTCACCCACTTAGGTAAAACTTTCTCCGATCATAATCCGGTGGAAGCTACAGTATCATGGGGGAAAATCCCGACGCCCATCCCAACTTGGAGGCTGCAAACCCAGATGCTGGATGACTTAGTGTTTCGGGAGGCACTGTCTACGGCAATAGGCGATTATTTTAGGGATAATGTAGGCACTGCCAGCTCACGACAGATCGAATGGGATGCCTTCAAATCTGTAATACGGGGAGTGGCAATTAGCACCCGGGTGGGGGTGAGGACCAGGGTACTGGAAAAGATCAAAGAGACCGAAAACACAATAGGACAATTGGAAAGAGAAGGGGTATCCCGGACCACACAACAAGAGGCATTACAAGAGGCGCGATTAACACATGCGGAACTACTGGAGGAACTCCGGGTGATCGATTATCGCTTACATACGCAGAAACAACATGCGGCGGCAGATAGGGCGGGGCCATTACTAGCGAGGATTATAAAGGAGGCGCCCTCGGCAACCCCCATATTAGAAGTTCTCACCGCAGGAGGCGCAACGCTGCAAACCCAATTGGAAATAAACATTGCTTTTAAGACGTATTACGAACAACTATATGCGGCACCCCTAGAGGTGGACGGGTAGGCCCTAGATTCCTTCTCCGACGGATTGCAGTTCCCACAGATACTAGATGATTACAAATTAGTACTAAAAGGTCCCATAACCAGTAGGGAAATAAAAATAGCAATTAAGGCACTCCCTAGAAATAAAACGCCAGGTAATGATGGGCTACCCGTGGAGTTCTATGCAATGTACTCTGATCTATTGGTTCCCCATTTACAAGGATTATACCAAACCTCCTTAGACGCGGGTCTACTCCCGACCACTACCTTACAGGCAACAGTGGTCTCACTCCCGAAACCAGGGAGAGATAGTACTGATATAACGGGGTACAGACCCCTTTCGCTCTTAAACACGGACTATAAAATTTTGAGTAAGATATTGGCACTTAGACTCATGCAGCTCACTCCACGACTGATCCATGCTGATCAGTGTGGATTTGTGCCGGGTCGGAGTACGGCCCTTAATATCAGGAGATTACATCAGATAATGTCATGTACACCAGAGGCGGATGCACTACGGGGATGTATATCATTGGATCTACGCCAGGCATTTGATTCCTTACAATGGCAATATATGATATACACATTAACCAGGTTTGGAATCCCGGAGGAATTTGTGCACTGGGTAAGGCTGCTATATACATGCCCCACAGCTAGAGCGCGAACGGGGGCCCACATATCGCAACAATACAACATAGAGAGGGGTACTAGGCAAGGATGCCCGCTTTCGCCGTTATTGTTTGTTTTAGCGGTGGAACCTCTGCTGCTTAAGCTTTGCGCGATGGCGGCCCATAAGGGGATAAAAATAGGCGCAGAGACACATATCATCTCCGCGTATGCGGATGACTTAATATTATATATCAATAATCTGGATAGCGACTGTGAGCCTATGCCATCCATCTTCGCGGAATTCCAGCACATATCAGGGCTCTCCATTAATGAGGATAAATCATATGTATTCTTCTTTACTGCTGCACCACGTGCTCCTTTGTGGCGTTTCGGGCGCTGGACATTTCAAACTGCAGCTGATACCTTTAAGTATTTCGGAATCCGAGTATACAGGGAGGCAGAAGATATATTGGAGGGCAACTTCTCCAGAGCTATTGCGGGGCTGAGGTCACAAATTAAATTTTGGTCGTCTCTGCCATTGTCAGTACCAGGGAGAGTGGCCATTGCCAAGATGGTAATGCTTCCCAGAATGCTGTATTATTTCACTAACATACCTATACTTCTCCCAACACGAATGTTCAAGCTACTGGACACATTATTGGTGGAACTAATATGGGGAGTGGGCCGGAGGCGGATAGGGCTCACCAAACTCCAGCTAGACACAAAAAATGGGGGGCTGGGAGTACCGGACATGCGAGCTTATTGCTATGCAGCCCAGCTGCAGTGGTTGGCTTACTGGCTGGCGGGTCGTAATCTGCATGAGATTCCTATGTCACGACAGGCATGGGAACGGGGAGAACTGCATACACTATTGTTACCAAATAGCAGGGTTCCCTCGACGGTGGCACCGCTGCTGCGGACGGCGCTGGGGTATTGGAAGAGATCACTGCGTTACACAAAAGCACTTACACCTTATGCCCCCAACATTCCCCTGCTTGGGCTCCCAATCTCGACAGGGAAAGTATCGCTGGGACAAGTGGCTGCTTGGTCGGAGGCGGGGGTGCACACGGTGGGCGATTTCTTTACAGATAGTATGCTGATGAACCACGAAGCTTTTGTGAGAGTCAATGGAGTCCCGGATACATTGTTTCTGCTTCATGCGCACTTTACTCACTACATTCGAGTTGTCTGGGCCCCAGAGGGGACGGAACCAACAACACATGAGCTCACACACATGCAATATTTAATGGGAAAAGGGAGCCACTTGACAAAATGGCTATATAAGGGGATCCGCACGCACGTGTCAATACCGCTGCAGACCACACGAGATAAATGGACTAGGGATCTAGGTCGGGTACTAAATGACAAAGAATGGGGAGTGCTGTTGGAATATCCAAAGAAAGTCTCCAGGAATCCCAAATTTAAGCTGATACAACTCATGATCCTTCACTGCGCATACTTGACCCCACACAAATTAAATTTAATGTTTCCAAATACAGCAGATGTGTGTCCACGTTGCCAGTCCCCGAATGCTGCCCTGCTGCACATGCTGTGGGAGTGCCCGAGATTGTCATGCTACTGGTCCACAATACACGAGACACTGGGTCAGATTGCACCAGGGAGACGGATTGATACACTGGAATGCTGCTTGTTGGGACTGGGATTGAAGGGCAAGAAAGGTAACCCAACGGGTAGGTTCCTGAGTCTGGCACTGATCCTCGCTAAAAGAAATATTACTATGAAGTGGAAGTCTGCTAAAACGCCGTCAGTATTAGATTGGTATAATGAAGTAATTAGATGGGGGAGAGCAGAAAGGGCAGAAATTAAGCAAGAGGAATTACGAGGGTTGCGTAAGACATCTATCTCATTAGAATGGCATATGTTACTAGAAGAATTTGTGGCCCTAGACCTACAGATAGGGTAAACTCAGAGATATTTGATTGCTAGAAGCCTTTATAAACACGGTGCGCAGGAGATAAGGGGAACGGTACGTACGGATCACCATGTACCAATATATGGGATGTGATGGAATAGAAATGGGAAACGATATATTGTAATGCTGACAAATAAACAAAGATATGAATGGCTAATGACATTGGGACTGCAAGGGGGGGTGGGGGCGGGATGCGGGTTATAATCGGAGTTCTTCATTGCAGAAATAATATACGTATTATATTGTCATTGATTATTGAATTTTATGTTTTTGAAACTCAATAAAAACATGTAAAAAAAAAAAAAAAAAAAAGATAACACCACATGTTGCTGAGCTCTACCGATCAAACTTCCCACCCCTCTTATCACAACTAAGGACAGATCTTAAAAGATGGGCCCAATGTATCTTTCTTGGTTGGGCAGGATACATGCTGTAAAAATGTCAGTGCTTCCTAGGGTGCTATACCTTTTTGAAATTCTCCCTATAGATCTAGACAGAGACTTCTTCCCAGCATTGCATACTCTGATTACACGCTTCATCTGGCAGAATAGTAGAGTTTGTCTTCCATTCAAGGTATTATGACTGCCAAAGGAATCAGGTGGTCTTGCTCTCCTGGATTTCTCTCTCCACCACAAGGCTGCACAATAATGTGTTATCACCTAATGTTAACTCTGTGAATCAGATAAACATTGGCTCCACAAGGACAGAGCGATCATGGGGAGGGTGATTTGAAATGTGCTCTGGAAGTCGAAATCAGAATGGCCCCCCCAACGCTTATCTTAGCACATGAACCAGAACACTGTTAATATATGGGACGAGGTGACTAAAACACCAGGGTGGACTACATTTCCCTCGTTTTACACACCGCTAAACTACAATCCAGCATTCCCTCCAGCTCTCATGTCTGGTCCCTTCGACGCCTGGATGGAAGGGGGCTGCTTTACATTATCTGACCTTTTCACAATTGGGATATCCTGAATTTTGACCACTGCCAAAGAAATTTTAATCTTGCCCCCACAGAATACTACCATTACACACAGCTGAGACACTGGGCATTACAACCCGAAGTTCAACTGACTGTCACCAGAGACCCAACAGCCATTGAACAATTTGCTCACTTAGCAGGTACCTCCCGAGGGACCATCTCCTTCCTTTACTCCTTGCTACTCACTGCACTTAGTTCCTCAAAGCCATGGTACATAATATTCTGGGAGCAAATTCTAGGGACCGCCATTCCTGATGGAAAATGGCGCACACTAGAAAAAGATATTTTGAAACAAAATCTTCGTTAGACATGAGGGAATCCCACTATAAAATACTATTTGACTGATACTTATACCCCACTAAACTGAACAACATTTTCCCTGTGACCTCTGATTTATGCTGGAGGGGATGTGGTCTTCTGGGAGATTTTTGCCACATCTGGTGGGATTGCTCACATATCAGACCATTCTGGAATGAAATATTGGCCCAAATTAAAGACGTAGTGGGCTTCCCGATACCGGACACAATAGAGGTTACACTCCTGGGATTAAGGGATGATACCCTCAAGAGACAGATGCACAACGACAAAGCCATCATGTGCATATGCCTAGGTGCTGCGAAAATGGTTATTGTGGCAGGATGGAAAAAGACAGAAGCTCCGGCGATCACGCAATGGAATGCCCGCCTTTGGTGAGCTCTCACGATGGAGAGGATGTCTGAAATATTCTAAGTTCTCATGAGACCCATTGGTGTTGTATCTGTCCAAGGGCCTACCACTGTCAGTCTGCCGTACACGTATGAGGAAGCTGCATCTTTTTCAATTCTAGTCCAAAAGTGGACTCTGTCCTTTTCCCTCCCCTGACACTTCCACTACCTCTGGCACTCACACTATGGCTACACCAGCTACCATAGCTTCTTGCCTGCATATAAAGTTACACGATCAAACATTCAAACACACTAGACCCCACCGATTTTTGTTTTGTGACTAGTTATTGTTTGCACTGTATGTTTTGCCCATGTACAAACTTAGGCTTGACACAGATTTTATCAATGTGTTACAAAGTGTGGTTTTTCAAGGTGCTGCTGATTACAATATGGGGTTATCACAGTTGCTGATGTTTGTTTGATGTATTACCATCTACCTAAGAATTAATAAATACAATTTTGACAAAAAAATAAGAATGCCCACAGCCCTACGCTGCATATTGTATGTAGGAGTCACCCCTGCCCATTCAGGTCAGCCTATATTTTGCTCCAGGGAGGCATTTAACATCCCTTTCAAACCTGATTAAAGCTAATCACTGAATGGGAGAAACTGGATAGCCAATAGAAATTAACGTCCAGGAACTCCAAGCAAGGAAAGGTAACTTTTTAAAAGTTGCTTTTCCTTAAAATGTACTGCAAATCTATCTTTGCCATTTAATTGGATTTTTATTAGCTATTAAAAATAGTTGTTTCATTAATTTTCTAGCTGGCACCATTCCCAAAATACAGTATTAATATTTTAATCTGTACTCTGGTTTGCTACTTAGGACAGCTAGAGTTATATAGCAATGGGGTAACCCGAAGGACCACTGGACCCGGGTAACTGATAGTACAAAAATATAAAGTCACAGTGGAAAACAATTACATATAAAACATGAACAGATCATTACTATTTTGATCAAAATTAGACTCCACCGACTTAGTCATTTGCCATGATTGGTTGTGATTTAATTTCATCACAGTGTTGGATTGTATCCAAACAATACATCACAATGTATTTCAAAATTAGAACATTTTTAGAAAGCGGTGCCGGGGGGGAAGGGTAGTGAGTGCATGAGGAGAATTGTGGAAGTGATGTGCAAAAGAGGAAGGTAGTGTGCATATATACATCAACAACCAGTATTTACAACCTTTCCAGCCAGATGTCTGGCATATACATAAATGCTAAATCATAACATAATAAACAAGATGCAGATAGTAAATCTCTGTCATCTATGTCTGAACACAAGAAGAAAACAATGTCGGCGTTTCGACCCCTAAGTAAAACAGCAAAACTTCAGACTTGAGAGTGGGGTCTTCATCAGGACTGGGTTGAGGGAGGTTAAAAGGCACCAAAGGGGTCAGCAAGAAAACTTCAGGCTGAAAAGTCGATCAATGGGCCTTGTAGGCTCTCAGAGAGTTCACGTTTGTGTCTTGATTAACGAAAGTTTGTTGAGGTTGGTCAGTAACCTCTAACTGTGGCTGCCGAAGAGGTTCACAAGTTCAGCTAACGCTAATCAAGACACAAACGTAAACTCTCTGAGAGCCTACAAGGCCCATTGATCGACTTTTCAGCCTGAAGTTTTCTTGCTGACCCCTTTGGTGCCTTTTAACCTCCCTCAACCCGGTCCTGATGAATACCCCACTCTCAAGTCTGAAGTTTTGCTGTTTTACTTAGGGGTCAAAACGTCGACATTGTTTTCTTCTTGTGTTCAGACATAGATGACAGAGATTTACTATCTGCATCTTGTTTATTATGTTATGATTTAGCATTTATGTATATGCCAGACATCTGGCTGGAAAGGTTGTAAATACTGGTTGTTGATGTATATATGCACACTACCTTCCTCTTTGCACATCACTTCCACAATTCTCCTCATGCACTCACTACCCTCCCCCGGCACCGCTTTCTAAAAATGTTCTAATTTTGAAATACATTGTGATGTATTGTTTGGATACAATCCAACACTGTGATGAAATTAAATCACAACCAATCATGGCAAATGACTAAGTCGGTGGTGTCTAATTTTGATCAAAATAGTAATGATCTGTTCATGTTTTATATGTAATTGTTTTCCACTGTGACTTTATCTTTTTGTACTTAGGACAGCTAGGCCTGCCACAGTGAATATAGCTTTTGAATACTAGTCACTGTAAGCACATGTTAATATTATATTTCTACATGTCGTACTTTTAAATAACATGCGTCCAGTCTTGCAGGTTGTAAGACTTACATATGGGTGACTTATTATTATTTAAAAGGGAGGTATTGACCTGTCAAAAGGGTTTATTTTGACTGGCTGAATTGCAGTTTTTACACTGCTACAGTCAGGATACAATGGTAGGCCTGAAGCCATGTATGCACTTCCACTAAAGTGGATGGCACAATAGGTGCTGCAGTACACTAGTGGCATTTAACTTCAAGGCCCTATATACATCCTGGACTATATACTGGGGACTTATAGGCAATTTAAATATACCAATAAAGACTATTTCTATTTGCCCATGTTAAAAGGGGGAAGCACATGCACTTTACTGCTGGGTAGCAGGGGTAAAGTACACTAAGTTCTTAAATCCAGCAAAACAGGAAGGGCAAAAATCTGGGGGATATCACGCAAAGGGTGGTCATTTCCTACAGGAAGCATACTTATTGCTAAAATGGAGCAGTTTAGGGAGGGCTAAGGAGGTGTTTAGGAAGGGTTAATGAGGGGTTTAGAAAGGGACATTAATCCATCTACAAAAGAGTTAGTCAATTTCTATACGCAAACTGTACTTCTAACATTTCTACAGCCAAAAATGACCCAAAACAGTAGTAAGTGCACTCCATCTCAGAGCTGGAGTAATTCCAGCACTACACATGGCCAACCACTGGTACTGATAAGCATGCCTTTAGAAAATAGTGGTGGAAGGGACTTAAAATAGAACCCCATAAAATGAATGTTATAATAAATGATTTAAGCTAGATAAAATATAAATGCATTTAATTAAATGTAAAAACAATTTCTAAAAAGTAAAGCATATTCATTATTTTATTTTGAAAAATTGTAATAACATTTTTAATATAAAAATCATTGTTACATTAATTTCTGATAACATATATTGATATCACTAGTAACTAATTATATACATCACTTTTGATAATTAATAATACATAATAAAAAATATAAAGTTTTTACTTTAGGCGTTTCTTTAATTTAAACTTCAGAGAAATATTTTTTATTTTTTTAAATATATTAAACAAAATAACATTTTAACTTTAAATAAAGTTAATAGTGCTTCAGCATCTTACAGTGTTCTACATTGTAATACATATATAGAATTAATTTACATTAGTATTTAACATACATTTTATTTCCAATTTCTGTAAAGATCAATAAAATTTTTTCACTTTTCCCTATACTCTACAATAGGGAGATCTGCGTAACTGGGCACTTACTACCGCTCCGTTTTGGCTATAGTAACATAAACTCAGAAATTTGGCTCCACCTCCTATTTCAGGGGGTGGAGACATGTAAGTCTACACTTTTGAGTAACTTTACCCTTGTAAATTGTGTAAAGCTGAAGGTGGTAAAGTTACTCGTAAGTGTAAAAGGAAACTTGCATGTGTAAATTACTCACCAGTGTGAGTTACCTTTTTGAATTGCCCATTTAGTGTTCTATAAACAAAATCAGCAACAATCTTACTGGCACTTTTAATCATTCTCCCTTTCAATATGACGATGAACGGTGGAAGATGTTGGTGGACAGGTGGCTAAATCCTAGAATGCTCTACCTGCACACATTCAGATGATTTTAAATATTTGATGCACATAAAAAGTCTCTTCTTC
This sequence comes from Calotriton arnoldi, assembly GCA_963921515.1. NCBI lineage: Eukaryota > Metazoa > Chordata > Amphibia > Caudata > Salamandridae > Calotriton > Calotriton arnoldi. The sequence goes on along the minus strand of CAWUFW010002723.1, from coordinate 1,481,873 downwards.
TAGACAAGCATTTGTATAACACTAATTCCACAGTGAAGTATGTGCTATTTTAATGCAACCAGTCATTTCATCAGTTAGTCAGTCAGTTACTTTTTGCATTTCTCAGTAACAAACCACTTTTAGAACATTGGCATTTTGTTGTCTTAGCCATTTGATGCCTGCAGCCTGTTTCTGGGTCACATTACTGGGCGTAGTTGACAGTTGGGCTTTATGTATTCCACCTTGAAGGCCACACAAAATAGGAAGCTTAGGTGTGTCTGGATGGGCCATCACTAGTAAGATGGGAAGGAGGAGCTGGGACCAGCCCCAAGTACCTTTGAATAGGTTGTGTCCTGTCTCCGCACAAAGGGCTGCATACCCCCAGTATTTAGTCTGGAGCCAGTGCCAGGAAGGCAGGGCACCTGTGCACTTCAAAGGTATGCCTTTAGAAGCTTCTCCCCACTTCAAAAGCACAACTGGGTATAAATACTGGACCTCAGACACCATCTCTTCAGCACACTTTTGGACCTGTGCATACTCTGTCATGAAGAAGGACTTCTGTGCTGCTGAAAGGACTGCAACTCTGCTGGACTGCTGCTCTGAAGGACTGCTGCTCTTCTGTGCTAATCTGCTGCCTGCTGCCCTCTTGTTTGGGTAAGAAATCCTGGACCTGCATCTCTTCAACCCAGAATCCAGAGCGACTCTAAGGGCTAGTTGGCTGGCCTCTTGATCTGAATCCTCAGACACAACAGGCTTCCAACAACCTTGCACCCGCTCTCTGCTATCTGGCAGTCTACTCTGCAAGTGGTTACACCCCAGTCCTGGACACATTGTAGTGGGCTTAAGGTGCTCTGCCAGCCTCTGTGGATCCAGCGGAATTGACAAATCTCATCTGCTGCGTGGCGTGAATTAGAGTAGAACTGAAGGATTGCCACTGCTGTGTGCATTGAACCCGTTGTAAAGACATGCATCGCTGCCACAGCCCATCGGAATCACTACTGAACAATGCATTTTTGGCACAGGCCCTCGCATCCCTTGTCAATGGCAGCCTTAATGACGGACTCCACATCGCAGCCTCACCGCTCTTCGGAACCGACGCATTGCCCTGAGTGCACGCAGCATCCTCACTGCTGGTCTTTGTTTTGCAAGCCCCGTCGATGGGATCCTAAACAATGACGCAGGAGGCCCTTGCATCGCAGCCTTGCCGCATCTCAGAACCAATACATCGCTTTGACTGCGCAATACATACTTGACATGTCTTCGCAACGCTCTGCAAACTAGGATTTAAGGTATTCTGTTCGGCAGACCTAACTGAGCCCCTGTAACCAGCCTGTGCTCCATCGCATTTGGTCTGAACCTGTGACTTTGTCCCAGTCCGGTGCTATCACATAGCCACAGTTGTCGCGCTGTGCTTTTTGGCGCTATTTTCGCTGCTTTCTTTAAAATTGAATATCTCCAGTTCTACTAATTTTTTGTTGTTGTTTTGATCTTGTTTTATTTATTAAATAAAGCTCTAGCTTTCTAACTTGGTGTTTGAAGTGTTGCACAAATACTTTTACACATTGCCTCTAAGTTACGCCTGAATGCTATGTGGCAAGCTATCAGAGGGTTGAGCACAGGTTAATTTGGCGTTGACTTCTGCCTTCTCCTGACAAGGATCGTGTTTCTGCTCACACCCCATTCGAACAACAACTCAATTTCTTACAGGTAAGGAGCTTTAGCCTCTGCCGACCCCCAGCCTTTGCTCATCCCTGCAAGAGATGTGAAATTCCTCCCAGGAGCACACAATCAGTTGACTTGAATGAGCCAAGATGACTCCTCTGAGCTCAATAAAATATGCAGGGTGTGGAATGTGGATATTCTTTTAACACCAAAGTATCAAATCCTGCCTGGAAGGTCTATTGAGCCAAATGTTGCACTGTAATGTGCTTGAAAGGAAGAGAACAGGATGCCAGGAAAAATCTTGCAGATCCCCTGTCTAGTTGCTGAAGGACCCTGCTTTTGCCCTACCAAACGTCTGTCAGTGAGTTTGTTGTGGGTACGGTGCCTGTTTAAAACTGGATGTTGGTATTAGCTGTGGGTGGACACTCATGATTACCATGATCCACTCTTCTACATTCCCCCAGCTTTCACATTTGTTTAGTATGGCTTCGACCATCTTGGCACTGTCTGCCACATTGTATTTTAGGCCTCTTTGCATTAAGGCAACCAAGGAATACTGCAAAAGTGAGTAAGCCAGGGCCTGAAAACCATTACTCCATTGGTCACAGAGGAACCAGGAATGTCTTATGTTGTCACCCACTCACAGGGTGATGAACCATCCAAAGATGGACCCTCACCCAGCCTTCCTCTGAATACTGCTGGACTTGCGAAAGCATATCAGGCTGACTAAATCTACTGCTTGTGGAATCGATGACCTCTGAGAAGGACCTGAGGAGGTTGGACTCCTTCCACTGGAAATCCAAGTACATAAAGATCTCCAGGGATCATAAAGCTGATCCCCTGGGTGGCTCTAGGAACACAATAAAAGCTGAAGAGGACATTCCTGTGAAGAATCCCAGCAACTGGCAATTGGACCTCATCTGCCACATTATTAATGGTAAGATTTTTCCAGCTGAAAATTGCATGAGACTTTGGCTGCAGGAGCAGCCAAGTCTCTTGCAACTTTGTTTTTGACATGGGGAAGAATGCAATGCATCCTTCCCTCTTCTACCCCACCACCGTACCTTACCCTCATCTCATGGTATTTGGACATAACATCGGTTCATTAGTATCAAACTACACAAACATCAAGTTTTTATATCAGGACACATTAATAGTATGCTTTCATAGTAGTGAATTAAAAAAATATTTATATAATATAAAATATATATATTTAATAATAGTGGTATGTTATAAATATATATGTATATATAAACATACACAGAAATATGTTTTTATGTGTGCATGTTTATATAAGCATATATTTATATTTAATATTAAATGTTACTTACATGTATTTAATATGCACTATATTAAAGTTATATATTAAAAGGTTTAAGATTTACTATTTTAAACTGTGTATTTATTGAAAAACAATATTTTAATCTTATTTTTAATGATATTAGTGTGAAACGAAATTATATTTTTTATTACTTTTTACTTACCTTTATAAGTATAGGGAAACGATATCTGTGTCAACAATATATTTTTTTTCCTTAAAACATTTTTTTACTGCATTTTGTTTTCCCAAAGAACAAAACACAGAGAGGTTACAGTACAATTGAATAAACTGGCAGAGTTGTAACGGCATTTTGATAGTAGGTCTATGAATATATCTGTACCTGAGCATAAGATCAGAGAGCGAAAAAAATGAGTAAAATTTAGTACCTCACATAACACAATACCTGTACAAGAGAAAGGTGAAAGATCGTGGGGGGGGGATAAAGAGAGAAGAGAAGAAGAAGAAAGCGTAGAAATATGATTATTGACTATCGGGATTGTATGAGGATTGTACAAAGAAGTATCCTCATATACTTTAGGGCAGGTTAATCTTTTGCAGATATGAGCCTAGTTTGGACCATAAAAGATGAGAAGACTTTCTGTTAAAAGATTGAGTATGTATAAGGTTATCAGCACTCCTGGAAAAACATACCCACGCCCACCACTTGTGATAAAATATGTTCTTATAATTTTTTCAGTTAGCAAGGATCATTTTAATATCCATTACACGCAAAATATCAGTGAGGAAATAGTCCCAAGCTGAGTGAGTTTAGTGTATTCAAGTTTGAAGTTGCGTGTATACCAACGGAAATTATGGTATGTGATAATGAAATTTGTTTGTTGAATATGTTTGAGATTGTCACTTAAATAGATAGCCAGAAGGGAGTAATGTGTTTGCAGTTAAATAGCAAGTGTTATAGATCAACTGAGGGGTGCTGGCAATGCCAACAGACAGCTGAAGAGAGGAGACCATATTTATACAACTGTTCCGGAGTCCAGAATGCCCTATATGTTGTCCACAGTTTGCATTGTAAGATGAGAGGTGAAACTTTATGCGTTAGCATATATTTCGAAATATCAGGCCATTGAAATGGTAGTATGGGGGATTACACTTAGGGCCTGATTGCGAGTTTGGCGGTCTGACTGCCTGAATGCCACTACCTCTAGACGACCGTAGTGTCGTCAGTCTTCCAACCGACGTATTGCGAGTTGACCACGGTGCCCGAGGTGTGGCTGTGGCAGTCTTGCTACAGTGGGGAATGGCTTTCCATATATATCAATGCCTGTGTGAGCACTACGACTATATATGCATGATAACTGTGGAAAAATACCACCTACCCATTGCCGGACTCCGGCCCATATGTGAGTGGTCCAGGCAATGTGTATATGGTACAAAAAGGACTTGTCTGTAGATCGCCACAAACAGGGTCGTATTCCTCGGGGTGAAGATGCTGCTGTGAAAGGGGGGTCTGGAGAGAGAAATCCACATTAAACTCAGTTTGGAAGAGCAGAAAAGGGGTGAGCATGCACCCCAAATCCTTTGTTTCCACCGACCTGAAGACGGTGGTCTAACCGCCGCAGTCGGCTTGTCGGAAAGCTAACTTGTAATACGGACGGTGATGAGACTCCTCAGCACCGCCCAATGACAGCTGCTTTTCCACAACCGCGACCCCGGCAGTCGGCGGTGTGCTGGCGGTGTCAACGGTCCAACCACAGTCTTTGAAGGCAATCCAACAATCTCGTAATACGGCGGTCAGACCACCGAGCTCTCAGTGGTCGAACCGCAACTGTGGATTCTGCGGTTCATGGACCGCCAAACTCCTAATGGGGCCCTTAATGCATAATGATTCTCATGTTTTTTGGATCTCATCCATAACAATAGGAGAGGCTTTATTAAGTATCTTATAGATTACGGAGACTTTATGACTTTTAGATATTAGGGTATGGAGGAAGCTGAGACAGTCTGCTTTTTGTGGTTTCCTAAAACTTCTAAGAGCAACTTTGAGTGACAGGAAATTATAAAAATCAATTGGTTGGAGAACAAATTTAGCTGTTAATGTTGCAAAGGGTGGGGGGGAGTGGCTTCACGCCAATAGAGGATGGCCGCTTGCTGAGGGAGCTCCATAGCGGCTCGGCCGGGACGTCAGCTTTTCCTGCAGACCTTCGCCGCCTCACCGCACAATGATGAAATCCTTCGTGCTCTGACAGACTCTGGAAGTCCTTTTTCATCTTTTCCATTTCTGGTAAGCGTTCCTTTCTCTCGACTGTGGTTGGCGCATCTCCCTTCACAGGACTCATGCCCGCAATTTTGTTTTTTCCTACATTGCTGCGCACTTCATGAAGTGACAGGAACAATTGAAAATATTCCACTACCATTAACCAATAATGAACAACTATTCATTAATTAGTTGTGTAATGACAGAGAGCAAGGAAAATGAATTGTTTCTAAAAAGGGAACCCTCCACCTACTTTTGGATTGCCTAAATTGTGCGCAATGTTGAAATGAAAGATGTACAGTAAAAAGTCATACTACAATGAATTTTAATTTCAATTTGGCAGACAGAGAAAACGAGAATTGGTCGTTTGGAAGGTTCCATTTTGCTGTAGACGACGCGTTTTTCCCCTCAGAGGTTTTAACGCCCGTCATTATGGTCTTTATGGTCTCATGTCAAAATAGGAATGGAATATGAATGATTTCATTTTGAATTTATACGTACAAACTATTTCGCTGGTCTTACCGTCCTTAATTTCAAGGGGGTTCTTTCTAATACTTTAACAGCAGTTTCTTTTGGCTGCTAAGAAAGGTACATCATCTTTGTGTTCCTATACTGAGACTGTGCTTTTACATCATATTTCGCACTCTCCTATCTCTGTACTTTTGCTATTGTCAAAACCTGCTCAGAATTTTATGGGGAGAACGAAATCTACACGCCGTGTTACTGGTTCTTCCTCACCAGTTTCTTCTTTGGCAGACCACATCGCTTATCCTGTTCTTTCAGCGAATATGGATAACTCTGAAGGCAATATACCACTTTCCAATATGGGGACATTGGGAGCATCATCCAGTATTCCGCTTTCCACCAATAAACTTACTCCTAAATTGACCCCTTCATCTACACTATCGTCTGGAAAACATGTAAAAAAAGATCCTCCTTCACCCGTTACATCTCCCCCACCAATTGCTATAGATGTGCTTCTTGAAGAGATACGTGCTCTTAGGCCATACATGGTGGAAACGAATAAATGACTTCAAGCTTTGGAGGACAAGTGGTCTACTATGAAAAATAGGGTTGTGCAGATTGAACAGCAAGTGGACTCTGTTCAGGTTGTGGCGAATCAAGTTCCCTCAATCAAATCCGAAATTTCATTACTCAAAAAGCAGGTGGAAAATCTTGAGAACCGCAACAGACGTAATAACTTGCGCATATATGGTCTGGCAGAAGGCTTGGAAGGCTCGGACCCCATCTCATTCTTTAAATCATTCCTTCCACAAGTTTTTGATATTTCTAGCTCTCCTGTCTTGAACATTCAAAGAGCACATCGTTTAGGTCGCAGCCCAACTATGGCGACTACTTCAGTCAAACCTAGAGGAGTCATCATATACTTCTTGGAATGTACAGATTTATTGAAGATCTTGCAAGCAGCTAAACTCAAGGGCCGTATCTCATGGCAAGGCTCTAATCTCTTTTTTGCTCAAGATTATGCCAAACAAACAGAAGATCAAAGAAAGAAATTCCTGGATATGAGACCAGCACTCCGTACTGTCAATGCCAACTGTGGTCTCTTCCATCCTTGTCTTTTCAAAGTTACATATAAAAATAAAACCTCGAACTATGAGGATCCTGCTTTACTACAACGGTTCTTAGATCAGTGCAGAGAAGAAGATATGGATGTGTCCAGACTTGCTACTGTTTAATTCTGTGATGTCAATGGTTTAATATGCTCTGTCTTCCAGAGATTGTTGTTCATTCTCGTTTAGTTTAAGTTTTTTCTCATTTCCCTATGTGATACTCACCTGTAATGTTTTTCTCTTCTGTTAGGTGCTGATTTTCCTTCATACATGATTTCTGTTTTCCACGGTCTGCTTGGAAGCTGTCCTCCCTTCCCGGTCCGCCCGGAATTGCCTGATTAGTTGTGCCATTTGCCTCATGTGGCTTCACCACCCTCATCTTGTTTATATTTTTTGTAGTCGGTTATTATGTTTTCGAAATTTATGGTGTATGTTTCTTCCTTGTTGTACTTGTTTCTTCTCCTTTGTTCCAACTTTTCTGTCTTTTTTCAGATACTCTTTCCCCTTCACCAATGACTTTTCCTTTTTCCTCTTCTCTCTTAACACTTTCTCCTTCTTTTCTACTTCTACCCTTCTTGTTATTTTTTCCATTTCCATAGCTACTTATTTCTTTTTCTATGCTACTCAACTTTGCTGGTACGGCTTTACAAATTCTTTGTTAAATATTATTACTGTTTATTTTTAGCTGTTAATTTTTAGCTGGTATAATTATTGCTATATAATGCTTATATCTCCTAACCCTGGGCGGAGTTCGTGGATTTGTACTACGCAGAACACCGCGAAGTGCAAAAAAAACTTTGCCGCACTACGCGGAGCTCCGCAAGCGGCGTAGTACGATAGAAAAATGCTGTTTGCGGTGATTGCACAGTGCCGGATGCTTGTCCGCACTGTGCAATCATCGCAAACGGCACCATGCACAGCGCAAGCGGTCCCTGCTTTCCTTTTCTGCCGCTCGAATAGATTTTCACTTGAGCGGCAGCTTTCTCAACGCGAACGGGCTGTTTCTCAACGCGAGCGGTCGCGAGCATACGCGACCACTCGCAATGAGAAACCTGACCACCCCCCCCTCTGCGTTGAGAAATCTCGCCAGGAGGTTGATTTTCCACGCTCGCCAACTTGATGTTGGCCATCGCATATGCGGAAAAATCTCACCGGGAGGTTGATTTTCCTCTCTCGCGGTCGCCAACTTGACATTGACGAACGCGAGCGAGGCAAAAAACTCCGCTCCGCGGGGCGGAGTTTTTCGGAACTCCGCGATCTCCGTGTAACGCGGAGTGCGGAAAACTCTGCAAACTCCACGAGCGGAGCGGAGTTCACCGCCCAGGGTTAATATCTCCTTGACTGTTATAAATGGCTCTAAAGGTTGTTTCATGGAATGTTAAAGGTTTGGGTTCTCCTATAAAACGTCAAAGTGTACTATCGCATTTATCTAATCTAAAATGTGACATAGCTTTATTACAGGAAATCCATGTTTTAGATAAGGAAATTCCTAAACTTAAAAGACAATGGGTTGGTCACGTTTTTGCCTCCCGGGAACGGGAAATAATAATGGCGTAGCCATTTTATGTCATAAATGTATTGATTTACAGATTCTCTCGCAAGATGCTGCTGATGTGGGTAGGTGGATTTCTGTTTCATTGTTACTGAACAATATCCCCTTGACTCTTTTTAATCTTTATGCCCCAGATGTTGTCTTTTGGCCTACAATATTATCTAAATTAATGTCCTTCCAAGATGAATACTTATTAGTTGGTGAGGATTGTAATTTGGTCATGGACCCTATTATTGACCGTAATTTTAAGTCTAAAATCATTTCCTCTCCTATGCATTCTCAGTTTACATCCACTATTCAACAAAGGTCACTAGTGGATGCTTGGCGTTTCTGCAAACCTACACTTCGAGAAAACACTTTCTTCTCTCCTGTACACTCTTCCCAATCCCGTTTAGATTATCTGTTTGCTTCAAAAGCACTTACACAACGTATTACTCATTCTGATATTGGTTCTATATTAATTTCCGACCATGCTGCTGTTGCTTTATATTTGGAACTTTTTCCTCCTACTCAGGGTACAAGAAGATGGAGATTCAATAACTCCCTCCTTTTAGACTCCAATTTTACCCAGCAGTTTGAAGTTTTTGTCATCACTTTCTTTCTTAAAAATGAAACCCCATCCATGCATCCACAGATTATCTGGGATACTTTTAAAGCAGCCTCCAGGGACTTTATTATCTCTTTTGTATCTCATTGAAAGAAATCTTCTTTACTTAATTTGCAATCACTTACGACACACAATAAACAATTAGAACATTCTGTTCTTCACACAAATTCTAGATCCTGTTCAGATGAACTCATCAGATCCAAATTTGAATTCAATAAATTATCTACAGAAAATGCTAATTTATTTTTACTCAAATCTTCAGCCCAATATTATGGAGGTCAAAATAAGCGGGAAAACTTCTAGCTAACTCTCTTAAAGTTAAAAAAAGAACACACCAAGACTAGTTCTATCCGTACCTCTAATAATCACAGAGTTTACAAAAGCGAAGATATCTTATCAGAATTTACTCAATTTTCTCAAACTCTTTACACTCCTGAGTCCTCTGTACTTCAGGAGGATATACTTCAATACTTATCGTCTATTAATCCACCCTCTTCCTCTGATTTGGATTTTTCAGCATTAGATGAGGATATTCGTCATCTAGCTATCCTTACTGCTATTCGTACTATCAAACGTGGTAAAGCCCCAGGACCGGACGGTTTCACAATTGAATTTTATTCTTATTTTTCTCGAATTCTGGTTCCCAAATTATATCAATTATTTCTCTTCTTTATTTCTTCCAAAAATCCAGTGGCTCTTTTCAAGAGGCTTTGATATGCCTTCTTCCCAAGGATTGTAAAGATCATACTTTATGTAAATATTACAGACCCATTTCTTTAATTAATCTAGACTACAAGGTTTTTGCAAAGATTTTAGCTCTGCGCTTAGAGCCTTTTTTGCCCATACTAATTGGGAGAGAACAATGTGGATTTATCAAAGGTAGACATCTCTCAGACAACACTAGACTTTTCTTTAATGTCCTTACTAAGGCCAAATCTTGTAAAGATTCTTTAGCAGTCATCTCTTTGGATGCTGAGAAAGCTTTTGATAGAGTTGGATGGTCATATATCTTTTCCATTTTATCCTGGTTTGGCTTTGGTCATAAGTTTATAAATTATATCTCCTTATTATACTCTTCTCCTGTTTCCTCCATCTTATCTAACGGTCTTATCTCGTCATCTTTTTCTTTATATCGTGGGGTAAGACAAGGTTGTCCTCTTTCTCCTCTTTTCTTTATACTTGCTCTTGAGCCCTTCCTGATTAGAATTCGTTCAAACTCTCAGATTACAGGCTTTAAATATAGCACCAACCAATTAAAACTCTCTGTTTATGCTGACAATATTTTGTTCTTTCTATCACAACCACAGACCTCTTTGCCGGCTTTCTTATCTGAAGTACATTTATTTGCATCTGTGTCTGGTTACAAATTAAATGTTGACAAATGTGAAATCCTTCCTTTGAACAAACTACGGGGCATATGTACAACGAGTTAACGCCAACCCCACTTCACGATATTTTCAACAATCGCCTGGACCCGCGATATGTGATAAAAACAGCCGCTAAAGCCCGTTAGCGGCTGGAAGATAAGACCAGAAAAAAGGTGGTCTTAAAAATGGGGAAAAATAACAGTACATAAGGGAGACTAGCCCAGAGCCTCATCTGAAGAACCACTGATGCCATGGAGGTACTACTCATGTAGCTCGGAGCACCAAGAAGGCCACAACAACCACCGCCACCTCCCCCAGGACTACCACCGAGGCGGCACCGAAGAAGACAGCGGGTCCATAGCACACGCCTCAGACTCACAGACCTAATGCCAGAGGATGTCATTGCCCACTACAGGCTCAAAAGGACATCCATCCTCCGCATCCTGACTCAGATAGCCCACAGGCTGCAGGCACCAACACAGCGTATAACCAACATCCCTCGGCAGACAAAGCTGCTGGCTGTGCTGCACATGTTGGCCTCTGGTACCTTCCAACTAACAACTGCCAGAGTTGGTGGAGTCTCACAGTCAGCCCTATCAAGGTTCCTCCCAACTGGCTTGGATGGCATCATCAGACTGATACCCCAGCACCTACGCTTCCCCAACACTGCGCAGGAACAGCTTGAGACCAAGCAGGGCTTTTATGCCATAGCTGGCTTCCCGCAGGTGTTGGGGGCAATTGACTGCACACATGTCCTACTTGTGCCCCCTGCGGACACTGCACACATATACCGCAATAGAAAGCACACACATTCCATCAATGTGCAGGCAATAGTGGACCACCGGGGCCTGTTCACCAATGTCGCAGCCAAGTTCCCAGGGAGTGTGCATGATTCCTACATCTTCCGCCAGTCCATCATCAACCAGCGGTTTCAGGATGGCACATATGGAAATGCACTGCATGTTGGTAAGTACTAACTGAACACACCACACACCTCAACTCCACAATCATGGAACTCACAAATGTGAGAATGCACACGTACCAATCTCACATACAATAAGTCAATCAACATGCCCACGTACCAGACACAACAATACAAGTAACTATGGTAACTGGGGCTAGCCTTGTGGACAAACCATCCCCAAAGGCATAGCCCCTCCGCCACACATTTGCAAATTCTGGGAGAGGTGGGAATCCAAGTATGTGCGATGGAGGGACTCGACCTATGAGCAAAGTATGTACACAAGGCCGAGTGTGGCGGTGGTGTGCTGTACAGTCTGGACTTTGCAGAGCACAGACCCGTCTATGTGGGCATATAGTGCGTTTCCGTAGTCCAGCCTGATGGTAATGACTGCATGGGTGACTGTCTTCCCTGACTGGGGGGGATCCATGTGAAGGTCTCATGGAGGATGCAGAGGGTGTCGAAGCAGCTGCAGGCCACTGCGTAGACCTGTTGGTTCATGGAGATGGAGGAGTCGAGTACAATGTCTAGGTACCTAAAGTTGTCATGGGGGGGCTGCCAAAGGTGGTGGCCCACCAGGTGTTGTCACATGCTGATGGGGTTGTAACGAGGATGAGGACTTATGTCTCCTCCGCGTAGCGCACCACCCAGCTGTTGATCAGCCATGTTGCAACCTGCTGCAATCCTTCCTGGAAGCCCAGTCTGGTGTGTGTGGGTGCCTTGGTGAGGGAGAGTATGAGCTAGTTGTCCTTGTAGGTGGTGATGTCTAATGGGTTCCTTCATGTTGCTCCAGTTCTACTCCAGGTGTCTGCAGATGCATCTGTCATCTTGGAGGTCTGTGGTGACCGAGGTGGCATTTCTTGCCCGCTGTATGTTGGAGTTGCATAGTGGGGAAAGTGTGTATGTGCATTTGGAGATACATGTGTGGAAATCCCGGGCAGCACCGTTGGTGTTGGCTGCAGCTGTGTGGGTGTTGCCGTTGATGGTGGAGTGTAGCAGCTCCTCAGTGACTCAGCTCCAGTACCTTTGTGTGGTGCGGGCTGTGGTTTAGTGTGGCCTGGGGTTTCACGATGAGGAAGTGTACGCATTGTTGGTCACTCCACGGGCGTTGAGTGATGTGGATGAAGTGGACGCAGTTTCAACATGCGAAGATGTGGTCAAGGGAGTGCCCTGCCTTGTGGGTCAGTGTGGTGAAGAGTTGTGTCAGTCCGATGTTAGCGAGTTATTGCCAGAGGGTAATGGATTTGGAGTTGTTGTGATTTGAGAGGTTGAGGCTCATGTCTGAAATGAGTACGTAGTCCATGGGGTAGATGGCTTGATGTGTGATGATGTTGAAGGTGTGGGCGAAGCGTTCCCGGCCTCCGTGGGCTCTGCAGGCGAGGGTGCCGCGGAGTGTTGCTTTGTGGTAGGCCTGGATCTGAAAGTGCAGGTGTTGGGCGGTGGTGAAGGTCTTGCGGCAGCGGCAGCAGCCGAACTGGACGTGAGTCGTGTCTGGTGTGGCCTTTTGGCAGTTGTACGTTCTCCTGTGTTTGACTGCGAGGAGGGCGGGCGAGTTGTAGTGCTAGACGGTAGGAGACCCATGGTCCCTGCTGCTGTTTGTGTTTGGCTCGCGGACAGGCGCAGACAGGCTTGCCTTTGGTGCGCCGTAGGAGTGTCAGTGATGCTACCGCGCAGCGCACACAATAAAATAGGCTGGGGGGAGGGACGAGCAGCTGTGAGGCAATGTTATTTGCATTGATGCTGGTCAATTGTCTGAAGCTACACATGGCTAAACCTGAAATTCAAAGTTGCACAAATCACACAACACAAAATATAAACACTGCAAACACAGCATGCACAACTACTAATGGACACATCTCTCCATTACATGTTTCAGGTGATCAAGGATATGCACTCTCCCCATGGCTGATGACACCCCTCCGAGTCACTAACGCCCAGAGGCAGTATAATTTGTCCCTTGGACGCACCAGGGCCATTGTGGAGCGCACTTTTGGCATGTTAAAGTCACCTTTCCGCTGCCTTGACATCACAGGTGGCAGACTGTTGTACAGCCCGGAAATAGTGTGCAAGATAATCATAGCATGTTGTGTGCTGCACTATATATGTGTACGCACCAATGCCCCATAGATTCAAGTGCCAGATGCACCAGACGATGCTGAGGATGATGAAGAAGATGAGGCTGGTGCAGCACACCACACAGTATCTGCTGCAGGAACTGCCCGAAGGAACCGAATCATAAACAATTTCTTCACCTGAGCACGTCCCAATGTGACAGTCCTTTCCCATTTATCTGTCAAAAATGCACCTAAGCACAGTTTGTGCAATAAAACCACACAACACACATACCCTGTGTGCATGTTTATCCTCTGCATTAGTACATCCCTCTGACAAGTGAAAGTCAAACATTTTGTGCTAAGAATAGTACAATTGAAATTTTGTGGTGGGTATGTCTCATGTTTTGAGAGATGATTGTAGGGTGTCATTTGGTGTAAATTCTGAATTTTAGGGTGTCATTTGGGGTAAAATCTGAATAATTGGGTGTCATTTGGGGTCATTTATGAATTTTAGGATGTCATTTGGGGTAAAATCTGAATAATTGGGTGTCATTCGGGGTCATTTATGAATTTTATGGTGTCATTTGGGGTAAAATCTGAATAATTGGGTGTCATTTGGGGTCATTTATGAATTTTAGGGTGTCATTTGGGATAAAATCTGAATAATTAGGTGTCATTTGGGGTCAGTTATGAATTTTTAGGGTGTCATTTGGGGTAAAATCTGAATAATTAGGTGTCATTCTGGGTCATTTATGAATTTTAGGGTGTCATTTGGGGTAAAAGAATTTTTTTTGGGTGTCATTTGTGTTCTGAAATGAAAATATATCTAAGACTGTTCATCTGTGTAACAACTTGCACGTAGCGTGCAAAATCTGGCCGCATTTACGTTAATGCAATGTTTTTTTCATACTCGCATGGAAAATCTATCACTAGACACATTGAACCATACGAAATATTACCCCTAAGCCAATTTGCGTGCAGATTTTCACTGCAAAGTCAAAAAACGGCCCGCAAACACACAGGAAGTGATGTCTGCATGTTTACTGTAGGAGTGTTGTGCACTTTCACTTTCTCTTTTGAGCACATTGCTGGTGATTGTGGAGAGTGTTGGAGGTGTTTGGTGGTGTGTGCTGCAGATTTGAGATAGATCGAGCGTTGCTGTGTCCTGTGTCCTGTTGAAAGTGTCTCCGTGAAGTGTTGTGTACTTGTTATTAAGTGTTTTTTGTCTCTTGTGCTCAATCTTGTCGGGTGTTTGTCTAAGGGGTAGTTTAATTGATTACTAGCTGTTGGGGCATATATTGGGCATTTCTTTTTCTTAGTAGTGGGTTTAGGTGTGTGCTGGGAGATGGTGGGTGTGGGTAGGGAGGGCAGGATGTCAGAGGGGGCATTGGGGGGCTTCCTCTGGCTGGTGAAATTTTACCTGCCCTTGATGGTGGAGAGTGGGGGACGTATCCTCTCTGGATATCCCGTTCATGTGTGGAAGGTCAGGTGGGAGCATGTGAGGGCACAGTTGCAGCGTGTCTTTGGTGTCGACAGGACTGTGCGCCAATGGAAGCACCGCTAGCAGGATTGCGTGGGCCGTGAGGGTGACCTGTTGGACCACCTGGGAGTCATCATTGACCTACAGTGTGGTAAGTTCAACCTCTACATTTATATATGAACACTCTTACGAATAGCCAAAAATGCTGTGTGGGACACACTGGGGTCCATGTGCAAAAATGTGGCAGAGTGAGGCGTGAGACGTCATGCCTTCACGCCTAACGTTGCCACATAAGAGACACAACGCTGCATCATATTGACAAGCATAGGGTGCAGGTTTGTGTTTCACACTGTGCGGGTGCAACACTTAGCACTGTAGTGCCAATGCTGGCACCCTTGCACCATACTGTGGGCATGGCAAAGGTTGAGGTTGAGGTTGAGGGTGACTGTACATAAACAATCCAAGGCATTGTTTCTGGGACCTGTGTGCTGCACAAAAGGAAGAGTACAAATGCCTTCCTCCTTGTGTTGCTAAGTTAGGTATGCTGCCCTTGAACATAGGCTCCGTGTGACAATGTGTGAGATAGGAACAATAGTTCAAAGGAAATAGAACATCTCCAGAGTGTCATACACCACCAACATTTGTGAAACAGCCTTGTGCGATCTGCATCGATGCCATTGTACACAGAGCATGTATAACATCATGTGGCGTGTAGTAATGGGGCCTTGTGAATGTGTCACACAAGTAGTCTGTGCAAGTTTGCTTGCATTGTTGTCTGGTTTGGCACAACTCAGCATTCACAGATCTTGTGTGAATGGCAGGCAAAGTTGACCCAATCATGTAGGCAACATGAACTGCAAAAGTACAGTTACGGAGCATTGTCAGTGATGGTGATGAATTGTATGATGAATAGGACACGTGTGATTTTACGTCTGATACCAACACACTTTTCTTTTCATATTTCACAGCTGGAAGATCTCTCATCACACAGGGGGATATCGACACCTTCAAGGACCCACACGCCACTGGTGAGTTCTGCCATTATATATTGGCATAGTGCGATGTCATGAATGTCTGGGTCAAATGATAGACGTTGTAGTATGCAGTATGGTTGTGTATCACATGTACCTTGCTTACAGTGTGATTATGTTTTGTGGAAGTCAGAAGTGTGTACAAATCAGTAAGTGAAGATGGAGCTCTGCCTTTGTCTTCCAGATGTAACTTTTCACATCCCCAGTCAGTGATACACTTGCAAGTAAAATCTATGGGTTCTGTCAGTACAGCACATGCATGTGGATTACAGAGCGTACAGATAGGAGAGGAGACATGTGAGTGGTTTTGCTGATGAGTATGAGCAGACATGGAATGCATGTACATCCTTGACTGAGATGACTGTGCAAGTGGGCCCGATCATGCACAAGGAGGCAGTGGTTATCAGGCCGTGCGTGCTCAGACACATGTCGGCACAGTAATATTGTAGGTATGCTGCTTACCAGCTTCACAGAAGTTGCAGTGCGTAGCTTTGATCCAAGCATATCAATGGCACGTTCCCCAAACAGCTAACAAAGATGTCCCTATGAATCTCATTGGCATGTTTGGCCACTGCAATGGTGTTGTCAAGCTGTCTCCTTGGGGTTATTCCCTGGTAGACTCAGGCTCAAGTGTACAAGCCCCTCAGTCCAAATTTGTGACATTACTCTGCATGCATTTGCCCCGCATGCTTTTGCTCTACATTTATTGGTGTGCCATATATTTAACAATGCAGGGCTCTGCTACGCTATTTGTTAAAACGCATTACCCATTACAGCACAATAACCATTATGACTCCAGGGGGCCGTTACTATGGGGAATGCATTGTAACAGTTTGCGTTGTAAAGGCCTGCATAGTTAAATTGTCAGCGGAGTGATAATAGCGGATCTAAGAAATGCATAATTGACAAATCTGAGGAAACAATGTTTCCCCCTCTCGCCAGCAACGCATCAGCTATTGTGAAGTTGTGGTGGAGAGAGGGACCGAACCTCATGTACAAGTCAGTGTTCAGCCACCTAACGTGTGTCCATGTGTGCTGCATGATGCAGCACAGATAAAAGTGTGAGTAGGGCTGTTCCAGGATTGCTCATGTGCAGGTAGGGTAACCTTCCTACACATTAACAAGCCTCCCCTGCACACAGACACCCTTGCACACTTGTGCAAGAGTGCCTGTGTTTGCACTGACTTGATGATCTTCACGCCGTCGCTGGGTGACACTCAGGGCTGCACATGATCAGTGTACATATGATGCAGCACTGTGTTACAGGAGAGGATGAGAGAGGCGCTACAGCCGGAGGGATAATGCCTCCTTCCGACAAATCCTTGTACATGTCACCTTCAGTCAGGGTATATCATAGCACCATCATTTGAAACTGACAGTCTCATTTGGTTGTGACAGTACATGTTCCATGCCATGCACTGTCATATCAGTCTCCCCAGCATGTAGTCACTGATCCTGGATTCAATATTTAATTGTCCAGGTCACTCTCTGACTTCACAATGCTACGTTACAGTGTAGGCTCCCATGTTTCACTGACCTTGTGTTTCTGAGTTAAATGGAGAACATCAACATAGTCTACAGGACTAACCCTTTTGTCATTGCTCTTATTTTACAGATAACATGTTGCCAGAGGAGTCCCACGCCTTACAGGTGAGGAGGGACCGGTACCTCCACATCAGAAAGGTCGCTAAGGGGTACCGCAACATGGCACGGAGGTACCAGGAAGACCGGGCAGCTGGGAGTTGGAAGTCGGTGCCGGAGGTTAGAACACATGGAAGACAGAGTGGCACACAGGCCATCCCGGGCCCCTCTGGCAACAGGCGTGGGTCCCGGCGTGGACAGGCAGTGACCCATCCCCCTTCCACACCACACACCCAAGGGACAATGCCACCTGCCCCAGCAGATCAGGTGGTGCCGTTCACTGTGCTGGACCGGAGAACATTATTGGACAACAATGTTTTGCTGGCTGAGATATGGAGGGAAATGGCGGAGCATACCAGGCTCCTGCAGGACATGAGTAAAGCCCTGGGTCTCCCATAATGTTATATATTGTTATTAGTTAGTGTTAGGTAAGTATTTTAAGTGCTAGGTAGTGTAGTTCTAGTGTAGGTATAGTTAGTGTTAGATTTTAAGGTAGTTTTAGATATTTGTTATTAATTAGTATTTGGGGATAAGTTTCCTTTTCCTTTGGGTGGGGGGTTGATGTCTTTGTTGTTAAAAAAATATAAAAATACAAAAAAATATATATTTGTGTAGGATAACTGTGTAGTTAGTTTCCTGTCTCATGATGTGCCTTAAGGGTGGGAGGGGGGTTGATGCCTTAGATATGTTGTTGCGTGTTTAGGAATAGTTAGGCTAGATAGTTTAGGTCATAATTCTCTTTCTTCCAGTTAGTTAGATTAGATTAGTAGTCGTAGTGATTAGTGTTAGTTTAGGGTAGGTTATTTTTGTTCTTTTATAATAAATGGTTAATACTTTAGAATTCTGGTTGCACTTATGTCAGGTGTGATGTGGTGGAGTGTGGCTTTTAACCTTGTGTGCAACTCATACTATCACTGGACAATCCGTTGAACGTGTAAGTGTGCTCATGACATGTTACTTAGCAGGATGGATTGTGTCAGGATACCTTAGATGTGAGCACAGTAAACTTGCATGGATGACAGGGTGGCAAGTAGGATTTACGGCCTAGTCTAGCGACACTCTTTTGTGAAGTTTTACATTTTAAGTTTGACTCACGGAGTTGGACAGCACAATGTTGCCCATTTACAACACATCCTGGGACATGGCCTTGAGTTGACATTGGATTTGCAACTGTTATCCATCATGGAGATGGATGTATGCGCCGGATACCACAGATTCCGTCAACACCCTGTATATCACATGAGCCTGGCGCTGAGTCCATCTACAATGCACAGACCTTGGCACACTTGCTGCGTTGTGCAAGTGTGTCAGCATCATTGGAATTGTATGTTCCTGTGCATGGAGGCTCAACCACCTGCCCATGCAGGATGTTGTCATTTAGCGGGACAATTGTAAACAGCATGTGGCAGAACTGTGGGACCGATTCACAAAAGTAATATGAGAGTCGGTCCTAACTTTACGACTTTCGGTATTCACAAATGGAATTTAGGAGTAGTTAAGTTAGGAATACTGACTTCACTACTCCTAAATGCCTTTTGTGAATACCGAAATTCAGAAAGTTAGGATTTTGTCTCAGATAACGTTTTTGATTTGGGCACACAGTTGTGCTGCACACAAGAGGGGAAATGTAGCATTGCTCCCTGTAGTGCCAGTGTCATAGCCACTTCTCCCAGCTGTTACATTTGGCATTGGCTCATAGTGATGCCACCCTTTAAATGGTGGTACTGCATCTGACTATATGCTAAGTGCAGTGCACCACACATCCCTAGACACATTGCCCTATCCGCTCACAGTGGTCCCAGCATGAGAGGGTTCCTAATTTTGAATGCATTGTTCGTCAACAGGAAGGGGCTGACTGAGGACTTGCACTTTGGGGTAAGTCCCTATTGCCAACTCAACTTCACTGAGTCAGACATTGTGGTTCCAATAGCGGCTGGTAGACATGTGCCCTCACGATTCTTCATCAATGTGAATATGGTGTGCACCATCTTGGGATGTGACATGCAATGCGCACCATCACAACAGGCTCTGTCAACCCCATAGAGTGTGAGTAGATATGCCAAGTGAGAATTTGTAGCAATGGTAAAGGGGGACACTACTTGTGGCATGCAACTCACTTGGACATTTTTGCACACATGCCTGTTTCCTTAATGTACGTAGGGCTAATTTGGGATATTGCTAGAATGTTGTATTTGAGCAATGAGGGCACGGCTAGTTCACACATACCCGGTCATCTCACTGCCTATCTGGCTCACAGTAAAAAATGTACATTCCTCTTATTTCCCTTGGTGTAATTTTTCGTGGATTAATTGGCACAACATTTTTGGAGACTACTATACTTGATTGGTCGTAGACAACACACATGGGTGTGACTTAAATATTTTTATTTACATGTCCATTGACATTGGTGAAGACTGGACCAGTACTTGGCCACACAATCCCCACAATCCATAGATGCCAAGTGGAGGGCCAGACAGAGTCCTTATGGGGTAACATGTCCAAAGGAAGAGGCAGAGTTCAGCCAGCAGGCTGATTGCAGTGTCATTGGGAACCAGACAAAATATGGCAGTCCATGTCGAGGTCCAAGGTGAGTGTCACAGAGTGTATTGGGGGACAGTGGAAGCTGGTGTCACGGGGCATGATGCTGAGCCCAGATCCAAGGAGAAACAGGCCATTTGGCATAGATGAATGCTACCGCTTTCTTCTTTGCAAGAATGCTGATTCATCCACATCTTCGTCCTCGGATGTGTCATGTGCCTCACATGTGCATGGTGGTAGATTGGCTGCATCACTGTGAGGCACTGACACATCACAGGGCGGAGATGTGGATGTAGAAGCAGCAGCAGCATTCATCTGTGCCAAACCTTGATGCAGCAATGCAGTGATGATCAGCTGCAGGGCATGGAAGATTCCAGCTACGTCTCGTTGGTGTGCAGCCGTGGCAGCCATTTGTTCCACTTGCATCCGCTCCATGTTCTCCATTATCATTCGCATGCGGGCCAACTCCTGGCTGCCATCGCTGGAGCCACTCTGACTGGACAGTTGTTCTTGTCTCAGAGTCATGACTCCAGCGATGTCAGCCAAGGAAATGTCGGAGAGCATGGATCGGACTGTGGGTGACTGTGATGTTCTGTAGGTGGTCCCGTATGGGACTCAGACACCCACGTATGGCATCGAGTTTGGCCGCCAGGCTGGCAAAACCCAACCGCACCATATCAGCCATCTCCTGCTGGACCTCTACCGCACGGCGTTGAAATGCCAGAAGTGGGTCCTCAAGGTCCTGTGAGACAGCTGTGGTGGTAGGTGCTTGCTGGTGGGTGGTTTGTGCTGTTGGTGGACTTTCCACAATGCAGCTGGATGGCCCTGCTTCCGGAGGCGGTGTGCTAAATGAGTCTAGCAGCTGTTGGAGGGTGTCCTGGTTGATGGTGGTAAATTCCTCATCATCATCAGTGAAGAGTGGGACAGGCTGCTGTACAGGAGGTGATGTTTCGACCTCTGCAATGTAAAGGGGAGATGCCGTTAAATGTGTGTTTCAAATATGATCATGCATTGGATGAGTTCACTAGCAGACTGCATGACAATGTCCATTCTGACTGTTTAGGAGGAGATGCCTATTAGATGCCGGATAGTGATTATTTGTACAACATCACGGATGTGACGTTGTAGTTGTACATTATCATCTCACAGTTTGCAGCTATGCCAAATGTGAATGGCCCATTTCTATACACAAGCGGCACCAGTTGTGTCCTCGGCTCAGTAGTGGAAGTGATGCAGTTTGTACCACATTGTAGTAAATGTTGATTAGCTCATATTTATGTGTCTGTGCACTGCATTGTGGGAGAGTCACCCCTGCAGCTTAGGTTTTACTGCCCCTTATCCCTTTCAGCCAGTGAGCCTTTCACTTATGTGCATTTACAATGACAAGATGTTGCAAGCTGGAGTAAATATGGGTCTTGATCAGAGTTGGGACACTTGTGCATTGTTTGGCAGAAGAAGTCTTCTTTGTATCAGGGGTTGTATGTACAAGAGGAAGTGTCAGAGTGTGACCTGCTCCTTTAAGGATGAACTCCACACTCAGCCACTTCAGTGACCGTGGCCTGCACCATGTTAAAATGTTTAGGGTGCAGGCATGCTATTCATCATGCACTGTCACTTGCCTTGTCAGTGTGGCTCACAGACAGTCAGGTTTGCTGGATGGTGCACATGTGCATGGGTTTGGTGCGAGAATGATTATGTGTGATGAGGGAACCCATTAGGCAGATTGGCAACGATGGGCTAATAGCTGTTTCCATGTGTGATGCATTATGCAGTACACATGTACATCCAGGTAGCTTTGGCTCTTGTGATATCTGTTGTGTGCATGTCGTCAGTCATGGTTTTCCTTGAATGCATTGCTTACTGCCCTCCTGTTGGCTTACCCATTGTGAGTATGTTGCAGCGTGAGTTTCTACTGTTGTTGCAGGCTGAACAGACAGTGACAACACCCATTCCCCTCAACGTTGGCCCCACGTGTGGTGTATAAGTGGTCCTGGATTTGATGGATGTGGATTTACTAAGGCGTATTAGTAGTGCTCAGGCCCTATCTCCGCCACCCTCCCAACAGATGCTAATGGCAGGGTGATGAGTGTTTGGGTATTTGCCACGCAGATGGTCACATGGATGATACATGCTGTCCTGGTTCTGATTATTGGATGCCGGGCTTTGCGTGTGGATGATGACAACCATGACTGCATATTTGGTCACTTACACAGTTGACTTACCAAACAGATAGGTTTACATGCACATAATGGTGTAATGGGCAAATTACACCAGTACTGATGTGTAATGCTGTTTTCTGTATGGCAGATGTGTACAGTTGAGAGTGGAGGAGTGCTATTTGACCTAGGGGGTGAGGGTACCATTTAGCTACTTGTCATTATTTGGTGCTACTTTGCTATCCTTGCTTGTTATCATAATTAGGTTGTCATACTTCTGTACAGGGACATTGTAGGTCTGTGAGTATGGCACACAGACAAGTCTTGTAGTACATATTTGGGTGACACATTCCTGATATGCATTGTCCATGCACTGTGGTGTTGTGGGCATATCCTGCATGCTCATTGTATTACATCACATGTTGAGTCAAGTCTGCTGTTTGTGTGCATTGTGGGATATGCAGCTTTTAGCCAGTAGGCTACATGATCACTTTGTTGTGACAATGCATGTGTTTATGGTATGCAGACTCACTAGGTGCTTTCTCACTTGGTGTACACAGGACTGCATCTCATGTACAAGCAAGCGTGCACATTGACTGGAGATGCGGCTGGATGTCTACATGGCCCTCTTGCCTCAACACCACGCATATACAAATCATTTGCACAGGGCCGCATATCTCTGACACCAAAATGAGGATGCATTGTGTATGTTACTGATCATGTGCATGAGTGGGCATGCCGCCACCAATGTCAATACACATGCACCATTGTGCACGTGTGTCTGAGTTGTGTGCAAGTTTGTGTATGTGCAGTACTGTCCCCCTTGATGCACATGCACATTCTTGCACACGACTCAGACATATGGGAACATGCATATGCGTGGTGTTGAGGCAAGTGGGTCATTTTGACACCCTGCCGCATCTCCAATCACTGTGGCCCTTTGCTCTTTCATGTGGCCCTTATTTTGTGGTCTGATATGATACTTGGACTAGATTTGGATGACTTTTCTGTGCACATTTCAAGGTCTGTGTGCCCACCAATATGTGTCTTGCAATGTATTGGTTGAGTAGGGTGATATCTGTCTATGCCACCAGGGACAATGGTATCCGGGACATGATCCTCAGTCATTGTGGGTGTGCACTGTGATACATTTAATTGTGCATGAGTGCCATTGGGCCCATCCACCCTCTTTCCCCCAGTCCCTGGTTGTTACTCACCCTGTTGCTGTTGTGTCCGGTCATGTTGAGCAGTATCCTGTACTGGAACTCCAACGACCGTCTCCTCGCTGATGATTGCGGACACCTCTTCCTCCAACGCATCCAGCTCCTCATGTGGCGCTGGACTCCCACCTCCAGTCTGCATTGCTGCTTTCAGATTGGCTGCAAGTTTCTGCTTGGTTTTGCGCTTAACATCATGCCAGCACTTCTTGCAGTCGTCCACTGTCCTCCTCACCTCTCCAACAGCATTCACCTTGGCTGCGATGGACTGTCATATTGCATTTTTTGTTCCCAATGGCACTGTGGAGCTGACAAAAAGTTGTTGTTGTTTTTCTGTCACCTCCGCCATCAGGACCTGGTTTTCCTGCTGACTGAACTGAGTCTTCCTCTTCCTCTACTCCTTGCCCTTCCCCTGGGTCTCTGGCTGGTCCTCCTGGGTGTTTGGGAGGTTGTTGTTGGCTTCAGTACTCGGTCCGGCTTCCTCCATGGATCTTCTCTCTTTTTTTTTTTTTGTTGTGTTTAGGCTGCATAGCGGGCGTTTTATAGATGTTTTTCCCGCCTAACATGAAAACAAGTGCGCTGACGCTAATTAGCGTGCCGTTTCTGGCCGCTAATTGGCCCATCGTCACTTTTTTCACGTTAGCGTGAGGATTGTTATTGCCGTGCTGCTATTCCTAACGCCGGACAGTTCACCCAGTAAGGGAAACTATCGCCAGTTAGCTGCGTGTTGTGAATACGCCGCTAACATGGCAATAGTTTTCCGCGGTACACGGCGATAAAAAAAGGCACGCTAACTGAGGTTAGCAATAAATATCGCCAATCCTTGTACATATGCCCGTATGTTTTTCCGTGGATTATATTTCTTCTGGCATTCGTTGGACTTATAAAGTCAAGTATTTGAGTTTATGGTTTAACTCTTCTATTCAAGATTCCATGTTAGTAAATTTGAAAGAATTACAGATGCTCTTGAGATCTACCACTTCCAGATGGAATCCCATGTTTTTATCATGGTAGGGCCGTCTTGACACAATAAAAATTATGCTGGTCCCTATAATACTTTTTTATGTTTCTAATATTCCTATAAATATTCCTAATTCACATTTTAAAATAATCTATTCTATATTATCGAAAATTCTGTGGAATAATAAAAAACCTGGTATGTCTCTACATAAACTCAAACGACCTAAACATTTGGGAGGCGTTAATTTTCCAGATTTTCAAACCTATCACACTGTTATGTCCCGTATAAAGGCCCTAATGTAGACCCGTTCGTACATGCCCTAAAATGGACGTATTCATATTTGCCCATATATGGTCATATTCGTACTTGCCCTATTATGGTCATAGCCGCATATGCTCAATTATGGTCATAACTGTACATGTCCTATTATAGTCATGATTCCTTATATAGGCATGATCTTTCACCTACATTGATCCTTGCTAGTACACAACGTGCTCTGAGGGCTGAACGTTATCTATCCTGTGGTTTTGAATACAGCAGGGTTTTTCCCAAACACAGGCCCACACTGTACTCATCAATTATGCATGGGACTCTAGGAATACACCACCTGCATAATATGTATGTACAAAGTTCACCCCTGACGTCTTCCTCATGTCTAACGACAGACCAATACAAACCATACTGAGGACCGAGACTCTTTAGGGTATAAATATACCACATCTTGTCCCGGTAAGAGAGAGGGAACCGAGACTTCCATGCTGACACACTGACCAGAGAAGCTGAGGCTTCTGCATGCAGTCGCTCCAGCTGACAGCGGTCTAACACAGCCCTTGCGGGGTGTCCAACTCGAGACCAGGACGGTGTCCCACACTCTCTCTAGTCAGGTATGCGGGTTCGACTAAAATCCTAGAAGGATTCTTGGCTCTTAGGCTTTAGACCTACACATATGCTAGGTACACTCAGGTACATCTAGTTAGGCATTGTAGGAGTACGCACACTTGCATAATGCTTTTCATATTCATGTATGTATTCATGATTATTGCAATATGGTAGAACTGTTCTATCCCTTTGCTTTCATCGTACTGCTGATAATATATCTCTGCTATTGTCTGCTGATTACCGCGGCACATATGTTTTACACTAGAATAACAACTGTTCAATAAATACTTATTGAAACGCCCAACTGTTTATTCTGTGTAACTCTCTGAGACAAACCGAATAAGTAAGCACGAGTGACTGAGTGAAAGGTAGTACATTGTTTCCACGATTCTGAGGAATTTGGGTTGCCATGATCTAAGGTTGCCAGAAACTAATCTCTCCCCGAGAAGAGGAGATTCTAGTGGCACTGTGAGCTAGCTAATGCAAACCAGGCTAACATACGCGGTGGGGGTGCACAGAGCCAGTCTGCCACCAAGCCCACAGTATATGTTATCCAACCGCGCAGGTCCTGCAGGGGTACTATAGGAACTACACGACATGGCGCCACCGACGTTGGTTTGGTACTTATTTAACAGTAGATTCTGAGTAGTTCAGTCGTGCTATTCTCAGAGAACATACTCACAAAACCCCAGAGACATCTGAAGTGGGTGGGCACAAACTCCGCCACAGCTGAGTAGTACGAGAATACTATTTATTGGCTGTCGGTTAATCACGCTTGAAGGATATTTAGTTCCTAAATTGTGCATAACACCTCATCTTAGTTCCCTTGGAAAACTTCCTCATATAAACATGCCTGATAACGAGGCGGGGGACCAAAGAGCTGACCTGAATTTCTTAGCAGGAGAAGAAGATCCTGAGGATGCAATACAGATTGCACCAAAATTCAAAAGGACAGTCACCATAAGATTATTAGAAAATGGCTTACCAGCCAAGGGTGGCATTGTAGTTTTCGTGATTGAGGCACACGAATCAAACAAAACAGAGGTGTTCTATTCATGGGTTACATTCCCAGCAGCAAATGCCATAACAAATACATTTCACTACTACATAGCAGGAGATGCACCACATGAATATGCCCCGTTTGAGGACATAGAGATTCTACTCACTTACCAGGAACATTTTACTGGTTTAATTGCGCCCTACCCCACGTACGAGGAAGAGTAAGATTAGGCCCGCTCGGAGGAGACGGGGCCACATGGCCAATACTAGCTGCTTACACACCGCATCCTGACATTGGAACAATGCCACAGCCAGACTTACTCGTACAACACAGAGATTTAATAAAAATCTACAGAAACCTGACACAATTCGTCATGAGGACTTTAACAATCCAACCTGCACCAGCAGGTGCAGCAAACAGTACTCCAGTTCAGGGTACAGGAAATAAAATTACTCCTCAAACATTACACGCAGTAATGGGCAAAATTCCCGCAAAACGCGAACAAATACCATTCTGGATAGCTCAGAAAATAACTCAGCTTGATTCAGTATTCCCGAATACTACCACCTATGAAAAACACAGAATTCTAACAATCTGCTTGCCCATGGGGATCACACCATAAGTAGAGGACTGCACCTCTTGGGGTTCAGTCTTCGCTGCCATATATACCAGAACACATGGTATCCCGTCCTTAGCAGTAATACCTGACATATTGAGACAGATACAAAATGAGTACGGAGCAGAACCTGCCCTTAACTTAGGGATGAAGTTACTAAATAACTTTGACCAGGTATCAGCCATAATACTAGCTAACATTAAGGGGAAAGCAGCTTCAGTGGCGATCCGCCAACGCCTAAGGGAGTTCAGTCCAGAGGATCATCAACACGAACTACCCAAAATAATTGAAACTGCATATGCAGAACTAGGCAGAGACAGTCTAGGTGGGAAAGCATTAAAACCACAACTGGTGGGCAGTCCTGAAAAGGACACTACAAAGCAGACACCTACTTCTTCTAAAAAGAAGTGGGAAAATAAAAAACAACAAAAGTCTAAAGACAGCAGATCTCAATCCAGAGGCAGGTCTCCTCAACAGGAGCCCTCTGAAAGGAGGTATAACCTCAGGAATAGGGATAATATTAAAAAACCTGACAGGTATCAGGATACTGATACACGTTCCTCTCGTTCCTTTCAGGGTTCGTCAAGTAACTCCGAGAGGGAAGGACGGTCAGAACACAGACAAGAGGAGCGTACAAAGTCCAGAGACACGCAACGCGCTGCGGACTACGCACCTAAAAAAGAGGATAAACAGAAACAGAAACCTCAGTTCAAAAAGAAGAAGGTAGCAGGTCTCCAGATCAGACATGGCCAGAATTCTGAGGACACAGCTTCTGAGCGGGGAATGGGCTCTGACGATGCTAGACAGCGCGGCAGAAGTAACGATAGCTCGCCAGAACCTGAAGGAATTTCTGGTGACAGCGGAGTTGAGTGAGTATATCACGGTGGAAACACCTGATACTCGGGTAAGTGTCCCACATAAGTTACATGAGATAACACTCCGCCTGGAGGGGGACAAGCCCAGAAAAATTAAAGGTCTCTTTTGGAAAAATCTGTCATCTGGTTATGACATCAATCAATCAATCAATCAATAGCTTTATTTCAAGAGCTTGTGTCATAAAAGCATTGTTCAGCATTTATACAAAAGATAAAAATATGAGAACTTAAAAACAGGCCTTTAAGTACAGCAAGCTCGCTAAAGATGTGAGTATACAATAATTTAACAAAGTTTTAAAAATCTGAGAACAGGGCAGATAGCACTAGAACTTCATGGCATAAAATGTATATACATATAAAAACAGGTTCATGCCCAGACAGAAGCCCAGACTAGATATATAAGAAATAGCGAAGATAAAAAATATGTAGCAAAATTCATCACAATCATTGTAAATAATGTACTGGTGTTAAGACCATCATGAGCAATGTTCTGTGAAGGATAAAAGATCTGGAATGTATGTAAAAAGGGCATTAGATGGGTTTAAAAGGTTATATTGTCACATAGGTGCAGCACAGCCTAGACTAGAGTCACTCCTTGCAAGAATTTATGCCTAAGTAGCCAAGCTTGACTCAAAAACTTGGCCACCCCACAAGAAAAAAGGACACTAGGTTCAGATTTTAAAATACGAAGGGCAACCCGATGATCACGAGTGCCCATGCCACTACAAATAGGTCTCAGCCAATTAGTCCTAGGAACCTTGTAGGCTGGGCAGGCGAACATGACATGGGCAACACTCTCCAACAAGGCTCCACAGCAAGGGCAGATTTCTGTTCTGTTGTTAACTGTGTGCCACTTAGATGTGAAGGCGTTGACAGGAAGGGAGCCGTACCTAAACTGAATATAGAGTGCCCTATCCCGTGGGGCCTGAATCACGTCCAAATAGGGCTCCCATCCTCTGGTATGCTTAGCCATGAGGAATTCATCTGTTAGGCTCCCCCAATGTGGGTTACTATGCTCCTGTTGGTCGACCCAGTCCCAATAGTGGTGCTTAAGGTCCTCCCTGCTCAGGGGGTTTGGGTGTCCCAGGACTCTTTGAGGCCAAGTAGTATCATGGTTTTCTTTACGTGTGATGTCCACTTGACCCTATTGCCTACATCTAAGGTCATAACCTCCGTTAGGGCTGCTTCATAATTGCCAAGTTCGGAAGTACGCCTCAGGCGAGCCCAAAACAGCAAAGGGCGGAGCTTGGCAATGTCCTTGATCGACCGTCTGCCCATATCATACTTAAGAGGTGTCAGTGGGGTGTTGCGTGGAACTGAAATCAAGTCCCTCAAGAACTTATGCTCGGACTTACTTAACTCTTTGACATTTTTGAACCCCCATAGCTCTGCTCCGTAAAGGGCAGCGCTAACTGCTTTGGCATCATAAATTACGAGAGCCGGGGCCACCGGCCTGGTGTACGAAGAGCGATGTTCTTTGGTTATTGCCCCGGTTACCCGTTTGTGATTTAAAAGCATTTTTGAAAGATGGGGTCCCCATTGCATTTTGTCGGAGAGTCGAATACCCAAGTACTCGAAGGTTCTCACTCTCTCCAAGGGGGTACCATTCAAGGTGAGGTTGTTCCTGAAGGATTTGTGGGGGTTAAAGGCCATAAGCTTCGTTTTGGTGGTGTTAATAACTAGGCCCCGCGAGTCACAAAAAGATTGGTAGTTATTCATTAATTTTTGGAGCCCGGTTGGAGTCTTTGACACTAGTAAGGTGTCGTCGGCGAATAGCAGCGTCGGCACTTTGTCGCCCGCCAGTATTGGGGCATCAGCTGGGTCTTCTTGGAGAAGCCTCACCACCCCGTTCAAGTATAAAGAGAACAGGGTGGAGGCCATCACACAACCCTGGCGGACTCCCTTGCCGACGGGAATCTGCTCTGTCAGCTAGCCTTGAGCTCCCCAGCGCACCTGGGCAAAAGTGTTCTCATGGAGACGAATCAGTATGTTGAGAATTAGGGGTGGAATGCCCATGTCTCCAAGGGTCCGCCACAATCTGGTCCTAGGGACCAGATCGAATGCTGTCTTGAGATCAATAAATGCCAGGTAGAGACTACCTTTTCCAATAAGGACCACCTTCCAAAATAAGAGCAATAGCCTAAAAGCTTGGTCAATCGTCCCAGTGCTGGCCCTGAACCCCGCCTGATATTGGGAGAGGATATCCTCCTCTTCAGACCATGATTGGATTCTCAGCAGGAGAACCCTACCTAGAATTTTCTGCATAACATCGATCAGGCTTATAGGCCTGTAGTTGGCCGGATCTGCTTTGTCTCCTTTTTTATAGATAGGGACCACTACCGCGCCTTTCCACGAGTTAGGGACAGGACAACCCGCGGCAATAGCATTAAATAATATCTGAAAGTAATGCGACCACCCCCTGGGATCAAACAGATATAGATCACCAGGGAGTCCATCTGGTCCTGGGGCTTTAGCGGGAACCATTTTCATGATTGCTGCCTCTATTTCGGCCCGCGAGAAAAAGTCACTAACATCCCCTACTGGAGGGACGTCTGTGGAGCCGCATAGCTCCTCCAGACCTCCATCCTCAGTATTGGAATATAGGTTTGCAAAATGGACATGCCAATCGTGTCCCATGATATAGTTGGGCAAGCAGTCTGAATCTCTGTTTTTGCCCCGACCCACTAATGACCAGAATTCATTCCTGTTCTTGCCAAGGCTCGCATCCTTCAGTTCCTGCCAGTACCGGTCATCCCACTCAGCATTGGCTTTATGCAGTGCCGCCTTATATTCCTTTCTGGCCAATTTAACCCTAGGGCCATTTTTAGATCTAATTGCTAGAGTCAGGGTCTGTCTTTTTAATTTGCAGGTCTTCGTGTACCATAGATGTTATTTTTTTTTGGTCCCAGACAGGGGATTATGCCTGGCAGAGGCTTCAAAGCAGGAAGACAGCGAGTTTGTAGTGGAGGAGTGGATAGCAGAAACTGCTTCCCACTTGGCTGTATCATTAACTGCGGCCTGCAGTTCTGCTGTATTCTTAGTTAAGGTGTCTTGGATGGCTGCTAGATTTGAGCCTCGTGAGGCGACTTTATGCCATTTTAGAAACCTTTTGCAATTGGAAGGGGCGATGTCGATGCCATAGCAAGCTGACCGGCTGATCCGTGTATTGGGTTGAGTAGCCCACGGATTCTTCATTGACGTGCACAGTAGATTATGGTCACTATCGGTCGTGTCGGACACATACATGTCGGTTGTCTCGTCCCACAATCTCACGTCAACTAAGATGTAATCAATGCGTGATGGGCAGCCGGCTCTGTTAAAGGTGTTAGCCCCCTGCTTGTCTGAAGGGGTTCTCCCATTAACTGCACGTAAGTCAAACTCTACTGTCAGTGCGTTGATTTGGATCGCTAAGTTGGTCCATCTTTTGATTGGAGGTAAATTAAGTAGCGGGACTGCCCATCTGCTATCAATTCCCTCGTGCTCAGAAGTGGCATCTGAGCTCAAAGGCTCAAAGGTACAGTTGAAGTCGCCAGCGATCACTATTCCTGAACAGGGCGAGCAGTTGGATAGAGCTTGTTCAAGAAGTGCGATGGCAGGAGACGGGCGATCCCCCCTGGTACCTCTGATATAGACATTGAACAGGTCCAAGCTAACTCCTTCCCTGGGGCCCTTAAAGGTAAGTCTCAAGATGTCATTACTTATATTTGAGTGCCTATGGATTCGAAGCCCTATAGCGATATTTACCCAAACAATCAGACCACCTGAAGGCCGCCCTCTCCCCATACTGATGGCTGGAATACAAAAACAAACATAACCCAGTTTGTGTAGTGGTTCCAGACTCCATGTTTCCTGGAAGATACATATGTCGAATCCCTCTATAAGTTCATTCCAGTGTGGGAGTTTAAGTTTGTTTTGTAGACCTGCTACATTCCACGATATAAGGTTAAGCTTTGCGGATGTATTAGCTGTGGCCAGTGTAGCATTTGTCATTAGTATCGGACTTTGCTGCGTGGGGAGGTGTGTTGGATCGAGATTGGATGGTGTGTTCCAGGACCTAGGCCTATGATTGCCCTGAGTCACGCCTTGGGGTTGAGATGGGCTCATGTGCCCGGTGATGACTGTGACCAACTCTTGTACATCGGGAGAAGAGGAGCAGGGTTGAAAAATGCTCGGGGGACTCGCAGTGATGGAACAGGGATCGATGGGTGTGAGCTGGTCTGTCTTTAGTCAGTCAACTGCTTCTAAAGATGAACCTCGCACTGTGGTGTCTGGGATCCTAACCCCTGCCAGTGATTGAATGTGTCTGAACTGGATAGCTGAATTAAGGGGAGGGCAAGTTCGGTATTCCAAGGCCAGTAGATTCTCTGCCAAAGCAGGAGTGGCGAGCGTAAGTTCGATGTGATCACATGCTAGCTCGGGGAACGAACATCTGCGAATGGCAATAATGTCCTCACAAATCACCGAACGACAACCCCTAATGTATCGAATCCAATGTGTCACTTTGTTTAGTAGGGAATCGTAGCTTTCCCGGGCGCTGTTAGACTTAAGCTTTGGAACATTGGTCATGGCGATTTTTTGGCCAGGAACTGGGGATGCGGTGTATGGAGGGTGGGCCTGCAGTGGCATGTATGGCGCAGAAAGTGGGCCCTTTAATGTGCAGCTGGATCTACCCTGCCCTGACCGAGCTGAAGAAGCTTGATCTAATTCCAATTGTTGAATAGGAGGTTTGCTAGGACGTGATAGGCCTCGGGTAGCCGTCCCAAATGATGTTGCCCCTGCAATCTGAGGTTTGGTAGCGAGTGTTGAACCAAGGGTATCCGTGCCACTTAGAATTGCCCTTGTGGTATGGGTCCACTTGTTTACTAAGACTTTAGATTGATTAACATTAGATGTTTGCATGACGTGCTGTTGGCTGGTTGAAACCATTGGTTGTAATGTTTTGACCAGTGTGGTAAGGTCTTCAATCATGTGCCTCATAGCGATTATCTCTCCCCTAAGGTTATTGATATTCAAAGTTATTTCATGCGGTGCAGGCGCTGGTTGGACCTCTCTGCTATGGGCTTGCATTGGGCTTGGCGCCTGAGGCACTATATTACTGATATTATTGACAATGATGGGCTCAAGTGAGGCCAAAGGGGCAAACCTGTTGGAGCAAAAGACTGCGGTATGATGTTCAGGCTCGACAAGATTAATGTGGGAAACTGGGGAAGGAGTGGGGTTTGTGACCTCGTCCTGGCCTATCCTCTTCCCTTTTGTTAGTGCTACTAGTGTGGTGGGATTCTGGTCGGAATTTCCCTTTTTGGTGTGCTTCTGAAACATTGTAGGGATGGTTGTTAGGCGTAACGGGCTGGTGTGTGTGGGTGATGGTTGGTCATTGGAGCATAGCCCTGATTGATCGGATACTAAAATAGCCTCACACTGGTTAACAAGTGTGTCGATTCTATCGATAACGCAGTTGCCCGCCGCGTGTATTAGGGCTTTTCTGGCTTTCTTCCCCTTGCCTGCACCACAACTGGTGCTATTTCCCGCTGCTGTGCCCTCCATAATTTTCCGCTTGCCCATGTTGTAGCAAAAACAATAAATATATAGAGTAT
Source organism: Calotriton arnoldi (assembly GCA_963921515.1). Classification (NCBI taxonomy): domain Eukaryota; kingdom Metazoa; phylum Chordata; class Amphibia; order Caudata; family Salamandridae; genus Calotriton; species Calotriton arnoldi. Next base: position 1,448,593 of record CAWUFW010002723.1, on the reverse strand, counting down.
CTAAACTCTTTAGGAGTTAGGCAATTAGTAGTTAATGGCCTAAATGCAGATGAGTCAAATCACAAACACATTTAACAATTGGGGCAAAGAATACAAAGTCCAAGGGCGCCAAGAATTGGATGTGCAGTACTCAGAAAAAGATTTGCGCTTTGTTGCCGGAGTCAGCTTGGGTATGAGGGCAAGTGGAACAGTACCTTCTCTGGAAGTGAAGACCTGTTACGACTGGGGCACCGACCGGCAGCTGGCTGATGAAAGAGGGGTGGCCCTGCCCTGCCTCTACCTGGCAATGACGGGCAAGGGCGGGCCCGCCCTTGGCCCGGGCTTTGCCCGGGCGCGTCCCGCGCCGCGGGAACCCTGAGCAGATTTTAAGTGCCTCCTGGCGTGTCCCGGGTGCAGGCGCAGCGTCCCTGGCGCTGAGCTTGCTGGGAGGTGTAGTCACCTACCTCCCAGCAGTGATGGTGGTGTCAGGGGCTGCGGCGTGAGTGAAGGGGGTGAGCGCACAGGCTCTGCTGGCTCCCCTGAAGTGCAGGTTAGAGGTGAGTGATAACGGGCTCCGCGCCGCGGGAACCCTGAGCAGATTTTAAGCACCTCCTGGTGCGTCCCGGGTGCAGGCGCGGCATCCCTGGCGCTGAGCTTGCTGGGAGGTGTAGTCACCTACCTCCCACTAGCGATGGTGGTGTCAGGGGCTGCGGCGTGAGTGAAGGGGGTGAGCGCACGGGCTCTGCTGGCTCCCCTGAAGTGCAGGTTAGAGGTGAGTGATAACGGGCTCCTGCGCCGCGGGAACCCTGAGCAGATTTTAAGCACCTCCTGGCGCGTCCCGGGTGCAGGCGCGGCGTCCCTGGCCCTGAGCTTGCTGGGAGGTGTAGTCACCTACCTCCCAGCAGCGATGGTGGTGTCAGGGGCTGCGGCGTGAGCGCACGGGCTCTGCTGGCTCCCCTGAAGTGCAGGTTAGAGGTGAATGATAATGGGCTCCCGCGCCGCGGGAACCCTGAGCAGATTTTAAGCGCCTCCTGGTGCGTCCCGGGTGCAGGCGCGGCATCCATGGCGCTGAGCTTGCTGGGAGGTGTAGTCACCTGCCTCCCAGCAGCGATGGTGGTGTCAGGGGCTGCGGCGTGAGTGAAGGGGGTGAGCGCACGGGCTCTGCTGGCTCCCCTGAAGTGCAGGTTAGAGGTGAGTGATAACGGGCTCCCACGCCACGGGAACCCTGAGCAGATTTTAAGTGCCTCCTGGCGCGTCCCGGGTGCAGGCGCGGCGTCCCTGGCGCTGAGCTTGCTGGGAGGTGTAGTCACCTACCTCCCAGCAGCGATGGTGGTGTCAGGGGCTGCGGCGTGAGTGAAGGGGGTGAGCGCACGGGCTCTGCTGGCTCCCCTGAAGTGCAGGTTAGAGGTGAGTGATAACGACATTCTATTAGCAGAACAAGACTGGCCGCCATCATTCGTCATGGAGTGCCCTAGGGGAGAAACTGTAATTTTTCCAGCCTTTTCCGACCTCGTTCCCATACATCTTAAACATGCATATGCGCAGGATTGGGCGGTTGCCCTAGCTCCAGCATTGTACAAAAATCATGTTGGTTGGGATGAGGATTCAACCCACCACGTGATCCCGTTAAAAGCTTCCCCAAATGCTCAAAGGCAATACCCTATAAAGCAGGAAGCTAAAAAACAAAGTCAGGGAGATCCTAGATCAACTAGAATACCAGGGGGTGATTGGAAATTGCACTTCACCTATGAACAATCCTTTGTTTCCCGTAATGAAACCTGACAACACATATCGTTTAGTTTTGGATTACCGACATCTAAACACTTGCACAAAGAAATTTGCAGTTCAAAATGCACACAGTGCCGCATTAATGAATAACATTGTGCGCAAGAAATACAAATCAACACTTGATATCTCAAATGGATTTTTCTGCCAAAATATAGCGCCTGAAAGCAGGTATCTGACTGCATTCAGTGCTTTAGAGTCCCAGCAACAATTTTGTCGACTAGCCCAAGGGTATAAAAATAGCCCCAGGGTATTTTCAGCAAGGGTAACAGAGTTACTCCAAAATTTGGATGAAGAAGCATTGTCCTATGTGGATGATATTTATCTGACGGACGATGACTTACCGAGGCACTTGACCAGGGTGAGCACCATTATTATGGGATTCGCCTCTGAGGGCTACAAATTAAAAAAATCAAAGATTGCCCACGTCAGTGTCCTATTTTTAGGATACGAGCTGTCAAGTGAGGGAAAAAGACTGGCAACTAACTTTTTAGAAAAGTATGCGCTGCTCGAACCTCCAAAATAATTAAAGGATTTACAATCAATTCTGGGATTCCTAAATTTTGGTCGAACATACATTTTGGATTATGCAGAAAGAGTAAAACCTTTCTAGGACTTAATAAAACCTGATTTTTCAGTCAGACAATGGACACAGGAACATACAAATATCCTGCATTCCCTACAGGAAGACATGATAGCTTCTAAACATTTACAGACACGCGTAAACGCACATAACTTTGTGATTTGAGTCATAGCGGGTACACTTATTTAACTTTTAATGAAGGTGAAACAGTACCATTCGCATACAAATCACACCTGTACACAAACGCAGAAATGCGTTTCACTTCAACAGAAAAAATCCTGACAGCAGTGCAGACCGCTGTAGCAAGAGAAAGAGCTCTGGCTCAGGGTAAAGGCATAATTGTCGTGACCCCGGTACCAGCTTTAGAAGCTGTTACAAAAGCTAGCATTCCAAATGCGAAAGCCTTACATCCCAGATGGATACAATGGGCTAATTCTCTTACTGCAATGGATGTTGAATACAGATTTTATCCAAGTTTAAAAACACAGGCATTCCTGCAATAGGAACAAGAATACCCTCAACCAAGTGAAATTTTGCCTCTAGATCAGTATGAATACATTATTTACACTGACGGGTCTGCTCAACCGGCCACAGGGAGTAAGCAAGCTTACAGCGCAGCGTGTGCGATTGTTAAAGGTCGCATGCACGATGGAAAGTTCCATCCGAGTTGCACTAAAACACAATCTCTAGGAGACTGCACGGATCAGTTGGCAGAACTAAAAGCACTGATACTGGCACTTATAAACACAGAACATGAATTCCCCAGACTGATTGTGTGTGATTCCTTTTACTGTGTACAGTTGTACAATGAATATCTACATCATTGGGAACAAAACGGGTTCAAAGTTGAAAAAGGTGGCACAATTAAGCATAAAATGCTATGGGAACAGGTAGTAGAGTTGAGAAACGAACTACCAAGGGCTCATGTGATACATACACTGAGTCATCAGCGTGATGGCGTTCACGTTGAAGGGAATTCATTGGCTGATGAAGCCGCAAAGGGGGCTGTTTGCACAGCCGCCGTAGCTGCAGTTACTCATTCAAAGACGAGGGTAGACGGCGAGATTATGGTAGCTGTCAATGCTTCACGCAAAGGCAGCGCAGCAGTACCTAAGAAATTTCCACTCAAGTACTCCTACAAGTTAGATGCACAAAACATTCCATACGCTCAGATTCCTGGAGTGGGGGATAGAGTAATACCAAATATGGATCGTAGGCAAGGCTTCATTGTGGCAGCACACGAAGGGAAAGGTTATGTACATAAGGGACTTAGGGAGATTGTTTCTTTGTTGAAAGAATGCTACTGGTGGCCCGTGATGAGAAGGCAGATTAGAGACTATGTCTGGAACTGCGACATCTACAAGCAGATGGAAGGGTCCACCACAAAACGTCCAGTACAGATATCATTATTAGACAGCATTAGGTTGTCCGTTCGTGTACGTCCAGCTCAAGTTTCCTCAAGATCTGGCCTCAGCGCTCGGCTGACGCTCGAACTGTCATAAAAGATTTGCGAGTCTTTATCGGCACATATGCAGTTGGCACGTTACATTCTGACCGTGGTCCGGCGTTTAGCTCTCGGGCTTACAAAGAGGCTATGGAAGGAATGGGCGTAGCATTGCGGTACTCCTCTCCGTACCATCCTGAGGGAAATTCTGTTGTGGAGAGGAAAAACCGAGACTTAAAGCAATCTTTAACAGCTAGGGTATTAGGCAAGGGCGGTAGATGGGTCGATCACCTTTATGGGGTACAGCGAGCGAACAATAATCAGCCAAGAAGCTCTCTAGGGGGTGTCACTCCTTATGAGGTCCTATTTGGGACAAGAATGTGGGTACCTGATCTTGATTGTGAAGGCATAGTGGCGGATGAAAAACCATTTGATATCCATGATCGTTTGGCTGTTTTACAGGATCTAAATGAATCCAGAACACAACAAAGTAACGTGCTCCAGAAACAGGCCGCCACTGAGGAAGTCAAGGCAGTAATGGCAAGACCTGTCTGGATCCCAAAAATCGGGGATCTGGTCAGAGAGAAGATTGCTGATAAGAAAGAATTTGGGCCATCCTACAGAAAGCCTGTACCGGTCCTAGCAATCCAAGGCACAAGAACTGTACTTCTGCCGCCTCCCAGCCGGGAAAAAGGAGAAAAGATTTGTCTCAATTGACTTAATCAAACCACACTATGTGGCCGATACTAAACAGTAGGCCTCGTGGACTCCACAGTAGCAGACGCCCTCCTCTCGCTACTATCCAAGAAGTTCAAACAGAAAGACTCATCACTTTTGAAGAGCCACCTGTACGGAATGAAGGACTTAGCAACAATGCTATGGAACTCGTTCCACTTCAACAAGAAATTCATCTTCAAAATGAAAACCAACTTAACAACCAAGTTGCAATCAGACCGACTACAGACATCTACGTCAACATGCCTCATCAAGAGCAAAATTCGGTTTCAACAAATCCTGATGCAATTCCAACAATTGATCGAACTGCTTCTGGCTATTTCATGAACTTTGATACGTTTTCACTGGACCCAAGTGAGCCGGAAACGACGCCAGCCAAAAAATCACTCACACAGAAACTCAATGACTTTTTGAACTTTTTTAGAAAGACTTACCTGGTGTCACCTTAGATTGAACTATGGTATATCACTGGGATTTTCTTTTTTTCTTTTCTGGGTAGGCTTAATAATAACTTTTAGTATGCTTATTAATGGAAGATACCTCCAGCAAAGCTCTACATCCCAAAGAGTCAATTTGATTTTAAAACCACACCAGTCTTCACATCGTGAACCAAGAGACTTGTCTTCAGTGAACATCACAGCAGTTCCTATACCGGACGGTATAGTATGGGACAAGATTGATTATGATGTATTCGGTCCGACTGAACTTTTAAAGCTAAAACATGTATTTAAAATTTCTTTAAGTGATATCATTACCTCCAGTACATTTTCTGATGATTGGGACACTGATACTGTAAACAATTTAATGTCTGATTTAGAAAAAACTGCAGCATTTCCCGAACAATGAAATGTTAGAAGGTACTTCAGACTATGATACATTGTACTGTTACCAACATTATGGTCATCATTTCTTGCACAAATCTATAACACCTAGAAATGTATTTGAATACCACCAGTGGGAACACTGCCCAACACCTCCAAAAGGTAGTTCGCAAACTTTTGCACAGAAATTCACATACTTTTCAGGGTTCAACACATCTGACCCAAAGTCATTTTATTACAAAGTAGCAACAACATCAGCACAGAAAATTATGTTGACTAACACCAAACAGATTTACTCTGCTTCCTTTATGGCCCAGTTGTCTACACAGGGTTTTGACCTATGGAAGGACACTATAGATTCAAAATCAATCTGGGGTTCTAGGGACTGGCAAGTCCAGGGAACAGAAGCACTATTTAGAGCATGCATCATTCCACAGCAGATAATATTTCTGAATGAAACTGTGCAACAGACATCCTGTCTTGGTGTAGCCAAGAACAAGGAAATGAACACACCTGGGTTTCCTACACCATCACAGATGGGTGGGGGGCAGAATTCAACTACACATGGGGTAAGATTAGATGACATTCTACAGTACAACAGGTCAGATACCAATTGGACAGAATGGCTGATTTGGCCCATTGACACGAACACTTGTCAACAGAGATTCCTAGGTGTCCCCGAGGGATTTAGTATCCATAGGCCAGATCCACGCTATGTACAGAGACAACACCCAGGGGTAGTGACATCCTATAGTGTTGGGAAGTTGTGCCTTGATTGGCTAGAGACCTCAACACTCACTGAAGTGAAACACCATTTGACCCTACTCACACCTGATGTAGACCTTAGGGATTTTTTACAAGGCCCAAGGAAAACACGTCAGAAACGTTTCATATATGCTGGCATTTATGCCTACTATAAAGAAAACTGGAAAATATCCCAACAAGAGGCCGCAGAAAGAATACGGGAAATAGACTGTATTAACCTAGAGAAGGCATTAGCTGTAGTGGATAATGGGTTAACAACTTTGACCTCCAGGATTTACTCCTTAGGCAACATTGTGTCTTCGGCAATCGACATATTAGAACAAGATCTGGCCTTGTTACAACACGGGCAATCTCAGCTACGTTCTATTATGATGTTAAACTGGACGCTGCAATCTTTGCTTGCAGGCTATGTGCCCTGGCGTTTTATAAACACCACGTCTCTGTTTTCAGAATACAATCTAACTGATAAACAGACAGAAATGGCACAGAGGGGAGCCAAATATACAATGCTGCGTATTGAGAAACTGGAAAGGTTACCATTCACTGTAGCCGAATCACCATCAACAGAATGGTTCATTCATGGCCAAATCACTCTGTCGGTCACTACGTTTCAGTTTCAATATTGCCTTGAGCAAAAGCAGGCAGGCAAATATGAAAAAATGGGTAAGGTATACATCAAGGAAACTTGGGAGTTACCATATAGATACAGATGCCGGAATGGGGATCGAGAAGTGTATCTGAGTGGTACAAACTGCAAGAACGCTTTAAGCAGTTCTCTCATGTGTCAAGATATTTCTCTGCACGGAGCCTGTAGCGGTTCAGTAGCGAACTTATCTTGTCACATGTCAGGGACCCCAGCGGCCAAGATCACGCCGGTTTTCCAGCTGCTCTCGAATGGGAGTTACTTAATGCTAAATGATCAAGGTTGCTGTGGGATCAATCAATCAATCACAGAATTTGTAAAGCGCACTACTTACCCGTGAGGGTCTCAAGGCGCTAGGGAAAAAGAAAGGGGGGGGTGGGTGCTGCTACTGGTAGAACAACCAGGTCTTGAGTAGCCTCCTGAAGGTCAGCAGGTCTTGGGTCTGTCGTAGGCTTAGTGGAAGGGTGTTCCAGGTCTTGGCGGCGAGGTGGGAGAAGGATCTGCCGCCGGTGGTAGTTCTTCGAATGCGAGGGACGGTGGCGAGGGAGAGGTCGGTGGAGCGGAGTTGGCGGTTGGGGACGTAGAAGAGGAGTCGTCTGTTGAGGTAGGCTGGGCCAGTCTTGTGGAGTGCCTTGTGTGCGTGGATGAGGAGTTTGAAGGAGATTCTCCTGTCGACGGGGAGCCAGTGCAGGTTCCTCAGGTGGGGGGTGATGTGGCTGTGGCGTGGTACATCGAGGATCAGGCATGCGGAGGCGTTTTCTATGCGTTGCAGCCGCTTGATGAGCTTGCTTCCGGGCGTCGCCTATCTGGTCACTGTTAACTCCAGGGTTACTTGCTGTATGCAAGTATTGTTTCCACCACTGAACACAGTCAGGGAGGCACCGCTATGGCCTTCACTGAATGTTTTTTTCATACAATTTGATACTCTGAGCAGATTGAAAGCCATGCTTTTACAGCAACCCGTGCCCTTAACCTCCGCTCGAGAAAACTATGAACTTCAAGTCGCAAGGACCTCGACTGAGATACAGGTGCTTATACGTTCAAACTGCCCCTTTCATTTCGTAGAAATGGTGGGACGTATCTTCAATATGTCTGATACGAGCGGTATTGTACACCTATTTAAGACCATAGGGTCAGGACTGTTAAGCACCTTTCAGACAGTCCTCGGAGTAATCCCAAATTTTATACACTCCGTATTGGGAAGCGTATTTGGAGGATTCCCGCTTATCCTATTGCTGGTTGCAGGGGTCCTATTCATAATACTACTGCTACGCAATGGACGGCCCAATTCCCGAGGGAATGGCGAACACGCACCTGGAGCAGACATACCGTGAACGCATGGTACAACTTCTGGGCATTCCTTGCCTGCGAGAACTCAATGCCTCCTGGTTTCTATCATTTAGACCAGTCTGGGTAGACTGCATCTTACCTGTTTTTCGATGCCTGTTCTGCGGAGAAGAATGCACGTTGGATCTTTGTCTAACATTTCCATCAGAGGCGCCTCCGGACACGGATACAATGCTGGACCCCATAAAGGCCCATGCTCTGCATTGTCCCCAGCGGCTTCCGATTCTGATGAACGCATTCCTGGAGAATCCACAGGTGCCGTTTGCTCCTGCTGGGTTAGGTGACTCCTCCACAGGCACCCAGGTAACAACTGCCGCACAAGCTGCCGCAGCACCATCTGTTGGCAGTGCTACATTCCATCTATGTGCGATTGACGTTCTCTGTGAGGCGTTGGATTTGTCGTCTGCAGCAGCTAACACCGATAATATTGTGCTTCCCAGCCAGGACGCTTAATCTTGAATTGGCTCATCGTGTCCTGGGAAAGAATTCGGCTTCTTCACTCGTTTCAAAACAAACAAGCAGAATTGGAACATTTCCTAAATTGACACTTTCGCTTGAGAAAAGCATGGCCTTCTTCCGCTTTGAGTGAGGCAACTTATATGGAGAAATACAATGGACATTCTTTTAGTGCCAATTACAAATAGCTGAATTATTAACATTTTAGGCAGCAGATTTTTAACAATTTTAAAACCATGTTTTTACTTGCTTTAAAAAAAATAAAAGTTTTAAATTGTCCAGATTTTAAGTATGGTCATTGTTATCCAATTCGGAAGAGGAGTGGGTGTTATGTCCCGTATAGAGGCCCTAATGTAGACCCGTTCGTACATGCTCTAAAATGGACGTATTCATATTTGCCCATAAATGGTCATATTCGTACTTGCCCTATTATGGTCATAGCCGCATATGCCCAATTATGGTCATAACCGTACATGTCCTATTATAGTCATGATTCCTTACATAGGCATGATCTTTCACCTACATTGGTCCTTGCTAGTACACAACGTGCTCTGAGGGCTGAACGTTATCTATCCTGTGGTTTTGAATACAGCAGGGTTTTCCCCAAACACAGGCCCACACTGTACTTATCAATTATGCATGGCCCTCTAGGAATACACCACCTGCATAATATGTATGTACAAAGTTCACCCCTGACGTCTTCCTCATGTCTAACGACAGACCAATACAAACCATACTGAGGACCGAGACTCTTTAGGGTATAAATACACCACATCTTGTCCCGGTAAGAGAGAGGGAACCAAGACTTCCATGCTGACACACTGACCAGAGACGCTGAGGCTCCTGCATGCAGTCGCTCCAGCTGACAGCGGTCTAACACAGCCCTTGCGGGGTGTCCAACTCGAGACCAGGACGGTGTCCCACACTCTCTCTATTCAGGTATGGGGGTTCGACTAAAATCCTAGAAGGATTCTTGGCTCTTAGGCTTTAGACCTACACATATGCTAGGTACACTCAGGTACATCTAGTTAGGCATCATAGGAGTACGCGCACTTGCATAATGTTTTTCATATTCCTGTATGTATTCATGATTATTGCAATATGGTAGAACTGTTCTATCCCTTTGCTTTCATCGTACTGCTGATAATATATCTCTGCTATTGTCTGCTGATTACCGCGGCACATATATTTTACACTAGAATAACAACTGTTCAATAAATACTTATTGAAACGCCCGACTGTTTATTCTGTGTAACTCTCTGAGACAAACCGAATAAGTAAGCACGAGTGACTGAGCGAAAGGTAGTACATTGTTTCCACGATTCTGAGGAATTTGGGTTGTCATGATCTAAGGTTGCCAGAAACTAATCTCTCCCCGAGAAGAGGAGATTCTAGTGGCACTGTGAGCTAGCTAATGCAAACCAGGCTAACATACGCGGTGGGGGTGCACAGAGCCAGTCTGTCACCAAGCCCACAGTATATGTTATCCAAACGTGCAGGTCCTGCAGGGGTACTATAGGAACTACACGACAACACCGCTTTCTTTCTTAAACAATCCTCTCTATTACTCCAAGATGATAATGAGGATTCATTATTACCGATATGGATTACTATTGAAAAAAATGTTCTTCAACATTTCTCCTTCCAAGAATTTTTATCTTTTACGCATCGGCCTTTCTCACTCTCTCTTCCTATCTTTAATAATACTTGCGGAATCCTCCAACCTTTACTTACAAATCACCTCTCTCCTAAAGATCAATTTTTGCAATCTTCAATATGGTACAATTAACATCTCAAAATCAATAATAAAATTATTTTTTGGAAAGATTGGTATGTTAAAGGTCTTCATTGGATTCATCAACTTTATGAGGATAATACATGTATAGCTTTTACAGTTGCTCAAGCACGATTCTCTTTACCTGCCTCGCATGCATCTAAATACGCGTCCTTAATTTCACTGATCCAGTCAAATTTCAATCGTTTGGCGCTCATATCTACCTCTTCATCTTCACCTCCTACTGTTTTTTCAATCTTATCTCTCTCTCCATCCACATCTCAAGTTTACAAACATTTATCCTCTTTTCCAATTACTCGCGATAAAACGGAGGTAAAACTCTCCTGGGAAACTGATCTTCAATTTTACCTTTCTATTCCTACCTGGAATGGGGTTTGGATTAAGATTAGGAAATCTTCTAGAGCTGCTAATACTACTCAAACTTTATTTTATGTTTATAACAGAATTTTACTTACCCCTGTCTCATTGCATAAAATAAATCCTACTCTTTCTCCCTCTTGCTGGTCTTGTAATACAACTCCAGCAGATTTAAAACACGTTATTTGTGTGTCCCCACATTCATAACTTTTGGATACAAGTTTGGAAACAAATCAATAACATGTTTCACACACAAATCCCTTTTACTTTTATTAATATATTTCTAGGTAGTGTTTCTGATGACTGGGTTTCACACTCAAACAATTTTCATATTATAGACCTTCTCCTTGCAGTTGCTTTCCAACAGATTACTAGGGCATGGAAGAATGCTACTAGGATTTCTTATCAAGCTTGGTGGTATGGGGTTTGTTATAACCACAGACTAGATAGAGCATATGTCCATCCCATTTCCCTTTCAATGAAAAGAGAATACCTGAGGTCACTCATTACTAATTTTCTAAATATATCTGCAAATACAACACAAACTCATAATTCCTGAGTTGAAGAAGTACCTAAACCCCCATGACTTAATCCTGTTTGTTTACAAATGCTTTCATATCAATGCTATTTATCCTTTGTGTGTTATTGTTTAACAATTAGTAACAATACAAGTGGTTATGTTAAAAATAAAAACAAATGAATGTCATTTCCCTCCCTTCCTCTCTTCTCTCTCCCCCTCCTTCCCCATATTACCTTAACAGACTATATAGTTAGATTTTATTTTATACTTCTGTATTTTATAACGATGTTTTATAGTATATCAATAAAATCTCCTTTCAACAAAAAAAAAGTGGCAAAAGTAGGAGGGTCTTCCAGGAGTATAATGTCCTTAACATATAGTAATTCAATAGAGGGCCATCTTTCCCAGAAAGACGGATTAGGATCAAGTTTTATCGATGGGCTGAACCATAGGAAAGCAAGTTCAGAGTCTATGATTTTATTAGGGAAACATGTATCTAATCTTTTGACAGCTGTGACAGATTCTTAAAATATTTGGTTAAGAATGAGGTACCTTAATATGTTTTGTTGTTAGGATACCTATGGGTGAGAGAGGAGCAGTTAGAACCCTCTCTATGTCCGCCCAAGTAGGACGATGAGGAGGAGATGTGTGTAACCACAAGATGGTTGGCCTAATTAAAAAGGCGGTTTGATAAAACAAGAAATTAAGGAGGTTAATACTGCATTGTTGTTTGTTTGATTGATAGGCGAGAGAGATTTTTGCCTTGTTTCTTTTCCAAATAAATGCTGTAATTTGAGCATTGAGAGATGTAAAGAAGGAGTTGGAGAAATGTAGAGGTAGAATATTAAGATAGATTGTCAATGATTTTTTTGACATGATATTTGTGTGTCACAATATTTTTGGAATCAATGTTTTGTCAGTGAGATGGGAATTTACTCATAATTGCACAGTACTGGAGTGATTTTACCGCATAGAAATTGTTAAATTGGATGCACTTTTTTTGTGTGATAAAATTGTCCCAGTGTGGTGCAAGTCTTAATTAGGGTCTCAGTTCATTACTTTAGACAGAACAACTCAGAAACAGAAATCGGCAAACCCTGCATAATGTTTCTGAGCTTACGTGTCAGAAAATCAAGCTCTAAGAGAAATATTGGATGATATGAATTCACTTTACTCACTGCAGGCACATAAAATAAATGCTCAGGTCTGCACTGAACCAGCCCAACTTTTTATGTAATGAGTCATGGAACAGGATCACAAAACATTTTTGACTGATACTATTAAGGTACTGTTTGCTCTAAACACCTTTTGCCACTATATTATGAAAACAAAATTCTGGCAGTGGTAATGTGTGGCAAGAACATTTGTGCACATTTGCTATGTGTCATTTTGTTGTGCTGGTGACGTGTTCTATTGTTTTGTGTGCTGCTGTGTTTTTGTGCTACATTATTACAATGTGATTTTGTTTTTTTGTACTGCAATTTTATGTTGCCTTCTGTTTTGTCTGTGTTGTTGTGATGTGCCCTATTACATTTTAATTGTGATGCTATACTGCTTTGTGTATCTTGTTGCATTATGTTTGGGAGTTTACTTTAGCTATGTCAACAAACACTGCTATCTTTCCAGCTGAAAGCAGCATATGCCTTTGAAAGTCCCTTTGACAAGCAACCATTTACCATTTTCTAAGGTGGTAAAATAGTGCTGCTCCAGCTCTGCAACCACTCAAAACACCCCCCAGGTCAAAACTAAACTGTCACTGCTGACAGTGCTCATTTTATTTGATACAGCTGTGAAGTGCTAGTTTAACACAAGCCTCTGCTACAGGTTTGGCTGACTCGAGTCTTAATTAGTTGAAGCGCTCGAGGAGTAGTATTTTACCAACTTAGACAGTAGTAAATGGATGATTGTCACAGGAGCGTGAAAAAAATGTGCTGCATTTGGCTAGAAATGAAGCAGCACAGACTCTTGAAAGTAAACAACAGAACATAGCATAATGGCAAGACACAAGGCAAACTATCAACACATCAAAAATATACCATCACAACACAACCAAACAATCAAAGCAAAATGCAGCACAACAACCACTTTATGACAGAAAAACGAAGCTAAAATGTGTTTGCACTGCTTTACTTACCACAAAGTGTTTATCTTTAACACCAGTGAAAAATGTTTCTCTGACCTCATGCCCTCTCTCTTTTCTCATAGTCTGTACAGAGTCAAGGTATATCAATTGTATTCTACAACGTTGTAAAATGTAATTCTCACATTTGACAGTGGCACTAATGTAAGATTTTTTATATCAGGGCACTTGAAAAAACTCAACTGAATGGAATTCCCAGCCTTTTGCTCGTTTGTTGGGGGACTGCAGCTGGACTCCATCACCCACATTGCACAGCGGCAGGAGCCACTCACGTCATCGGGGGCAGCGCCAGGCACCAGGCGGCGCACTTAAGTTGGCCCAGGCTCCCGCAGCGCAGGAGCCTTATGCTCGTTTGTTGGGGGACTGCGGCTGGACGCCATCGCCCACATCGCACAGCAGCAGGAGCCGTTCACGTCATTGGGGGCAGTGCCAGGCGGCGCACTTACGCCGGCACAGGCTCCTGCAGCGTGGGACGCGCGCGTGCCCGGGCCGCGCCCGTGCGAAGCCGGGCCAAGGGCGGGCCCGTCAAAGCCCGTCAAAGCCCGGAGGAGGCTGGGCTGGGCCCCCCCCCTGTCAAGCTTCAAGTGGCATCTGGGAATCGGACAGAACACGGGGTGAGTGCTTATTTATCCACCCCCTGAAAGGTCCACAGGTGAGTCCAGTAATTGACATTATGTAATTACATTTTGAGTTGCCAAAATGGGAAAGTGTACCATGTTACCACCTGCACGCCCGATAACTGACAGCATTAACAGCATGCTCAAGAGGGTGGTTAACATTGTCTCGGGTGAAACTGAACTCACGGAACGGTGCATGTCACTAGGCACTGAGGGGCGAGCGGATATTGCCGAATTTAGAGGTTCATCAATTAATCATGCACAAGACTTGACCCCGTCACAGCCCCAGGGAACTGGCACTTATAAATCTCCAATTGCAAGCGGGAGCATAAGTGGGCTCGAGATAGCTGAGACACAGTCTGATATAGATATTGTTACACCAGCTGTTAAACGAATGAGGAAGAGCAGGAAGCCTATCTGCACTAAAAGGAAACAGCCCAGCCGTACTGGTCCCTCTCGAACCTGCCTTTCTGCTTGGATACAGCCATCCTCAAGCACCGGCACTTCTGAAATCTCCGATCCTCCTGCGACAGCACTTAATACAAATCTGAGTTGCTCAATCGGTACACAGTTTGAGGCGACATTGGATTTTGAGAACCTTGGGGATGCTATTGCCAATATTGTTGCTGCGATGGTGACTAAACAAATTAATGAACTTTTAGATATAAAATTTGCCCCATTACAGGCCCGTTTAGAGCATTTGGCCCTACTTATAGGGGGCTCTGATCAACCAGTAGGGAATGCACAAATTGCAGTAGATGAAGCGGGAGGGGGAGGGTCTCTTGCTACAGTGAGAGTTTCATCCAATGATACCCGACCCCCTATTGTTAGAGACCCTGCCCCTGCAAGTAACTTGTGCACTATACGTGGACAAACCAGGGGATGTTCTCAACCGCTTTTTAACAGGCATGGTACCCCATCTACTGTTGAATTGGTTACTACCTCACAGCCCAATTCCACCTTGAGCAGTGCTAACAGACTCAAAAGACCCAATGGACCAGACCAGAACCTACTGCCTAGCAAATTGTGCAGCAATGCTTCAGCCTTTCTCAGCAGAAGTCTCCCAAAAGCAAATCGAGATGTACTGAATTTGCCACCTGCTGCCTGCCCTTAAGTGCTGGTGTTAGCAGGCGTACCGACCCTAAAGAGGGATCCGAATGAGTCATGGGACCAATTACGCAACAAATGCGGGGACTGGCTATCGAGGAATAAGAGGTTCCACCCATTAGATATGAAAGATATTATTTTGGTATGTAGAGTCGGGTGGGTTGGTGTATCTACAAAGAACATTGAAGGGGACTGTATTGTAATTAACTTTTGTAGACCTTCCTTGGTGAGACATCTATTAAGAGCATGTGAGCCTACAACATTCGATAGCACCAACATATGTCTACTACCATTAGGTTATTTTTACAAGCCAAATTACGGGCCCCACTCTACTGAGATCCCCCCACTCACCACTTCTAATAGGTTCTTGACCCTGTCCGGGTTGGATACCCAGGATTGACTATCGCTATCCGTGAAACCCCCTAGCCTCGATGTTGGATCATCATCTCTCCCCCTAGTAGCTGAGCTTATTAGCTCACACACACCATTAAAGGTCTTAGCCAGCCCAGGCCTCCGCATTCTAAGTTGGAATGTTGCGGGGCTGCATTCTAAGCTGCACCAACCAGACTGGTTAAAATTCATAAGAGAGCAGGATATTCTCCTATTCCAAGAAACTTGGGCTACTCAAGATTTATTTATTGATGGGTTTGAATGTCATAATATCTTAGCAACAACCCCTAAGCATGGTCGACCCTTTGGGGGACTATCGATTTGGATTAACATCGCCGCAGGCAACAGTATTAAAACCATATGCACTAATAATAATAATTTCCAAGCCATATTGTTTAATAGGGGGGTTTCTTTTTTCTTAATGAATTTTTATAATAATAATTTCCATTCTATACCAAATGGGAACTTTATAAATGTATTCAATTTTATTGCGTCTATTCAAAAATCCAAAGACTGTTTTAAGTCAACTGGAATCTGCCTAGGAGGCGATTTTAACGCCAAATTACCCCAACTCTGGCCAAGTAAACAGCCATGTAGTAGCGGACATACCTGCCATAGGGGCAAGGAACTAGTGGACCATTTAAATAATTATAGCTTAACTAATGTCATGGAGATTGCTGCCATAACAAAAGACAATGTTCCCCCGGAGCCGACATTTAGAGGGAGGGGCTGTTCATCCACAATTGATTATGTTTTTATTTCCTCTGTTTTAGAGGTCAGCCTGTTGAAAGCAGAAATCATTGCCACAACTTTTGAGGACCACAATCCAATCCAAATAGTGCTAAGATTATCCCCTGGCCCAACACCCAATACAGAATGTGGAGCCAGGAATTTATCACCTTCTACAGATAATCTAAGATTGGTGTGGCGGGGTGTTAATAACACCGACGTATTCAGTACAATGGTTAGGGAAAACTTGAGCCTTATTAATTCTTGTCTGTTGGATCAGGACACACACCCGAGGTAATTAATGCCTTCACCAAACTTTATGGAGCTATTAAATCCTTGCTGTCCAAACCTACCACTACAGTGCAATGTGAACCTAGATGGTTCAATCATGAGTGCTCAGAGGCTAATAGGCAGTTACGCAAGGCCCTGTCACGGAGCCCAAGGAGTAATTCTTTGGTTAAGTTGTCAGGGCAGACATACAAGTCTGTCATTGCTAAAAGGAAGGAAGAACTACTAAATGAGCACTGGGATGCGCTTGTCAATGCTGCTAGCTTAAAAAATGGGAATACATTTTGGACTGCTGTTAAAAATTTAAGAACAATGGGGCAGCCGTTAACTCCCATAAGCTGCAACATAACAAGTGCAACCTGGGAAAGTCATTTCTCCACACTCTATTTAGCTCCCGCACTGGAACTCGACCCCTTTAAGAATAGGACTCCATCTAGGGTCCCAATATTGATAACAGAGATTGAGGAGGCTATACGTCAGAGCGTGGGCAATAAAGCCCCTGGCCCTGACGGGTTACCCATCGACCTCATTAAACATAAACCTGATTTTTGGGCCCCATTATTGTTAACGTCTTTAATAACTTAACCAACGCTCCATTGCCAAAGTCATGGTCCACTAGTATCATCGTCTCAATTTTTAAAAAGGGAGATCGTTCGCATCCGAGTTGTTACAGGCCGATCTCCCTAATAGATAACACCCTCAAAATTTTAGGTAGAGTCTTATATAATAAAATGTTAACTTGGGCTGAGGATAATCATATTTTAGAGCAATGTCAATTAGGTTTTAGGAGCAAAGTAGGCACGAACGAGCAGTGTTTAAATCTTAACCTGATCATCGGGAAATATACTATAGCACAGCACTCGCCACTTTATTTAGCTTTTATGGACCTGACCTCTGCCTTCGATTTTGTCAATAGGTTTCGTTTATGGTCCATTCTCCTAGCCTACGGCTTGGATGAGGCCCTTGTGCATTTCTTGGCCTACTTGCACACGGATTTGAAGGCACGGGTCAGGATTGGTGGCGGGGGTGAGGTGTCTAATGATATCAATGTAGGTAGAGGGGTCAGGCAAGGGTGCGTTTTAGCCCCTCTTCTTTTTAGCATTTATATTAATAATCTGTATAAATCATTGATTACACTCACCGATGACGTACCCAGAATTAAAGGTAAAACCCTTCCGGTGCTTTTATATGCAGACGATGCGGTTTTAATTGGACGCACACCCAATGCACTACGCACTTTAGTACGGGGATTTACGGATTTTATGACTGGCCTAGACTTATCCACTAATTTTAGGAAATCATTTATAATGTCCTGTGGGCCAAGGAAATACCCCTTAAGCTCTATTTCCGTTGGAGATCAAAAATTAACTTGCACTACCACTTTCCCATACCTGGGGATGGTCTTTGCTGCGTACGGCACATGGTCTGAACACATGGTGTTTTGTAAGAACAAGTTCTCAAAGGCCACCAACTCTATCCTCAGTCTTCCATGCCCAAAAAGATCAGGGGCAATTTTAGCGATCTTAAAGATTTTTAAATCACAGTGCATACCTATAGCAACTTATGGTGCAGAGGTTTGGGGCATTGCTAAAAGCCCCAGTGTCCAATTAGAGGAAAACAGATTCTGTAGGAAGCTTCTGGGTGCACCAATTTCCACTTCTCAGTATATATGCCATAGCGAACTAAAGTTAAGTTATATTTAAGATTTTATAAGGGCACGTCCCGCATTATTTTGGCTAGCTATATGAAAAACCCTGCAGGATCCCTCACTAGGGAGATAATAGATGATTGCATCAGCTGTGAAAAAGGGATGAATATCCCATGGCTTGCTGGGGTTAACAAGAGCCTGAAAAGTGTTAACTTTGAAGGGTTGTTTTTAAACCCAAATACAGCTGAGACTGTAGACAAAAAAGTTCTCAGGTCAGCACTATATGCACTTTACAGCGCGGAAAGATCTGAGAGGGAATTAAAGAAACAAACTGTTGTTAACTTTATACCCATCGAGCGAACTGAGCATTGCTTGCCTAGCTATATCACACTACTGATGTCACATTGGGAGAGAGGACTTCTTTTTCGCTTAAGGGCTGGGACTGTAAAATATTTGCTCTGCTTTCCCCTTGGGTATAATGCTAAACTTGATTCCCTGTCATGTCCATGTGATGGTCAGAGTGGACAAACACTTTTACACTTTTTATTTTTCTGTAAGTACTACACTAAATATGCACAATGGCTGTTAATCCCATTCTTTAATAAATTGTTACCTATTCAATTAGCTGATGCAGTTAGCAGTATACTCAAACTGGAAAATGAGGAACTATTTTTATTGTGTAGCCCATCTGTTACTTTTTCCCCATATTATGAATTTTGATCACGTTATTTAATTGTTTTATTGTGATTTTATTCTGCATGTCCTCTACTTTTATGGATACGGTGTTATCCGAATAAAGGGGTCGATTACGATGGCGGTCGGAAAAGCATTCCGACCGCTGTGGTAGCGGTAAATAACCGTCCGCATGTACCGCGGCAAAACCGGCGGTCAGATTAGGATGCACCGCCAGAGAAATCCGACCGCCGCGGACGGATTCCACAAAACTCTGCCTGGAACGTCCAGAACAGCTGAAAATCCGTCTGCGGCGTTCGGATTTGCTGCGGAAAGACCCAAAACCGGCGATCGACCAGCGGAATGACCGCAAGTGTCATGACCGGAATGACCACGATACGATGGCAGTGCCAGCGGAACAATCAGTTGTTTCCGACCGCCGCAATCGCAACTAATGCTGAATGGAAGAGCCGGCGGAAGGGCTGTTGCATTCCGACCGCCGCGGTCGCGCAGAAGAGTAATGGCGGTCGAAAGTAACCACACAACAAGGCTACCAAGTGTGGCTGTATATCTGGGTCAGCCTCAAAAAACACCTAACACACCCCAATGACACATCCCCATGGCAAGTAAAAAATACAAATCCCAGGTCAATCCAGACAACACACCTGACATGAATACTCCATTTTGACCCACCCACATAGCTGAGTATAAAACTAGCCCCTTCCCTGCCCAGAATCCTTTGCACAACTCCAGCACTGAAGGGCCCAACCCCACAGCACAAAGGAGAGGCAAGTCAGCACACATCACACCATCACAACCACACACACACCACACACATCTCCACCACCACCTTCCCACCTGCACTTTTCACCCATTTGCACATCACACACCATGGCACAGAAAAAA
The DNA here is from genome assembly GCA_963921515.1 of Calotriton arnoldi. Lineage (NCBI taxonomy): Eukaryota > Metazoa > Chordata > Amphibia > Caudata > Salamandridae > Calotriton > Calotriton arnoldi. The sequence goes on along the minus strand of CAWUFW010002723.1, from coordinate 1,428,866 downwards.
ATGCCAAAATTCACTGACAATGAGTTGTCAGTCATGGTAGATGAGATAATCAGAGTAGAACCACATTTGTTTGGAAGCATGGTCCAACAGACACCAGTAGCCAGAAAAAATCAAATGTGGGAAAGGATAGTCAACAAAGTCAATTCAGTAGGGACCATGTCGCGCTCCCTGAAGGACATCAGAAGGAGGTGGCATGAACTCAAGACCAGAGTGAAAGAGCGTGCCAACAAGAACCATGAGCTGGCTCAGAGGACTGGCGGTGGCCCTCCCATTCCACCACAAACATTCAACGAATGGGAGGAGAAGGTGCTTGCCATACTGCATCCAGAGAGTCTCACAGGAATTCCTGGGGGAGTGGAGGCTGGTAAGTACCAACAAACGTCTCCCATTACACTGCTATGTACTGTCTTACATAACTAGAAAGCTACACTTCCTAAACACAAATGCACTTACGTACAACACACTCTTCCCAACACATGTCTCACACATCTAACATTTCCTTCCTCTGAATCACCCCAAAGGTAGCTAGCAATATTTCCATGGGGGCATGTGTACAGGCAGCCAGCACTACAACTCCCACCAGGCCCCCTTGTCCCACAGCTGAGCAGGATAGTACACTCCTCTCACTCATAACCATGTGGCAGCCATTGCATTGCTCACCTTCACATAACATGTAGGTAGCCTTCTGAACAGGGAGGGGTGTTTGTGGGTGGGAAGCCTGCACTACAACTACCCACAGGCCCCCTTGTCCCACAGCTGAGTAGGATGGTACACTCCCCATACCCAGAACCATGGGGCAGCCATCTCATTGCTCTCCTCAAACTCACAGGTAGTCAGCCATCTCAAGCTCTCTTGTCTCACCCCTGAGCAGGATGGAACACTCCCCCACCCAGAACCATGTGGCAGCCATTGCATTGCTCACCTTCACATAACATGTAGGTAGCCTTCTGAACAGGGAGGGGTGTTTGTGGGTGGGAAGCCTGCACTACAACTCCCCACAGGCCCCCTTGTCCCACAGCTGAGCAGGATGGTATACTCCCCACACCCAGAACCATGGGGCAGCCATCTCATTGGTCTCCTCAAATTCACAGGTAGTCAGCCTTCTCAAGCTCTCTTGTCTCACCCCTGAGCAGGATGGAACACTCCCCCCAACCAGAACCATGTGGCAGCCATTGCATTGCTCACCTTCACATAACATGTAGGTGCCTTCTGAACAGGGAGGGGTGTTTGTGGGTGGGAAGCCTGCACTACAACTCCCACCAGGCACCCTTGTCCCACAGCTGAGCAGGATGGAGCACTCCCCCCCAACCATGTGGCAGCCATTTCATTGCACTCATCAAACTTACAGGTAGGTAGCCATCTTAACAGGGAGGGGTGTTTGTGGGTGGGAAGCCAGCACTACAACTTCCACCAGCCCCCCTTGTCCCACAGCTGAGCAGGATACTCCCCACACCCAGAACCATGTGGCAGCCATCTCATTGCTCTCCTCAACCTTACAGGTAGTCAGCATTCTCATTGTGAGAGGGATGGGCGGAAAATAAAGCGAGGAGGTCTTACAGGCTGTTGAATGATGGCTTCATTTATTTTACCAGGTTAAAACAGAAAAGTCTAATTGTCCAAGGTGAGGTGGTTGGGAGGGGAAACCGCTGTCGTCTTCACCCAGGTTGCTGTTGGTTTTGGCTCTACTCGTCTTCTTCTTCTCAGGATGAGGGTGACACAACCCCGGGTAGAGAAAAGGAGAAAAGGCGGTCAATACGGCTGTCCCTTTAGGGAAGGTGAACATAAAGTGCAGACCGTGCCGTCACCGTGAATATAATCAGGAAACAAAGAGTAGGGAAAGGGAAGGTTTGGAAAGATTAATCCTATGTGCACCCCTGGTACATGCTGTGAGGACGGCGAAAACGAAGGAACAAAACTAAAAGGAAAAACGACCTATTAGTCTGTCGGTCTTTTCCTCGCGTTGAACTCCTTTTTATCAGGGTGTCAACTCCAAATCGGTGTTTGTTCGGGAAAACGTGGTTATAAGGCTTGAGGTGTTGTACAGATTGACTTAGTGAAGGTTGTGAGCGGGAAGTGAGGGGAAGTAAGAGAATAGGTGTCCAGAATTATTACCCCCCCCTGTCCCGTGAACCCTGAGTCCCTTGGACTCGCCGCCCACTCCCTTCCCGTTTTGCTATGTCCCTTGCCCCGATTCACGTACCGCAGGGGCCGCAGCTCTCCTGAGCTACGGCGGCGTTGCAGCGTCCTCCGGGGGTGTCCACCACTCTTCGGTCCACTCCTCCCGCTCAACACCGCCTCTCTCTGCGCCTCATTGGGGGTCCTCGTCTTCTTCTTGTCCTCACTCCCAGATCGGTCGTCTACTTCTCGTCCTCGCTCCTGGAGATGTACGTCTGCTTCTCTTCCTCGCTCCTCCGTGGTGCTCCGTTCTGTTCCTTCCGACTCCCGTCTTCCGAATACGCACACCTCGGCGTCTTCTGGGATCTCCCTTTCTGCTACTAGCTCCGCCCGTGCCTCCGAGAAGCGTTAGTCCATTGGCTGTTGCTTGGAAGGGGGAGTTCCTCGTCCTGAATGGGAGAAGGACCGAAGGCAGTTAACTCTTTCTGTGCCGTTACCGCACCTTCGTTAGGTTGTTCCCGTTTCATATAAGGATTCATCGGGTGGCAGCCCTGGTCTTTCTCTCACTCATGCTCTCTTGTCTCACCCCTGAGCAGGATGGAACACTCCCCCCACCCAGAACCATGTGGCAGCCATTGCATTGCTCACCTTCACCTAACAGGTAGGTAGCCATCTTAACAGGGAGGGGTGTTTGTGGGTGGGAAGCCAGCACTACAACTCCCACCAGGCCCCCTTGTCCCACACCTGAGAAAGATGGTACACTCCCCTCACCCAGAACCATGTGGCAGCCATCGCATTGCTCTCCTCAAACTTACGGGTAGTCAGCCTTCTCATGCTCTCTTGTCTCACCCCTGAGCAGGATGGAACACTCCCCCCACCCAGAACCATGTGGCAGCCATTGCATTGCTCACCTTCACATAACATGTAGGTAGCTTTCTGAACAGGGAGGGGTGTTTGTGGGTGGGAAGCCTGCACTACAACTCCCCACAGGCCCCCTTGTCCCACAGCTGAGCAGGATGGTACACTCCCCACACGCAGACCATGTGGCAGCCATTGCATTGCTCACCTTCACCTGACAGGTAGATAGCCATCTTAACAGGGAGGGGTGTTTGTGGGTGGGAAGCCAGCACTACAACTCCCACCAGGCCCCCTTGTCCCACACCTGAGAAAGATGGTACACTCCCCTCACCCAGAACCATGTGGCAGCCATCGCATTGCTCTCCTCAAACTTACGGGTAGTCAGCCTTCTCATGCTCTCTTGTCTCACCCCTGAGCAGGATGGAACACTCCCCACCCAGAACCATGTGGCAGCCATTACATTGCTCACCTTCACATAACATGTAGGTAGCCTTCTGAACAGGGAGGGGTGTTTGTGGGTGGGAAGCCTGCACTACAACTCCCCACAGGCCCCCTTGTCCCACAGCTGAGCAGGATGGTACACTCCCCACACCCAGACCATGTGGCAGCCATTGCATTCCTCACCTTCACCTAACAGGTAGGTAGCCATCTTAACAGGGAGGGGTGTTTGTGGATGGGAAGCCAGCACTACAACTCCCACCAGGCCCCCTTGTCCCACACCTGAGAAAGATGGTACACTCCCCTCACCCAGAACCATGTGGCAGCCATCGCATTGCTCTCCTCAAACTTACGGGTAGTCAGCCTTCTCATGCTCTCTTGTCTCACCCCTGAGCAGGATGGAACACTCCCCCACCCAGAACCATGTGGCAGCCATTACATTGCTCACCTTCACATAACATGTAGGTAGCCTTCTGAACAGGGAGGGGTGTTTGTGGGTGGGAAGCCTGCACTACAACTCCCACCAGGCCCCCTTGTCCCACAGTTGAGCAGGATGGAGCACTTCCCCTGTTGCAGGGATTCTGCACATGCACAGAACTATGTGCAGGAAAACAGGACCTCAGTGAATAGGGGTGTTCCAACCTTCCACATCAGTACCCAAAATCCCAAACCTACTAGCTATAGTGTCTCATTCGTTCTCCTCCAAATATCACGGAGCTACAAATGATTAGACAACCCAGAACACAACACTCCCGACTCTCTCAGGAATCGCGGGAGCAAGAAGTACTCTTTCGCTCACTCACTCATATCTGTCCACAATGAGAATAAGCAGAGTCACTGAAATAGTTTAAAACGTTTATTTTAACTATCGTGCTCTACAATACAGTATACGTGGCACTACTAGCAACAAAATGCATATACTCAGCACAGTTATCATTGTTACAATTCCATCGAATACAAAGGGAGAAGTTATGTTATTAAGACTGTGGAAATAAGGGCCTACGGTCCTGACCACACTCCCCTTGACTAGAAGAAGTTTATTTTATAAAAAGGACGATCTGTGGGCTTTGACAGCAGACCCCATACCTTAAAGCCTGGATGTAAGGTTTACATCATAGGAACACCAGAGCTCTTCTCCATGGAACGGCTTTCTCCAAGTGTGTTAAAACAACATGCAACAACGTAATATCAAAGCACGAGTCTTCAGTACTGCAGCTGTGTAGCATGTTATGTCTAGGTGCTAGGGACTGACCAGAACAGAATAACAAGGGGCATTGTTTATCGACCTTGCATATCGTGTTCAGACTAAACTCCAGGAAAAGAAGAGAACGCGAAAGGCAACCTGTTCTCATGTGAAGGGCGCAAACAAAGTCTTGCAAAAACAAAGCCATGTAGTAGCGTGTGCAAAAGCAGCATCATGGCAGCGAAGCTCATGCTAACTTAGCAATGTCGATAATGTGCCTAAGAACCATATAACACCCCCACCCAGAAACATGTGGCAGCCATTTCCCTCCACTGTGTCACCGAACAGGTAGGTAGTCAGTGCATGCACCCTGCCATCCTTCTCAAAAAACATGGAGCTAGATGACCACACCAGCACTCACATGTCAGCCAACTTGGCATAGATCCAAAAGCCACATCCAGTGTGCAGACAGCTAAGCGCATGTAACTGTCACAGAAATTAAACTTTGACTTACCAAGTCACATGTGAAAGTAATTCATGGCACAATCATGCACAGCACAGAATGCAATGTGTAAGTGCCATGGTGTCAGAGCATGAAGGCCCATATGAACACGAAACATGCATGGTCAATCTGACAAACAAAGTAAAGTACATTATATGAAAAAGGTATGTATAACTTTCCAATGGCTAGTTCTTGCTTAGCTGAAATTGATTCCATGAAGAGCAAACAAAAAAGACGCATTACATAAAGTTGATGTGCCGCAAGTTGTTAGATGATGACATGTCCTTGTAATCACACAATCTGTACGTGGCACATGGTTTCAATTTACATGTCACACCATGGACAAGTAATGTATGTACCTCAACATCATGTCATGATGCTCAGTATCTTGCTGCCATACCAAGTGATTGCAATGTAAAGTGTTTGGTGTATCAAATGTAACATCCAAAAGTCTAACACCAAGCTTGAGGAGTGCACTTCAATGACCATTTAACCTCTGTTCAACAGGAGATCCACAAGCAACTGCAGCAGAAAACCCCAACAACCTGCAGAGCCTGTCTCCCCCGGAACATGAACTCTCGGATGCAGACTCCCTACGTTTCTCGAATGAGGAGCAACAACCTGGCCCCTCGGGACTGCCAGGGCGCACCACGTCTCAGGCCCTCATTGTCCCCACCACCACCACAGCAACAGCAACAGTGCTGACCCCTGCTACAACGACCTGTGCGGCCTCCACCACCACCATCACTACTGCTGCCTGCAACACTCTCCCTGCCTCAGTGGTTACCAACACCACAACACAATCAGAGGATGCCAGGGGGAGTGTGCGGGTGAAACCAGTGCCAACGCCACAGGTCCGTGTCAGCAGGGCAGGTGGGAGGGCAACTGGGGGAAAAATACAGGAGGACACTGAGACCGAAGCCCTGGCCACCGTCGCAAGAGTCCTTGGGGCATATGAACAGAACCAGGGACAGATGGGCCTGGTTGTGGAAGAAGTGCGTGAGCTCCGCCTGCTGCTGAGGTCCATGGACACACGTATGGGCCAACTTGTGGACCTCATGGGCCAGCTTGTGGGTGTTCTGAGGGACAGACATGTGGCCCAAATCACAGCTCAACCCCCCTCCAGTGGCCCGCATGCTGATACTCCCACCACCTAAGCTGCGGCCACAGAGAGGGGTGAGCTGCAACAAAATGACTCCTCAGACACCGCTGAGCCTGCAGCAGAGGGCCCCCCCTGCCAAACGCACGAGGGGCCATCTGAGAAACACCAGGGGAGGATCACGAGGCCATGCACCATCCAAACGCAATTCGCTGAGCCAGCCATGATGGCACCTGTGTTCCCCTTGACATTGACTTTGTTAACTATCCTTACCCACATTGCCATGTTGATGGCAAGAGTCTGTTGGACTGTGTGACTACGTCAATGTGGTCACTACTCTATGTGTCTCATTTACCATCACTGACAACTCATAAATTCACTTGGCACAGTTTTGTAAATAATCACTTCTCTGTCACAAATATTTATTGTAAATAAACACTCTTTGCATACCTATGTCTTTGTGTCAGCTCCATGTTTATCACAGTATGTACAATGTCAACTCAGATTCCAATGTACCACAAGCTCTGATTGTGACGAGGCATTGAGAGGGTGAAGGGACCTAGAAAGACACAAGAGAATGACATTTACTTGTCAGCTGATGCCATTACAGCTAAAACACAACACTAGTCATCAACGTACAAAAACCAGCACACATAACAATGAGCAACAACATCAACATAGACATGAGGTACCTGGATAAAAATACCCTGTGCCACACACATCAGCCATTAGCCCAGAGCCAACAACAGCCAGCAGTCGAAAAAATCATCTATGCCTTGCCACTACCATCAAAGCCAACAGACAATGTCACTGTTGTACAATGTCACTTACACTCAAGGGAAGTAGTTGGTGATGAGCTGTTGATGCAGGTCAACACCTTCCTCTTCTCCACTATCGTCGTCACTGGGCATGTGTGGGTTTGCAGGGGGGGCATCTGCTGCTCATCATCGTCCAGGAGCAGGGGGATCTCCTTGCGCAAGGCCAGGTTGTGGAGCATGCAGCATGCAACTACGATCTGACACACCTTTTGGGGAGAGTAGAGTAGTGCACCTCCGCTCTTGTCCAGACACCGGAATCTAGACTTCAGATGCCCAAAAGTACGCTCCAACACACAACGTGTCCTCCCATGTGCATCATTGTAGAGTTCTTCACCCGGGGTCCTTGGATTCCTCAGTGGGCTCAGCAACCAAGGCCGGTTGGGATACGCAGAGTCACCTAGGTGTGACATACAGAGAGCAATTTACTGATAGAAACAGTAGCTGAGAACAGCATGTCACACAAACAGCACACTACTTGACTCGGCGTACTCACTAACAAGCCACGCACAGTCCGGATGCAGGTTTGCCATCAGTTGTGGGATGATGCTGTTACGCAGTATGTAGGAGTCATGGGCTGATCCGGGAAATCTGGCACAGACATGGGAGATAATCATATCCGCTTGGCATACCACTTGCGCATTAATGGAATGGAAATGCTTCCTGTTCCTGTATATGTGCTCACGTGCCTGTGGTGGAACCAGGCCAACGTGTGTGCAGTCAATGGCGCCAACAACATTAGGTATGTGGCCAAGGACATAAAAATCACCCTTCACAGCTGCCAATTCATGTCTCCTTGGAAAATGGATGTAGCGGTCCTTGTATGTCATCATTGCGGACAGGACATCACGTAGCACCATGCTGAACATCGCTTGAGACATCCCACCGGCGAGGGCCACCGTGTACTGGAACGAACCAGTTGCAAAGAAATGCAGGGCTGCCATCACCTTAACTGTTGTTGTCAAAGCAGTAGGATAGGTTCTGCAAGGCCTCAGATGGGGCTCCAACTGACCACATGGGTCTTGAAGGGTAAGGCGATCCAGACGGAATTTTCTTATGATGTCCTCATCCTCCATGTTCGCTAGCACTGGGAACGGACGATGCACATTTGGTCGTCTCCTACATACAATGAAAGGGGACACATGTCAATTTAATTCCCCTATGAGATGTGTCAAACATCTTACATCTTGACTGACGCAGCGCCAATAATGACTGGACTGTAACAACAGCTTAATGTTATGTTAATAACTTTTATAAAGCGCAGCAGTTACCCAAGGGTGTCCTGGCGCTAGATTATTTATCCTGAAGGCAGAGAGCAAGGAGGAAAAGGATTTATTCAGTAAAAAGCCAGGTCGTCAAACCCTTCCTGAAGTCTAAAAGATCAGTGGCGTTTCTTAGGCGAAACGGAAGGTCATTCCAGGCTTTCGCCACGCAAACAGCAAAGCTTCAGCCCCCCAACAAAGCTTTTTTCGTGTGCGGTACTAAGACCAGCTTGGCCCCCAGCGAGCGAAGTGTTCTTTTCGGAATGTACCACTGGAACAACCAATTTAAGTTGTCTGGGCCTGTGCCATGAAGAGCTTTGAAAACCATGCAAAGCGATTTGAAACGCACTCGACTCTTTACCGGGAGCCAGTGCAGTTTCTTTATTTCCTTGGAGATGGGGGAGAATTTAGATGTACCAGTCAGAAGTCTCGCCGCTGCATTTTGCAGCAGCTGGAGTTTGTTCAAACTTTTTTGTTGAATATTCAGATACAGGCTGTTACAATAGTCCAGCCTTGACAGTACCAGAGCTGTGACCACTGTTTGGCGACTACCCAGGGGTAGGAATGACAGTACTTTCCTAACCGTTCTGAGCACATAAGCAGATGTTGATGTTACTGCACTAACCTGATCCCCAAAGGTGAGTCTCTCATCCACAATTACACCCAAATTCTTTGCCTTTTTTGAAGGCAAAGGGAGTGAGCCCATCGAGTCAGGCCACCAACTTGGTGTCCAAAAGTTGGTATCCTTTCCAAACAGCAAAACTTCAGTTTTGCCTGAATTAAGCTTCTGACAATTCTCTGCCATCCATTTCCCAACTGATTGCATGCAGGCTTGGAAACGTTTATCTACACCTGTTTCCTGGCCCGGTCGCAGAGACACCACAATTTGGGTATCATCCGCATAGGACCCACAGGGTAATGAAAAGGGTTTAGACTGGTATCCACCCAGCGCAACAGTTTGTCCTCTGCCGGATAAAAAGGAGCTTAACAAAGCCCAGGCTTTAGATTGGATCCCACACTCCTTTAAACGGTCCATCAAGATGCCATGATGGATCGTATCAAAGGCCGCGGACAGATCCAACAGGATCAGTGCCGCCCTCCCACCCCAATCCACGGCCTCTCTGATCTCTTCTGTAGCCTTAATGAGAGCAGACTCAGTACTGTGTCCCCCTCTGAAGCCATACTGGGAGGGGTCCAAGGCTTGTGTTGCAGCCAAGAAGGAGCTAAGTTGTGTATTCAAAAAAATTTCTAGCAACTTGGCTGGAAGCGGAAGACGTGAGATCGGGCGGAAAATATTGGGGTCATTTGGGTCCAAGCTCGGTTTCTTTAAAAGGGGCAATATAGAGGCCAATTTCCAACAGTTGGGGAAGTGCCCTGTTTCACACATGCCCTCAAAAATAGAAGACAATGATCGAGCAATAGGACCCGGGGCCAGTTTGGCCACTGCTACCGGGCAAGGATCATGTGGTGAACCTGATTTAGCTGCCATAAGCAGCTTCTCAAAATTGTCCGGGGATACTGGCATGAATGTATCTAGTATCTCATTGGGGACTTTTATGGGCTTAGGTTTTTCGCTTGCCGAATTCAGGGTGGCAGTCTTTGGGCCGCAAAAAGCTGAGAAGATGGTTTCCACTTTGGTCAGGAAGAACTTGGCTATCTCCTCACACAGATCTTGACTTGATTCAACTATAGCTGGGCGTGGAGTGGCCAGGCCAGAAACAGTTCTGAATAGTTCTTTTGCCAAATGTTTCGCTAGATCAATGCGGGCCACATAGAACTCTTGTTTAGCTAAGAAGAGAAGTTGTTTATACTTCTACAATCCCATTTTGTAGAGTTTTTTATCTGTTTCTTTATAGCCCTTCCTCCAACTTTGCTCTAACCGTTTGCAGATGAGTTTGTGATTTCTCAAGTCTTCTGTGTACCACGGGGCAGACGGTTGTGATCTTTTAGGGAAGAGAGATTTTTTAGGGGCTAATTTATCACAAGCCTTCTCCAGCCATTTTGTGTATGCCATGGCGGCCTCTTCCACTCCCACCGGCACCTGGTCGGCCGTGGAGGTGAGAAGCTCCTGTAAAGCAGTTGCCTCAATTTTGTTCCAGGCTCTGGTTATTATTTGACCTTTCGGGTGAAGTCCACTTGCGGGTCGAGTCATAAATGTCAACTCAAATTGGACGGCAGCATGATCTGACCACACGAGAGGCAGGAGGCCTGTAAACTGTAGACCAGGATGATTAGAGAAAATACCATCCAAGGTATGCCCTGCCACATGCGTTGGGCCTAGAACCTGCTGTTTCAGGTCTGCACTATTCATCGTATCTGTTAGAGTCACTGTATCGGGATCAGTAGAAGTCTCAAGATGGAAGTTAATATCTCTCATGGTTGTGTAGGTGTCTGTGCAAAGGCCTTCTTCTAAAAGGTTACTCAGTGAAGCTAAAAAGGTATTCCTAACTCCCGGTGGTCTGTATAAGAGAATACCTTTAAAAGTGTGATGGGTGGAAAGATTAAGATTGAAGGATAAGGCCTCACATGTTGCAGATGGGACCGACTGAAATGTTGCCCTGATTGAATTATGATAGATCACGGACACTCCCCCTCCCTTCCTGTGAGGCCTATAATGCACAAGTCACATGTAGAGACACCTTGATCTCATGTAGTCGTACATGTGGACTACCTCCAAAACAGATTCTGACTATGTGAATGGTAAATGGTACACTCCTACATCTTGTGTCACCAGCCCTGGGTGTAGGTGACACAGCACATGTTGGAAACAGCAACACTGCTGACTTCTACTTAGCTGCTGTACCTGCCACACCTTCTTGCTTAAGTTGCACAGAGCACAACTTTTCTACACAATGAGCACAGTGTGTGTAAGCTGATCAACTACCAAAATCAATACAGTAATGTGCATTGTGAAATAGGCACATTATGTGCTCAGTCCATCATTACTGTGGGTTGATTAGCCATCTCACACATTGAGGGGCCGATTCCGATCTCGGCCGGTAGGGCTCCGAATCGGATTCGGCTTTACCGGATCCGATTCGGAGCCCTGTTTCCCGACCGAACCGTACGCGGGTCCGGCCGAGCGAGTACGATGCGAATTCGCCGACCGACTCGTCCGGGCGTCCCGACCGCTCCGACCGACTCGCTCCCGGCTCGAACCGCTCCGACCGACTCGCTCGGACTCGACTCGCACCGCGCAATGGAGGCGTTCCCCGGCCGTGTAAGTACGATGCGCGCCGCGAGCAGTCCGACCGAGCCGCGCACTCCGGCTCGAAAGAGCTGTCGGAGCCGTACTTTGGGGGTCCGTGTCGGACCCCCCTGTACGCGTAGCCGCGCGAGTCGCACACAGGGGGACCCATGGGTCCCCCTACCTGTGCGTGTACGGCGCGAGTCGCTCGCCGCGTACCCGCTGTAGGGGCGCACTTGTCCGACTCGCACCCATTGAGTCAATGGGAGCCCGCGTACGCGTTGTACGACCGGCTCCCATTGACTTCAATGGGAGTCCGACCGACTCGAGTCCGATAACATACGGACGCATCGTACTCGTTCGGTCGGACTGCACGGGTCCGATTCGGTCGGAAATCTCTCCGGGTCCGGCTCGGTCGGAGAAATTTCCGGCCCGAATCGGAATCGACCCCTGAGATGTTCACAAATATGAGACTCCATTACACACCAAATCTGTGTACTGGCACACAAATATCATAGGTGACATGTGAGGAAGTACATGCCAATGCATGTAATCATGTGCACTGACATGGCATGTGTAGGCATCAGTGAGTTGAATATCACACTAGCATTAAATTTTGCAAACAGGTGCTGTAATACATTGTGAATGTATAGTGGTCAATGATTAAAATTGGCTATTGCCATTGCTAGATTATATTGTAAATGTAAATGTCCAGTATTTGTAAAGTGCAAACAATTACCCAAAGGTGTCAAGGCGCTGGGGGCCGTCGGGAAGATTAAGCGAGCTATTTCCCAGAGTCACATGGTGCTGGGCTGATCTGCCGCCGGCACCGGGGATCGAACCGTGAGCCCCTGGGTTCCGGAGTCAGTCGCCCTGGTCGCTGCGCCACACCTCTTCCACATAATTCATATTGTGTCAATAGGTGTGGTATGCGTGCTCTGCCACCTCGATCATGGTCATTGGCCGCAATTGAAAGATGCAGGATTGCGGTAGCGACTGCCTGGCCCCCGTGGTGTGACACCGCCAATGCCAATGACAATGCGGCCAATGGGAACCGCGGTCGCTGTAGTGAAATACAATTTTGAAACTCGCGGTAGGCGTGCTCTGCTACCACGGGCCCGGGCATTGGCCACAATTGAAAGATGCAGGATTGCGGTAGCGACCGCCTGGCCCCCGCGGTGTGACACCACCAATGCCAATGACAATGCAGCCAATGGGAACCGCGATCGCGGTAGTGAAATACAATTTGAAACTCGCGGTAGGTGTGCTCCGCTACTACGGGCCCGGGCATTGGCCACAAATGAAAGATGCAGGATTGCGGTAGCGACCGCCTGGCTCCCGCGGTGTGACACCGCCAATGCCAATGACAATGCAGCCAATGGGAACCGCGATCGCGGTAGTGAAAAACTATTTTGAAACTCGCGGTAGGCGTGCTCTGCTACCACGGGCCCGGGCATTGGCCACAATTGAAAGATGCAGGATTGCGGTAGCGACCGCCTGGCCCCCGCGGTGTGACACCACCAATGCCAATGACAATGCAGCCAATGGGAACCGCGATCGCGGTAGTGAAATACAATTTGAAACTCGCGGTAGGTGTGCTCCGCTACCACGGGCCCGGGCATTGGCCACAAATGAAAGATGCAGGATTGCGGTAGCGACCGCCTGGCCCCCGTGGTGTGACACCGCCAATGACAATGCGGCTAATGGGAACCGCGGTCGCTGTAGTGAAATACAATTTTGAAACTCGCGGTAGGCGTGCTCTGCTACCACGGGCCCGGGCATTGGCCACAATTGAAAGATGCAGGATTGCGGTAGCGACCGCCTGGCCCCCGCGGTGTGACACCACCAATGCCAATGACAATGCAGCCAATGGGAACCGCGATCGCGGTAGTGAAATACAATTTGAAACTCGCGGTAGGTGTGCTCCGCTACCACGGGCCCGGGCATTGGCCACAAATGAAAGATGCAGGATTGCGGTAGCGGCCGCCTGGCTCCCGCGGTGTGACACCGCCAATGACAATGCAGCCAATGGGAACCGCGATCGCGGTAGTGAAAAACTATTTTGAAACTCGCGGTAGGCGTGCTCCGTTACCACGGGCCCAGGCATTGGCCACAATTGAAAGATGCAGGATTGCGGTAGCGACCGCCTGGCCCCTGCAGTGTGACACCGCCAATGCCAATGCAGCCAATGGGAACCGTGATCGTGGTAGTGAAATACGATTTTGAAACTCGCAGTAGGCGTGCTCCGCTTTTGCGGTCCCAGTTATTGGATACAATTGAAAAATGCTAACCAGGCAGACCAATTGCAGCAGCTGAGTACCACTGAAACAACCCCAAGGGCCTATAAATCTCTGTGAGAGGGCCACACATTTCACTTGCATTCAGACACTGCTGCTCGCCATTCTTCACCACCAACTGCTGCTGTTCCTGTATTCTGGACCCAGTGATGGAGAGAACTGAGAACATCAGGGCCCGTCCCTTCACCACAGAGAAGCTGGAGGTCCTGGTGGACGAGGTCCTTGCACAGTATGGGAGGCTGTATGGTGTGCCAGATGTATTGGTAAGTGTTACTGAATAAAAGTTTGAGAGTGCTCAGAATGCTCACATGATGTTGTTCTGCAGTAGTATGTGCCTGTGAGTGCAAGTCAATGTGCATGCATCCATATTTTTCCTATAGCCTGCTCCATACATGGCCTATTAAGAATTGCATTTGAGTATGTGGTGAGGATGGCAACATGGACACTTCTACAGCCCTTCTTCTGGAAAAAACAACAAACGTTGGTCTGAGACTGGTTAATGTAAATGTGTGATACACTGCCTAGCATGCTGACTTCATGTCAACGGGGTGTGTAGCCTTATTTCCACAGATCCAAGACTGCATTGAAGGATGGGAGTGACATGCAGTGTATTTTGCAGCCATACAGTTACACTGCTGGTTTGAGTCAGTCGAAGTCTGAACAAACATTGCCTGTGCTATGTGATGTCATAGTCCATTAAGGCTTCACATGCTCATTTGGAATCACTGACAAAATATCGACGACCACAATATCGAGGTACAAAAATATCGGGACATAAATATCGATGTCAAGAATATCGACATCCTATCTACAACATGGTAAGTACAAAAATATCGATAAAAAAATATCGTTGTCAAAAATATCGAAGTACAAAATATTGTTTTTTTTTTAAATATATCAAAAATAAAGTAAAATAAATTAGAGAATACATATAACTTAAAAAAAAATTATGATTATTAAATTTTTTTAACAATTATAAATAATACATTTAATGTAAAAATAAATTAAACATATATATGTATAAAATATAATATATAACCTTATTATTTATAAATAATTATTTTAATAACGTATAAATTGTTAAAAAACTTTTTTAAATTATAAATATATATATATACACATACACCAATAATATAAATAAAAACATAAAAAAATATAACAAATTAAAAAATTACCATATTTTTAATCTTTATTAAATAAATTATACACTACCGTAACTAAAACAGTGGACAAAATATTGTACAGCGGAAGGGATGAAATTACTATTCCAACTCCAGAGAGTGCAACAGTACGGAAAGTATTGGATAGCGTAGGGATAAAAATTACTATTCCCACTCCACTAAGTGCAAAAGTTGGGAAAGTGTTGGGTAGCGTAGGGGTAAAAATTACTATTCCCACTCCAGAGAGTGCAACAGTAGGGAAAGTGTTGGATAGCGTAGGGGTAAAAATTAATATTCACTCTCCAGAGAGTGCAACAGTAGGGAAAGTGTTGGATAGCGTAGTGGTAAAAATTACTATTCCCACTCCAGAGAGTGCAACAGTAGGGAAAGTGTTGGATAGCGTAGGGGTAAAAATTACTATTCCCACTCCAAAGAGTGCAACAGTAGGGAAAGTGTTGGATAGCGTAGGGGTAAAAATTACTATTCCCACTCCAGTGAGTGCAACAGTAGGGAAAGTGTTGGATAGCGTAGGGGTAAGAATTACTATTCCCACTCCAGAGAGTGCAACAGTAGGGAAAGTGTTGGATAGCGTAGGGGTAAAATTACTATTCCCACTCCAGAGAGTGCAACAGTAGGGAAAGTGTTGGATAGCGTAGGGGTAAAAATTACTATTCCCACTCCAAAGAGTGCAACAGTAGGGAAAGTGTTGGATAGCGTAGGGGTAAAAATTACTATTCCCACTCCAGTGAGTGCAACAGTAGGGCAAGTGTTGGATAGCGTAGGGGTAAAAATTACTATTCCCACTCCAGAGAGTGCAACAGTAGGGAAAGTGTTGGATAGCGTAGGGATAAAAATTACTATTCCCACTCCAAAGAGTGCAACAGTAGGGAAAGTGTTGGATAGCGAAAGGGTTAAAATTACTATTCCCACTCCAGAGAGTGCAACAGTAGGGAAAGTGTTGGATAGCGAAGGGGTAAAAATTACTGTTCCCACTTCAAAGAGTGCAACAGTAGGGAAAGTGTTGGATAGCGTAGGGGTAAAAATTACTATTCCCACTCCAGAAAGTGTAACTGTAGGGAAAGTGTTGGATAGCAGAGAATTAAAATTAACATGCCTATCAATTATTTTTTTTTAATTAAATAACCAATTAATAATTAATTAACAATTAATTAATTATGAAGACCAATAAATAAACATTAATAATTAGTTTATTAAAATTAAATTACTTCCCACCCTATTCCCCTATAAACCCACAACGCGCTCCTAAAATACATTAACACAATTAATATAATTATCAATTAATACAAATTAGTTAATTAAAAAAAATTAACAATACCAATAAATAAAAAATAATAATTAGTTTATTATACTTAAATAACTTCCCACCCTATTCCCCTATAAACCCAGAACACGCTCCTAAAATAAATTAACACAATTAATATAATTATCAATTAATCAATTAATAGAAATTAATTACCAATTATTAATCAATTAACAATACATTATTTGTCAATACCAATAAATAAAAATTAATAATTACTTTATTATAATTAAATTACTTCCCACCCTATTCCCTATAAACCCACAACCCGCTATGGAACTAAAACGCTAAAATGTTATTAAAAATAATTATTAATTTCAAAAAATTATTATTAAATTTACTATAATTAAATTGCTTCCCACCCTATTCCCCTATAAACCCACTACCCGCTAAGGAACTAAAACACAAAATTTAGTATAAAAAAAATTTATAACTTCTAAAAATGTTATACATATATTTTTTTTAAAATACGATAGTTAGCAAAAAATATAGAATACACACATATAAAATACATACTAAAATACATAACACTAATATAAACATCGATATTATTAACAATGATATTTTTGCAAATGACATTACTGACTTTGATATTAACAAAAACGATATTTCTTACCTTTAGGTCGATATTCTGGTCACCGATATGCTTGATGTCGATATTCTGTCCCTTCGATATTTAAAACTTGATATTTCTGTGGGTCGAAAATAAAAACTCGATATTATGTCTGTGCACCGCTCATTTGCACAATTCTATATGTCCTGTCTCAATACTGTGAGGAGGGGACTAAATAGTAAAGAGGATTGGGAGAGACTTATTTGATCTGGCTTTTCGTCATAGCGTAGTGAGTTGCCTGGTAGACTTTCTCAGAAAGAATTTTTTTAAAATTCACTATTTTGGATTTTATCATAGCGTATATTGTTGCTTTGTTGGCATCTCTGTAGTTATAACATTTTACATATTCTTCTTTGATTTTAAGGCGGTTTTATTTTCATTCTCATTTTTATTCTGATTATTTAACCTAGGCACGTTATTTTATGATCGGACAGGTAATGTGGTGCAGGTAGATAGCCATATAGGTGAGAACGACACCATAGAACTTGTGAAATAGTAGCGTAATTTTACGCGTCCTCCGTGAGCCTATGTTTGTCCATACCATAGGATACAATTGTCTTTATCGATATATAAGCCCTAGCATTAGAGATACAATGTAATATTGAAATTAATACGAAAGGTCAGACTAACAACAGTATACATATATTCCAGACGTATGGTCCCCCCACGAGTATTTTTTATATTTTTTATATATTATATATTTTATATTTTTTATTTATCTATTTATTATATTGACGAGATAGGAAGGATGTGAAATATTGCCTGAGGTCCTTTTTGTCTTTTCTGGCAGAGGTTTTATGGCAATACGAATAAAGTTGTTTTATATATATAAAAAAAAGTCTTTGAAAGGTCATTTCACCCCCATCACGTGATATGGACACGTTAATTCGCAAGGAAATGGAGGCGTATTTAAACAGCTCCGGCCGGAAGATCTTTTGTACCCGATCCGGATGTTGTATACTGGCTGCAGGGAGGCCGTGTTTTTTGTATCAGGTAAGGGCCCGTACTTAGTGCGAGATCATTTTAGCGGAAGGGCGCTTTAAGTTTCTAGATTAGTACCTTTTAGTGGGTTAACATTGGTCCACACGCTGTGGTGGAATTAGCGGCTTTTGGAGCTCAGCTCTTCAACATATATTAACGTTGAAATCATGTATTTCTGCCGCAAACGGTAGTTTAATTTATAGCGGTGTTAAGTAGGCGGCCACTCGGTATGCAGTTTTTAACTTGTAGTAACGAATGATTGCCTTCGTATTCTGCGGACCCGTATTGATGTGTAAACATTGAGTTACTTAGTGAAGATGGCCTTGCCTGATCCCAACATTGTGTTAGTTTTAGTACTAATCAAGGCACAACAGTTGTTTTACTATCGCGGGCTCAATATATAGATTATACCAGGAACGATGACATTGCCTAAATCACTGTTGTAATATTTATTTTATAGACTTTTAGGCTCTACGAGCTTGTCTTGACATTATAACATTAGAACAAACTAGTAAGACTCGTTTCTTACGTTTTTTACTCTTTTGATCGCCATATTTGTCTATTTCGGAATAGTTACTACCATTAGAGGTTGTTTATAAATTATAATTACTAAAGGCTTGATCATTATATAAAATACATCTAATGTCCATTAGATATGGATAAAACTTGTATATTTACAATAAGTGACATCCTGTTGCAGGTGGGACAACAGAGGCCAGATCCAGTGGCTGTGCACTTATCTGCATAACGACGCCCCATAAATAGGCAAATCAGCCTAAATTGTAGAGTTTTTTGCATACTACAAAAGTTGGAGACATTTAGTCCCTCAGCAATCGGTAAGATTATATATTTATATTTACATTTATCACCTCCGGGTATAATACCATATGTGGTACTTAATATTGATGGTTTGTCTCCTAGTATCCTGATTTTAATCAATTGATGGTGGCACCAGTATACATAGCTATAAGAAAAACATCTTGTAATACAAGGTATGCCATCCAGTTTCAATATTTAATATTTTGTTTCATTATGAGTAAGCATAGTAGTACTCTCATATAGCATAACAAGTAGTACTCTGATTCAATAAACTAAAAATTATTTTTCTTCTTTCTCGTTTCTGTAAAGATTTATGTTCGAAGAGGAGAGCATCATTTTCCCTCTTTAAGATTTTTGATTCCAGAACGATTTTATCCAGTTGATGGGTTAGTTCAATCAAACACTAACACCATTTATTTGTGGCTAGGTAGGTTGCCACCTTTTATAATTATTTATTTTTATTGTCTCATGTTGGTGGTTAAACAGAAGATAGAATAAGGCATACTGTGGTTTTTTAATAATACAGAAATCGTGATTGTTATACTAAAAAATTTTGAAGTCACATTGTTTTAATTCATTATATGTCTTTTTGCTATTTAGAAAACTGTCCTGAAGAAGGTGTTTATCTTACGTACTCACCGAAACGCTGCGTCGACAACTGTTTTCTTAAAATGACGGACTTTTTATGAAATATTCTGACGATGATAACTGTTTTCTTAAAATTACGGACTTTTTATGAAATGCTTTTATGATCACTACGTGTCTAATATTATGTACGACAATTGTTTTTTGAAAATTATGGATTTTTTATGAAATGTTTTTATGACTATCACTTGCTTAATATTGTGTATCTTTGATGTAACGTTTTTATGGCATTGTTTTTTATAAAGATTGGAAGTGAATAAAACAACCTATGTAAACCTACTCTGAGGGTATTTGATGTTATGTTGTGACTTCATAGTATTGTATAAACTGCTATATCCTCCCTTATTGCTAGCTTTTTAACCACCAACATCAGTTTAACTTGTGATTTCTCACTACTGGTAGGGACCCTTTTGCTTTACATGATTCCCCTGTCCCGAATTGGATTGTAAGGGGGCTTCCCTTTGTTTTTTCTTCACCGCTCATTTGTGACATTACAAATGTATTTTGTCCAGAGGGTACTGAATGATGTGTGTGCAGTTCTCAAATTGCCACTATGGTGATGTGTACATTATGCACAAGAGTACAATGCCTGTGTGTAACACTCTTGGTGGTAGTTAACCTATGACACATCAGATAAATGTAATTTGGAGATGTCATCCTTCTATTGATTACATTATGTGTTCAGTCTCGCATGGGTAGGCACTGTTTCCCTCTCATATTGTACATGCATGTGATTTCTCTGATGGCCCACGTTTAACCTCAGTGTGAGTCCCTCTGGCCTGCACAGAAACTGCCCAATGTTAAAAGGACCCATCACTAAATGTAATGAGTGAAACATATGTGTTGTCCACCACCCTATTTCTCAATGAGCTATCTTATGCCTGAGGATTGCACAAGACAGGCTTCCACCTTGTGAGAAGAGTGTGAGAATGTCAGATCATGGCCCTAAATGTGACCACCATGACACATGTAGCCATTCACTGGTCAAGGAAATTGAGGGGTGTGTGGTGTTATGACACAGTGAGTCAGCCCCGACACATCATTCCCAATGTATTGTATGTCATGCTCACTCACATACTGCATCACAGATGAGGGTCATTTTCACACTGGTTGCTGTGCTGGCACTCTGCATGTGTATGAGATGGCCATGTACTGTGTCCATCATCATACATGTATACATTTCTATGGGATTATCCGATGCAAGTGTACTACGTGTCATGCTGTATGGGCTCTGCTCAACATTTATGTATTAGTGTGCTATGTATTTTTATGCTCCTGTACTGACACACAGTGGTACATAAAACAGTGTCCCTGAAACTTCCTCTTCTTGTCTCCCATGCCTGCAGCTTAAGGTCCACCAGCATAAGGCGATATGGAGGGCCATTGCACGCAAGGTGCGGGCTCTGGGTGTCTCCAACCGACGACACACACACTGTCACAAGAGGTGGGATGACATCTGCCGGCTGAGCAAAAATGTGACAGAGATGACGCTGGGGGTGCTCCCTCTGAGTGGCAGGTTGGCGCGCAGGAGCATGACACCACTAATGTCGTGTAGTTCCTATATATAACCTATACAGAATCTGCACGTTCAGATAACATGAACTGTGGGCTTGGTGGCAGACTGACTCTGAACACCTCCACCGAAAATGTTAGCCTGTTTGCACTAGCTAGCTCACAGTGTCACTAGTGTCTCCTCTTATCGGGGAGAGAATAGTTTCTGGCAACCTCAGAACATGACAACCCTGATCCCTCAGGATCGTGGAAACAATGTACTACCTTTCGCTCAGTCACTCGTGCTTACTTATTCGGTCTCAGAGAATTACACAGAAGAAGCAGTCGGGCGTTTACAATAAGTATTTATTGCACAGTGGTTCTTCTAGTGTAAAATAGATGTGCTGCAATAATTGTAAGACAGTAGCAGATATATATAATCAGCAGTATAGTGAATACAAATGGATAGTACAGTTCTACCATTTTGCAATAATCATAAATGCATACATAGATATAAAATGCATGATAAAAGAGAGCGTGTACTCATACGATGCCTATCTAGATGTACCTAAGTGTACCTAGCATGTGAGTAGGTGTAGAGCCAAGAATCCCTCGAGGATTTAGTCTAACCCCATTACCTGAAGAGAGAGAGAGTGTGGGACCCCGTCCTGGTCTCGAGTTGGACACCCCGCAAGGGATGTGTTAGACCACTGTCAGCTGGAGCGTCTGCATGCAGGAGCCTCAGCGTCTCTGGTCAGTGTGTCGGCCTGGAAGTCTCGGTTCCCTCTAACTAACACTAGCAAGATGTGTGGTATTTATGCAGAAAGTATCTAGGGTTCCTTTGTCCCTTGTTTCTTGTGTTAGTCATTGTTGGGTGTGAGGATGGCGTATGGGATGAACCTTGTACGTAGATATTTAGGCAGGTGGTGTAGCCCCAGCCTGGTTTCCAAGAACCCTTATGAATATTCATTCATACTGTGTGAGTCTATTGATGAAGTTATAGGACACTATTGTTCAGGGAGAAACCCTCCTTCTGTGCCCAGGACTAGAACTAGGTAAAGGTTCAATACTAAAAGTTCCGTTACTGTGTAGTATAGGGGAGGAAATGTAGGTGAAGGTGTAAGATATTACCCGGGCCTATATTAGGGTACCTATATGAAACATAACACCCACTCCTCTTCCGAATAGTCAACAATGATAAAATGCCATCGAACCATTCTTTTTACAAGATAAAAGCGCATAAAAATTATAAAAACATTTGTTGTAAAATTATTTTAAAACAGTTTTAAGAGGTGAAAAAGACGAAGATAGAAAAATCTTTTACTTCGAAAATCAGTTTTATGGGATTGGTACTTAAGCCAAAGTCCTATTTGAGTTCTTTTATATAAGTTGAACAACTACAAGTGTCAGAAGGCCATGCTTTTTCAGCGAAAGTGTCAATATAAAAGAAATGTTCCAAATTTAGTCGAGTTTTGGAGAAAAAGAAAAACTGAATTCTTTCCCAGCACACGATGAGCCAATTATAGATTAATAGATGTCCTGGCTGGGAGACGCAACATCGTCGTTGCTTGCAGCTGTGGGGGACGCTCCTTGAAACACCTCGCAGAGTATGTCAATGGAGCATAAATGATATTCAGAGCTGCCAATAGCTGGTGTTGAGGCAGCGGGTGCTGTTGTCGAAACCTGAGTGCTAGTGGAGGAGCTGATGCTCAACCCAGTTGTAAAAGGCACCTGCGGATTCTCGAGGAATGCAGCCATTAATATGGGAATACGCTGGGGACATTGTTGAGCATAGGCCCTCAGAGGTTCCAGCCTGGTATTCAAGTCCGCAGGCGTGTCCGTTGCAAGTGTCAGACAGAGATCCAACACGCATTCTTCACCGCAAAACAGGCATCGAAGAACAGGTAAGATGCAGTCCATCCAGACTGGTCTAAACGATAGGAACCAAGAGGCACTCAGTTCTCGTAGGCGAGGTGTGCCCAGATGCTGTACCATGTGCTCACGGTATTTGCGCTCCGGGAGTGCTTTTTCCATCTCGTTGGTAATTGGGCCGTCCATTGCGGAGCAGAAAAATGACAATCAGGATTCCTGCGATAGAAAGCAGGATCAGCAGAAGACCTCCAAAAATGCTTCCCAATAAGGAGTGTATAAAATTTGGAATAACTAGAGGATTGTCTGAAAGGTGCTTAGAAATCCTAACCCTATGGTCTTAAATAGGTGTACAATACCACTCGTATCAAACATGTTAAAGATACGACCCACCATTTCTGCGAAATGAAAGGGACAGTTTGTACATATAAGTGCCTGTATCTCAGTGGAGGTCCTTGTGATTTGAAGATCAAAGTTCTCTCGAGCGGAGGTTAAGGGTACGGTTTGTTGTAAAATCATGGCTTTCAGCCTGCTCAAAGTATCAAACTGTATAAAGGAAACATTCAACGAAGGCCATAACGGTGCCTCCCTGACTGTACTTGTTGGGGGAAACAATACTTGCATACAGCAAGTGACCCTGGAGTTCACAGTGACCAGATAGGCAATGCCCGGAAGCATCCCACAGCAACCTTGATCGTTCAGCATGAAGTAACTTCCATTCGAGAGCAGCTCGAATACCGGTGTAATCACGGCTGCTGGAGTCCCTTTCATGTGGCAGGACAAGTTTGCTATTGAACCATTGCAAGCTCCGTGCAGTGAAATGTCCTGGCACATGAGAGAACCGCTTAAAGCGTTCTTGCAGTTTGTACCGCTTAGAAACACTTCTCGATCCCCACTCCGGCATCGAAATCTGTACGGTAATTCCCAAGATTCCTTAATGTATTCCTTACCCAATTTTTCATATTTGCCTGCCTGCCTGCCTTTGCTCAAGGCAGTACTGAAACTGAAAAGTAGTGACCGGTAGAGTTATGTGGCCATGGATTAGCCATTCCGTTGATGGTGATTCCGCTACAGTAAATGGTAATCTATCCAGCTTTTCAATGCGCAACATTGTATATTTTGCTCCCCTTTGTGCCATTTCTTCCTGTTTATCTGTTAGATTGTATTCAGAAAACAGAGACGTACTGTTGATAAAACGCCAAGGCACATAGCCTTCACGCAAAGATTGCAGTGTCCAGCTTAACAACATGATAGAACGTAACTGAGATTGCCCGTGTTGTAATATGGCTAAATCTTGTTCCAGTATGTCTATCGCAGAAGATACAATTGCCCAAGGAATATATCCTGGAGGTTAAAGTTGTTAACCCATTATACACTACTGCTAATGCCTTTTCTAAGTTAATACGGTCTATTTCCCGTATTCTCTCTGCGGCTTCTTGTTGGGATATTTTCCAGTTTTCATTGTAGGCAGCATAAATGCCAGCATATATGAAACGTTTCTGACGGGGTTTCCTGGGACCTAATAAAAAATTCCTAAGATCCATGTATTGTGTGAATAAGGTCAAGTGTTGTTTCACTTCTGTGAGTGTTGAGGTCTCTAGCCAATCAAGGCACAACTTCCCAACACTGTAGGACATCACTACCCCTGGATGTTCTCTTTGTACATAGCGTGGGTCTGGCCTGTGGATATTGAACCCTTCGGTTATACCCCAGAATCTTTTCTGACATGTGTTTGTGTCTATGGGCCAAACCACCCATTTTTTCCAATTAGGGTCTGTTCTATTGTACTGTAAAATGTCATCTAGTGTTGCCCCATCTTGTGAAGTAAAATTTTGCCACCCCTGCATCTGTGATGGTGTTGGAAACCGGGGTGTGTTCAGGTCCTTGGTTTTGGCTAGTCCAAGACAGGGCGTCTGTTGCACAGTGTCATTTAAAAATGTCATCTGCTGTGGAATGAGGCACGCTCTAAATAGCGCCTCTGTTCCCTGGACTTGCCAGTCTCTAGAACCCCAGACTGATTTTAAGTCTATTGTGTCCTTCCATAGGTCAAAACCCTGTTCAGACAATTGGGTGATAAAGGAAGCAGAGTATATCTGTTTGGTGTTTGTTAACATAATTTTCAGTGCCGATGTCGGTGTAACCTTATAATAATATGTTAAACCCTGAAAAATATGAAAATGTCTATGCAAATGTTTGCGAACTACTTTTTGGTGGTGTAGGGCAATGTTCCCAATTGGTGGTACTCAAAAACATTTCTAGGTGATATAGATTTGTGCAGGAAATGATGACCATAGTGTTGATAACAGTACAATGTTTCGTAGTCTGAAGTACCTTCTAACATTTCATTGTTCGGAAATGCGGCAGTTTTCTCTAAGTCAGACAACATGTTATTAACAGTTTCAGAGTCCCAATCATCAGAAAATGTACTGGAGGTAATGATATCACTTAAAGAAATTTTAAATACATGAGAAATTTTTTAAAGTTCAGTAGGACCGAATATTTCGAACTCAACCTTGTCCCATACTATACCATCTGGAATAGGAACTGCTGTAATGTTCACTGATGACAAGTCTCTCTGTTCACGATGGGACGATTGATGTGGCTTCAGAATCAAATTGACTTTTTGTGTTGCGGAGCTTTGTTGAAGATATCGTCCATTAATAAGCATGCTAAAAGTTATAACTAAGCCTAGCCAGAAAAGAAAAATAGTATCCCAGTAATTACCTATAGTTCTACCCAAGGCGATACCAGGTAAGTCTCTTTGAGAACGTTCACAAAGTCTCTAGCTTGCTGTTTACGTGATTTTTGGGCTGGCATCGTTTTAGGTTCACTTGGATCTAAAGAAAACGTATCAAAGTTCATGAAGTAGCCAGAAGCAGTTTGATCAATTGTAGGAATTGCATCAGGATTTGTTGAAATTGCATTTTGCTCTTGTCGAGGCATGTTGACGTAGACGTCTGTATTTGGTCTAATTGCAACTTGTGTGTTATTTTGAATTGGATTTTGAAGATGTACTTCTGGTTCAAGGGGAACGAGTTCCATAGCATTGTTGCATAGTCCTTCATTCCGTACAGGAGGCTCTTCTAACGTGATGAGTCTTTCTGTTTGAACTTCTTGGATTGTAGCTAGAGGAGGGCGTCTGCTGCTGTGGAGTCCACGAGGCCTACTGTTCAGTATCGGCCGCATAGTGTGGTTTGATTAAGTCGATTGAGACAAATCTTTTCTCCTTTTTTCCAGCAAGAGGCGGCAAAAGTACAGTTCTTGTTCCTTGAACCGCTAGGACAGGTACAAGCTTTCTGTATGATGGTCCAAATTCTTTTTTGTCCGCTATTTTTTCTCTGACCAGATCCCCGACCTTTGGGATCCAGACAGGTCTTGCCGTGTTTGCCTTGACTTCCCCAGTGGCAGTCTGTTTCTGGAGGACGTTACTTTGTTGTGTCCTGGATTTATTTAGATCCTGTAAAACAGCCAAACGATCATGGATATCAAATGGTTTTTCAACCCCCACTGTGCCTTCACAATCAAGATCAGATACCCACATTCTTGTCCCAAATAGGACCTCATATGGAGTGACACCCCCTAGAGAATTTCTTGGCTGGTTATTGAGTGCTCGCTGTACCCCGTAGAGATGATTGACCCAACTACCGCCTTTGCCTAATACCCTAGCTGTTAAAGACTGATTTAAGTCCTGGTTTTTCCTCTCCACAACCGAATTTCCCTCAGGATGGTATGGAGAGGAGTACCGCAATGCTACGCCCATACTTTCCATGGCCTCTTTGTAAGCCCGAGAGCTAAACGCCGGGGGCACGGTCAGAATGTAACGTGCAAACTGCGAATGTCCCGATAAAGACTCGCAAATCTTTATAACAGTTCGAGCGTCAGCCGAGCGCTGAGGCCAAACCCATAGGAATCTTGAGCAGGAATCCACTGCAACCATGATATACTTGTAAGCCCCATCAGATTGTAAGGGGTCCAGATACACACAAGCGAGAGGTTTATCTGATTTTAGTAACGGTGACTGTGCCGGGCATTTTATGGTGGAGCCTTTCATATGTTGGCAGATGTCACATTTCAAGACATAGTCCTTCATGTGTTTTGTTAGACCTAGCCACCAGTAGTGCTGTTTCAACAATGAAATAGTCGCTGTTATGCCTGTATGTGCAGAGACCAAACCCTTGTGAGCTGCTAGAATTAAACCTTGCCTACGATCCATATTTGGTATTACTCTGTCCCCCACTCCAGGAATCTGAGCATATGGAATGTTGTTTGCATCTAACTTGTAGGAGTACTTGAGTGGAAATTTCTTGGGTACTGCTCCGCTGTTTTTGCTTGAAGCAATAACAGCCACCATAATCGCACCGTTTAGCCTCGTTTTTAAACGAGTGATTGCAGCTACGGACGCTGTGCATACAGCCCCCTTCGCGGCTTCATCAGCCAATGAATTCCCTTCAACGTGAACGCCATCACGCTGATGACTCAGTGTATGTATCACGTGAGCCCTCGGTAATTCGTTCTTCAACTCAACTACCTGTTCCCATAGCGTTTTATGCTTAATTGTGCCACTTTTTGCGTCTTTAAACGCGTTTAGTTCCCAATGATGTAAATATTCATTGTATGATTGTACACAGTAAAAGGAATCACACACTATAAGTGTGGGGAATTCGTGATCCGTATTCACCAGTGCTAGTGTTAGTGCTTTTAACTCTGCCAACTGAGCCGTGCAGTCTCCTAGAGATTGCATTTTGGTGTAACTTGGATGGAATTTTCCATCCTGCATGCGACCTTTAACGATTGCACATGCTGTGCTGTATTTTTGCTTACTCCCTATGGCCGGTTGAGCAGATCGGTCAGTGTAAATAATATATTCATACTGATCTAGAGGCAAAATTTCGTTTGGTAGAGGATATTCTTGTTCCTATTGCAGGAATGCCTGTGTTTTTAGACTTGGATCAAATCTGTATTCAACATCCGTTGCAGTAAGGGAATTAGCCCATTGTATCCATCTCGGATGTAAGGCTTTAGCATTTGGAATGCTAGCCTTTGTAACAGCTTCTAAAGATGGTACTGGGATTACGACTATTATGCGTTTTCCCTGAGCCAGAGCTCTTTCTCTAGCTACAGCGGTCTGAACTGCTTTCAGGATTTTTTCTGTTGAAGTGAAACGCATTTCTGCGTTTGTGTACAGGTGTGATTTGTATGCTATTGGTACCATTTCGCCTTCATTGAAGGTTAAGTAAGTGTACCTTCATTGGCCCGTAATTACTCGGATCACTAAGTTGCGTACATTTACGCGTGTCTGTAAGTGTTTTGAAGCTATCATGTCTTCTTGTAGTGAACGTAGGATGTTTGTGTGTTCCTGTGTCCATTGTCTAACTGAAAAGTCAGGTTTTATTAAGTCTTAGAAAGGTTTTACTTTTTCTGTGTAATCTAAAATGTATGTTCTCCCGAAATTTAGGAATCCCAGTATCGATTGTAGATTTTTTTAATGCTCATGGAGGCTGGAGCAGCGCACACTTTTCTAAAAAGTTAGCTGCCTGGCTTTTCCCTTCACTTGAAAGCTTGTATCCTAAAAACAGGACATTGAGGTGGGCTATTTTACATTTCTTAAAATTAAATTTGTAGCCCTCAGAGGCGAATCCCATGATAATGGTGCTCACCCTGGTCAAGTGCCTTTTTAAGTCATCGTCCGTCAGATAAATATCATCCACATAGGACAATGCTTCTTCATCAAACTTTTGGAGTAACTCAGTTACTCTTGCTGAGAATACCCCCGGGCTGTTCTTATACCCCTGGGGGAGGCAACAAAATTGTCGCTGGGACCCCAATGCAGAGAATGCGGTCAAATACCTGCTTTCAGGCGCTAAATTTTGGCCAAAAAATCCATTTGAGATATCAAGTGTAGTTTTGTATTTTTTCCGCACAATGTTATTCATTAATGCGGCACTGTGTGCGTTTTGGACAGTAAATGTCTTTGTGCATGTGTTTAAATGTCTGTAATCTAAAACTAGACGATATGAGTTGTCCGGTTTTGATACGGGAAACAAAGAATTGTTCATTGGTGAGGTGCATGTTTCAATCACCCCTTGGTATTCAAGTTGATCTCAGATCTCCCTGACCTGTTTTTTAGCTTCTTGCTTTATTGGATATTGTCTCTGTGCATTTGGTGAAACTTTTAACGGGATCATGTGGTGGGTTGAATCTTCATCCCATCCGGCATGATTTTTGTACAATGCTGGAGCTAGGGCTACTGCCCACTCCTGTGCATATGCATGTTTAAGATGAATGGGAACGAGGTCGGAAAATGCCGGAAAAATTACCGTTTCTCCCCTAGGGCACTCCATAACGAATGCTGGCGGCCAATCTTGTTCAGCTAATAGAATGTCATAACCAGATGATAGGTTTTTCCAAAAGAGACCTTTAACTTTCCTGGGCTAGTCCCCTCCATTTGGAGTGGTATTTCGTGTAACTTATGTGGGACGCTCACCCTTGTATCTGGTGTTTCCACCGTGATGTAATCATTCAAGTCCGCTGTCACCAGAAATTCCTTCAGGTTCTGGCGAGCTATTGTTACTTCTGCCGCGCTGTCTAGCATCGTCTGAGCCCATTCCCAGTTCAGAAGTTGTGTCCTCAGAATTCTGGGCATGTCTGATCTTTATGCCTGCAACTTTCTTCTTCTTAAACTGAGGTTTTGACTTCGGCTTTTCTTCTTTTTTGGAAGTATAGTCTTGAGCGTGCTGCTTGTCTCTGGACTTTGTACGCTCTTCTTTGTGTTCTGACTGTCCTTCTTTCTCTGAGTTTTTCGTCGAGCCCTGAAAGGAACGAGAGGAACATGTATCAGTATCCTGATACCTGTCAGGTTTCCTAATATTAGCCCTATTCATAAGGTTGTACCTCTTTTCAGAGGGCTCCTGTGGAGGAGATCTGCCTCGGGATTGAGATCTGTTTCCTTTAAAGTTTTGTTGTTTTTTATTATCCCACTTCTTTTTAGAAGAAGCAGGTGTCTGCTTGGAAGTGTCCTTTTCCCAACTGCCCATCAGTTGTGGTTTTAATGCTTTTCCACCTAAACTGTCTGCCTAATTCTGCATATGCAGTTTCAATTATTATAGGTAGTTCGTGTTGTTGATCTACCGGACTGAACTCCCTTAGGCGTTGGCCGATTGCAACTGAAGCTGCTTCCCTTTAATATTACAATATGGGATTGGTCCCAGTGAAGAGTTTTTCACCATAAATAAACCATAAAGACATAAAAACCACATACCACAACCACATTGGTGAATTTCAAAAGTTCAATGTTATTTAATAACACTGAACATAGGATTATATCAACACATTAATATGCATATGTGCCCGGATGAATCACTGAATTGTCCCTCCCAAATACGTCTAATATGCAGCCACATTAATTGGCCAGACCTTAAGAAAAACACGGAAGAGCACGAAGTATCTTCATTAATTTGAGATTAAGTTGCCGTCCGCTTTGTCCAAAATCGGAGCTCCGGAATGACTGCTCCGTCTGTTGGGACAACAGACGGAGCAGTCATTCCGTGTTTTTCTTAAGGTCTGGCCAATTAATGTGGCTGCATATTAGACGTATTTGGGAGGGACAATTCAGTGATTCATCCTGCCAGAGTGCCGTCTTCCCTACCTTCTGGAGCCTACGCGCCCATCTAATCCTTGCTCATCCCTGTTCTGGGATTAATTTTGGTGCCCCACCTTCCCTTTCACTTCAGTCCTGAGGAAGACCCCTCGAAAGGAATTTAGAAGCCTACAGTATATTTGGGGTCGAAACGTCGACATCTTCATTGATCGCCAGCTTAATCAACAGCAACTCTGCACTGTGATATGATTTCAAAGCATGGCTACGCACAATGTTGATTTTACTTTGATATATGTGGCTTGAGGTAGAGCCTTTGTTAGTTTCATGTCTAGAATTATGAGATCTGCACTTGATCTTTTTGTATACCCTCTTACCTTCACTTTAATCATCACATCCTCTTTATTTTGGAAACCCCCCTTTCCTTTCCTTTCCGGGCACATATGCATATTAATGTGTTGATATAATCCTAAATGACATTGAACTTTTGAAATTCACCAACGTGGTTGTGGTATGTGTTTTTTATGTCTTTATGGTTTATTTATGGTGAAAAACTCTTCACTGGGACCAATCCCATATTGTACTGTTTCATACCCAGGTCCCAGTGACTTTAATTGGGTTTAACCTTTCTGGTAACTTCCCCTTTAATATTAGCTAGTATAATGGATGATACCTGGTCATAGTTACCTAGTAACTTCATCCTTAAGTTTAGGGCAGGTTCTGCTCCGTATTCGTTTTGTTTTTGTCTTAATACATCTGGTACTACAGCGAATGACGGGATACCATGAGTTCTGGCATAAATGGCAGCAAAGACTGTACCCCATGTGGTACAATCCTCTAATTGTGGTGGTATCCCCATGGGCAAGCAGATTGTTAGCATTCTGTGTTTTTTCATATGGGGTAGTATTCGGGAATACTGCTTCGAGCTGAGTTATTTTCTGAGCTACCCAGAATGGTATTTGTTCACGTTTTGTGGGCATTTTACCCATTACCGCGTCTAATGTTTGTGGTGTAATTTTAGTTGCTGTACCCCAAATTTGAGTTCTATTTGTTGCAACTTTTGTTGGTTGGACTGTGAAAGTCCTCATGATGAATTGCGTCAAGTTTCTGTAGATTTTAATTAAATCTTTGTGTTGTATGAGTAAGTCTCCTTGTGGCATTGTGTCAATGTCAGGATGTGATGTATAGGCTGCTAATATCGGCCATGTTGCCCCCTCTCCTCCGAGTGGGCCTAATCTTACTCTATTTCTTATGTGGGGTAGGGCGCCTTTAAACCAGTATAAATGTTCCTGGTACATGAGTGGAACCTCTATGTCCTCGAACGGACCATATTCCACAGGTGCATCTCCTTCTGTATAGTAGTGAAATTTCTGTGTTCTTGCATTTGCTGCTGGGAATGTAAACCACGAATAGAACACCTCTGTTTTGTTTGATTCGTGTGCCTCAATAACGAAAACTACTAAGCCACCCCTATCTTGTAAACCATTTTGTAATAGTTTCAGGGTGATTGTAAGTCTGAATCTAGGTGCAATTTGGATTGCGTTTGTATCTTCTTCTCTGTCTGAGAGTTGAAGATTTACTACTGGGTCTTCTCCTGTCTCAGTCATTTTTGTAAAGAAGTAGTTCGTTTGAGGGAACTAAGATAAGGTGTTATTTGCACAATTTAGTAACACTGTGTCCTTTAAGCTTGATTAACCAACAGCTAATAAATAGGATTTTTTCGCCTACTTAGCTGTGGCGGAATTTGTGCCTACCCACTCCAGACATCTCTGGTGTATGTGAGTAGGGTTCTCTGAGAATAGCACGACTGAACTACTCAGATTCTACTGTTAAATAAGTACCCAACCAACGTTGGCGGCGCCATGTCGTGTAGTTCCTATATATAACCTATACAGAATCTGCGCGTTCGGATAACATGAACTGTGAGCTTGGTGGCAGACTGACTCTGAACACCCCCACCGAAAATGTTAGCCTGTTTGCATTAGCTAGCTCACAGTGCCACTAGTGTCTCCTCTTATCGGGGAGAGAACAGTTTCTGGCAACCTCAGAACATGACAACCCTGATCCCTCAGGATCGTGGAAACAATGTACTACCTTTCGCTCAGTCACTCGTGCTTACTTATTCGGTCTCAGAGAATTACACAGAAGAAGCAGTTGGGCGTTTTACAATAAATATTTATTGCACAGTGGTTCTTCTAGTGTAAAATAGATGTGCTGCAATATTTGTAAGACAGTAGCAGATATATATAATCAGCAGTATAGTGAATACAAATGGATAGTACAGTTCTACCATTTTGCAATAATCATAAATGCATACATGTATATAAAATACATGATAAAAGAGAGCGTGTACTCCTACGATGCCTATCTAGATGTACCTAAGTGTACCTAGCATGTGAGTAGGTGTAGAGCCAAGAATCCCTCTAGGATTTAGTCTAACCCCATTACCTGAAGAGAGAGAGAGTGTGGGACCCCGTCCTGGTCTCGAGTTGGACACCCCGCAAGGGATGTGTTAGACCACTGTCAGCTGGAGCGTCTGCATGCAGGAGCCTCAGCGTCTTTGGTCAGTGTACCGGCCTGGACATCTCGGTTCCCTCTAACTAACACTAGCAAGATGTGTGGTATTTATGCAGAAAGTATCTAGGGTTCCTTTGTCCCTTGTTTCTTGTGTTAGTCATTGTTGGGTGTAAGGATGACGTATGGGATGAACCTTGTACGTAGATATTTAGGCAGGTGGTGTAGCCCCAGCCTGGTTTCCAAGAACCCTTATGAATATTCATTCCTACTGTGTGAGTCTATTGATGAAGTTATAGGACACTATTGTTCAGGGAGAAACCCTCCTTCTGTGCCCAGGACTAGAACTAGGTAAAGGTTCAATCCTAAAAGGTCCGTTACTGTGTAGTATAGGGGAGGAAATGTAGGTGAAGGTGTAAGATATTACCCGGGCCTATATTAGGGTACCTATATGAAACATAACACTAATGGCCCGCATCTTGGCAGTGACACAGCCAGAGCTGGATGGACACTTGAGGGCCCATCAGCAGCAAGTTGGGGGTGAGTATTCAGCTAATTGTGACTTTGGGTGTGAGTGACTGCATGAATCCCAAACGCGAGCCAGTGGGACGCTCTGTGATGTCTCCAGTGTGATGCAATGGCTTCTAAGTAGCCTCTGTGTTGAGTGCAGCTGTTATGCATTTGTACGACATGTGGTTTCTCATGTGTTTAAAACCATGAGCCTTGTCATTGACAGATGAGATGTGGCCTTGTGACATTTGCTGCAGTATGAGTGTCATAGGCATCACCTGGCAGTGAACAGCAGTGAGCATCATGTTAGTGTGCATTTATAGATGTGTGCTGTGCACAACATATGATTTGTGACAACTACACAGCTGACACCAATGTGCAACTGTAGTTGTGTTTCAAAGCACAACATGGTGGATATCCGGAGCTTGTGGCCATTGCAAAAGGACATTTGGGAGTTTGTATCTGTGGTGTTCCTTTAAAGTGACTCCATATGTGACAGAGACAACATGTTTAGATGTATACCTATCTCACCTACAGGCACGTAGGTATGCTTACAGAGAATAGTATGTTAGGGTACAAGGAGGCACAGGCCAGCTATTTGGCTGTGTCAACGCCACATGGGGTATTACTATCAACTATGCATGTTTCCATGCATCTTCTGATGATTGCATAAATGTTTCACATGCTGACTGTACATGGAGGAGGCCAACATGGGAGTATAGTATCATTTTCAAGTTTTGTGCTTTGCTTGCATATGATGTTTGTGAGTATGGCACTATACTGAACCTATGTCTCTGTCTCTTGCAGCATCTACCGAGGGCACGGAAGGACGGGGAACCGACACCAGTGGGGAAGCTTCTGGCACGACTGCTACACATGAGCTCACTGACACTGATGTGACCAGCGCCTCGGAGGGGGACAGGAGTGCCCTGGATGATTCCCACCCAGAAACACCAACCTCCACATCTTCAGACTCCAGCGGTGACTCCTCGATGTTGGCGGGCACAGGAAGTTCCAAATCTGCCTCTTCTTCCACCACACATCGTCCAGTGCCCACCCTCCTGGTTGCTCCCACAAGTGCTGTCCGTGCCCGCGGCCCTAGGAAGGGTAGAGTCTCCTTCCCCCCAGGCACCGCTGCCCCTGCCCCTGTCTCCCCTGCTGCCCTCAGTGTGGAGGCAGTGGAACTTTTGTGCCAGCTGTGTGTGGGCCAGACTGCTCTCCTGAATGCCTTCCAGGATCATGACAAGAAGTTGGCACAGGTAGTTGCCTTCATGGAGGGGATTCATTCTGACGTGGGTGGCCTACACCGAACTGTCCAGTCTTTGTCCTCCACAGTGACGGCAGCCATTCAGCAGTCACAGGCTCCAAGTCCGGCTCCTGTCCCTTCAGCAACCACCCGGCCAGTGGCACCACCTGACGAGAGTGGCCACAAGCCAGAGCCCTCAGGCACCAAGTCCTCCACACGCAGCACACAACAGCAGCACTCCAAGCGGACCAGACCACAGACACCATTCCCAACACAAAAAACAGGCACACAGGAGGGCAAAACCAAAAGCCCATCACGTGACACTCATGGGCATCAGGCCAAGAAGCAGGCATCAACATCACAATCATCAAAATCACCCCCATCCAAGGGCACTCCCATCCCCACACCTGCTCCCAAAGACAAACAAACACTTGCCCTGTCTGCTGTGAACCTGGTGCCTGCAACGACTAAGCACAAACACATTTCTAAGGCAGATTCACCCACAACGTCAACTCCCACCCATACCCCTGTGAAGCTGGGACAAGAGAGCAAATTGGGGGGTTCACCTGGACAACAGGGGATGCAGGGGAAGAGACAAGGCCACCCCAAGCGTACAACCAGATCCAGCAAATCCCCACAGGGAGAGCCACCTGCACCTGATACACCTTTGGTGGAGAGTGAGGCTGTTGTGCCCACCCCACTTCCCACTCCGGTCAAGACACTTGTGGGCTATCGAATCCCCAAGAAGTTGAGACCCAGCCCTCAACATTCACCCTCACACACTGTGTCTCCCGGAAGCATGTCTCCGCCTCCCCGTGCAACCACTCCACCCGATCCAAGCAGCCCTCAGGCTCCCACAGCTACTGATGCTTCTACCTCAGCCAGTTCTCTCTCTCGCAGGTCCAGTCCTCCAACTGGCCCCGACAATCAGCCACCTCCCAGTTCAACTTCAAGCCAAATTTGAAGCCAAGTGCCCCTCCACACACCATTTATCACACAGCGGTGCCTGGACTGCCTATTTGTAGCCCCTGAGCTGTGGTGATTCCCATGGCAGTGGACGGTGTCACCCATTGCCTGTGCAGTTTCTCATGCACACATGTGCGGACCTGAACTATGGACTGGCCAATGGCCATGCTGTTTGTTACTTTTGATGCCCATTCCCTGTGCAGTTTCTTATGCACACATGTGCATACTTTTAATTTGTACTGGCCAATGGCCTTGCTGTTTTGTTCTTTAGATGCCTATCTGGGTATTATGTAATAAAGACTGTTACTCCTGTTGTCTGCTTTGTCAATGCCCTTGCTAAATAAAAGGTTTTATGTATGGGTATTGGTTCATGTGACACATGCTCTGTATGCCACTTTCACATTGGCAATTACTTGTTTTACTTTTTCACAGGTTTCCAGAGGTAACAGGCACTTTTGTTCTTCTTCAGTCTGAGGCTTGAGGGTGCAATGATGGTTGTTTGTGATGATCTACACTTCTCCTAATCATTCTGTGTTCAGGTTTGGTAAATTGTACACATGTCATGTTAGGATGCAATACCAGAACAGAGGTGAATGCTATCCACAGGATTACTTGCGGGGTGGCCAGGGTCCGTCATATCTGTGGGATCTTTCTTGATGTTTGCACAGCAGTGTTGATGTGTAGTCATCTTGTGTGGGCCTGTCTTCATAGTCACATGGGTACATTTGAATGTGTGCACTTGAGTAGTCATACAGTGTGATTGGCCTGTCATTGTCAGTAGTGTTGATGTGTATGTGCCCCTGCACATGCCAACTACACACATGTATGACCCAGGTAATGTGTGCCTGTTAGATTACATTGTCAGACATGTGCTTCAGATTGTGGGCACATGTAGGAGTTGTAGGTTGAGCACTGTGCAATGTGTCTGTGTGTGCTTGAACTACTGGGGGACACCTACTTGTTGTCACTGTCAGTTGTGAGTATGCAGAGTATGTCACTGCCAAGTCTGTATTGTGTTTTGTTGATAGGTCTTGTTTAAGTTTGTGCTCACTGTGCTGACCTGCTCAGCCACACTGATATTATTTGTGAGTTTTCTCATGCATTGCTGTCACTTGACACATTTTTGGGTCCAGTATAGTATGTGGTATGAGGAGTCATATCATCCCCTATAGGTGCTCCTGATGACTACACATTGTGAGTTACTCCTCTATGTGTTTGTGGACTGTACACTCCTCACCTGTCCAATACTGATGTACACACCACTTCAATCTCATGTCTTCCACCCCATGCCTTACCAGTGTGTGACCCTCCCCACCAATTCATAGTGTGACACTATACTGTGTGAGGATGATCTGTGTACAGGACCAATGTGCCACTCAGGACAGTTTCACAATTAGTTATGTGTTATTTTCTTCTACTTGTTTGCAGTCATGGTTGCTCATGTGCAGTGCATATGTTTGAGCATCACAGTCCTCCAGTCATGTTATTTGCATCTGGGTTACCCTGAGTTGTGCATCTGTGGGTGATGGCTAAGCTGTATGTCTGTTTGCTGAGGTACTGCTACGCTTTCTGAGTGTGATGTTGTCTGTGTGCTGTGATGATTTGTGTTGTTGGAGTTCATGGTGAGGCACTCAGATATGTATGCTACTGGTTTGGTTGGTGTGCATGCAGTGCTGTCAGTGTATGCTGCCTTGTACTTGCCTCGTGTGCATCCCCCTGATGTCCAGCTGAGATTGCTATGTGATGGATTGGTATGTGCATCTGATGTGTTTTTGTTGTAGATGGATGCAGTGTTTGGCCTGTGTTGGCTCTTTCTGCTGACAGGTGCAATGTGTGTGTGATGGTCTATTTGCATGACATTGTGTGTGAGTAGTTTGTGCATTGTGATACATTCAGATGTGTGTTGCATGTGTAGTGTGCATTTCTTGTGTGTATGTCACATGCAGCAATGTGGATTCTTGTTCATGAGCTTGTTTTGAGTGCACAATAGTGGTATGTCCTCCTATGTTTAACCTGTCACTTGTCAGGATTGTGCATGTGCATGCTTGTGGTACACTGTGACAGCATGCTCACTTGATGACTGGTGTGGTGTCTATGTCTGTGTTAACTGATTTCTTCTATTGATCCCAGTTAGTGTTCATGATTGGCATTTGAAGATGCAATTCTTGTTTGTGTTGGGGTATGGTGTCTGTGCATTTGTCCAGAGTGACAATGTTGTGTATTCCTGTTCTGTCTAGGGTCACATTGCATATCCACTGTTTGCCTGCACATGGCTGGGCTTGTTGAACTTCTGTGGATGTTGTTTGCGAGATTTGTGTTTGGCTATTGGTTTTGGGTCAGCATTGGTTCAGGCATCCCTGCGTGTGAGGCTGACATTTGTTGATGCACACCAGGGTGTGTGATTGGTTGTCTGGAAACTCACAGGACCTTATTTGCACCTTTATGTGTGTTTCTCACAGGTGTTGAGTGTTGCAGGTGTGAGATGGATAGATGAGTGATATGTGTGAAGGTCCTACTTGGGTTTGACAGTCAGGGAGTGTGACAATGAGCCATGTGTGTTGTGCTGGTGCCATACACATGTCAAGTAAGTTGACACAGATGTGTGGCTGGTCACTGTATGGCTTCTGACACTTCCTATCATTCCTGTGCCTATGCATAGCTTGCATTGCTGTATCCCAGAGATATTGCACAGTTGTCACTTTGGTTTCATTGCTATCACTGTGCCGCCCATGTCTGATTTGAGGGCCTAAGAGTAGTGTGATATGTTCCTCCTCTTGCATGTGATGTCAAAATGCTATGTGGCTTGCTCCCTGGTTTTCTAGCACTGTGCACTCCAATGTGGCCTAGCCTATTTATTGTCCTACATGCTGCTGACCTATGGTATGTGTATATGGCAGGGTGTCAGTGTGGGATCTTTCAGAGGGACTTGACATGCAGTGTGAACAGTTCTGTGGTTGTTAATATGCAGAGTGAGTCTACATTTCTTAATTATACTCAGTTTGATTCACATGAGTGGAAGGCATGTGTGAGGAGGAGGGTTGTCCAGCCCCTGACCTTCTGTGCAGGGTGTTCATCTTCACCCCCACCTTCCCAGTCAATCTACCTTGCCCGTTGAAGTGTGAGGTGCGAGGTCAAGCCACACCTGGCTGATAAATTGTGCATTGGGGGAGCGGGGGACAGGAGGGGCACACAGCATGTGCAGAAATGGGTGTGGGAAGCGTGCTGTGGGCTGTGGCCAACTGATGCAGCCCACCATGTGGGTCGTGGTGAAGGTGGAGCCCTGGGAAGCTGCCCAGACTGCCCATGCCTGTCGCCGGCCCTGCCTACTACATTGTGCGCAGGTTTTCCCACGTCTTCACAGCTGCGGTGACTTGCCCGGGACATTGCAGTGATTTCGTGGTTGATGGGTGGCCCGGATGCGGAGGTGTGGATTTCGAGCAGGCAGGACATGTGTGAGTACACTGGGGGATATGTTCCTGTCTCCACCAGAGTGTCTGATGTGGACAGGAACCGTATTTCAGCACAGGAGTTGTGTGTTGTGGTTGTGTGTGGAGATGTGTTTTTATGTACCCGCGGTGTTGACCGCGGCGACGTCTTATTTGCTGGTAGTGGATGAGGTACAGCAATGGAAGGGCTTGAAGAGCTGGATCCATAGCAGTCAGGAACGCGTGGAGATGACCGGGATTCGAGTTTCGATCTCTGCAGTAGTGCTTCCGCCGTCTAGGGGTGGCTGGTTTCTCCGCTGCGTTGTGATGGGCTGTTGGAGGCATCGTGATTTGTCCGGCGGTCGTAACATCATTCCGCACGGCGGTCTTTCTCTATTGGCTCCCTCCGCCACCGCTGTGGAAGGAAATTCCTGGCGGATCCCGAAATTCCGCAGCGGACGGGAAATGGGCTATCTGTGACCATTGTAATACAGCGAACGCGAGGACCGCCGCTGGAGTGCGAAAAATGACATTTACCGCCACCGCCAGAACTGCAGATGTGCCAAACACCGCCATCGTAATCGGCCCCAAAGTCTTTTGGATTGGATTGGATTGGATTGGAATTCCCAGCCCTTCTTGACATAAATATCATGGGCTCAATGCACAAAGGCACATATGCGCACATGCAATACTGCGCCTGTAGTAGTAGTAGTAATTTTGCATGTAGTTAATTAAAACCATTACAAATTGTGTTTAAAAAATCATTGCTTCTCCAAAAAACTGTGATTGGTTTAAAAAGAATTTTTAAAAATTGGGAAAAGCCCTTTTTCAAAATTCAACGTTATTCAACAATACTCTGTGTATAAATAGTTCTCTTTTTTTATTTTTTTTATTAGTCCGTCTTTTTACTTATGTCTTAAAACGTGTGCTAAAATCCTGGGCAGTATTGTGCCGTCACTTGTATTCTTATCGTTTCTTGTCGTTGTGCTCCTGCGATGTAACTGTGAGCACTATGTGTTTGATATTTGTAAAAGTTGATTTACTTTCTGCAGAAATCTGGCTGCCCTACATGAGATCTGCAAAGAGTGGCTGTTTAGCAGTAGCATTAAGGCCGGTCGGCACGATCTAACTTGGGAGGAGCGGAATGCGTGAAGTAGGAACTGCCTTCTCAAATGGTTCACCGCTGGGCAGATGCACACTAGGTGTATAAGGGATTCTTCCATCTGTCCACAAAGTCTGCAGAGCATAGTTGGCCATGCTTGTTTCCACACGGGAACTTGGTCTTTTGATGTAAATGCTCCCAGTCTGACCAAAAGTAGTTGGTGTTGAATTGATGGAGTTATATGCTGGACAAGATATGGCTGGGGCAATTGGATTGGAATTCCCAGCCCTTCTTGACATAAATATCATGGGCTCAATGCACAAAGGCACATATGCGCACATGCAATACTGCGCCTGTAGTAGTACTGCACATACTCATAAATGGTTTTATGAATTGCCCCCTATATCATTGCCAAATCGTATTTAATTCAAGGTAAATTCAAAGGCAATTATATCATTTGTACTTACACAAGTATGCAGCGCACATATTGTAACACAATAAAATTAAGGACAAATTCACAAAGGCATTTGTGAGTACCTGAAGTATTTCTCTTGCAGTACGCTTCACTTACTCACAAATACCTCTTTGATGGTCTTTGTGAGGTTTACTATATCTTTGTTGCTAAAACACCCGACCTTGCGCAGGGCACGGCTGCGACACTTGCATCATTTAGCTGTATCTCCTTTTGTTCCACTTACTTCTACCCATTTTCATCTTTCTCTTGAACATATTCTCCCTTTTCACTTTTCCGAATCAACATGCTTCGCCGCCTTTGTTACATTAAAACATATTCTCGTGTCATACGCTCTTACTGTATGTTTTATGTTTGATGGGAATGCTGATGCACTGTCCAGAGATTTATGGATTGAGCAAGAACTCTCTTTTTCAAGTAAATATCATATTGATTTGGCATGTGACGCATACTGCCTGGGTGTTATTTAAAGGGATTGGTCCAAGTGCTTTAATTTATGGGAGCTGCAATAAATGTAGGGTTGCATACTTCATTCTCTACTTCCTGTCTTTTCTAATAGGAAGTGTTCCATGGGGTCAGCCTGACTAGATGCGCTGTTCCAAACTACAGCTGCAGTGGACATGTACTCTCACTGAATGCAAATTCAATGCACACTTGTAAAATTGCATGAGTTTCTGAATTACTCAGGTAGGGGCTTTTTTTATCGCTTTCCAACTTCTATGGAACTCTTTCTCACTTGTTCTCTCTAAAGAAGGGAACCTGCTTCCACGGCAACAGTTTCACGCATCAAGTCAAGATGGTAGGCATCTATGGGTGTTTGGATGTGTGTACGCGTTAATTTAATTATGAGTGTATTTAAAATTGATTTTATGAATATGGTTAGCACCAAAAGTTGAATGTAAGAGTGCCGTAATAAATATAAAATGTTGCAGTATAGTAATTTCCATCTGCATAGTGTTCTTTCCTTTTATCATTTTGAATATCTGAAATTACAACATTTCCTGTGGACTGAGCCCTGTTTAACAGGTCTGAGTCACACAGGTTTTACAGATAGGTTTTGTCTTTACTTTTTTATTAAAATTACTTTTATTGTTGGAGAGGCTTGGCTTGCATATAAGAACCTCAAACTGTTAATAGTGTATACTGACGTTCACCCGTTAGCCAACATCATTTAGGCATTACACTATAAATCTTTAATCTGTTTATAAGGCACACCTTCATTTCCCAGTTTACCAATCGGATGCACGCCTTATAATAGAAAAAATAATTTGGGTTGCTTGACAGACATTTTGGTGTCGAGGGCGAAGCACTTTGGAATATAAGCTGGCCCACTTTCAAGTTAAGAGAGAATTGTGAATTTCGTGCCTAGAAGTCACAATATTTAGGTAGCTAACAGCACAGTGCCTTTCAAATTTGTTTCTCTGAATGCTGTTTGATTGACTGGTCTCTAAATACACTGAATTAGGGACGTGACCCGCATTAAAAACACACCTTAGAACACCATGGACTGCTGA
Source organism: Calotriton arnoldi (assembly GCA_963921515.1). Classification (NCBI taxonomy): domain Eukaryota; kingdom Metazoa; phylum Chordata; class Amphibia; order Caudata; family Salamandridae; genus Calotriton; species Calotriton arnoldi. The sequence continues at coordinate 1,386,868 of CAWUFW010002723.1, read as the reverse complement.
GCACTTTGTGACCTCTTTTATAAGGAAGCTCAAGCTTTGGTCTAACAATGTCCTTTTTATTTGTAAGATACCTTATTTAGACCTTTTGAGGGATAAAAAAAAATGGCTTATGCAAGAAATGTTTTGAAAACAGTAATTAATGGCATGACACCTTTATTGATTCAGACTCCCTGTTTTCTTTAACCTCTTTTTATTAATTATTTGTTTTCCCCATGTGTACATCAAGCCAACTAGAACAGTGAAATCGTCATATGACATACCCCCATTCACGTCGATCAGTTGAAATTAGTAATCATTTAACAGTGAGACACGAGATTTTTAATAAGATATCCCAGTAACATAAAGAGCGATCCACCTACAGACAAAAAGAGTTCTTGTAATGTAATACAGAGGTGGTGGATAATGAAGATATCCATATGGGTGCATCATCTATAAGAGAACGAGCTAGACTCCGACATGGCAGGCCCTGTATCAGCATAGGTCATGAATCTACATCATATTATCTAATTATATACATTATGGAATGTAATATATAATCATTGCTAGACATGGGGTCTCTAGTTGGCAGAGGTATACACCCTGCCCAAGTAGGGACCACCACTATAGCTGGTAAGTCAGATACATACCCTAAATAAACCTGCGCTCACCCTCTGGTAGCTTGGTACAGAGCAGTCAGGCTTGACTTTGTGTAAAGTATTTGTGCAGCGCTTAATACAGTAAAACAGTGAAAAACACACAAAAATAATCCACACCCTGTCAGAAAAATAGAGCACAATTTAATGAACAAAACAAGACGAAAACTACAACAATCCCATCAGTAGAATCGAATTTATGAATTTTTAAAGAATATCTTGAAATACAGTGCTTAGAGCTGAAAGCACCACCCAGGGCTTTCTGACCACAATGGACCTGGTCAAATCTAAGAAGTTAAGAAGCCATGAAGGCCCCACTGAAACAGTACCTTCACGGAGAATAAGCATCAACGTCGAGAAGCAGCTGCGATGAGTGGAGCAGGTGATGTGCTGTCATTGATCCAAAGGATTTTAGGCGATGCTTCTGTTCAGAGTCATGCAGTCAGGTCCCATATCATCATCTAGCTTCAGGAGATGACAGCAATGCGTCATCATCGTGCTGCGCTGTTGATGCTGTGGAGTCCTTGAAGCAGCGATGAGTCGGCATTGAATACAAATCCATCAGTTCTGACCGGTGCAAAGCAGGTGATGCATGGATTTTTGCAGAAACGGACAGAAAAGCCACTACCAAGGGCCCAGGACTGGATTGGCACCACTTGACAGGAGATTACTCACAGTTGGCAGAGTCCAGGGGCTGTAGCAGGGTTGAAGGAAGTCTTTAATGTCCTTGAGACATCAGAACAGGGGGCAAGTCAGCAAGCCCTTGGAGTCACTTGGTTCTGGGGATTTAGAGATTCAGGTCCAGTCCTTCTCACAACCAGATAAGGGGCAGCAAGGCAGGCACAGCAGAGCAGGAGTCCAGCAAATCCAGCAGAGTGCCAGTCCTGTCAGCAACACAGCAGTTCTTCTTCCTGGCAGAGTGTACTCAGGTCCAGAGTGTACAGAGTTGGTGCAGGGGTCCAGCACTTATACCCAGTCGTGCCTTTGAAGTGGGGAGACTTCATAGAGAGACATTTTAAGTCCACAAGGTCCCTGCCCTTCCTGCCTCAGCTCCAGACTCACTAAAGGGGGGTATGCAGCTCTTTATGTGGGGACAGGGATGACCCATCAGCCTGGTGATGGGCCATCAGGATGTGAATGACACACCTCAGCTTCCTTTGTGTGTGACTGTCTAGAAGGAATGCACAAAGCCCAGCTGTCACCCATCCCTGAGGAGTATTCAGAGACAGGCAGAGGCATGGAATGGTTAAAGTAAAAAAATGCCAACTTTCAAAAAGTGGCATTTTCAGACTTGCAATTTAAAATCTGACTTCAACATAGGTTGTGATTTTAAATTGTGAGTCCAGAGACACCAAGCTCGAAATTTCTATCTTGTCCCAATTGGAAATGACACTTATAAGCTGCAATAAGGTAATCCCAATGTTAACTGATTGGCAAGATTGGCCTTGCAGTGGTGAAAAACAAATGTAAGAGTGTTTCACTACCTGGACATGTAAAGTTTAGAAAGTCCAACATTTTAAATACTCTGCACCCTGCCCATGGGGCTTTCCAAGGCCTTCCTTAGGGGTGACGTATATGCATTAAAAAGGATGGCTTGGGCCTGGCAAGAGGGTTAACTTGTCAGGTCTACATGGAAGTTTAAAACTGCACACACAGATTCTGCAACAGCAGGCCTGAAACATGTTTTCAAGGGCGGCTGAAGTGGGTGGCACAATCAGTGCTGCAGACCCACTAGTAGCAATTAATTTACAGGCCCTGGGCATGTGTAGTGCAATTTACTAGGGACTTATAAGTAAATTGAAAATTCCAATTGTGGATAAGTCAATGTTACCTTGTTTTAGTGAAAGAGCACCTGCCCTTTAGCACTAGTCAGCAGTAGTAAAGTGCCCAGAATCCTAAAACCAGAAAAAACAAAGTCAGCAAAACAGGAGGTCAGAGGCCAAAAAGTCAGAGGAAACCATGCCAAGGATGCAAAGGGCTAACAATCATGTTCTGGATTATGTCTCTGTAGGCATGCTATGCTCCATAAATGACTGAATAACATTCCCCCATAGGTCAGCTGTTGAGTATCTACATGTGCCAGTTGCTTTTTTCCTTCTCAAAGCTTCCTCCTCCACCCACGCCCAGTGTTTCATGTCATGTCTTCACTAAGCATATGAAGGGCCCCCACTTGACTACTAGTTCATAGCAGTCAGCCATTTAAGCAATGGCAGGGCCTGGTCAATAAATATTTTGCCATATTTTTAGGCTTAGGCGTATGGAATAGACCCAGAAGAGAGATCTCTGGTTTACTTGGAAATTCCCTGTTCAATGTGCAACCTAAATGTTATGGGAGGTGTTCCCAAAAGACTCCGCTTCAAGGGCAGCTCCAGACCATGTAAAAAAAGTCTGCTAATGTTAACATACAGTGAGGGCAGGTTCTGGGGTCTCATCCAAAATCCCTCTAATTGGAGAAGGGGATAGGTTTGTCTGGTTAAGATAATTGAACTGTATGAACTTAAGACTGGTATTTATAGAACTTTTTTGTGTACATGACAACATTTTTACCTAGTCCTTATCACCCATGTCAGACCCATGGCACAGTTTCCATCATGTCATAATATGATCAAGGGGTGCTCTCACCATCCTGTTAAGGGTTTTATAGAAGTAAGTAATTTATTTACGACCTGTTCCAATTGTCAACAGGAGGTGTAGCAGATAATGATGCTGAGGCTCAGTTGTTCCTTAAAACTCAAACATTTGCAACAAAAAGCCATACATGAGGCACTGTCTGATGCTTAGCCATACTTATTTATAAATGTATCTAAGGATAGGATTTCACCATTGGAATAGCAGTCCCTCACCGTAACAATCCCAACCTCAGTCCACTGCGATAAGTTGAATGCTCTGAAGAAGGAATCTTCGCCTCAGTGAAGGCCAACTAGGCCTGAGTGGAGAAATTCACTCTGCTCACAGAGTTCGCAGAATTCAGGAACTCCGTGTTCCATGTGCAATGAGGAGTTCCCAATAAATTCTGCCTTCCGCCACATAACAGGGTTTTTGTTTACTGCTGGTGCATGCAAGACTTGTTTTGGCATGCACTGGCAAGCGCGATGAAACGTGCTGGCTGCTAGTGAGCGAGCACGAGACTTGGCGGACACTAGAGTGGCTTCTGACACTTTTTCAGGACGTTGGCAAGCGCGAGGTACCATGGGTGCACCTCGAGCAGATTCTCTACTCGAGGAGCAGCTAAATATACTCAAAAAGGTGTTTTCAAGTTACTATTCTACTCCAACAGACTGTTTAGGTTATTTTACAGTGGAAGAAGTCTTTTTTTAATTTCACTTTTTTTTCCAACAAGAAGGAAGTGCCCCAGAGACTCCAACTTCCTGTCCCTGTCCAGCAGGCTCCTCCCAGTACTTTGTCCATCTCCTGGTCACTTTTCATTTAAATTTGTAGCTGGAAGGATCACTCTCTTTGTCTGCTGCATGTATACCACTGGATTTAGGGACTTTGGGCCAGATGTTTGTACCTTTTTCTAGCTCGCAAATGGGCCGATTCACAGAATCGGCCTGTTTGCGAACGGAAAAAAGGCTTTTTAAATGTATCAAACCCAAATTGCTATTCAGTAACCTGTTACTGAATCACAATTTGGGTTTGTGAATCGGTATTAGGATGGGGCGTGTTTAGGGCGTCCCTTCCTAATACTGAATCGCATCGGTATGTATGAATATTTTGTGACCATAAATGCGGTCACAAAACATTTACATTTTACCACCAACTTCAAGTAGGTGGTAACCCATTCGCAAATAGGACCACTGCCTGCATTTAAAAAATGAAAAGAAAACTTTTTCTTTTTCTTTTTTAAATGCAGCCTGTTTTCCTTTAAGGAAAACGGGCTGCATTTAAAAAAAAGATTGCTTTTTTTAAAGGCAACCACAGACATGGTGGTCTGCTGACTCCAGCACGCCACCATCCCCGTGATTTTAGCGATTCCTAGGGGGTCGCAAATTGCGACTTAACTCATTAATATTACTGAGGTAGGTCATTTGTGACAACAGTTTCTGTGGCATATGTTGTTTTAAAACATCATTTAGGGCTGGGATGGCATTGGATTAAATTACAACTTTGGGGGAGTTTTTGTATTTCATGTTTCTTTGTGTGTAAAAAGTGTATATGTGGGGTAATATTTGATGTCTTGGGAGGATGTGTTGTGACTTGTTGTAACATTTTTATAGCTCTATTAATTTTTGTTTTTGGCATTGATGAATTAATAGTAGTGATTTCTTCATTGTTGTCAATGCGTCCTTTGTCTGGCTGGTGTGTGTGGTTGATATATGCTACCATTTGTGTTTGTTTGCCATGCCATGTGGCCAGGGTCCATTTTGTGTAGTCAGTGTCAACAGGCCTGCTTGGTGTTGTTTGACCATGCAGCCTGCATTCGTTCTTTGTTGTGGCCATGCCTCCTTGATTGTTGTTGTTTGACCATGTGGTCGGTGGCCATTTTGTGTATCCCGCCAGTATGCTTTTGCCATAGGCCTGCATGTCTTCTTTGTTGAGGCCATGCGTCCTTGCTTGCTGTTGTTTGACCATGTGGTCCGTGGACCGTGGCCATTTTGTGTAGGCAGACAGTGTGATTTTGCAAAGTCCTGCATGTGGTATTTGTTGGAGCCATGCCTTCTTTCCTGCTGTTGTTGTTTGACCATGTGGTCAGTTGCCATTTTGTGTAGCCAGCCAGTGTGCTTTTGCCATGATCCTGCGTGTGTTCTTTGCTGTGGCCATTCCTCCTTGCTTGCTGTTGTTTGACCATGTGGCCGGCAACCATTTTGTGTAGCCAGCCAGAGTGATTTTGCCATAGGTCTGCATGTGTTCTTTGCTGTTGTCATGCCTCCCTGCTTGCTGTTGTTGGTTGACCATGTGGCTGGCAGCCATTTTGTGGAACCACCCTTTTTTTCCAGTTTTCAAAGGGAGATTGATAGGAGAGACCTATGCCTTTTTGTATTTGTTATTTTTTTTTACTTTTCCACTGATATCAATTTAATATTATGCTAGAGAATCATTGTAGTATTTGTGTATTAGCAGTGTTTTATATTATATGCATTTTTTGCATTTTTCACCTGCACCCCATTTCCTCCCAATGGGTTTCTCATAGTCTCCTACATCAGCAATTACTTTTTGTATTTATTATTTTTTTCTATTAAATGTCTTTTAATTTTTTTCTTTTAATAATTTTTTCTTTTTAATTTACATTTTTTTAGCCCGGTCTCGTGGCTTAGTGGACTGATGTGTCCACTGTAGGGGCCTGTGTTCAACCTCATGATCACAGGCTCAAATCCCGGAGGGCCCACTCAGCCTTTCACACTTCTGTTATTCAGCACCAAGATACCCTTCGGTGAACGTACGCTTTACAGATTCACATGTTATGTAATGTTTTACATTTTCCAACCATCAATCCATCACCTGCTTGCCGTATTATTATTACATTTTTCCCTGGACACACAGCCTGCCATAGGTGCACAATACCTACCAGCATTAATTTTTCAAGGATTACTCAATTTCCCCCTCAGCCCCCTTGCTTGCCATAGGTAGAACACCAGCATTCATTTTTAAGCATTATTACATTTTCCCCTGCACCTCCCTGACTGCCACAGGTGTCTCCCTTAGATGCACACAAAGCAAACAGTTGCCTGTATGCTCTGATTGGAAATTAAATATTATGATCTGGTGGTGTGGTTTGACTTTGAAATGCACTGTTGTTAATTATTTAGGATAACTTAAGTAACCACACTAAATTATTTTGTCTGTACTAATTCAAACTGGACCAATGCCGGGGAGAAAGCTGTGAGCAGCACTCCTGCATCAGCTGCACCACCCCCAACATAAGCCCAAGGCCATGTCCCTCAGCAAGGCAGCCACTGCAATCATGTCTATGCCAATGAGTAGTGACATTGAGTTGAATTTCTCTCTTTCGTAAAGTAGTACCCAATTGTTGCAGAAAGCTGAGTAAAGAGGACAGCCACAGCCAATAATAGATTTTTCTGAAGTAGGAGCAAAACAGGAGGGTGAGCTTCCTATTGAGCAGGAACCTCCTGTTTTACAGCCATTGGCTTCCAGATCTCCAGCAAGTAAAAGGAAGGGTACTCCACCATCTTCTCCAAGCCCCCTTTCTGATAATCTGCACACGGATTGAACTCCAGCTGAGTCAGAGACATACCATGAGAGGCTCAGGAAAAGGAAAGTTCCTGAAAGCCTTACAATTATGGAAATGAGTGAGGATGTTGAGCCAGTTATTGTGGAAGCTGGCACAAAGGAGACTGACATTACCCCTCCTATTCAATCTGCTCTGAGGGATTTGGTACTACCATCACCATCTGCGCCAGTGCCATATTTGTAAGACCCATGCTGAGACCTGCATCCACCACTAGCTCAATAGAAGTACTCACTGCAGAGAGCCTATCGTCAACACACCCGCCTACCTCCAGTTCTTCGGGCATTGGCAGTGCTGCCAGTAGTCCACATAAAAAGTACACCTCCCTAGTTTGGGACTTCTTTATGGTTAGCAAGTAGGAGGACAACATTGCAATATGCTTCATTTGCAACACTAGTGCTTGTCAAGGTAAGCTTTGCACAAACTATGGTACTGGAGGCCAAGAGACCCATATGAAAGAAACATCACACACTCCACTAGGATGCGCAACTTAATCAACTTTCTGCACGTGGTAGTGTTGAAGGTAATGTGAGAGAGGAATCTGCTCCAGAGCCTCCAATCACAGTGGGAGGTATAGGTGAAAAGGAAGAACAGTGTGACATTTTTATGCAAAGCAGCACTGTCCCCAGCAGTGTGTCAGTTTCACCACCTCAGCAACCTCCCAATGGCACAAAAGTCAGATGGAGACACAACACCAACAGCATACAGTGACTGCCCTAAGACGCACATTGAGTCTACTACCTCCTGGGTCTCTCCAGAAGTCACCTAAAACATTGGCACCACAAAATAAAAAAATCCAGGCTACTATTACGAGCATGTTTAGGCAGGAGGGGCCCTACAAATGCAACCACCCAATGGCACTTTTGTACAAAGGGAAGCTGGCTAAATTGTTAGTGCTGGACCTCCTCCCTTTTTATTTTGTGGAAGGAGTGGGTTTTTTAGAATTTGTGGTGGCCATCTGCGAAAAAGGGAAGGTTTCCTGTAGTTCTTACTTTGCCAGAGTGACGATGTGCTTGAATTTGTTGGGAAAGCTTTGCAGCAGAGTGCTGTTCAGACTATCGACCCGAAGACAGACATGTGGACCAGTTGTCAAGCCACTGAATACATGTGTATCAAATAACACTGAATCTCTTTTGTGGTGGCTAAACAGCAGATAGCTACTGGTCGTAGGGTTGAAGATACTTTTAAGGGCGTTCGGCAGCATGCAACAGTAGCCATGCTCGCCATGGAGAAATCCCATACAGCTGCAAACATTTTGAAAGCCTTTAACAGGAAGGTGTTTGAATGACTGAGACCCAGAGGTCTCAAAATTGGGTTTATTGCCACGGACAGCTATTTCAGGGTCCTTTTTTTAGGCACATTGCATCAACATCATTGTGCAGGACTTTCTAAAAAAAGTAGACCTCGTCAGCAACTTACTGAAGATCTGCAGCAGCATCTGTACTCATTTCAGCCATTCTGTTTAAGCCTGGAAGTAGTTAAGGATCATTCAGCGTTCAGCGTTCTAATAAAGTACTAGTAAAAGCCCTAATACCGTAGGCGCCAACACATTGGAACTCAACCTATTACATGTAGCAATGTGTGTTTGTGCAGAACAAACCGATAAATGAGTGTGCCATGGAAAGCGGAGGGGATGTAACTAAAAGCATGCCCATTGGGATGGGCAAATGGAAACTAGTCAAATGCCTCACAGAGATGCTACTTTCTTTTGAGGTTTTCACACAGGAAGTCAGCAAGGAGGACAGTACGATAGGCCAAGCTATCCCGTTGTTATATCTGCTAAAGGACGAGTTAAAAAGAAAGTCTGAAAGGTTTGCAGCTGTGGACTATGAAAATGAAGAAGCATATACATTGGTTCAGAGTTTTTTCTTTTAAAGGGTTGCCTAGTAAAACGTTAAACAGACACTTTGTTTAAATTACTCTGTTTATATTACCTTTCATTAATGAGTAAGGTAGTATGCACTATGAGTACAAGTATTCGTGTGCTAAATTAACGTAAGCATGCTAGCTAGCATGTCAGTACTTTTCTACTCTCTGCAGTCTGCAGCCGGGGCAGCTGTAATGGACAATTACCTTACTTGAATTCAAATGGCCCTGCTCTTCTCCAAAATGGCTTTCAATTTTACCCTGACTCCAAAAAGGCAGATGAATAATATTGATACAATGCACACACGCCACATATAAAATGCGGATATCCTTTCAGCCGTAAGTAGATGGTGGGAAAAACAATGCACTGCAGTACAGGGAAAGGATTAAGGAATGGGATATATAGATTGTATTTGGCACATACGTCACAGACTATCTCATCCGCAAAACTTAAGGCACTTAGTCCCACTTTACTCCAATGCATTGCCCTCCACCACAATTTATAATTATTTCCATCAAATAAATTCACTTGGCAGTAAGGAAAAGAAACATAACTAACTCTACTTGCAGGGTAAGTTAGACGAAATAGGCCGGGGTAAGTAAAGGTTTTACTACAGAATAGTGGGGAGTCACTGATCATCATCATCATGTGCCTAAGCTTTGGCTTAGTCAGTCACTGTAGTTGACAAATGTTGAAAGGGCAAACTTTGAACAGGAGTAAATCTATTAAGGAAGCCATGACATAAATGCCCAGACATGGCTCTCGGGCTCTCTGTGCCAATGGATTCAAGCTAGCCTGGCTGATGAGGGGTAATACACTTAAACCGGTCCCTGGATACCTGTTCCTGGTCCAGGGAGGACCTGGCTTGGTAGTTCGGGCTTCACTGTTCCTATGAGGAGCAGGGTCAAGATTGATTTGCATATGGTTGGGTCTAAACTGGGGTGGCATGGTTAACCCAGATCTCTTGACTGGAGGTGAATGTTTGATTTGTTCCACATTCTGTCTATCATTTGTGTTTCTTTTGCTTTGTTGCCCTAAGTGCACCGGGTATGCCCAGACGTGGGTCCAGGGCTCACTGTGCCACTGGATTCAAACTAGCCTGGCTGATGAGGGGTGATACTGAAACTGGTCCCAGGATGCTTGTTTCTGGTCCAGGGAGGACCTAGCTTGGCAGTTCGGGCTGGACTGTTCCCATGAGGCGCAGGGTCAAGACTGATTTTCATATAGCTGGGTCTAAGCTGGAGTGGCATAGTGAGCAAAAGAATGATGGCTTTAACCCAGATCTCTTGACTGGCGGTGAATGTTTAATTTGGTCCAAATTCTGCCCATCATTTGTGTGTCTTTTGCATACATGAATTAATTGGCTAGAAAAATGTGGCTCATGCCAAGAATGGATTTTTCAATTTTTTGGTAGGCTGGGACAGAACTTAGGAAAGCAATAAAGAAGTGAAGTAGGTGACAGAGTTGGCACTGGGAGGGAAGGGAAACACACCTTGTTTTTGTTTTTCCATGCATTGAAAACTTTGCAAATGCCACATTAACTGAAACAGATGCACATGGTACAGCCAACACTACAGTGCCAAATTAAACCATGCAGCAGTTAGGACATGGTGGCACTGGCTAAATGCCATGGGCAGGGAGGTGATGATTGATGATGGGTGGGGTACATATCTGCCTCGCTTAACACAGACAGTTATTCAAGAGAGTAGACAGAAATACTCCCCACTTTGAACCAAAGCTTTGATAAAACCATTCCAAGCAAGCAACATAGGTGAGCATGCTCCTCTCCAGAAGAGCTCCCTTGTTTCTTCATCCAAGCAATTATCAATTCATCATTTCATTGTTCTATTATTCTTCACTCTTTGATACCCACCATTTAAGATTTACATTCTCTCATCCATTCTTTCACCATTGAAAACCATCCATCTATATTTTTTTTTGTAAACAGATTTTTATGGCTTTTAGAAAACAATATATAGTACACTATGAGGTAAGGCCGAAGTGCAATCAGGAAGTAAGCATTTGCAGTGCACATACATTAAGTCATATATAATCAGTTGTGTCCAATCACATCAGGTTGTACAGTATATCGATTAGTGAATAACCTGATGGATGCATATTAAACAGGTTTACCAATCCCTAACCCTATTCCTAACCTTATTCCCTCCCTCCCAAATCTACGCTATGGAGACTATCATCTATAGCCTTCCACAATATTCCACCCCAGCAGCCTTCAAGTGAGATCTGAGTCTTGATCAGGAAGTTGGAAACTGTTAGGGGAATCAGTAATGGGCTCTTTTAAGCATTCCTCCTCTTTTAAGCACTCCTCTAAGGTGTGCCAGGCCCTAGCCTTGTCTATGGTGCTGCAGCCCCGCTTCACCACTTGGAACAGCACTGCTCCTTCATATCCCACCCATAGAATGAGTGTCTCTTTCCATTTGGGTAACTGGGGGCTTGTGGGGGCCTTACACTTCATTGTGATCTTGTGTTTTGCTACTAATAGTACCAAATTCACGAATTTAGCTGTTACCCTATGCTTGGCAGGTTGAGGGAACCCCCCTAGCGGGCAAACCAGAGGAGTGCAACGAAGTGTTATGTCCGTGACCTCGTTAATGGAGGCTACTACTTCCTACCCCGCTGTGATGTATGGCTTGTGCAAGAAGCAATAATTAATTAGTTTAATTCTAGCATTATTGGACACTGTGTAGATGTTGGCAAGCATTGTGGCCCAGTGTGCATCCGTAATTGGGAGTGCCACGTCTTCCTCCCATTTCTGGCACAATTCTTCCAGAGATGTGTTGATAGCTGCCCTAAGTGCTCGGTATTGGAGTGTAATTGCATGTGTTTTACATTTTGTGGTATAAAGTGTGTAGCTATATTGGTGTGCTGGAAGTTCTGTAGTCCTGCTTCTTCAGTAGTTTTGCATAGCTATTGCATAGCAATGTACTAAGAAGTGTCCCAGGAGCAACTCGTATGTCTCCGATAGTTCCTCAAATAACAACAGCTCGCCGTCCCTATAGAGGTCGCCCACTCGGGTTATGCCAAAGGTTGCCCATTCTAGAACTCCACATAGTGCTCTTATTCTCTTTATAATCTGTAAGGCCTGCAGTAGAAAGTTTGGAGAGTATGGTAGGAGGGTGAGTGTGCGTTGCAGGCAACGCTGCCAGCAACATTGAGTTATCCGTAATTCTCTAGAGCCTCCTATAAGAGGCTGTTTGGGTGTCAATAGGATCTGGAGCACTGTACTGAGTATCTAAAGTACAAGTTCTAATACATTTTACACATTTTTCAACCCCCCCTAGGAAAGGTAAAACATAGAGGTATCTATTTTCCGTTTTTAGACTTTATACTGTTTTGAGCAAATTTAACAAGATTCCCAACGTCTAAATTTGCTCAAAACAGTATAAAGTCTAAAGATGGAAAATAGATTCCTCTATGTTTTACTGTATATGACTGCAAATTAACGTACAAAGGACAAAACTGACTGTCTCATGTTATACCTTTCCTAGGGGGGATTGAAAAATGTGTAAAATTTATCAGAACTTGTACTTTAGATATACCGATTGTTTTTTAATATTGTATGGTTTTATATATTTTTTTAAATAACTGTCATTAAATATATTTTTATAAGTGCCCTAACATCTTGAATTGGTGTGATAATTGGTTGACAAGTTGATGATTGTATGATAGGAGTATGGATATCTGGTCGCATATGTAAGAGTGTCATTTTCTCAAAAGGGAATATTGTTTTTTTGACTTTTGTCAGTTGGTGCTCTGTCCCTTTTGAGTAGGGGAGCCCCTCTCCTTGTTTTTCAAGGCAGTGTACTGAGGCCTGGGGTTCCTCCAGGGACATCCCCTGCAGGGCTCAATCGTAAGTGCAGCCATTGATTAAACCGCTGAATTTGGGCTGCCAGGTAATACAGTTCGAAATCAGGCACAGCTAGCCCCTGTTAACGGTGGGTCTGTACAGTTTGGACATTGCCACCCTTTGTCTGCCCATCCCCCAGGTAAGTTCCACCTGTAGTGAGTTTAATTCTGTAAACAGGCTGAGGGGGATTACAATTGGCAGTGTGGCAAAGAAGTAAAGTAAACTGGGGTGGCGAAGTGAGCTAAAGAACGATGATGGATTCAACAAAATCTGTGACTGGGGGCTGAGTGTCTGAAAAGTTTCAGCGCTCCGTCCATCATCTCCTTGTGTTTGCTTTGTTCGCCCTAAGTTGGCAGGGTATGCCCAGACGTGGGTCCCTTGCTCACTTTGCCACTGCATTCAAGCTAGCCTGGCTGATGAGGGGTGTTAGCCCGAAACCAGTCCCAGGATGCTTGTTTCTGGTCCAGGGAAGACATGGCTTTGCAGTTCGGGCTGGACTCTTCCCATGAGGCACAGGGTCAAGGCTGATTTGCATATAGCTGTGTCTGAACTGGGGTGGCGAAGTGAGCTAAAGAACGATGATGGATTCAACCCAGATCTGTGACTGGTGGTGAGTGTCTGAAAAGTTTCAGCACTCCATCCATCATCTCCTTGTGTTTGCTTTGCTTGCCCTAAGTTGGCAGGGTATGCCCAGACGTGGGTCCCTTGCTCACTTTGCCACTGGATTCAAGATAGCCTGGCTGATGAGGGCTGTTAGCCCGAAACCGGTCCCAGGATGCTTGTTTCCGGTCCAGGGAAGACATGGCTTTGCAGTTCGGGCTGGACTGTTCCCATGAGGCACAGGGTCAAGACTGATTTGCATATAGCTGTGTCTGAACTGGGGTGGCGAAGTGAGCTAAAGAACGATGATGGATTCAACCCAGATCTGTGACTGTTGGTGAGTGTCTGAAAAGTTTCAGCACTCCATCCATCATCTCCTTGTGTTTGCTTTGCTTGCCCTAAGTTGGCAGGGTATGCCCAGACGTGGGTCCCTTGCTCACTTTGCCACTGCATTCAAGCTAGCCTGGCTGATGAGGGGTGTTAGCCCGAAACCGGTCCCAGGATGCTTGTTTCTGGTCCAGGGAAGACATGGCTTTGCAGTTCGGGCTGGACTCTTCCCATGAGGCACAGGGTCAAGGCTGATTTGCATATAGCTGTGTCTGAACTGGGGTGGCGAAGTGAGCTAAAGAACGATGATGGATTCAACCCAGATCTGTGACTAGGGGTGAGTGTCTGAAAAGTTTCAGCGCTCCGTCCATCATCTCCTTGTGTTTGCTTTGTTCGCCCAAAGTTGGCAGGGTATGCCCAGACGTGGGTCCCTTGCTCACTTTGCCACTGGATTCAAGCTAGCCTGGCTGATGAGGGCTGTTAGCCCGAAACCGGTCCCAGGATGCTTGTTTCCGGTCCAGGGAAGACATGGCTTTGCAGTTCGGGCTGGATTTATTTATTTATTTAAGGAGTTTTATATAGCGCTAGCTGGACCCGAGGGTATCAGAGCGCTTCACAGCAAGTAGCTTATGTGCAAATAGGCAATACAGAGAATATAGAAGAACATAGGGGTTCGTGCCGGATAAGGATAAAACAAAGGAGTGATCGAGCAGCATGGAGGGTGCAGGTCAAACTAGCATTGCATGCACATATAAACCACAAGTGTTACATGAACATATAAGCAACAAATACAATAGATATATCAGTAAAAATGCTCCTATAACGTCAGAGCATATTACAGTTCTGTCAAATTACACAAGAAAATATATGCAGAGTGTCCTGGAAGGTGACTTGGTTGTGAAAATAATAATCCACATTCCTTAAGTCGAGTATCCAAAAGGTTTTCTTGATCCAGCAATGCGAGTATCCAAAAAGTTTTCTTGATCAAAGTCAGTGTCACCGGTCACATAGTTGAAGTTAGGTGGAATGCCGGCTAAGGTACTTCCTTGGCTCCTATCGGTTTGCTCGAGAGCGGTCAAGGAGGATCGTTCTGATGTGATGGGGGGATGGAATTCCAGATTTTGGGGGCGTTTCCAGCAAACGATTTGGCCGCAGTTTTTTGTTTGCGAGTTTTCAGCGGGATGAGTAGCAGAGTGTTGGAGCTCCTGAGTTTCCTGGACTGGCCGGCCCATTTGAGTTTGGCGGCTAGGTATTCCGGTTTGCCTGTGTGCAGGGCTTTGTGCGTGAGGCAGGCTGTTCTGAAGCTGGGTCGCAGCTCAATTGGGAGCCATTTAAGTTCTCTGAGTGCAGGGGAGATGTGTTCGAATTTCTTAGTACTGGTGACCATTCTGGCTGCTGCATTAAAGGTTGTTTTCAGGGGGGCGAGGTGGGATTTTGCTGTACCGGTCAGGGCTGCAATCCCATAATCGATTCTGGAGAGCACCAGTGCTTGGGTGGCTTGTTGCAGGTCCTTGGGCGGGACGAAGGGTTTTATTTTGTGCAGTAATTTCAAGTTGAGAAAGGAACTTCTAGCGGATCTTGTAATGTGTTTTTTCATGTCCAGTTTCGGGTCTAGGGTGATGCCTAGAGATTTTACCGAATCCGCCAGGATGAGGTTACCCTTGAGGGCGTCAATAGCTTTGAGCCATTCTGCAATTTGGGGGTTTTCGTCTTTGTTGGAAATGAGGAGTATTTCCGTTTTCTCTTGATTGAGTTTCAGGTGGTTACTTGAGAGCCAATGTTGAACCTCTCTAAGCGTGGCGTTGAGTCTCTGGATGTCGTCAATGGAGGAGGTTTCCAGATATAGCTGCGTGTCATCAGCATATAAGTGGAAAGGGATGTTGGATTTCCTGAGTAGAGTGGTAAGGGGTTCTATGTAAATGTTGAAAAGCTGAGGGGAGAGCACTGACCCTTGTGGAACACCCCTGTTAACGGGGTGGATGTCGGACTCGAAATTTTTAATTTTTATTCTTTGTGAGCGGTTGTGGAGAAAGGAAGAGAACCATTGGAGGACCGTCTCTTCAAGACCAGCCCTTTCTTGTAGAACTTTGATGAGAAGCTTGTGATCGACTGTATCGAATGCAGCTGATAGGTCCAGGAGGATGAGAAGGCGGCATTGGTCCGAGTCGAGTGACTTGTGTAGGTCGTCTATGACATTGAGGATTGCGGTTTTAGTGCTGCAGCCTTTTCTGAAGCCTGATTGATGGGGATCTAGAAAGTTGATGTTGTCCAAGTGTTGGGTCAGTTGAGGAAGTACACATCTTTCCAGGATTTTGGACAGAAGCGGTAAGTTCGAGACAGGTCTAAAGTTGTTCAGATCCTCAGTGTCTAGTCCTGGCTTTTTCAGCAGTGGTGTGACTTGACCAACTTTGAGGCAGTCTGGTACGACTCCTGATCTCAGTGAGCTGTTAATGATCTTGCACCTTAGCGGGGCTAGGACGAGCTTCAATTCCTTGGTCAGTTGAGGGGGTAGCTGATCAAGGGCGTGGGATGAGGGTTTAGCGTTGGAGATTAGTTTGACTATTTCTGCTTCCTGAATGGGAATGAAGGAGGACCAGTGATTTGGGGGGATCAAGGAATCGCTATCGTTGGTTTCAGACGCCTGGATCTCGGTGGAGGGGATGAGATTGGAGCCAAGTGAGAGATCGATCTTGGCGATTTTGTCGTTGAAAAAGATGGCGAAGTTGTCGCATCGTTCTTTAGATGCCTGAGTTGAGGAGGTCACTGGCTTAGAGGTTTGTTTCCTGATGATATTGAAGAGCTCTTTGGGTCTGTTTTTTGCGTTGTCTAGCACAGAGCAGAAGAAAGAAGTCTTTTTGTTCTTAATGTGCTTTTTGTAGTTCCTGCGGCCTGCTTGGAGTTGATCACGATGGAGGGCGGTGGGATTGTTCCTCCAGATTCTTTCTGAGGCTCTTAGATGTCTTCTTTCTTCGTTGGTGTCAGTGGTGAACCATGATCTGGATGGAATGCTCCTGGGTTTTTTAGTTTCAGAGGGGCAAGTTGGTCCAGGGTGAGCGTCATGTTCGAGTTGTAGAGAGAGGTGAGTTCGATAGTTGGGAGGTGATCAGTGATGTTGGGGAGGAGCGCGCTTATTCTTTCTTCTAGATCTGCTCGAGGGATCTGAGCTGTGTTCCTAATCCATTTGGGGGGGTCCTGCATGGGGTGTTGAGTTAGGACCGCTTGGTTGATGTGAAAAAGGATGATGTGATGGTCGGACCAGTCTACGGGAAGGATGTGGTCGATGGTGATTGCATTGCTTTCGGCAATAATTGCGTCGAGGGTTGCTCCTCTGTGGTGTGTTTCTTCTGAGCAGTGTTGGGTCAGGTTGTTTTCTAGCAGGAGGTTGTTTAGGGTTTGAATAAGCGGGTTTTTGTTTCATTCCATCTTAGATTAAGGTCGCCAAGAATTATGTTATTTGAGTTTCCGAGTGAGCAATGGGCAATCAAGTCAGAGAGGTGTTCCCCGAATTCGGAGGAGTTGCCTGGGGGGTGGTACAGGAGGTGGCATAGAGATGGCCTGTTATCGCTTGTCTTGATGTTGACTGAGAGACATTCAAAGGAGCTATACAGGCAGGAGGCAGTTTCCGTGATGGAAATGCTATTCTTGTGAATGATTGCTATGCCCCCTCCTCTTTGCACTTTCCTGTCTTTATAGATCATTGTGAATCCAGGAGGCACCAGCATGTCCATGCTGGGGTAGGAGAGATTGTTGAGGCAGGTCTCCGTGATGAATGCTATGTCTATATCATGGGAGAGGATGGCTTCTGCTAGTTCGGTGGCATGTTTAGAGGCCGATCTGCAGTTTAGGAGCATGAGGTTAATGGGGGACCCTTCGTTGCTCGGATTCTTAGTAGATGGGGCCCTAGGTAGAGAAGTTAGGTGAGCTGGGGGTCTTGGGTCTCTCGGTGGAAGGTGTTCTCTTCTGACTCCCGTAATTACTTGGATCATGGATTTAGGGGAGGGATTAGAGGGAGAGTCATAGGTTGAGGCTAGGTATGCCGCATCCCGGGAGGAAAGTGCGGATTTTGCTCATCTGGGTCTCTCAGAGCGATTCTCAATAACCATTCTGTTGTTCGATGGCCAGGACCTGGGGGGGACAGGGGGCCCGCTGGGGGGCGGTACCGTGGCACACCCGGATTGGGTGAGATTTGGCTGTGAGGTGGGGGGCTGAGTGGGCTTTCGGATCGTGACCAGGTTGGATAAAGTTTCGTTCAGGCCTCGGATCAGGATTTCAAGTTGGGTTTCTAGGAGGTTGAGGCGATGCGTCATGTTATTCAAGGTGGGAGGGGGGTGCCTGGGTTCAGCATTGCCCAAGGGGGAAGGGAGTGGGTCCCAGTCATAGTGGCTGTTGGGGGAGGAGCTGCCTGGTTTGTCTCTGGGAGGGATCATGGGCAGGAGGAGTGTTGGCTCATAACGAGGATTAGGCCTCGTGTGGCCCGAGGGCGGGGTGGAGCTGTAGGGAGACTGAGCTTGGGAGTAATGCTTGTTCCTGGTTGGCTGGTTGGGATGAGAGAGGAGGCAAGGGTGGGAGGGTCGTCCGCCAGGGGGGATGGGATCGTTATTAGGAGGAGCATAGTTGCGGGAGGTGACTCGAGGGGGTGGGGAGGAGGTTTTCGAAGAGGACACGAGCGGGGTCTGGCACCTCACCTGACGTGGAGGGCTCACTGGGGGGAAGAGAGGGGTCAGGCCGGGTCGGGTAGTGTGCAGGGGTGCCTTTTTTAGCGAGGGGAAGAGGGAGTCGAAAACCTCAAGGTTATCGTTATTAGCCTGTATCAGGACTGTGCCATTCGAGTAGATGGTTATAGAGATGTTGCCGCTCAGCGTCTGGTGGTTCGGGAGAGAGGTCGTCAGTTTGCGGCCATGGGATGTGATGGTAGTTTTGGAGATGTGGAGATGTGTGTTGAGGATAGTGATCCAATTGTCGGGTCTTTCAGTGTGGAAGATGAGATCCATTTTTATCTGCCCTTTGGAGGAGCAGTGGAAGGTGTCCACGATTAGTGTTTCGGGGTGCTGTCTGATCAGTCTATGTTTGAAGTGTCTCTTCGCTTTTCTTGTGAGGTTGGAGGGGAAAGTAATCGCGAAGGAGTTCGGCCCGTGGGGTTTCAGGTACTTCGGTGTTCGTGGGGTGGCAACCATTAGCGTGGCCGGGGGCATTGTCAATGGGTTCGGAGGGAGGCGGGGTCCCTCCGGGGTGTAATAGCAGTGTTGTCAGAGAGTGCTTTCTGGTCGGGTAGGGGGGGGTTGGGGAGCTCGAGGAATTGACTTCCCGGGAGGGAGGGTCCAGTGGTGAGGGGGCGTACGGCTTAGGGCTTCTCTAGGACCAGGTTTGAGAGTCTGTGCTGGACTGGTATCTTGGGAAGGGGGCCTGTATCGTTAAGGGTACTCTCTATAGGTGGCAGGGACACCTCTGCAGAGATGCGACGGTGGTTCAGAGCTTGGGTCCCGGGTGGGCTTTTAGGGGATGGGCGTCTAGAGGCTGCCTACACTAACCTGTGAGTCCTTGGGAGCGTTGGAGGGGCGTTGGATCGAGACCCTCTTGTGGCCGGCCCTTGTTTAGTCCCTGGTGGCCATTTTGGGGACAGGCACCTGGAGGCTGCCTGCACTGATCTGTGAGTCCTTGTTGCGATGTCCGGAGCGTTGGAGGGGCATTGGATCGAGACCCTCTTGCGGCCGGTCTTTGTTTAGTTTAAATTTGGCGAGATCTCCTGGCTCCCCAGAAGTAATCAGGAAAGATCAGTGAATTCAACCTGGGGCGGCCATCTTAGTGTAAGGCACTTTAGTGCACTCAGGGTAGCCCTCGCAGGGTCGCTTCAGTCCTGTGCTCGTGTGCCCTGGGGAGCGGGAGCAATCAACTTGCGGAGACTGAGTACGGTCTGTGGAGTAATTCTGTCCTTGCTGGTGGAAGAATTATATATATATATATTTTTTTTCCCCGAATGGTCTTGAGAGTGGCGGCCATTACGGGGTCAGGCACAGTGAGATCATGCTGTGTTGAGACTCGGGGCTCAGCTCCCGCTTCGGGACCGCCTATTTACTGTCAGGGGTCGAGCATGTCCAGCCTTACTGTGGTAGGGTGAATCAGGGCCTCGTTGGGTCTTCGTGCGGCCTTAGTAATCTAAGTTCATGGCGGTCATTACGGGGTCAGGCAGCGTGAGCTCATAAAGTGTTGAGGCCCGGGGCTTCGCTCCCACCTCGGGAAAGCCTAGCCACCGTCGAGGGTCGAAACTGACCCGCCTCACTCTGGTCGGGAGGATCCAGGCTTCAAGGGGGCCTCGTATGGCCCTACTGCTGATCGATTCCACTGGTGTCTCTGCGCCTGGGGGCCATTACATAGTCAGGCGTAGTTGCCTGCGGTGGCTGTGCATCGGAGCTTCGACTCTGGGTCGAAGAATGTCTCGTCGTTCCGGCTCTGGCATACCTCTCCGTCTGGCCCCCAGGCCTCAGCGGGTTAGGAACGGATGTCACCGAGGGTCGCCTCGCTGGCGCAGGAGCTCCGATGTTGGAGATTTGGAGACCTGAAGCGTGGGTCCCTCTCGTTTGAAGCGTGGATCCCTCTCGCCCCTGGAGCTGCGTCGTGGACCCGAGCTTCCTCGTCCGAAGTTAGCCCGGTGAGAGTTGAGGTTTGGAGAGCGTCTTAAAAGTTGCAGTGATGGGGCGCAGCCGCCCGGGCCATTGTTGGCTGCGGTCCTCTAATTGGCCCGTTAATGGCCCGGGAGAGTATTAAGTGCCCGTAAGGAGTGTTTATTTGCCCTGGAGGGGGCTGGACTGTTCCCATGAGGCACAGGGTCAAGACTGATTTGCATATAGATGTGTCTGAACTGGGGTGGCGAAGTGAGCAAAAGAACGATGATGGATTCAACCCAGATCTGTGACTGGGGGTAAGTGTCTGAAAAGTTTCAGCGCTCCATCCATCATCTCCTTGTGTTTGCAATGAAGTAAAGTAGGCAGGGAGTGCTACCATCTCTGCAACTGCAATTCTTCCTGCCACAGACAAAGGGAGAGTCTTCCAGAAGCCCACACTAGAGTGAAAAGCCTGAAAAGCCACTCTGATATCTCCTTACAGGGCATCTCTGGAATTGTGATAGACTTTGACTCCTAGATATTACATGCAGGATCCCTTCCATATGAGCGTGTGCAAGTCTCTGGGTTTTGGCATTTGTTGGCACTGTGGAACACAATCAATTTCTGCCAATTTCTGCAAAGGCCTGCAATGCTGCAGAACTGGTCCAACAGTGAAACTGTCCATGGTAAGTCCCTCTCTGCATTGGCAAGGAAGAGGATCATATAGTCCGCATACAGTGCAATTCTGTGCAAAGTACCTCAACAGTTCAGCCCCTGATATGATGTTCCCTTTAGTGCTGTGCTGGCTAGTGGTTCAACTGCAATGGCAAACAGCAGCAGAGAGAGGGAGCAACCCTGTCTGATTTCCCTCCCAACCACATATACATTGGAAATTCCTCTGCCAGTTTGCGCCCGTGCATAGGGTCTCGTGTAGAGAAGGCTAGTCCGTTGGACAAACCCTGCCCCTAATCCCATTCCTTCTATCACCTGGTACAGGTAGTCCCATCACATGCTATCAAATGCCTTTTCTAGATTGATCGAGACTATCACCACCTCGTTCTCCTCTGGGTGCACCGCATTCAAGATGGAAAACAGTCTACATATGTTCAATGCTGTGTTCCGCCCTGGAATGAAACCATTCTGGTTGGGGTGGATAAGTCTGGACATGTGAGGGAGGAGGCGGGAAGTCAATATGCGACTCAGTATTTTGTAATCCACACTGAGCATGGACATCTTGGTGAGGTCACCCTAGTTCCAGTAAGGGATTTACTAGTGCCTCGCCTGTGTTAGTTGGCAGTCGACCGGATTCTCGTGCTGTGGAGAAGACGTCTACCAATTTGGGGGCTCGTTCTTCCACATATGTGGCATAAAACTCCACTGGGAAGCCATCGGTTCCTGGTTTTTTTCCCCGGGCCATGGCCTTGAAGGTAGAGCGTACTTCTTGCAAGGTTATGGGACCTCCCAGATCCTCTGAGTCTTCCGGGGTAAGGCACAGTAAGTCTGCAAGACCCAAAAGGTCTATGAGGGTCTCCGGTAGAGACTCAACGGGGGGCATATAGCAATGTATAGTATTCCTCTAATCTGTGATTTATATCATTCTGACTATAATGGCTCTCTCCCATGGCCAATTCCACTTCCAATATTAGTGATCCTTTGGGGGTGGGGTTGGTGAACCAGGCCAGCAGTGTTCCTGCCTTATCCTGCTCCACATGGGCCCTAGTCATGTATTCATGTATTCACGATGGTTAAAGCACCTGACCTTTTGTGTGCATAGTGCTAGCAGCTCCTTCATTTCAAGGAGTTTTTCTCTGGATTTCCTGGGTGGGCTTTCTCCAATTTCCTCATGGAATGTACATGGGTCTCTACATCCCGTATCAGTGTTCGTTGAACCCCTACTATCTCGGCAATATATCAACACCTCACCACTGTCTTGAAAGCATCCCACTCTTTTGGAGGGGATGCCGTCGAATGGGCATTGTCCAAGAAGTAGTCCATAATGGCCACCTTTATGGTCTGACAAAATTTTGGGTCATCTAAAGTCTCTAAGCCCAGGCACCAGTTTGGGATTAAGGAGCATTTCCTGTGCCAGTCCAGTGCAGGTAGTATTGGATTATGGTCAGAGATCGTGTGGCTGAGATATTCCATGTGTCTCACTGTTCTGTGCATGCCCAGGGAGCAAGGAAAGCTTCTAATAGTGCTTGTAGGTCATGCATATTTGAAAAAAGGAGTAGTCCCTAGTTACTGGGTGCAGTTTCCTCCAGGACTCTATGAGCCCCATCTCTGCTGCCAGTCCCTAAGTGTGCGTGCTAACCGCATCACAGGGGAGTCATCCCATGGTGGGTGCCAACGATCCAGGACAGGATCAGTCACACTATCATAGTCTAGTCTACGTTAATTATAATGGGGTGTGTCAAGTGTGGAGCTAGTGTCCAGGACAATTCATTGAAGAATCACCCTTGATCCATGTTAGGGGCGTACAGCTCAACAATGGTCAGGTCCTGGCCTGCCAGTCTGCCCATTATCAGGACATACCTCTCATAAGTATCAATGAGTTCACTCCTCTTTTGAAATAGGATTCCGGGTCGATCCTAAATCAAGAACCCCGAGCAAATGCAGAATATGTCGTGGCATAGATTTCTCCCTTCCAGTGCTTGTGGAGCACAACTCGGGCCAGTCAGGTGGGTCTCTTGCAGTAGGGCAACATGAGCTCCAAGCCTCTTTAAGTATGCATGAATTGTGTACCACTTTGTCATGCTATTTAGGCCCCTAATGTTCCAACTAATAAATGTATAGGTCAGGGCGTATCCAAGTCAAAGGTTTGAGCACCGAAAATGGGGATAGGCTCTCTAGCGCGATCTCAGTGCGGAGCCATGTTTAAAAAAAAGCAGTCATGTCAGTGCTCGGACCCTCAATGTGCTTGGGCAGTCCAATAATCTGAAGGATATTCTTTCTTGCTCTGTTCTCAGCTGCTTCTGCCCACAGTTCAAGCACCTTCACTCTGCTTTCCATTTCTGTCATCTTGCCCCTCGCAGATCGTCCAGGATCCACTCTGTGGTGGTGACTCTCTCCATCAGTCGTCTGTGATCATCCTTGATCAGCCTAAGATCTGTGACCATAGAATCAGTTTTTAACCCCAGCACTTTATGTGAGGCTGCTATTGCTTGGAGTATGGTATCCAGGGGTTGCCTCACTGCACCCCTTCAACTAGGGCCTCTCAGTCACAGTTGAGGCTCCTGAGGCAGTAGAAGAATTGTACTGGGCCTAGCAGGGGTGATTGATTTCCTGTTTCTTAGTGTATTTGCCCATCTCAGCATGGCCCTCAAGCATGGGGCTGAGGTAGCTTTAGAGTTCCCTTAGTTAGCCCCAGTGCTATCAACAATGGGTGTTGTCAGCCGAGCCTTTAGTCAGAGGACTTCCAGGCAAGCCAGCAGCCTCACCGGTGGACCCCAGAGGCAGGCACACTGATTCTTGCTGTGGAGTATGTCGCCCTAAGTGCCTGGGGACAAGCAAAGTCAAGGGGGGATCACTCCACTTGCCACAGGTCAAGTAGTATGCAGGTAAGTCAGTAGTCTGGGTCCCCAAGTGCGGCATTCATGTGACCAGCTGTTAGATTTGGGGGTCTCTAGTTGGCAGAGGTAGGTACCTTTGTCCAAATAGGGACCCTTGCGTCTAGTCAGGTTAAGGGGGATACACTCCTAAAATAACCCCTGCTCACCCCCTTGGTAGCTTGGCACGAGCAGACAGGCTTATCTCAGAGGCAGTGTGTGAAGCATTTGTGAACACATACAGTAACCCAGTGACAACACTACAGATGGACACCACACAAGTTGTATATTAAAAATAAGTATCTTTTATATAGATTTAACACAAGACCACAAACGACAAAAATCCACAATACTGTACTTCAAAAATGGTAGAATTAGCTCAGTTCTCTTTAGATGGTAAATGCGACACTTTGAGTTCAATGTACCTTTGGATGCGTAACGCTATACAACGAAAGTGTTGCAGGGAAGGTGATGCGTCAGTTCCTTATACGCAAGAACGGTGATGCGTCGGGTCTCTACTGATGCGTAGGTGATGCGTCGGTTCTTCTCGGCATGGGGAGGTGATGCATCGGTTTCTTACTGCGCTTCCGTGGCGATGCGACCAGCAACGCCGTGATGCGATGAAGATCCGGTGCAATGCAACAAAGATGGCGTCTTCTTCTTGATGTGACACGATGCGTGCATGCCCGACGGCCGTGCGGCGACTCAACAATTCTTCTGAGCCGCGACTCACAAGCTCCAGATGTCTCCCCCATCCAACCCCTGCCACGTACCCAGACTGCAGTGTGCTCCTCAGGATCCAAAGCCAAGTCACCACAGGTGTCCAGATGGAGAACAGTGCATGTGGATGTGGAAGAGTGCTGTCTTTAAATGAAGCAGGTAGGATGGTGCTCATGGGAGGGAAGCGACCAGTGCCTTGCTATGCTGGTTTCTTTTGTCCTACATATTGGTCCGAATGTGTGTTCTCATGTGTTCGATTATGTTGGTGTCGAAGGTTCCCCCCACTGGCCAGGAGAACGCGTATGCTTTAGTGTGTGCATGCCATTCGTGGCAATACTTGCAAAGTTTTTTTATCTGTGTGGGGAATCTAGTTTGCATGTGTTTTAGTGGTGACTCCATGATAGCTGGGAACTTTTTAAGGGACTGATATGCTGTAGGTTCTCTGGATCAATTAATATTAGATTCTACTCTGATCGTTGGGGAAAAAAATACACGGGGATTACTGGTTTCAACTACTTCTATGAGCTCAAAACTATTTACACAGCTGCAATAGGATAGACATTAAGCACAAACAAAAAATGCATATGAAGGATCACAAGCTGAAAGAAAGTGCATTGGTTAGTTCAAAACATGTGAATTCAGCAGAAAAACAGCAGATAGGGAAAAACGACTTTAAGAATTAGGGACACCTTTGATGGAGCAAGGACTCATAAATGAGACTTGCTCGTACGCAACCTCCTCATAGTATTAATTTATTAAAATTGTATTGTCTCTAACTAATCCTTGCATACACTACACGAATAGTAAGGATGCTTGCCTATGTGTTTTACTAATGAATAACGCTTGTCTATGATCCAAAATGGCCGCTAAAGCGCGGGAACCCTACTGCGCATGTCCCAACCACATCACGTGTTGTGACGTCTTTCTTTGCTTGGTGGGAAATTTCTGCTTCTGCGCAGTGTGCATTAAAATGGCTGCTTGATGTTTTCACATGCTTCAGCTTGCTCTCATGTCATTATCAAACTGTCGTTTCTCTAACGCTACTAATGCGGGATAGAATTTATAATTAAATGGGAATAGAGTAGAAAGAGAGGGCATACAGTGAAACATTTTATTTGTGATTTTAATGTTTTCATCTCTGACTTTTATTAGTTTGTAAACTTGGGCCTGGGTTTTGGTGAACTGAAAGCTCGTGTGACAAAGATTCCGCACATGCGCCCTGAGAGGCAGACGAGAAAGAAAAAGATGAAGTCAACTTGGACATCACCCAAGGCCATGACCTGCTGGCCGACACCACTACATACCAAGATGTTCTCGTCGAAAAGCAACATTTTGTATGAATAAATTGTAAATTTTGTCGTGAGACGGGTGGGAAATATAGCAAATGTATTAAATTGAAGGGGCGGTAGTTTAAAAACAATAGGCTTCAGAAATACAAGACAAACCAATATGGTGTGAGAATCCACCCCCTGTCCCTGTCCAATCAGAAGTAGTGGTCCCATATTTTAGCAACATTAAGGGGAGGTACATGGGTGTAGAAGGGTATAATAGAATATAGCATTAGTTAATTAGTTAGGAACAGGCGTCCATGCTGTCAGGAAGAAGAGCTCCAGACTGACAAGCTGATCGATTGCAGACTGAATCGCTGTCCAGAGAGGTCCTGAGGAGGGGGCGGCGGAGTCCATTAGAAGGAAGACACGGGCGAATCGAGGAGAAGTCGAGTATCAGAGAGGGGAACGACGCAGGCGTCGTTGTAGAGAGGTCACCGGTCCTGTCCTGATCCTGGAGGAGGTCTTTGCTCTTCATCCTTCCTGGGTTCTATTCTTTCCAACTCCTTGGCCAAGGGGTTTGGTTCTCGCACTTAGGTAAATATAATGCAGCCTTTAGTTGCGCTGCTGTCTCTATCCTCTCCTTTTCTGAGGGACCGTCATTGATTAGCAATAGTTATTCTATGCTTCATCTTGGGTATTGCGATTAAGTACCGTGTGGTTCTGTATTTTACTCTGCTAAATCTTTAGATAAACATTTTAAAACTTCCTGACTCAGTGGTTATTTCAGGATTATGTACTATAATGAATGTCACTCATTTTACATTTCCCAATTAGCAAAGGATTCATTGGTAAGTCATTACTCTTCATTCGGAAGGTAATTGGTAGCAGGGATTTTTATAAAGAGTAACAACTGATAAAACCCAGCGTAAGTATTAGCGTAGTATGAATGTATGGGCCCAAGTGAGTATCTGGTGTATGAATGCTGTTTGCTAATATCGCGCTGGATCAGTTTTCTGGTAATCAGAGGATGGTTACTCTTTGTTAATTGGGTAATGAGAATTTTATTTTTATGAACTAACATCCGTGTATTCAAAGTTTGTTTTATGTTGTCCAGAATCCCCGGGGAAAATTGAATAGCGGATGGTAAGTGGAAGCCATACTGCAGTGAGGTTATCTGTCAGGCAGAAATAGTGCTGAAAAGTTAAGCAGGACTATCAGTATTGGTTAGGGAATCTAGGCGTGTGAGTAATAGCAAAAGAGAATGCTGTTGAAAATGTGATGTTATATCACCTAGAAAGGGTAACATTGAAGAAGTAACAGGTACTTCTGGAGCTTGGGTGAAGAGTAAACGGAAGGGTTTTACTCGTATTGTATGTTTAGTAAACGGAAAGGTTTTACTAAGTGTGAGAGAAACTATCTTTTTCGAATTTAGAGAAACTGGCACGATAGCGAATGTTTTATGTTGTTACTGAAATTCAATTAAGAATTATAGAGAAAATAAGTTTGCGTATGAATTTGTAAAGGGAGGGTCAGTTGCCGGAGAGGGAGCTGACGTCACAAACGCCGCGCTGGGATTGGTTGATACAGCGGGTGTGGAAAGACCCTTGTAAAGGAGGGGTCAGTAGTCAGGAGTAGTACTGACGTCACAGGTACCGCGCTGGGATTGGTTGAAACAGCGAGGGACAGTGAAGAGCAGATTGTAAAGGAGGGGTTGACAGACAAACGTCACCAAAAGGCCGCGCAAGGATTGGCTCGGGAATAAAAAATAGCAGACACTTGATTGGTTGATATTCTAGAATGCTAAAATTCTTAGTGGATAGAGATTGCATGTTAAAACGCGATCCGACTTTAACAGGAACTCGTCCGGATAGGAGATTCCAAGGTTTTGCAGAATATAATTTTATACACCGAAGATTAGATAGAATATACGGAGAGAAGAGAAAAATGTCCTTTCTGCAAAAGATTAAGAACTATTTTAAAAAGGACAAACCAATCAAAACTAGAGAAGGAATTATCATTCCACCAGCTAAAACGCCCGCTTCATTTATGATGATGGAGAGAGGTTATCATACTTGTGTATGGATAGAGAATTGGATAGAATATACCAAAAATGATGGAATACTAGTATTTCCCGAGAATGGCACGTTCAATGGACGAATTCTGCAAAACTTGAGATTAAGGATGAATGACTTAGAACCCAGACCTAGATTAACTCAATTTGAAGCTTTAGAGAAAACCGAAGCATTTGAGCGTGACCGATTCAGAAGTAACAGGGGTTATCGAGGATTCTTTCCCAGGAACCAACATGAGTCTAGGGACAGTCAGATGAAACAATGGAGAAGGGCAATGATTACAGAAGGACTATATCCATTGTTAACAGCAGAGGAAAAATTAGGAAGTAAATGCACAGAAAAGACAAAACATTTAATGAGAAGTGACGATTCTGAAGACGAATTTATGGAAGAAATGTTAAGGAACCCTCCACCATATCAGGAAGGAACAAGTGGATGCACCCCAAGTGCACCACTGTTAAAAACCCCATTAGTACCACAGGTAATGCATGAATTCACCCCTAGTAGAATACTTCATGACAAAGAAAGAGAAGCCCTAGAGAAGACCAGAGCAAAATTAATACAGAAAATAACGCAGATAAAAGTACATCCTGATTCATTGACCATACCTGTAAAAATTGGTCCAGTAGTTCCATTATATGGTACTCAGGGAAACTGTCCTCCACCGATACTTGCACCCACTCCTGTAAACGCTACAAACCCTGAAGCAGTAGTAATGGTTGAAGATCACTTTAGTGACAGCGAATCCACAATATCATTGATGGATTTACCCATTCGAGATTCTGTCAATATTACTCCCAAGAGGACTACACCTGGGTGTTCAAAAGATATAAGTCTAGTGACTTCATCAGGAGCGAAAAATGCCACAATAGTCACCCCAGAAGATTTAGAAAGGTGGGCACAAGAATCAGATAAACAGTGCACACCTCCAAAAATAATGGACATTCATAAATTGAAAGTCGAATTAGAAGAAATAATAGCAGGAAATGTAGGACTAGATCGCTTGAATACCTATGATGATGAAGAATTATTATTTATGTGCAGAAGTATCACAAGAAATGTAAGATTATTCTATGAAAAATTATCCAATCTAGCACTACAGATGGGAATAGAAATAGGGAGATCAAAGGTGTTGCAGAAACCCTATAGAGCAGAATTTTCAGAAAAGATTTAGAAAACATGAATGCCTCTGGAAGAAAATTACAAGTAAGGGAATTAATGATAGTTTTACAAAAATGGGGAGACCTAGATAAATGGAGAACTAGGTGGGCCAAGAAAAAGGAAGAAGTACGATCAAGTAGATCAGCGTCGGAATATGTAATGAAGGAGACAGGGAAAGCAGACCAAATGTATCCAATGCGAGAAATTTCGGGAGGAGGATACGTACATGTCCCATGGAGCAGACAGGATATTTTGTCATTTACAAATGATTTTCCAAAATTGAGAGAAAAACCAATTGAATGGTACAAGCTGGTTGAAAGGTTTGTGAAGGTGTCAAAGGTATTGTTGAAGGATTTAGATGGTTTGTTTGACATAGTGGTACCTGCCGATTTGTGGACAGATTGTAAAATTACAGTTGATTGGCCAAGTGACGAGTATCCTAGAGATCCGAAAACAGGTGCCCCGTCAAATGATGTGATGAAAAAGTATCAGCAGGTGATAACTTATTTGAAAGGGAAAATACCTCCGAAAGAAATAGATTGGGTGAAAATCGACCGAACTACCCAAGAGGCTAATGAATCGGTACATTCCTACTATGAGCGTTTACTGCAGGTATTTAAACAGTATAGTGGATTTGAGGACATTGGAGACAAGAACATGAGTCAGTTTGTGTATCGATTTGTTTTCGGTTTGAAGCCAGAAATTTGTCAGATGATTAAACAGCACATGCTGTGTTGGCAAGGGAAGCCGATCGATGAAATTTTGAAATATGCAAAATATTGTGGAGACGATATTGAGGATAGACACAAGAAATTGCAGGAAAAAGTGATGTGCGCTCAGGTGAAAATGGCCGAGAAAGAGGGAATTAATTTGGAAAATCCAAGTGAAAATCAGGGAAAGGATTCTGGAACGAGTGGTGATACTGGGAATGGTGGAAAAGTGAGAGGACGAATGAGTAGAGAAGAAGCTAAAAAGAAATTTCCTTGTCATGGATGCGGAAAATTGGGGCATTGGAAAGATGAATGTAAAAAGATTCGGAATAATAATGGCCCAAATCGAAATTTAAATCCACAGACGCAGAAGGACTCACAGCAGGGTGTAAATCCTCAGAGTCAGCTGCCACCAGCACCTATTCAGGGTAATGTAAGCAGAGCAAAGCACGGTACAGACATCGGATATCAAGGAGGAAGTGGTAAGAATGATTATATAACCTCACAATTTCTTTTACAGGACGATTTCTGTCAATACAGTTCATGACGGTGCCTAAGAGAGGGGGAGAAGGAGTGCGTACTTGGCGCATCCTTATCGGTAGATCAGTCAGGTCCATATGTGGAAGGAAATGTGAAAGGTAATGATATCACTTTTCTGTTGGATACTGGTGCTACCCGGTCTACTGTAAGAACAGCAGACATTCCAGATCTTCCTCTCTCTGGTGAAAATATCCAAGTAGTGGGAGTAGCTAATCAAAGGATTAGAACACCTCTTACTGAACCAATGGAAGTTAAAATCGGAAACTTCAGAGAAATGCATCAATTTGTAGTATGCGATTCTAGCCCAGTAAACTTATTAGGCAGGGATTTATTGTGCAAAATGAACTGCACAATTTTCTGCACACCAGATGGTGTGGCAGTTCAGACACCAGATGAAGACCATGTATATAAAATTATGATTGCAAAACAGGGTACAGAAGTAGATGAGATGTTTTCGATATTAACAAAAGACGAGTTGCCAGAAGAATTAAAAGGTACAGTAAACCCCATAGTTTGGGATTTCACAGGAAAAGAAGTAGGACCTATGGCTAAAATAGACCCAGTTAAAATTACTGTAAAAGAAGGTGCGATCTTCCCAAATACCAGACAGTACAAAATGAGTGCAGAAGTAAAGGCAGGAGTCATTGAAGAAATTAATTGAATGGTTGAGCAAAACATACTAAAAGAAGTAATGAGTAGCCATGTAATTCACCAATCATGGGACTAAAGAAACCTAGTGGAAAATATAGGATTGTTCAGGACCTGCGAAAAATAAATAAAATAGTGGAACCATGTTGTCCCATAGTGCCAAATCCTGCAGTAATTCTATACCAAATTCATTGGAGTGCAGGATGGTTCACAGTAATTGATTTATGTAAAGCGTTCTTCTCAATACCATTGCATCCAGATAGCCAGTATCTTTTCTCATTTAAATTTGAGAATAAAGTCTATGTATGGAATCGTATTCCTCAGGGGTACACGGAAAGTCCTTCCATTTTCAATCAAATACTGAAAAAGTGCCTTGAGAAACTAGTGATGCCAGGAAGTTCAGTCCTAGTGCAATATATCTACGACTTATTGGTGGCATCTAACACCAGAGAGGACTGTGTTGTCGATTCCATAGCACTATTAAATCTTTTGGCTGAAGAAGGGCATAAAGTCTCACCTGAAAAGTTGCAGTTTTGTACAACAACTGTTAAATATCTGGGACACCAAATTGAGAGGGGAAAAAGAAGAATAACAGCTGAAAGAGAAAAATTAATAAAGAAAATGCAAATGCCTGTAACCCAAAGACAAGTGAGAATGTTCCTAGGAATAGTAGGTTATTGTCGACAATGGATACTAGGATTTTCCTTGTTAGCAAAGCTCCTAATTCAAATGACAAGAAAGAAAGCAAAGGACCCAGTTGATTGGGATGATGAGAGTGCAGGAGCTTTTGTAAAATTGAGAAATGCTCTGTGCTCAGCACCAGCCCTAGGCATGCCAGATTATAAAAGAGAATTCGCATTATTCTGTCATGAAAGAGAAAATTGTGCACTTTCTGTCCATACCCAGAGACACGGTTTAGACAGACGTCCTATAGCATATTTGTCTGCTACATTGGACCCAGTAGCAGCCGCGTTGCCAGGATGCTTAAAAGCAGTGGCAGCTACTTGTTTGAGCATTGAACAAAGTGAGTCAATTGTGATGGGACATCCTGTAAAGGTGTTTGTTCCACATGCTGTTGTGATTCTATTAACAAGAACCAGAACACAACATCTTACTCCTAGTCGGCTGACTAAATATGAAAGAATAATAATGGGTGCTGAAAATGTGACCATGGTAAGGTGTACTATAATAAATCCAGCAACCTTACTACCAGACCCATATCATGAGAAAATTAAAGATGACGAAGAAAATGAACATGATTGTTTACAGATTACAGAGTTATGTACGAAACCTCGCCCAGATATAGAAGAACAGCCCCTCAGAAAGCCAGACAGGGAGCTATTTGTTGATGGTTCATGTCAACGACATGAAGACGGTAAATTAACTGCTCCCTATGCGGTATGTGAATTAACTGGAATAGTCGAAGCATCCTATTTACCAGGAGTCAAATCTGCACAAGTAGCTGAATTGATTGCATTGATAAAAGCTTGCAAAATTGGGAGGAATCAAAAAGTAACTATATTTACAGATAGCCAATATGGTTGCGGGGTTGTGCATGATTTTGGTCAACTATGGATGCAGAGGGATTTCCTGACTTCTTCAGGATCCCCCATTAAAAATGGACAGTTTGTAAAGGAATTGCTGGAAGCAATACAATCACCAAAAGAATTGGCTGTGGTGAAATGTGCCGCACATCAGTCAGGAGATGACTGGGTGGTAGTCGGCAACAGATATGCAGATCTGGTGGCTCAACATTGTGCCAAAAATAGATTGTCAGTCAATAAGAGGGTGGAAAGAATGGGAATCAGCTGCCAACTTATGCTGTATATGCCACCTGAAACTTGGAATGATGTAAAAAGATTACAAGATGATGTTGATGAAAATGAAAAGAATTTGTGGATCAAAGTAGGTTGTTCCCAAAGAGGAGATGATGAAGTGTGGATTAGTGCTGATGGCAGACCAGTCGTGCCAGACTGTTTACTCTCACAAATGGCCAGAATGTATCATGGAGACACACACATAGGGAGAGATGCAATGATTAGACTTTTTAGACAAAACTGGTACAATCCGAAGTTCAGGGCTGTTGCAGAGAGTCTTTGCCAGAGATGTTTAACTTGCCAGATGCATAATCCAGTGCGGAAGACAATAATTGGATTTGGAAAAATTGGAAAGGCAGAGGGTCCTTTTATAAGACTCCAGTTCGACTTTATACAGTTACCACCATGTAGAGGGTTGAAATATGTACTAGTCATAGTGTGTCTGTTTTCAAAGTGGGTGGAGGCTTACCCTACCAGGAGAAATGATAGCATTACAGTCGCAAAACTGTTACTACGAGAGCTCATTCCTAGGTTTCGTTTCCCAGTAACTTTGGAATCATATAGAGGAAAACATTTTAACAGTGAAGTGATCCAAATAATCTGTGAAGCATTCCAAATTAAACAGAAACTGCACTGTGCATATCGTCCAGAGGCTTCTGGAGTGGTTGAACAATTGAACGGCACTATAAAATCAAGATTGGGAAAAATGTGTGCATCAACATCATTAGAATGGCCAGATGCATTGCCACTTGTTTTAATGGGACTCAGAAGCATACCTGACAGAAATACAGGATTGAGCCCACACGAGATAATGATGGGAAGAGCAATGAGACAAACACATGTTCCCACAAACAAACTGCTGAATATATCTGATGATATGGTTCTGGACTATTGTAAAGGACTGGCTGACCTAGTGCGTTCTGTCTCTCACCAGGTTGGAGAAGACGCAGTTTCCAGGCAGCCTGAACAAGAACATGATCTGAATCCTGGTGACTGGGTGGTAGTGAAGAATCACACCAGAGAAACGTGTCTATCACCTAGATGGGGCAGTCCTTGTCAAGTCATACTGACTACAAATACAGCAGTGAAGTGTGCAGGATTTCCTAATTGGATTCATGAAAGCCACACCAAAAGAGTACCAGATCCTGAAGAAGAAAATCCTCAGACAGCATCAATCACTGAGGGAGCTGAAGGTTGCCCAGCGGAGGAATCTCAGGCTCGAGATTCAAGAGAAGCTGAAGAAGAACAACCGAGCACAAGTCAGGACTGGATACCGGTGGTAGAAATTCCTGAAGTTTACCACAGAACAAGAAGTCAAACAAGATTTGAGGAAATCGAAGAAGATCAGATAGGTGAAGAAGAAGCAGCTCAGGAAAAAAGAAGAAGAGACAATAAGAGAACCTGAGCAAGGTCAGATAGGGAAAGGAAATTGGGCTCAAATTAACGAAGAACTAATAAATTTTGAGCAGGGACAGACAAGTTTAGAAGAATCCGGTCAGGCTGCAGAAGTACAAAGTGCAATAAGCCCTGATCAGAACCAGTTAGATCAAGAAAAGTACACAGAAGAACAAGATCATGAGAATCATGAACATGAAAAAATAAATCAAGAACAAGGTCACTTATTGGAAACTAACAGTGGAGCTGCTGAAGAGAAACCAATCAGACCTGAAAAAGAGCAAACAAGAAGAACAATAATTGCAGAAAAAGAAACAGTGCTAAGCAGTGAAAATAAAAAGATTTCTGAAGACAAAGATAAAGAAATAGTTCAAGCAAAGAAGACAAGAAAAGGAGATCATTGGCCAAGTGTCATTAAAAGAGTAAAATACCACATAACAACCAGAAGTGAAGATCCAGACCAAGTAAATGAAGTGACAAGCCAAACTGAACAAGAAAATAAAACTGAGAAAAGAAGAAGTAAAAGACTGAAACTTGTGAATAATAAATTCAAGGGTCCTGATTGGACTTACATCATTCTTGAAGATTACGAAAGTTCAGAGTCAAGTGAAAGTGGTGACGAAGGAACAAGTGCAGAACTAACGTACGAGAAAGAAACAAGACCACCTTGACTAAGCAAAAGAGTCATATAAAGAAAAAAGGAAATAGATAAGAAGAGCGATCTTCCTTGTCGAAAAATGCCTGACGATAGAGTTGCTGGGAGACCAAAACAGAGATGTTGTAGAAGATGCTGTGCAATATGCATATGTAGTCTAGTAATGGTGCTTATAGTATGGTTAGTCCTGATTGTAGCAGTTCCTTACCTTATGATAATGGATAAAAGAATTAATAATGAAACTAAGGAGAGGACAGCAAACATGAAGGGCAATAGAGTAGAACTAATGGCAGAAAATGAACCAGAGTTTCATCATGAAATAGCTGATAACGACACTAGTTTAAACGTTTTCACAAAGTTATTGTTTCAGTATGTAGACACAATGGAAGTTAGTAATTGTTATGTCTGTATGAAGTTACCTGAATCAGTAGCAGAAGGATTAACATATCATCACTTACCACTGACATATGGCATATCATGTAGTGTTTTGTCTAGTTTATTTTATAGAACAGGGAGACTTCAGTATTATTATTCAAACCTAGATGTGATATTCTCTGAGGTTCCGATTCGAAAGAGTATAAACCCAGGGGCATATTTACAAGCCCCTTGCGCCACTTTTGCGTCACTTTTCCCATGTTAAAAGTGACGCAAAAGTGGCGCAAGGGGCTTGTAAATCAGCCCCCCAGTGCTTAGTAGTCAAGATGCACAGTTTATGGGAGAATTTTTCTTAACAATGAAATCAATAGACATAACACATGCACATAGACACAATCTAACATGTTCTTTACATGAAGAAGAAAAGATATTTTTGAATTTAGTAGAAGATAGAAGACAAGATTTTCAAAAGAAAGCTTCTGAGCATAAGGCTCATTTACCACCTTGGGCAGAAAAAGAAGGGAGTTACACACCTGGCAAGGCTCAAGCTGCTATGGCTCTGGATTTTGTAAAGACAGGAAAAATGTGTCTTCATAGGTTAAAGACTGATTATAACAATGTTTTCATCGGTACCAGTGAATGTGAACATAATTTCTTAATTCTTGGAGGTTGGGGAATCAAAGGAGGAACAGATTCAGTTTTTCCTGGAATCTATTATGTGTGTGGGAATAAGGCTTACTTTAGGCTTCCTGCACGGTGGTATGGAAGTTGTTATTTTGGAATAGTATTTCCAAAGATAGACCACGTAAAAAGAAACACTGGGAGCAATGAAAACAATAGTGAATTAATACGTAGTAAAAGAGCTAGTTTTTCAGAAATTGTAGGTGATATATTTGGTGCATTGATACTTCAGTGGGAATAATTCTGAACTCAAGGAAAATATGTAAATTGTCTACAGTGGTTGATCGTTTATCAACGGATACTGCCGGAGGATTTCTAATAATTAATGCGGAAATGGTTGCGATTAGATCTATGGTGATGCAAAATCGACTTGCTCTTGATATTATATTGGCAAAAGAGGGCGGAGTCTGTAAATTATTAAAGACGAAACACTGTTGCACTTATATTCCTGCATTAAAATGGCTGCTTGATGTTTTCACATGCTTCAGCTTGCTCTCATGTCATTATCAAACTGTCGTTTCTCTAACGCTACTAATGCGGGATAGAATTTATAATTAAATGGGAATAGAGTAGAAAGAGTGGGCATACAGTGAAACATTTTATTTGTGATTTTAATGT
Source organism: Calotriton arnoldi (assembly GCA_963921515.1). Lineage (NCBI taxonomy): Eukaryota > Metazoa > Chordata > Amphibia > Caudata > Salamandridae > Calotriton > Calotriton arnoldi. Next base: position 1,350,580 of record CAWUFW010002723.1, on the reverse strand, counting down.
TTTCTTCTCTGACTTTTATTAGTTCGTAAACTTGGGCCTGGGTTTTGGTGAACTGAAAGCTCGTGTGACAAAGATTCCGCACATGCGCCCTGAGAGGCAGACGAGAAAGAAAAAGATGAAGTCAACTTGGACATCACCCAAGGCCATGACCTGCTGGCCGACACCACTACATACCAAGATGTTCTCGTCGAAAAGCAACATTTTATATGAATAAATTGTAAATTTTGTCGTGAGACGGGTGGGAAATAAAGCAAATGTATTAAATTGAAGGGGCGGTAGTTTAAAAACAATAGGCTTCAGAAATACAAGACAAATCAATATGGTGTGAGAATCCACCCCTGTCCCTGTCCAATCAGAAGTAGTGGTCCCATATTTTAGCAACATTAAGGGGAGGTACATGGGTGTAGAAGGGTATAATAGAATATAGCATTAGTTAATTAGTTAGGAAAAGGCGTCCATGCTGTCAGGAAGAAGAGCTCCAGACTGCCAAGCTTATCGATTGCAGACTGAATCGCTGTCCAGAGAGGTCCTGAGGAGGGGCGGCGGAGTCCATTAGAAGGAAGACACGGGCGAATCGAGGAGAAGTTGAGTATCAGAGAGGGAACGACGCAGGCGTCGTTGTAGAGAGGTCACCGGTCCTGTCCTGATCCTGGAGGAGGTCTTTGCTCTTCATCCTTCTTGGGTCCTATTCTTTCCAACTCCTTGGCCAAGGGGTTTGGTTCTCGCACTTAGGTAAATATAATGCAACCTTTAGTTGCGCTGCTGTCTCTATCCTCTCCTTTTCTGAGGGACCGTCATTGATTAGCAATAGTTATTCTATGCTTCATCTTGGGTATTGCGATTAAGTACCGTGTGGTTCTGTATTTTACTCTGCTAAATCTTTAGATAAACATTTTAAAACTTCCTGACTCAGTCCATCATCCCCTTTTGTATCGCATGAAGGTGATCCAGCGCGATATTAGCAAACAGCATTCATACACCAGATACTCACTTGGGCCCATACATTCATACTACGCTAATACTTACGCTGGGTTTTATCAGTTGTTACTCTTTATCAAAATCCCTGCTACCAATTACCTTCCGAATGAAGAGTAATGACTTACCAATGAATCCTTTGCTAATTGGGAAATTTAAAATGAGTGACATTCATTATAGTACATAATCTCCTTGTGTTTGCTTTGTTCGCCCAAAGTTGGCAGGGTATGCCCAGACGTGGGTCCCTTGCTCACTTTGCCACTGGATTCAAGCAAGCCTGGCTGATGATGGCTGGAATGCCAGAAACCGGTCCTAGGATGCTTATTTCCGGTCCAGGGAAGACATGGCTTGGCAGTTCGGGCTGGACTGTTCCCAGGAGGCACAGGGTCAGACTGATTTGCATATGGCCATGTCTGAACTGGGGTGGTGGAGTGAGCTAAAGAATGATGATGGATTAAACCCAGATCAGTTGACTGGGGGTGAGTGTTTGATTGGCTCAAACGTTCCGTCCATCATCCCCTTTTGTATCGCTTTGTTCGCCCTAAGTTGGCGGGGGTATGCCCAGACGTGGGTCCCTTGCTCACTTTGCCACTGGATTCAAGCAAGCCTGGCTGATGACGGCTGGAATGCCAGAAACCAGTCCTAGGATGCTTGTTTCCGGTCCAGGGAAGACATGGCTTGGCAGTTCGGGCTGGACTGTTCCCATGAGGCACAGGGTCAGACTGATTTGCATATGGCCATGTCTGAACTGGGGTGGTGGAGTGAGCTAAAGAATGATGATGGATTAAACCCAGATCAGTTGACTGGGGGTGAGTGTTTGATTGGCTCAAACGTTCCGTCCATCATCCCCTTTTGGATCACCTTCATGAGCACATCGTCATTAAAAAAACACAACACTCCAGACAAGACGTGCAATTGCAACAACTTGCCAGCACCACAACATCGAGAAAGAATCAATTAATAACCAAAATGAAGAAAGAGAAAAAAAAACTGACAGAGGAAAACGATAACTTTGTCAAAAAATACCTTAGTCATCTCCTTAGCGCATTCTCCCAGATGATGAGGGGAGGCTTTGCGCGGTATGCAGGACTAAGTGAGCCTGATAGTCTGTCAATATCAGCTCCAAGACAAACATAACAACAATTTACGCGGAAACGAGGAACAACTTAACAACCATAGGCCCTCCTTGGCCAAGCACAAGCTACACCTATTCTCCAAGGCCCACATATGCGTACCAGCTGTATCATGCCCAGCGGACCAAGCGGTGAGGCCTCACCCCTGTATCAACTCAGGGGACAGACACGGACTCTGTCATGCCCAGGTGTCCAAGCGACAAACAGGTTGTATTTTTGCGCTTCTTCCTAGTTTCCCATATGCCAAATGCTGGGGACTAAGAATCAGATGAAGTCTCTTATCCAGTTGATTGCAACTACAGGACGGACCTCTGCCCCGCGGATTCAGCAGAGCTTACAATCAATTGCAGCATCTGCTCACTTTCCTTGCTGTGCTGATGTGAATCTGTCAGAGCGGGGTCCTTTCCTTCGGTTGCAGTCGGGTTCAAAGCACCAATCTCTCCTATCCGGCTCGCCAAAATGTTGCTCGAATATGAATTTACCTTGAAAAAACCAAGACCACAGGCAGTTGGCAAAGCAGAAACAGTTGGTTTAATCAAATATCTATGGCCAGGAGTGCAGTATATAGAAACAGGTCTGAGGACTGACTCAAAGTACAATTATTTTAAATGTCTTTTTATACACTTCATGAAGCATCATAAAACAATTCATAGATCCTGTTTCAGGAGTGGAATGTGGGCCTTGTCATGAGGCCATAAATTACTCCCACCTGATGACAAGTGTAGGGGAGTCTCAACCTTGTGTGGACACAATTAGGGCCAGTGTGTAACGTGTCCAGATGTGAGGCATGGGGAGTGTGTGATCACTGCGTGTGTAGTGTGTGCTGTGTCCTGATTGGCTGAGTGTTCCTAACTTCATGTGTCATCAAACTTAAGGGTGTTTTGGGAATGCGGGCCCCTTGCGTTTTATTGGGGCCTAACTCCCAGGACCATTGTGGTGTCACTGCCTATCTGTGGAACTAATCTCGGTTTTACTGTTTGTGTGTTTGTCCTGCTGGTTACGTGCCACCCCACCTGTGATCTGTCAATCTGTAGCCTCAGACCTAGGGCTCAGGGCCTTCCTGACCACATATTTCTGACTCTGGGTTGATGGAGAGGTCATATTGGGGGATTTGACAACAGTGATTCGATTACATTTTTGTACATTCATGTATCTTTGCATACACCAACATGAATATTAACACTACCTCGCAACTTTTGTTCCTGCCCCAGCCTCCCCCATTCACAGTCGCAGCAGCCCCTGATAGACAAACGGTTGCCCATTGGTGGCTTATCTTAATTCACGGCTAGCTTGTGTTTGTACTTGAACAGTGCTTGCTTGTGTCTACACTCTCAGTATTGCACTCTCACTTCTGCACTACTGCACTGCTGCATGACCTCAGAGGCCCCAGTGGAAGTTTCTATTAGCTCTTCACCTGGTCTGGGGTGCAGTCTACTGCTGGTCCCATCGGCCCACAACGTGTACCGCTGATTAGTTTACTAGCCTCAGTACCCCAGGATGCCAACTCGGGCTGAGTGGAACAGTTGTTGGAACTGGAACTGTTGTGAGTAACACAGATTTGGCCATATGAGTTGGTTAGACCTTGGGAGACCCCATTGTGTTAAACACTGTTATGTTGGGTTGGTGGTGGGGTGGGGTGGTGCAGATATTCATTTATAAAGTTTTGTATAGCGCGAACAAGACCCAAATGGGTATCAGAGCACTTCACAATTTGGAGTGTCGTAAATAAGAAAGGGAGTAAAACCAACATCATTTGAGAATGCATGCAAGGAACAGTGACAGAGGGGGTATCTAAGAACATCACATTTAAATAATACAAAGCGTGCTGGGAGAAGAACAAACATAACTTATGAGAGTATAACCGAACAATTCTGGGCTTCATAAGTGATAGTCTAATATAGTAGTTAATCCAAGGGTGGTGAGTGAAACAGACGAGCCATGGTCATTTAGATAGAACTGCAGGAGCAATACTAGGGCCAAAGAAGGAAAGGATGTCGGCCATCTGTCTGTCAACAAAAAAGGGAACTCAACAAGGTCCTGCACACACTGAGACAGTTCCCAAGCAGCCCAGTGAAACTCACTAACTTAAGAAATATAAGGAAGACGTATAGGAAACTCTTCTTAGACAAAAGAAGAAGGAAGGAGCAGGCATTTTGGGCCAAGACTCTATTCCTTAGTAGGAAAACAAACACAAAGGATTTCTGAAGGCTGGTGAACTGCTTAAATATCATTCAATCAACATTCTTTATTCGATTTAAAAAAAAAAAATTTATAAAAGTCAGGCACAGTAAAAAACAATTTGTAAATGTCGACATCAGCACAAGTTACATTTGGATTGCTTTAAGACCCCAGAAAGATAACATGATAAAAATAGCATACTGTGGGTGTAGTTAAAAACTGTAAAAACAATAACGCAGGTCTCACTTGGTTGAAATTCATGGGCTTCAGAAGTGTACGTATGAATTTAAAACGCAGGTAGTTGTATTTCGGACAGGTCAGAACTATTGTAGAGTTTCATTAACAGAGACATTATCACAATCGCATCGACAGCATTGAATCTTTAAAGCAGCCATGATTAGAAGGCAGTAGCTGAGGAAAAAAATGAAAACTGAAGAATCTCAATAAACGTCGCTGGCGGCGAGACATATTCCAAGAAGATAAAGCTCTAGTCCACTAACAGTTTTCACCAGTGTCACATGACATACTAAGGGCCCGATTCCGATCTCGTTCGGAAAGCATACTGAACGAATCTGTTCCCGAATGCTTTCCGTACGACTCGGATCGGGGGAGTCCGACCGACCGAGTGCGATGCATCTATATGCATCCAAATACGATTCGGTCAGACTCCCATTGACTTCAATGGGAGCCTGTGTTCCGAACGTGAACACAGGCCACCATTGAAGAAAGGGGTGGCTGGGGAAAATCGTGCACCCTGTGGCGGGCACCCCATGGTGCCTGCCACACTGTTCATGATTGGGAAGAGGGGACCCATGGGTGCCCCAACGGGCCCAATTCGGAGGGCCCCGGGTGAAGGGGGGCCTGCTACATGCCCCCAAAGACCGATTCCGGCAGCCGTTTAGTTCCTGGCAAACTGAGTCAGAAAGGCTGTCCGAATGGGTATTCGTACTCGCTCGTTCGGAAACCAAGTTCATAGAGCTGTACGAATCGGCTCTGGAAAGGCTCGACCTGTCCGAATGCCTTTCGGAACCGATTCAGTCAGCACTAATGGTTTCCAGGCATCGTACTTGGTCATTCAGTACTGGGAACGAGTCTGTCGGAAACAAGACTCCGGATCGGATTTGGCAAACCCGAATCCGATTCGGAACCCTTCCTACCAACATCGGAATCAACCCCAAAGTGCTATTGCCTCACTGTCTGATGCCACCTTGTCTCTAGAAGCTTCTTTAACCCATCTATGATCAGTTTTAGATATATAAGGATGGATCAGTAGAAAGTTCAGGTCTCCCTAAGGTTTTCATGTTGGAGAAAACATCAGCCAACAAGGGGATCAAGGAAAAGTTGTCCAGGATCAAGTAAACTTGCATGATCAGTCTATTGAGACCTAACTCCTCCTTTGTCCAAACCAAAAGCCAGAGCTTCAAGGGGCAAAGTCTCCATTACTAAACGTAGCCCTATTGAAAGCCGTCATGTTATAAGTTATTAGAGAATGCCAATTAAGACGAGAGTCCAGTTGAACACCCAAATAATGAAACTTATCAACCTGGCTAATATGTTGGCCTTCTACTAAAAATTTCATGGTTTTTGTTTTGGGCGGGCAAAACTTAATCATCAAATGAGTGGACAAATCAAGGCCATTCATAAAACCAATAAAAAGATCGAAGAGTCTCTGTAACACCTTGGCCATCCGGGAAATTAATACAGTGTCATCTTCTTAAAGCAGGGCAGGGATTGGGCGACCACTAACTTTAGGGACATCCAAGAGTGCTAACTCTAATTGATTGATATAGAGAATAAATAAAAAAGGTGCTAAAATGCAGCCCTGGCGAACTCCGCGTTTCAGTTTAAGGACTGAGTGCATTCACCATTAGGACCATATCTGACAGATGCCGAGAGGTCCTTGTGCAAATCATGCAACAAAAAAAAACGAATGCAGAGTCTAGTCTCATTTGGACCATCATTGACCACAGCTTGGAGTGGTTAACTCTATCAAAGGCTGAGCTGAGGCCCATGAAGGCCAGATGGATTGCCCCCATATTAACCTTAGTGTACTTACAGATCAGCAGATGGAGATTCAAATTTTGCTCAATGGTGCTGCGCCCCGGCTTAAACCCATATTGCAGGTCAGACAAAATGCTGTGCTCCTCAGCCTAGGTTGAAAGGCACTCCAGCAAGACCCAGCCAGTAATTTTCACCTCCGAGTCAATGAGGGATATGGACCTATAACAGGCTGGGTCTGACCTATTACCCTTTTTAAAAATTGGGACTATGACCAATTGACACCTGGTCATTGGAAGAGTGCCTTTACGGCTGAATTTATGTGCAAGGTTATTAATGGGGCCCACAGATCAACTGAAGATTTAAAAAGGTCCCCAGGCACTCCTTCAGGCCAAGGTGCCTTTTTGGAGGGAAGGCAAGAGATCGCTGAGGTGACCTCTGTCAGGTGGAATGCAAATGTGTGATAGTTCCTAATTCCATCTAACTCGGTGACCTCTTCCTCATGATTATAAATGGCTTTGTAATGCTTGACCGACGCTTGTTATGTAATGGTTGTCACCTGATTGGAGAGTTGGTCACCATTAAAGAGGGGGAGATTTACCACTCTCCAAAGTGGCGCTATCCCGTAGCGCACTAGCGGTAAGTAGGTAACCCCAGGCTTCCTCTTTCAGATGGGACTTGCGCTCCTTGCGGGTCAAGCGATAAACTGCCCTGGCCTTAGTAACCTTTTCTTGACACCGAAGTGTTTCATGCAGGAGTTTCAACAAATCTGTGTGCTTTTGAGCATTTTTTATCAAACCATCTAACTAGATGGGGCGTGGAAGGGGCACCTGATTTACAGAGAGCAGATTTAACTAAGCTGCAGGTGTTCAAGAAAGACTGCATGATGCTTTGGGCTGAAGCATCCTCTGTGAGACACATATAAAAATTGGGTCGGCAATTAGTAGCCCGAAGGGACAATTGAGGCCCACTGCACCCTCCTACCCTGGCCTGGTCGGTGGCTGATATTGGCTCCATATGTAAATATGCCATGTCAGTGAGCTTTTCATCCCAGAAAAAGGTAGATTACAGAGGGTTGTGGTCACTTAAAATATCCCACGTAACTTTAAAATCCATGAGAACTAAGAACAATCAAAAAGATACAAAAATGTAATCTATCATGATGCTGTGACCTCTCCCCTTTAACATGGGTATGCTCCTGGCTGGCCCCTCGTGTCTTGGGTCCATTAGTGTGACTAGATTATACTCAGCAGGTAGGCTGTTGATGGTGTCGCCTTGGCGTGTATGCTTGAGGTGCACCTGATAAATAAATGGGTTCCCATACTCTGGTGCATCTTTATCTTGACAAGAAAAACAAAGATGTAAGTTAAAATCCCCTATTAGCATAATCACTGCTATTAAAGATTCTGAGTGAAACAAGTAATCTACAAAAGCTTTTAAACTGGAGATGGCATCTGTTTCATTCCTAGATAAGGCTGCGTTATAAAAATTAATTATCAGCGGTCTACATTTATTTCTAAATGTGCAAAAGGGTACTAAGAAAAACCTTCCAAGTGGACTTAATAAGATCAACTTTACAAATAAGCCCCAGGTTTACTAATGTCACAAGGCCTCCACTAGCGCATCCACTAGGCAACAGGATCGCTGGAACAGTATATGCATCCTTTGACATCCCACATCTCCTGTAGACATACAATGTCAAATGGAGCCAATATTCTGAGCCATCCAACATCAGTTAGCTTGCCCGGTACCCCAGCAATGTTCCAACTAAGAACCCTGAGGTCCGCTGGTCTATTGGGCACCATAGCCTTATACAGGTCCTCTTCAACAGGGGCTAGACTCAGACAATCAGGGTCTTTCAACTGACTCAGGGGTTCGAAACGATTGGTGTGAGAAGTTGGCCTGGTATATGCTGTTCACTAATTAAAGTGGACACCTTGCACCAGGGCAAATCGACTCTTATGGTAGATAGGTTTAAGACAACCTTTTAAAGAAAGCTATCCTAGTGGTAGCTGTGGAGAGCAGCCTTCAGGCTAAGTCTCGGAGGAATGTAAAGCAGCTTGTTTTACCATATAATCTCTTGAATCACCAAATGAAAAGACACCACACAGGTATATATATCAAATATATATGTATTTATTTCTAAATAACTCTCTACTAATCTCTTTATGAGATTAGAAGACAAACATATGCACAAATCAACGTTTCACAATAAGTTAAGCACAAAATATGGCTGGGGCCCTAGGGGCGTACCAGACCATATACTAAGTAAGAGACTTAGAAACAACGACTTGCAGGGAGACAAGGCCTAGGGCCTTCAGAAGTGCTGGGGCCTCACAAAACCACCCAAGGCAGGTAAGTAAAGGACCCACGGGGGACGCGTGCAGTGTGGATACACAGGCGCGGATCGCCGTTAACTTCAATGGGGCAAGTCGCGGTTGGAAATAAAGAGTTTTAGGATACTTCGGGAGAACCTACAAGCAAGTCACTTACAGGGTAAGTAGTTCTAGGGCCCACACCCACAGGAGCACCGTAGTGCTGGAGTTACCTCACCCAGGGAAGCCGGGTGCACAGGTGTCCTTTGGTGTCGGGTCGCGGCGTCGTTTTCAATGGCGAACAAAGAAGACTTGCTGCTTGCGGGAGCTGAAGAAGTGTCCGGTGGAATCCAAGCCTGGATTCTGAAGAAGGATGACCTGAAAGCAGAGGGGACAGTGTTCAAAGTCACTAGGCAGTGACCCGGGGCAAGGAAGATGGATGCCCACCGTCGTCGGTTGATTCAGGTCGTTGGCGGGTGCCTTGACTCTTCAGCCACGTGGTCCAGGAGGTGTCGACGACGACCAGGAGCTGGATTCGGTGTGTCCCTTGACGTCTGCAGCTGACTGCGGTGTCGGCAACTCGATTAGAGCCAACAAGCCTTGGCAGCAGCAAGTCTTGGGGAGATGAAGAAAAGTCGATGGCGCAGACCAGCAAGGTCTGAGGGACTCACCCAGCGAGGGTAAGTCAGGGCAGGCCTGGAGCAACCAGGGGAGCCCTTTGGTTTCTTTAAGAAGTCTTCTGGGGACCCACAAGCCAGCGGGCAAGGGATCGCGAAGACACCTCGGGCGGAATCACTCAACAGGGGCCCACGGTCACTCGGGACAAGGTAGGCCTCTGATCTTCGGAGGGATTTCTGCTGGAGGTCGGGGCCACACGTGGTCCAAAGCACAAGTTCGTGGAACGTTGTGAAGGGGTTGCACTCGACAATAGTGCACGGTACCCAGGGGTCGCGGTTCCTCGTTACTCGTGGGGTCCACTTGCCTCAGCTTCGCTGGGGACTCACGATGGCCTGGGAGGGGTCAGGAAATCCACTTCTTGGGCTGCAGGGACTTCGGACTCCGGCGGGAGCGGCGTAGTTTGCGACCGTCGTTGTCGTTTTGGTGCCTGCCAAGCAGGGAGTCACTCCTTGACTCCAAGGGAGATTCTTCTGTCTTCCAAAGGTAGTGGAACGTCGAAGGGCCAGGATTCTTCTGTAGAGCGTCGTCCAGGGGTTATCTGCTTTGCAATGGCAAGGTTCCCCCTCTTATACTAAAAAGAGGGGATGGACTAGCTCTATGACCCCACCTATGGGAGGGTCAAGGGAGGGGTGGCTACACCCACTTCCCTTTGTCCAGTTTCACGCCAGAGCAGGGGCAGGTAGCCCCTGAGCTGGTTTGAACTGGCATATGCACAGAGGAGCCTTCTGCTCCCCCAGTGCAGGACTTCAAAGCACTCTAAGAGTGCACCCACCCAGCCCCAATACACTAAACCCTGTCTGGGAGGTGGTTACACCTCCCTGTGACAGGATGCCTATTGTTGGGCTTCCTCCACTGTGAGTTTCGGTCATCAGCAGGAGGGCAGCCCAGTGTCTGTGACTGGTGGCATCCATTTTGTGATGCCAGGGCTCTTTAGGATTCTACCGCGTTTCCACAGCAGGTACATGTCTTATCCTCTAGAAGGGTGGAATGCTACCCCCGCCGCCAAGATTGGCGGGGGGTAGTATTCCAAGATGTTTGACACCAAACACGACATGTTTTGATGCAGCCATTCCAAAGTTAGCATTTACCGCGAGGATATAATGCACTTAAGAGTATATGGTTTAACCGCATCCACAAACAGCACCAGAGAATGGACTCTGAGAACTGCAGAGGGGCCCTGCTCATGCAGAGGCACCCCCTCACATAGAAGCCAAGCACCCTGCCCTCAGGATTGATAGGGCCTGCCTTAGGGGTGACTGATAGGTTTATATGTGTGTGCAAGAGAGATATAGGAAACTTATATCTCAGTGAGGGGTGCTAGCACCACCTCACCCAGGCTGCAGTAGCAGGCCTGTGGTGTCAGATTTAGACTGCTTCCCAGGGGTGGCATAACACATGCTGCAGCCCCTGGTAGGCCTGTGAAGTACCTATGCCCTTGGCACCTAAGGTACCATATACTAGGGACTCATAAGGCACCACAGTATCCAATCACTAGTGCACCTAGAGTGCACTCCATGTCGTTTAGAGAGAGCAGATAGACTGGGGCCCTGAATAGCAGGGTCCCAGTCCAACTAAGTCATAAACCAGCAAAACACCAGGAAAAAAGTGGGGGCAACCATATAGTCAGATTCCACCTTCCTACAATTGGTGATTGGTATACTTGTGGTGTTCCTATGGTGTGGATAATTAATCAGTCCATCTTGTTACCTAAACTGGCAAAGATGCGGGCCTCCCCTGCCCAATGGCCTCACAAAGTGGGGCAGATAAAAAAAAGCCCAAAAGAAGCACTGAAATTCGATCCTTAGTGACACCATTGTGCCCAAGAGTATGAAGGATATATCCTGCCCATATGGAGTTACTGAAATTAACTATTATACAGTTGCCTGTAAACCACTTCTGAGAGGGACCAATCCAGCCTACTCTGCGAACCATAATAATCTTGTCTGCCAAAAACTGCTTAAATAGAGCCCCTTATGCAATAAACAACTCCAACATTCCCAAATCAATCTGGGCACATTACCTAGCAACACATTTCAATCCAAAGGCTTAAAACAAGACTCTCCCCAATAATATCAGGAAAGGAATCATTCAAAATAAGGTCGCTAGCACAGCCCCAAGACCGTATGAGTCAAACAAAGTGAAACTCAACCCCAAAGCAATGGGGATCTACTTTAAAAGGCCAGGATAGTAAAGCAATCTCTGAAGCACAACCACAGCGTTGTGCACCAATAAGTGGAAAAACTGCATTTATGTTAAAGGTGTTGCTCGAATACGGATTTAACTTAAGAAAATGACAGACAAGAGGCGTTTGGCAAAACAGGAACAATTGTTTTCATTAAACGCAGCGGCCGGGAGATCAGGCAACAGAGGTCTGAAGACTGTCTCAAAGCACATTGGTTTCGGCCGTCATTTTATACATTACATGAAGCGTCATAAAAAGATTTATGCATTCCTTCAAAGACAGAAATTTGGGCCTAATCACAGAGTCATAAATATGGTCCTTTCATAAGAAGCGCAGGTGGTCATTGATGTCGATACAATGCAAGACCAATGGGTACGTGTCCAGATGTTCGTCCTGGGGAGCATGTGATCACTGCATGTAATGTGCGTACTGTGTTCTAATTGGCTGTGTGTTCCTAAATTAGTGTAGCATCCGACTTCATGGTGTTTTTCGGAACGTGCACCCCCTCCGGCCAAACTTGTTTTATTGGAGCCATCCTCCTGAGACCATTGTGGTGTCGCTGCCTGTCGATCTGGGTTTCCCTGTTCGCGCGTTTGTCTAAGGGTTACTTGCTGTGATCTGTCAATTAGTTGCATCAGGCCTAGGTCGCAGGACCTGCCTGACCATGTTTTTGTGACTCGGGGTTGAGGTCATATCGTGTGAATTCAACAACAGAGATGCAAGTTCATTATTATGCGTGAATATATCATGGTGTACATTGACATCGTATTTTTCAATATTAACATTGGCCTCTCCACTGCATCTCAGGCACAAAGAGGGAAGGAGACAGTCCCATCGATCCTTGCCCTAAATCAGCCGGTGTCCTACTTCAGGATGAAGATACAAAAATAAACATTGAGTCATCTCCTTCGTATTAGGCTTCAACAAGCAAAATGAAACTAGGCAATATGGAAGACCTGACAATTTTTCCCCATGTGCAAATATCTAATGAGATATTGGTTGTCATACGTGATGGCGCTTGAGAGCCCAGTGGCAATTCACATTCAATGTATAAAGTCAAACCGTACATTTTGTGCAACCAAAATGTCTTTGTTTTTTAACATCATTTCACAAACGCAAAACATTGTGGAGTCTTGGAGGGGCTCAATAAATAACCAGATTTTTAAAGGAGGAGACCGGCAGCAACCAGAAAGCTATTGGCTCATCACCCTCCACTTTAATAAAGCCAATTACTTTGCAGGATTATTATTAAAGGAGTTAATAAATGGGCAGGGGACAAAAGATTTATACCTCTAAATCAAACAGGTGTGAGTAATGGGCACCACAATTAACATTCTGGGATTTTCTATTATATCAGACAACATGATAACAAATAACCAACCATTGTATATATGCTTCATAGATTTTAAGTCAGCATTCAATTGCTTCCAACGCAATCTCCCCTGGGCAAATTGGTACCTGTTAAAAATTGAGATCTGGTTGGCAGAGGCATACGCCCTGCCCAAGCAGAAACCACAATCCTAGACAGGGTAAGTCAGTAACGTACTTTAAGTTAACCTGTGCTCACCCTCTGGTAGCTTGGCACAAAGCAGTGAAGCTTAACTTAAGAGGCAATGTATAAAGTATTTGTGCAACACATCAAACAGTAATACAGTGAAAAGACCACAAAAAGACTACACACCAGTTTGAAAAAATAGAGAATAGTTATATAAATAAAACAAGACCAAAGCGATAAAAATCCAATCTGTAAAAGTCGAGATATGAATTTTTAAAGATTAAATGCAAAAATAGTGCTTAAAAGCAGTAAGTCCTTAAAAAGTTACTTGGCCGTTCAACACCGGAATAAAGTCAAGTGTTCAGACCAACCACGATGGATCATGAGCTGGATACTGGATCAACAAAGGGCCCGCTAAACAAAAGTACCTTGGTCCTGGTCGCAAGCAATGAGATGCATCTGTTATCGCGAAGCAAATGGGGTGATGCGCCAGATGTCTCCATGCAGCAGTGGTGATGCATTGCATCCATGACCGATGCACCGGTTCTGAGATGCAGCAGTTCCGAATGCAATGCGCTGAGTTTCTCCACAGTGCAGAGGCGATGCGTTGATCTTTTCCACGCAGTGGCGGTGATGCGTCGGTTCCAATGCTGCCATTCCAGAGGCAATGCTGCTGTCCTAAGGGAGATGCGTTGATCTGGTTCCCGCAACAGTGGGGATGAATTGGTTCGATTGGTGCAATGAGGTCAATGCATGTGTTTTGGCAGATGCAGCAATTAAGACTCACTTCCAATGCCCCAGGACTGGATCAGCACCACTTGGTGCAGCAGGACTTGCAGCAGATAGAGTCCAGGTGCTGTTTGTAGGTTGGAGAGAGAAGACTTTGATATCCCTGAGACTTCAGAAAACAGGAGGCAAGCCAACAATCCCTTGGAGATACTTAGGCTCTAGGATGTAGAGCTGCAGGTCCAGTCCTTCTCACTCCCAGGCAAGAGGACAGCAGGCAGCAGGCCAACACAACAAAGCAGTTCAGCAAAGTGGCAGTTCCTCCAGCAGCACAGCAGACTTTTTTCCTGGTAGAATGTCCTCAGTTCCAGAAGTGTTCAAATTTGGTGGTGTCAGAGGGCCAGTACTTATACCCTGTTAGGCCTTTGAAGTGGGGGAGACTTCAATGAGATACTTTGAAGTGCACAGAATCCCTTTATTTCCTGCCCTGGCTCCAGACTCACTACAAGGGGGTATGCAACCTTCTGTGTGGGGGCAGGACACACCCCTTTCAGGTATGTGAGCTCCTCCCTCCCATCCTGCTCAGGATGACACAACAGCATGCAGATGGCCACTGTGTGACACCTATCTTTCCTTTGTGTGTGGCTGTCTAGAAGGAATGCAGGAAGCCAGCTGTCACCCACCCAAATGTGTAGTCCAGAGACAGGCAGAAGACACCATAAGTTGTGTTTTTAAATTGTGATTCCAGAGACACCAAATCTGGGAGCCCCATCTCTTCCCAGTTGGAGATTACACTTATAAGTTATAATAACCTATGGGAGAAATAGGCCTTGTAGTAGTGAAAAACGAATGTAAGAGCTTTTCACTGCCTGGCCATGTAAAACTTAAAAGTACATGTCCAACTTTTTGAATACACTACACACGTCCAGGGCCTACTTTTGGGGTGACCTATATGTAATAAAAAGGAAGTTTTGGACCTGGCAAGTAGGTTAATTTGCCAGGTTGACATGGCGGTTTAAAACTGCACATACAGGCACTGCAGTGACATGTGCTAGAGACATGTTTAAAGGGGTTCCTGAGTGGGTGGCAAAATCAGTGCTGCAGGCCCACTAGTAGCATTGGATTTACAGGTCCTGGGCATAAGTAGTGCACTTTACTAGAGACTTATTAGTAAATTATATATGTCATTTGTGGATAAACCAATGTTACCATGTTTTAAGTAAAGAACACATGCATATATCACTGATTGGCAGTAGTAAAGGGCCCAGATTCCTAAAGCCAGCAAACATGAAGTCAGCACAACAGTCAAAAATAGGAGGTCAGAAGGCAAAAAAGTCAGGGGAAACCACGCCAAGGATGCCAGATCTAACAGTACCCTGGGACATCCAGCCTCGTCTTCCAAAAGCAATAATGCTGCTTTATTCTAACACTTGTGTTACACTTAAGAGGGAGAGGCTTCCTCCCTGTTTCAGAAAACCTATACTCATCAGGGACTAAAACAAGGGTGTGTTCTACTGCTTTTAACGTATTTCTGGCTGACATGAATCCAGCGTTAGGTGCAGCATTGGACTCTGTTTACTCACATATACCGAAATTAGGAGGGTTACACGTTTCAAATCTGCTGTATGCGAATGATGTCATACTTCTTAGCCAAACTAAAATCGGTCTTTAATATCTTTTTGATAAATTGCTCAGCTACTCCTCTAAAAAGTGTATGATAATTAACCAGAAAAAAACACGGCTATGGCAGTCAATAAAAAATACAGAACAATCAAAGCTGATTCTTACAGGATAAGCCCATAGAATGTGCAAAAGAGTATAAATACCTTAGTGTACTATTTGCTGAAAAAGGCTCCTGCCATCCACAGATGCAGGAGTTACTTTGGAAGAGTAACGCTTTAACCTTGACATTTCCAGCCCTAATGATAAATTGGAGGGACCAGCCTAGAACCATTACTACAGGTAATTTCAGTAAGACTAAATCCAATTCTGACTTACTGTAGCGAAGCAGCCATATTAGAGGCTATTGTTTCCCCACAAATGTCTCTCCTGCTCAGATCTGACTGGAGTTTGAACTGGTAAAACAAACAATTGCCAAGAAGGGGGTTTACATCAGAATCAGCCACAAACTGAAGACAACAACAGACAATCCTTTAAGCAAAGCTTTGTGGACAGAAATATTGAAAAGTCAAGATACCTCAGCAAGGCTATATTTACACTCTGCCATTCACAATCGTAAGAAATGTGGTGATTGGTTTGTTAATATTGATAAAGTAGATGCCAATGTTTATAATGATACACTCGCATATATAAGCAAAATCACATCACTATTAACAAACTTGCCGGTCATGAACTCTCCATCAACTCCGACTCAAAAATACGTGGTCAGGTACGCTCTGTGACATAGACCTGAGGTTACTTATTTCTGCTTTTCCACCTCTACCTGTTATTTTCTTTTTCTCGCTCTTTTGTTGTGTTTTATTTTCCCGTGCCGTTTCAGCCCCCACCGCTGCTGCCCCTGTGCCCCCCTCCCACTCCCGCGTGTTCCCGCTCTCTGCGCCTGCCTCACAGATGTCCCGCCCGGCACCTACTTAATGGTGGACGTTGGGCGGCCGCGCCGCTAGCGCACCAAGGGTGCGCCAAAGGCTAGCCTGTCTGCGCCTGCCATGACCCGACCGCGACCAGCACCAGGAACCCTGGTCCTCCGACCCGCCAGCGCTACAGCTCCTCGTCTCTCTACGCACTCAACGTCAGCAAGAACAACAAATGCAAGCTGTCCCATGAACCCTTCACCTGCTGTCACTGCCACCACTCCTTCACTTTGGCAGAGACCCAGAACCCTCCCCCTCCCTCCAGCAACAACTCCATTGCACCCCAAACCCTGCAATGCATCCTCCTCAATGTCCGCACCCTACACAGACACGCCGTGGAACTCTGGGACCTCTTCAACAGCACCTCTTCGGACGTCGCCTTCCTCACCGAAACCTGGACGAACGCCGCCTCCGGACCAGACATCGCGATCACCATCCCCGAAGGATACAAAATCACCCGGAAGGACCTCCCCAACTGCCCTGGGGGAGGCATTGCCATCGCCCACAAGGCCAACCTATGTCTGAGCACCTACACCGACGGACTCACAGACCTGATGGAACACCTCCACTTCAAGATACAGACCAACCTGTCCACCACCCTCCAAGGCACCCTCATCTACAGACCCCCCAGACCCCATGCACCTTTCGCCAAATCCACCACCGACATCATCATGCAGCATGCCATCACTTCCACCGACTACACCTTGCTGGGAGACCTCAACTTCCACCTCGACAACTGCCAAAACGCCAACTCCACCTCCCTCCTGAACAACCTCCACATCATCGGACTCAAACAGATCCTACCAGAACAAACGCACTCAGCAGGACACACCCTCGATCCCATCTTCACATCTCCATCACCTACAGCCACACCTTCGAACTCCCATGGACGGACCACCGCTGCATTCACTTCACCTTCAAAACTAACATCTCCCGCAGATGTCCACACCAGCTCCAGTGCAACAATTGTAACAAGATCTCTGACAACCAGCTCCCCGCCGCCCTCAGCAGCTCCGCCCCCACCGCCACAGACGATGACCCTACCACCGCTGCCCGCACTCTACACAACTGGATCACTGACTGCGCCAAACCTTCGCCCCCCTCAAAAATGCCTCCAACCCTCACGCCAAGAAAGCCAGCTGGTTCTCCACTGAACTCTGGGACACCAGACGCACCTGCAGACGCCTCGAAAAGCTATGGAAGAACTCCAAAACCCCAGCAGACCGCGACAACTTCAAAACAGCCACCACTGCCCACTAGAAACTCATCAGTTACTGAAGGAAGAAAGCACTCCAGAACAGAATCTCCACCCACCTACACAATAGCATGGAACTCTTTGGCATCATCAAAGAGTTTGCCCAACAGCGATACCCCAGACATCCCAGCCTCCCAGGACCTCTGCGACAGACTCAGCGCCTTCTTCTACCACAAAATCAAGACCATCTATGACAACTTTAACAACAACCCCCATGAGAAACCCTCTCCCACCGTTCCCAGCACCACGCAGCCGACACTAGACAGCTGGACCGCCCTCAGCATCAAAGACGCCCTGAAGATTATGAAGATCACCCACTCTGGGGCACCCACTGACCCCTGCCCCCACCACATCTACCACAGAGCCACAGATATCATCGCCCGAGCTTCAACGAACAATCAACCATTCTTTCGAGACCGCCTCCTTCCCTGATGACTGGAAACACGCCGAGATCAACCCTCACCTGAAAAAACCCTTGGCGGACCCCACCGACCTCAAAAATTTCAGCCGATCTCCCTACTCCCATATCCAGCCAAAGTCATGGAAAAGTCATCAACAGTCAACTCGCCGCCTTCATAGAAGAAAACAACATCCTCGACTCCTCCCAATCAGGCTTTAGGAACAACCACAGCACCGAAACCGTCCTTCTCGCGGCGAAAGATGACATCCGCTCCCTCCTTAACAGAGGAGAGATTGTGGCCCTCATCCTCCTGGACCTCTCTGCGGCCTTCAACACAGTCTCCCATCGCACCCTAGTCCGCAGATTCCACGACTAGGGCATCCGGAACAAGGCACTCGACTGGATCCACTCTTTTCTCTCCGGCAGAACGGAACGGGTCAGACTCCCTCCTTTCCTCTTGAATCCCACTCCGACCACCTGTGGGGTCCCACAAGGATCCTCCATCAGCCTGACTCTGTTCAACGTCTACATAGCCCCGCTCGCATCCATCGTCAGATCACACGGACTCAACATCGTATCATACGCAGAGGACACCCAATTCATTCTCTCCCTATCCAACGAACCCAGCATCACCAAACACAACTTTTAAGATGGAATGGAAGCAGTCGCCAGGTGGATGAAGAACAGCTGCCTACAACTCAACACAGACAAAACTGAGGTGCTCATCATGGGCCCACACACCGACGCCTGGAACGACACCTGGTGGCCCCCTGCCCGTGGGAACCCCCTCCCTCACAGACCCCGCATGCAACCTTGGAATCATCCTGGACTCCAAACTCAAAATGAGCCGCCAGATCAATGTCGTCACCCCTTCCTGCTACCACACCCTCCGCCTACTCCGAAAGACCTTCAACTGTATTTCCCCCAAACACAGAAAAACCGTCACTCTAGCCCTCATCAGCAGCAGACTGGATTACGGCAACGCACTCTATGCCGGGATCAACAAGAACCTCACCCGCAAACTTCAGAACATCTAGAACGCCGCCACCAGGCTAGTCCTTACCTACCACGCCACTGCCACATCAGCCATCACATATGGACACTACACTGGCTCTCCGTCGAGAAGAGAATCACCTTCAAGCTTCTCACCCACGCTCACAAGGCCCTTCACAACACCAGACCCGCCTACACGAACCACTGCCTCACGTTCCACGCACCCCAACAATACCTCCGCTCAGCCCAGCTCTCCCTTGCGACGGTACCTTGCCTCAAGAGGACCAGAGCAGGAGAACGCTCCTTCTTCCTCCTCGCTGCCAAGGCATGGAACTCACTCCCTCTCCATCTCCGATAGGACCTTAAGACCTGGCTCTTCGACGGAGCTCCGTGAATTTTCAGGAGCGGTGCACCCCCCTTCTCTCCCTCAGTGCCTTGAGACCCTTTCAGGTGAGTAGCTGCACTTCATAAACCCTTGATTGATTGATTGACTGATTGACACGTTACAGGTGGGGTGGCACATAACCAGTAGACAAACACACGAACAGGAAACTCAGATCCACCCACCAGATAAGCGCAGCAACACCACAATGGTCCATAGAGATTGGCCCCAATAAAGCACACATGGCCCGAGGGGCGCGCGCATTCCTAAAACCTCAAAAAGTCTAATGCCACACAAGGCTAGGAACACATAGCCAATCAGGACAGAGCACACACAGTACATGCAGTGATCACATGCCCCTCATGCCGGACATCTTGACAAGTTATTCACTGTTCCCCATTGTGTAATCACAAGGTCGAGGCCCATCTGCATTTGTTATCAGGGACCTTATTTATGACTCCACAGACAAGGCCTGCATTTTTTTACCAAACAAGGATCGCTGGAAGTATTTTTATGATACCCAAAAACTTTATAAAGGCTCGCTCAGATTAAATGTACTTTGAGACAGTCCTCAGAACTGCCTCTGTAACTGTGCTCCTGGCTGAAGTGTTTAATCAAACCAACTGTTCCTGTTTTGCCAAACGCCTCTTGCTTTTTCAATGGTAAATTGATATTCAAGCAACATTTTGGAGAGGCAGTTAGGAGAGGTTGGACCCAATTGTAGCCAAAGGAAAGGGACGCATTTGGCGTATAGCAAACTAGGAAGAAGCGCAAGTATGTGTCTGAACTGAGTAGTCGCAAGGCAGCCTTGGGGGTGTTACCACAGAGGTCACCTTTTTTTGATAGCATGCTAGGAAGGGTCAAATACGGATGATATGCTTGTCCCCTGGGTGTGATACAGGGTTGAGGCCTCACCGTTTGGACCGCTGGATGTGATGCAGATGATAAGCATGGTCCTTGGGTGTGATATAGGGCCGGCACCTCAATCCGATTTTTTTAGACTAAAGGGTTTTCTCAGGACTACCGGTTTATTAATTCTGGTGGTATCTGAAAGAAGTAAGAGGTGTTGTATGCTTGGACCGCTGGGCGTGACACAGATGGTATGCTAAGCTCTTGGTGTGAAACAGGGTGCAATTCGGACATTAGGGAAAAAGATTTTGATCTGGGAAATCTGGTGTAGCTTGTGTTTGGCCAAGAGGGGCCTGTGGCCTTTCGAGTTATTTCTTTTCTCCATTATTTTTTTTAACATTTTCTTTGTCCAGGAGTCAGACAGACTATCGGGCTCACTTAGTCCTGTGTACTGCGCAGGGCTTCCCCTGGTCACAGGATAGCATGCGCTAAGAGCGGGCTAAGGTTTTTTTGACAAAGTCATAATTTTTTCTCTGTCAAGTTTTTTTTCTTACTGTAGTATTGAAAATGATGCAAGGTATATTTAAAGTTGTTTAATGCTGTGGTGCTGATACATATATGCAACTGTACTTTGTCTTGAGTATTGTGTTTTGTCGATGTCTCAATGTGTTATATGAAGGTGCTGCTATTTTCACATTCGTTATTTTATGTCACAGTAAAGTCTGCTATTTTCTGCCAAATCTCATGACGTTTTAACAATTGCACTTTCTTCTAGGTTGTGACCATTCATGTGCATTGTTATTTGTGTTTGTGAAATGTACCTAATAATGCATCTGTAAATAGTATTGAGCTCATAGTAAGTAGTTAGAACCAGCAATCCCTGTGTGTAATACTTCCCCACGACCAGAATAGAACTTAGAGATCAACTAAAACCAGAAAAACTAGGGTTCATCTGTCCCTTAAACAGGGCCCAATGTATCATAGAGTCGCCACTAAAACACATGCACACCAGGTTCCCCACACAGGCTAAAACACTTAACCAGTATTGTCACAAATGGCACACACACTAAGGTACACGTGTTTCCCTGGCCAAAGGAGGGAACCTTTGACATTGACATATTCAAACACATGAGGACACACATAAGGACCAAATGCGCAGGACAGAAGTACAGGAGAAAGACGCTATTAGAGCTGTAGGCCATCTTCGAGGAGGCCCAGACTGACAATCCTATCCCACGGACAATAAGCAAAGCATCTGCACCTCCCCCACTATATGCAGGTATGGAGGTGCTTCTCCCCGATGCCAGCTATCGCCGCATTAGGTTACACCAACCCACCAGGTGAGGGAGCTGGAGGGTCCCCTACTGAACAAAAAACTGTTAGGCTCAGGCATGAGAATCTAACAGGCTAGCAGGCCCGGGAGAAGACCGCACACAGCCACCGTTCCAGGTGTCCACACCCGAGTGACAGGGAGATTCATAGGAGTTCTGGTCAATGACACAACTAGCTGGGGTGAGGAAAGGGATCCCAGTGTGACGACGAGGTGGAAGCCACACAGTTTGCTCAGGTAGAAGAAGAAACAACAGGAAGCAAGGTTGAGGGCATGTTCCGACCAAAAAGTATAGCACAAAGCTCAGAACGAAGAAGGTAATCTAGGTGGGAATTAGAGGAAAGCCGCAAACTAAAGAGCGAGAGAGAAAGCTCGCACCCTGGAAGCACAGCAAGATTGCAGAGAAGCGTGCCCACCACCTAAGGAGAATGGCGGTAGGTACAGAGCGCCATTCCGGGAAGAGTGTGAGGCAGAACTAGAGGAGAGGCTTTCAGTTGGGATTGAGCCTCACTAGATCATCAATGCAGGAGAGGGGCTGACCAGGAAATAAGAGACCAACGTACCTTGGTGCAGACTGAACTAAGACGCAGGAGAAGCAAGATGGCACCTTTTTCATGCGCATGAGAGGAGCAGCGACAAAGACGTCCGCTGTTCCTCCTGAACACGTGGGACAGATAAACTAGCCCCAAGGGAGATAGTGGTCCCAGAGTAAGGCAAGATCTTTGCACTGCCATTTTGCCACCTGCTAGACCACTGGACTGAGGTAAAGGCCCAGTACGACAGACCCTGGCTAGAGGAGGGATCCTTCGAGCCAGAGGACATAGCTGTTGTGGAAGACTGCATCCGGCATGGAGGGGGAGATCCCAAGTGGAACTTTCCCTACATGCAGGGTTGTCTAAGTAGATGAAAACGCACTATTAGGGAAAGACCAGAGGAGTTCCCCCAAGTCAGAATGTACCCGCTACTACAGAAGGGCACGTCAGGGACCATCTATGAGCCCAGGGCTCAGATGGATAAAAAGGGGTTCAGGGCCAAATTGGTACCCATGCTTGATGGAGCGGGGAAATGGATCTCATGTTTTGAGAAGAACACCGCAGGAGTAAATCTAGCGATAAGTGATGTCAAAAGTCTGCTAAGTAGCCTCATCGGAGAGCAGACTAACATGGTGTTCACCCAAACTCACATCTCAGCAGTCATTCTGTCAAAAAAGGAGCATGATGGGGCAGTATTCAATTCATACAGACACCAAATATGGATGGCCTGAGAACAATGTTCCCAGACTGCCCTGATGTAGGAGGGTTAATGGCAGAAACTATGAAACCTGGGGAGACCATAACTGAGTTTCTGGATAGAATGAGAGAAAGATGGGGACAAGAGGCAGGACAGCCATAAACTGATATGGGCCCACAAGTCGCATTATTTTATAATATACTCCAAAGGGGCAGCCCACCGAGAGACACAGCGGTATGGACAGCTTAGTGAGGTTAGACACCAAACTATAGTGGGGAGAGAGGCCCACATATTGCACTATTACAAGAAGAAACTAAAAAAGGACAAGGAGAAACAGGAGCAAACCCAGAGAGACAGCACTAAGTTGGTCTAACACAAGTTGAAAAAGAACGCCCTCGAAGGGGCCACATTAACTGCTAGCATTCAAATGGCACCAGTCTTGAAGGGAGTTCCACCACCAAACACCAGAGGGTTTCAACTTAACTATAACGGCAGAAGTCAGGGAGGTTGGCAGAAGCCTGATCTTAGAGAATGTTACTATTGCCACAGAATGGGCCACATGGCTGACCGATGCTGGCTAAAGGCATAATACAAAAAGAGGTTGATAAACCTGGGCCAGGCCCTGCAAATTCCTCATCTACGAAACCAAGCCATGGGGAACCCAAATACACCCTACACACAGCTTCAGGGAAGTCAGTCAGATACAGCACAATCGCAACATGGATCAGGCAGTTGGACAAACGCTTGGCAACAGCAACAACAGACAGGAAGCCCAGCCCAACAGGGACCAGGGCCACAACTGTGGAAGGGAGGGGTAACTGTCTAGGGAGGCAATGCCTTCGCACAAACACCAAACTCAAATGTGCAGTAAGTCAAAACTATCAATACGTAGCATCCATTTCATGTGCACCTCACAATTCACAGTACCAAAATTCAAAGGAAGGATCAATGAGAAAACATTATGTATTCAAGCTTTTACTGGCGCTTGGGAATTCAGGAATGCTGGACATGTTTTGTCGATCGGGTATCCTCACTAAAGTCCACCATTCAGCGTGCTTGCAGAAGCCTATGCCCCACTCTTCTGCTGATCTCCCAGGGTGGGGCTGGCTGACCAAAATCCAGGGGGAAGGCAGTCTGATGATGGGGCACGGCGGCTCCCCATCTAATGTTTAAAAACAGACACTAGGTCCCCGCCCCCACAAGTCAATTGGGATGGGTTTCAATTACCAAATCAAAAGGACCCCATTCTCTGGCATCCAGCCCAGGACCTAAATTCCTTCGTGGCATGAGGTTTCAACAGCACCCACAAAAACTAGCAGCCTCCAGCTAATGGAGGCCCCCTTTAAGTTCCAAAACAAAACTGTCCTTCAGTGTTGGGAGCAAGGTTTCCTGTACGCTCGGAATAGTAAAAACCCCATGGCCCCCACCGCACACGATCTGACAGGTTGTAAAGTGCTGCATGGCATCAAGGCAGTTGGGAGGGGAGGTTTGCCCAAATAACCAACTGTCCCAGTCAATCACATTCATTAAACAAATTTCGACAAGTGCTAGACATTAAACTCCAATTCTCCATGCAGCAATGTTTTTCCTCCCTTCTCCCTCAAAGTTTTCCAAGTGTCCAAAGCCTGTTCATTGGGTCATGCCCCCCCAGAAAAACAACAGAAGTGTGCTGCCGGTTAGAAGCCCCTAATCACAGCTAGGAACTGCAGGTCCAAATAGCCAGGAAAAGACATGGTCCGATGAGAGGGGATTGCCTGGGAAAGGCAACCTGAAAATCCACTAAAGCTCCATTCAAGATTAGAACTCAAGAGTTTGCTCACCCCATATTAGGTCTAGCAGTCAGCCTACACACCAGGCCTTACACACACCATTTGAAGGAAACAGTAAGCCCAATCTCTGACACTGCAGTATCAGAAGCACACAGAGGCCACGGGACAGGTTTCCCACCACCTCCATTATATTTGACCAAATGATAATAGCAGGTCACGTGAAATCTAGAGAAAGTGCCCAAAGACCGATAAAAAGAAACCCAAAGCTAGCCCAAAGAAAAAGATTCTAGAAAAAGGGCATAGTCAAGACACCTGGTGCCACTAAGCAAGGTCATGTTGCATGTTGCACGCCGGGACTTAAGGGGTACACACATGACCTCAGAGCATGTTGCGAGCGGCAACAACATGCAATTGTGACATGCCCCCTCTTTATACACTGTCCACGCATGTGTAGGTCAAAATACACCACCCACACTGATAACCCCCACATGTACACATCGGAAAGAGAGTGGGGCTGGCGACGCTCATGGAACTCTAGCTAAAATTAGTACCATCCCATGTACACAAGATTACCCAGTAAAAATCTTTCACCAGTCTAAACTCCCAGCGAGGTACGGAGAGGGGGGAGGCCTAACCATAAGGTACTTTTCAAAATAGATACTCCGAATGGGGCCATCTTCCGGTGCCTCACCAAAATTGCATGAATAGAGTGTGGAGAGCATACTCTCAAAAGGAAAGCACAGGAACCCCAAGGGAAAACAACAGCACATTCAACGGGTTGGCAATCAAACATCCAAGAGCACTACCTTTTCAGTGGACACATCAGCACCCCAACTGGATCTACAGTTTGGGAATTCAGAATTGCAAACTGTACAGTGAACTTTTTGCCTCAAAATTTGTTGACTAAAGACATTCCCAATTGCCAGAGGAGTACAGACATCTCCCCTGGATCCAATCCCAAGACCTGCAATGTTCAATAAGTTATCTATTGTTGTACTTCAATGTACCCTCTGTTTACTATGGGTGTTTCTGCATCTATTCATCACCAAAGTACTGCCCAGTCTGATGGAGTCCACCCCAAAACTATCACCACGCTTTCATAGGGACCTCTCCCATATCACTTATAATTACATCAAACCCAACACTAGCATTCCACACGCACTCCGCAGCGCCCTCTCACACAACATGTGGTAACAGCGCATGAACACTGTGGGCTCCAAGGCAACAGTCAAGTCATGTTTTGTCTGTTTGCTGATATTGCATACAGTAGGCACAGACAGGTTTTACTTGTCCCAAGAGGTAGCCCTCGAAACTTAAAAATGCCTTCTCCATCTATACCTATGTAGTATTAGGGCCAAGATACAACCCAACAGAGTAGAAACCCATAGAATAGTAGTGAATCTGACCAGATACAAGGCCCATTCCACAGCATTGTACATTTTCACTGATCCTAGTGACATTCTGATTGAGCTAGATAGGATGTGCAGGAGAGGCACCATAAGGGAGGATACTGTTTGGGCGAGAGACTTTCCAGAAAAGAGATTCTTGGAGGCAGCAAAACCACCACACCAATGCATGAACACGTCTGTTCCCGCTTTCATCTGTGGGCCAAGGGAGGCCTTTAGCATTTCTGGGGATGTCTTCTTTAACAACAAATTGACTGTAGACATAGAGTTCCAGTGTAGGGCCATCCACCTCAATGATACAAAAGGAAACAAGTCTTGTGGGGAGGGTTGAACCACAGTATAGATACCCCATATCAGTAAATCTGGGATACTAAGGTGAATAGATATACGGGGTTAAAAAGGAAGGGGTAACCCCTAATTGTACAGAAACTTACACTGTATTCTTTGTGTTTCAGAGGTAAACTAACCATTCCATTGGGAACAAATGAAAATTGTGGCCTAGTTCTGCACATTCCGAACATGCAATGGGGCACCTCTACACTGATGGATCTACAGGAAATGCCGTGAGCCGAAGACCCTCAGCTCGTCCCCGGATGGTGTGGCCTCTGCTCCCTCGTCACCATACACACCCCGACCCTGGTTATTCCCGGAGAAGATCTGTCAGAATTGCACCAACATCTGTTAAAGAATAGTATAACTCTATTGCATCAGGCTAGAGAGAAAAGAACCGCTGAGTGTTTTGGCTGGGCTCAGTACAAGGACATACCGGACAAATTCAGACTATTTTCAGGCACACAAATAAACGCTGGAGGGTCCATATACTTCTTCACAGTGCAGACTAAAGCGAACGCCAGCTAGTTACAAATAGCCAGGTGGGAACTGCTTAAGATGATGAACAGCACTGATCTCGGCCTTAATGCAATCAAGCAAGAACTACGGGCCATCTGCCTCATGGTGATACAACAACGGTATGTGTTAGACTTGATGACTCTAATAGAGGGAGGGCTGTGTGCCAAGATCGGTGTGCCCTATTGCACGTTCATCCCAGGCAACAACATGAACAATTGGACTCTGACTCTTCCCATCTAAGCATTGCACTGTTTACAAAGAGACATGCGTGAGGAGGGAGGTTCCTCTGAGCAGGAATGGTACATGAACTGGTTTTCCTGACTCCCCGGTGGCTTACCAGACTGTGCACATCATTGTTGCCCTTTTTCATAGTTTTATTGTTTTTGTGTGGTTTCCTGCAATGGGGGGTTTCCTGCTGTAAAAACGCAGTCCTCAAATAAGGTAGAATGCAAGTAACTAGGGAAGTAGTAACAGTCAAAACTGAAGAACAACATGTCCCCTATAATGTAACTAGCAAGTATGAGTTAGATAATGTAGTTGAAAATTCAACAAGAGTGGAGAATGATAAAATCAATGCCAATGTTTATAACGATACACTCATGTATATGAGCGAAATAGAAGCGCTATGATCATACTCGCCCGTCATGGACTTTCCATCAACCCCAACTCAGAAATACATGGTCAGGCAGGCTCTGCGAAATAGGCCTGAGGTTACTGATTGACACATCACAGGTGGGCTGGCACAAAGCTGGCAGACAAACGTGCGAACAGGAAACTCAGGTCCATTCCGAAGATAAGCTCAGTGACACCACAATGGTCCAGGGAGATTGGATCCAATAAAGCACACATGGTCGGAGGAGTGCGCGCATTCCCCAAAAAATCATAAAATTAGATGACACACAAAGGTAGGAACATATAGCCAATCAAGACACAGCACACAGAGTGCATGCAGTGATCACAAACCCATCATGACGGACATCTAAACAGGTTACCCACTACCCCACTGTGTCCAAGCAAGGTCTAGGTCCAACTGCATTTGTCATCAGGGGCCTTATTTACAACTCCACAGACAAAGTCTGTGTTCTTTTACCAAACAAGGATCGCCTGAAGTATTTTTATGATACCCAAAAACTGTATAAAGACTCACTAAGATTAATTGTACTTTGAGACAGTCCTCAGACCCGTTTCTGAAACTGTGCTCCCGGCTTAATTGTTTATTTTATCAAACTGTTCCTGCTTTGCCAAACGCCTCTTGTCTTTAATTTTTTCAAGGTAAATTCATATTTGAGCAACAGGTTGACTGGGGCGTAAGCCCTGGTCAAGCAGCAACCACAATCCTTGTCATGGTAAGGCACAGGCAAACCCCAAATTAACCTGTGCTCACCCCCTGGTAGCTTGTTACAGAGCAGTCAGGCTTAACTTAGAGGCAATGTGTAAAGTATGTGTGCAACACTTCAAACAGTAAAACAGTGAAAACACTATGCAAAAAACCACACCAGGTTAGAAAAATTAAGCTGCTGAAAAAGTACCTTGTTGCATTGATGAGATACGGGGTGCAGACAAGGTGATGCGCTGGCCCACACTGCGAAGGCGATGCATTGGTTTTCTCCACGCAATGTCGGAGATGTAGCGGGTCAGAGAGCTATGCTCTGGTTCCAAAGGGGATGCGTTGACTCTGCGAAGGCGATGTGTTGGTTTTCTCCACGCAATGGCAAAGATGTATCAGGTCAGAGAGCGATGCTCTGGTTCCAAGGGGGATGCGTTGACTCTGCTCCCACAGAGGGTGCTTCTGCTCTGAGGGTGATGCGCTGGATCCAAAGGCTATGCGCCGGTTCTGCTCATGCCACATCTGCATTGCAACGATTCTGCTCTCACCACAGAGGATGCATCAGTTCCGATGAAGCAAACATCTTAGGCCCACTTCCAAAGGTCCAGGTGTAGGTGCAGGATGGTAGGATGTTGTCATGTCCCTGAGACTTCAGAACATGAGGCAAGCCATCAAGCCTCAGGAGTCACTCTGGGTTCTAGGGACCAGAGGGGCAGGTCCAGTCCTTCTCACCCATGAGGAGAGGGCAGCAGGCCACAGGTGAGCAAAGAAAGAAAGCAGTCCTTTCAGAGCAGCAGTCCAGCAGAGAAGCAGTCCTTCAGAAGCACATCAGTCTTCTTCTTTGCAGGGTATCCTCAGGTCCAGGAGTGTACTGAAGTGGTAGTGTCAGAGCTCCAGTACTTATACCCAGTTGTGGGAGAGACTTCAAAAGAAGGGTCTTTGAAGAGCACAGAAGTCCTCCTTTCCTTCCCTGGCTCCAGACTCACTACAGGCAGCCCACTGTGTGTGGACAAGACATAGTCTATTCAGGTGTAAGTGTGAGGCTGTGCCCAGCTTCTCTCTCCCATCCTCCCAGGAAGGCCTATCAACTCACACCTAAGGTCCCTTTGTGTATGGCTGTCTAGAGGGAATACACACAGCCCAGCTGTTCCTCATCCCAGACAGTGATCAAAAACAGGCAGCAGGCACTAAATGGCTAAGAGCAGGAAAATGTCTAACTTTCTAAAAGTGGCATTTTCAAAATAATAACAATATATCTGACTTTGCCATTAAAGATGATTTTTCATTACCACTCAATAGGTCCTAAAAATGACAGATATAGCTCATCTCAATAAAGAATTACGGCTTATTAAATGTAACAAGGAACCCCCAATGTTCTCCTATGAGAGGGGTAGGTCTCACAGTAGTGAAAAATGAATTTGGGAGTTTTTCACTACCAGGACATGTAAAACTTAAAAGTACATGTCCTACCTTTTACGTACCTAGCACCCTGTCCTATAGGCTACCTAGGAGTCCTAGGGGACCTACCTTAGGGTCAAATTATTTGTAATAAAGGGGTAATTTAAGGCTTGGCAACAGTTTTAAATGCCAAGTCGACATGGCAGTGTAAACTGCAGACACAGGCTCTGCAGTGGCAAGCCTAAGACATGTTTAAAGGGCTACTTAAGTGGGTAGCACAATCAGTGCTGCAGGCATTTCTGTTGATTATTTTAGACTTGATAATGCTAATCTACAAATGCCTCCACAACACCAGACCCCAATATCTCAACAAAAGAATCTCCTTCCATGTACCCAAGGGAAACCTCCGATTCGCCGACCTCGCCGAAACCCCGCGAATCTGCAGAGCAAGAACGGGAGGAAGAGCCTTCTCCTACATCGCGGCAAAGACCTGGAACGAGCTCCCTATCAACATCAGACACGCCCCCACTCTGCACACCTTCAGGAAGAGCCTCAAGACCTGTCTCTTCGACTGACCCGGAGCTGCACCACCCCCCAGCGCCTTGAGACCCTCACAGGTGAGTAGCACGCTTTACAATTCCCTGATTGATTGATTGATTGAATCTAGATTTTTGTTATGCCATAAAAATATAGAAAGGAAAGAATCTACTTTTGTAAAGTATAGCTGGGTATATGTACCGGAATCATAGAAATGCTGTAAAGTATGAAATGAATCAACATAATTTTTATAGAATCTAGTCTAACCCACTAGGAAAGAAACAGATGATCCCAGCATACAATTATATCATTTAAGTTCTTGCATATTTTGTAAAGGTTTCATTTGATTGTATCTTTAATCGTTTTGGAGAACCATAAACCAAGATATTTTATTTTAACTGGTTGCCCATTAAACTCTACCTGAGTAAAGAGCTGTTTAGTGAATAATACGATTAGAGGTAATATTTCTGACTTATCATTGTTGAAATCCGAATAGTAGAGAAAAAAGTGATACTTTTTCAAAAAATATTGGAAGAGATTTGTCTGGATTAGAGCAATTTAAAAGAATTTCATCAGCACAAGCTGACATTAGTATCTGTTTGTCGCCAATATTATAGTTTTGGTTAGAAAGGTCTCTAATGTGATAATGAATGGAAGAGGAGATACTGGACACCCTTGATGAACTCCTCTAAACCACCCATGGGTTTTACACCTGTTTACACTACAAACTAGAAGTAGGTTGAAAATACTCATAGAAAAATGCAAAAACTGGAATTAAAAAACAGTTTTTTGATATCACTTTGCTTGTTCCTGAAAGCTGTAAAGATGGTGATCCTAGCACAGCAAACCTTTCATTTAAGCTATTTTTAGAAAAAAAGATACTCTTTCTTGCAGTGCACTTTTTCCCATTTTCCCCCCAAAATTAAATTTAGTTATATTTTGGCTATTCTCTTGGTTCCCCCCAGGGGAATTCACTTACCCTGAGGTACATTTAAAATCCTCAGGATTCTGGAAAAAAAGGTGTGGATATAATTTTGAAAACAAATTATGAAATTTAAATGCAACCTACCCCAAACATCCAAAAAAGGGCTTAACTCTGGGTTGGGAGGGAAGTCCTAGCAATCAAATGATGAATAGCTCCTTGTCTATGTTTTTGTGGAACAACAAATAAATCAAGTTACACCACTAGGATTTACAACAGAAGGGAAGGAAGGTAACTGACTTTTAAGCCATCAAATACCTATAGATAGTTCATTTCAGCTCTTCTTTGATGAAAATTCTAGACAGATTCACAATCAACAGTTGGAATTCTACTATTACTAGCTAAGCAACGTAAAAATAAATCAACAGATTTTGGACATTATTTTAGTCTTCAAATCAAAAGCCGAAAGCAGATACACTGCTTCCAACAATGTAGCAGGTCCTGAAAAGCACACTCTGCAAGGGGTAGGGAAAATTGGACAGTAATAGTTAAAAGAAAATGGACTGGCAGTATGCTTTGGTCCGCAATCTGGCATTAACCTATCATTGACAAAATTGCTCTCTTAACACAGTGATGGTTTGTGCACATTCCCCAGACACGATTTACTTCAAAGAAAAACTTTGCCTGGCCTTAGCCCGGTAGTTGCTAGTGTTGAAAAGAGGAAAGGTAGATCTTTTGGGACAAGGTCCAGGCAAAACTACAAAAGCAACTCAGAACTGACCTACCCCACAAGGCCGCCTTCTCAAAGTTATGTGCAGTAGCTCATGCACTCACACACACAGAAATAAACAGATACACACTTGGTAATGCTTGAGATTCTTCCTGCTATGGGCACCTAATCATATTTTTACCACCTGAAAAATTTAGAGAAACTTCCAATTTATTTTGAATGGGGTTGGTTAAAGTATACCTGGTGCAAGTGGTGGCTCATCCACTAAGGCGGAGGAGCATTGCCCCACTGCTTTTTGCAGTATAATAAAAGGAAAACTAAAATGATAATA
Organism: Calotriton arnoldi; assembly: GCA_963921515.1. Lineage (NCBI taxonomy): Eukaryota > Metazoa > Chordata > Amphibia > Caudata > Salamandridae > Calotriton > Calotriton arnoldi. The sequence goes on along the minus strand of CAWUFW010002723.1, from coordinate 1,318,601 downwards.
ACTCTATGTTATTATAATTTTATTTTTCCTGCTACAGCGTCTCCGCGGGCGGGGCAGAACTGCTCTTCTCCCAGAGCAGGGGGAGGAGTGGTGGGCACTACGTAAGTGCGCATGAATGTTTGACCGGCCCTCTGGGGCGGGCCAAACATTCATGCGCACTTCGCATGTTCTCCATGCAGGCTGCATTACAGCCTGCATGGAGAACATTCCCAGTCTCCCATTCTCTGGCTGAGCACCAATCCACGGCACTCAGACCAATCACAGCGCTGCATTTCAGCATTGTGATTGGATATCAGGAGGCTGGGAGCCGGGTGCTTCCTCCTTCCTTTGCAGAGAAGAAGCCAGGAAGGGGATACAGGAGAGGTGGCATTGGATTAGTGTTTTTTTTTCCTTTTAAATTTTCCTCCTCCCCCTCTCCCCGCCTCACTGCTGCTTACCGGGAGCAGCCGCTACTGCCTGGTGCTAATCTTCTTTAACTCAGAACATTTCTCCACCATGAATGACTGGGCCTTGACTAAGCCCTTGAATAGGCGTTGAATAATGAGACTTGATCTCTATTAATAAGAATCAAAAGTACCTTGAAGATTCCTTCAAGTGCTTAGTTTGCCTTTGTTGGACCTGGACAGGGTGCAAAGCACTGCCAACTACAGACCCCATTTCTAACAGCCTTAAACACAACCCACCCAGGACATGCAGCTGTCATATTCACCCTGTGTGTGTGCACCAGTGATATTGGTCCTTGAATGTACTTATGCATTTTTTACGAAATAGGAAGGTGCACCAGAGAAAGAGTCCCAAACATCCAAATTAGTCCAATTGTCTTCTTTATTATAATTCAAAATCGTAAAATGGCCTTCAGCCAACGCGTTTCGCTCCAATGACGGAACTTCATCAGGGCTTGGTTTGCAACATAAGGGATATCATACCCTATTTATTTTAAAGTCATTCCGGATCAAGCAACTTGAACAAACGGCCAATGGTATAATAATCCAATTTTCTTAGTATTCAAAGGGGAGGAAATATCTCAAAATTTGAATCCCGCTATCGTACGGACCTATGCGCGCAGACAGACAGTCTTATTAAGGACTTTGGATTTTGATTCAATCGTACCCGCATATTTGGGCATTTACTACTACATAGTATACACTATTGGAGATATTTCCTCCCCTTTGAATACTAAGAAAATTGGATTATTATACCATTGGCCGTTTGTTCAAGTTGCTTGACCTGGAATGACTTTAAAATAAACAGGGTATGATATCCCTTATGTTGCAAACCAAGCCCTGATGAAGTTCTGTCATTGGAACGAAACGCGCTGGCTGAAGGCCATTTTACGATTTTGAATTATAATAAAGAAGACAATTGGACTCATTTGGATGTTTGGGACTCTTTCTCTGGTGCACCTTCCTATTTCGTAAAAAGTTAACTTTCTGGAAGTCAGAAGAGCCTAACAGCGGCAGGCTCTGGAAGAGATTGCACAGAATACTAATCTTCTCATAAACTGGGTTTGAGGTGCTGAGCCTTGGTCAGCTGCCGTTTGGTTTACGTTTGTGTTTAAGTTATGTACTTATGCATGCTTGTGCTATTTGTAGAATTTGAACCAAGCCAAAAAGCAGTGGTCTATCATACTCTCATTCTCCTTTCTCATCTTAACTCTCACATTTCTATGCTCCAGTTCATAGCCTGATTCCTGTATAAAAGCACCAAGAATTGATCTTCATCAAACATCACTGAGATGAATCATATGCTTAGTACAAAGCATAGTGTCCTTATTTACTTGAAGACTCACAGCTTTGCTTTGCCTCACCACTTAACTAATCATTACACTCGCTTCCCTGTCTTCCGTCATCTTCTCCCTATGTCATGCTTGTGAGAAGTTGGCCTGGTATATGCTGTCCACTAATTATAGTGGGCACCTTGCACCAGTCCAAACAACCCCTTATTGGAGATAGGTTAAAGACAACCTTTATTGAAAGCTATCCTAGTGGTAGCTATGGAGAGCAGCCTTCAGGCTAAGTCTTGAAGGAATGTAAAGCAGCTTGTTTTACCAGCCTATAATCTCTTGAGTGACCAAATGAAAGAGGACCGCACCAGGTATATATTCAAAATATATGTATTTATTGCTAAACACACCCCTCTAGTCTCTTTATGAGGCTAGAGTTCGAAGTACATACGTTATAAGTTAGTTATCAACAGTAATAGCACAAATACACGTTTGAGCCCTAGGGGCGTACCAAACCATATACCAATAAAGTGGTATAAGAACCACGACTGAGCTAGACACACGGCCTAGAGCCTGTAGAAGTGCTTGGACCACAAGGAACCACCCAAGGTAGTGACACAGGGGACCCACGGGGGACACGTGCAGTGTGAGAACACAGCCGTGAATCGCCGTTCACTTCTATGGGGAAAGTCGCGGTTGGAATTTTAAAGAAAAGGGACACTTAGAGGAGGACTTGGAGCAAACCCCTTTAGAACTGGGTTGTTCTAGAGTCTAAACCCACGGGAGCACCGGAGTACTCGAGTTACCTCACCCAGGGAAGCCGGGTGCATAGGTGTCTTTCGGGGTCGGGTTTCGTCGTCGTTTTCAATGGCGATCTGCTGCAAAGTGCTGCTGGCGGCCAAGTCGAAAGTGTTCGGGTGGATCCAAAGGTGGATCGGAGATCTGAAGAACCTGAAAGCAGAGGGGACAGAGTCTGGGTCACTATCCAGTGACCAGGAAGGCGATGAGCGGATGCCCACCGATGTCGGGTGCTTCAGGTAGGTTGACGGTCATCTTGACTCTTCAGCCACGAGGTCCAGAAGGTGTCGACAACAACCAGGAGCTGGATTCGAGCTGTCCCACAACGTCTGTCGATTGCAGGGGTGTCGGCGACCGGATTGGACCCAACAAGCCTTGGCAACGGCAAGTCTCGTGGAAATAGAAGAAGGATGGTGGTGCAGACCAGCAAGGTCTGAGGGACTCACCCAGCAAGGGTAAGTCAGGGCACGCCTGGAGCAACTAGGGAAGCCCAAGCAGAAGAAGATTGGCCTTCGGGAGGGCCCACTAGCCAACAGACTAGCGACTGCAAAGGAGCCTCAAGTGGACGCAGTTAGAGCTGGCTCACGGGACACTCGTGGAGTGGAGGCCAGTGATCTTCAGTGCAGTCGGTGCTGGAGGCGGGGGCTACTTAGAGCCCAAAGCACAACTTCGTGGGAGACCAGGAAGAGGACGCACTTGCAAATGTGCTTGGTGTTCAGGGGTCATGGTTCCACGTTACCCACGACAGCTATGGGCCTCAACTTTGCTGGGGACTCAGGGCAGCCTCGGGGAAGTCTGGAAATCCACCTCTGGTGATGCAAAGACTTCGTATTCCGGCGGGAGCTTCAGCGATGCAGACCGGACAATTGCTTTGTTGGTGCCTGACAAGCAGGGGAGTCACTCCTTGACCCCAAGGGAGATTCTTCAGTCCTCTAATCATAAAGTAGAGCGTCGAAGGTCCAGGATTCTGTATCAGAGTTTCGTCCAGGTAAATCTAAAGTCCTAAGGACTGGGGTCCCATACTTATACTAAGTTAGGGGTTGGACATACTCTGGGGACCCACCTATGGGAGGGTCAGGGAAGAGGGGTGGTTACACCCATTCCCTTTGTCCAGTTTCGCACAGAGCAGGGGCTGGAAGCCCCTGAACCAGTTTGAACTGGGGTATGCACAGGGACACCAAGTGTGCCCCCAGTGCAGGACTTCAAAGCACCAGAGAGTGCTCCCGCCCAGCCCCAATACACATTATCCTGTCTGGGGAGGTGGTTACACCTCCCTGGGACAGGAAACATATTGTCAAGGCCTCCCCTGCCAGAGTTTCAGTCAGCAGCAGGAGGCCAGACCCGTGTCTGTGGCAGCGGCATCCATTTTGTGATGCCAGGGCTTGGAAAGAAGTTACCGGGCAGGCCGGTGTGTACATGTCTCTCCCTCTAGAAGGGTGGAATGCTACCCCCGCCGCCAGAACTGGTGGGGGGGGTAGTATTCCAAGATGTTTGACACCAAACACGACATGTTTCCGTGCAGCCATCCCAAAGTTAGCATTTAACGCGAGGTTATAATGCGCTTAAGAGTATATGGTCAGGCTGCACTACAAACAGCATCAGAGAAGGGTCTCCGAACGCTGCAGAGGGGCTCTGCTCATGCAGGGGCACCCTCTCACATAGGAACCAAGCACTCTGCCTTCAGGATTGACAAGGCTTTCCATAGGAGTGACTTATAGGTTTATATATGTGTATGTATGTAGTGATATAGGTAACCTATATCACAGTAAGGGGTTCATGCACCACCTTACCCAGGCTGCAGTAGCAGACCTATGGTGTCCTTTTGGCTGGCCATCCAGGGGTGGCACAATACATGCTTCAGCCCCTGGCAGGCCTCTGAGGTACCTATGCCCTGGGTACATAGTATACCATATACTAGGGACTTACAAGGGCACTCCAGATTCCAATCAGAGATGTGCCTAAGGCACAAGGAAACCATTTTAGAGAGGAAGCAGCTAGGCTGGGGTTCTGATTAGCAGGGCCCCAGCCAGACTAAAGTCGAAAAACAGTGAAGCATCAGCAAAAAGTGGGGGTACGCATGTGAAGCAGATCCTACTCTCCTACACAACCCCCCCCCCAAACGTAGGGACATTAAACTAACCTTGTCCAGTTAAGTCTTCATGTTCTAAGTGGAAGTACCTAGAGAGTCCATCTGCATTGGCATGGTTACTCCCAGGTCTATGTTCCACTGTGAAGTCCATCCCCTGTAGGGAAATGGACCACCTAAGCAGTTTGGGGTTTTCACCCTTCATTTGTTTTAGCCATAAGAGGGGCTTATGGTCTGTTTGAACAAGGAAGTGAGTACCAAACAAGTATGGCCTCAACTTCTTCAGAGCTCAGACCACAGCAAAGGCCTCCTCTCAATGGCTGACCAACGTTTCTCTCTAGGGGTCAGCCTTCTGCTAATAAAAGCTACTGGCTGATCCTGACCTTCATCATTCAATTGTGACAGTACAGCCCCTACCCCCAATTCAGATGCATCTGTTTGGACAATGAACTTCTTGGAGTAATCAGGACTCTGTAGAATGGGAGCAGTGCACATGGCCTGCTTTAGGTCATCAAATGCCTTTTGACAGCTAACTGTCCACTGAACCTTTTGGGCATTTTCTTGGAAGTTAAGTCATTCAGGGGTGTCACTATTGATCCATACCCCTTGACAAATCTCCTATAGTACCCAGTCAGGCCTAAAAAGGCTCTCACCTGAGTCTGGGTAGTGGGAGCAGTCCAGTCCATGATGGTGTGGATCTTGCTCTGCAAGGGTTGAACCTGGCCTCCACTCACAAGGTGGCCCAGGTACACAACCTGACTCTGCCCTATCTGGCACTTTGTGGCCTTGATAGTCAGGCCTGCTTTCTGCAGGGCCTGCAAAACATTTCTGAGGTGGACCAGGTGATCCTCCCAGGTGGAGATAAAGACAGCAATATCATCTAGATATGCTGCACTATAGGCTTCCAGACCTGTAAGGACTGTATTCACCAACCTCTGAAAAGTGGCAGGTGCATTCTTCAGACCAAAGGGCATTACCACAAATTGATAATGCCCACTAGGGGTTGAGAATGCTGTCTTTGGCTTTGCATCATCAGCTAGTCTGATCTGCCAGTAGCCATCTGTCAGGTCAAATGTGCTTAGATACTTGGCTGAGGCCAAAGTGTCTATTAGCTCATCTGCCCTAGGTATTGGATGGGCATCAGTCCTAGTGACTGCATTGAGACCCCTGTAGTCCACACAAAACCTCATCTCTCTTTTCCCACCACTGGTGTGAGGTTTTGGCACAAGGACCACTGGACTAGCCCAAGGGCTATCTGAGGGTTCAATAACTCCCAAATCCAACATTTTCTGGACTTCTGTCCTGATACAGTCCCTGACATGGTCAGGTTGCCTATAAATCTTATTTTTAATAGGCAGACTGTCCCCAGTGTCCACTTCATGAGTGCACCAGGTGGTCTGACTGGGTGTCAGAGAGAATATGTGCCTGAACTGATTGAGCACCTGTCTGCAATCAGTTTGCTGCTGAGCAGTGAGGCTGCCTGCCAAGGCTACACCATCCACTGACCCATCATCAGGGTTCTGTGAGAGCAGGTCAGGGAGTGGGTCACTCTCTTCCTCCTGTCCCTCATCAGTAGCCATGAGCAAGCCCATGTCTGCCCTGTCCACATATGGTTTCAATCTGTTGACATGGAGAACCCTGTGGGGACTCCTGGGTGTTCCTAGGTCTACTAAGTAGGTAACCTCACCCTTCTGTTCAACAATGGTATGGGGTCCACTCCATTTGTCTTGGAGAGCTGCTGGGACCACTGGCTCCAACACCCACACCTTCTCTCCTGGCTGGTAAACAGCCAGTACAGCCTTTTGGTCATGCCAGGCTTTTTGAAGTTCCTGGCTAGCCTCAAGGTTTTTAGTTGCCTTTTCATGTACTCAGCCATCCTGGAGCGGAGACCAAGTACATAGTCCACTATGTCTTGCTTTGGGGGCTTGAGAGGTAACTCCCATCCTTCCTTCACCAAGCACAATGGACCCCTGACAGGGTGACCAAACAAAAGTTCAAAAGGGCTGTAGCCAACCCCTTTTGAGGCACCTCGCTGTATGCAAATAAAAGGCAGGGCAAGAGTATGTCCCATCTTCGCCTAAGCTTCTCTGGGAGCCCTTTAATCATGCCCTTCAAGGTTTTGTTGAATCTCTCAACTAAACCATTGCATTGTGGGTGATAGGGTGTGGTGAACTTGTAAGTCACTCCACACTCCTTCCACATTGCTTTCAAGTATCCAGACATAAAGTTAGCACCCCTGTCTGATACAACCTTCTTAGGGAAGCCCACTCTTGAGAAAATTCCCAGGAGGGCTCTTGCCACCACAGGTGCTGTAGTGGTCCTAAGGGGAATAGCCTCTGGGTACCTGGTGGCATGATCCACTACCACCAGGATAAACCTGTGCCCAGATGCTGTTTGGGGATCCATGGGACCAACAATGTCAATCCCCACCCTTTCAAAGGCAACCCCCACCACAGGTAGTGGTATCAGGGGGCCTTTGTAGTGCCACCTGCCTTGCCACTGGCCTGGCAGGTTACACAGGAGCGACAAAACTCCTTGGTGTCTTCAGACATGTGGGGCCAGTGAAAGTGAGGGACAATTCTGTCCCAAGTCTTGTTCTGGCCCAGGTGACCTGCTAAGGGAATGTCATGGGCTAGGGTCAATAGGAAGCCCCTGAACTTCAGAGGTATAACCAACCTCCTGGTGGCTCCAGGCTTGGGGTCTCTACACTCTGAGTATAAGAGTCCATCATCCCAATACACTGTATGGGGACCACTAGCTTTCCCAGCAGCCTCAGCAGCAGCTTGCTGTCTGAGGGGTTCAAGAGAGGGGCAGCTCTGCTGCTCCTGGCTCAGATCTGCCCTGGAAGGGCCCCCTGTCCCTAAGAACTTCACCTGATCAGGCTCAAGCTCCTCTGGGACAGTTCCTTCCTCAGGACTGAGATCATATCCCTGAAGAGACTGATCTTCCTTCTGAGCCAAGGGGGAAGGCACTGCCTTTACCCTACTACCCCTCTTCTTGGAAGGCACTTGGTCCATTATTCCAGAATCCAAGGCCTGTTCAGTGTTAGACATTTTGGCCTGTGACCTGGTCACAGCAAACACATCTGCAGGGATGCCCAACATTTCTGCATGGGTCCTGAGCTCCACTTCTGCCCAAGCTGAAGTTTCTAGATCATTGCCAAGCAAGCATTCAACTGGTAGGTCTGCACTTACCACAACCTTCTTAAGGCCAGTTACCCCTCCCCAGGAGAAGTTAACAACTGCCAGAGTATGGTCTGTTCTGACGTTGCTAGCATTGGTCACCTGGTACATTTCACCAAGTATAATCTGCCCAGGATCCACAAGATCTTGTGTCACCATGGTGACACTTGCTCCTGTGTCCCTAAATGCCAAAGCCTCTTTTCCATTTATTAATGGCTGTTGCCTGTACTTGCCCAGATTACTGGGACTCACAGAGGAGGTCACATCCATGCCTCCATCACAGACTAGGACAGCCTGAGTGAGTTCTCTGACTAGGTCAGAGCCCATCTCCTTACCCAGGGTCAACCCTACTAAACCCTTGGCTTGTGTAGTCCCACCACCAACTGTAACTGCACTAGGGGAGCAGGTGCCTTAGGGGCATTGGTGGGGGCTGGAGTAGAGTCTTTGGACTTGGTGCAATCACTGGTCCAGTGGGTCTTTTGCTTACAGACCTTGCACCATGGTTTCTTTTGGCCTTTCCCTTTGTTAGACTGTGAATCCCCACCTGAAGAAGATTTGTGGGGGCCTTGTGAAGACTTCTGGTCTTTACCCTTCTCCCCACCCTTATCAGAGTTCTTAGAATCTTGCTTCTTTGGGTCACCACCTTGGTTCTGTACCTTCTGCCTCACCCTGGTTCTGACCCATTTGTCTGCCTTCTTTCCCAATTCTTGGGGAGAGGTCAGATCAGAGTCCACCAGGTACTGATGCAACAGCTGATTTTGACAGTTATTAAGAATCTGCTCCCTCATGATAAGATTGTACAATCCTGTGAAGTCACATACCTTACTGCCCATCAACCAAATTTCCAGAGCCTTAGCAGAACAATCCACATAGTGTACCCAGTCTTGAGTCTGTGCTTTTTGGGTATCTCTGAACTTTAACCTGTATTGTTCAGTTGTTAGGCCAAACCCATCAATCAGAGCACTCTTCAAGACTTTGTAATTGTCAGCATCCTCTTCTCTTACAGTGAGGAGCTTGTCTCTACCTTTGTCTGCAAAGGAGAGCCACAAGATTGCTGCCCACTGCTCCTGAGGGACCCTCTGTACTTTACAGGCCCTCTCCAGTGCAGTTATCCATTTGTGGATGTCATCTCCACTCTGGTAGGGAGGGACAGTCTTGCTCAGGTTTTATGGTCATAAGACCTTTCCCTATCTCTGGGGAAATTGCTGCCACCATGGGACTCTAGTCCCATCTTTTTTCTTTGCTTTTCAAGCTCTAGGGACTCCCTGTCTATAGCCAACTGCTCTCTTCTGAGCTTCAACTGAGCTTCTCCATATCTGAGCTGTCTCTCTTTCCTTTCATGAGAGGATTCCCTCCTATGAGAGGAAACAGAGGTCCCTATTGAGGTGTCAGAGTGGTTAGACTCCTGAGAAGGAGATCTAGGCCTTCTGGGCACACTCACAATTCTTCCTGGGGGGGCAAAGGGGAGGTCATTCTGATCCTCCTCCTCCTCCACTAGAGGAATTGGGTTTCCCAGGTCAAGGTCATTTTCACCTTCCTGGCCAGTTTCAGAGGGGGCCCTGGGTTTCTTCACCCCTGACCCCTTCCTCATTTTCTGCCCCACCCTCTCTGCCTACCCCTTCAGACCCTAGGGGTCTGCTGAGATCATCTGACAGAAGCACCTCTCTGAGGTGTTGGGTGCTGGCACTTTTGCCTGTCTTCAGCTTCCTAGTATTGCACAATGCTCTCAATTCCAAGAATGGGAGATTATCATACTTGGAGGGAAGAAGCCCACTGGCTTCTGGCAAGGACTCACTGGGTCCTGGCTTTGAAGACATTACTAGTGAGGTGTGGTGTATGCACTACCTACTCTAGTGTGGCCTACTAAACTCTCTTGAGTTGTAGAAAGGGTGTGCTATCCCTTCACACACAACTCTAAGTTCAGTAGAACTTACTGTATCCTAAGCTTGATTTATATGTACCTAAGGTACCCTTAGTGGTTTTCAGTTGATCAATTCAATTGAGATTATCTGGTAAAACAATAGCAAGCTGGAATCCCACACGCTGCACACCAATGTGAGAAGTTGGCCTGGTATATGCTGTCCACTAATTATAGTGGGCACCTTGCACCAGTCCAAACAACCCCTTATTGGAGATAGGTTAAAGACAACCTTTATTGAAAGCTATCCTAGTGGTAGCTATGGAGAGCAGCCTTCAGGCTAAGTCTTGAAGGAATGTAAAGCAGCTTGTTTTACCAGCCTATAATCTCTTGAGTGACCAAATGAAAGAGGACCACACCAGGTATATATTCAAAATATATGTATTTATTGCTAAACACACCCCTCTAGTCTCTTTATGAGGCTAGAGTTCGAAGTACATAAGTTATAAGTTAGTTATCAACAGTAATAGCACAAATACACGTTTGAGCCCTAGGGGCGTACCAAACCATATACCAATAAAGTGGTATAAGAACCACGACTGAGCTAGACACACGGCCTAGAGCCTGTAGAAGTGCTTGGACCACAAGGAACCTCCCAAGGTAGTGACACAGGGGACCCACGGGGGACGCGTGCAGTGTGAGAACACAGCCGTGAATCGCCGTTGACTTCTATGGGGAAAGTCGCAGTTGGAATTTTAAAGAAAAGGGACACTTAGAGGAGGACTTGGAGCAAACCCCTTTAGAACTGTTTTGTTCTACAGTCTATACCCACGGGAGCACCGGAGTACTCGAGTTACCTCACCCAGGGAAGCCGGGTGCATAGGTGTCTTTCTGGGTCGTGTTTCGTCGTCGTTTTCAATGGCGATCTGCTGCAAAGTGCTGCTGGCGGCCAAGTCGAAAGTGTTCGGGTGGATCCAAAGGTGGATCAGAGATCTGAAGAACCTGAAAGCAGAGGGGACAGAGTCTGGGTCACTAGCCAGTGACCAGGAAGGCGATGAGCGGATGCCCACCGATGTCGGGTGCTTCAGGTAGGTTGATTGTCATCTTGACTCTTCAGCCACGAGGACCAGGAGGCGTCGACGATGACCAGGAGCTGGATTCGAGCTGCCCACGACGTCTGTCGATTGCAGGGGTATCGGCGACCGGATTGGACCCAACAAGCCTTGGCAACAGCAAGTCTCATGGAAATAGAAGAAGGACGGTGGTGCAGACCAGCAAGATCTGAGGGACTCACCCAGCAAGGGTAAGTCAGGGCACGCCTGGAGCAACCAGGGAAGCCCAAGCAGAAGAAGATTGGCCTTCGGGAGGGCCCACTAGCCAACAGACTAGCAACCGCAAAGGAGCCTCAAGTGGATGCACTTAGAGCTGGCTCACGGGACACTCGTGGAGTGGAGGCCAGTGATCTTCGGTGCAGTCGGTGCTGGAGGCGGGGGCTACTGAGAGCCCAAAGCACAACTTCGTGGGAGACCAGGAAGAGGATGCACTTGTAAATGTGCTTGGTGTCCAGGGGTCACGGTTCCACGTTACCCACGACAGCTACGGGCCTCAGCTTTGCTGGGGACTCAGGGCAGCCTCGGGGAAGTTTGGAAATCCACCTCTGGTGATGCAAAGACTTCGGCGTCTGGCGGGAGCTTCAGCAATGCAGACCAGACAATTGCTTCATTGGTGCCTGCCAAGCAGGGGAGTCACTCCTTGACCCCAAGGGAGATTCTTCAGTCCTCTAATCGTAAAGTAGAGCGTCAAAGGTCCAGGATTCTGTATCAGAGTTTCGGCCAGGTAAATCTAAAGTCCTAAGGACTGGGGTCCCATACTTATATTAAGTTAGGGGGTTGGACATACTCTGGGGACCCACCTATGGGAGGGTCAGGGAAGAGGGGTGGTTACACCCATTCCCTTTGTCCAGTTTCGCACCAGAGCAGGGGCTGGAAGCCCCTGAACCAGTTTGAACTGGGGTATGCACAGGGACACCAAGTGTGCCCCCAGTGCAGGACTTCAAAGCACCAGAGAGTGCTCCCGCCCAGCCCCAATACACATTATCCTGTCTGGGGAGGTGGTTACACCTCCCTGGGACAGGAAACCTATTGTCCAGGCCTCCCCTGCCGGAGTTTCAGTCAGCAGCAGGTGACCAGACCCGTGTCTGTGGCAGCGGCATCCATTTTGTGATGCCAGGGCTTGGAAAGAAGTTACCGGGCAGGCCGGTGTGTACATGTCTCTCCTCTAGAAGGGTGGAATGCTACCCCCGCCGCCAGAACTGGCGGGGGGTAGTATTCCAAGATGTTTGACACCAAACACGACATGTTTCCGTGCAGCCATCCCAAAGTTAGCATTTAACGCGAGGTTATAATGCGCTTAAGAGTATATGGTCAGGCTGCACTACAAACAGCATCAGAGAAGGGTCTCCGAACGCTGCAGAGGGGCTCTGCTCATGCAGGGCACCCTCTCACATAGGAACCAAGCACTCTGCCTTCAGGATTGATAAGGCCTGCCATAGGAGTGACTTATAGGTTTATATGTGTGTATGTATGTAGTGATATAGGTAACCTATATCACAGTAAGGGTGCATGCACCACCTTACCCAGGCTGCAGTAGCAGACCTGTGGTGTCCTTTTGGCTGGCCTTCCAGGGGTGGCACAATACATGCTTCAGCCCCTGGCAGGCCTCTGAGGTACCTATGCCCTGGGTACATAGTATACCATATACTAGGGACTTACAAGGGCACTCCAGATTCCAATCAGAGATGTGCCTAAGGCACATGGAAACCATTTTAGAGAGGAAGCAGCTAGGCTGGGGTTCTGATTAGAAGGGCCCCAGCCAGACTAAAGTCGAAAAACAGTGAAGCATCAGCAAAAAGTGGGGGTACCCATGTGAAGCAGATCCTACTCTCCTACAATGCTCTTTACAACCATTTTCTTTTGTGATAAAGGGGCACACCAACATCCTCGGCCTGAATGATTTTCTATTTCTTTCACATGCAATTCTCATTAAAATCTCAAGTCACTTAGTTTACAACATATTCTGTTTGTATTTTGTAAGTACTATTGTTTTCTGCTTACTAGAAAGATTTGAATGAAAGAATATCACAGTCAGCCAATTGGAACCTTCTTTAAATACAAGCAAATCTTTCTCTAACTTCAGGGGTAATAGATAACAGTGGTTGAGATCAGTGGTTAATTTGTAAACGAATAATGATTACTTGTGGGTCGGGAAATAAGATACTATTAATGCACCTCATAAATAACGATACACCAGGAAACATTAAATATTATTGGGTGTTATAAATAGCACTTATTACATGTTTTTGGAGAATAATATGTGGATTTTGGTTTTTACATGGTATGGTAAATATTGAATATGTTTCCCTTGTTCAATTTGTCAGGTTTGTGACTGCCAAAAGTTAACAAAGGTTGAAGAATTTAGCACATCCAATAATTATCAGATTTGATCAATTAGGGTTTGCACAATGGTCGGACTACTCCAACCCACTCGTAATAAGGCACTGTTGTAATCTGGTTTAATAGTAGGTGTAGGTAGGTACCTATCACTTATAATAAAGCCACAATGTAAGGCCCAGTCAAGGTCTCAATAAAGTATTTCCATGCTCAACTCTTGGTAGCTGGCTGCAAGCATGCAGGCTTAACTTAGGAGACAGGTGTGTAAAGCATTTAAAAACACCAATGCATTAAATAAGGAAGACACAACACACAATATAAACCAAACACCAATTGATACAAATTGGAAATATTATTATGATTAAAATGGCACAAAAACAACAATATCCAATGTAGGGAACCAGAGATATGAATGTTTGAAGAATAAACTCTTTCCAGTCCCTAAAAGCCAAAAACACCACTTTGGGACATCTGGTCGCGATTGACTGGGAAAAAGTCAAAGTTTTAGGCCAACTGTGATAGAGAACAGTTCGGATACAGTGAGTGGTACAGCCCAGTCAAGTTTTTTCTTCTTACGTAGACACTTTTTTGGAGCTTTTTCTCTCGATGTCGAGTGAGGCTCCTTGTCAGGCCGGCTTTGGGTTCAATGACGGCAGCTTGGCCCAGTGGGAGGCCTAGTGAACTCCTGGAAGACTCATCTATGATAAAAAAAGCTCCAGAGTTTCAGTGGGATGAACCTGGATTTCAGGCCGGGTCTTGGTTCAACGTCACCGGGTTGAATCTCGGCGATGGGTCAGTCAACTTATGGAGCTTTTTGGTCAAAATGCTCCAAATGATCTCAAACTTCTGGAGATGCCGCCGGAAGGTCTGTTTGGAATTTCAAAGTGTCCACAACACCAATCCAAGGTTCCAGCATCTCTGAGTTGCTCCTTGGGATTTTGGTACTACAATTCCCACAATGCAGCCGGCCAAATCCTTTGAAGCCCAGCTGAAGGTGGTCAGCTGGTCTCTTCTTCCTAGAGATGATGCAGGTGGAGCTCTTCTAACCTGATGCTTTCAGTGAGTCCACTCCTTAAACTTTCAGAGCAAGGCAAATTCCTTCTTTTGCTGTAGTTCCAAAGTGTGCAGCAGGTGCAGTCATTAGGAGGGCAGTACTCTTGGTGCAGGCCAGGCTTCCAGCAGGGCTGTCATTCTTCTTCTTGATTCTTCAGGCATGGATCTGTGTTGCTGGGGCAGCTCTCCCATATTTATTCAGTCAAGCTTCAGGGGTGGCAAGCAGGGGAGCAACCCTGAAAAATAGGGTGCAGAGTGCCACCCTCAGGTATGACATCTTCCCCTAAAATGTGGCATATTCTTATCCCAAAGAGCACTGTTCTTTAAAATCCAAAATGGAAAACTCTCTCCTGGTGCTTAAGTTCTGGCTAAGCCAACCCACTGGTGTGAGTACCTTTCTCTAACACTCTCCTTCCAGCCCTCCAGCTAATTCAAGTACTGGGGCTCCCATCTGGCTGGGGATGCAGGAAGTGGGGATGGAGGTGCGTCTGTGTTCTGTCCTAAGTGTGTCTCCCTCTTAGAAGACCGGTTTCCATACCCAGCCCCCTACCTACCCTTTGATCTGCCACTGCAGATCTCCTCCCACCAGATGTCTCTTTCTTTCTTTTCAGGCCACTTCACACCTCATCAAAGCAGCTTGGCTCAGTCTGTCAAAGGCTGGGCATTCAGGAGAGGCCACTCTAGAGCCGGATGTATGCATATCAGTAAAGCAATTTCAATAACTTATTTTCTGTCATAGTTATAATAAATCTAAAATTCGCAAGTTGTTGGATGTATTCTAACCATTATTTAGACACTTTGAAGTAACTTTTTAGCTCACTCCTGTCAAGTTTAATAAAGCCTAGCATATGGATCAAACATGCTACAATGGGGAAAAACAAAATTGGCAAATTTTCCCTTACCAGGACATATAAAAGATATTTTATAATGTCCCTGCTCATAGTAACAAGGTACCCTACGCCATGGGCACCTAGGGAGACCTTAGGGGTGACTTATATGTACAAATAAGGTAGTTTAAGATTTGGAAAATCCTTTATTTCCAAAGACAAATTTGCATATCATTTTATTTAAGAAGCAGCCTGCAAAATGACATCAGGCAACAAAGCAGTGCACACTTAAGTGCATTAAATCTACTGGGCCTCTAAACCCACATGCCCTACCATATAATAGGGGCTCACAGGTAGGTTGTCATACCAATTGTAATTACACCTATTTATCTTATATCTTTTAAAAAGAGCACCGGCCTTGGGTCTGGTTAGCAGAGCCCACAACAGAATCAGAGGCAGCAACCACCAGTATCAGTCAAAACATGGGGGTAATCAGGGCAAAAAGGATGATTTTCGTCTTGACATGGGAGAAACTGTGGCACTCATATTGCTTGATTTTAGTGCTGCTTTCGACACTGTGTCACACTCTGCCCTTCTACAAGTATTACATTCTCGGGGCATTATTGGATCAGCACTCAAATGGTTGTCGAGCTTTCTGGCTGGCAGGACTTTTCAGGTTTTCTCTTCGTCAGCAAGCTCTAAGGCCCATGCTTCCCCGTATGGTGTGCCTCAGGGATCTATCCTGAGCCCACTACTCTTTAACATCTATGTTAGCCCCCTGGCCACAATAGCTGAAGAAGCTGGGCTAACCATATTTTCATATGCAGATGACACCCAGCTAATCTTCTCTCTGTCCACCAAGGAGACATCTAATGTGTCCTCTCTCCAGGTTGGGCTGCAAAAGATAGCTAGCTGGATGCATACCAACAAGCTGAAATTAAACGGTGGGAAAACCGAAGTTCTAATCCTTGGAAGAAGTAAAGACCTCTGGGGTCCTCAACATTGGCCTTCTCAAATGGGCGATCTCCCCTTACCATCACAATCAGTCCGTAATTTGGGCATAATAATTGATGACCAACTATCTATGAAGCAGCAAGCGGTTAAGGTCGCCTCAACCTGCTTCACCATCCTAAGATGGCTCAAAAAAATACTCTGGATGTTGCCAGATTCTACGTAAAGAACAGTGATCCAAGCTTTGATTGTGTCCAGACTGGATTATGGCAACATCCTGTATTTAGGAGCCAACAAGGAGGTGGGCCGTAAGCTGCAAGTAGTCCAGAACTCTGCGGCTAGACTACTGTGTCAGTTACCTCGAAAGGCTTCCATCTCAGGACCTCTCCGAGACCTTCATTGGCTTAGGATGGAGAATCGCATTAAATTTAAAGCCCTATGCTAAATGCATAAGATTAAATCCGGTACAGCGCTACAGTATCTCAATGCCTTGGTACACCCTTACCTACCCACGCGTCTCCTTCGATCCTCTACTCAGGCTAAGTTTCAAGTCCCCAAGATCAAACAAGTACGCATGGGTGGCCGATCTTTTGCTTGTTTAGCTCCTTCTCTATGGAATTCACTCCCCCTACAACTCTGGCATGAAACTATTTATTATAAATTCCGCAGAGACCTAAAAACGTGGTTATTTAAACAATAGGTTAGCTCCCTCTTCTTGCGTGGGTCCAATGGCGCCGGGAAACCTCTGGGTAGCTGTGCGCCTTAGAAATTTAATAATAATAATAATAATAATCAGGGCAAAAAGGATGATTTTCTCACAGGCCCTATGTTTTGGGGCCTAAATTGTTTCCTGAGAAGCTTGCATCCAGCCATATTAAATGCTGGGTGTACAATACCAAGGCAGTGTCATCCAGATTTCATCTTGTGTTTGTTTCATGCACTACCAGACACTCTCCTGCCTCTTAATTGCACTCTTTCAGGTTCTTTTTCATACCCCCTTTCTTTGTCACTGTATTTCCATCTTCCGTTTCCGCCTTGTTTTCCCCTTTTGCGCTTTTCTCCCTCTTGCCCTGCATCAAAGTCTGATGAGGAAGGAAAATAAACACCGGTCCCCAAACATGAGAGCCAATGGACCCCTCATTCAACCACTACCTCAAATTAAGCACTGATTATGATGCAAGCAAGCAGTGTGGTGATCTGCAGCCAAACAAACACAGCAAGGGATCACAAGAAAGTATAGTTGACTGCAGCAAGAAAACTGTAATTTCGAATGAACTAGAATTTAGCCTGGGATGTTTATATTAACAGGTGTTCCTCTCACAACCCCATGATGGGATCAGTGAGTCTCATGCATATCATGTGGGATGAAGAAAACATTCACAGCATCCGCCTGTGGACTTTGTGACTTTTGGATGGTCTCCTGGACTTCAAAAATTGTACACTCAATAATCAAGACATACATGTTTTAGTGTGCTATTTCCTCAAAATGATATGTGGATCTAGTCATAAAATTATTGGTACAACAATGCTCCTCTTTTGGCACAAAAACATTTTGCCAGTAGAGAATAACTTTTAATACAATCTCACCAATTTGTGGATTGTTGTCTCCCCTTAACCACCCTGAAAATGGATGTACTTCTACCCTTGACAAAGTGAACCTCTAACCATTTTCAGAGGGAAGTGGAGAGTTATGTTTAAATTTATTATGATTATCTTCAGATGCCTGGTTGTTCACATTTTGTTATGAGTATCTTCATTTTGCAGGAGTCTCCACATTTGACCACCCATAAATTGGTGCCATTTTATGGATGAGTAAATTCATTTATGAGTGCAAATTTGCATTTTATACATGACAAAGTTGAATCTGCACAAATTAATGCAGCTATTTGTGCACTGATGTTTGTTAGAGCCAAGTCAGAGAAATCATGCCGTAGACTCTGACAGTGTTATTTTGTGATAAAAAGATGGAATAGCTTTCGTATGGAGTGTGTACTATTTCTAGCTCACCCAAATGGTTCTGTAATTTTCCCATGTTTGCTCTCTTTGCTTTTTGGATTGTGTGACTCTGCCGTTTTCTAACAAATTTTACAAATAAAATGTTTAGGGGATTCAGAATTTGTTCTGAAACCCATCCGAATTTCATATTTACTCACAGCAACTTGTGCTTGCCTCCCTGTATTAGAAAGCTGTCGAGGGTTACAAAAATATGTGGAAATGCAACAGGAAGCAGGACATTTACCACTAGACTTTATGATGATTTGTATTTACCATCGGGATTGTCCAACAAAAACTAGGATTGAAAGGTGGAATATGTTGTCATAGAAGTGGCAATCATATAATTTAGCTGTAATGTCAAGGTATATGGCATGTTGCTAGATTACTGTCTGTGCTAACAAGCCAGACTCCTGGATATTTTATGCCTTTTCTAGTAAAAATTACCCTAAGGCACTTTAGACCGCACTTCCAAAATGGGTCTCATAAAGGTGTATGTTCTAAATAAAGTTGTGCCAAAAGTGCACAAGCATGTTATGTTATGAAGCACTTATAGAGCGCGTAGCTACCCATATGCATCCCAGCGTTGATAGTGCTGCACAGAAACATCAGGAAGGTTATTTAGTACCTCTATTGATGGGGGATATTCTGGAATAGCCAATTATTAAGCATTTTTGGAAGGGAAGTAGCTGATTTGCAAAACGCAGAGATAGGGGGAGCGTGTTCCATAACCTAGCCACGTTGTATAAAAAGAGCACCATCCAAATCCTTCTCTTCTAACTGAGGGTACTTTGGCCAGGTGTGCATTAGAGGAGCCCAGGGTCCTTCGAGGGAGGTAGAATGAAAGCCAAGGGCAAGAAATCTGGGGTTCGTACCCCACAGTGCCTTGTGGGCAATACACAGGGATTTGAACTTAATCCTCTCAGCCACAGGGAGCCAATGAAGAGAGTTCAAAGCTTGTTAGGCGGATTGGTTTCTACGTATATTGAACAGCACACGTGCAGCACAATTCTATGCCACCTGAAGTTTCCTTATTGTGTCCTTTGGAGCTGACACTCACAATAAGTATCCCGCCTTATTATTTGATATGTTGGGCACTATTTTCTTTTTTGGTGATACATCACTCGTTTAATGGCGGGCAAAGAAGCAATTCATTTTGGTAAATAACCCTCACACACTCTAGTAGTGTCATGCTTCATCATCGGGTTCATCCAGGCTCCTAAAGGTCAGGGTGGGCTCAACCATATTCCAGGGAGCACTTGGTAGAATAAGCCAGGGGGTTTTAAAGATTAAAAATCCTCCGGAAGTTCCAGGTATCCCTTTATTAGCGGAGCTTCAGGGATACTAAAAGAAGGAAAAGAAATGGGGTTGTGAGGATTTAATGGTCCTATGATCCTAATGTAGCTGCCAACATGTTTCAGCCTATTGAGTATGGCCCATATGGGTCCTAGGCTTTCTTCAGGGCACAAAAAAGATTCCCTCCCTGGTTTATAGTAAGGAACTTCCTTATAGTGTGCAGATAGCTGCACCTAACACCCGGTCCTGGAATATACTTATCCTGGATCCGGAGTATCAGCTTATTTTGTCCAACCCTACAGTGGTTGACCACTTGTATCTCGTAGGAACGCAGAGTGAGGGATAGTCCTGTAGTCAAACATTCATCAAGGTTCCTGCCCCACTGCCTCCTATTAGGGTCCGCATGTCCCGGCTCTTAGAGGGTTTTTTTATGCGATGTTCTAAAGTACATAAATTTAACTCAGAATTTCTCCAAGTTAGTGCACGAGTTGCAGGCAGCACAACCCAAAAACAGTGAGGAGTGATTGCTATTTCTGTTAAGTTTTCAGCAGCGTATGCACTAAATCTGAAAAAGTCTGAGTTAAATGCATGCCTTTATAAAGCCAGGTTGCATAAACAGGGACATACAGCTGTGCCGTAATTGGACCCACCCACCACTGTAATGGTATGGCCCTAAAGGGCATCCCAGTTGCACAGAGAAGGACAGAGTGCTTCTGAAATTAAACGAGGGAGGATTCTTCCACGGCTGAGGGACTTCCTACGCATATTGCTCATGTCATTCACACTGATATGAAAGGTGCTATTTAGATATTTATCTTCCAGATGTTGGACTTCGAATCGCATACTGATTAATGAACCTGGAAGAAACAATGCTGTTTTTCACACTGCGTATTTCCCTGTTAATCATACACACTCAAATATGAGGCATTTAATATAAATATGAGAGAACTGTGTGTTTGATGTATTCGATCAGTACACATGATGATGACATATTCCATTCTATTGTTTCATGTCTAGGCATCTCTGGCCATTATAACATATTGAGAGACAGCCCTTTATGCCCTGGCAAATAGCTGCTCTATGGCCATTCCCTGCCTCTAATATCACACGGAGTTAGCAGCTACAATCCAACCGAGGCACTATATCC
Source organism: Calotriton arnoldi (assembly GCA_963921515.1). NCBI lineage: Eukaryota > Metazoa > Chordata > Amphibia > Caudata > Salamandridae > Calotriton > Calotriton arnoldi. Next base: position 1,298,239 of record CAWUFW010002723.1, on the reverse strand, counting down.
AGTGAAGGCCATCAATGAACCTTACTCAAAGCATCTAAAATTGCACCCACCATGCAACTATAGACACAACCGTAGCACTTTCTCCAGTGAAGATCAATGATACTCACCCAGTCCCTGATTTCAGCACTGTTCCATCAGTCATAACCAGTGGATATAGACGCACCTGTGGCACTATGGGCCTGATTACAATGTCGGGCAGACATACTGACCTCCGGTCGGTGGTCCCTACACCGGGATTACAATGTGACCGCACATGGTGCGGTTGCATACTCCCATTTGTCTGTGGGAGATTGTGCTATGGCCGTAAACCTGCCGTAGCACAAGCTCCCAGAGAAAAATGGGAGAATCTGTTCATCCCTGCACCGCGTGGCAGGCACCTCAGGGTGCCTGCCACAAGGTGCAGGGACCTCAGGGTGCCTGCCACAAGGTGCAGGGGTTAACAGGTGAGCACCATTGGTGCCCCCTCGGCCACCAACTAGAGGCCCCCAATGTCACTTTCTGACAGGCTTTCCATGTCGGAAAGCCCTACATGGAAAGCCTGCCGGAAACCAACATCGCAATCCCTACGGTGGAAAGGCTGTCCATAGGGATTACATGCAGGTCTCCAACTGGCCGACGGGCCCCTTGAGCCCGTTGGAATCCTGCTGGAATGACCAGCCAGTTTCAGTTTCGCCTGTATTGTAAAGAGGCGGTCGAAACTGAAACCGCAATGAGGCTCAGAAAGCCTCCGATCTGCTGTCAGAGGTTTTCCGACCCTCATTGTATTGAACGCCCACATGTCAAGCGTGGGTCATCAACTCATGGCTGTTTAAATGCTGTCAGCTAGCAGGTACAAGCAACACTGTATTATGACAGGCACTGCCTATATTAAACATAAAAAAGTTGGGACACCCATGTACTTTAAATGAATACAAACAAAGTTCTTACCGACGTCCATTCATCCAGTGGGTGTCTTCTGAGAAGGAAGGTACTCCACTGTCCTGTTCCCAGAAAACCACGGAGCCTGAAGTGAAGAGCCAACAAACCTAATCAATCCTGGAGCTGATCTCATTCTGTTTTCAGCATGAGAGTAGCACCATGATTGGTTTGAGCAGGCGAACACAGCACTCCTTTTCAGACTGGGAGCCTGTAGCTGCAGTCCACCCAGCTTATTACACACCTCGTATATTGGTGTGGGCTGAAGTGCACATGTCGGGCTGGCCGTTGAAAGACAGCTGGCCAATCCACTATAGGCAAGTCATACCTGCTGGATTGCCCCGCCCGAGACACAGTGAGTGCACTTTATTAAAATGGTCATGTCCATTGACCATTTTGTCAAATTTACGTTTGATGGTGCAGCTGCTGTGCTCAAAGCAGGCAAGGCGATGCTCCTCTGCCCAAAAGGAGGAACAACTGCTGATGGCTGGTGAGGGTAAGGGACAGTCACACAGCCGCGGCACATGCAGGTAAGAGCGGTGGGGCGGCGGGACCGGTTTGGGGGGGGATTTGGACATACGATGATGAGGGAAAATGAAATAAATAATTAATTTTCCCGCTGCATCGTCCGTCAAAATCCCCCTCACCCGGCCCCACCACCCCACCGCTCTTACCTGCACATGCTGCACCTGTGTAACTTTGACTCATTGGAAGATAGCACCAGAAAGGTCTAAAGGCAGACAGTGACTAAGAGAATGCAGAGAGTTTCTTAAATTATCAGTATTGAACTGTGGAAATATCCCTTTCGATTTTGAACAGGTGACTTCCAGATGACACTGTAGCAATCAAGTCAAGTCAAATCAGCTTTATTTGGTGTAAAGTGTACATCCATATAAGCATGCTAAATCACGACAAATTCAACATTTACTCTAAAAACATACAATTTCTTATAGAATACCAGATTTTCAATATTATATTCGGGGGGTGGCTCGAATATTATACTCAAATAATAAAAATAATATTTCCATACTTTCATTATTACAAATATAAAAGAGGTAAATTAGATTTTTAGTGCAAAATATCCCATGTGCAAAACTTATGCATAATGTGCAAAACTGCAAGATCTCATTTGTGCAAACAGATGTGCATTATGTGGAAATACTGCATCTTAAAAATATACTAAAATATCTAAATTGATCTCCATAAACTATCACTTCTGAACATAGTTAACAATCCTCTTCATTTTTCTCATATTTCAGTACATTTAAAAATAAAAGTTCCTTTCTTTTTCTAATTGCCCTTTCAATAAAGTGAATAACCGAGTATACAGTTTTCATATTGTCCGTACTACAGAGGAAGTTAAAAGCATTTTTATAATTAAACAATCTATTAGCTAAAAAAGTGGTTTTAAAATCATTTTCCGAATATCACTATACAAAGTACAAAACAGCATAAAATGTAGCGTGGACTGGGGGGTACGACCATTACATGGGCAATTTGGTAGCATGTGGGACCATTTTTCTGTATCAGAAAATGCAATTAAATAGTGTAGAGTACCCAATCTAAGTCTTGTGAAAAAAATCTCTGTTGGGTATTTCTTATCAAAGTTAAGTATGTTTCAATGCCCTCAACAGAGGGTAATTCACCATACATAACAACACTTTTTTTCTGCCTAGCGGCTTCAAATCTAACACATTCCCTTTCTGAGATATATCTCAACTTTAATTCATTTTTACTAATCCTTTGGATATTTGCAGGGTTCGTTTTGTCGAACTCTAACTCGCAGCAAGCCAATAGGTTACGAATATACTCTAACCAAGGTATTTTATTTCCATGCTCAAGAGACAAGCAATCCTTTATTAGAACCGTTGTAAATTTTGTCTCTTCTTTTGCCCACAGCCCTCTCCAAAATGTAAGGCCCGCTACCTCGATAAAATCACTTATATAGGATACAGACAGTTCCTTATGCACAATATAATTAGCTGTAGAACTTGGAGCCGCCAAAATTCTTTTTAAAAATGTATTTTCTTGTGTTTGTAGGGACAAGGTATTTACTCTCCCCCATATTGCGGCCCCATAACAGACACCTGTCACACACTTAGTTCTATACAGCGTGAGGATTTCCCTTACAGGTTTATTTCCTAGTCTGGCAGAGAATCTAAAGATCCCCTCGACAACTCTTAGAAATTTTAAATTACAAAGATCAATATGTGATTTCCAGCCGCCATTTTTATTAAAAAGAAGACCTAGGTAAGAAAACGTTGGGACTCTACCTATAACAGCTCCACCCACATAATGTTTTCTATGTTTCAGCTTCGACTTCCCACATGTCATAACAAACTTTTTAGTGAGGTTTAGCTGTAAATCCTTTTCTGACATATAGTGGGCAAACTTCTCAATTAAGCATTGTAAGCCGATAGCTGTTCTTGATAGAAGAACAGCGTCATCCGCATAATGTAAAACTGGGGTGGTGCGTGTTCCGACTTTTGGGCTGTCCGCTTTTTGCTTTTGTAAAAACAGGTCCACATTATTTATATACAAGGAGAATAAAAGTGGCGCTAATACACATCCCTGTCGTTTTCCCCTTGTGACCCTAAAATCCTGCGTGCATTCTCCCCTCATTCCAAAACGTACTCTCGATGTTAAACAAGAATATATCTGGGATAAGTATGAGATAATATCAATTGGTGCTCCCTGTTCTTTGAGGGTTTGCCACAACTTAGGGGCCGATTCCGATTCGGGCCGGTAATCTCTCCGACCGAGCCGGACTCGGAGAGATTCCAGACCGAATCGGACTCTGGCAGCCCGACCGAACGAGTACGATGCGCACGTATGCCATCGGACTCGAGTCGGTCGGACTCCCATTGAAGTCAATGGGAGCCGGTCGTACAACGCGTACGCGGGCTCCCATTGCCTCAATGGGTGCGAGGCGGACAAGGGCGCCCCCTACAGCGTGTACGTGGCGAAACGATTCACGCCATACACGCACAGGTAGGGGGGACCCATGGGTCCCCCCTGTGTGCGACTCGCGCGGCTACGCGTACAGGGGGGTCCGACGCGGACCCCCAAAGTACGGCTCCGACTGCTTTTTCGAGCCGGAGTGCGCGGCTCGGTCGGACTGCTCACAGCGCGCATCGTACTTACCCGGCCGGGGAACGTCTCCATTGCGCGGTGCGAGTCGAGTCCGAGCGAGTCGGTTGGTGCGGTTCGAGCCGGGAACGAGTCGGTCGGAGCGGTCGGGACGCCCGGACGAGTCGGTCGGCGAATTCGCATCATACTCGCTCGCCCGGACGCGCGTACGAATCGGTCGGGAAATAGGGCTCCGAATCGGATCCGGTTAAGCCGAATCCGATTCGGAGCCCTACCAGCCGAGATCGGAATCGGCCCCAGTGTATGGTTCACCAAATCAAATGCACTCGTGAGGTCCACGAAACAAAGATGTAGAGCCCCCTCCTTTGCTAGAGTATATTTTCCTATTAATAATTCTAAGTTTAAACACTGCTCTACCGTTCCGATGCCCCTTCTGAACCCATATTGTGCATCCGTGAGAATATTATTCTCCTTAACCCATACATCCAACCTTCCCAGGAGAATTCTTCCCATCAATTTTGAAGTTGAGTCCAGAAGGGAAATTGGACGGTAGCAATTTGCCTTCCCTCGGTCTCCCTTTTTAAAAATGGGTACAATGATGCTTTCTACCCATGTTACAGGTAATACTCCCTCTATGGCAGCGTTAAAAACCTTCATTAATATAGGAATCCAAAAATCCATGTTACTTTTAAAAACATCAATGGGCACCCCATCCGGGCCTGTCGCTTTCCCACTAGCACTTTTTAAGAGTGCCAATTTAATTTCATCTTGCATGATTGGTACGGAGTTTGCGGCTTTTATTAGTATAAAATTACTCTCTATTATTGTCGTACTTGTAGCAGCTAGTGGGTTAAAGATGTGCCCAAAATGTGTTATCCAGTCATCTGGAGCTATAACAGTTTCTATTTTCATAGTTGATTTATCCTCAAAGAAGGGGTGATCTATTGTCTGCCAGAATAGAGCTGCATTTCTTGTTTCTGCGACCTGTATTAAACTTGCCCAGGTTTCCTCACGGATTTCATTTTTTCTGTGATTTAAAATTATTTTATAATCTTTCCTTAAATTACTAACTTTCACAGTATCCCTCGGTTTTACTTTAAGGGCTGTTTTTAAATCCCTATTAATCTTAGAACATTCCCTATTAAACCATCTAGGGTTATTATCGCACATCATTTTCTTCTTTTTAAGGGTTAAGTCATCTGCTATCTCGGTGGTAATATTGCAGAAGGCATTTATGATCCCCGTGTCCATGGAACAACTATCCATACAGACTTTAATATCCTTTTGTTTTTTCGCTTTTAGATTATTGAAAAACACAGTTGGATCAACTCCCGACCATTTGATGGAAACCCCATTTCTTCCTTGGGGTTTTATATTATTTCCCGACATCTTACCCCTAAGTTGTCTCACCAGGGTAAGCTTCGTCATCATTATTAATGGATAATGGTCACTGAGCATGTTTTCACTAATAAAAAGTTTTTCCACTATATCCTTACACTTTATTGACACGATAAAGTGATCAATATTAGATGTTACTCTCCCTCCTACATATGTAGGGATTGGTGAATTGCCCTCTTTACTTTCTGGCTCTAGAATTGCCAGATTATGTTTAAAACTAGTATTATTTATGGACTCTCCGGATATATCATGTGGGAAGTGTAGAATTTGATCATCAAAGTCATCGCTATACCCACATTGTTTACCCATATCAATATTACAAATTTCACAGTTAAAATCACCCGCCCAAATAACTATATAATCCCCTGCTAATTTCTTTACAAAAAGCTCGAGGTCTACCTCTAAATTTTTAATTACCCTTGATCTGGTACTATCGAAAACATTATTGTCAAAATTAATCAAAACAAATGTCTGTTTACTTTCCGAATATAGTTCAATTAGTTGATAACACTGTGACTTGAGATTAGCTTCCTTCACCATCAGAGGCACAGTAACAGCTATTAATGTAGCTAGTCCTCCTTTTGCTCTTCCCCTTCTAGATGGGGTAGCGTTGGTGCAGAATACTTTAAAACCATTAATAAAAAAGTGCTCAGTAGCCCATGTCTCCTGAATCATAATTACAGCACAGACTTCTATTGTTTTATGCCATTCATTATTCTTTATCTTATTCTTAATTCCTGCGATATTCCAGGACATGATATTCACAGACTCTTGGGATTGTGTGTTAATAGAGCTTACAACCACATCTTCCAGTTCCCTTATACCAGCACTTTTGACATTATCATTGGATATGTGTATTTCTTGTTGAACCCCATTGGACATCTCTGCGCATGTGGTTCCGGCTGGCTTAGAGGGGGTATATTCTAAAGGTCTCTCGGTGTTCTTCCCTAGTTTTTCCTTATGTCAGTCAATCTCACTACAGGTCCCAAGTAATTCATATCTATTATAAGTAGGGACCGTTGGAGTAATCTTGTATTGCCTATTGCTATTTATTCTTGCATTTGTTCTCACATTTTCATGGAATGGCCTATAAAAATACCCTAAGGGGACAGCAGTAATGCATCACGACCCAATAAAATTTGGTAACATAACATTGTTTCCAATTGTATCCATCATAGTCTCTACTAAGTCCCTGCTTCGGAAATTCACCACTACACAGTCCCCCACACAGTCCTTCCTGATACTTCCTACCCAGCTCACTCTTCTCAGCATTATTATGTTTCGTTGTAAAACATTTATATCAATATTCATCTTTCCTATTAACCAGTGTATCACCTGATTTTTCAACTTCTCATACGTTTCATCAGATTTATTTTCCAACCTTGGCACATTTTTTAAAATAATAACATATGGTGTAGCCTGGGGTGCTAGGTGGAGGTAGGGAAGTGCATTTAGAATAATTTCTAAGTTCGTATTCCTTGTCAGTTTCTCCATCTCGTCTGTCTCTTTTAATGTCATAGCAGGGGTGTTATGTTCACTAGAGAGCCCTGGAGAATTTTATTTTTATCAATTTGAATTAATTCCATATTGTCCCTTTTAGGAGGCATAGTGGATGACTTGGTGGATGCTAGTCCTGTTTTCTTTTGTATTGTGGTTGTAGTATAACACTCTCCATTTTCCCTCATTATTGGGTTACCACTCACAATGGGCAGCCTCAGATCCTTAGGGGGTGTTAATCCTGTCACTAGGTCTGTTAAAAAGGTTACATCTTTTTGTATTAGTTTTATCTCTGACATAACTCGGCGCTCAATACTATCCAATTTCGAATGAATTCTTTTAAACAATATCTCAAGGTTACGTGCTCCTTGTACACTTTCTGGGAGACTACTTTCTCCTTTTAGCGTTCCAACGGGCTTAGCCATTTTCTTTGTCTTCTGCTTTGCACCAGGAACTACACCCTTATTCTCACTTAAACCTGGCTTTGGTTTTGGTAATTGCTTTACTTTTTTTGCAGGCGGTGAGGCTAAATCTGTATTATTGGATAGAACTGATATCTCTAATGTGGAGGTTAAAATACACGGATTATGCGTGTTCAAGACTGTATCCTTTTCAGCTACAGGCCCACCACTACCTCTGGCCCCTTCCCCGTGCTGACTTGGCTGCCCTCAGATGCTGCGTCCAGTGCAGTCATAGTTGCGGTCAATTGTTCCTTTACCAGCACAATCTCGTCATCAATTATTCCCACCGCTGATTTTAGATATTTCGTGATGGATGTGTTCTCTGGTCGTCGCTTCCCCATAATTTGCGATTGCTTCCTCTTTCCTATTTTCCCGCTTGCTCAAAATGGCGTTAATAAAGTAAATAGAGAAGTCACCTTAGCGGGTTATTACTATCGCTCTCTGTGACACATCAACGATGGGTGGCCCAGCCCTGCCTCTGCCTGTTGCCGACGGGCACAGATGGGCCCGCCCTTGGCCTGGGCTTCGCACGGGTGCGGCCCGGGCACACCCGTGCGCGTCCCTTGCTGCGGGAGCCCGCAAATCACTTTAAGCACCTCCAGGCGCGGACAGAGTGACGTAGGCGGTGACGGCCGCAAGGGGGGCTGGGACCGGTAGTCCTGGTCCTCCTCTTTCCCCCAAAGACTGCAGACAACAAACAGTAGGTACGGTGCTGGTGAGACGGGCTTCCCACGCTGCGGGAGCCCGCGATCTGCTTTAAGCGCCTCCAGGCGCGGACAGAGTGATGTAGGCGGCAACGGCCGCAAGGGGGGCTGGGACCGGTAGTCCTGGTCCTCCTCTTTCCCCCAAAGACTGCAGACAACAAGAGGCAGATACGGTGCTGGTGAGATGGGCTTCCCGCGCTGTGGGAGCCCGCAATCCACTTTAAGCGCCTTCAGGCGTGGACAGAGTGACGTAGGTGGCGACGGCCGCAAGGGGGGCTGGGACCAGTAGTCCTGGTCCTCCTCTTTCCCCCAAAGACTGCAGACAACAAACGGCAGGTACGGTGCTGGTGAGATGGGCTAGCAATCAATTTCAAGTACAATACCACATAGTACCTTTTTTCGTACGTTACCTTTCTTGCCGGGAAATGACCACCAAGGATCTTTATGTGCTTCCTGGGTCCACAAGCTCACTGGGACACAGATCTGGACCCCTTAGAAGAGGCTTGGAATATATGAGTTTCACAGGAATAAGAAGTCTCAAGGTCCTTCTTCAACAGAAGCAAATAATGTATTCATTACCTATCCCTATAAGCTTCCAACGTATTACCAATCGACATACCACATTGTTGATGTCCTGATCAAATCTTGAGATGCTAGTGTATGTTAATTGCCCTACAGAAAATCTATGATGAAATACCCAAATATGGTTTCACAAATGTACTTTATAAGCAAACAAAAATGAACAAATATTAATATTTCACCTATGTAGGGAACCTCATCATAGCATTACTACTCAGTTACAAATAAGCAACATATAATGTGAGGTGTCCACTAGGAAACATTTAAGAATATATGGTACTCCATGAGTTCATTTATTCCATCTATAGAGTAGCATACATCATTCAGAGGTTTGCTAAACACTCTTGTCCAAATGGGTTCAAACAATTTTTCATCTGGGTACCATATCAAGAAGGATAGAAATTGCTGTCCACTCTTGCAATTAGGCACAGCGCACTTCTCAGGACACCTATAATATGATTCTACATAAAGGACAATCTGTCATCACTGGGGATTTTGCTGATGCATCTAATTTGCATCTTTGAAAATGGATTCCCTCCTTAGTAATCCCACTAAAGCATATCACCACCTCTACAACTTACCTCTAATTTCTGAGGAAAGCCTCTGCAGACCCTTCAACAATTGCCAACTACAGAGCAATCTTCCTGCTAACATTCCCAGCCAATGTCTTAGAGAAAAGCATCAACAGACACCTCACCAAATACCTCAACGACCACCAACTCCTCACCAGAACCACAGCACAAAAACGGGCCTCATCACCGCCAAGGATGACAACCACATGACTCTGGACAGAGGTGACACAGTGGAACTCAACCTCCTGGACCTCTCTGCAGTATTCAACCCTGTCTCCCACCCTATCCTCATCCAATGACTATATGGCATTGTAATGTAAGCACATGCACTTTGATGTATCTGCTCACTATGATGAGCAGGACCCAGTCAGTCAGCCTGGCACCATAACCCTCAAACGCCTCCAACTGCATCTCAGTATTTCCACAATGATCCTTCTTGAGGTCACACCATGTAACAAGCATTAGCAAAGCAAAGCAAATAGGCCTAACTTTATTGCTTTAATGCAGGCAAAATCAGGTATGAATGAATGCACTTACTGTCATGCGCCCATGCAAAAAGCCTTAATCTGTGCCACCTACATGTGTGCCATAGTTTGTATTGCTCACAATGTTGTTGTGCAAGACATAAAAACTGCAGACTTGTGGAATTAAAACAGCAATACCAAAATATCAGGAGTAAAAAATAGAGCTGACAAATAAGAGTTATAAAAATGGCAGGTTGCATAGAGACACAACACAAACAGATTCACCGGCACAAGGCACTGCATGCTTTAAAACATTAACACCAGACTTATTCATTCTTCCAGTGCTTTTTTTTTATTACAAAATTACAAAGGCAACCTGGGACCGGTTTTGCCCAGCTATATGCAAATCAGTCTTGACCCTGCTCCAATAGGAACAGTCCGGCCTGAACTGCCAAGCCAGGTCTTTCCTAAATCGGAACGCAAGCAACCCAGGGCTGGTTTCGCCCTAATTGTGGGCTCGTCAGCAGGTACAGTTTGGTCACAGAAACTCTGTCAAACATAAGGGGCACAGACCTGGTCTGTGCCACAGTCCACTTTTTACTTTGTGCACCAGGCACAGACCTGGTCAGTGTGTTCTAACTCAATGAATGTGCTGCTCCCAGGCACAACTACAAACCTGTGCCTTCCCTGGGCACAGCACATTGATGAAAGGTAGAAAGGGGTCCATATTATGTAAGGTGTGTGCTGCCCTGTCTGAATTGTGGCTCAACGTTAACTGGATGTGCCAGGCACAGACTGGGATGGAGCACCCTACTAAAGTTAAGGTGCATCTCCCAGTACAACCGCAAACTCCTAGCTGCCTGGAGGCAGCCATTAGTAAAAGGCAGACCAGGTGATTGAAGCAGCCAGTCGGCCTTTCAGTGTGTAGACTTTAGCCAGCCTGCAGTTCCCATGGGGGCCGAGATCCCCCTCTAGCTGGGTGCAGTGAGAGACTGCACCAGCCTGCAGGGGGATGATTGGCCCATTTTCCTTCTTTCATGAGACGAATAGACTGTGGGATACCTCTCTGTGAAGTAAAGTTAGTATGCCTCCTGGACAGCTCCTTTACCTCTGCACGCCCATCTATAATACAGCACAGGTGTAGAAGAAAAGTAATCACTTATTTGCATGGAGCCACACTCCCATGAAAAGGAGGAGACATCCCTTTAGGATCATATGGCATGATCTGTATAACAGATGGGGCTGTGCAGGAATATCCAGCCCTTTCTTGAAGACCAGAGAGCGCTGGAGTCGCAGAAAGCAGTTGCATATGCCTGTAGAACCCCTAGGGAACTTTGTGTAATATGTCCCAAGCTGTTTAAATCAACTGCTCAGCCTTTCACTGTGCAAATGGAAGTGCAGCCTGCATTTGAAAGGGGACCAGAATTCCCCCTGCAGGAAGGTGCAGTAAGTGACAAAACGTGCCTGCAGAGGAATGTCTTGGGAGGGATCGATAGGACGCTCTTGCGCCTTCCATTAGTCATCCTTTGGGACACACTGACTGTGTGCCAACTCAGTGTAGCACACAGTCAGTTAGAGCACCTCCTGAAGGCCTCTTTGCCTATGTACCAGTGTCTATTATACAGCCTGGGTGCACACGGAAAAGATTTCTGCATGTGCAAGGGGCCATACCCCCAGGCAAATCAGAGAATGCCCCCTTGAGGGCGCACCGATGCACATTTATCACTGACGCAACCTGCAATACAGAAGGTGCCGCACAAGCATCTGTGGCCTCTTTTGAGATACCAAAATGCAGAAAAGCAGGCTCATAAGCCTGTTGCATGCATTTTTGGAATGTTTTTGCAGCACTTCACAGAGTTCCACGGAATAGAACTCTGCGAACTCCACCCAAGCCTAATGCTGAGAAAGAAACACTCCACTCCACTGATTCAAAATGTCAATGGCACTTTCATCAAGTAGTGGCTGAATGGTGTTGATCCAAACTAGCTACTGGATGAAGGGAGCTGACCCAAACCCTATCTCTGTGTATTTATTTCTGCCACACCAGTTTTAAAATGAACTCTAGAGTAATCCTTTGTATTCAGTTGTGTTTTGCACTATTCTTTCTGTCACACCTTCAGTGCATATTCAGACTGCAACCGTACTAATAAACTGCATCAATGCCACTTCTGCGCTATGTAAAACCCAAATAACATAACATAGTGTTAGACCTGGCATCATTGGCGCGGGTCTCCCTTCCTCTTTTCGCTTCTTACCTTTTATGTTGGCTGGATTTAGATGCTCTGGGCGCTGTGCCACTGCCAATCAGTGACACAGCACGAATGCTCCCTGTGTAAAGATAACTGTATGAATTGGGATAACCATAATTGGCTCGTTTGGTTTACCTGTCAGTCCCTAGTATCAGTGCACTGTGCGTGCCCAGGGCTGGTAGAAAAAATACTGCTGGTGGGCCTGCAGCGCTGATTTGCGTTACCCACCGAAGCCGCTTTTAAAGTATGTCTGTGTAGCATGTTCTAATAGCGAGTTACCCTCCATTTCACTGTTTACTATTGTGAGGCTATCCGTTCTCATAGGCCAGAATGGGCAGGCTGCGTATTACATGCCCTAATCCTACCTGCCCCCAGGAAACTGATAGGAACGTCGAGTTTGATATGTTTAAGCTCAGGACATTGAGATACATCTTTTAGTAAGGATTATTTGCGTAGCCCGTGTTCGAAAATGCCGCTGCTAGAAACGAGGTATTTTCTGGCCTAAGCTTTCCTGTAGGCTTTATTAGTGTGTGTATTGGCCGTCTGGTTTTGGAGCAGCAGGGCCAGCTGGGTCAGACCTGGCTGGAGAGAGAGATCGGCATTTAGAGTATGGAGAGGGGTGACTCTTTGATCTGAGCAGGGCCGTGCCTGGCAAGGTGAATGATGGCTCCACCTCCCACTGGGCGTCTGATAGCAGACCCCCAGATTCTCAAAGGGCAGGATGTCGCCTCGTAAACCAAGTGCTCCCCGACCCCACCAAACTGGTTCTGGCTGGATGCAGTGATTTGTGACTGCAGAGAACAAAGACTTTTTAGGTATAAAACAGTGCGCTGAAACCTTTTTCAAGTGTGTTCCTTCTGGATGCCAAGATGAAACTCTGTCCGAGTGAACAGAGGAAAGGACTTTGAAACTTTCACCAAGCTTGCCGAAGAAACTACCCAAGGGCCTGCATTGAGAGCGCCTCCTGCTGAAGTCTCAGGGACATTAGACTTCACCCCGTCAGCCATCTGAATTCCTGTGCTAGGGATTCTACTTGCAGGTGAGGCCTCCGTCGTGTAATCCGGAACCTCTAGTTCTACTGCAAGGAACACAGACTGGTAACCCTTGTTAACTCTGTGTGTGGGCCGCTGCAGCTAAGAGAGAGCTGCCGCTGCTGAGCGCCCGCCTTAATTTGAATCTTCAGAACCTTTGCTGAACCTGTGTGGGCCGCCGCAGCTAAGAGAGAGCTGCCGCCGCTGAGCGCCCGCCTTAATTTGAATCTTCAGAACCTTCGCTGAACCTGTGTGAGCCTCCGCAACTAAGAGAGAGCTGTCGCCGCTGGGCGCCCGCCTTAATTTGAACCTTCGGAACCTTCGCTGCATATGTGTGGGCCGCCGCAGCTAAGAGATAGCTGCCGCCGCTGAGCGCCCGCCTTAATTTGAACCTTCGGAACCTTCGCTGAATCTGTGTGGGCCGCCGCAGCTAAGAGAGAGCTGCAGCCGCTGAGTGCCCGCCATTGTGCCAGCCTGGTCGAGATCATCCGTTGTCCTGTGGGCAGCCGCAGCTAAGAGAGAGCTGCTGCCGCTGAGTGCCCGCACCTTTGTCAACTTTGCATCATTGTGATTTGTCCTGTGGGCCGCCGCAGCTAAGAGAGAACTGCTGCCGCTGAGTACCCGCACCTTTGCCAACTTTGCCTCATCGTGATTTGTCCTGTGGGCCACCGCAGCTAAGAGAGAGCTGCTGCCGCTGAGTGCCCACACCTTCGCCAACTTTGCCCCACCGTGATTTGTCCTGTGGGCCACCGCAGCTAAGAGAGAGCTGTTGCCACTGAGTGCTCACACCTTTTCCAACTTTGCATCATTGTGATTTGTCCTGTGGGCTGCCGCAGCTAAGAGAGAGCCGCTGCCGCTGAGTGCCCGCACCTTTGCCAACTTTGCCTCATCGTGATTTGTCCTGTGAGCCACCGCAGCTAAGAGAGAGCTGTTGCTGCTGAGTGCTCGCACCTTTGCCAACTTTGCATCATTGTGATTTGTCCTGTGAGCCGCCGCAGCTGAGAGAGAGCTGCTGCCGCTGAGTGCTCGCACCTTTGCCAACTTTGCATCATTGTGATTTGTCCTGTGGGCCACCGCAGCTAAGAGAGGGCTGCTGCCGCTGAGTGCCCGCACCTTTGCCAACTTTGTATCATTGTGAATCGTCCTGTGGGCCGCCGCAGCTAGGAGAGAGCAGCTGCCGCTGTGAGTCCACCACGGAGCTGCACGATGAGAGTCATCGCCACCACCAGCCCGGTCCCCCGCAGCCGCGTGCTGCTGCCGCTGAGGGCCCGCCTGTCCCCGAGTGCCCGAATCATTGTGAGTGCACGTTGCGGACCACTGCAGTCAAGAACTGTGGTCGCTGGGAGTCCGCCTGTCACCGTCTCCGCTTCTTCGAGAAGCTACGTGCTGTTTCCCCGTCCAACGGCAGGTATCTGGTGTGCAACGGGTCGCGTAGACCCAGGCCTTGAACTCAGTCAGCGCCACGTTCTGGTGAACACGTTATTGCCTTTTTAAGTCCCTACTGATTTACGTGCATTGTGACTGGTTAAAACGCTTTTGAGAGTCTCGTACTAAACCTTAGATAAAGATATTATTCTTCTATACCTACTTGAGTTGTGTCCTTTTGTGGTGTAGTTACTGCCTTATTGTGCATGGTCATAAATGCTTCACACACTGCCTCTGAGATAGGCCTAACTGCTCGTGCTACGTTACCACAGGGTTGAGCAGGGGTTATCAAAGGGGTTAGCCCTCTTGCCCTGACTTAGGAAGAAGGGTCCCTATTTGGACATTGGCGCCAGCCATGGCCAACTAGAGACCCCCATTTCTAACATTGGCGGTCAGCGGTGAGGATCAGGACTTGCATTTATGATCCACGTACAATAACTGGTAGACGCCACTAGTGAGTACAGACCAGAGGGCAGCCACGCACAGGTGTTTCCCTCTTCGAATTTTTTTGTTGGTTGGTTGTTCTAGTATTGAATTGTTGATCGCAGCCATGAGTACTGCTAATATGGGAATGCCAACATCCAATGCTTCGGAGGATCTCACCTTTGAGGAGGAAAGATTAGATACCTATTTCGCCAAACAGATGAAGTCATTTTGTAAGCAATTCGCAGTCCCCGTGATAGGTCTCTCTAGGAAGGAGGAGTACCACAAGGCGCTGAAGGCCTGGTGTGAAGCGAGAGAGGCCGCTGGGGATAAGGAAGAGAATGCTGGAGGGCAGCAGGATGATGCAGTAGAGGGGGGGGAGATAGAACACCCTCCAATCCAGGTACTAGTGTATCCCAAAGGAGCCTGACCCCAGAAGAGCTGGAGGACAGGGAGAGAGATAGGAGGCATAGTTTGGAGATGGCTAAATTGGAAGGTCAGAAGGACCTTGAGAGTAAGAAGTTAGACATTGAGAAGAATCGATTGTCAATTGAACTTGAGAAAATGAGAATGGAGCATGAGAGAATGTTGAGGGAGATAGAGATCAGGGCGAGGAGTGTCCCGGTCTCCCCCTCTAGTGGCAGCATACTTTTAGTAACTCCTGAGAGTAGAGTTTATATTCCTAAGGATGTCATTAAGGATTTTCACAAGAGTGAGGATATTGGGCAATGGTTTGCCGCATATGAGATAGCAATGGTGTCCCACCGGGTCCCTGAGCAGGATTGGGAGCGGGATTGTGGGGGCGCTTTGTGAGTGATGGTAGGGATACCCTGTTGGACCTGCTTGAGGAGAGCAGGATGGTGTATGCCCATATGAAAGAAGCGTTGATGACCCGTTATGGTTTGACCCCAGAAATGTACAGGCAGAGGTTTAGGACCTGTAAGAAGTTAGAGGGTACCACGTGGGTTGAATATGTGTCTTTTTTCTGTAGCAAAGTGGAAACTTTCGAGCAATTGTATGACTTGTTTGCATGGGAGCATTTTTCGAGTAACTGTTTTCCAGAGCTATGCCAGCACCTGATTGATAGCAAGCTGACTAACCCTAGGAAGCTTGCTGAGGAGGCGGACCGCTGGGTGAACACCCGGGTCTGCAAAGGTTTTGTGGGAGACTTCGCCAGAGGTGGGCAAAGTCCCCGGCAGAGAAGTGGGGGGACAAGGGTAAGCCGAGGGAGTTCCAGAGAGGGCCCCAAAGTAATTCCCAAGGGAACCAAGCAGTGGTGTCCCAGCCTCCCCCTGAGAAGAAGCCAGTGTCCCCGACAGGTAGGCCTGTTCAGACGGGGCCACTCACTTGTTTCAAGTGTGGTCAAGTGGGCCACCGGTATTATGATCCCCAGTGTCCCCAGAGGGACCCCAATGCATCCCCTCGTGCACCACCCCGTGCACCAACCCGCCAGATTGCCAGTGTAGCCCTGGGGGGGAGGAGGTAGAGGTCCAAGGTGGGTGGGATCCTGTAGAGTTAACCCTTGTTTCGCTAGGAGACTTTGAGAAGGTCCCTAACCCTACACTGCCGAATAACACTCAGAAGTACCAGCAGTGGGTGACCATCAATGGCCATAGGGTGGAGGCTCTCAGGGACACCGGAGCTAGTGTGACTGCTGTCAGCTCCCGGTTGGTGTCCAAAGAGCAGGTTGTCCCCCATGCATTCTGCCCCGTAGCGTCAGCAGACAACTCAGAGAGCCAGTGTGAAGTGGCTCAGGTTCCCTTCGAGTGGGGGGGGTCTCAGGAACTCTTCAAGTGGCTGTGAGGCCCGCCATGCCTGTAGACTGTCTGTTGGGCAATGATCTGGAGAACTCCCTGTGGGCTACGGTGGAGAGAAAGTCTCATTTGGAAATGTTGGGTCTGCCTGAGTGGGCGTGTGTGACCACTCGGTCCATGACAGCTCAGAAGGATGTTCAGGAGGGTCTGGAGCCTGAAAGTATGGCCCAGGCCCCTGCCTTAAAGAGAAGGGGTAGGGGGCGTGGGAAACCAGCCCCCGCGGTTCCTACGGTCCCGGAGGGAGCAGACCTTGAGGGGGATGCCCTGGAACCTACAGGGGAACAAGTGGCCGAACTGGGGGACCTACCGGAGCTGACCCATTGGTAGCAGGAAGGGGGGCCCTCCAGGGAGGAATTTTGCGAGCAACAGAGAACCTGCCCTTCTCTTGAGGGGGTGTGGTGACCGGCCGCCGCCCAGGCAGCAGGTGATCAGACAGGGTCACATTGGATCTATTGGGAGAACGGCCTCCTTTACAGCGAGCCTAAGGTTGCTGAGCCTGGGTCAGTCCGTGTGCTGGTGGTACCCCAGCGCTTCAGGACCTTCCTACTGGGGTTGGCTCATGATGTGCCACTGGCCGGACATCTGGGACAGACTAAGACCTTTGAGAGGCTGGTCACCCACTTCTATTGGCCCCAGATGCGCAGGAGCTCAGATGCTCACTGCAGGACGTGTGAGACTTGCCAGGCAAGTGGGAAGAGTGGGGGGAAGATTAAGGCCCCACTACAGCCCTTTCCTGTTGTGAGCACCCCATTCGAGAGAGTGGGCATTGATATTGTGGGGCCTCTGGATCCCAAGACAGCCCTGGGCAACAGGTTCATCCTGGTCTTGGTGGACCATGCCACCAGGTACCCTGAGGCCATCCCGCTCAGGACAGTGACGGCCCCCGTGGTGGGACGGGCACTGATGGGGATTTTCTCCCATGTGGGATTCCCCAGAGAGGTGCTGTCCGATAGGGGAACTAACTTCATCTCCAAGTACATGAAGTCCCTGTGGGAGGAGTGTGGGGTAACATATAAGTTCACCACTCCTTACCACTCCCAGGGTAATGGGCTGGTTGAGAGATTCAACCGGACCCTCAAGGGGCATGATTATGGGCCTAGGTGAGCCCATGAGGCATAAGTGGGACGTCCTCTTGCCATGCCTGTTGTTTGCTTACCGTGAGGTGCCACAGAAGTCCTTAGGGTTCAGTCCCTTTGAGCTGCTCTATGGGCACCCGGTAAGAGGGCCTCTGGGTCTGGTCAAGGAAGGCTAGGAGCAATGTCCCAGGAAACCTCCCCAGGATGTGTTTAGTTACATGCTGGCCTTCAGGAACCAGACTCGGCGCTTCAGGAAACTTGCTGAGGCAAACCTGGAAGCCAGCCAGGAAGAGATGAAACGCTGGCACGATCAGAATGCCACTCTGATCGAGTTTCAGCCTGGACAGAAGGTTTGGGTCATGGCCCCGGTGGAGCCCTGTGCGCTCCAGGATAAGTGGACCGGCACCTTTGAGGTGGTGGAGCGCAAGAGTCTTGTTACCAACGTGGTGGACTTGCAGTCTCCCAGGAACCCCTTGCGGGTCCTGCATGTTAACCGACTGAATCCACACTTTGAGAGGTCTGAAGTGGGCATGCTTCTGGCCACAGATGCTGGGATGGAGGAGGATAGCGAGCCCCTTCCTGACCTCCTGTGTGCTGGGGAGTGAGATGGGTCAGTGGAGGGTGTGGTCCTCTCCACCACACTGACCCCTGAGCAGCAGGGTGATTGTCGCCAACTGTTGGGGCAATTAAGTGATCTGTTCTCCCTAATACCTAGTGTCACTGATTGGTGTGTCCATGACATGGACACCGGGGACAGACCTCCCATTAAGCACAAGGCTTACCGAGTGACTGACCGCGTAAGGGCCTACATTAAGGATGAGGTTACCAAAATGTTTGCCCTTGGGGTGATTGAGTCCTCTAGCAGCCCGTGGTCCAGCCCAGTGGTCCTGGTACCCAAAGCTGCAGCGCCTGGTACCACCCCGAAACTTCGGTTCTGCGTGGACTATCGGGGCCTCAATTCAGTCACGAAGACTGACGCGCACCCCATCCCAGAGCTGATGAGCTCATAGATCGGTTAGGGGCTGCAAAATACCTCAGCACATTTGATTTGACGTCTGAGTACTGGCAGATCGCCTTGACTGAGGGAGCAAAGGAGAGGTCAGCCTTCTCCACACCCGATGGGCATTACCAGTTCCGGGTGATGCCCTTTTCAATGAAGAATGCCCCTGCCACCTTTCAGAGGCTGGTCAACAGGGTGTTGGTTGGGCTGGAAGACTTCAGTGCCACCTACCTGGATGACATTGCGGTGTTTAGCTCCTCTTGGGAGGACCACCTGCGCCACCTCTGGGAGGTATTGATGGCACTGCGGAAGGCGGGCCTCACAATCAAAGCCAGTAAGTGCCAGATTGGGCAGGGTTCTGTAGTGTATTTGGGGCACCAGGTGGGGAACGGCCAAGTGGCGCCCCTTCAGCCCAAAATTGAAACTATCCTGGCGTGGGAACCCCCCAAGACTCAGCCGCAGGTGAGAGCCTTCTTAGGACTCACGGGGTACTACAGGAGGTTTGTCAAGGGATACGGCAACATTGTTGCACCCTTGACTGAGCTGACTTCTAAGAAGCAGCCAAAGAAGGTAAACTGGACTGACACCTGTCAGAATGCTTTTGACGCCCTGAAGACTGCCATGTGCACCGCACACGTGCTTCAGGGGCCCGACTTTTCAAAGGAATTTGTTGTCCAGACAGACGCCTCAGAGCATGGTATAGGGGCTGTTCTGTCACAGATCAATGAGGAGGGACTAGACAAACCAGTAGCCTTCCTAAGCAGGAGATTACTTCCCCGGGAACAGAGGTGGAGTGCAATTGAGCGTGAGGCATTTGCTGTGGTCTGGGCGCTGAAGAAGCTGAGACCATATCTGTTTGGGACTCACTTCCGGGTTCAGACAGACCACAGGCCCCTTAGATGGTTGATGCATATGAGGGGTGAGAATCCCAAGTTGTTGAGGTGGTCCATTTCCCTACAGGGTATATATTTCACGGTGGAACACCGCCCTGGTACAGAACACGCCAATGCTGACGGTCTGTCCAGGTTTTTCCGCCTTAGTGATGAGAACTCCCAAGGGGATGGTTAGTTCTCCCCACATTTCAGCTGGAGGGGACGCGTGTTAGACCTGGCATCATTGGCGCGGGTCTCCCTTCCTATTTTCGCTTCTTACCTTTTATGTTGGCTGGATTTAGATGCTCTGGGCGCTGTGCCACTGCCAATCAATGACACAGCGCAAATGCTCCCTGTGTAAAGATAACTGTATAATTTGGGATAACCATAATTGGCTCGTTTGGTTTACCTGTCAGTCCCTAGTATCAGTGCACTGTGCGTGCCCAGGGCTGGTAGACCAAATACTGCTGGTGGGCCTGCAGCGCTGATTTGCTCTACCCACCGAAGCCGCTTTTAAAGTATGTCTGTGTAGCATGTTCTAATAGCGAGTTACCCTCCATTTCACTGTTTACTATTGTGAGGCTATCCGTTCTCATAGGCCAGAATGGGCAGGCTGCGTATTACATGCCCTAATCCTACCTGCCCCCAGGAAACTGATAGGAACGTCGAATTTGATATGTTTAAGCTCAGGACATTGAGATACATCTTTTAGTAAGGATTATTTGCGTAGCCCGTGTTCGAAAATGCCGCTGCTAGAAACGAGGTATTTTCTGGCCTAAGCTTTTCTGTAGGCTTTGTTAGCGTGTGTATTGGCCGTCTGATTTTGGAGCAGCAGGGCCAGCTGGGTCAGACCTGGCTGGAGAGAGAGATCGGCATTTTGAGTATGGAGAGGGGTGACTCTTTGATCTGAGCAGGGCCGTGCCTGGCAAGGTGAATGATGGCTCCACCTCCCACTGGGCATCTGATAGCAGACCCCCAGATTCTCAAAGGGCAGGATGTCGCCTCGTAAACCAAGTGCTCCCCGACCCCACCGAACTGGTTCTGGCTGGATGCAGTGATTTGTGACTGCAGAGAACAAAGACTTTTTAGATATAAAACGCTGCGCTGAAACCTTTTTCAGGTGTGTTCCTTCTGGATGTCAAGACGAAACTCTGTCCGAGTGAACAGAGGAAAGGACTTTGAAACTTTCACCAAGCTTGCCGAAGAAACTACCCGAGGGCCTGCATTGAGAGCGCCTCCTGCTGAAGTCTCAGGGACATTAGACTTTACCCTGTCATCCGTCTGAATTCCTGTGCTAGGGATTCTACTTGCAGGTGAGGCCTCCGTCGAGTAATCCGGAACCTCTAGTTCTACTGCAAGGAACGCGGACTGGTAACCCTTGTTAACGCTGTGTGTGGGCCGCCGCAGCTAAGAGAGAGCTGCCGCCGCTGAGCACCCGCCTTAATTTGAATCTTCAGAACCTTCGCTGAACCTGTGTGGGCTGCCGCAGCTAAGAGAGAGCTGCTGCCGCTGAGCGCCCGCCTTAATTTGAATCTTCAGAACCTTTTCTGAACCTTTGTGGGCCACCGCAGCTAAGAGAGAGCTGCCGCCGCTGAGCGCACGCCTTAATTTGAACCTTCGGAACCTTCGCTGCATCTGTGTGGGCCGCCGAAGCTAAGAGAGAGAGCTGTAGCCACTGAGTGCCCACCATTGTGTCAGCCTGGTCGAGATCATCCTTTGTCCTGTGGGCAGCCGCAGCTAAGAGAGAGCTGCTGCCGCTGAGTGCCCGCACCTTTGTCAACTTTGCATCATTGTGATTTGTCCTGTGGGCCGCCGCAGCTAAGAGAGAACTGCTGCCGCTGAGTGCCCGCACCTTTGCCAACTTTGCCTCATCGTGATTTGTCCTGTGGGCCGCCGCAGCTAAGAGAGAGCTGCTGCCGCTGAGTGCCCGCACCTTCGCCAACTTTGCCTCACCGTGATTTGTCCTGTGGGCCACCGCAGCAAAGAGAGAGCTGTTGCCGCTGAGTGCTCGCACCTTTGCCAACTTTGCATCATTGTGATTTGTCCTGTGGGCCGCCGCAGCTAAGAGAGAGCCACTGCCGCTGAGTGCCCGCACCTTTGCCAACTTTGCCTCATCGTGATTTGTCCTGTGAGCCGCCGCAGCTAAGAGAGAGCTGTTGCCGCTGAGTGCTCGCGCCTTTGCCAACTTTGCATCATAGTGATTTGTCCTGTGAGCCGCCGCAGCTGAGAGAGAGCTGCTGCCGCTGAGTGCTCGCACCTTTGCCAACTTTGCATCATTGTGATTTGTCCTGTAGGCCGCCACAGCTAAGAGAGAGCTACTGCCGCTGAGTGCCCGCACCTTTGCCAACTTTGCATCATCGTGAATCGTCCTGTGGGCCGCCGCAGCTAGGAGAGAGCTGCTGCCACTGTGAGCCCACCACAGAGCTGCACGACGAGAGTCATCGCCACCACCAGCCCGGGCCGCCGCAGCTGCGTGCTGCTGCCGCTGAGGGCCCGCCTGTCCCCGAGTGCCCGAATCATTGTGAGTGCACATTGCGGACCACTGCAGTCGAGAATTGTGGTCGCTGGGAGTCCGCCTGTCACCGTCTCCGCTTCTTCGAGAAGCTACGTGCTGTGTCCCCGTCCAACAGCAGGTATCTGGTGTGCAACGGGTCGCGTAGACCCAGACCTTGAACTCAGTCAGTGCCACGTTCTGGTGAACACGTTATTGCCTTTTTAAGTCCCTACTGATTTACGTGCATTGTGACAGGTTAAAACGCTTTTGAGAGTCTCGTACTAAACCTTAGATAAAGATATTATTTTTCTATACCTACTTGAGTTGTGTCCTTTTGTGGTGTCGTTACTGCCTTACTGTGCATGGTCATAAATGCTTCACACACTGCCTCTGAGATAGGCCTAACTGCTCGTGCTACGTTACCACAGGGTTGAGCAGGGGTTATCAAAGGGGGTAGCCCACTTGCCCTGAAGGGTCCCTATTTGGAGATTGGCGCAAGCCATGGCCAACTAGAGACCCCCATTTCTAACACATAGCATAACACAACACAACAGCGGAACACGGCATTCACATCACTCCCTAATTGGCAAGGTTAAAAAGAGACCATACAAGCAACATTTTAGGAAGACCATACCTGTAATTGTGATTAGCCCTAGCCTTGTACAACACACTCATCACTGTTTCAAACTCTCCAACTCCAGGAAGCTGAAAACAACAGTGTATATGTGCTGTTTGTGGGTAATCTAAAACTGTTAGCTGATGTGAGAGAAAGTTGGTGGGGGACCAGCCTTTCAATGAATGATATGCTGCAATATTCCTTGTGTTTGCCCAGTGCGACTAGATTTGAAAATACATTGCCTTGATATTTTTTCCTGCAAATGTCTTACTTTATCCTCCCTTTTCATCCTACGTATTAAATTCCTCATCTAACTCCACCGCTCCGCATAGACATTTTAAAATTGTGCAAATATATTTGTACATAGTCAAATGTGAGTGAGGATCTCAAAGAAATGCATTCAGTATTTTTACACGTCAATGTTGCCACGAAAATGTCAACCTCAGCACATTTCGATAGTGTTTGATAACATTGATTGCTTTTCAGCGTAGATCTCAAGAAGAAAGAACTGTCTCTAAAAAGCAGCGACTCAGCCAGTTTGGAAAGAGCAGTTACTTACGAATTCAAGATGTGTACGCTTCTGCAGGACTGTGATAGAAGCTCTTTTAATTACCAAACATGCCATATATATATAATATGAATTAGTGTTTGATATTTTATCAGCTAAATATGTGATAAGCTGAATCCCAGACAATGAACTTTACTTACCTTATATCCTGATCTGGCTGAATATAGTGACACTCAAAAAAGTAGTTCAGGTCAATAACAATAACACGAGAGGTAGTAATAATAAGAAAAATAATCATCATAATGATAATATTTAGGCAGCATGCAACAAGCCATGGTTTGCAGATAATGGGTAAGCTTAGCTTAAAAAGAATAGACATCAGACTGCGTTTTATTGTTTTTCTGTCTGTATAAAAGGGATCCCCAAACCTTGGAACTAAGACTGTAAATTCTGTGCAGGAAAGTCACAAAAAAAATCATGTACTAAGCCCTTTTGCGATTGAAAAGTTTCAGGTTTGGCAAAAGGCCTTTTCTCTGAAAGTCGGAAAATTCTTTTTGACTCCTAAAATTACTTTTTTCATCTTTGCTGAATCCCAAACAAAAGGGAGTGTAAAAAGGGACATCTCCCTTCCTATTACCAGTTCGGAAAGGAATGTATCAATGATTTACAAATGCATTTGTCCCAAACCATTGATGAGTTACTGACCCCCCCAAGCTGAGGTGGTAACTGATTCACATAGGGGAATGAGTCTACTTAGGACTCATTCCCCTTTAGGAATTATATTGCCAACCTTAAGGGGAGTAGGCAGTGGTCCAGTGGACCGCTGCCTGCTCCCCTAAAGGTTTTCAAAATGAAAAATCTTTATTTTCGAAAACAGCACTGGCTCTTTTAAGGAACGTCTGATGCTTTTAAAACAAAAGAGTTTAATTTTGTAATGCAATAATAGGGATGTGATCTGCTGTCCCTTGCAAGCCACCATCCCTGTGATTATAGCTAACCACAGGGGTGGGGTCACAATATGTGAGCTGCCTAATAAATATTAATTAGTCAGTTCATTCTGCGACCCCAGCCAATTTGTATTTTGTGAACTGGCCTATTAGCATATAGGTTGCTTTGCAAAATAGTATTCCATTTGCAAAAAGCTTACCAGCACTAGTTGACTCATCCCTATTTTCCATCACCATTAAAGAAAACACTTTTGTATTGACTGTACTTGCTTCACTTGTCAGTCTCCACTCCTGCTCTTTCCTTGGTTACTGTGGCCTAGTCTTAAACTCTCTTCCAGTTAACAGCCTCCGTCTGACAAGGTGTTCTCAAGTCAGACTCCTTTTTCTCACATGTGACCTAGAGGCCACTCTGTCTTTCCAACCCGCTTCATTTAGTTTGACATATTCGACCTCTCTTTCAGGGTGTCCAAGAAAAGACTGAAGAGGATAAGAAGATCTTCATGTGGAATCTGTCTCGTTTGGGGCTGACAAAGGAGCCAGTCAGGACCTTGGGGCAAGAAAGAAATAATACCTGCATGAGGACCCTATCCTGTCCAGTTTAGTTTCCTTTCCTAAACAAAATTCTCTTTTATCATCTTTTTAAAGCTAACACCATGCTATCCACTCTGAGGGCTCTCACCATCTCTGCTCCTGGATGGATCCTAAAACCCTGTCTTTTGATTCCATAGTTAATGCTATTGAAGCTAATCCCTATCTGGTGGTAGGAGGCACGATCTTCCCATAAAGTTCACCGACTGATAAGCAAACTCAGAATGCACTGTTGAGCAGCAGCAGTTTATGGTAAGCTTCAGCAGCCATACTTACTGATTTTCTATAACCTAATTTATAACCATTTGCCTGGAAAGTTAGTGGTAGTCTCCAGCGCAATTGCACCTCCTTCACACCATAACAATCACCCCCACCCACTCAACTTGTTGTTGAAGAATACACCAAATATTGCCACCAACCCCAGACTGATCCAAGCAGAAACATTTATCCATTATGGCTAATAATTTGTGATGTCTATTGCAGCAACTTTCATTTGGGTTCTCCCTGCTATGTCCAGTCTATCCATAGAGGACTGACGAGTTGCACCACCACCTTATAATCCTCAGGCAAGGGCACAACAACACACCTTCTTTTAATGCAGCATTATAGGGATTATTATTATTATTATTATTATTATTATTATCACTATCATCATCATTATCATTATTATTATTTATATTATCTATAAATCAGTTACCAGAAATTCCTATGAATGCTAAGGTAAGTATAAGCACATGCCTCTGCCACTACCACAATTTTCTGATGCCAACAGGCTTAATTACAGTCACAGATTCTGAACATTGGAGCAGACATATGTTCCTTATGCATGCCACCAAAAGTATACTTCATCATCATGTCCAATAGACTATCATACTTAACAAATTGAGAGCACCTTACTCATACACTAAGAACGCTCTTTTACACCTAAACATTGGAGGCACAGTACAGTATAGATGTCTCAACTGAGAATACAAAAGTTGTTAAAAGTATGTTTTGTACGCTATTTAACAAGAAAAGACTCTCCCTAATCCCAGAAACAACTCACCAAAATACACCCACACTGCGCATTATAACAGTCCCCGGCCTTCCCTAAATCTTGTATAGCTTTCCAAATACCCCCACACAGCCATACATCCATCCACTTCCTAAAACCAATGCATAATTTCCCCTGCGTTGTCCACAACAGGACACTCTCATAAACCAAATAAATCACACCCACAAAAACATACTCATTTACTCCTAATATTCTTTACCACGGCAAGAAACACTCATCCAATTGCGACATTAAAAATTAAAATACATGAGTCAGCCTAGCAATTGCTGTTTGATTCATGTTTTAATGTTCTTCAGCCTGGCGAATATTTTCCCTGTGTTAAGAAAAGGAGGCAGAGATTGTAGCATTGTATTTAGAGCAACAGTTGGAATTGACTGTGCTTTGGCCGTTCATGGCCTTGATAGCTGTGGACGCTACACTGGTGATCATAATAGCTGGTTTTCAGTGGCGGTTGTTAGTGTTGATGCCGGGGCACCTCCTCCCCCTCTTTCTCCATCAGCCAACAAGAGGCCCTCACAATTTCTTCGATCTATTGTAGCTGTTGTGATATTTCCTCGTAGTTCCACCACTGCACTTCTGTCACCTTTCTGAGCAAGTCCTTCGCCATCACCATGTTTTTGTGCTCTTTTGGAGGAAGAAAAAGTACACTGATTAGTAATAGCCACTAAGGTAAGCTCAGTCACACAAAGTTGCTGAATAGTACCCATTCCACCATCTGTCCCACCCCATTTATTATCCTACCAATAGTGCTGTAAATATTATACATTCGTTATGGTTGGAGGAAGCTTTTGTGTAGGTTAGTTTTAGCTTTGGGGACAGTGTGCGTACTTGAAGGTGTAATTATGTTTTAAGAGATGATATAAGAAGTTTTAGAAGGAGATTAAGAATGGTGGAATAGAAGGTGCTATTGGTGACCAACTATAAAATGGCAGAGACACAACATAATGTAAGGGAAAGGTTAGGGCCTAGAGTTAAGATCAAGGAGGGATTAAGATTAGATAGGTTAATGATTACTGATATATTTAAATGTAATTCAGAAATAACGTGATACCCTATGCAGTTCCCATGAAGAGATTTCAGCAGGGATTATTGCGTCAGGACAAGCGAAGAAAACTTAGATAAAGCAGGATGGACTGGATGGACTGGATGGACTCTTCCAATGAATACTGACCCTGCTCTGCTCAGCACTGATTTGCATAAGGCGGTTATTTGTCTACAGTGTCACTGTGGGTGAAAAAACGTGGGTTGAAATGCTACCCTGAGGGATTGCCAGTGATTAGACTGTTTGCAAGCATTTCTCCCGTCACCTTTTGCGTGATCCATTTAATTCTAATTCTCATGATATATTAGAGAGTTTCCCAACAAAAAATATCCAGAATGCTTTTCACAGTCTATCCTTTATATCTGAATTGTTTGGGGGTATCAGAAAGGGATTTCCCATAGTCAGCTCTAAAATCATTAGCGAAAGCATTACAAAAGAGCACAAGAGTTATGGGTAAACTTTCCTATTTGTGGCTGCATTGTCAATGTCTGGACCAGCAATATCCAATATCCAGCTCCCTCCAAGATTTGTTTTGGCAAGCTAAATACACCCTATGTTAATGAACTCAAATCCACTACCAATATCTCCATTTTATCTCCATAACTATCCCTTATAATTTCACTATCTAATGGCAGAAGTCCCAGCTATCAAAAAGTAGACAATTCCCTTGTGGGCACATGCATCAAACTCATTTGCGGTTACCAAATAGCGATTTTTAAGGAATCGCTATTTTTCATAATTGCAAATGCCTTTGCATGTAGGAATCGCAAAATAATTTGCGATTCATTAACATTAGCTAATAGCGATTCGGAAATTGCGGATCACTATTAGCTAATCTGACTCCATTCATTCCTATGAGCTTACAGGCCCATAGGAATGAATGGTAATGCATTCGCAAATTGTGATTACCAAATTGGTAATCACAAATTGCGAATGCAGATCCAAGGGTGCCCGTGGGCTTAAGGCCCCCCTCAAGCACCCCCCAAAAAAAGTAAGTGTGCTCATGTAAAGCACACACGGCAGGGCTTGTGTGCACTACATGGCACTTTGAAAAATGCATTTTTGTGCATTTTTCAAAGCATGCACAAATTACCATCAACTTGAAGTTGATGGTAAATAGTGTTTCCTAAATGCACAGTTCGTATTTAGGAAAGGCTACATGCATCGCCATTAGGGAATCGCAAATTGCGATTTCCTAAATGCATTCGCAATTTAGGCAATGACAAAAAATTGCGATTACCTAAATTGCGAATGACAAAAGATACATGCAATGGAAAAGGCCGTTTTCCATTTGCAAACGGCCCGTTTGCGAATGGAAAAAGGCTTGATGCATGTGCCCCTAAATATTGTAACTGTAGACGTTAGGAAAGTCTTTCTGTCTTGCAAAATGGATTTTGCAATCCATTCTGAATTCCAATTGGGAGTGGGTGTGAAAGGGGCTTCTCCTCATAATTGAGAGATCTATTGGTGTTTATCATTGGTTTGCAACTATGAATTCGATCACAAGCAATTAGCCAGTTACATACACCTGGGGTAACTGATTAGCAACTGATTTGAGCGGCCTGGGGATGAGCAGGCATTGGTTCCGGTGGCTACTACCTGCTTCTTCCAATGTATTCCCAAATGAGAAATATGTTTACTTTTCAACAGAAGGGGATAACTTCCTCTATGCAAATCAGTTACCATATCCTGTGAAGTGTTTGCTGCTACAAACCAGTGATAGTTACCAATGGGACTTGCAGTTAGTATGAAATGGACTTTCACACCACACCTTATTGAGATTTTGAATCGATCAAAAACCCGCTTTGGGAGTCAGAAGGCCTCGTATAATGTGTTTACTGCATTGCACATAAAACACTTGCGTTCGCGATGCCCTTTCATTTTGTGAATCATAGGGTTTGCAAATGTACGAATGTTTAGGACATTGGACCCTACGTGAACTGAGCATGCTTAGATGTGGCACTGCCGTCGATAAAGACAAGGAGATAAGTGTTAAATGTTGGCTGACACCCTGGCTGCACATTAATCTGAGTCAGGCGTCATTTCTCGCCAGTGAACCTGCATGGAATCTAACAGCGTCAAAGCTACACAAATGTCTGCCCTCTTTAAATATTCGAGGACTCTTGTTATAACAGGCATCAATACCGCTCCCAGCTCAAAAGCGTAAAATATTAGCAATTCCCCTCATAAAAGATTAAGTATTTGCCTTGCTGAGCTTCAATAGGAACTAAGTGATTTTACTAATACTAGCCATTTCAGGCATAATTTTTTGGAATGAATTCATTAAAAATGTAACATCTAATTTTGAGTGCTCATTTCAGTGACACACAGTACACGATTTGAAGCTCTCAGGATGACTGCAGTATTTCCAGAATAGGAGAAGACTTTTTACTAACAAGCAGGCGGATGATTATCGAATAGAATATGCTTTCTTTCTCTGTTAGAGATTTTATACACTTAACGAAGCCTCTCGGCAGTACATCTCTCTTCATACAGGAAATTACTTTTTTCTGCAACTTCAGTAAATGTCTAGCAGACCCAATATATGTACAGTTGGAATTATGTATGCTTGTCAATAGCTTAACTTTCACACTGGCATAAGGCCCCTGTCTCAAAAGGAAGACTTGGTGAACAGATACTAAAGTCAGTCACTGTAGTCCTTGTGGCGAATGTTGCATTCGTTGTAAACACAAATTAGATACGAGTACTCCATCTGAGCGAGTGCAGGAATATCGCTTATTTAACATGACAAACAGGAAATTACAGATCTTTTTAAAAACTTTGTGTAAAAGGTGGAGCTAGACGAAATCACATGTGCTAGCAGCACTCATACAATTAGTGCATATAGCCTAAGACATACACGTAAATTATAAGGTATGAATGAAACATATCCGCTTAACATGTACAATTAACAAACAAGCCCAATCCCATAAGAAAACTAGATATTAATTGCAGTACACACGATGCTACGGGCATTATCTTCTCTTACCACGATGGATATTTAGTATGTTAGTGTACAGAATTTTTTATCACCATCTCATCCATCTTGACTCTTAAATAGGACAGATTTTTTTTTACACAGGAGGCAAGAAAATTGGATGAGTAATTTCACATATGAAAATTCAGAATTGTGCAGGAAAAGGTTAGATGAAAAAATGTATCAATATCTATATTTATAGCTATGTTCATATCTATAGCTATATCTATATCTATATTCGCTGAAAAAACCAAAGGTTACAGAGACTTTATAGTTGCTCTCAGATTTCACTTGTACAAAATCATTGAAATTCAGCAGTTATAGTTACCTGCGCTAACTATAACTTACGCCTCCGCAATGTACTGCTTATGACCTCACATATTACATTACTCATGGCATGGTCTGTGACATCACTGATGACATCATTGATGACATCTCAAATTACATCGCTGATGACATCGCCCAGTGGGTGTAAGTGTTTCATAAATGTTTCTGAGAGTTAAAGATACATACTAAGCTATTGAATAAGTTAAATTCCTATTCTTTTTGTTGTACTAATGAGTGATACTGTTTCTAATATA
Source organism: Calotriton arnoldi (assembly GCA_963921515.1). Classification (NCBI taxonomy): domain Eukaryota; kingdom Metazoa; phylum Chordata; class Amphibia; order Caudata; family Salamandridae; genus Calotriton; species Calotriton arnoldi. The sequence goes on along the minus strand of CAWUFW010002723.1, from coordinate 1,267,862 downwards.
TGTAATCGGAGTGGCACTGTGACTGTCTGTATCAGTGTGGGTGTCTGAGTGGCTGTATGGTGTGTGAGGTGGTGTGCGAGTGGTTGTATGGGTGAATAAGTGGGTGTGTAAGTAGCTGTATGGGTGTGTGAGTGGGTGTGTGAGTGGTTGTATGGGTGAATAAGTGGGTGTGTGTGTACCTGTATGGTTGAGTGAGTGTGTGAGTGGCTGTATCAGTGACTGTGGTGGGTGATTGAGTGGCTGTGTGAAGGGCTTTATGGGTGATTGACTGGGTGTATGGTTGAGTGGCTGTTAGACTGGGAGTATGGCTCAGTGAGTGGGTTTATGAGTGGCTCTTTTGCACAGTAAGTACTTGTGTGAGTGGCTGTATAGATGAGTGAGTAGGTGTGTGAGTGATTGTATTGACGTGTGAATGAGTATGTAAGTGGTTTTGTGGATGAGTGAATGGATATGTGAGTGGCTGTATGGCTGAGTGAGTAGTTAGTAGCTGCGTGGGTGAGTGTGCGGCTGTGTGAGAGGCTGCATTAGTGAATGAGTGGTTGCATGAGTGGCTGTGTGGGTGTGTGAATGGTTATGTAAGTGGTTGTATGGGTGTGTGAGTGAATGGCTGTATGGGTCTGTGAGTGGATGTGTGAGTGGTTTCATGGGTGTGTGAGTGGGTGTATGAGAGGTTGTATGGGATGTGAGTGGGTGTGTAAGTAGTTCTGTGGATGATATCATCAGTGATGTCATTTAAGATGTCATCAATGATATCATCAGTGATGTCACTGACCATGTCATGAGTGATGTAATATGTGAGGTTATAAGCAGTGCATTGTGGGGGCGTAAGTTATAGTTAGATCATGTAACTATAACTGCCGAATTTCAATGGTTTTGTATGAGTGAAATCTGAGCCTAACTATAACGCCGCTGTAACCTTTGTTTTTTTCAGTGAATATCTCTGATTTTTTAAATTTTATTTTCTAACTATAATGCCCCTGTAACCTTTGCTCTTTTCAGGGAATTTCAGCGTTTAAAAATATTTTTATTTCCTAACTGTAACCTCTAACCTTTGAGAGTGGGTGTGTGAGTGGCTATATAGGTAGGTGAGCGGGTGTTTGAGTGGCTGTGTGGGACTCTGAGTGGGTGTATGAGTGGGTTTGTGGGTGTGTGAGTGGCTGTATGGATGTGCTTATGGCTGTGTAAATGGGTGTAGCAGTGCCTGTGTGGATCTGTGAGTGGGTGGGTGAGTATCTGAGTTGGTCTGTGAGTGGGTGCAAGAGTGTCTGCATGAGTCTGTGAGTCAGTGCATGAGTCTCTGACTAGGTCTGTGAGTGGGTGCATGAGTGTCTTTGAAGGTCTGTGAATGGATGGATGAGTCTCTGAGTGGTGAGTGAATGGGAGTCTGAGTGGGTCTGTGGATGGTTGTGTGAGTCTCTGAGTGGGTCTGTGAGTAGGTGTGTGTGTCTCTGAGTAGATTTGTGAGTGGGTGCATGAATCTCAGAGTGGGTCTGTGAATGTGAGCATGAGTGCCTGAGTGGGTCTGTGAGTGGTTGGATGAGTGTCTGAGTGGGTCTGTTAGAGCATGTGAGAGTCACTGAGTGGGTCTGTGAGTTGGTGCATGAGTGTCTGAGTGGATCTGTGAGTGGGTGTGTGAGTGTCTGAGTGGGTCTGTGAGTCTCTGAATGGGTGCACAAGTGTGTGAGTCTCTCAGTGGGTCTGTGAGTGGGTGAATGAGTGCTTGAATGGATCTGTGTGTGGGTGCATGAGTATCTGAGTGTGTCTGTCAGTGGGTGCATAAGTCTTTCAGTGGGTCTATGATTGGGTTTGTGTGTGAGTGGGTCTGTGAGTGGGTGCATAAGTGTATGAGTGGGTGTGTGTTAAAAAAGTAGGGGGGCACATGGGAGCAGGTCCTCATGCCACCTCCCCCTGTGACGGTCCTCTTGTCCAGCTTGCCTGCAGTCGCTACCCTCTGCTGCCTTTGGTTTTGTGCCTCCTCTGCTCATTTCCTGCACATTTTCTGCTTCTTCTCTGCTCGCTACTGCCCTGTATGTTGCCTCTTTCTGCCTGTTCTGCCCGTTATTTTGCCTCTTTCTGCTCGCTTCTGACCTTTATTCTGCCTCTACCTGCTAGTTTCTGACACCTATTTTGCCTCTTAGTGCTCGTTTCTCACCTTTATTTTGAATCTTTCTGCTCATTCTGCCTGTTATCTTTCCCCTCTTATTGTTTGCTCCTGACCTTTATTTTGCCTCTTTCAGCTTGTTTCTGACCTTTATTCTGCCTCTTGATGCTGGTTTCTGACCTCTATTTTGACTCTTTCTCTTCGTTTCTGACCTTTATTTTACCTCTTTCTGCTTGTTTCTGACCTTTATTCTGCCTCTTTCCGCTAGTTTCTGACCTTAATTCTGCCTCTTGCTGTTCATTCCTGACCTCTATCTTCCCTCTTTCTGCTCGTTTCTCACCTTTATTTTGCCTCTTTCTGCTCATTTCTCACCTTTATTTTGCCTCTTTCTGCTCATTGCTGGCCTTTATTTTGCCTTTCTGCTCATTTCTCACCTTTATTTTGCCTCTTGCTGCTCATTTCTGACCTTTATTCTACCTCTTTCCGCTCCCTTCTGACCTTTAAGCTGCCTCTTTCTGCTCCCTTCTGCCTCTTTTTTCTCATTTGTCACCTTTATTTTGCCTCTTTCTGCTCGGTGCTGACCTTTATTTTGCCTCTTTCTGCTCATTTCTCACCTTTATCTTGCCTCTTTCTGCTCATTGCTGACCTTTATTTGGTCTCTTTCTGCTTGTTTCTGACCTTTATTCTGCCTCTTTCTGCTCTTTTCTCACCTTTATCTTGCCTCTTTCTACTCACTGCTAACCTTTATTCTACCTTTTTCTGCTTGTTGCTGACCTTTATTCTGCCTCTTTCTGCTTGTTTCTGAACTTTATTCTGCCTCTTTCTGCTTGTTTCTCACCTATAGTCTGCCTCTTAGTGCTCGTTTATCACCTTTATCTTTCCTCATTATGCTCATTGCTGACCTTTAATCTGCCTCTTTTTGCTATGTTCTTATCTTCATTTTGCCTCTTGCTGCTCTTTCCCCCTGGGACCGCAGGGGGAGCCTCAAGGCCCCCGTGGTACCAGCCGGCTCCCTGCCTCCTGCGGGCACAGGCATTGTTCTAGCACAAAGGGAGCTGCTGGTAATGCAGCTCCCTGAGAGCGAGGACACTCCTTTCGAAAGAGATGAAACTTCCTCTTGCAGCAAGAGGGAGCTGTTTGACAGCTCCCGCTTGCTGAAAGCAGAGTGTTTGCTTTTGCTTGGCAGGAGCTGTCAGCTTCCGCTAAGCAAAAGGAAACAGCTATGCCCTGGGGTTGGGCACCCTGGGACATACCAGGAGTCTGCCCTGGGGTGTGGTAGTCCACAGGGCCACATATGGCTTTAGGAGGTGGGCCGTGAGGCCCCCTCCTTTGATCTGCATGCCCTGGGAGTTGGTGGTCCCTGGGGCGTATATGGTCCGAGAGTGGGGCAGCGTGGGCCCCTCCCACTTTAACATTTTATTTTGGCCCAGGAGGGGGTCCATGTAGCACCCCTCAATTAATTAAATAAAGCCCCAGAGAGCCCATGGAGGGGGTATATGTGGTCCACCTCCATTAATTAACATAAAACCCCATGGAGGTGGTGGTGTCCAGGGCTCAAAGAGCTTCAAGAGGGGTCCCCGTGTGCCCCCTCCTTTCTTTACAAAATTCTCCCGGGACCTGTGCCACCTGTTGGCCCTTTTCAAAACAAGCGCGGGAGCCCGTGTTTGTTTGTTTTTTTGCCACAAATTTCACAAATTCACTGCAATTATTAAACAAAAATGCTTTTTCCCGAAGACCAAGGCTTGGGGTTCAGGGTATTCCCTACCCTGCCCGTTTTCTTTTTTTACACATTTGTTTTAGGACTCAGCTGAAGCCGGGTCCCAAGATGACTGCCAACACCTCGTGGTTGAAGTGTTATCAACCAATCAGAGCTCTGCAGGTCTCTGCACAAGCTCTGTATTTTTCCCTAATTAGCAGCAATCGTAGATATACAAATTTGGATTTCCTTACATTTCTCAACAACTACTTAACGGACTTACAAGAAGTGAAAGTGTGATCTGCGAAACCAAATCTGTATTTCTGCTTAATTTGGTGTACTTCCACCCAGCGGTTCGAGCTGGAGTCGTGTTCAAAGCTCCGACGGGAATTAACAAGGGAAATTAACTTTTTTTTTACTCCCCCTCTTTTGTTCGGCCTGTGGTTGACCGCAAAACTGTCCAAGCACAACAAGGATCATAACGCCACTTTTTTGTGAAAAGTTCGTGAAGATCCATCAAACGGCGCCAAAGATAAAGGCAAGTCAAAAAATGCTTTTCCCATCTATACCTATATCTATGTCTATATCTATATCTACATCTACAATCACATCTATATCTATATCTATCTGTTTATTTCTTTTATCAGTATGTCTCTGTCTATCATCTGTCTCTGTGAGAGTCCCGCGAGAGTCCTGAGGACTGCAGCGATCTCCCCAAATGTTAGTTTACATTTCTGGCCTGGGGCGGTGGGCAGCTTGGGGGTTTGGTCCTTGTCGGAAGGCTTGATTTTTTAAATTTTAGCCCAAAGGTCCAGATATCTATAAATTTCAGCCCCTAATTTCTCAAAAAGTACTGAGCAGTTTTACACCAAAACACTCTTGGTGGGCAAAGATTTAGCTTTCTGCCAAATTTGGTGCAATTCTGTCAGCCGTTTTGGCTGTAGTGCTGTACAAAAGTCCCTATGGAAGTTGTGTTTTGGGCCCCTCTTTCGTGGCCCCCATTTGACGGATCACCCTAAAACTTACCAGAAAGGAGCTGAGGTGGACAAATGTTTTTTTAGAAAGTTTTGTGAAGATTCATCAAACTGCACAAAAGTTATTAGCAAAACAGAAAAAACATTTCCTACAGTAACTAGGTACTAACTAGAACTGCACAGTGATGAACCCATCCCCTGCGACCAAAGTGGATAAAAAACAGAAAGGGGACATGCAACTCCTCTCCCCAAGCATTATTAGTACCCGGGGACCCAATTCCCTGGGTCCTAAAAGCATATAAAGGGGGAGGGGGGCCACGCAGGTCCCCTCCCTGAGTCAGTAAAGGCCATGGGAACCCCATCCTCTGGGGCTGGCTCAGTTACTCTGTCCCATGGAGCCCACTCCTGGGATACAGTAGTTTCCCTGCTCGCATCAGTACAGTCAGGGAAACATGTTTGCTCCCACCAGGCTGGAGCCTTTTTAAATATCCTGCTGAGTGGGAGCAGACATGCTTTCTCTGCTTGCAGGAATGCAGGCAGGGATTCTCTCGCAGGAGATTTTAAACTGCTCCCACCGGTTGGGAGTAGACTTTTGTTTTCCTGCCTGTGTTACTGCGGGCAGGGATGCACCGCTTGCTCCCACCAGGCGGGAGCATACAAAAACAGCTGTTCCTGGCCAGTGGGAGCAATGCCAGCTCCCGCAGTATACAAGGAGCCATTGCTGCTTGGTGGTTGCCTCTGGTGGGCACCCACCAATAGTTACGACAGGCCTCAGGGGATAGGGTCGCTGGGGCCACAATAGGCTCAGGGACGGGGGTGGTATGGCCCCCCTCCACTTGATTATGGGATTCAGCCCTGTGGGATGGGGTCCGCGGGGCCTACTAAAGCTCGGCGAGGGGGCCATATGCACCACTCCCCTATATTTAATTAATGGCCCCAAGGGATGGGGTCTCCGGGACCACTGTTAGCTCTGGGAGGGGGCCATGTGCACTCCTCCTCTTAAAAGCCCCAGTAATCCAACTTCCCGGTGACAAATATCTTTTAGCTTTGGGGTGGGGTCCCTAGGTCCTGCAGTTATTTTAACCTTTGTTTTTTCAGCGAATTGCTAGGATTTTTTAATGTAAGTTATATTTTATTACCATACGTAAAGCCAAGCTTCCTTTGGCAGTGTGCAGAGGAGAGCAGGCCAAACCGCCTGCAGGCAGCAAGCTCCATGCCTCTAATAGACTTTGGCAGAGCCTAGCCCTTTTGTGCAGCCCTCCTCCCCAGGGAGCCTTCGGGAGGGGGGCTGCACTCACCATCCTTGTTTTTTGACTTAGCCCCACGGGTTGGGATCCCTAGGGCCTCTTAGATGGTCAGGGAAAGGGGCCGCATGCCCCCTCCCACAAAAAACATGTGTTGCCCCCCTTGGCCCTGGCCAGCCACAGAGGGTTGCCTCCATGCAGACCCAGGGGGTCAGGCTATCTGTACCCTGCCCGCTATGTCTTTTTTTTTCATTTTTGTTAGGACTGCGGACTGAGTCCTGAGTCCTAAGATGGCTGCCACCAACTCCCTGTTGATGTGGCAGCAGCCAATCAGATCTCAGCCGTAGATCTGTTGAGTCCACAGATCCTACATTGTGCAATATTTTCAAATTATTTGAACCTATATTTCTCCAGAACTACTGAACACATTCACCCCAAATCACAAAAAGCTCTCTTTCTGGACCAAGATCTGGCTTTCTGCCAAATTTGGTTTAAATCTGTGGAAAACGAGTTTTGGGACCCCCTTTTTTCCCGGCCCGAGAAAAAATTCATTAAAGGGGTGCTAAGAATAAAAGGTGGTCCCAAGCAGCCTTTTGGCACCAATGCATTTTTCATAGACGTTGTACTCATGTGTAGGCCTGGGCAGTGAACTCCGCTACGTTCATGGAGTTTGCAGAGTTTTTTCGCACTCTGCACTCAGCGGAGCTCGCGGAGTTCTGAAAAACTCTGCTCTGCCTAGTGGAGCAGAGTTTTTTCCTCGCCCGCCAACGGTAATTCTCAACGTGGATGGTCGCTACCGCTCACATTGAGAAACCTTCCATTCGCGATGAGGGAGCTGCAGCTCCAGTAGAACTTCTACTCAATTGGCAGAAAAAAGCAGCGCCCTCTTGCACTTTGCGTGATGCAGTTCGCACTGATTTTACAGCGCAGGACAAATATCCTGGACTAAAAATGAGCATGAATGGTGAGAGGAAACGCACTCTGCCACTCGATGAACTCCGCATAGCTTAGCGGAGTTTTTTTGTCACTTCGCAGAGTTCGGCGTAGCGGAACTGGGCAAACTCCACCCAGGTCTACTCATGTGTAGCAGCCAAATGGCTGAATGGATTCACATGAAATTTGGCAGGATTATACATGATGGTGTGCAGATGATGCTTTTGGGTAGTAGAGTGTGATGTGGTTCTTAGGCACATTATCGACATTGCTAAGTTAGCATGAGCTTCGCTGCCATGATGCTGCTTTTGCGCACGCTACTACATGACTTTGTTTTTGCAAGACATTGTTTGTGCCCTTCACATGAGAACGGGTTGCCTTTCGTGTTCTCTGCCTTTCCTGGAGTTTAGTCTAAACACGATATGCAAGGTCAATAAACAATGCCCCTTGTTATTCTGTTCTGGTCAGTCCCTAGCACCTAGACATAACATGCTACACACAGCTGCAGTACTGAAGACTCGTGCTTTGATATTGCGTTGTTGCATGTTGTTTTAACACACTTGGAGAAAGCCGTTCCATGGAGAAGAGCTCTGCTGTTCCTATGATGTAAACCTTACATTCAGGCTTTAAGGTATGGGGTCTGCTGTCAAAGCCCAGAGATCGTTCTTTTATAAAATAAACTTCTTCTAGTCAAGGGGAGGGTGGTTAGGACTACAGGCCCTTATTTGCACAGTCTTTATAACATGACTTCTCCCTTTGTATTCTATGGATTTGTAACAATGCTAACTGTGCTGAGTTTATGCATTTTGCTGCTAGTAGTGGCACGTATACTGTATTGTAGAGCAGGATAGTTAAAATAAACATTTTGAACTGTGACTCTGCTTATTCTCATTGTGGACAAGTATGAGTGAGTGAACGAAAGAGTACGTCTTGTTCCCGCGATTCCTGAGAGAGTCGGGAGTGTCGTGTTCTGGGTTGTCTAATCATTTGTAGCTCCGTGATATTTGGAGGAGAACGAATGAGACACTATAGCTAGCCGGTTTGGGATTTTGGGTACTGATGTGGTAGGTTGGTACACCCCTATTCACTGAGGTCCTGTTTTCCAGCGTATAGTTCTGTGTATGTGCAGAATCCCTGCAACAAGAGGTAAGTAGGTTAAGTATTTTTAATTGAATAAGGCATTTAAACTTAGTGATATCTGTGACCGCAGTAGTTTCGGGATATTTTGTGAAACTTGATGAAACTACCACGGTACATGGCCATGACAAGTTATTATGTGATTGGCTAATGACTGCCTTTACAAAAGTTAAAAGCCGCAATGTTGTTTTAAGGCCATTTTCCTTGTGTTCTGGATTAAAGGGTTAGATATGGGTAAGTATAAAGTTTTATCATTTTTCTCAACATATTACCACTTAATCAAAGTTGTAATAGGTAAGCAAAAATTATAAATAGTTATTATATTTTTATAAAAACTTTCATGGAGCAGCGTGGTATTCTCTAGGAAGTACTGTGGTACTTATAAAAACAATTTAAGAATAAAATATGTAAAAAGAAGTAAAAACACTGTAATACACTATATTTCACAAATATAGTATACTACAGTGTATTTTGAATTTTTTTACATGTTACATTTTGTTATGAACCATGAAACTACCGTGAAATTACTGTGCAACTTATTTATTTATTTTTTATAAATGGTACATTTCTTAAAAAACATGTTACTTATTTATTTTTTATAAATGGTACATTTCTTAAAAAACATGTTACTTCCTAGTGTGGTACTCCCTAAACATTTTTAAAAATATATAGAAACATATAAATACATTTCTCTACCTATTAATACTTTAATAAAGTGGTGATAGGTAGAGAACAACAATAAAACCTACTACTTACCTACGTTTAAGGCCCAAACTCAGCTAAAGTTTAGTCAAAAAAATATGCCTGCCTTTTAATTTTGTAGCTTCAAGGATAGGCAGCCCAATATCCCCTTGCGAGCTAGGGTATCAATATCATACAATGTAAAATGCGAACAAGGGGCTCATTTATGAAGTTCTTTAGTAACAAATAAAATAAGTTAGTGTCAAAAAGAGTTCATCTAAAGACATATCAAATCAAATGATCAATCATGTATCTACATTTCAATCATGTAACTAAATTATGAAAAGTACAAAAAAAGTACAAACAGGTGTACACAGATTGGTTTTCAAAAGGAACAACTTATACTATTTCAGTGCCTTGTGTCACATGCACATGAGACCATCCTCAGGATCATTAATATTACTGGAGTTTCATGATGACCCACAATAAAAGAAACGTTGTGGTGCTAGTAGACTTAGGGGCCGATTCCGATCTCGGCCGGTAGGGCTCCGAATCGGATTCGGCTTAACCGGATCCGATTCGGAGCCCTATTTCCCGACCGATTCGTACGCGCGTCCAGGCGAGCGAGTACGATGCGAATTCGCAGACCGACTCGTCCGGGCGTCCCGACCGCTCCGACCGACTCGTTCCTGGGTCGAACCGCACCGACCGACTCGCTCGGACTCGACTCGCACCGCGCAATGGAGACGTTCCCCGGCCGGGTAAGTACGATGCGTGCCGCGAGCAGTCCGACCGAGCCGCGCACTCCGGCTCGAAAGAGCAGTCGGAGCCGTACTTTGGGGGTCCGTGTTGGACCCCCCTGTACACGTAGCCACGCAAGTCGCACACAGGGGGGACCCATGGGTCCCCCCTACCTGTGCGTGTACGGCGCGAATCGCTTCGCCGCGTACACGCTGTAGGGGGCGCCCTTGTCCGCCTCGCACCCATTGAGTCAATGGGAGCCCGCGTACGCGTTGTACGACCGGCTCCCATTGACTTCAATGGGAGTCCGACCGACTCGAGTCCGATGGCATACGTGCGCATCGTACTCGTTCGGTCGGGCTGCCAGAGTCCGATTCGGTCGGAAATCTCTCCGAGTCCGGCTCGGTCGGAGAGATTTCCGGCCCGAATCGGAATCGGCCCCTAAATCTCCTAGTATTTCTAAAACACGAAAAAATGAGTAAGGGTTAAATTTGTATGTGGTAAGATGAATTAATTATGTTATTTGATGGAGCTCCACTCAAAAAATCTAGTGGGAGTCTCATCTCGCGTACCAGTAAACTAAATTGTTTATTCATGGTCCTGGATGGTCTCATGTACATGTGACACAAGAGACTGAAACATGAATGTCTGTTCCACTTCTCACACAGTAATTAATGGATCTCTGCACCAAGTGATATGTACAAAGGACTGATTCCATTGATTAAGAGAGTGAACTTTACATACGTTAATCTATGATGTTCCAAGAACGACTTTTGTTTCACTGTACATGATTAATGTATGTTGGGTTATGTATGTTTACAGAACCCTACAACTATTCTTTTGATTTAAGCTAAAACAGAATACGTTTTTCATTTTAAAATCCAGTTTGTCTACGCGTGCTTGTACTTTTTTCATAACTTAGTTAAATGATTCATTGTTGAATTTGATATGTCTTTAGATTAACTCTTTTTATGCCAACTTATTTTATTTGTTACTAAAGAACTTCATAAATGATTCCCTTGTCAGCATTTTACCTTGTATGATTTTAATTTTGTGATGACAGCTATTAGCCGATTATATACTGCCTTATCGTCAGCAAGTACAGCCATATACTGCAAAGTTACCGCAGTATACCATGGCACAATATATCACAAACAGGCAGATTTATCATTGTATTGTGTTATCCTTGTGTTATGCATAGTGTCACAAGGGCAGAGCAATACCTAAGAGAAATGTAATCTCAGCGTTTGCGATCGCAATTTGGCTTAGTGGTATGTATGAAGGAAAAACTGCCTCGCAAGATAAGGAATCGCAAAATTTGCGATTCTCTATTTTGCGAATGCATTTAAGGAATCGCAAATTGCGATTCCTTAAATGCAATCTAAGAAGCACAAAAAAGTGCAATTTGGCCTTAAGGAATCGCAAATTACCACCAACTTCAAGTTGGTGGTAATTTGCGATTTCTTTGAAAAATGCACTTTTTTGCATTATTCAAAGTGCAATGAGGAGCACATACATGCCCTTAGGTCATGTATGTGCGCCACATGTGCACCCATGCATATTTCAGGGGTGCAACAGGGTGTCCTTTTGACACCCTTGCAACCTTGAAATTGCATTCTCAATTTGCGATTCTCTAATTGCTAATCGCAAATTGAGAATGTCTTCCCAGCCCATAGGAATGAATGGGGAGGGTTTCCTTAATTGCAAATCGCAATTTGCAATTCGCAATTAAGGAATATGTAGGATTCGCAATTTTTTTTGCAAATCCGACATACATCTCGTTTTGCGATTCTCAAATAGTGATTCGCAAAAAATCGCTATTTGAGAATCGCAAAACCTAACATTGATACATATGGCCCCTAGTCTCAGAGAGATACACAGAATAAACGTTGGTGACCTTTTCAATAAGCATTTTTTGAACCAGCGTCGTTCTAGTACAAAACATGTTTGCTGTGACAATCAATAGACAGAAGCTAACGTAGGAGATTACAAGCACCAACAGAGTAAATAGAAGGTAGAACTTTACCATGGTGCTAAAACAGTGAATATATGCAGGCATATAAACATGACAGTAATCAAGCAAACTCCTACGATGCGGACCCTACCTAAGTGTACCCAGCATGAATGTGGGTGTAATGCCAAGAATCCCCTAGGAAAGAGTCCACCCCATTACCTGATGGGAGAGAATGAAGGACCCCCTCTTGGTATCGAGTTGAACACCCCGCAAGGGATGTCAGACCACTGCGTGTTGAAGCTTCTGCAGGCTGGGACCTTAGTGTCTGTGTCAGCGTTGAAGCATCTCTTCTCCTTCACTAGTGAAGGTGCAGTTCTTTTATACAGAAAAGGTAGACTCAGGGGTTCTACCACAATCGATATGTTGTGAGTACTATTATGTATATGAGCCTAAATCAATGATTGCAATTATGCAAAGTAGCCTGGTTGCCCTAGGATGAAAGATAGTGATGACTTTTGTACAGAGATATGTACGTCATGGGCAGGGGATTTTACTAAGAATCCTCATGCATAATAAATGAGGCTAGTTTCAAGGAAACCAATGAACATTTATTAAGCACGTTATCTAGATAATAGGTCAGTGCTAGAACCGTTATACAGAGTAAGGTAGGACAAATGTAGGTAAAAGGTCACTTTGCTACTTAGGCCTAGTTTAGGGAACATAACAAAACAACCCTCTATGACACTGCACTCTACACCAATCCATTCATTGCTACTGCAGTCTACTCTTGTCTACAACACTGTAATCTACTCTAAGCCCCTTCAATGTAACAAACTCTACTTCACTCGCTGCTACACCACTGTACAACACTATACTACAGTGTATGTCAGTGTATAACACATAACTACACTCTATGCCAATGTATGCCACTCTACTGCACTCAACGACACCCTTTGCAACTCCCTCTATGCCACTCCACCCTAATTTACTCTAGTGTACTCTATGACAAAGTACTCCAGTGTACTCCACTAACCACTCTACACCACTCCACTTGAGGCCACACTATGCCTCTCCGATCAATGATACTCTATGCCACTCCACTCTACCTCACTGTAGTGAACTTTCAGTCACTCCACTTTACAACACTGCATCCCACTCTATGCTACTCCACTGTACTGCACTGTACAACAGTTTCTGACATTCTACGACATGCCACACCACTCCACTGTACGACCCTCCACTCTTTCACACTTTACAACACTCTACGCTATGGCACTTCACTCTACTCTACTCCACGACACTCTACTGTATGACACGGCACTCCATTTTATGACACTTTTCTGCACTCTACACTACATCTCTCCACTCGACTCCATTCTATGACACTTTACCCGATTGTACCCACTCCACAACTCTCCACTCTAAGCCACTCTACTCTACAACACTCTACTCTACTGTATACAACTCGACTCTAAAATACTCTACTACACTCTATGCCACTGTACAACAAGCTACTACAATCTATGCCCCTACACGCCACTGTACAACACAGTACTCCTCTCTATGACACTGTACAACACTCTAATTCACTCTAGAATACACTATGCAACTGCCTCTATGCCAAAACACCCCATTGTACTCCACTCTACTCAAAGACACACTACTCCACTCTACTCCACTCTACTCCATAATTCCACTGTACACTACTCTATGCATACCACTCTACTCCGATTTGAGACACTCTACTCCACTCAATCACACAATACTCCACTCTATAGCACTCCACTGTATAACACTGTACTTCATTCTATGCAAGTATACAACACTCTCCTTTACTTTATGGCACTGTATGACACTCTACTCCACTGTACAACACTCTACTCAACTCACTCAATGCTACTCCAACCCATGTTACTGCACTCACCTCTATGACACACAATTTAACTCTTCTCTACTGTACTCCACTACTCTACTGTACACTACCCTATGGTACTCTAGGCCACTCAGCTCTACTCCACTGTATGCCACCCCCCCTACCACACTGTACAACACTCTACTCTACTCCATGCCACTCCACTGTACAACACACAAATCCATTCGGTGGCACCCCTTATTCTGCGACACTTTGTAAGACTATATAACATGCCAGACTACTCCACTGAATGACCCAACACTCTACTCTTTGACACACACCTCCATGGCATGCTATGCCAGGCCACTCTACTCCACTCAACTCTACTACACTGCACGCCACTCTACTCTACAACATAACACTCCACTCTATGACACTTTACTCCACTCTATCCCACACGATTCCACTCCACTTAACTCAACTTCACTCTACTCTCCTATACAATACTTTACCCATCTCTATTCCACTGTTCCTCACTTCACTCTATACCACTCCACTGTAGAACACTCTTGTCCACTCTATGCAATTCCACTCTACAAACTCTGCCACACTCTCGAAAGTCTACTTTAATCTATGCCTGTACATCCAACTGTACAACTCTGAATTCCACTCTATCACTTTGGACTCCACTGTACAGCACTCCATTCCATCCATCCATTCTATGAGACTTTACAACACTTTAAGACACAGCACTCCACTCTACTCTATGAGACACCCCTCCAATTTATGATACTTTATTTGATTCTATGCTACGCCACTCCACTCTACTGCACTCTAACCCACTCTACTCTATGAGATTCCACTGCACTGTATGACAGTTTACTCTACTGTACACTACACCACTCTACTGTTTTCCACTCCACTCTAGTCCATTCTATGACACTACACTCCATCACACTACACTGTATGACACTCTCCACCACTGTACTGTACGACACCCCACATACCAGCACTCACTTTTAACACTGGACTGAACGATTTGAAACACATTTCTATTAACAATGAAAAAAAACATTGAAATTCAATGATAACAACAAAGGCTACAACTTAGTTATAGTAAGGAAAAATGTATTTATCCTCTCCATAGAAACCAAACTTAGCCCACAGAAACATTAGAAATTCTAAAATTATAGTTAAATCTTGCATACATAATTTATGCTCCACCTTTAAATTACTATAACTTTATTTCTTCTTTTTAAACAAACCAAACTTAAACTACACAAACCTTAGAACTTATAAAGTTAAAGGTATACCTTAAATTTAAATGTTTGCATAACCATCACTTTATTATTACTAGCGCATATCCATACACACTGGTTTCAGCTCTCTAATCACAAAACTATAACTATAAATAGCCACTCTACCATACACTGTGTTCTCACAAATGTTGTGATTTGAGATGTTTTAAGTGTTGTTATTAATGCTATGATTTCATATGGTGTAAGTGATGTGATATATGAGGCTAAGAGCACTGTGTGGAGAATGAGTTGGAGTTTTTATTGGCCAGTGCTCAATGGATCTGCATGACATTTTTTATGAAGGAGCTGAAGTCAGTGCTGATTCGTCAAATAGTGCCAAAGTTATGAAAGAAACAAATAATGCACAGCTAAAAAACAGCTATGGTTCTAGCTCAGATTCATTAAACCACTGAAATTCACCAGTTATGGTTTGTGGCACAAACCATAAAAATTAACCCCCTGCAATGTATTGTGCATGTTATCACACCTGGCAACATTGATGACATCATAAGTGACAACATTGATTCCATCAATTTTGACATCAACAATGACATTATCGCAGGAACCATGAACTGTACCACCACCTAGACCTACCACTGACATCACACAGGACATAAGTGATATAATTGATGACATCACTCATGATTTCACCTGTGACATCAGTGCATCTAAATAAGCAAAAACATGGAACATGCATCACAAAAAGAAATAGAATCAGCTCTAAAACTTAAATAAAAATAAAATTTACAGAACGTTATTGTCTCAGACTCGGAGACACATGCAGGATTACAAATTGGCAGTACATCACTTACTTCAATATGGATACACTAAAACAGACAGTACAATATTAGCTATTGATGTGTTTTAAAAGCTGTACAGTAGACATGCATACATTGTTTCTGAGGCAACTGAGTGGAAGACACAGAATTCTTTCAAAAATAATTATTTTGGTAGTACAAAAATCACTTATGATTAGATATCTAAAGTAGATATCATTCCATGAACAGTTAAAACTTAAGGTTACTTAAGGTATCTTGGGGCCTTTCAACATGACTCAGGTTAATAACGTAAACAACACTTAGCTTGCTACAGAAACAATTAAACAAGAACAGTTTCTGGCAAAAGGACATTTAATTAAAAACTGAACGACAAGAATAGAACTGATCAAGCGGTCGTGAACTTCAAATTACCTGCATAGTGTCTTGTGCTACTTAGCCACAGGGAACTGTAATGGTACAAAAGAGCTGCAAATATGAGTGAGGGGGGGGGACTTTAATACTTAATCATATCAAAACCAGTTGTGAGTGAAAACAAATTTTGGAGCATGTGGAGTCTGAAAGCTTAAGTTTCTCTAAATACTAGTGATGGATAGATGTGTTCCTACAGTTAAAACAAATGAACAGAATGAATATCCCGCCATTATCTTTTATTTATACAGTCTAGTCATTTTTTAAAACATATCTTATACATTTGCTTGCAGATTTTTCAACAAGTTCTATCAGTTTGATGAAGGAGACACTTTGGTATCTTTGAAGGCTAACTCTAGAAGCGTGTAATTGATGTTTAAAATCATAGTAATAATTCAGCAATATCTGAAAATTGTATAAGTTGGTATCATTTTATCACAGTGAGAAAAAGCATCTAGTGTAATAGGGAATAAATCAATACATACCAAAATAAACCACACTTTAAACATCGTGAGACAACATGTTTGCCAATATCATAAAGGCAAGTAAAATACAATGAATATTTGATTATGGTCAAGGAATTTATGCCCTAAGCTAAAATATAGTAGATCCTCAAACTTCCATTTTAACCTTAGTTCTCTCATATTGTCACCAGCCTAAAAGTGTCAACCCTCAACCCCCTGGTCCCTAAGCTCCAACTCTCTTAGGTGTGTGTTTCTACTACTTTCTCATTCAAACCTGTTGACACTAAGGGCCTCATTACGATGTCGGGGGCAAGGCCATCTGACAGCTCATCAGTGGCGGTCCACCCGAGATCTAAAGCATCAGTTTGATCACTGTATCATGATACAGGCAGTCTGACTGATGCCTGCTGGGGAATATGCTCTGCCTCCAACATGCTCAAGGAGCCTGTCGGGCGGAGGGCAGATCGTAATCCACAAAATGGAGGTGGTGCCTATTCAGGCACCGCTGTGGGGCTTATGATGCACGTTTCTGACAGCCTTTTCATGTTAGTTCTTCTCCCATGAAAACGCTGGCAGAAAGGGTCTTTTGTGGCCCCTAGCAGGGCCCCTGTTCCCCGTGGCTCTCAGCTACGTGTCCTGTGGGCTGCTGTGGTGCTCCCCTAAACATCCATGCATGCAGTGCCTGCCACACAGTGAAATGATCTGTAAAAAGTATATTTTTCCTATTGCAGATTGTGCTGCAGCCCGCAGCACAATCCGCAGTAGGAAAAATACACTTTCTGACCGCCATGAAGGTGATCGCATCGTAATTTGGGAATTGGGACCGCCGACTCCTTGTCAGGCGATCCTCTTTCCAACACAATGCTGGTCGGGCGCTCGTCCAACCGGCATTGTAATGAGGCCTTAAATTACTATTCCGAAACACTAATCTGAAGCATCAGGGCCTTGAGTGAGTTCCATTGGATGATGACCCCGCAATAGAAAGAATCCAAGTCAAATCAAACTTACACCTGAAAAAGTTTAAAGCCAAAACCATGGGGATTTATTTTCAATTTAGAAATAATTACAGAAGACAAAAATAGTCAGTTAATTCAGGACATCACTAAATCATTAAATGTAAATAATAGGATTTAGCACAGGGCTCAGTCTCTATTCTTATCAAATTGCCAGAACGAGATACCATCTAGGGTTAGGCAAAATAATGCAAAAACATTTTAAGTATAGAGTCAAAGAGCAAACTGTCATAGGGACTGCTCAGTTAAATAGGCAAGGGAAGTCTTCAAAATCTCTAAGTAGAGAGTCAATTACAAGACCAACATAGAATCCGCCTCCAAAAGGAGCAAGGAAAAGTCTTGGCTCAGATCCCCCAAAAATTATTTTATATAATATTTCAAAAAAAGAAATCACTGTCAGCATGCTGTGAAATAAATAAAAAAACAAAGGTGCAACCTCCACTAGCAAAAGAAAGTGGCTTTGGATAGATAAAGTTCACCTCTACTCCTCCCTTCAGGACAACAGGAACACGAAGAAGAATACATTCTAAGATACAACAGTAGCAAGACTACAAAACTGCTTCAATTAAGGTCATTTTACACAGCCTTAACTTGATCTGCCAAAACAGAGAAATGAGAAATCATGTCCCTTTTAAAGTGTGCAGAGTGAGTTTGATGCCTAGACATGTCAGCTTAAAAGCTTTGTTATGTTAAATTCAGCTAAATTATATTATTTAAAACATATTCATGTTGACTAAACACACATTGTTTATTAATTCTAAAGTCACTTTGACACATGTGTATCATAATGCTCTTTGCTCTCCTTTGTATGCTCCTTCTCTTCTGTCTGTCCATTTCCACTGCCAATCCCATAACATTTTACCTGTCTCAATGCTTAGTTTCTCCAAACCCTAGATCCTTCAGCTCCATCACCCCTTTCATTTTTAAGCTCATCAGGCCTTCATCTGCATCCGTTCTCCAGCTCACACTGACTGGCTTCTTGCTCAGGCTCCATTTCCACCAACTAACTTCTCCTTTTAAATGAAAACTGCCTCAACCTTAGCTTGCAATAATATCTGAATAGAAAAGGGTTTACTATTCGTTTTATTCAAATAAACTTTTGTTACTTTTCTCTATGCTTTACCATAGGGAGACTCTGCAGGCAGGGTGGATATCTCTGTATGGTAAAAGATAGGGAAAATTATAGAAGTTTATTATACTTTGAAAAAGCTGGTAAAAAAAATGTGTTAAATAATATGTTAAATATTATTGTAAATTAATGTTATAGGTGTATTTTAAAAGTAGAACAAAACAAACACCATACAAAAAAATAAGAAAATGCTAGTTACCTAATTTCTTATTAAATCTTTTGTTAATTAAAAATTAAATACCCACCTTAAGTCAAAAATGTTTATTTACTATGCAATATTAATTATTAAAAGTGCTGTATAGAACAAATTACAACAAATTTAATTATATTACAATTTAATCTAACATTGATTCATACAATTAAAAAAGGTTGGTAAAATATTTTATAATTAAATAAAAAAATATGATTTAGTTTTATATATCTTGCAAATTAAATATGTTTTATATATGTTTAAATATTTTAAATAATCTAATTTAAATTAACATTATTTCCTTCAGGGTTTTATTTTAAGTCTCTTCTTCCATTGTTTTTCATGGGAGGGTGTTGCAGTATTACTATTTTTGACCGACACTTCTCACTCCTCTCCTCTCTAACACAACCAGATCCAATCCCCCACCCACCCCCCAAACCTCGGTCTGTTCCCAGAACCTATTAGCTTACAGGACTCCTCCACCCTTCTATGCACCACTGATGCTCCCCCAGACATGCATCTGGGTCAAATAAGCTCCAATCTCATCCCCATTACACACACCGAAACCAATGACTTCATCATAGCACAGCCCCATGTCGCACACAGTGGACATAACAACACCAGCCTCAATTCAAGAACACACAACACCGAACGCTCCTCATACACACCCCAGACTTCCATAACTGAATCCAACCAGCCCATAAAACCCCTCCACATTTCCTACCATGAGGTCACCTCAATCCCCCTATAAATGATCACTCCCCTACTTTAGACTCACGTCCTGCCGCCTGCCAACCCATTCATGGAATAAGCAACCTCCCCAACATTCTTATCCTGTTCATGAACCGAACAGAGCAAAAACTTGATTCTCTAGATAAAGACCTCTCCATTGTAAAAAATTACCTTTGAATATCTCGGAATAGAAATCACAACTAAAGGCTTTCAACCTGCACTAGAATGGACCTGAAGACGTCAAAATCAGTAACCTACATAACCTACTGGAAATCAACAACCTCAGCAACTCTGTAATGAACAGACCCATAATAAAGCTTACTTTTTGATGCAATAATTACTAGAAGTGAACTTGTCTCCCTTCGTTCCATCTCACCTTTGGACTGATCGGATCACCATGAAATACTGTTCAATCTCAAATTACACCACACATCCCTCACATCACCACCCAACAAAATCATGCACTGGGCTAGGAACCTCAAGCATATCCCACTAACAGAGCTTGAGTCTAGGATCAGTGCTCAACTACATTTGCAAGCACTCCTTCACACCGCTGATGACCTCACCACCCACTATAGGTCATCAATGACAGATGTTCTTGGCCAGGTTTCTCTGCTCAAACTAAAAATATTGAGAAAAATCTAATCCAGATCCTGGTTCAACTCAGACCTTAACAACGATAGAAGACAACTTAGACAAACCAAAAGGTTATGAAGACAGAACCCTTAACTGGTGCACCTCTCACTCCTAAAATCTGAGCGGCTCTTCTACAAGAATCACATTTTAAGGGAAAAAGTCACCTTCTTTCGTAATCAACTCAACCATTCAAAGAACCAACCAAGGGAGCTCTTCAACATAACTAAGCAACAAACTCTGCTTACCTCCCAATCGGAAACAAAAATCACAAATGAATGCTACGAAGAAATAGCTAACTTACTTGCTGACAAAGTTGTAACAATCGAACAATCCCTGACCCTTGACAATAGTCCGACATCCCAATCTGCCAGCTCCACTGACACACAAGTCAATATGAAAATTCCCTCCAAAGACCTAACTGAACACCAAAATGACCCAAAAAAGCAAAATATAGCAAGTAAATAAAATCCTAGGGCAGACCCCAATGACCCCAACAACCTCACACCCATCACCAATCATCCTTTCCTAGCTAAAACATTGGAAAAGTGTGTCGAACTACAACTCAACCAGCACATAGAAGGATTCAACCTCCATAACACATTCCAATTGGGATTCAGGAATGGCTGTAGCACAGAAACTTCTATGCTCAATAAAACAGATAACATTAACCATTCCCTAGATGAAGGCAACTCCTGCCTCATAATCCTATTTGACCTATCAGCGGCGTTCGATCCAGTTCATCACCCAGTGCTACTTTAGACACTCAAGATCCGTACTGGTATTAATGGCACAGTCCTGAGATGGTTCACGTCCTATCTTCAACATCGTTTACAACAAATAAAACTCAAAAGCTGTCTCTCGGAGCAATCTTCACAATAAAACATCTCAAGAAAATCAAACCGTTTATTCTCCCTGAAGAGTTTAGGACAGTAGTACAATCCTTAATCCTTTCGAAACTTGACTACGGCAATGCCATCCTGACAGGAGCCTCTAAACGTCACCTTTGGCCCCTGAAAAACAACTATCATCGCAGCTTCCAGGCTCATCACAGGAATCAAAAGGATTGATCACATTACACCCACCCTAAAAAGTCTCACTTGGCTCCCCATTGAAGGAAGATGCATCTGCAAGACAGCTTGTATCACGCACAAAGCCCTGCATACTAAAATTACTAATATCAAGGAACTAAACTATCAAGAGCAGGAAAAGGCCAGGCTCTGAGAAGCTCCAACTCTCTTCTTCTCATACCTTCTAAACATAAAAAGAAATCATTGCAGACATGCTCCTTCTCTGGGAATGCCCCAAAGATTTGGAACTCATTCCCTGAATACCTATTCCACAGCCCCTCCTTTTCGTGCTTCAAACGGGACCAAAAATCTCTACTACTCAACAACTACTTCAACAACAATCACTAGTTGATTTATATCTCCCAAAAGACCCAAACCCTGTTTTCTGTCAGAGAGGCCTCCAAATCTTACTGACTATGCAGACTAGAATCTGTCCCGTTTACTTCTCTACCTTTTTCCAAATGATTGATTGCTATATACTACTGTATCCTTACTGTGGACTTTATTATTTGTTTATCTGTATGACTTTTTAACCCAATTGACTTTTGTCATGTACGTCTTATAAACTTCCTCTCAAAATATTTAAAGCGCTCTGATACCTTTGGGTCTAGCCAGCGCTATTGAACCTCAAATAAATGAAATAAATAAATATCAGTGGTTGACCGTGGGTGGTCCTGGTTTTACTAATGTTTCTGTTTTGGGAGTCGTAACTTACACTTGTACTCTTGGCTCCACCTTATTTTTCTGAAGGTGAAGACGTGTAAGTCTACACTTTTTAATAATATAATATTCTGATTTTGTGAATATTCAAAAAGAAGTAAAGTTACTCAAACTTGAAAGAGTGAAGTGACACATTGAACGTACTTACAAGTGTAACATACCCTTGTGAATAGCCCCAGATATATGTTTTTTTCTATGTATAAGGTGGGAGATTGCAGATCTCCATCTGGGATGCACAGCTTTTTGATTTGATTCTGCTTCAAAGGTTGGCAACTTGCTAAGGTGACCATTGAAAGACTTGCAAATTGAAGCTGTATTTTGCTGCAAGAATACTAACCACTCTTTTATGTTTCTTCAGGGCAATAATAATAGCAAACCCTGATCATGATTCCTGGATGACATCTTAAGAAAGAAATTCCCTTTAGAGTTAAGAGAAGGCAACAGTTCCTTAGATAGCTTTCAACATATCAAAAGGAGAAAGTTTAGTAGAAGATTCTGAAAACTAGAGGTGTATTCTTTTTTTAGACACTGCTTTCACTAAC
Organism: Calotriton arnoldi; assembly: GCA_963921515.1. Lineage (NCBI taxonomy): Eukaryota > Metazoa > Chordata > Amphibia > Caudata > Salamandridae > Calotriton > Calotriton arnoldi. The sequence goes on along the minus strand of CAWUFW010002723.1, from coordinate 1,245,571 downwards.
TGTGTGTCCCCCGGATGTTCTTAACCATTGTAGATACATTGCACATAGTTTTGCAAAAGAACCTGAAATATCCACTTATCCGGAAGAACAATTTCCACGAAATATTCCAGTCTGAAACAAAACATGCTGAATCAATGAGGAAGTTTGACCCACTCACAATAACAGCTTACAAAATTCTTCTCAGGGATAAGTAAATTCCACTATGAGATCAGCTTGACTCTAGGCTGGGATAAGTTTAGTTATTTCAATATAAGAAAGTTTTGCCTGTGTTCTAGATTCAACCTCTTTCTTCTGTGTCTTCTGCTATTAATTATAGAGATATGGGAGAGTTCATAGGGTCAATTCCACCAATGGCATGGGGTGGGTTTACAACATCAGCTGGATCATAAATCACCAACTCCTCATACCCCAGTGTGTAGCACCAAATACTGGAAAACCATTGAGCCAATTGTTATTTGTTCAGCACAATGATGATAGCCAACCAGGTGGAGAAATATATACTCCAGTCACTGACTTGTGCCTAGGACTCTGGCACACTGTAAGGTGATATAGATTTGGCACCCAGCCATTCCTAATGCTGTCATTGCAGAAAGCCCTGTCATTTGTTGTCCACGTTGCACACAGACAGATCTAATTCTGACATTTAGGAGACAATTAGAAATCAGAATCATTTGACTGCAGTCAACAGAACCCTACTCACCCTGGTGGACCTGCATTTAGTAGTATGGGCTGAGTTTCCTGACCAAACTGTGCCTGTGATTTCAGGGGGCATGTTGACTCTTTTTGAGTTTACTGACAGTGCAGCAGCAAGCCGTATGTGAAATCAGGAATAACAAATTAAGACATGGAGTGGGAAGCAAGGACTGGGAAGAGGGAGATTTAGGTGAGAAAGGGGGAGTAAAAGAAAGGGGGAGGGATATTTGGAGTTATAGAGAGGCTGGGCATGGAAGCAAAGGGCTCAACTTTTCCCAACTCATCTCTTTCAAAAGTAGAGTGTCATGCCGAGTGGTACGAGAGCACAGACTGACATTTCTAACTGTTTTGGATTTTGTTCTGAAGAAACTACTCCTATTTGTGAACTAAAAATACCAATAAATAAATAATAATATTGCCTGTAGAACCTAGAGGGTGGTGTAAGATCTCAAATGAATAGTTACAGGGGACTGTGTAAGAACTATGACTTTGGAGGATGGCGTCAGAGTTCTCATTGTGGAAGATGAAATAGGAACTTTGTGGGGACAAGGGACACTAGCAGAAGGTTATTTATAAACATCTTCACTTAGGGGAAGTGATTAGAGCTTTAAATGTGTTGGACAGGTAAGGTTGCTAACAATGGTGAAACAAATACCATAGGGGATAAAATGCTAGCAATAAAAATGGCCCCCAGTTTGATAGTGCAAGATAACCATTAATAGGGTGCAATAGGGCCCTTACACCAATGGGCCTCAGTGCTCCAGCACCTATCACACTAATAATAGCTATGCCACGTTGGCAGATAAATCAGTGCTTCTTCGGTGTGCTTGGAGGTGTATTAAGAGGTTGTATGACAAGAGGTTTTGGGTGCATCAAAGACTATAAGTGACCCTTGTTTTAGGATCTGACCCTCATCTCACCTTCATTGTTGGTCATTTACCTGCTGTGACCCATCAGAACACCCATTTGATTAAATTCATTTCAGTGGAAAGATAAAGTTGACCTTGAATTTCCATGTGTGTGGATCCTCAGTACAACAATGACATGTTGAGATCTGTGTTGAGCATTGTGCGTGATTTGCTGCCTGTGAGGGATGGTGAATGATTGTGGTGTGTGTGTTTGGCTGTGTTTGTGTGCATGTGTGTGTGGGTGTGTGGGTCTCTTTGTGTGGTGTGTGTGGTGTATGAGTATTGCCTGTAAACAATGGTTCAGGATGCAGCCTCGACCAATTGCCAGTGGCTGAGATTAATTCAAGCATTCCATCCATCACCTTGTTTTTTCATTTGCTGCCCTAAGTGCGCTAGCTATGCCCATATGTGGGTCCCAGGCTTACTGTGCCACTCGATTCAAGGTAACCTGACTGATGAGGGGGTGATATGCCAAAACTGGTGCCAGGATGCTTGTTTCTGGTGCAGGGAGGACCTGGCCTGGCAGTTCAGGCTGGACTGTTCCCATGGGGGGCAGGGTCAAGAATGATTTGCGTATGGCTGGGTCCAAACTGGGGTTGCTTGGTGGGCAAAAAAACGATGGATTGGGATGAGGCCCAAGGGATTAACAGTGGCTGAAATAAATTTAAACGTTCCATCCATTACCTTGTTGTTTCTGTAAGGAACTTGCCAAAGAAAATGGCGCTATTTGGGGGTGATATTCTGGTCGGTTTAGAAGTTTTGCCTGTGGAATCTGGTGTTCCATTACTGCCTGTGTGAATCTGAAAGAGTGCTGGTTATGCAGAATGGTGTACACCTGCTTCCTTTGAGAGGAAGTCGCTAGTCATTCTGCACACATGCTTCCTCTGTGGATGGTTGTACCCACAGAGCCTTCTTTGAGGAGCCTGTAAACAATGCCCCCTACTGATAAACAGAATACAACACCAATTCACCAGTCACTTTAATTCCTTAGCGAAGTTCAAGCACTACATATTATATACATTACAATGAAAGGTTGTTAGAAATGGGGTCTCTAGTTGGCAGAGGTAGGTACCTTTGTCCAAATAGGGACCCTTGCTACTAGTCAGGGTAAGGGGGATATACACTTTAGATAACTCCTGCTTACCCCCTGGGTAGCTTGGCACGAGCAGACAGACTTATTCCAAAGGCAATGGGTAAAGTATTTGTACTCAAAACACACAGTAATACAGTGATAACACCACAAATGGACACCACACCAGTTTAGAAAAATAAAGTATCTTTATCTAAACTCATAAACACCAAAACGACAAAAATCCAACATACATGTAATAAGAATATAACTTTAAAAAGGTTTCAGACAACTTGGTCCATAGAAAACTATGGATGCGTGATGTCTCACAAAGTACCTGTAGATGCGTCAAAATTCACAAGGCCAAATAGCCGCAGAGATGGGAAGTGTCGAGAAACAACGAGATGCGACAGTTCCTGAGACCATGGGGAGGCGATGCAACAGTTTTGCTGCATGCAGGAGAAGTGATGCGCCAAATCCGATCTGTAGGGGGAAGTGATGCATTGACTCCAAGACGATTCTGGTCCGTGGGTGATGCATTGGGAAAACGTGCCGCACAAGTATGATGCGTGGAAATCCGGTATGAGGCAGTGTCGAGCGGTACTGCGTCAGTTTCTTCAGCCGTATTCCCTCGATGCATCGGTTTTTGCAGCGGCAACAGGTGCTGCGTCGGTTCGGCCGTGGCGATGCATGGAGATTCTTCTTGCACAGCGGTGCTGCGTCAGAAAAACAGCTGCAAGAAGAGCGATGCGTCGATTTCTTCAGTTCTTTAGGTTTCTTCCAGCTCCCAACAGCAGGAACAACCTCCAGAGGCCCAGAACTGGAACAGGTGCCTCCTGGCAGGTCAGAACTCTCAGCAGCAGAGTTCAAGGGAGCTGGGGGTGAAGTCTTTGTGTCCCTGAGACTTCAGAACAGGAGGCCAGCACACACAGGCCCTTGGAGATCTTCTTCATGCAGGTTCAAAGCAAAGTTCCAGTATTTGTCCTCTCCTTGGCAGCACACAGCAAAGGGGCAGTACTCCTCCTCACAGCTCTTCAGCTCTTCTCCTTTGCAAAGGTTCCTCTTGAGTCCAGAAGTAATCTAAATCTCTAGGGTTTTAGGTCTAATACTTATACCCCAAAATGTCTTTGTTCTCTTTGTGCAAGGGTCTCTGAGCCCAGTCCTGACCAGTTATGTCCTCACAGCTGCAGTATGACCACAGGGGGTGGAGACAGCATTGTGCAAGGGAGACAGGCCCTATTCAGATGCAAGGAAATCTCCTCACACTACTCTAAATGCAACTAAGCCCTATTCAGCTCAGCTCTGAGTCATCCAGGAAGAGCCAGGCACACCTCAACCCCTCCCCCCAGTGGCTGTCTACAGTGAATGCACATCCCCAGCCCCTGTCACTCCAAAACCAGACAGTCAATCCACAAACAGACAGAGGCACACAGAATGGTTAAGCAAGAAAATGCCTACTTTCTAAAAGTGGCATTTTCAAACAAACAATTTAAAAACCATCTTTACTAAAAGATGTGTTATTAAATTCTGAGTTCAGAACGCCTAAACTTTATTTCTCTATCTTGTCCAAATGGGAAGTTATACTTGTAAGATGTTACAAAGCATTTCCCATTCTATATCCTTTAAATAGTGAAAACCAAATTGGCAGTATTTCACTATCAGGACATGTCACACACACCAGTACATGTCTTACCTTTTACATACACTGCACCCTGCCCATGGGAGTACTTTGGGCCTACCATAGGGGTGTCCTACATGTAAGAAAAGGGAAGGTTAGGGCCTGGAAAGTGGGCACACTTGCCAAGTTGACATGGCAGTTAACAAACTGTGCACAGACACTGCAGTGGCAGGTCTGAGATACCTTTTCAGGGCTACTCATGTCGGTGGCACAATCAGTGCTGCAGGCCCAATAGTAGCATTTGATTTACCGTCCCTGGCACACTCAGTGCACTTTACTAGGGGCTTACCAGTAAATCAAATATGTCAATCATGGATAACCAATCATGTTCACCAATTACACAGAGAGCATATGCACTTTAGCACTGATTAGCAGTGGTAAAGTGCCTAGAGTCCTAAAGCCAACAAAAACAGGTCAGGAAAAAATAGGAGGAAGAAGCAAAAAGTTTGGGAATAACCCTGCAAAAAGGGCCAAGTCCAACACAGGTCTTCTGGGAAGGACCAAGAATTTCTCTTTTTTGGGTGCAATTTATTTTTTATTAAGTGTAAAAGACTTAGGGGCTTCAAAAATACCTCACCTGAGCATGTTGCCAATATGTGCTTTAGAAAAGGGTACCACTCTATGTTTTGACATATCACCAGAAGTAGGTTGGTCATCTGTTTGCTAGTCACATGAGTAATGTACAATTGCTCCTGCTTTGTGAGTTGTCACAGGCAACACGTTTTCATGCTCCAAAATGGGTACTTGTTTTTTCAGCATTTCAATGTAAAATATTTATGTCCTATGTGGTCTTCGTGCAGGAAGCCATGCAGCAAATGAGAGAAGTTTTTCCTGAATTAAATTCATGTTAACTGACACAGAAATGTGTTATGTTGAGCTTGTTAAAGTAGAGCTTCAGAATCAGGTTAATTTGAAAAGTCATTATCTAATTTCTATTACTTTTCTCTTAGAAATAAATACTTCTGAAATCTACCAGCTTTCAAAAAAGAAAACTTAAAGTCGTATTACTGCGGTCTGCACGCTCATAGTCTAAGTTCAATAACAGAGCACTTTTTCTGTTGCTATCTTTCGTAGGAATGGGGATGAATCGAGTGAAAATTGTCCCTTTTACCAGTCATGTTGGTGATTAAATTTTGCCTAGGGTGTTTATGTATTCATCTTTCTAAACTACAAGTAAGCCCAGTTACACATGGATGTTTACTCACTGCTGCTTTCTACTATACAAACCAAAGAGCACAAACGTATTTGACTTTCACTTGTGTTGGATGTTTATTTACTTCTCTTAATATTATTTCTTGACATCCTCGGATTTGTCTGTAAAACTGACCTTTTTGCCAGACTTTTAGTCCTGAATTTTAACAGTCACTGCCTAGAATTTATATCTATTATAGGTGGCCACCCTAACGGAAAGTGAAAAAAGCAAGAACCAATTGTATTGGCACAGCGTAAAGTTGGCCACTTTTTACACATCACTAACATCCAAAATTGACCGATTTATGACACACCAGACGAATGTGCATTTTGCACATGAGAGTTTCATGTTTATATGATTTTTACACACGTTGCACATAATGCTGCTGTTGCAGAGAGACTTCATTTTTAGAAAATTATAATTACTCACTTGGAATGTATACTAAGGGCCTAATTATGATGGCTGTCAGTCCGCATCTGGCGGCTCGTCGGTTGCGGTCCGACCGCCATCTGCTGCTGTGGTCCGACCGATGCATTACAATGCCCTAGCAGGGCCCCCCTTCCCCTCTGGCCCTCACATCATGGTCTGGGGGGCACCTATGGTGCCCCCCTAAACATCCCTGCACCTTGTGCAGGCATCGTGAGGTGCAGGGATGTTTGAAAAAATACATTTTTCAATGGGAGCTTGTGGTGTGGGCGTTTTCAGCCCGCCGCACAAGCTCCCATTGAAATATGGATGTTTCAGACCACACTAAGGGCCTCATTACGATGTCTAGCGGAAACTTCCCGCCCGACTCCTTGACGGATTCGGTTCCGACCGACTCGCGATCAGTGGTTCCGCATGACCGATTTCGTTGCTTCCGAACACCGTTCGGAAGGACTCCCATTGACTTCAATGGGAACCTGTGTTCCGACCGACAACACAGTCTCCTATGGGGAAAAGGGGTGTCTGTGGAAAACATTGCACCCTGTGGTGGGCACCCCATGGTGATTGCCACACAGTGCATGGTTTTGGTTTTAGAGGGGGGGACCCTTGGGTACCCCCTCGAGCCCAAACCGGAGGACTCAGGATGAAGGGGGGCCTGCTAGGGCCCCCCAAAGTCAGTTTCAGAAAACATGGTCCATAGAGCTATACGAATCGGCTCCAACCGACTCGGACTCTCCGATTGCCGACCGTGAGCATCGCAATCAGTCAGTCGGAATTGTTTCTGATGGAGTCGGGCGGATGGGTTCCAACAAGGTCTAGGAGATTCCGACTGTCGGTCGGAGCCTTTCCGACCGACATCGTGATGAGGCCCTATGTGCAGTCCAGCTGACACCATCCCCCCGCCCAACACTGTGAAAGTGGTCAGAAACCTGGGGATTAAATTTGACGCCACTCTTTCCTTCAAACAGCAATCACTGGCAGTTGCTGGTACTTGTTTCCATATCATAAAAACACTGCTTCCCATCTCAGCCAGACAGACAGTTGCAGTGGCCCTAATCACGTCCAGACTGGACTACGGCAACAGCCTTTATGCAGGTACAAACAAGTCAGTTTTACACAGGCTCCAAAAGGTCCAACATGCAGCAGCACGTCTAGTGCCGAAATGGCCCAGGAGGTCTTCTGCATCAGCAGCTTTAGAAACACTCCACTGGCTGCCAATACACAAAAGAGTTCTGTTCAAGGTCCTGATAATCACCTTCAGGATAGTCCACTCCTCAGGTCCCCACTATCTCCAAACCAGATTCATGCGTTATACACCCTCCCGGAGTCTTAGGTCGTCCAACGCTAATCTGTTGAAAATACCAGCATTTAGACTTGCATCGAAGGGAGGAAAATCACTTGCAGTGATAGGCCCTAAGTCTTGGAACAAACTCCCAAACCAGTTCCGCCAGATCCAATCCGAGACTTTCTTCAGGAATGCCCTAAAGACTTGGATTTTCTCAACATCTGACACCCTATGCAGAACTCTTATCTAATGCCTTCTACTCGTGTATCGCAGCCACCCAGTATGTTTGCAACTCCGGGTTCTGCTTAGCGCCAAGATGCTCCTCGGAGTGACAGTAGCGCTCTACAAGTGTCCAATTACATTACATTACATTACATCTAAACTGGGATGTCGGAACCGCCGACCTATGGTCAGGCAGTTCCTTCCCCGCAATTGTATCAAGCAGACACAAGTCGGCCCGACATAGTGCTTTGAAAACGTATTGATTGAATAACACGTGTCAATGTGTTTAATTATTTGAGCTTTACACCTGAAGTATAAAAAGGTACAATTCTGTCTGTGTAACTGCTCGAAATTTTATTCTTAGCTTTAAATGATCTTTGTATGTGCCTTAAACTAAATAAGGTTGAACAATTCATTTTTATCAGTGTATGCATTAATGTTACACGCATGTACTCTTGAATGCAGTTCACAAGTATACTTACAGTTATGCAGTTTCATTACTTAAAAACAGTTACATGCATCAACCATTTTTGAGAGCGCAAACGGTGCGATTCGCAAAAATCGGCCGTTTGCGCCCGCAAAAAGGGCATTTGCGATGCATCAAGGTTCAAGGCACTCGCAATTCGAGAATTCGCAATTAATTGCGATTTCTCAAATTGCAATTGCATTTAAGGAATCGCATTTTGCGATTACTTAACTGCAATGCAAGAACCACTTCAAAATAGCGATTTCGCTACTAGGGGATGCAAACTACCATGAAGTTGCACTTGATGGTAATTTGCAAAAACTTTGAAAAATGCACTAAAGTGCATTTTTTCAAAGTTATAGAGTTACACACACACATGCCCTTTGGGCATGTGTGTGTGCAACATGTGTGCACAGAGCAATTTCAGGGGTGCAACAGGGTGTCCTTTGGACACCCTTGCACCTGAAATGCATGCGCATTTGCAAGTACCTATTGGTACTCGCAAATTGCGCATGCAATCTCCCATTCAAGAATGGGAAGACGTTCCTTAATTGCGAATCGCTATTTTAATAATGATTCCTACATGCATAGAATTTTGAGAGTCCTTAATTGCGATTCCTTAATATTCGCAATTAAGGACTCGCAAAAGCTTTTCTTGATGCATGTGCCTGTAAGTGAATTATTAGGCTAAAGTATTAAAAAGAATTATTATGTTGCATAGGTGTTTTAAATGTGCACATACACGTAAGGGTGCACCATAAATGTAATACTTCAAGTTAGCTGCATTATACAAAGGGAAACAACTGTTACAACGCATGCCTTTATCCCGCATGCCATTACAACGAAAATGGCTTGCTGTAGGGGGTATAAGGTGTTGGATTTAACTTCAACACCTTCCCTACTTTTGCACAGACTGGAGTTGGAATGGTAAATTATACTATTCCAAACTCCACGCACCTCCGACAGCATGTCGGGGTAAAAAACTTGCGTTGTAATGGCATGCGGGGTTAAAGCATGTGTTGTAACGTCATACAACCTTATACAAAATTTGTTCCCATGAGAATTCCTTTAGTTCTTGCAATATTGCTGAATTTCTTGATTTTCAGGAGTTGTCGATAACTGTTAGTTTGAATCATTACATTTATTGTAACAAATATTAGATACATGTCTGGGAGTGGAATTCGACGATGACCTCATGAGAACTCTGTAGACAAACAATGAACTGTTGTGCTCGATGGTGAGCATGGGACTGAGAGGGAGTTTGCATGTCTAGTGTGGGGCCTTTTTCCACTGTTGCAGAATATACTATATGCAATCTATATGAACCTTTGAAACAAATACAATGGACTACTATTGATGACGTTCCAAAAGAATTCAGACAAAGTATTAAAACAAAAATATTGGGCTACCAAAATATCATGTCCAAAATATCGTCTGCAAGAATATCGTTGTCAAGAATATCAATTTAGGGGAAGTAATACTGATTTTGAAAATATTGAAGTCATTAATATAGTTTGCAAAAATATAGTTGTTAGTATTGTTTTAAAATCTTTGTTATGCATTTTAGCATATAATTTAAATGTATATGTTGTACATTTTTGGTATAATCTTTTGTATGTTTTTTAATATGTTTGCAAAATATATTGTAGTTATTTAATTACATTGAATGTATTTTTGCGATTTTTAGTACCGTAGCAGGTTGTGGGTTTATAGGGGTACAGGGTGGAAGCAATTTAATTATAATTATTGTATAATTAGCTTCTAATTAGTATTAATTATTTAATTAATAATTAATTATGTTAATTGTGTAATTAATTTTTTAAGCTAAATTTTAGGTGTGGGTTGTTGGTTTTGTAGGCGTATCCGGTGAGAAGTAACTTAATTAATTTTAAATTGATTTTATTTATTTAATTAACAATTCATTATGTTAATTGTGTAAATACTTTTTTGTTGCTTTACATTTTAGGAGCAGTGTGTGGGCTTTGTAGGCGTATAGGGTGGGAGGTAACTAAATTTGAATTATTTCATAATTAATTTTTGTTAATAATTAATTTTTAAATAATATTAATTCTTTAAATGAAAAATAATTATGTAACTTGTATAATATATTAAATGTTTTTGGGTGTGTGTTGCTATATTTATATGTGTAAAGGATGTGCAGGAAATTATTTGTAATAAATAAAGTTAATTTATAAAAATTATAGAAATGATAAAAAATTATGTAAAATATGTAAATACATACATTTTGATATCATATATTAGTTTTCAGTTGTTGAATGTATAGGAGTAAATGGTGGAAAGTTAATTAAATATTAACAATGTATTATTACTTATCTATTAATGATACATTTTTAATTGAGATTAATTATGAAAATAATAATTTTAAAATTTATATATTTGTATGGATAAAGGGTGAGGTGGTAATTAACTACAATTATTTTAGGAATATATATTATTCTTATTAATATTTTAACTAATATTTAAATATTTAACATGTGTACGTTATATATTTTAATAAAGACTTTCAGATATGTGTTGTGTACTTTGTTGAAGTATAGGGTAGAAGTTACTTAAGTAATGGCAAATTTAAAAATAGGTATTTTTTTATTTATGTTATTTTTATTGTGTGTTGTGTTTTTAAATGTAAATAATTTATAGTATTTATTAGTTGTTATTATTTTGAGAATATAGTTTTGTCTTTTAGTTATAATAATATTTGTAATAATTTATTATATGTATTTAATTATGTAATATTTATTTAAGAAAAACTATATATATATTTATATTTCTTTTTTTCAACATATTTCTTTTTCTAGCTGTTTACTATGTTTTTGAAAATATTTTATTATGTTGAAGTGAATTAGTTTGTTTCTAATGTTGCATTGACCGGAGTGGGAATTGTAATTATTACCCCTCCTTAGCCAACACTTTCCCTATTATTGCATTGATTGGAGAGGAAAAATAGTACATTTTACCCCTCCGCAATCCAACACTTTCAATACTGTTGCACTGACTGAAGTGGGAATAGTAAATTTTTCTCGTCCGCAATCCAACATTTGCCGTATTGTTGCATTGCATGGAGTGGGAATAGTAAATTTGACCCTCCCCACAATCCAACACTTTCCCTACTCTTGCATTGGCGAGTGGGAATAGTAAATTTGACCCCTCTGCAATCCAACACTTTCTTTACTGTTGAAGTGACTGGAGTGGGAATAGTAAATGTTATCCCTCCACAAACCAACACTTTACCTACCCTCAATTTATCAGTTACCCTACTGTTACACTGAATGGAGTGGGAATAGTAAATTTTACCCCTGTGTAATGTAACAGTGTTCCTACATGTGCATTGTGTGAAGAGGGAGTAATAAATGTTATCCCTCCTAAGTCCAACACTTTGGGGCTCATTATGATGTCGGGCAGAATCACTTCCGCCCGACACCCACTCGGTCATGGGACCGACCGACACCCGATCCGCGGTCCCGACCGCCTCATTAGGATGCGACCAAACACTGTTCGGTCGCATTCCTACGTTTCACTATGGGAGCATGCATTATGGCTGTATACCGGCCGTAATGCATGCTCCCGTAGTGAAATGGGAGGTGCGGTTCATCCCTGCACCCCATAGCAGGCACCTGAAGGTGCCTGCCATGGGGGTGCAGGGATCAACAGGGGGGGGCCATAGGTGCCTCCTCAGCCTCCAATCAGAGGCTGTGCACCAAAGGGAGCCCTGCTGAGGGCCCCCTAACATGATTTTCGACATGGTTTCCATGTCTGACACACAGGCATGGAAACCATGTCGGAAACCGTGAACGTAATCTCAAGGGTGGAAAGAGCCGCCCTTGAGATTACAGGCCAGATTCCGACTGGCGGACGGGCTCTCCAAGCCCGTCAGAAGCCAGCCGGAATGATCGGTGATCGGCCGGTTTCCTTTCCAAGTGCCTCCATCATAATGAGGCGGTTGGAAAGGAAACCCACAGGCCCATTACGATGCAGCCCTAAAGGCTCCGACCGACCCTAATCGGCCCCTTTGCCTACTTTTGTAGTGGGAATAGTATATGTATTAAACGTAAGATTTCATAGTTTATTTTATATTGTTATAAATTATATTATTATGGTTTTGTTTCTTTAAAATTTTATTTCTTTAAAATTGTATTTATTATTATTATTAATGTGTTAAATATTTTTAGTAAATAGTAATTTTTATGTCATTTAATTGTTATTTGTAATCAAAATGGCTTGTTTTTTAAAATGTTTTATGTTGTTGGGTATATGTGTGTGTGTATATATGTATATATATATACAATAACATAATTGTTTTTAAAAACAAGTCATTTATATAAATATACATAAATATATATATATATATGTATCGATATATATCATTTTTATATTACTAAAAAAATTATTAAATTATATTATAAATTAAAATTATTAGTTTAATAATACTTGTTTAACTAGATATATGTAAATATATGTGAATTTAACTATTTTTAAATAAGTATAATTGTTAGATTTGTTTAAATAAACATTAAGGCCCTCCTTATGATGTTGGTCGGAGTTGCCTCCAGGGGGAGCCAGGGCGCAAGGGGGCCCTGCTAGGGGCACCCAAAGTCAGTTTCCGACAGCCAATCCATGTCGGAAAGGCCGGCATGGATTGGCTCTCGGAAATTGACATCATAATACCGACAGCGGAAACGAATACCTTAAGGGATTATGGTGCAGTTCCGACTGACCGACGGGCTCCGAACCGAGTTGGAGTCCCCAACCGGTATAAACTCTGATCATTGTCATCCAAATGCGGCGGTCGGAGTTGAAATCTACAATGTCGCTCTTTTACGAGTGACATTGTAATTAGGCCTTAAATATATTTTATTTTTATTATATTAATGTAATAATTTAATATATTTAATATTTACAGTTTAAATTTATATATATTTAAAAACAATATTTTATACTTTGATATTAGTGACAACAATATGTTTTTTCGAAATTTTTCTACTTACCATTATAAGTATAGGATGACAATATTTTTGACTTCGATATTTATGTCCTGCTATTTTTGTAGTACAATATTTTAGGAGGTGATATTTTGTCAGTGAACCCGTACCAAAATGGGAGTTAACAATGTACCTTGAGAATTATAATATCGGCTGACCTGGAGTAAAGAGAGGAAATGCGGTTGATCCCAGATGAGAGATGATGGGCACATGACTCCGGACTTTCTTTCGAGACCACATGCAGAACTTTGTCTGGTCCTTTCCAGAGTTTTCCTTTGGACTCCGACCTGAACCAAACCTTTCCCCAAAGCCCCAGATCCCTTGTCCCCTTTAAATTAACTCTTAGAGACATTTCTCATGACATGTTACTTTCCGCAGATGTGATTAGACCAACACTTTCCTGATACCATGGAGACTCCTGACCGAGCTTCTGAAATGCTATTGCTAATACTTTTTGTGCTCTTGTGCTTAATTTCTATTGTCTTTTGTAGGTTTGTGCTGTGAAGAATCATGTGCCTTAAATTGTCTTTGAGAGATTTAATTTGCTAAAGCCTAGGAAAGAGTAATGTAGATTCATTTCTGAGCATTAGAGCCTTATGTTATTGTTTTGTATAGCGGCTACGGAGTTGCATGTGTGCCTGTTTTTCGTTCACTAAAATTTCTTTAGGAGGCTAGAGCTCCCCATTGTGATACTTTATTTATAGTTTAATGTTGAGATTGATTTATTTGAATCTGATTTCTAACTTGCAATAAAGCCCTTTGAATTGGCTACCGATTCCTGGTCCTCATTGTGTAGCCAAGTGGTACCACTGTTAATTAGTTTATTGGACAAGAATGCTAACTCTCTTTCCCCTCAGTGCGACACAAAAAGGTCCATTGGAGGACCGAGTTGGCAAGTAAGTAAAATGAAATTCAATTATCCAGCCGAGGCGTAAATTAGAAGTGAAAAATTATTATCGGGTCCAATACTTCGGATTGAATCCCCTGGATCAGTACCATAGACATACATAGTTTTAATTTCTCTTCGGGAATAAACTGTGGCCAGCAGTAATGTGAGCTCGGGAACAGCATACCAAACCATACTATTTTTCACTCATTAACAGAACAGTAAGTTCCTTACACCTCGACATTAAAGTACCTTGAAACAGAAGAATGCTTCCTGGCTGAGTTCCCTCGCAGGAGCGAATCAGCAGGTGTGATGCTACTGAGCTGGATTTTTTAGAATTAATTTCTGGTCATTTCAGTGAACAGTTCAACCATGTATCAAATTAAATCAAATGGGGAATTCATGTACAATCTTCTTAGTGTTTATGAATTTAAGATATTTTGTGATCAGGGGACACACTATAAGCAAATTAACAATTTATGCATACATATCTTTGTGAAAATCAAAGCTTTAATTTATAATGAATAATAGAAGAGCACATGATATATTAACTCAGACTTTTATGGATAGGCTAATACAACTTTATTCAAAGAAGATGGTTTTCCTTTGAAGCTGAATTGAAACTACTTCCATTTAATAGATGTGCACATTTAAATCTTGCTCATACACGGGTCTGTACTAGTATATCCAACCAATATTAACCATCTAGTGTGTTGCTGTGCCTCACTAACTGTGCTGGAACATTGCACCCTAAAATTATACTTGCTGCAATACTTTACTGTCAGGGGAACAGGTCTGTTTCACTTACAGCTGCCAATGACACACTGTGCACTCTTGTCACTGACCAGAATGACCATGCAACTTGATATTTATATAATTACTGAGCCTGGTAGAATCACAGCACCACTACGTGAAAAACTGTGGAGATCTCATTCATCCCTTAACTGCAAACTTTTATTGCCTAGCTGTAAAATCACAGCTCAATGCTTCCTTGCTTTTGTGGCTTTTTATGGACTATATGATGGTAATTTTGGTGCACAACCAGCAGAATTCCTTTTTGGGGTAGAGCTGCAATGTAGTCTGTGTCTTTGATGTTATGCACACCAGGACCTCTAGGTTCTAGGGGGACTCTAAACAGAAAGTACTTAGTCTGCTTGGAGGTGTTAAGGTGTGGGTATGAAAGTCATGATGCAATGAGTACAGCATGTGATCATATGCTGAGGAATAAAGACATCTGTTGCAGAGCTCCATGTGTGGCGTGTTCATTTGCATTCTCCCGGGCTAGGGAGAACGCTACAACTGGTGATGAGTAGGGAATCCGTGCCCCAAATAAACAAGGCTGCTCTCCCTGAGAGTTTGACAAGGTACAGAAAACTGCTTGTGCATGCCACATGCACCCCAAACCGATGCAAAGCAGTCTTCGGTTGGCATATATGGAGTCAAAGCCCCCCTCCAGAGCATACACAGCCATCGAAGAAATTGAAGTCCCTGCAGAGGAGCACATTTGAAAAGCCCACCAGAATCCGCTGGTAAGGCTTAAAGAAGAGAGACTGTGCCACACCATAAGACAGAGCCATCATCCATTCAAAGCAAACATGAAAGGCAGTAATGACCAGGTACGAAAACAGAAAATTACTTACCAGAACAGGCTGATACGTGCAGCTGTTGCCAGTGGCATCTTGTGCAACGAACGCTGCCTCAACAGCACATACTCCCAATGACAGTAGAAGGGAGAGCAAAATATACCTCAGCTGCATTCCTAAAGCCACCACCACCATTTGACACAGTTAGGAAACAGAACATTGGTGCCAGGTGGACTGCATGGATCAAAACGTTCAATGATTTCATAGATGTGCTAGAAGAAGAAAAAGACGATAACAAAATCATTAAATATTAGAATGATCTTGCCAGTGATGGAGTGAAAGAAGTGCTAA
This sequence comes from Calotriton arnoldi, assembly GCA_963921515.1. Lineage (NCBI taxonomy): Eukaryota > Metazoa > Chordata > Amphibia > Caudata > Salamandridae > Calotriton > Calotriton arnoldi. The sequence continues at coordinate 1,229,815 of CAWUFW010002723.1, read as the reverse complement.
AGAAAGTTTCACAAACTGATGCAATATCGTACCGAAAGATAAAAGAAGCATTGGAAGCCAATCTCAATCTGATGCTGCATGTCGACACTGAAAGGTACTTCTTCAAACAAGCATGACAATTGGCTGGTGAAACAATGAATGAGTTTGTTGAGATACTCAATACACTTATCAAACACTGTAAGTTCTGTGACTTTAATGATGAAGAGTTCATGCGCCTCATAGTTATTGATGGCTGTTTTTCAGATTCCTTCATGAGACACATGTTGAGAGAGACACTCAGTTTAGAGAAAATGCTAATAGCTGAAAGGGCAGAAGAACATGCTGATTGACAAGCTGCTGATATGGAAGCAGGAACAGCGCGTAATGAATCAGCGTTGATCATGAAAAGCAAGCATAAGCGCAAAATAGATGCGCACAAATCAACGTCTCTGAAGAAGAAAAAGTTATGCTTCCGATGTGGGTTTTTATTTCCCCATGAAGTTAAATGTCCAGCCATAGCAAAGAGATACATCATAGTGAGAAGAGTAAATGGACGCCAGAAGGTTCCAGAAGCATTCTCTCCACACCCATAATAGAGCAGAGATTACATCAAATGATTTTATTGAGAAAATAAATAATTATGACAACTTTTACGCAAACTATGAGAAACGTGTGTTAAGTTCCACGTTATGAAAAATGATACAAATATACAATTTAGATACTGCAGTGTTAAAGCATGCAGATAAAAAGATAGATTTAAGGCATAATATTTGTTTAATTAATATAGATGTGACTATTAATCATAAAATACTATTTTCACTCATTTATATGTGTTAGAATAATGTAGGAGAAAAATCTCACGTCATGGATTTTAGTGATAAAGGATTCAATTTTCATATAAAGCATGTGAACTTTAATAAGACTAAAAGCAAAGACTATGCTTTAGTTTGGTTTTCATGCGAGAATTTAACCATAATGTCATCTCATGTAATAACGTGTGCACCAAAAATGACAAAAGAAAAGTAGATGCTAAAACACTATTGGCCTCATTACGATGTCGGTCGGACTCTAGTCCGACTGGCACTGTAGCGGAGGCAGAACAGCCCGACAAGGAGTCAGCGGTCCCACTGCTATTATCACAATGCAACCACCTTCACGGCGGCCGCACAGTGTATATTTTCTATTGTGGCTTGTGCTGGGGGCTGCAGCTCAAGCCGCAATAGAAAATGTACACTTTAAAACATTACCTGCACCATGCGGTGTCTGCCACATGGTGCAGGTATGTGATGGTGCCCCCCAGGCCCCATAACGGAGGGCCAGGGGGCAAGCAGGGCCCCCAAAGTCACCTTTCACTTGCCTTTTCATGGTGGGTTAACCGCCATGAAAGGGCAGGCGGAAAGAGACATTGTGACCCTATGGCGGTGCCTTAGCAGGCACCGACCCTATTGTAGGGATTACTGACAGTCTGACGGGCTCCTTGAGTCCATTGGAAAGTGTCAGACTGTCCCTCTGCCTGTTGCCTCCGACCACACGCATTATAATGCATTGGTCGGACCACAGCAGCAGATGGCTGTTGGACCGCATCCGATGAGCTGTCGGATGTGGTCTGAACGCCATCAGAATGACCCCTTATATTTAGATGTGCTCTCATCAAATTTCTTTATCATGTATTTCACGTATGCATTAGTCAAATAACATGTAAATGACAAGAATTTATATGCATTTTCTTATGTGATTAATGTTGGCATAAGAAACAAAATATAAACAAACAATGGTGACAGTGGTCAAATAATACTGCTCGCACATCACAGTTTCAGGAGAAGTGTAAATATGCAATCGAGAGAATTATGTAGCATGTGCTCGAATGGAAAAACAAACACTATGTCACCAATCTAGTGTTTTATCAAATATCAGAAAGAAACTTTCAATTATTCATAACATAATAAACATTTCCAGAGCACCACCATATTACAATATGAAGGTCCGTCAATCCGACAGGTCCAATGATCGTTATCCAAAGAACAAAAGAATAATATTCAATGTATCAGAGTCCAAAGTATGAAGACACCGTGTGGATCTGAACGTCCAAGAGCTTTATTATTTTTTCAAGCATTCAATTTGACTGGAATCCAAAACTGAGACAGCCGACACGTGTTTCGTCGTTTGACTACTTTTTCAAGGCTCAAGAATTCATTCGAAGACGAGTACGCCTCAAATTGGGTCTAGCAACGGAGATGGTATTTGTTCATGTGTAAGTCACTATGTGTAGTCTGAACTTGGACCCATTCGGTGTTCTTAAAAGACCCCTCACACACCAACCTAGTTGGTGTCATGCTTCATCATTGGGGTCCCAACCGGGCGGCCGAGTGCCCCCCGGTTGTGCTACGACGCCTGGTTACAGCGGAGCCGGTGTGGGTGCATAAAATGTGATGTGAAGTGAGTTTACAGCTAAAAATATCTCTGAGAATCCTTGCCTCTAATTTTAATGTTGGCGGCTCAGGATATGTCTAAAAATAGATATGTGTAGTGCAACTATTCATGGAATATTACCATTAAGTTGACTATGTGTAGCGGTCTACATGTTTCAGCCCCTATGGGGAAAGTAACTGGGGCTTTCTTCAGGACCAGGTGAGTGATAAGTGAGTGGCAAAAGAAAAGGATGCCACGTGAAAATCAGTGCGATACCTACACACGCGCTAAGGTGTGTGGTAAAAAGGTCGGCGTACTCACTGATACTTTAAAAAGCAAAAATTCAATGCTAGTGGGTTTTAGGCAGATATCGAGGCTCGGGGGTGGGGTGCTCGTCCAAGTTTCCAATTTGGAAATGGAGAGGCATCCGCTGTAAACCTCATTCGGTCCCCCAGAGTCCCAGCCGGATGAGCACCCCACCCACCTTTATACTGAACAACTAAACTTTAACATTTAATCTGACTCTGCTGCTCTGTCTCGTCATTCCTTGAGAGTGAACATTAATTGGATTATCAATGTATTTAGAAAACTGATCTATGGGATGTTAAATTTGGGGTTAGTTTCAGTTATTCTATTCCTGGTTCTTATTGCGTAGCTGTCCATCCCCGAATATCCAACCCCTTTCAGCACAGAGCAAGAACCATTGGAGGACCATTTGAATGCATGAGTGACATAAGATTAAAAGAATTCAGTAAGGGCCCTGTAAACGCTACAGCACCCACAAGGCCAGAAGGCAACATGTTATGACAAGTAGACACCAAGCACAGTCTATCATCGTCAGGTTCATCATATAAAGGCTCTAAAACATCATTATCAACCGCTAGTGGAGAAGACGGATGTGAATTGATGATATCGGCTAAGGAATGACATGCACATGTAGGTCTGGCAAAGAAATTCGAAAATCAAAGAAGAATCGCCAAACAAAGCAACAAAATTAATTTGGACACTGTGCTAAGTTTATATTAAAGGTGAACGGCTGCCCCATAACCTTCATCATAGACAGTGTTGCATCGATTAACATCATGCTAGTAGAAAAGTTCAACAGCCTGTCTCTTGTGCCATGGCTTACCACATCAAACACGAAGGCACACACATTGGCTGCTTCTAAACTGTTACAGAGTTAATGGTCATTTACAGCAACCATCCAACATAAAACAACGTCAGTGTCCTTCAGGGAACTTCATCTAGTGCATGCCTATTTAGCTTTGCCGCGGCTGCTGACATGTGATTGCTATTTCTCAGCTGCAACATCTGTGCTCGGTCTGAAATTGAGAGTCTGTTCCCGTCCTTGTTTCATGGCCTCGGAAGACTCAAGAAAATGAAAGTGAACTTCATATCAATGAGGACATTTGCCCTGTTGTTCAACTGCACCGCAGAGTCACTTTTCATTTACAAGAAGCCTTTGAGAAAGAACTAGAAACACTGTTGAAGCATGACATAATTAAACAGTCCACTGGTCCTATGTTGTGGGTTTTGCCCATAGTTGGGGTGCCAAAAAAGGGCAGTGGAGGTACAGTGGCATTTGTGTTGATATGCACCCGACCAACAAAGCAAACGAGAGAGAAAGACACCCTGATTCACACATAGCGTACATGATTATGAAACTGAATGGTACCAGGGTCGTCTACGGCTTTACCTGAACAAAGGATACCGTCAACTCAGGCTGGAAGAGAACTGTAGGTACATTACTACTTTTCCGGCTCATGTTCATTTGTTGAGATATAAAAGACTGAGTTTTGAAGTATCTTCAGCAGCAGAGATATTTCACAATTTTATTCGCCGATTAATTCAACCTGTTACATATGCTTTCATTTACAGTGATGACATACTGGTATTTGGGACAACACAAGTGTGCCAATTGCTTGCTGGTGCAGGTCTCACTCTGAATGCAGAAAAGTGTGGGTTTCACTAAACCAAACGTAAATTCTTTAGGAACATTTTTACTCTGATGGGGGAATGACTCCTGACCTGGATAAAGTGCAAGCATTGTTAGCTACTTGCCCATCCACAAGATGTAACCATGCTGCAATCTTTCTTAGGCATGGCCATTATTTCTTAAGGTACATTTGTGACTTTGCTACAGTGAATGCCCTATTGAGAGACTTAACAAAGTGAAATGTCCCATTCCAGTTGTCTCCTAAATGCAACCAAAGTTCCAAAGACATGCAATTGAGAATGCAACTGAAATGGCCTATTTTGACCCCAAGTTACATACTGATATCACAGTAGATGCGAGCCTGGTGGGGCTGGGGGCAACACAATGGCCATATGAATGCCCACAGACACATTGTGGCCTAATGCCAGTAAAAGCCTGTCTGATAAAGAACACGCCTACTCAGCCAGAGAAGGAGAGACTGGCTACAGTGTGGCCCTGCAAATATTATCATGTGTTTTTAAATGGGAAACATTTCACTATCATCACAGATCACCAGGCATTGCTCGCCATCTTTGGAAACCAGAAAGCTAAGATACGCCCTCGCATCGAGAGGTGGGCATTGCGTCTGCAAGAGTTTGCCTATGCGATTGTACACAAGTCGGGGAAGGACCAAAACCCCACAGAACACTTTTCACTAATGCTGCTACATTGCCATAGTTTAACATCCAAAGCAGCTGAGGAGTATCTAAACTTTATTGTGAGGTTCAGCGTGCCAACAGCTCTATTTATTGAACAGATCAATGCTGCTATCAATGCACATAAAGGCATGCTCATCTTCAAAGACCTCATTACACCGCAATCTTGGAAGAAAAGAATTTGACCCTTTGCTGATGATGTTGAATTTCCAAAAATTCAAAAATATCCAGGATAAACCACCCACTGAGCTGACGAGCTCTTGGAGATGCACCTGTGTGCCAGGGAGAGGTACAGAGACCTGAGAGGGTTGTGGCAGCTTTCCCAGCGACCCCAGATGAATTTCGTTTTTATCTCGACTGATGAAGGATAATATCCAGAAACACATGTGTCTAGAGATTAACAGCACTACCTGCACCAACTTTGATGAAACACTTCAAGAAAATTTCAAGTAAGCATTTCAACTTAGCTGCATTTACCAGGATGCTAAGGGGCGAACTGAGCTGGGAGGTGAAGTAGTGTGCTCCCATCCCCCTTCTGGTTAAACAGGCTCCCTTGAGCCACTGAGCTGATGAGCTCTTGGAGATGCACCTGTGAGCCAGGGAGAGGTACAGAGACCTGAGAGGATTGTGGCAGCTTTCTTAGCAACCCCAGATGAATTTCGTTTTCATCTCTATTGATGAAGGATAATATCCAGAAACACGTGTCTAGGGATTAACAGCACTAACCTGCACAAACTTTGGTTAAACACTTCAGCAAAATTTCAAGTAAGCATTTAAACTGAACTGCATTTACCAGGACACTAAGGGGTGAACTGTGCTGGGAGGTGAAGCAGTGTGCTCCCACACCCCTTCTTTTTAAATTAAAAACGGTTTGTGTACCAACATCTAGATAGACCATTGCAGAAAGATGTGCACTGTAGAAGGGTGTTTGTGACCCATGAAGGAGAGGTGAAAGATATTTATACCCAGTGCTCGATTAAAAATATTAACAGGAGGAAATACACCTCATTCAGGTGTGGGTTAGTTTTAAAATGGAGTTATTACGTGTTGACCGCATGCCAGATAGGGTAACACATTGGTATAAACCACAGGGATGAGCCTTCATGCAAAGTTAGTATTGTGCCTTTAGCATGCCATCCTAGAGAAGGTAGTTATCTATGATGCAGAAGGCATAACAATAGCACCTGTATGTAATTACTGACACTGCTAGTTATGGCTCACTTAGGGGCCCATTACGATGGCGGGCGGAAGCACAACCGCCGTGCTGGCGGATGCAAAAACCACCAGTTACCGCCGGCACGCAGCAGTCCACACGCCCGCCCAATTACGATGCGAAAAGTAGGCCAAACACCGCCGGCAAGCCAGCAACACCGTCCGCCATCAAAGTGCGCCCGTACACGTAGCGGCGCAGCTAACTGACACACACCGTCCGACGAAAACACGTCCCGCCCGGCGCATAAATTACGATGCCGCAAACAAACGGCTCCCACGGCCAAGAGATACCGTACGACAAACCGAAGCGGTAACACGGACGCCGAGCACGGACAACGAAGAAGCGGCTCCCCGAGCATGAATCCAGCACTGCAGGCCCTCCCCATGCTCCTGCTGATGCACCACCAAGGACGCAACGTGCCGCGGAGACGCAGGTAGGCACACACACAACAAGTGCACGCAAACAGCGCACACAGTGCAATGGCGGAAAAGCGGACACCCCCACCAGCGCGTGTACACTACACATCCACCATTGCATCCACATATGACACACAGGCCAAATCGTAACATCGCGTAACACATGTGTACACACCACCTGGGACTAGGAACCAACGACCCCGTCACGGCCCCAAAGCGGCGATGATGCCGCCACACATGCGCACAACGCAGAGGCCAACCGCAGTGCCATGCATGCGTCGCACACAGACACAGGGACACAACCAAGCAGCACACACATCAGCCCCACCCCGAACGCACATGACACGTGACAGGCCTGCCACAGACATGTCCCCAACGCCCAATTCACGGACAACACCCAACGCCACACAACCGACGCACACATGTCAGTGAAGTCACGCAACAGCAGGACACACCCCAGTGTAACAAACATGGCGTAGCACACAGCGGCGGCAACACCAACTAGGAGAAGCAGGGCCCCTTCGGGAAGAGGAACGCCAGTACCACACTGAAACACCCATACCACCCTGCACATATGAACAAGACATATAAAACGGAACATCAAAGAGCCCGGGGACCGACAACAGGTGGCCCAAGAATAACATTCACACACAAGGCCCAACGCAGAGCGGAAAGGCAGCCTGCCGCCCACACAAGGGAGAGCAGACAGCACTGAATGACCTTCCATTCCAACTCCGAAACCACAGCCCTACGAGAGAAGCCGGTGAATACAGCCATTGTCCAAGAATAGACCAACACAGGCATGCCGAGGAGACCGACCACAGGGCAGATAGCGCATATCACAGAAGCACACAACGGACGGGGAAGAAAGAAGAAAACACTCCCCCATGTCGGCCACATGCAAGTTAATTGGAAGGAGTCACACATCACTGACCTTGAACTGTCTGAGAATCATGTGGGATGAGGGCCCGTGTCCTCCAAACAAGCCAACAGAACACAAGTCCTGTCTCCCTACGACTACACAGAGCTCACAGCAACCTCGGAGCGTGCACATTGCAGACTGCACACACAGCCGGAGCACGCCACCACAACGCACCGCTGCGAAATGGCAACCGCAACACACCTACCCAACTACGCCGGACAGCTCAAGCTGTACAAAACCAACCTGTTACATATATTGGGATGCGATCTCCTGTCCCTGCTGAACGTAAGTTACCGACTGACTTACCGCATCACATTGTTCAGCTGCGTCATGCCCGTCTTCTACTGTCGGAGGTGTCCCTACCAGCATCCCGTGGAGATATGCCTCTCCAACCCGGCATGTCTAAAGGCGGACCTGCTACCACTACTCCTCCCTCTGGACGCACACGACAGGGCCTGCTCTGCCTATGGGGGCATGGCGTATGTGGCCAACATCGCACCCGCACTGAAATGGGACCACTGTGCCTCCACACGACGGATCATCGAGAACAGCTACATCGAATGTCACCCAGCATGCCCCATCATGGTCCTCCAAGGGACAACTTACGAACAACACCTTGACAGCCACCATCCGCTACATTGGCTGGCAAACATGTACACCACCAATGACATGGAAGCCCTGCTGGACGGCATCGCATACCTGACAACCTGTAAATTCGTCGGACCACAACGCAGGTTCCCCGATTGACCTATGATGTCCAACCCCGCACCCATGCTTAGCTTCCGCACGGACTGGCCAGTCACCACCACAACAGCCATACCAAACGACCGGCAACTGTAACCACACCATCAACGACATCGCCATGACATCGGATTTGACCGGGACATGCACACTGTTCCCCATCACATCCAGGAACACCGCATGCATCGTGGGAGGCAGTGGCATGGGGTCTGTGTATCGCACCCACATGGACGGAACTGCACGAACAACCAGGACACGACATGGATCCAGCGCCCATGGACACACACACCGCTCAGTGGACATGAATAGGTCGCCTGGAGTCTGTGGGTGCTGCACCCCTCCCACCCCCGCCCGGGAATCCCATACCAGGACCTTTGCATGGACGACAAGTGCATACAACAACAACACGACCCCAGTGACTGTGACATGTCCAGTAACCACCACAGTGCAACAACAAGTGGCACGCCGCTGCATGCACGCAAGCACATGCCCTGATGTCATCACACATGCACGCGTGCATGAGGAACAACCGCAGCAAACCTGTCACATGGAACTGAGATGGACTGTGCCCATGATGCCAAGCGGTCTGGTAGGCTACATGTATACCGTCTGTGTCAAAGTCTGCAGCTCCGCAGCTATAGGTAAATGTACATTAGCACAGCCTTGGCCAAGCAGATGTAACTCTGAAGCCCACATCCCACATGCAACAGCCAATCACATGTAACCCCACACCCTATCCCATTTGCAATCATGCTCAGTATATCCTCAACATGTATTCCGCTGCCAGTAGTGTCCACTATACTGCATCACAGAGGACAGAAGACTCAATATAATGTTTGAAACCAAAACTGTCTCCGCTGACTCATTTCACAAGTACGAATGAGAGAGGATGAGAGTATGTGAAGTACACGGCAGTCGTGACATGACCATGTAGTCCACTGGTATTGGATGTCAACGCAAATGAGTAGCACAACTGTGGAAGACACACATGTGTCGTGTGAAGTCGTATGGACGCAGTGCTCAGGTGGGTGGGTGTGACGGGTAGATGCGCACATGCCAAGTTGGAGCACGCCGTGTCGGGAGGGGTCATGAACAGTACACCACCGCTTCCCTGGGCATTGTGAGAGGACACCTGTCGGGGGAGTGAACACGTGTGTGCACAGCAGCCGGGCACACGTACAAAGCGGTACCAGGCGCACCTCAGCCCACCCTCTGTGGACAAGCTGGATCCTGTTGTGCGCCCGCCATGCCCCTTGACAAGGCACACACAGCCCCAGTCGACCAGGTGTAACCCCAACATAGTCAATCCGCACAGGCGATACAGGGCACGGGATGGCAGTGGAGCATGGTGTGTGAGAGGTCTCCTCGCGCTCCTCCTGGTCATATCACGCAGGCAATAGAACCTCAACGTCTAGCATGGCACAAGTCAAATGGAAGTGTAGGGGGACGCACCACAGCACGAGCAGCACTGATGTCACGGGAGGTGGCTCGCACCATCCCATCCATTGCCCATTATACCAACCACGCCACATGCCATTGCGACTAAGTGCAAGCGCGTGCGCCACCACCCCGAGCCCTCCCCAGAGAGGCCAAAGAGTGAATGTGTGGGCCATCAGTCACAGACGGACGCGGCATGGCCGCAAGGGCAGCCACAGCCACTGGGTGTCGCAGGTGGCGGATCCGGAAGGCGAAGACTGTGATGCATAGTCCATGCAGGCCGGGTCTCCATTTGGGGCACCACGCAGGTGGACGGTGTCCCGCAACACATCATACCCTGAGACAGCCCACTCGTGCAACTGGACCCACACATACACTCCTTGCCCTCTCTGGTGCGAGCTTGGGGCTGCCTGTGCAAGCGCTAGCCTCGCAGGTGCACATGCATATTGGGGGAGCGAGGGGAGGACATGAGGGCTGGGGCGAAGATGACTGTATCACTGTCAGTGAGTACAAGGGATGACCCAGATGTGGAAAGGATGAGACGTGTCCCGTGTGTACTGCAACTAGTCGCCAATCCAACTACCCCCCATGTCCGGAATGTAAGCCCGCACCTAGGCCCGCCCATCCGCCACATCGAATATACCACCAGCACGACAACCTTCCCATTCGAAACACTGACTGGGGGTGGCGACCAGTGAACAATCATGTGTAGCCTACCCACGCGTACATGTGGGCCCTCCATGATCCATGTCACCTGCGGCAAAGTCATGACATGCGCAATGAGGGAAGTGAGGAGAGCTGTCCGCCCCACGCACAGAAGGTGCATCAGCTCCACAGACCCAGCAGCGAGTCCAGCAGGGGTCACATGTGCAGGGGCAGCTGTGCCTGGTGTGAAGGCACATGCATATAGACAGCACATCGACCAATGTGTAGTCTGCCCACATCTACAGTCCATCATCATGCGGACATAGGAATTGAACACAGGGCAACACATCTTAGTGGGTGCACCCACCGTGACCAACAATGCGCAATCATCGACGTACCCGCCCTGTGCATGGCCCCCACCCAACGGAGGCACATCCAGTGCCACCATCCCACACACACAAGCCTTCCACGGAACATGCTGTGTCCAATGGTCAGTACAGAGTCAGCACCCATCTGGTGGATCCTGAACAGGAGACACATGCACACACATGCCAGCTCCCACTATGTACGTCTGCCACCTGGCACGTGCAATGTAACCTCTCACCTGTGACGTGTGACTGCAAGCACACAGCCGTCTTGGCATGGGGCTGTCAATGTGGACACCTGTCAATGTTTCGGGAGGTGTGATCCGTACAGTGCTGTACATAGGGTGCAGTGCTGACACCTACTACTGTCTCATATCCCCTCGTGCCACAGGTCCCACTTGTTTTGGCCGCTCAGCCTGTGCCCACATCGTCGTCGTCGTGTGCCATACTCATCCAGCCTCGGAAGCAGTTCCATGCTCAGCAGACATTCATGTTGCCGTGGCGTTGCCGCTTGACGAATATGCAGTCAGTCCCCATCAGCACGCCCCGCAAGTCATTGGGGCCTAGATCCCCATGTGCATGCACATGGCAGTGGTTTGTATCACTAGCCATTGCCATTGTTGGGAGACCTGTGTAAGTGTAGTGTGGCCGTGCCGTCCCAGCTTGACAGCTGGGCTGTGGCTCATGTGCCTGCTCAGTCATGTCAGTGATGTGTATGCGAAATTGCTATGTGTTGTGTTGCTTTGACATGTGTCCACTGCCATGTTCCCTAGGCGGAGACCGAACATTGACCGCCCATACCAATTGCTGGCGGACATGGACGATACAGAGGTCATTAGGAAGTTTCGGCTGGACAGGCCAACCCTGCATCGACTGTGTGCCATGTTGGAACCCCATCTCCGTCCCCGCAGGGTGTATCCGACAGCTGTCACCCCCACGGCTAAGGTGATGGCCGCCATGCATTTCTTCGCCACTGGGTCATTCCAGCACACAGTGGGCAGTGGAGGAGGGATGTCCCAGCCCATGTTCAGCAAGGTGCTGAGGGATGTACTGGCAGCCATGATGCTGTACCGAAACAGGTACATCCGCTTCCCCAGGACTCGTGAATTGGCGGCAGTGAAGGGTGCATTCTATGCCCTTGTCAGAATCCCACACGTCGTTGGAGCCATTGACTGCACACATGTTGGCCTTGTTCCACCACAGGCCACTGAGCACCTGTACCGCAACAGGAAGCACACGCACTCCCTGAATGTGCAAGTGGTGTGCCTTGCGGACATGGTGATCACCCACGTGTGTGCAAAGTTCCCAGGCTCGGCCCATGACGCACACATAATGCGCAACAGCATCTTGCCACGACTGATGTCCAATCTGCAACAGGATCGTGGCTGTATTGTCGGTGAGTATGTGGAGTGGTGTAGCGTGCTGGTTGTGCGATGCTGTCCCCTGTCCAGTTGGAATTGCAACGGTTCTCTGTGTCCCTCACACCCAGGTGACTCTGCGTACCCGAATGGGGCATGGCTGCTCAGTCCATTGAGGAATCCTCGCACCCCAGCAGACGATCGCTACAATGAGGCACATGGGAGGACCAGACGTGTGGTCGAGCGTACCTTTGGCCTCCTCAAGTCCAGGTTCAGGTGCCTGGACCGCACCGAGGGTGCGCTGGCGTACTCCCCACAGAAGGTGTGCCAGATAGTGGTGGCGTGCTGCATGCTGCACAATCTGGCCATTCGGAAGCAGATCCCCCTCATCGTGGATGACGGAGATCAACCAGGGCCCCAGCCCGCAGACCAGGACAGCTCGAGTGAGGAGGACAGCGGAGAGGAGGAAGCTGGTAATGTGCGGCAGCAGCTCATCGCCCGCTACTTCACTTGACGGTGAGTGTCCATGTACGACGGCTGATGTGGCTGTATCTGTGCAGGTGTGTGTGTGCTGTGTCAGGGTGGCCGTTTGTTCACTGCGTGCTGTGTGTCAACGCTCCATGGCCAGGGTAGTATGCCACTGTTGGTGGCTGTGGCATTGTGCCCTATTGCTCTGTGCGATGTGTGTACATTGCTTGTAGTTGTTGACATGTACTGTGTGATGGGTGTGTGACACACTCATTGAATGTGCTCCTGTTCTGTCTCCCACCCCTAGGTCCCTACAGGTCCTCCGGTTCCATTGCCATGCCACGCATCAGGTGCCTTTCCACCCAAGGTGGCCGTTGTATTCCGTACAAATAAAACACAGGGCACAAACAGCAGTTTGTGTAAGAGGTGCATTTATTTCAAACTGTGACATGTGATTGTGTGTAAGGTGATGACAAAAGTGGTGCGTGCAGTGACAATGAGCTGTCGGTCATGGCTGCGTGATGCTCAGGGTGTACCCACTGGTTCTATGTCCATAGTCCAACACACACATGCTATCCAGATGGCTGTGTGGAGTGGGATCGTAGTCCAAGTCAATGCAGTGGGTGGTCAAGGAAGGCTGGCTGGCTGCCTCACTTGCGTCTGGAGCGTGCGAAGTCCTCCCGGGAGATCTGTTTCCACTTCGGACGGCCCCTTCCACGTTTGCGAGGGGGTGCCTGCTTGCGACATGCTGGTGGTTGAGGTGTGCTCACTGGCTGTGGACGCAGGGGAACTGGACACTGCTGCTCGACCCTGCGCCCCGGCAGGTGGTGGCGGAGGGGAGCTGCTGTCCCTGGCTGTGACCTCACCGCCACCACCAGCTGGCCCATGAGGTCCACGATTTGGCCCATACGGGCGTCCATGGACCTCAGCACCCCCAGCACCTCACGCGTGTCTGTAGCTGACCTGGCCCATTGTCCTTGGGCCTCTTCTTAGGCCCCAAGGACTCTGGCCATTTGAGGCAGGGCATGGCTCCCAGGGGAGGCTGGCGTTTCCCTGACCCTGCTCTTCCTACCAGTCCTGCTGCCACCGGCCTGCCCACTAGCCACATTGCTCACCACGGTCCTCGCTGTGGCTCCCAGGGTGGATCCAGTCGGCCGGGCCACCACCTGCGCTGGGGCTGGTGCCAGCGAAGACGTGGTGGTGGTGGCGGCGGTGGTGCTCGGTGCGGCGATGGTGGCGGTTGCGGCAGTGGTAGTGGCCGCAATGACCGTGGGTGTGGCCGCAATGACCGTGGGTGTGGCCGCAACGACAGTGGCAGCAGGGGGCTGGGAATGTTCAGCAGCCCTGGATGATGGGTGGGTGGGTAGGAGGGGTCCTGGGGAGCGGCTGGGCCCTGCCACACCAGATGGGCCTGCTTGGTGGTCCGTGTCCGAAGAGGTGGACAGATCCTCCACATCCGTGTGTCCTCGTTGGGGGCTTGTAGGCTGGCTGTGCTGGCTGCTGTCTCCATCCCCAGCATCCAGCAGTTCGTCACCTGTGGAGAGAATGAGATTTGTTATTGTGTTGCACCTGGCGAAGTATGTATTTGTCGTCTGACATTCACAGTTCGTGCAATCTCGTACATGGGTTTCCCGGAGGCGTGTGTGTGGCTGTACCATTTGTAGTTGTGTGTGCTTGGCAATGGGACTGTGTGCTGTGCACATGTGGCATGGGACGGATTGGCCATGCCGATGGGTGTGTTGCTGTGCCCCTACTTATTGTGACTCTGGTGTATGCGGGCTCCTGGCCCATCCTGGGTCTGGTTTGTACTTTGCTTTTGGGGTTCAAATGGGACGCTTAGGAACGCATATGGCAACATGGGGGCCATGCCCCAGATTCGCATTTGGGAGGGAATATGCTTTTGGGGTTCAAATGGAACGCTTAGGAACGCATATGGCAACATGGGGGCCATGCCCCAGATTCGCATTTGGGAGGGAATATGCTTTTGGGGTTCAAATGGAACGCTTAGGAACGCATATGGCAACATGGGGGCCATGCCCCAGATTCGCATTTGGGAGGGAATATGCTTTTGGGGTTCAAATGGAACGCTTAGGAACGCATATGGCAACATGGGGGCCATGCCCCAGATTCGCATTTGGGAGGGAATATGCTTTTGGGGTACATGCTGTGAGCCATGGGTGCCGAACGTGACATGTGTTGTGGCAGCATGACAGTGCATGGTCTGAGGTGTGTGCATGCCTGACATGGCCTGCATATTTGCTGTCTGTTGTGATTACTGGACATGGCATTGGACGCATCGTTATGAGTGAGTGATGGTTGTGTGCCAGCCAACGTATTGCAGTTGTCCCATCTCCTTGGTGTGCGTGCTGCCCTGTGCCATGTGCATCACTGCAGTGCTCGTGGGGGGTGTGGCCCATGTTGTGTGTTGTTGCTCACAGTGTGTCGTGCGCTTCATTGACTTCTGGCACATGGTTGGTCATGGGCATGTATCTTAGCGTGACTGCTGTATGTGTGGCAGCTGTGCGGATGACATGCCTTTCATGAGACTGGGGCTGACGGATGGGATGGATGGTATGTTGTATGTGCATGGTGTGTCTGTGTGTTTGATGGGTTCAGTGGTGTTCGTGTGCATTTATGTTGTTCCGCTCTGTTGCGTCTAGTGTTGTTTGTCTTACATAGGCGTAGTTGTGGGGTGTGTGGTTGACAGGCAGTAGGGGCTACATGGACAGGACTTCAATGGTGTTTCGGTTGTGTGTGATGGGTTGTACAGTGGCTGCCGTGTGGTACTATATTCAGTGTGGCTTGTGCATGCAGACGTGGCTCCTTGGGTGTTGCTGTGTCTGTGATGGGTCATGTGAGGTGTGAGTCTGCGGTTCATGTCCGTGTGCACATTGTTCACTTGTTCGTGATGGTGGGCGGTGCTGCGTGTTCGTCTGCTACGTGACATGTCCCATGTGTTGGTCGTGTTACGGTCCTCATGCCTCCAGTAATCCAGCCCTGTCCAGTTTCCCACCTGCAGGTTGTTCAGGCGTGCACTGTACTGGATGCCACATGGTTCTAAGCGGGGGTGCTCCATGTTGCAGGTCTGTGGGGGTGGGGGGTGTTGTGGGTCGTGGTGGTGGCTGGACACCCACTGACACCGATTGCTGTGGACCGTGATGTCTACCTTTCGGCTGTCGTTGTGCACTGCGGTGGCTGACACGTGGCTGTGGTGTGGGGGATGCTCCTCCTTGCTGTGCTGTGGGACTAGGGGCCTGGTGTGTTTTGTACTTGGGCTGTCCACCCTCCCACCCACTGCACTTTGTGTTCCTGCCACATACCTGTTACTTGTCGGTTAGTGCAGCTATGGCGGACACATGGGTGTGGTGGGTGCTCGTTGTGGCGCTTCTGGCATATTTGGGGCCCTGTTGGTGGTTACGTGGCTGGCTGAGTGTACACATGTCCCCACGCATCTTACAGTTGTTCTGTTTGGGCTGTGTGTGGTGGTGTCTGTTGTATGTGTGTGTGATGTGTTGTGTATTGTGTGCTGGATATGGGGGTGTTTGTCCCTGGGAGCTGTGGCATGGTGGTAGTGCATGTGAGTACATAGCGGTGTGCTGGTATACATTAGTTTGTACTTACCAGCCTCCACTCCCCCTGCTAATCCGGCGAGGATCTCGGGATGTATGATGACTCGCACGTTCTCCTCCCACGCTTTGAAGGTCTTGAAGAGCGCGGGATTCCCTCCGCCAGTGACGGCTGCCAGCTCTCTGTTCTTGGTCTCCTTCTTCTTGACCAGGCTCTTGACGTCATTCCACCGTTTGTTTATTTCTCCTCTGTTCCTGGGCAGGGTCCCGACTGCATTGACCTGGTCTACGATCCGGTTCCACATTCTGTTTCTGGTGGCTAGTGGTGTGTGCTGGACCATGTTCCCATAGATTTGTGGGTGCACCTTGATGATCTCGTCGACCATGACCGTCAGCTCAATGGGCGTGAACTTGGGCATTCTTTGTGGTGCCATGGTGTTTGTGGTGCTGGTGCGGTGTGTGTTGTGTAATGTGCAGGGGTTTGTGGTGCCGGTGTTTGGTGGTGGTGGTGGTGGTGGTGGTTGTGATGTGTGCGTTTCTGTGGTGTGCTGCTGTCCTTGCTGTGTCACTGTGTCCTCTCCTCTCCTCTCTAGTTTGCAATGTTGCAAGGGGTTGTGGTCTGTGGGAGTGCTGCTTTTGTACTTACCTATGTGGGTGTGTCCTCATGGTCTGTTGTTTTCAGGTGTGTTGTGTCTGGGGTTCTGGCCTTTGTAGTTTTTGTTTGTCCAGGGGGTGTTTTCGGGATGTGTACTGTGCTTGTGTTTTTGTGCGTGCCTTGCTGTGTGGACTTGTTGGCCATGTTGTGTGCGATTGTTTTTGTCAGCGGATGGTTTCTGTGCAGGGACGTGGGCGCCATGGCTTCTGCCGTGTCGATTCTCATCGGCGTTGTTTGCGCAGGCGGACGGTATATTTGTAGTTTTCCGCGCTCATGGCGGTGCGATCGTAATCTCACGTGCGGTGTGTCGGCCGTGAGGGCGGGCGGTTTTGTGTTGTCGTGCGTGTTTCCGTCCGTGGCGGGCGGTTTGACTCCGACTCGGACAATGGCGGGCGGTATCTTGTGTGGTTTTCCGCCGATGGCGGTTTTCGGTTTGTGTAATCGTAATGGCGTGGTCGGTGTTCAGACGGTGTGTGCGGGCGGATTTTTGCCGCTTCCATGCCTGGCGGATTCTTTTACGCCGGGTATCGTAATGGGCCCCTTAGAGATTCGAGTCGCAGAACAAGTCTGACCTAGAAGCAAACAATATGACAGTAAATATACATGAGTAAGAATAAAACCGGTGCAATGAAGAGTGGTCCAGAGTGGAACATTCAAGTTGGTCTTACTTACTAGCGAATAGATACGAGAGTGCTCACTGGTGGAAACTTAATGGCTGGTACAAGTAGACTCACTGAAAGGTGAAGGGGAAATATCTCATGGCATGCAGACAATAAGGAAGTCGTAGATTTAAAGAATTATGACTACTTAAACTCCTTACCAGCTTGAAAAGGCTGGGATACTTGATTTATATAGGGTCGACGGTCTGGGGAAACGCGGCAGCGTTAAATAGCGCCTAAAACGCACAAGTAACAACATGAAAACTGCTAGAAAAAATGGTAGGTGGCAAATCTAACAATAAGCAAGGCTATACTTACTATTGATGTGTGTGCGACTGAGCATGTCCCGGGATGGATACAGCCTTAAAGAAGAAGGATTTTTCTGATATGGAGGGGGCATGGTGAACAATATCGGCAAAGACTAAGGCAGCCCTAAAATATAAAAGTAATCAGACTAAACAAGCTGCCAATATGGTAAGTCTACAACTTTACTAATGATGGTACTGTACTTACTGATGGTCCCACTGAAACTAAAGCGGTCCAGGGAAGAGATTCAGCAACATGGCGGCACTCGGAAAGGGCCCTGTCTGTTTCTGAGGGGGAATAAAAGTACATCAAGCGTGCCCCGGAAGTCGAAGGGAGGAGCACTGACTACGCCGCCTAACCCAGAACGGGAGCGCCATGTTGGTGCAGGCAGATGATGTAACATAGTATCTGTGTTTAATGAGGACACAGCAATAATGAAAGTAAATGGGGATGAACAGATTATTACCTCTTTCTTTACATAAGGGACCACACCATTTATCCATATTAATGCCCCCGTGCTTGGGAGAAGAAGTTAGTACCATATACGTGCCCCCTCCATCACCGGCAGAGGCATTCATTTTCTGTTTGGGTCAGGTGTGTTTCCTGCAGGAGGGTTATGCTTGTAGATCTGCTCTGCAAATAGGAGTATATGGAGTACCTGCGTGTGGGCATGCACATTCCCCTCACGTTCCATGTAAGTATGGTTGCCTGTGCCATAGTTAAGCGATATTGTCCCTACCATGAGTGTTGACTAGTGCATGGCGGGGGACCAGTCGGTCACTTATAGCTCCTTGGGGTGATGTAAAGGAAATTCGAACAAGGGATTCAACTACATTCTGTATAACTGTATGAGGGTGAATTCGAAGTTCGTCCAAACTAAGATGCCCAACCGTGGCAACAGTTATGCTAGCTTATGTTTAGCTGCGTGGGTGCGCGGTGTAGACATGTGCGGTCTTATCTCCCCTCTGGTGTTTTGTGAAAAGAGAAAGGAAAATTCAGGTAATCCCACCTGAGTTGTATATGTGGGTGTGTGTTCAGCCTGGGCTATGGGAGTGTTGGGCCCTGCATGGGCTTTATGTCTGGTAGAGCGTTAATTGTCCCATCCGTTTGCTAAGTATGTGCCCATTGGGATATCAAATACAGACTAGTTAGCACGTCATGCACACATTATGTGGTAGCAGCCACCCAACCAATTTTCTATGAATCTTTATCCGAAGGGGAAGGTGCACCAAGAAACAAAGTAAATGTCCTCCAAACTTTATCCGAAAAGTATCCTTTTATTATTCTTGATATTAAAAGATAGGTGTCAGCCAACGCGTTTCGTTCCACTGAGGGAACTTCATCAGGGCTGAAAACATATATATAAGACATAACGTAAGTCACCACAAACCAAAAAATAAATTTACATATATATAAAAACATACAAATAAAACACACATAATTCAAATACAACACAAAACAAAAAACAAAACAACGGCTCAAACTACAAATTGTTTTTTACACAAAGCATCCATGGAAAGACCATGTAGCACATAGATATATACAATTAAAACCACATTAAAAAGAAAACAGGATAAAAGCAAACATAAACATCATAATTCATAGTAGTGAAATTGATTCCACATAATTAAGTATATCAATGTCCGAATACATTCCTATCAAGATCAATAAAGGGTGGGAGAAAACCCGTTTGAAATGAATCAGACAAAAGACAGAAAATAAAAAGTAAAGAAGACAGTCGGTTCGAAGTAAGAATAGAAAAGAACCAAAAATCCAACCATATATGTAATGATTAAAAACAGAAGAATAAATTCCAGAACCATATATCTCACCTCATGTAACAATACGAGGTACAATATAACCGTGCTCAAAATCAAATTATATCCAAGATAGAAATAAAAAGCATCCAAATTCCCAATAAGGAAACAGTTACACAACAAGTAGCCATAATTCACAATTTGTCTTTAAGTAGAGAAAATAATCTCTAAAATATAAATACCTGTCTGTACATTATAACCACAAAATCACAAAGTCGCCATTCTCACCTCATATATCAAGACGAGGTGTAGTGTGTCAGTGCTCTATGTTAAAATATTTCAAATTAAAGTCCTAATGGTCCAAAAATCTAGTAAGGAAGGTTAAAAGAGAAAAAGAACAAAATTGACTACAATTGGCCATATATCATATTTTAGACGGCAAAAACATAAAGTTCCCATGTTTAAATTCTATGCTCAAAGCGGGATCTTACCTGACACTTAGGTAACAATAGTGAATATGATCAATCTGTATTGTTCTCAGCGCTTAAGCTCCAAAATCCCAATGGCAAATTGTAAACCAGTATCCTAAAGAAGATGGAACATAGGATACATTTGTAAATATAACCCCAAGTCATGTGACACACAAATGCTCCAAATGGGTTCCAAGAATCTAAAATGTGGTCAAATACACACGGTTGTCAATTCTGCCAAAATACACTGATGGTCCAATAATCACCAAGAACTTAAAATAGACTGCTTGTAAATCGCACATGATGCATTCTAAAGTTCCCACCTTGTGGTCAATAACCCACGATGGTAAATTATAACGAAAATGATAAACGGTCTAATAATCGCAATGAGAATAGATAAAGCTGCTCGTATATCGTAACAATTTTCAACAACGAGCGCCCGACCACATAAATATTAAGTACGTTCGCTATTACCCGCTAATGCGTAGTTTAAACTGATCAGCAACTCGTATATCGTAACAGTGTTCAACGAGTGCCCGACCACAGGTTTCCATCAGGGAGAACAACGTTAAAAATCCCCATGCAAATCCATGATTCCAAGGGGTCACACTAAACTTCCACCTTGTGGTCAATAACCCACGGTGGTAAGTTGTGCCAAGGTCAATGAATAATCTAATAGTCGTAATGAGCATAGATACAGCTGCTCGTATATCGTAACAATTTTCAACAACGAGCGCCCGACCAAATAAATTTAAGTGGGTTCTCTGTTACCCGCAAATGTGTAGTTTAAACTGATCAGCAACTCGTATATCGTAACAGTTTATAACGAGTGCCCGACCACAAGTTTCCATCAGGGCAAACAACGTTAAAAATCCCCATGCAAATCCATGATTCCAAAGGGTCACACTACCCAACTAACAAACAAGATCGAGTTGCGAATCACGAATGTATCGTAATCCTACCTTGATACGATACGTCCTCTGCCTGTAATCTTTCCCTTACGATATTCAATTCGGGCGCCATAGTCGTTCATTATTAACAAGGTGTACGTGAGGGCCCGGTTTGCTTTTATGCCTTTATGCACAATCTGCCAAATCCCCATGAGGTCTGCCTCTTCTTTGATGCCCATGTCCCAGCTCGGGCTTATCATTCAAGGGTCTCAGACTGCTCCTTAATGCAGGGCTTTCAGGTCTGTGCCCGTATTTCTAAACATGTGTGTGCCTCTTCATGCAACCTCATTTTGCTCCCTCACGGGTCCTCCGGGGGTGTTTTGTATGTACTGTATTTGAATATTGACCTTGACAGGAGGCCAGGTCAGGGCAGTCTCCGCTCTCCGCATTGGAGGTCTTGCACGGCGGGCCGGCACAGCCGATCCCTCACAGATGGTACAGGGGTGACATCTACTCACCACCGCGCGGCCTCGGTCTCGTCTCGGAGCCCCAACTGGTCCTGGGCAGAGCTGCTGGTCTCAGGCTCCTCCGTCTATGCTCTTGGGTCAGTCGCTGGCTCCCACGCCCTCTCCGTTCCGGCCATTTGCAGCATTTTCACCCATTTGGGCTGGAGTGCAACTGTGGTCCCTGGGACTGGCAGGGTCTCTGTGATCAGGGCTGTCGGCCCATCTCCGCCGCAATCCTTCATCTCACAGCCATGATCACCAGGTTGAAGCCTCCCACATCCCGGAGGGAGGTACGATATAGGCTACGGGTTGATGCGGTTGATTTATGCTGTTTTTTTCAGGATAATAAAGGGTGTGTTCACGGAGCGTTAGAAGCTCGCATCCGCCATCTTGGCCGGCTAGCCACACCCCCTCATGACCACACATCTCTCTTGATCTTCCTCAGGGCATCTCCCTCAGAAAGCTGTGCCTGTCCATTTGTAAATGAAAGTATTAGTCCCCACATAGCACCCTTTCCTCTGAGTCATCTCTTTTATACTATCCATGGATAGAGAGCTAGAAAAGAAACAGGCCTTCTCACCAGGGAACATGCTATCTGAAAGAAATGTAAATGTGTGCAGTTGGTTAATCACCAGTTGTAAAGACTGCTTGGAAGTGAGTACGGGCTATAATTTATGGAGTCACTTGAAGCTTCACAGTGACTAAGATCTCTTCTTTTTGAGCAGTGATTTACCGGTGTTGAGTTTTGGAAAGCATCCTTTTATTGGGCTTGTAAAAATGTTTGCAGTTGGAGCAGTGCAATTACCTACTACTGAAAGGCATTCTTTGAAAGCACTTGTTTTATCCAAAATGTTAAGGCTGCAGCATTTTCCCCATATTTATGGATTTTTTCTCATTTGCCACATAATCCCTCATCTGCTGCATATGCTGCTGATTTTAACGGAAAAAATGGTTTCTATCTCAAACGGATCAAAAGTTACTAAAAACGCAGTGACACATGCTGGTGAGCAGTGGAAGGCCCATCACTTAAGTTAACTGGTCACCTTTGTGTTGGTTATTGCTGTACTTAGGTGTTAAACTGGTATTAATGAGGTAAAACTGTGGCCCAGACAATGTTAGCATGTGTAAAACTGACAAAATAATGAAGTAATACTATCACAAACGTGGTGCATTAAGTCGCATATTTTGCCTCTTGTTGCCGCATATTTTATTCAATCATGTCACATAATTTCAGTGGACCTGCTTATATTGTATGTTATACAATTTTTAAATAATGATGGTGGGACACTCAGGGCTGCTACATGGCCCTTACAGGTACTTGGTAGGGCCACACCTTAATTTTTTTGCTCCCTTTATATTCTGCCTAAACTCCATGCCATGGTCCTTCCAAAAACTGGTGCCCTTCTTCTGGAACTGCCCACTGGGGTTCTTTATTGAGGAGACATGAACGCGGTGATGGACCCCAACCTGGACAGACTGAGCCACACGAGGGCACTGGGATGGGGAGGCTCTTCCAGCCTTCTTGTCCGGAATGGGCACGGTGGACCTGTGGAGAACTCACAATCCTTACCTGAAGCAGTTTACTTCTATTTGGTCCCACGTGGTTTCTTCTCACGTCTCGATTACTTCTTCACACACCACACCCAGGTGGGCTACTTTGGAGAGGCTGTGCAGTACGTGCAAGGGGTTTCTGATCACTCCCCAATGGGAAATGTGGTTCAGAGGTTCGATTTTTGACACTTCCACTTTCCCTAGACTAGATCCTTGGTACATGCGGGATGGAGAGGTTAGGGAGAAACTACACTCGACAGCTAACTTATATTTCCATGAGAACCAGGGGACAATGGCATCCCCTTGTACCCTGTGGGAAGCCTTTAAAGTGGTCATCCAGGGACAGGCCCAGGCATTAATTGGAGGGAAGAGGAAAGACACGATGGTGAAGTGTTCGGCCATTCAGCGGGAAGACCTCATCCTGGAGACCAGAGTGGCAGAGGAAGGTGGGGCGGACCTGCACCATAGGCTTCTGCTGCACTAACAGGACCTGCGAGCCTTGGCGGAGAATCCAGCACAGTCATACACATTGGCCACTCAGCGCCGCCTGTATGATGTTGGGGACAAAGCCTCCAAGCTACTGGCCTGGCCCAAGAAGAGGGACAGGCACTGCTTTTTGGTGGTGGGAATCAAAGACAGGGGAGGAGTCCTACATAATGAAAATACGAAGATAACAGACATATTTGCGTCCTACTATGAAAACCTCTGTACACCCACAAGCATGATAACCGGGGCCGACTGTGAGGAGTTCGTGCAAGATTTTCCCCTTCAGACCCTCACACATGAGGCAGTGGAGGCCCTGGATGCTGATCTCACTGGGGACGAACTAGCAGCAGCCCTCAGAGCCCTGCAGTCAGGGAAAGCGGTGGGGCCTTACGGGTTGCCTGTGCAATTATTTAAAGGCATGTCCGACAAGATTGCTGCACCTATGCTGGACATGTTCCAGGCAGCTAGAGAGGCTTGTTGTCTACCAGAAGACCAGCGTACAGCCACAATTGTGGTGATACACAAACAAGGTAAACACCCGGAGGAGTGCAGCTCCTATAAGCCAATCTCACTCCTGAACGTTGAGGCAAAGATCTTGGCCAAGGCCCTAGCAAACAGGCTTACTAACTTTCTCACCTCTATTGTGCATGTGGACCAGTGTGGCTTTATGCCACGCAGGAGTACTCGCCTTAATTTGTGGAGACTCTTCGGAGTACTGCACATGACAGGTTTACCACATACAGAACACTCAGCACTGATGGCACTGGATGCCACAGTGGCGTTTGACAGCATAGAATGGCTGTACCTTCTCGCCGCATTGACCAGACTGGGGTTCGGTCCAAAGTTTTGCAAATGGACCAGGTTGCTCTACCAGGCCCCTCTGGCTCGAGTGAGAGTCAATGGAGTGTAATCTAGGACGTTCCCACTGCAAAGGGGCACCCGGCAGGGATGCCCACTATTGCCCCTATTATTCACACTGGTGCTGGAGCCAATGGTGGCCTGGATCCGTCGGGACCCACTGATATGGGGCATTCCGTCAATGGGCGGTTGGGAGGAACTTGTCTCCCTATACGCCGACGACATCCTACTGTATATCTCCAGGCTGTATTTTTCTATAGAAACGATACTCAACATTTTTTAACTCTTCAGTAGCTACTCGGGCTATAGAATAAACTGGTCCAAGTCGGTGGTGTTTCCTCTGTCGGGCCCCCCTCCCCCAAGACTCCTGACAGGATGTGCTGGCCCAGTTGAAACGGAAGGCTTCAAGTGTCTCAGGATTTTTGTGACTTGTGATCAGCAGCTGTTTGTACAGCGTTACCTCACTCCACAATTAGACCGACTCCACGTTGATGCTGAACACTGGCATACCCTTCCGCTGTCCCTGATGGGCAGGGCAGCATTATACAAAATGATAACCTTACTGCATCTTCTATACACCCTCCATAATACACCCTACCCAATTTCGCCTGTCTTTTTCAGACAGATTGACCATGAGCTCTGGGCACTACTATGCAACAGGGGTGTGCTGCGAATTGCCGTGGGGAAACTACAGAGGGGCGTCTATGGCAGAGGTTTTGCAATCCCGGATGTCAAAATATATTATTGGGCCTCGCAGCTCCTGGTGATTAATGATTGGGTATTTTCAGACTGGGGGGAACTGGCCTATAGGGTCAAAAGAGATGCTATGACTAATGGTAATTATAACACTATCCCCTACATCCTCTGGCAGATAAATGACCTCCCATCACACACGTTAACGGTCGCTAGATGTTGGAGTGAGGCAGAGTTCTACCTGGGTTGGTGGGCCAGGTTAACGGCCATGACCCCCCTGTGGCACAGCAAACAACTGAGCGAGGTGTCCTCCCTGAGGGGCTTCTCATGATGGGCGGAGATATGGATCGAGCACCTGGATGATGTATGGAGAGATAACTCATTAATTACCTTTGAGGCACTCAGTCAGGAGTATGAGTTGACAAATGCCGGAAAACTCCACTACTTCCAATTCAAGCATGCCCTGCAAGTCCATATTCGGGAGGGGACAAGTCTGCCAGACTCCTCCGCCTTGGAGTACCGCTTGCTCACAGATCCCATCCCAGATGGGGGGTGTCAGTGATCTACTGGAAACTGAGGAACAACTCTCCCAACCCCTTAGGACCCTTGAGACATGTCTGAACAGACGACCTAGGAGACATTGACGATGAAGACTGGACTGAGACTCTACAAGGCCCCAGGGAAATAGCTATCCGAGCAAGATTCAGATTGGTACAGTTCCAAGTTCTGCATAGAACCTATTATTCACGCACTTTTCTACATAAACTAGGTGCAGTGGACACACCATTGTGTGCGAGAGGGTGTGTGCTGAAAGGAACCGTCTTTCACATTCTGTGGCACTGCCCCGTGATCCAAGAGTACTGGCGGTGGGTGACGAATGAGATGTCTAGGGTCCTGTCTGCACGGGTGCCCATGGAAGCTAAATGTTATTATTGATGGTGCAGGGTGAGGAAGATTGTCCTCGGTACACCAAGATCTGGCTGGCACTGGGGGCAGGAATGGTGAAGCGCAACATTGTGAGATGTTGCGGGGTCCCTCTCTCCCCATCAATGGCTGTGTGAAACCGACCTAGACTGGCGTCAGAGGGTGGAGGAATTGCTTACCACAGCAGATAATGCCCTAAAATAAAAAGTGGGAGAGAGTGTGGGGCCCCTGACAGGAATACAGATGCACAACCCTGGGGACATAACACAGCCACATTCTCAGTGTCAGTGACTCTCTGCTTTGTGAAAAGTGGGGTGTTGCGGCCATACCAGCGGCAGTAAAGGCACCAATTTATTACAAATTGTATGCTCAGAAGTTATTGTTTGGCCACTCTACGTCTTCTATCTTGTGCCACACTGTACCCCAGTACTTGCAAGGACTCTTTAAATGCTGTATTGTATGATGAGCTTTGTTTAATAAAAAAGACTTTAAATTTTTTTTATTTTTTTTAAATAATGACTTACACACTGGCAGCGCTTTGTGTTACAGGCAGGGACTTCATACTATTATAAATACATGTCAGTATACAATACTGCACCAACCAGGATTCAATTGTGTGACTCTCTGGTCTCACAAACAGTCATCTGCAGTGATCATATTAACCAACTGAGGTTTCATAACATAAACAAATCATTCTCAACGATTAGTTTCATTTGCATGTATTTTTATTTAAGGTCTTCCCATTATTTTTTAATTTATTTGCAGTTGGCTCAAGGTGGAAAAACAAATAAATACTCACAGAAAATGTTATTTTAGCCATTTAACCATGTTTTGGCCCCTTCTCCACAGTGCCCAGAGTCACAGTTGCCATATTTTCTATACACTTTAACCCCTGGATGTAAATGAAGGCAGCCTAGAAACGTGATAAATAACCAGAGTTGCCTTTTTCAGGCCACCTTCATTGACAAATAGTTTCAACTGCATTTGCACTCCCTGGGAACACAGCCATGGAACCCCCAGGAGGGCTGCATCACAGTGAAGAATTTTGGCTTGAGGTCTTTTTCAGACACCAGGCTGAGTGTTGTTGGAGAGGGAATCACATTTAAACTTTTAATGACATGAGAAAGAGAAACCAAGAGAAAATTAATAAATGTACACCAACTACAAGTTCAAGAAGGCATGACAAGACAAAAGAATCTTTAGTTACTGCATCATAAAAGCCTGCAGAAAAGATTTAGCTTAGATTACATTATTTGTGTAAATAATATAGACTGTGATTTACAAATTGGCAACGTACTCAATTTCATTAATGAGTACTAGAAATGTGTAAATCGTCATCTGTCACTCTATGAAGTTTATCTCTAATCATTCTGTATCATCATTTATATGTGTGTATAACTAATGAGAATTAATCAAATATTATGATTAAACCAGATTATGATGGTGAATTTAATTAAAATGTAACTTTTGTGTGTGTAAATGTGGGCACCGAAATGACACAAAGAAAGTATGTGTTACACATCCCTGATTAAGGATGCATCCGTGAAACTTTCATAGATTGTATTTCACACGTGTACTAATATTATACACCTAAAACAAATTTCAGAATATATGTTTTGAAATATATGTACATGTTAGTACATTCGAAAAGTAGTAGTGTACTCTACTGACACCTGTTATTTGTAATCATATTAAGTGATTTCAAGTGCATCAGAGTTATACTAGAATTATGATGTCTTTATATTCCCTATGAATGTATGTTTAATAATCATTTATATTTCAAGTTATATTAGCTTAAGTTAATGTGGGCCTCACTGCACATGTCAAGTTTCTTGACTTGCTCAATCCACTACTCATGAGAGAATTCCTCAATATAACCAATAACATGAAACAGTGTTTTCTTTCCTGCGTTCTCATGTACTGTGCAAGATACTTTGCTAAATTTTTTGTTACAGTCTGGAACATCTGCCTGGGGAACTGTCCTCTTGAACTCGCTTATGTGCTCTTGCTAAAGGAGCATTGCTCTGACATTTCACATATTGGATTGCTTAAGGATTGCGTAACTCAGGCATATAACGTAAGATATCATGTACTATTATCTTTTGACAATCTCTATATTTTCAGCTCTCTATAACCCTGCCTTTACCTAGACCTGAAACACAATTTATATAATGTATAGAAACAGCAGACTGACCTATTAGGCATTGTTTGTTAAAGAAAAGTTGCTTTTAGGTTATATAGTATTGTTGTGTGTTTCAGATTGCTTTCAACATAAGTAGTTCATAAACTGCAACATGAGAAGTGTTCATTAATATCACATTGTTTGCCTAAGCAAGCAGCAATCATGCTTTCATATAAAGTAATACTATAATCCCATACATCTTCAAAGAAGTGTATAGCAGTCTGAGCAAGATGAGGTTTCAATATTTCCTCTTGTAGAAACAAACACATGTAATATAGAATTTGTAAACCTAAATAGATGATTCCTTGTAAAACAAGCAAATGAAAAGGATGAGCTTGTAATCCTTAATGAATGACTCCTAAAATAATGTTCAAGTGCAAAGTCTATATCCTTTAACCATGAGTGGTGTGCTAGAATATTTCTCTGACTAGGTTTGAATCTCTTGTCGACTTCGAATACTAAAAGCAACTGTGTATAATCACTGCCTAGCTTGGGCGCTATGAACTGTGAGTAATTTTATACTCTATAGCATTTAAGATGGCAACCTACTTGTGCAATTTGCAGGAGAGTTATGTGACTCCATGAGGCATATAATCCTGTCTTCACTGATGTCTTGGGTTTAGCACATCCATTGGAGACGTGATGTCTCTTTCGAGTTGACGGCTATACTATGGGAAATATTTGCAAGGGGATTGCGCCACCGGAACATCACTTTTACCAACGTTCCGGTGGCGCAATGCCCTGTACCATATTTACAATGTGGCATTAAGCCACTTTTTGTGGCTTAACACAGCTTTGCAAATATACCCTTTCAAGCAGGTATCTGCGTGAAAGGGGCGTGCAGTGGATGTTGCTGTGGACGTTCCACCACAAAACCCATTTCTTTTTGATCGTGCCCCAGATTTACAAGGATCTGTAAACCTGAGGCAGCGCCAAAAACAAATGGCATGCAATAGCAGGTGTAAGAATGGCGCAATGAGGAGAAATACCTTTATTTATCTTAATTTTTGCTTTTCCTATGTGTGCTGCATTCTGCAACACACATAGAAAGAGCAAAACCCCATTAAGGATTGATTGTGTGCAGGAAGGTGCCACTTCCTGCACATAAACAATCATTAAATAATGAGTGTTTGCTACTTCTATGTGTGCTGCAGAATGAACAACTCACCATTATTGATTGTTTATGCACTATGGTGCAAGTGTGTCTGTTTTGGTGCTAGGCAGCTAATTTTAGCACCAGAGCTAGGGAAAACACAGGGGTGTACCATATTGTTGTAAATACGGTACATCCCAGTGTTTTGGAAGTGGTAGAGCGCTGCTCTACGAAAATTGCAGCAGCGCCGCGGTCCATCATTTCCTTATAAATATGCCCCCATATGCATGCCGCCATCTTCCGATCCTGACAACGGATACGTTGAAGAGATTCAGAGGGATATGTCTCTCCACGGAACCGGTGCACAAAAGCATGCATGTCCAGTGCATAATAAGCCTACCCCCAAACATGTTTTTTTTACAGTGCTTCATGATGTATTTCTCCTGTTTCAAAATGGCGTAAATAACTTCCGAAGGATGGTAGGCTGAGTCAGCCTTGTCAAGATTCAAACTCATGTTTCAATGATGACCATTCAAAATACTGAGCCATCCTTCTGGGGCTGTTAATTGCTCATGGACCTCATTACCCCTTCTTTTGTTCCCAAATACAACAATTTGTAGATGAAAGGTTCCCAGGTAAAGTTTGAATACTACTTTAAGTTTCTTTGAATTCTAATACACTGAAGAAAAGACAAAAATGTTGAGCATAATACTTGCAAAGTCTCAGTCCTTGGCAACCATTCTGAAACAGTCCAGAACAAGCTGCCAGGCCGGTTCCCCTCCAGATAGAAGCTCAAGTATCCTCAAACCGACTTCACCCTACACATCAGAGCTCTATTGTTTCAGTCCTTTGGTGAACATGGCACCCAAGTCTGGCTACATTTGTCACACTTAGGGCATTACACTGAGACAAGTGACGAATCACTCTGAGTGACACTTCACTGTTTTATTTTTCACTCAATGTGACACTCTAGACAGAGGACAGCCTAAGGCAAATCAGTTCCAACATGAGCAGTCTTGTCCCAGCTCCCAGGTCTGGTCCCCTCTGAATAGGGAAGACAAACAACCCTAGGTCGGTTTTGGCTTACTGAGGCTAATCAGTGAGTTATAGATGCCGGGTCTGGCGGCTCAGTGGACTAATGCGTCCGCTGCAGGGGCCTGTGTTCGACCATATGGTCACAGGTTCAACACTCTGCCTTTCATCCATTTGAGTTCGATAAAATGAGTGCCATTGAGTTAGGTAACAATAAACATCTGTTATTCTGCGCCAAGATGCCTATGGTTGAACCTGCGATTTACAAATATACGTGTTATGTTATGTCATAGGTGGAGCCCTCCCTGTGGCATGACGAGCTAGGCACACATGCCTGGGTATGGCTGGCACACCTAGACTGTCTCCTGCAACAAAGAAATGGAAGGAATGCTTGAATTAATCTCAACCAGTGACAATCACTTGGGGCCACATTCCAGTCATCATTTTCTCCCACAGTGCCACGCTAGACAGAGGCCAGCCTGAATGCCGTGCCAGGTCCCCTACAGAGTGCCAGTGGTTTCTGCGATGATTAATGGTACAGATACCTCAGAGAGTTCTTGTAAATCTGTCTTAGTTACAAAAGCATTTTCACACTGATGCACTTTTTATGTGTTTCTCGACGATAGAGCATGTATACATTGATGTGTACCTCGACGATGTATATGCTAGAAGGGTTTTAAGCATAAGGCTCTTGCCATTTGTAGCAACTTGAATATGAAATGAAGACACCTTCAGTGGCAGGTTCCCATGTGCTGTTCATATATTATTCTTTCAGTTAATGCTCCCAATTTATGACGAGGTTTACAATAACATCTGACAGCTCTCAGTATACCAAACTAAATATTGCACAGTCAGTGGCATAAGGCGAAATGATGGGCCCTTCTTGCTAAACGTATTGAGGGGGCCCTTTCACTGCAGTAACTCACATATATTGACAGGCTTTAGGTGGAATGGGCGCGCTCTCCCATCACAGCAGGGGCTGCTGGGACCTGTAATACGCCCCTGTGCATAGCTTGTCACCTCATGCACTTCCTTCGCATTTGCTGGGTCTTCCCGTCCTGATATTGCTTGCCTGCATCTCTTGTTTGTCCATCTTCGTCTAGGGCCTGTTTTTGGCCACCTCTCCGCAGAAAGATGTAACCCCACTTGTACTGCCCCCAATTTTTAGTGTGTTGCTCTGTGTCTTCATGGACTACTTTGGACGGGGAGAGGGGACAAAGAGAAAATACACATGAAAGTGTTATGAAAGTCTCATCACGCGAGGAACAGTAGCATGTAAACTGGTATTATCAATCACAAGCATAGTTAATTATATTTAAATAAGCTATATGGGTATTTACGTTTCGATTATCAAGTAAGAAGGAGAAGGTGGTAAAATGATTGCCCGTGAAACTAAATCTGCATATATTTTTCGGTTGCTTTCACATGTTCATTTTCCAGACCTGCAAATTGTTTGTTAATTAGGAGTCTGTGGTAATGGGAGACGTATGCGACAAAGAGGATAGAGGTCAGGGTAGAAAATAGAGGAAATGAACCAAAGTAATGTAGAGAGTCGAGTTTTTTGGTACGGGAGTTAAATTACTGTGCGTGGATTAACGTTGTTATAGAATTGGAAACCAGGTACATTTTGTGAATCGTTTAATCTCCGAGGGAAACACTTCAATTGCTTCAAGTCTTTCAGGGGCATATTTACGTTCCCTGGCGCATCCCTGCAAATCAGCAGGGATGCGCCAGGGAAGATGCGTCACGCAAGTTTGCCCTTGCGCCACCGCCGATGCGCCGCATTTACAATGCGGCGCGCCGTGGCGCACGGATGGGCAGATGCGTG
The DNA here is from genome assembly GCA_963921515.1 of Calotriton arnoldi. Taxonomy (NCBI): domain Eukaryota; kingdom Metazoa; phylum Chordata; class Amphibia; order Caudata; family Salamandridae; genus Calotriton; species Calotriton arnoldi. The sequence goes on along the minus strand of CAWUFW010002723.1, from coordinate 1,197,775 downwards.
TCGCATCCCCCGACGGAAAGGCGGCGCATTGCTGGAGTCGCGTCGCAAGCGCGACGTGGCTCCAGCAAGGCTCGGGGGTGCCCTATGCCTAACATGCTGCGTCAATCCTTACGCCTGCTTCAAGCAGGCGCAGGGTTTTGACGCAGCATGGGCGTAAAGTGACTCAGTGAAATCTTGTAGATTTCACTGCGTCACTTTTACGAGGCGTACCTGCGAGGGAACGCCCACCCTGCACCGGAACGCCCACATGAAACATGACGCAGGTTTCATGTGGCGCAGGGGTTTACAACGTGACGCATCTCCCTAGATGCGTCACGTTGTAAATATTGCGCAACGTGGCGCATGTTTTGCGTCGCCGCTGCGTCACATAAGTGACGCAACGGCGGCGCAAAAGTGGCGCAAGGGGCTCGTAAATCTGCCCCTTAGTTTTAAACCTCTTCTTTGGTATGCTCTGCATAGACAGGAGGAGCTGCAACACTCCTATAAATATTCTATGTGAATAGCTCATATTTTAAATTTATATTATTTGAAATTGTTTCACATTTTTTTCCCCTCGAAGTGGGAGCTTCTGGTGGCATGCAGAATCTGAGAAGGGAAAATGGAAATATAGGGGCAGATTTACACAAGCGCCTTGCGACACTTTTGCGCCGTTGTTGCGTCACTTTTGTGACGCAGCAGCGGCATAAAAAATGCGGCCAATTTCCAACGTGACGCATCTAGGGAGATGCGTCACGTTGTAAAGCCCTGCGTCACATTATACCTGCGTCAGGTATAATGTATGCAGGGTGGGCGTTCCCACGCAGGAAAGCCTCGTAAAAGTGACACAGTGAAATCTACAAGATTTCACTGCATCACTTCTAGGACGCCACTGCGTCAAAACCTTACGCCTGCTTGAAGCAGACGTAAGGAGTGGCGCAGTGTAGTGGGAATAGGCCTCAAAATGCATTGCTGGAGTTGCATCGTGCTTGCGACACGACTCCAGCAATGCGTGACTTTAGCCCCAACAGATGCGTCAGAATTTCTGACGCATCTGTTAATCCTTGCGCCATGGAGCACTGTATTGTAAATACAGCGCATCCATGGTGTCGCAAGGACATTTGACGCTGGTGCAAGGAAACTGACGCACCTATGCAGATGCGTCAGTTCCTTGTAAATCTGCCCCATAGGGTTTAGAGTAAAACGGGGCAGATGGGCTACTTGGCGCAAAGTGTAGCAAAGTATGACGGAAAAGTGAGGCTGCGAGAAGCTAGTGCTGATGTCAGTAGAGGAGAAAGAGTAAAAACAAACACATCAGAACAGCTAGTAGCTCTGGCTTCAGGCTGCTAAAAGGTTCAAAACATTGCCTGTAAACATGCTGTTGGATGTGTTAGAACATTAAAGCCCTACCCATCGACTTTGGCAATGAGTTTTCCTTATGCTCCTTGACAAAAAGAAGGACACGTCTGAGCAAAGGGAAGCATTTGAGCAGTTTTCACAGCTATTTAAGGTGGAAAAAGTCCTTTCAGGAAAGCACATGCAGAGGTCTGAAGTGTGATGCCTGCAACTCAGAACCACCCAACCCCGCAGAAACCCTCACCACACCCACATCACCGACTGCCATGGAACCACTCCACTGCCTCAACGCCAGATCATTCTGCGAATGCGCCAATGGGATCTGGGACACCATCACCACCCTCACCGCCAACATTGCCTTCATTACAGAGACCTGGCTCAACCCCTACGTTGACCCTGATATCGATACTGCAAACACCCAAAAGATAAAAGATGATACACCTGGACCGAACCAACATACACGGAAGCAGCATCCCAATAATCCACATAAGCACCATTCGCTGCACCACCACTAAAGATGACAACACACCAATCATGGAGCACCTCAACTTCCAACTCCAAAACGAATGCAGAATAACCATCAGAGGAACCCTCACATACAGACCCCCAGACCCACGCCCTGGCTTCTGCAACACTATTCCCGACTCCAACATCATCAACTCCAAACACTTCATCTTCCACAGCCACATCAACTTTCACCTCCACAACCTCGAAGACACCAACACCACCAGCCTCCTGGACAGCATGAGCAGCATCAACCTCACCCAACTGGTCAATAACCTCACACACAGCACAGGCCACACGCATGATCCCAATCTTCACTGTCAGCCACAGAGTCAAGTACAGCCATGTCACCGTACTCACCTGGACTGACCACGCTATCATCTATTTTACCATCGCAGGAGCACCATGTACCACCACCAAGACCCCAACCTCCTCCCACTGCAACTGGACCAAAGTGACAGAAACTCAATGGATAGACACCCCCAACACCACCCATCCTGACCCCGCAACCTACCTTGAACAGGCAGTCAAGAACCTCTCTGCCTAGATCAGCAAATGAGCCATCAGTGTCACCCTGATCACACCCTCCAGGACCATCAGATCCACCAAACAAGCCAGCTGGAACACACCAGAACTCAGGACCACGAAACGCAACTGCAAACGTCTAGAGAGACAAGGACACACCAGCAAAGATCCCACGGACCGAGCCACCTTCAAATCAGCACTCAACAAATAACATCAACACCTGGCAGACCGCATCGAGGCCAGCTCCAACCACAACAAGGCACTCTTCAACGTCATCAGAGAGTACTCCTGCCCTTCACCCCCTGAAAGCGTAATCCCCCATCTGAGGAACTCTGCACACCCTGGTGGACTACTTCCACAACAAGATAACCACCATCTACAGTAACTTCGAACCCCAACCCACTGACCTCTACAGCCTCCTCACACCAACGAATATGACCGACAACGCTCTGGTCACCACATGGGAACAGCTCACCATGCAGGACACCACGACAATCATAAACTCCAGTCACTCAGGAGCACCCGCGGACCCCTGCTCCCACCACTTCATCAACTTCAGGAGAAAGGAGATCAGCATCGAACTGACCTCCATCTTCAAGGGATCCATCACCACGCCGCATTGGGTGAAGATGCGGCGAGCAGCGGTTTCGATGGGCAATGTGAAGTTCTTGTGTTGGGAAGTCTGTGCAGCAGAGGTCATGCATCCGTTCTGAGGGCAATGTGTCGAGCAGCCAAGGTGAAGCGCGTGATCAGGACACCAGCTAACTAGCCCTCGGAGTCACTCTGGGGCCCTGGGTTTTGTCATGAGGGTACACAAATCCTGGTAATAAAATGCCATTTTAAATGCTCATGTTCTTAAGTTCCCTTTCTCACAATGACATTTGACACACATTTATTTGCGTGCAGATGCAGGATAATATTACTCGAACTTGGTTGTGCTTACAATACCACTTCATAGGCACTCTATCAAAACACCTTGAACATCACGCAAGATGTTGTTATTTGTTTTGGCCACTCGGCGACAGAGCTATCACAATAGAAAATAACAATGCCAGTCTGGCTGTGGCTTCGGCATGGTAATATTGAGGATGTTAATATATATATATGACATCAAGCCTTTGTTTAGACAGAGGAGCATTTCTCTGGCACTGAGAGGTCGATCCATGCCTGAATTTCAGCTCAGCTGATTCCTGTTTACCTCATGCCAGGGCTGCTGTCCAGCTCTACAGCAAGACGGGCAGCTTGATGACACTAACTCACAGGTAACAGGGAGTTAGATAACCCTACAGGGATTTGGCAAATTTACTCACCCTAGACATGATAGGTTAGGGTGTGCTAGGTAGGAGTACACTGTATTACAGTACTTGTATGCAAGCATATATTCTCTTTAATAAGAAAAATGGTTGAACTTTTATCTTTTTCACCATTCTCATAATGCTAATCACAATATTTTGTTTCCTTCTATTCATTTCTGTAACACAAGTATTTTACTCAAGAATCACAATGCTTCAATACATTCTGAAGAGCTTTACTGTGTATTTCTTGTGTATCTGTTTGGGTATGCACAAGTGACTAAGCAAAAGGGTTCTAGATCTGTTATCACAATTTCTCTGGGGAGTCAGGGTTGTCATGTTCTGAGGTTACTCACTCCATTTGTTACCCTGTCAGGTTAGGGGTACAGATGGTGCACTGTGAGCTTGTAGGACTTCGACCAACAAATCTGGATGGTATGTATGCAATCAGTCTCGCACAGTTCTGATGGTTATGTTGTCCAACAAATGCACAGTTTTACTTCAGAAAGTATATGCTGTATGACAGTTAAGAGATGCAGGTCCAATCTTTCTCACTCAGGCAAAAGGGCAGCAAGGCAGCAAGGCAGCTGGTCAACACAGCAGGGCAGCAAGTCAACACAACATTGCAGCAGTCCAGCACAGTGGCAGTCCTTTCAGCAGCACAGCAGTCCTTCTTCCTAGCAGAGTGCACATGTTCAGAAGTGTACTGAAGAGCTGGGTCTAACAGTCCTTTATTTATACCCGGAGCCCACTTTAAAGTAGAGGAAGCTTCTAGAGGTATCCAAGCCCCCCCGTGGTGTCAGGCACACCCTTCCTCCCTGTCCTGCCCCAGATTGTCTGCAGTCACAAAAGACCAGTGTCAAACCTTTTGTAAAAGTACACAGGCAGAGCTTTTGTGATGTGCAAGTGTGGTGGGGGACAGCTCCTCCACCTCGTTAACTCAGAGTGGCCCATCCTGCCAACACCTAGCTTCCCTTTGACTCACTGTCTGGGAGCAATACATAAAAGTTAACTACCAACTACATCTAGTCATGTGTCCCAGGATCAGGCTGAAGACTCCACATGGTTAGGACAATAAAGTGCTAACCTTCTAAAAGTGGCATTTTCAGTATTGCGATTAGAAAAGCGACTTTTCAATTAAAGACGGATTTTAATCGCAATTCCATAGACAACAAACTGGACCTGTCCATCTGCTCCCAAATGACAGTGATCACTTTTTAAAACTAATGAGGCAAACCAATGTTATCCTATTGGGGACGCAGGCCTCAGAGTAATGAAAAATTATTTCAAATTGTTTTTGCTACCAGAACATGTAAAACTTAAAAGTATGTGTCCTATCTTTCAAATACAATGCACTCTGCCCTCTGAACTGTTTAGAGCCTACCCTAGGGGTGACTTATCTGTATTAAAAAGGAAGGTTTGGATATGGCAAGAGGTTTATTTTGCCAGGTCGCAATGGTAGTTTAAAAACTACACACTCAGGCTGCAAAGGCAGGCCTGAGACATGTTTGAGAGCTACTTAATTGGGTGCCACAATCAGTGATGCGGGCCCACTAGTAACATTTAATTTATAGGTCTTGGGTACATGTAGTACCACCTTGCTAGGAACTTACAAGTAAATTAAATATGCCAATCGGGTGTAAGTCAATTTTATTATGTTTAAAGGAGAGAGTGCAAGCACTTTAGCACTGGTTAGGAGTGCTAAAGTGCACAAAGTCCTAAAAGCCAACAAAAACGGGTTCAGAAAAAGGGAAGGTGAAGGCAAAAGGTTTAGTAATGACCCTGCAGAAAGGGCCAAGTCAAACAAGGGGCAGTTCACAGGAGATTCAAGTTCAGAAGATCCCTCCAAACTCAGACTGGATATTTCAGAGGGCAGCATAGGTAGAATGTGTAGGAATCCCGAGAGCCGTTCTAGATTAACTGGGAAATATGCCATAGGATAAAGACCTCTGAGAGCAGCTTAATTGCAGAGAACTGTGCAAGGGTAGGAGAGTCTTAGTTGGTGTTTAATTGCCAATCAATATGCATGCAAACATGTTGGACACAACACTTGACCCTCACAAACAAGTCAGGAGGACAAATGGCCCAGCCTTTGAAGGTAATGATGTTCAGCTACATCGCCCCAAATGCATTTAGAAGGGCAATGTGGCAAAACAAAATATAACTTCAAGCAGTTGTGCAGAGTTTTACTACATACAGCGCCTTGATGGTGGTAACGACAGGAACAGCAACATAGGAGGTGAGACTGTGCAGTGTGGCAGCCTCCTCATGCATCCCCTCATGGGATCGCATACAGAAGCCACTGAATTGGCTCAGGTTCTGCTATATATCCTTTAATGGACTATTTTCTGTTTCAATGGACAATAAATATATTGAAATGCTACGCGCTGGGCCAAAACATGACAGAAACTCAAGCAGGTAATACTTCTTTGGGGCTCACCATAACAAGTCAAAAAAGTACTATGGCTGCTTGTTTCCTAAGATAATTGATAATAGATATGTGATAATTTTGGAGAGTACCATTAATACAATTAATGAAAGCTTGTGCAGGAAATCTCAGGAAAGTTTCCAAAGGGCCTCTAAGACCGAACACCCCAACTTGCAGATTTTTTCCCTTGGAAATCCTGATGGCTCCCTCCTAGGCCAATGGACATTGCCCACCCTGGTTAAATGGAGCTGGAACAAGTATACAAGTCATGCATATATAATCAACTGTCAGATTCTCAATGTTCAGTCAATGATGAGAGATTGGTGAAGTTTTCAAAACCTTTATTTATCGTAGAGGATTAATATGATTTTTATAATCTTTATTCAGATTAGTTCAGTTTAAAGAAATATCAAGTAAAAGATTGACTAGTGACAGAAATGAAATGAAAACAAAGTGTTGCATGAAGGAAATTGTCACTTAACCAGCTAAGAGCCTTATTTGCCCTAAAATAGAACCCAGGAAGAGTTCCTTTTCGGAAAAGAGCAAGTTGAACTACCCATAAAGAGTCGTTCTGGAAATTCAGATGAATTCCCACAGTCGCAGGAGTGATCATCAAAGTATCAGCAAAGGAGGAATGATCATTACAGTAGCAGGAAAAGGGTAAGGTAAGTTAAAGAACAGAGTCACCTTTAGCAATAGCTGTTGGTAACAAGGATAAAGTCTCCTCTAAGCGAGTCTTAGAGGAAGAATAGGTCAAGTCTTGAGTCTCAAAGCAAGGGTTGAGAGAGAGTGTGAGAGCGAGTGCTCCTAACTAGCTAGAAACACCTATTAATGTAAAATCACACAATAATGTAACAAAACTTAGAAATTGTTAATAGTTCTCCTCCAATGGAAACCACTTATCGGATGGTGTCGTCAACTTCTGATGTTTCTCCACTCAATTCCCACAGTAAACATTCACGCCGGTGTATAGTAAAACAATGTATTGTGCACTAGCAAGATGGAGGACAGCTCTCATGAAAACCTTCTTACCTAAGTTAACAGATACACTCTATGTCCATTGTGAATGCAAAAGCAAATCAATATGCTGGGACAAAACTAGCAATAATGTTCTGGGGAGGCCTACATAAAATATTTAAATCATTATTAATTCTAACGATCACATCATAGTCCATTGTTTAGATTACATGAGCTAATGTGGCATGATGGGGCTAAAGAAACATAAGCTTGAAGTCAGCTTGTTCTTAAGCAAGATGCTGGTGCTAGGCAAAAGACTCTAAATAACCATTAATTAAGCTAATGGCAAGAGTTTGGAAGGAAAGGCTTTTGAGCCTACTAAAGGGGCACATTTAAGAATGATAGCCGCGTACAAAAATGTTCTTAATATTATTTCATATATATTTACGCAATGCACATTTTCCCTACGTGTGATTAATTTATGAATTTTTTGCAACATTAATAATGCATTTGAAAATTATTCTTTTATGTTATGAGGCAAGGACATTTTTCCTACGTGTTATTTTCTATGTGAATACATTTCTGCAGCAGTGTAAATGCATTCTAAGGTGTGATTCTAAATGGTTTGTAAGTTAAAGTTGGATTTTTAAAAGTATTTCTCACAATTCCCTCCCTTTTGATGATTTTAAATCATCACACAATTTTGTTTCATATGCAAATTTAAGTCTAGAAGGAACTTTCTTCTTCAGATGTATCTTGTTTCTTTATTTTGATTCCCCTACTATGTTTATTTGACTACATGTAGTCATTGTTCATTATTACACATAATCCCGTGTCCCTCTCATACATATTCTTTCAAAAAATGTCCAGTCTTTTGCACATAAAGTATATACAGGTCAGAAATAGGACATAAAGGAATATTAAGCAAAGTCTTATATTCACTATTGGCATTAGTATCCCTTTCAGTATACCCTCCCCAGCTGTCAAGACCCAATTTCTGATGGTGCTCAATTCTTTCTCAAAATGTTCGTACAAACTTGGGGGTATATTTGCAAGAACTGGCACACTGCTGTTTTTCAGCAGAGGTACAGGAAAACAATTACCGCCGCGGTACGGCTTATTCTAACACCATGTTAGCATCATATTTACAATATGGCGCTCCATGGCGTTAGGAAGAGGCAGCAGTCGTAAAAACTGACGCTGTTGTGTGCGCCGTGTCATAAGAAAATTTCATGCTAATTCTGCAAGAGAGACTTTCGGCCAATTAGCGGTTCGAAAATAGACCCTATCCATCCTAGCATCACTTATGTGTGCTTAGCGGGCAAAAAAAAACCCTGCTACGTGCGAAAAAACAACTACACTTACCTGTAAGCAGCAATGAAGCAGCCAGGAGAGAGCACAGCCCAGGACAACAACCCCACTACCAACCAGGATGACCAACCAAAGTCCCAGGGCAAGAGGAATTGAAAGCTCAGTCTGGAGGTGTGAGAAGGTGGTTCTGACCATCTGAGCCGCCCGGATTTCTCGCTTTTTGAACACCTGATTTTTGAGCTTTTACTGTGGGAGAGCCTCATAAGCTGGAAATCGTCCACAGTGAACTCATGATGAAATGGACTGCATGGTGGATTTCACCGGTGTCCACCTTGTGAGATAAGGCCGTTGCACTACAGCTAGGGTAAAGGGGCACTGGACTGGTTACATATGGACACGTGTGCACACGCGTGTGCACCCATGTAAGTGCTGCGCGGGGGAGATTCCTGTCGTGCGCAGCCCAGGAACAGGTACAGATAGAATGGTGTGGCAGGAATTATGCAGAGTTGGGTGGTGACATGGAATAGGCTTTATAATGTGGGGAGACACATTTAAGGGAAAGTCAGTGTGCTTTACTGTTTCATTGTAGGAACACTCCATTACTCTCCTATGGAGACCGAGACCACATGGGGTAGTTTCAGTTCCCTAGGGCCTACAAATTCCAGACATGCACCAAAGCACACTGTAAGTTGTGCAAAAGAGGTATTCTGCTGAGTCCAAAGCCATATCTGTACTGCTTATGGGTCATCCAGAAATGTCATATTCCTCTGACTCAGCTCATAACCAGAGCCTGGCCGGGTGTGACCCTGCCAGGCTGGATTAATTACCTTCCCCCCCAAGCTGTAGCATCAGAGGCCTAGCCCTTTACTGCTAGCATTCTCAAGGGTGAAGGTCTTCTCTCCAGGAGGGAGAGATGGGGGTGAAGCTGCAGGTTATCCATCAGCAGCTGTCACCCTGTGCCAGGCCTGCTCTGCTGGTGATCTGGACTCCTGAAAGGACGTCCACATATATTTTCTCAGGCACAAAATCTTGTGTGCCGCAACAGTGGATCAGTGTCTCCCATCTGCCATCTAGTGTCTAAAATCACTATTTTTGAACCACAAGTGCTGTATGTATCAATTGTGCCCCCTCACGAATCACCACAAAAGGAAGTGAAACAGGGGAAGTAAAAAGTAGGAAACAAAGAAGACAGTGCCTCACGGGAGTAACACCATGGGAGTTTACAGACTGATACTCGCCTGTATCCTCAGGTTCTCATCATTAGCAACTGCCAACTTTTACAACAACATAAAGAGTGAGGAAAAAAGAAGACAAAGTGCAAAGACTGTGTATGTGCGTGCACAATGCGTGAACCCTATGTAGGAAACCGGGGTCTACCAATAGAACAGCCGGTATACCTAGAATCTAAAACCGAGCTAGACAACCACTAGCTGAACTACTTTATTTCTTGGCTGTGTGTCTACTCCATTAAAACCCATCAGGGTAGGGTCAGCGTCCTCACTGCACCACTTGCCTCTGTTTGTCAAACCATGAGGTTGCCAATCTTCAGCATACCTGCAACCTCTTAAAAATGCTTCTAACCCTGTGTGTGTGTACTAGTCCACAGACACATCATCCGGCTCTGTCACTGCTCTCAGTCAGTCGAGACTCCTCGGGTTACCAGCTACCGCTGGTGCTTTTTACTTCCCCTGTTTCACTTCCTTTTGTGGTGATTCGTGAGGGGGGCACAATTGATACATACAGCACTTGTGGTTCAAAAATAGTGATTTTAGACACTAGATGGCAGATGGGAGACACTGATCCACTGTTGCGGCACACAAGATTTTGTGCCTGAGAAAATATATGTGGACGTCCTTTCAGGAGTCCAGATCACCAGCAGAGCAGGTCCTTAATTGTATGAAAGTCTATGAGTGGGGGGCGACCTGTTCTGTTTCTCTCCCCCTTGGCTCCCAGTTGTGATTAGTACCCTGTGCCAGGCACCAGGCCTGCTCTGGACCCGGGCCTTGAAGTCAGCAAGGGGGGAAGGGGGCTTTTCAGAGACCATGTGGCATGAGACCCCTGGACGACGCCATTTTGGAGTATCCCAGAGGCCTGTGCAGGAAGGAGTGAGCAGTGGCAGAGAGGTGATGTGTCGCTATAGCATAGGGCAGAAGTGCCTTCCTGCCAGCTCCCTCCAATTTCTTTTAAGAGGTCTTGCACAGGAAGAGGAGCTCTCTCTGGGGTGTGGTCTTGCTGAGGAAGACTGGTGCTGGAACCTGGGGCCATGGGCAGTTGGAAGTAGGAACCCCTGACTGTCCCAGGACTCTGGACTGTGCCTTTGAGGGAGTCCAGGGCCAGTGAGGAGAATCCTGGGCCTCTGCGTGAGGAGAAGAGAGGCCCAGAAGGAGAGCCAGGTGAAAGGCTGGTGCAGGGAGCCAGTGAAGACAATTCCTTGCAGAATCACCCTCTTGGAGGCCAGGAGGGTGGTGAAAAGTGCTCCAGATGGCTAGGGCTGGCCACCAGGAGTGAGAAGAGGCCTAGGCTGTGAAAATCAGCTGCACGGGGGCCGAGAGATGCCCCCCAGAAGATAGGTGACCTTTGACCTCTGAGCAGACCGATGACGAATCGCAAGGGGCTCCGCTGCCCATCTTGGATGTGCCCCCGGGGTGGGTCAGGTTCCGAGGGCTGCCCCCAGAAGAAGGAGATGCCAGGGAGTGCCGTCGCACCCCCGAAAAGGTGCCTACGGGGCCCAGGCTCTCCATCCTGGGCCCCTGAGAAGTAAAGTCGGGTAGCCCATCACGCTCCCTTTGAAATTGCCCCCAGGGGTGCCAGGAGCCTACCCTGGACCCCAACGAAGACGGAAGTCGGCGAGCACCGTCTCGCCCCAGTGAAGTGTTGCCAGGGGCCCGGGACCCCCAACTTCGGGCCACGGCGAAAAGGAAGCCGGGGAGCGCCATTGCGCTCCCAGTGAAGAATTTCCTGGGGCCCAGGACCCCCAACTCCAGGCCCCGGTGTGAGCGAAGAGGAGGGGGAGTGCCGCCGCACTCCCCAGTGGCAAGAAGAAGGAGGGGGGAGTGCCGCTGCACTCCCCTGAGGCCCTGCCCGACCGGCAGCATTATCTGTGTCTGCCCGCAGGAGCGGGCAGGGCTGAATGAAGAGCCGGCTGCCGCAGCAGCACGCAAGGGTGCTGACCATGCGAGAGCAGCCGGGGGTGGGATCCCCGAGCTGCTCTCCAACCTCACCTGGATGCGGCGTGCCTGGGTGGGACCGGGCTCCCCAAAGGAGTGGAGACACAGTGAGGGTCCGCCAACGAGGCAGGGTGGTTCTCCACGGAGCAGCAGGAGAGCTGCTGCTATAATATGCACGCGCTAGAAGAAGAGCCCCATAATGCCTTGCAGGGCCCGGATAGGCCTGCGAGGAAAAGCAGCTTGTTCTTTGTGTGTGGTGGCCCCAGGAGGATGGTGTCACCACCATTTGGTAACAAAAGGTGCAGGGGAAGCTGCAGGAGCAACGCAGACTCCTCCAGCACAAAAGAGGAAAGTCCCTCGCTAAGTCTCTGGGGACTTTAAGGAAACAACCCCTCAAGGGTTCAGCCAGGCTTCAAAGCCAACCTTTGGCTGGAACTTTTGTTCTGCAGCTGGGTGCGGGGGTTTAGGACTGCACCAAGGTGTGAGAGGCTGAACTTGGGATGTCTTTGGAGAGACATCCCCTAGAGATGAAGAGGTGCAATTGCACAGGTGGTGCATTTACATGATGTTGTTCCTAATGGGGACAAGAAGTCACATTTCATATGTGAAAGATAAGTAAATTGGAAATATGTTGGTAGGCATTCCTGCCAGGGTGCCTGGTTGTAAGTGCATAATCATGTGATTATAAATGTGAGGCCTTTTAGAGGCTTTGATTGACTTGCGTTATACCTGTATCAGATATTTTAAGTCCCTGTCATTCTAAGTGATGCTTAGACATGTATTCTTGCTACTGCGTTAGTTGAACAACCCAACTGTCAGCCACTGTGATTTAAGTGTGTATACTGTAGGGTCAGTATGAGATGCTCAGTCAGGGTTATGTGTCACTATGGCAGGTGTTTCCATTATAAATGCTTGTTGAGATAATGGGGTGGGCCGCCACTGGGAAGTTGCCAGTGGGGAGGGCCCTCGCTCCAGGTTATGGTCATCCCACTGCATTTGGGGGCAAGATGATGTGCATACATGTGAATGGCGGGACTAGATGTCAAGAAGTATTTCCAACAGCTTATGTATATTTGTAAATTGATGCATAGTATTGAGTAGTGTGTGTGTAATAAATGTACTCTTCCTTTTTATAAAGCAAGGTACAAACTGGACAATCAATTATTGGGTGTTATTTCTGCATACCTGTAAATGGCGATTACTAGCCCACAACACCTCCCTTGAGTAAGCCTTGGACTGCTCTGCAACGCTACCCTCTGAGAGTCAAGCGCTACAATGGGGTGTTTGGTTCCCATTGAAGGACAAATGTAGACATTTTGTTTGTGCAGGCCTCACAAATAATGCTTCGTTTTCCAACAGGAGGAGACTGAGATACTGATCATGGAGGTGACAGAGTACCAACACAAGTTCTTTGTCAGCTCCAAAGTGCCATTGAGGAGGAAAACGACCATTTGCCAGACCGTAGTGGACAAGGTGAACAGTGTTGTGGAAGTCAAGAGGACAGTGACTGACTGTAAGAAGCATTGGCATGATTGTAAGTGAAACATAAAGGAGAAACTGGCAACCACTCTCAAGGCAGCATTGCAGACCGGAAGTGGTAGTCCAGTGCCCCAAAAGGAGCAGGTTCCCTTGGAGGAGCAGGTGTTCACTGTCATCTCCAAGAAGTCAGTGGTTGGAGTTGTGGGACAGGACAGTGCTGGTTATGACAAACTATAACAGCAATGGGGTAGGTCGCAACGAGAGGCAATGTGGGGAATTACGTAATGTCAGGCAGATATGTCCCAGCCTTTTGTGGCACTATCTGCAGGCCAAAGGGTAGGATGCTAGCTCACCTATGGTTAAACATGACATGAGTGGAAGGTTCATAGTCATTTTGATAATATGTTGGCGTGGGGCAGCGCACAAGCCTTCTAACTATGCTGCCCTACATCAAAAGGAAAGGGCAGGAATTCACTGTATCTACAAGATATGGTTCATTCCTGTCCTTTCTGCCGACACACATACAGCAGACATCCGCCAAAGCAGGCACCCTTGCACCATGGTGCAAGGGTACCTGTGTTGGTGCCGGCCAGCTGAATGTGCACCAGCATGGTGGAAAGTATAGGGATGCATTGTATTTTCGTACCCACAGTGCAACCTTCTACTTAAAGAATTCCACAGCTTGGCGCAGCAAGGTGGTTTGTGGCGCCACGCTGCACCACATGTCTCTGAAATATGTCTCTCTGTCTCACTTGGGCCTATGCACATTAATCTAGCCTGAAAATCCATAGCATAGAATTGGTATCTCAGAGAAGAAACAATACACTTGAGGGGTGGGGAATATGTGGGACATGGGTAGTACCTACACATAGGGACATTTCAAGAGTCATGTGCATAGTTGCCTAGATCAAACTACATTGTATGCAGCTGTCCTGGTATTCAAGCTCAGAGCACACAGGTGTCAGTCGCCATGCTAGGGACCACCTGAACTCCTCTCATCTACTAAATATGACTGGGTGTGGGGTGAATGCAAGTGATGTGCACCAGAGGACCATGGGCCATATTTACAGTGAAATGCTGCACAGCGTCGATGCAAACAAATCAGCTGCACTGAGCTGCGTCATTACAAAAATGCATGAATGGGCTGTATTTACAGGAATATGTGCCAACCTGTGTGGGTGCAAAAAGAACAGCTGTGCGCCCACGCAGACACCCTTGCAACATGGCACAACGGTGTCAGTGTTGGTGCTCTTCTCTGTTTTTTTACAGTGCCAGTAAAAGGGAAAACATTTGGTGTGCGCCTTCTTCTTGTACATCCCTGTGTTTTTTAAATGATGCAGGGTGGCACTTCTAAATTTCTTGCACCGCCGTGTTGTGCCATTTCTATGTGAATATGCCCCTCGGTAGGTACATGTGTTTTTTTAACAAACAAGGGAACCCAAAGGTATATAAGGTACCATGGGTACAAGTATTACAAATAAACTGTAGGTCCCATACCGTAGGATAGCACAAAACACATTGAAATATAATAAAGTCTATGTCAAAAATATCAATGGATGACAATGTATTTATTCAAACATATCATGCATAAAATGAAGTGGGGAGCAACAACAAAAAGGAAAGAAGTTCAAGACTCAGACATTTTGTTGTGACTGTAGAAATAATAAGCAAATAATGTCACATATCATCTGAAGTACCAATGCTTACATCATTTACATAACAATTTATGTAGTCATTGTACTGTTTGTCGACGATCTTTCAATCCCTCCATAAAATATGGGGGCCATGATCAGGCCATAATGGATTCTGCCGGAGAAGAAATTGCCTGCAGGGGAGATGAAAAAATATAAGGAGAAGAAGAAGGGTCAAGCAGCCAAGAAAAAGAAGTGAAAAATAAGATGGTTGTGAATGATTATATCAAGACATGAGGACACTCAGTCAATCCATGCACATACATGACCAGGTGTCAACCAAATGTGCAACACTCTGAGGGAACTATTCCCACTGGCTGTGAAGAAACATGCTAGTGAGGGTGATTCGATCCCTAATAACAGGACAGGTTTAGATAATAATTGCAGAACAAGGAGAGTTATTATCTTATTGAAGAACACTCAATTTGATAGTTTGTTTCCAAGAAAGGGCAGGAGAGCCCTATCTGTGGCTGCGCCAGAGTGGATTTCTAAAAATGAAAATTCATTATATTATAGTTCTCCATTTAATGAGGGAGATCAGTGTATAAAAAGGGGAAGGACTCGCACCTGAAGATGAGGTGAGTATCAAGTTGACTCGAAGTGAATGATAATCAGGCTGCAATTAGGTAAATTACCTGTAATGTCAATCCAAAAAGAAGCAAAAGGCAATGTGAAGGGCAACAAGATTCCAAGTGAAGCTGCGTGTGCGAGCAAAACATACCGAGACAAGTATGGGCTTACAGTAAGGCGTAATGAAGAATGGCAACAATCAACAAAGGAAAGAGACGGATGCAAAGCGTTCAAGGTCTCAATTGAGGAATGTGAAGGATAAACTAGCAAAAATTAGGCTGACTGGAAACATGCCAAGCTGAAAATGAAAAAGAAATTGAGGCAATGTGAGGGCCGCATGACTCTCGGTAAGGACTCGAATGCGAGTCTGCCCGGCCAGTATGGAGGCTAGACTTACCGTGTAGAGTGTTGATAGACGGCCACGGATGCTGAGAATGGTGTACCAACTCATTGCATGCAGCATCTCAAGTAAGGGTTACAGTGCGCATGCATGTTATGTGCAAGCTCGAAATGAGAAGAGGGGATTATCTGCGCTAGGTGCCAAGAATAAAGAAACATAGAATAGCCATTTTGAGAAGTTGTCATAATTAGTAGAGTAAAGGCAGCATACATGATTATGATGATACCAGAAATGCAGCATAGACTTAAAGAATAAAAATATTTATATATTATAAATACCAAACATAGCCCTCGGTAGGTACATGTCACCATTCTCAGCACTACTACCATCTGGGGTGCTGCCTGACACATATCGCTCTATAACAGCCTGCCATGTCAGTCCATTGGATATGGTCATGCATGATGTAGGTGTCGTAGGCACATGAGAGTCAATGTATGATGAGGATGCCATCATGTGGCAGTAAGTTGGCTGCCAGGTGCCAGGACCAAAATTGCAACAGCCAGAGGAGGCATGCACACATTCAAGTG
Organism: Calotriton arnoldi; assembly: GCA_963921515.1. Taxonomy (NCBI): domain Eukaryota; kingdom Metazoa; phylum Chordata; class Amphibia; order Caudata; family Salamandridae; genus Calotriton; species Calotriton arnoldi. The sequence goes on along the minus strand of CAWUFW010002723.1, from coordinate 1,181,592 downwards.
TGTGGGTCCGATTAAAACGATGTGTGACACCCTGCAGATACAAAACACACAAGATGATGGACGGAATGCTGCACATTGGCAAACATTCACCCCCAGTCACAGATCTGGGTTTAATCCATCGTTATTTTGCTTCACCACGCCACCCCAGTTCAGACATAGCCATATGCAAATCAGTCTTGACCCTGTGCCTCATGGGAACAGTCCAGACCGAACTGCCAAGCCATGTCTTCCCTGGACCGGAATCAAGCATCCTAGGACCGGTTTCAGGCTATCAGCCTTCTTCAGCCAGGATAGCTTGACTCCAGTGGCGTAGTGAGCACGGGACCCACGTCTGGGCATACCCTTCCCACTTAGGGCGAAATGCAAAACACACAAGATGATGGACGGAATGCTGCACATTGGCAAACATTCACCCCCAGTCACAGATCTGGGTTTAATCCATCGTTATTTTGCTTCACCACGCCACCCCAGTTCAGACATAGCCATATGCAAATCAGTCTTGACCCTGTGCCTCATGGGAACAGTCCAGACCGAACTGCCAAGCCATGTCTTCCCTGGACCGGAATCAAGCATCCTAGGACCGGTTTCAGGCTATCAGCCTTCTTCAGCCAGGATAGCTTGACTCCAGTGGCGTAGTGAGCACGGGACCCACGTCTGGGCATACCCTTCCCACTTAGGGCGAAATGCAAAACACACAAGATGATGGACGGAATGCTGCACATTGGCAAACATTCACCCCCAGTCACAGATCTGGGTTTAATCCATCGTTATTTTGCTTCACCACGCCATCCCAGTTCAGACATAGCCATATGCAAATCAGTCTTGACCCTGTGCCTCATGGGAACAGTCCAGACCGAATTGCCAAGCCATGTCTTCCCTGGACCGGAATCAAGCATCCTAGGACCGGTTTCAGGCTATCAGCCTTCTTCAGCCAGGATAGCTTGACTCCAGTGGTGTAGTGAGCACGGGACCCACGTCTGGGCATACCCTTCCCACTTAGGGCGAAATGCAAAACACACAAGATGATGGACGGAATGCTGCACATTGGCAAACATTCACCCCCAGTCACAGATCTGGGTTTAATCCATCGTTATTTTGCTTCACCACGCCACTCCCAGTTCAGACATAGCCATATGCAAATCAGTCTTGACCCTGTGCCTCATGGGAACAGTCCAGACCGAACTGCCAAGCCATGTCTTCCCTGGACCGGAATCAAGCATCCTAGGACCGGTTTCAGGCTATCAGCCTTCTTCAGCCAGGATAGCTTGACTCCAGTGGCGTAGTGAGCACGGGACCCACGTCTGGGCATACCCTTCCCACTTAGGGCGAAATGCAAAACACACAAGATGATGGACGGAATGCTGCACATTGGCAAACATTCACCCCCAGTCACAGATCTGGGTTTAATCCATCGTTATTTTGCTTCACCACGCCACCCCAGTTCAGACATAGCCATATGCAAATCAGTCTTGACCCTGTGCCTCATGGGAACAGTCCAGACCGAACTGCCAAGCCATGTCTTCCCTGGACCGGAAGCAAGCATCCTAGGACCGGTTTCAGGCTATCAGCCTTCTTCAGCCAGGATAGCTTGACTCCAGTGGCGTAGTGAGCACGGGACCCACGTCTGGGCATACCCTTCCCACTTGCTCACTTTGCCACTGGATTCAAGCAAGCCTGGCTGATGACGGCTGGAATGCCAGAAACCGGTCCTAGGATGCTTGTTTCCGGTCCAGGGAAGACATGGCTTGGCAGTTCGGGCTGGACTGTTCCCATGAGGCACAGGGTCAGACTGATTTGCATATGGCCATGTCAGAACTGGGGTGGTGGAGTGAGCTAAAGAATGATGATGGATTAAACCCAGATCAGTTGACTGGGGGTGAGTGTTTGATTGGCTCAAACGTTCCGTCCATCATCCCCTTTTGTAACACCCTGCAGATAACCAGCTCTGGTCCTGCTGAAATGGGTTGAATGTCAGTGATTGTAATCTGACTAGTATGACAGGGCCCATCTACTCACATTGGTAGTGACAAAAATGCTGAGATCCAGCCATCTGAAAGGGTAATACAGTGTGATTTGAAATCTATACCCTTGTGTAACATGTGTCTTAGGCATCAATGAAGAACTGAAAGGTAAATGTATTGCACCTTGATTGTAAACTGCATTACTCATGTCAACATCTAAGAGAGAGCAGCAGTAGCATTTTCCATCTCATTGCAGAGGAGGAATCCTCACCTCCTGGCCAACACACTGTCCCGGACTTCAGCGATGATGGGGATTATGACAACCTGCAAATCATCCACCAGGACACCCTCAAACAACTCCTGGACTCCATCAGGACACCATCTCCGGATATGGGGAAGGTCAACAGCATTGTGGGGTCTCCACATCCCCCACCTAACAAACAACAGACACCACCTGCCACCCCACCCAGACCCCTGGGCTCCCAGGACCCTCAGATACCTTCCAAAGTACTGTGGTAGGAGTCCAGCTGGAGTTGGTAGAACAGGTGCAGGTGGGGAAGGAGATCATGGCGGTCACCCTAGAGGGAGTCCGTGGGGGCCTCAGTCCCAATAGAGACAACTTCTCTATGATCTATGGCCTCCAGCAGTCCCTGGCTGACATCACTGGTGTCATGAGGCAGAGGCATGAAGAAATACCTTGCCAAAATGGCACCAGCGAGGTTGCCAAAGAGCTGGGCAATAAGAACCATCTTGGAGTCCATGGAACAGAAGCAGGACTCCCACCATGGCTGCCTACAACTGCGACATTGCTGCTGTTTTGCAAAACCAGCAGCTCCTCCTCGCTACTGTGCTGCCTCATGTTTTGGCACAGATGAATGCTGCTGCAGGCACGGGATCCACATCTTCCACCCCTGATGTGTGTGTGCCTTGCCTGGCTGCTGCATCTACAATACCAACCTCACGGGGGACATCGCACACATCAGAGGAGGAAGATGTGGACGACACCTCTTTCCAACAAAAAGTGTCCGGTAGCAGTCATCTGTGCCACATACCCAGTTTGTCCTTTGGCCTGTGCATATGAACATGCCAGGGAAAATCAGCTGCCACTGCCCTCATTTTGATTTCACCCTGGTCACCTTGACCATTTCTGGACTGTCAAAGTGGCCTAACCTCCCTCATGACATTGTGGTCATCCTCCTCAATGAAGCACTAGGCTATATGCCCGAATTAGGCCCCTGTAGCAACACTGCACATTTTCTTACTTTGCCCTCTTTCTGCACAATATCAGTTTGCGATAACCTTTTGCACATATTCACGTGTGTGACAATGCTGGATTAGTTTCTCTGAAACTGCTTTGATTACACATTTTACTTCACCTAACATTATCAGTCTGCCTTGCACACTAAGTACAAGGCCTTTCCACACGCTGCACAATGTCATTCTGTCTTCATCCACAGGGTGACAGGGCTATCTACAAACCCATAACAATGATAATCTGCATATACATTGCAAGGATGTTTTTTATTATAAATAAATAAGCATTTCCAGGGGTTAGGGAGAGGAGACACTTCTGCTGATATCAAGAGGTCCCTGCATGCAGATGCTTTGCCAAGCAGCTGCCTAACATATCCATGAGGGGTGTCCAGTTTGTAACAAAGACGGGGTCCTACATTCTGTTCCACCAGGTAATGGGGTTGTATCATCCTGTGGGGGGATTCTTGGCTACAGACCCACGCACAACCTAGGCACCCATAGGGTAGGAATTACACAATAGGAGTACACCTGAATACTACCTTGTTTTATAGGCCTGCATAAAGACACTGTTCTTAGCACCATGGCGGAACTATACCTGCTATTTACTATTTTGGTGCTTGTAATCACTTTTATATGCTTCTGTCTTCTGATTATTGCAGCACATGTACTCTAGACAAGAATAACATTGGTTCAATAAATATATTGAAAATTTCCCATTGTTTATTCTCTGTATACTTCTCTGAGAACAAGAGTGCACGAGTGACTGAGCGAAAGGGATCTAGATCTGTTACCATGATCCCTGAGGGGTCTGGGTTGTCCTGTTCAGTGGTTGCCAGAAACTATTCGCTCCCTGTTTGGGTTAGGGGGGCTTGTGGTGGCACTGTGAGCTAGCTGGTCTCTCGGCCAATATACACTACGGGGATGCATGGAATCAGTCTAGGCACCTCACCTAAAGTTTATGTTGTCCACAAACACGCAGGTCCTACTGATTAGTGGGAACTACACAACAACTCCTCTCCTCCATATGTCCCATGAAATGTTTCCCACATGGACTCTGACTGGGCATTTACTGGCTCAAAACATCTTTTGGGGTTGTTGTACAATGAGCTTTACCTGTGTGCCACTTCATTATTTGCACATGTAAATAAATGATCTTAGTACTACCTGTGTGTAGTATGTCTGCTGGAGTAAGGACCAAGTTTACCATTGTGCATTCTGTGAGGCAAAGACCCCAACTACTTGCCAAAGGGGCATGTGTTAACTGGAGACAGGGACAATGCTAGGCAGTGAGAGTGAAACCTTTATTTGTGACCTCTATGTGTGTGTTGACAAGCAAGTGGTTACTCAAGGTTTCGAGCATGAAGTTCAATTGATGTCATGCAGTCAATGTTAAAGGTGAATGAAGTCACACCACAAGTGCCAGGTGTACCCATGGATACTATCAAGCAAACAACATTAGGTTGACAAGTAAATGCTGCAATTGTTATTGGTTACAGGCAGCCATTAATGTGTAAGTCCAAAATCCTACAATGTGGCCACGTGTATTGACCACAATATCCCTCCAAAGCATGTTGCATGATGTATTCTCAGAGAGAAATCATATGTGAACTTGTGTTGCACTGTATACCATTTCCATCATGATTGTCACAGGCACTGCTCAACAATATCTGTTGATAGACAACGTGAAACAATGACCAACCTGACAGATCCCTGTCCATAGGTAAGACACCTACACACACATGTTGCCAAGCACTGCTAGTAAAGACAAATGCATGTACATAACATTACCTGAGCACACATGCAAACTCCCACACAGTAAATCATAATGTCGACCTACCTTACACTAACTAATCTTACCTAACCTACACTATCTTATCCTACATACTATCTAAAACTATCTTAACTTAACTTATCTTACGCTGCACACTTAGCATGACCTGATAAACATCAGCCTCCCCACCACACTGAAGACACGTCTTCACACAAGGACAACAGAAACTACACCTAAACATCTACTAACTAGACATAGAATACTAAACAATCATATATATATTTTTTTATTTTTTATTTTTTATTTTTAGACACATACATAACACATCAACCCCACCTAAAAAAATACACAAAGTAACCCATCCCACTATAATTCAACCCACCGCTACAAACCCCCTAAAACCACTATCCCTACACCAATACTACACTAACTAACCTAAACTAAACTATAAAAACATGATTTACAACATTAAATCTATATACATGGGTAAGGGCAGAAAGGCTTCCTGTGGCTATTGTCACTTGGGTCTTCCCACTGCCGGCTTGAGTTCATGAAGGGGTGTCAAAGCCTGGTTCATTTTATTTTTTAAAACAGACAACAGCAACTTCAAATTGGAAAGGTCCTTCTCGATGCCCAGTTCAAAAGAGCAAGTCTCTCCTGTGGCCTTAGGTGTGGGGCGAGGTGGCTGGGATGGTCCGCAGGCGGAGGTTCTGGGTACTGGTGCCTTGGCGGTACCTTTGCTGGAATGTCCATTCCTGCCTGAGCTCCCCTTGTCAAGTGTCAGTGCCCAGAGCCTTCTCTTTCTCATAATGCTTCCTCATGGCCCTGTGTGCTTTAGTGACTCTCCTGAGGTGGAGGTAGCTCTACTTTCATATGCTATGCTTTCTCAGCTGCTCTGGGGTCATGTTGTCTGTTTAAGCAATAAGGATAACTGTCAGTCAAAGGGTGACTAGGAACAGGTACAAAGATCATGAAACAATATTAATTTCAAAACATCTAAGGTAGTAGCCCCTACAGCCAAAATTCATCTTGCATCTTAGAGTGAGCATACACATACCTATTATCTATCACATCAGATTTACTAAGGCCAAATTATGAAGGCAGGGAAATTGATGCACAATCCAATTGCAACAACTTGGCACATCTAGGTATGACCATGTCAGTGCTTATCATGCTTGAGAACAAGACTGTTTGCTACCCATGGAATGGGACACATGTCATCTTTACTGAACATTAGTGTGCCTTCTGCATCCTGCAATGGCCTTGATGCAATAAGCATTTGGCCATTAAGATGTGCATTGTATGCAAAGTACATTTATTGTCTCACAACGTGGTGTAACTGATATGGCAAGGACCCATATCAGGACACATGACATGAAACAAAGGAAGCTAGATAAGTAAGTATCATCACACAGAGGCATATGAAACCTCTTCTATCTGAACTGTTGTAAGTTCATAGTGGACCATGCCACCCCTCATTGCATGATCCCAAATCATAGCATGTGCATCTGACATGTATTCTGAATTCTTCACAACCAAAGCGATGTAAAAATGAGTATTCACTGCCACATTTTTTCACATAGTATGCTACTGTGATCATGGCTCCCCTACCAAGCCTCTATAATATGATCCATACTAGATTGGCAATGTATTCTCCTTGACGGTAGTCAGAGGCTGATACACATGCAACACTTAACAACCACTTTTCCTGACCTATTAATCATCGGTAAAAATGTATCTCTGATAAGGATGCACATTGATTCTGGCTAGTCACACAGCATCTGACATCACACTCAATCCTTGCACTACACATTTAGCATTGCTGAAGGCACTCACTGGTGAAGTTGGGGGTCCTTGAAGTTATCCACCTCACCACATGTGTATGCTAGGGGACCAGCTACAAGAGAAAACATGTAAAACACATCAGTAAACTTCGAACACATATTTGATATGCAACAGGAGCACAGTACATATGTGTTAGACCTGGCATCCTTGGCATTGGTTTCCCTGTATTTTTTTACTTTGCCTCCTGTTATTTTGCTGTGTGTTGGACTTCGTTTTTGCTGGTCTAGATGCTTTGGGCACTCTGCCACTGATGTTCAGTGCCAAAGTGCAAGTGCTCCCTGTAAATTGTGTTTATGGACTGGTGATTCCATGATTGATGACATATTTGATTTACTAGTCAGTCCCTAATACAGTGCACTGTGTGTGAACAGGGCCTGTAAATCAAATGCTGATAGTGGGCCTGCAGCACTTATTGTGCCACCCACATAAGCAGTCTGTAAATGTAACTCAGACCTGCCACTGCATTGTCTGTGCACATTTTGGTACTGCCATGTTGACCTGGCAAGTGCGCCCACATGCCAGGCCCTAACCTTCCCTTTCCATACATGTGAGTCACCCCTAAGGTAGGCCCAAGGTACCCCTGTGGGCAGGGTGCAGTGTATGTGAAAGGTAGGACATGCCCTGATGTGTGTGGCATGTCCTGATAGTGAAATACTGCCAATTTCATTTTTTCACTATTGAAAGGCTCTCTGTCTCATAGGATAGAATGGGAGTTCATTTATAACATCTTTCCCATTGGGAACTGATAGGAAGATACAGTTTAGTATGCCTGAACTCAAATTATAAAGATGCATCTTTTAGTGAGGATGGGTTTTACATTCGGTGTTTGAAAATACCACCTTTAGAAAGCAGGTATTTTCTTGCTTAGACATCCTGTGTGCCTCTGCTAGGTTTGTGTATTGGCTGCCTGGCTTTGGAGTGACAGGGGCTTGGGATGTGCATTCTGTTCAGACACCACTTTGGGGGGGTGAGGTGTGTCCTGCCTTTCCAGGGTGAGTCAGGGCTGGGCTGAATAGACATGGGCTGCATTCAGAGTAGGGGAGGAGATTTCTTTCACACCTGAATGGACCTGGTCAGCTTTGGACAATGCTGTCTCCACCCCCTGCCAGGAAGCTGCACCAGAGAGGACAGAACTGGTTTTCACTGGGCAAAGAGCTTCTCTGCCATCAGAGAACAAATGAGTTTGTGCTATAAAAAGTGGGGCCCAGACCTCAGACTTTTAGATTACTTCTGGGATTCAGAGGAACCTTTGCCAAGGAGAAGAGCCAGAGAAACTGAGGAGAAGTACTGCCCCTTTGCTGTGTGCTGTCTAGGGTTGGCCTGCAGTGGCTGTTTCTGCCAAGGAAAGGACAAGGGCTTTGCTATTTGCTGTGTCCTCTGCTTGAGGAAGATCTCTAAGGACTTGAAGTAGACTTTGCCTCCTGTTTTGAAGTCTCAGGGATACAAAGACGTTACCCCCAGCTCCCCTGAATTCCCTTGCTGAGAGTTCTGACCTGCCAAGAGGTGCCTGTTGCTGTTCTGGGCCTCCGGAGGTTGTTTCTGCTGTTGGGAGCTGGAAAAGTAACACAACGAAGAGAAGTGTGATGCAGTCACACCTGTTTCTGATGCATCGCTGAAGAAACCGACTCAGCGCCTGCCCGCGGTTGGAGAAATTGCTGCGTTCACCGATCTACAAAGGCCAAGATCACTGCACCGATTCCCACGAAGGCCCTGCTGTGTGGCTGCAAGAACAAATGCATCGTGGGACCACGGCTGAAGAAAACAACGCAGCTCCATTGCCGTCACCGCATCAAGAACTTACGCATCCCTGATCCTCACGCATCGCATTTGGGCCTCACGCCTGCAAGAACGCCAGGGCTGCAGTAAGAAACTGATGCATCACCTCCCCGCACAGTAAGAAACCAATGCATAAACTCCCCTTCAGTAAGGAACCAACGCATCACCGCCCCTGCGTCGCAGTAAGACACCAACGCATCCCCTCCCCTGAAATAAGGAACCAATGCATCAGCTTCCCTGGGCATAAGGAACCGATGCATCACCTTCCCTGCAACAGTTTTTGTTTGTGCGTGTGACGCATCCAAGATACTTTGTGTGAAAAGTGACGCATCTGCAATTTGCTCTGAACAGAACTGTTTCTACCTTTTTGAAAGTCATATTTGATTACTATATTGTGGATTTCTGTCGTTTTGGTCTTGTTTGGTTTAGATAAAGATTACTTATTTTTCTAAAGTGGTGTGGTGTCCATTTGTAGTGTTTTCACTGTATTACTGTATTTGTGCACAAATGCTTTACACAGTGCCTCTGAGATAAGCCTGTCTGCTCGTGCCAAGCTACCAAGGGGGCGAACAGGGGTTATTTTAGAAGTGTATTCCCCCTACCCTGACTAGGAAGAAGTGTCCATACTTGGATAAAGGTGAAAACCATTGCCAACTACAGACCCCCATTTCTAACATTGGTGGTCAGCGGTGAGGATCTGGACTTGCATTTGTGCCTTACATACAGTGATTGTGTACTCTACTAGTATAGTGCAGACCATTACGCAACCACATACAATTGGTGGAATTTTTTGCAACTTGAGAACTGCCAATTTTCATCATGACAAAACCAGCATCAGTTTCATCTGTGGATATTGAATTTGAAGAGGATAGGGTTGAAACCTACACTGTGCCACCTTTGAAAGCTGTCTGAAACAAATTTAAAATCTCAGTAAGAGGCCTCACCAGGAAGGAGGAATACCAAAAGGCACTGAGGGCCTGGTTGGAATCAAGGAATGCCAGTGAGCATAACGAGGAGCCTATGGTGGAGGCTGAGAATTTAGATGGGGAGCAGGATGGGCTATTGGGTCTGCCTGGAGGGAAGTTACCGTCCGGGGGGCAGCAGTATGTCTTCAAAGGGGCTGTTTCCAGAGGAGTTGGAGGACAGAGAGAGTAGCTGAGTGCATGAGTTGGAGCTTACAAAGCTCTGGCTGGGGAAGGAGGATAGGGAATTGGAGTTAGAGAAGAAGAAATTGGTCCTGGAAGAAAAGAGGATGCTCTTAGAGCATGAAAGAGGTTTGAAGGAACTGGACATAAAGGCCAAGAGTGTGGCGCCCAGTTCCAATGGAGGCAGCTTGTTGCCAGTGCCTGGAGAAGGGAAGGTATTCATCCCCAAGGAAGGATTAAGGATTTTGCAAAGAGTGAGGATATTGGTCAGTGGTTTAAAGCATATGTGGTAGCAATGAGGTCCCACAGAATCCCTGAGAGAGACTGGGGAGCGGGGATGTGTCAGCTGCTTCATGACAGAGGGGAGGGAAACTTCGTTAGCCTTACCAAGCGAGGAGCAAATGTCTTATGCCCACATGAAGGAAGCCTTGATCAGAAGGTATGGGTTGACCCCAGAACTCTACAGGCAGAAGTTGAGGGTCTGTAAGAAGCTGGAGTCAAGCACTTGGGTGAGTATGTGTCCTACTTTTGCAGAGCACTGGATGGTTGGGTGAAGGGTAGCCAGGTAAGTGATTTTCAGGGGCTCTCAAATTTGGTTGCATGGGAACACTTGCTTGGTAGTTGTTTTCCAGAGCTACACCAGCATTTGATTGTGATGGAGCAGGGGACACAAAATTTTTTTATACCCTTTGGAAGTTAATGACCCCATAACGATTAATGATACTAACCATTTTGAAACGCATGAACTAATCATCAAATGCACCTTTTATTAAACATTACACGTGGGCAACTTGCTAACATTGCAAAATCTAATTTATTTACAAATGTGAAGCAAAATAACATAAGTATTGTGATTTTGAGTAGTAAATAGAGTAAATTGCATGATTTGTGTTGCGTAGTAAAATTGCACCGTGGCAAAGAATGCAGGTGGTAAGTAAAATGGCTTTAAATGTCGCTTCTGCTAGGTAATACCTAACACGGGTCTTTAGAATGGCGGGTGGTAAACAGAAAGGCTTATTTTCCATGTTTTAATTTCCGTTGTGTTAGTTCTTATATTAGTTTCGTTCGAGCCTGCTAGGCCATGCTTCAAAGTCGGCCGCTGGGGAGGACGAGATCGCGTGCGCTGAATAAAATGGTCCCCGCGCATGAACAGTATGGACGCTCCAGTCACGTGTATGCGGCCTGTGCCCGGAGTGAGAGATGTCAAGGCCAATCTGACCTGCAACGAGAGTCGTGCCAAGAGTTCAGCATATATGCATGGGAACGGATGAGAAAATCGAGCGACAGTGGATGAACTAATATGTGACCCTCAGAGATTGTTACAAAATGGATTAACAAATTGGACTACTTTTGGACATTGTGATCATGAGACTTAATGTATGCGTTATTGTCCCCAAACCGGTTCAAACAAGGAGGGCGATGAGGTGACCATCACCACCCCTCCAATGGACCAATTAGCGTGATTCTTGCCCCTAAAGATTGCAACTTTTAAGTGTGGAGAGCCAGAAAGTAGGGTATAAGAGAGTCTGCTCTTACGTTGTGAAAAAAAAACTTCTTCGTTTATTCTATCCTGATGCTGCGAGAGACTCTGTCATTTTGGACTAATGAACTTTGACTGGGGAAGGAACGAGACCGTTGCGGGAGCTGCCCGGGAGGAGATTGTGTCCGAGGAGGTTAACGGGACAGTCAGTCAGTTTTGGGAGTCCATCTTGTGATCTGCGGTTTACTTTCCTTTCCTGATGAACCATTCTTGTCATCGCCCTATGGCCAAGGGTAATGAGTATTTCCCATCTTTATTCTTAACCTTTTACTTAAATGCTTACTGATATAATAAATGTATTTGCCTAAAATGAACTTTACTTTTTGCTTAAAGAATTTCGATAAAACTATATGCTAACTCTAAATGAGTCTGTGGTTCTTTAAATAAAATTGTGATTTATAAATGCTAAAGGTTTTAATTGTGATTGAGCTGGTCTTAATCGCCATCAACTGATTCTACTAGTTGGTCCATCGACCGAATAGCGGAGTACCTTGATGTTTAGAACCGACAGGATCCGAAGTTAATGTATATAATGTATAGGTTATAATTCTGTAATTTTAATAAGGTATCCCGCTTGTCCAGCAACTCATTTTTCCTTAGCGCTTGATCCAGAGAACTGAATGAATGTATGTATGCGGTGTTATGGGCCCCACCGACATAAGTTTCAAGTGATCAAGGTTACGTAGGTGTTTTTCTGGATTAGTGTCATAAGGAAAAATGTATATTAGCCGTGCTGGATCAGATTTATTGGTAGCAGAGGATGGTTACTATAGATTAGTTTGATGATTATTGATTACTGATTTTTCGTGTGTAACACTCTATGTTGAGTTTGTATTACGTTATGTGTAAGTCGAAATTTTGAAGCTTCCAGGAAGTAGGAAGTGGACACGTGTGGCAAGAGAAGTCACACGGAATTGTGCATTGTCTGATTTCAAATTTGGTGATAACACAGGACTGTGTTATGTTAGGGAAATTTCATGTATGAAATGTGTTTGAGTAAAATAGCAACAGGCTTTCTTGTGAAACTTTGGCCTTAATTCTCAGGAGCAGTGTAGTCTCCACATGTGTTTTATCCCCAGAGAAACGGGTTTACCTCTTGCTTGAGAGAAGGGTAAGGTAGAGAGAAGTGCTACACATATCGAACGAAACAGTATTCTTGTAAGTTGGAATAAACTATCTCTTTTGTTTAGAGAAACAGACAATGGTAATGTGGTTTACGTTGTTACTAATCGATTTAGTTGAAAAGCTAAGAAAACTGCCGATAATTTTTGTAAAGGAGGGGTCAGTATAAGCAGGAGTAGAACTGACGTCAACAAGAACCGCGCTGGGATTGGCCAGTTGTGGAAGAACGAAGAGTTTCCTGATTGGTGCGTTGGTGTGAGACGCGCTGGGATAGGTTAGTGTGAGAGTGACGTAAAAGCTTTCTGATTGGTGCGTTGGTGTGAGACGCGCTGGGATAAGTCAGAATAGTTGAGCAGTAGAAAGAACCGATTGGTGAAGGATTGTGTGAATTGCTTCAGCAAAACAACAGTGAAATGGCTTATTATAATGAATATGATAGAAAGAAACCGTCATGGTTTGCAAAGCTTAAAAACTTTTTTAAGAAAGATAAGAAGGTTGTGACTAGGGAAGGAGAAGTACTTCCTCCGCCGAACACGCCAGCATCTTATATGATGATGAAATATGGCTACCATACTTGCATTTGGTTGGAAAATTGGGCGAAGTATACCAAAGACGATGGAGTATTGGCATTTCCAGAAAATGGTTCGTTTAGCACAGCGGTACTTCGAAATTTGAGAGAAAAGATGATGAGACTTGAACCTAGACCTAGACCAACACAGTTCGAAGCCTTAGGTGAATGGGAAGATGAGATGTATGAAAGGGAAAGACACAGAGGTGCAACAAATTATAGTTTAGTTCATGGAAGAGTATGGGGCTTGAATCATGAAGAAAGGATGAGACGATGGCGGTATGCTAACATGACGGATGGCATGTTTCCTGTCAGAACAGTTGAAGAATTTACAGGGAAAATGTGTACGGAGAAAAAGAAGCATGCAGTAACAGAGAGATATGGGTATGGAGTTAGCGACACAGAGGATGAGTTGCTGGAGGACATTTTAAATAAAAGACCCCCTCCATATCAACAGGATTCTGTGGTGGTGACACCAAATGCACCCCCAATGAGAACTGTAATAAACCAAAGCCCTGAACGATTGTCTGAAATAAATAGTCCATTTGATAAACTAGAAACACCGCAGACTGTGAAACATGATAATGGTAATACAGCTGAATTAGCGAGAACCACAAGAGAGTTGACTGAAAAGATAAGAGAACTGACAAAGAATATGGAAGCTGTGACTGTGCCAGTAACTATAGGGCCAGTAATCCCAGTATTTGAAAATCAAAAGATAGATGAACACTCCTTAACAATTCCATTAAATTCCAGTATGCAAAAAGTAAGAGAAGGGATAATTCCAGAAAACAGAGAGAAAGAAGATTCTGTTGGTCCATTTAGGTCAAGTCCGCCTGTAAATTTGACAATTAATGAGAGTCAGATAAATAAGATTCCTATGGGAGCCGAGTCAGCAACTGAAACCCCGGAGAGAAGTGCAAATTGGATAGAATTAAATAAAACCCCTGTGGGTCCGACTGCAGAGGAATTAAATGATTGGGTGAGGAGCCTGCAGAAAAAAGATGCCGAACCACAACTTTTGGATGTGGTCAGATTAAAGATAGATATGGAGGAATTAATTCTGGGAACTATTGGTACAGATCGATTGAAGTCCTATCAAGATGATGAATTAATGTTTATGTGTAAAAGCGTGACTTGGAGAGCTAGGAACTTGCATGAAAAATTGGAAGAAACAGCGAACGAACTAGGAGTAGATTTTGGAAAAATTAGAGGATTGCAGAAACCGTACAGGGTAGATTTTAGTGAAAAGGACATAGAAAATCTGAACACTTCAGGACGACTAACACAGATAAAAGAACTGATTGTTTTATTGAGAAAATGGGGAGATGTAGACAAGTGGAGAAGTAGGTGGATAAGGAGAAAGGAGGGAACAACTGATAAAGCATCATTGGCTTTTCCAGTAAGAGAGAAAGAACCAACGGTAATAGAATGTCCAATGAGAGAAACTCCAGGAGGAAGTTATGTACATGTCCCATGGTCCAGACAAGATATATTGTCATTTACAAATGATTTTCCAAGATTGAGAGAAAAACCTGTAGAATGGTGTAGACAGGTAGAAAGGTTTGTAAAAGTTTCAAAAGTGTTGTGGGAAGATCTGGTTGGATTATTTGAGATTGTTGATCCTGCAGATTTATGGACAGAGTGTAAAATTACAATTGACTGGCCGAAGGAAGAATATCCTAGAGATGCAAAAACAGGAGCCCCAGGTTCAGAAGTAATGAGAAAATATGAACAGCCAATCACGTTTCGGAAAAATAAAATTCCACCAAAAGAAACGGACGGGTAAAGATTGATAGAACAACTCAGGAGAGTAAGGAATCTGTACATGCTTATTACGAGAGATTGCTTTTGGTCTTTAAACAGTATAGTGGATACGAGAATTTGAGTGAAAAAGACATGAGTCATTTTGTGTATAGATTTGTGTATGGCTTGAGACCTGAGATAAGTGAAATGATTAAGCAGCATATGTTATGTTGGCAGAATAGCACAGTAGATGAGGTACTACGGTATGCAAAATATTGCAGTGACGATATTGAGTGTAGACAGCGTAAACTTAAGGAAAAGGCAATGTGGGCACAAGTAAAGGTTGCAGAAAAGCAAGAAGCTCAGGTGAATAATCAGTCTAGTGATGCAGGACAGACCAAGTCCAAACCGAATATTGGTAAGGGAAAGGGTCAGATGAGTATAGAAGAAGCTAAAAAGAAATGGCAATGTCATAATTGCGGAAAATTAGGGCACTGGAGAAACAAGTGTAAATTTTCTCCGAGAGTTAATACCGAGAATCAACCATTAAATCCACAGGTGCAGAATGAGGTGAGTTACCAACAGCCGCAACAGCCGCAGGTAGTTACTCAATAGTGTCAGGTGCCGCAACCACCTCTTCCAAAGAGTGTAAATCCTCAAAGATACAGTACAGAGGCAGGATTCTACGGAGGAGAGCAGGTAACAAAATTGCCACGAGCAGCTGCAGTTTCGCAGTATTGGTTACGGCAGGATGGAGATGAATCGGATTAAAGCTTATGACGGTGCCTAGGAGAGGAAGAAGAGTGCGTGCTTGGCGCAACTCTAGAGGTAGATCAGTAAGGTCCATTTGTGGATGGAAAAGTGAATGGTGTAAATGTTACTTTCCTTGTGGACACTGGCGCTACCCGTTCTACTGTCAGGTCAGTGGAAATTCCAAACCTTCCTCTCTCAGGAGAATCCATCCAAGTTGTAGGTGTTTCAAACAGGCAAATTAAAACCCCACTTACAAAACCAGTAGAGGTGGAAATTGGTCCATTCAAAGACAAGTACCGATTTGTGATGTGTGATTGTAGTCCTGTATATTTATTAGGACACGATGTGCTTTGTAAAATGAATTGTACCATCTACTGTACTCCAGATGGTATTGCTTTCCAGACACCAGATGATGATGTTCTGTATAAATTGACAATGACAGAACTAGAACCAGGAATGTATGATACGTTTCCTGTGTTTGATGCAGAGAAAATCCATACTGAATTAAAAGAAACAGTAAGGTCTGATGTATGGGATTTCACAGGTGAAGATATTGGACTAATGAGAGAAGTTGATCCTGTAAAAATTACTGTGAAAGAAGGAACGAATTACCCATACACCCCGCAGTACAAACGTACGCCAGAAATTACTGAAGGAATAACACCTGTAATTAATAAGATGATTGAACAAGGGATTTTGAGAGAAATAATGAGCAGCTCATGCAATTCTCCTATAATGGGATTGAAAAAGCCAAATGGAACATATAGAATAGTACAATATTTGAGGAAGGTGAACAAAATTGTTATTCCTTGTTGCCCAATTGTGCCAAACCCTGCTGTAATACTGTATCAAATCCCCCATGATGCAGAATGGTACACAGTTATTGATTTGTGCCATGCATTCTTTTCTATTCCATTGCACCCTGACAGCCAGCCATTATTTGCGTTTCGGTTCGGAGAGCGTATTTTGGCATGGTGCCGAATTCCTCAAGGGTATACTGAAAGTCCTTCTATTTTTTTTAATCATATTCTGAAGAAATCATTAGAAAGTTTAATAATGCCTGAAAAATCTGTGATGGTCCAATATATTGATGACCTATTGGTGGCATCAAAGACCAGAGAAGCATGTGTTACGGACACCATTGCTTTACTGAATCATTTGGCAGAAGGAGGACACAAGGTGTCCCCATCAAAACTGCAATTCTTCAACAGGAAGTACAGTACCTAGGTCATAAGATTGAGAAAGGGATGTGAAAGGTGACAACAGAAAGAATAAGGATTATTAAAGGAATGAGAGCCCCAATGACACAAAGAGAGGTGAGAATGTTCCTTGGAATGGTTGGTTATTGCCGACAGTGGATAAGTGGATTTTCATTGATTGCAAAACCTTTACAGCGATTGACAAAGAGGGATGTCAAAGATCCGATTGCACTGGATGAGGAGGAAATGAAGGCTTTCGAGGAACCGAGAACAAGTATGTGTGAGGCACCAGCATTGGGAATGCCTGATTATGAGAAAGAATTTGAGCTGTATTGTAGTGAGAGAGACGGATGTGCACTCTCAGTATTAGTACAGAGGCATGGAAGAATGAAACGACCAATAGCTTATTTTTCAGCTGTTCTAGATCCTGTAGCAAATGTGTTGCCTGGATGTCTGAAAGCAGTAGCTGCTACTTGTGTGAGTCTGGAACAGAGTGAAGGCATTGTGATGGGATACCCTTTGAGAGTATATGTCCCACATTCAGTTGAAATCCTTCTGACCCGAACAAAAACCCAATTCATGACACATAGTCGGCTGACTACGTATGAAAAAGTGATCTTGGGTGCAGACAATGTAACCATTGTAAGATGCACGAGTGTGAATCCTTCCACCTCACTGCCAGATGCAGTAAATCCAGAGGTCAAATATGACGTTGATCATAACTGTTTGGATGTGCTTGAGTTTTGCACAAAGCCCCGCCCTGATAATAGGGATGAACCTTTAAAAGAGTCAGATTATGTAATGTTTGTGGATGGGTCATGCATGAGGACAAATGAAGGAGTTTTAAGTGCTGCGTATGCTGTATGTTCGGTGGCAACCATAATGGAAGCATCCTGTTTGAGAGGGATACGTTCAGCCCAAGTTGCTGAGCTGATTGCTCTGATTCGAGCGTGCAAACTGGGAAAGAATTTCCGAATTACTGTGATCACGGATAGCCAGCATGGCTTCGGAGTGGTTCATGATTTTGGACAGATCTGGTCCCAGAGGGCATTCCTGACTTCCTCGGGGTCTCCTATTAGGCATGGTGAGTTTGTGAAGAAGTTGCTTGAGGTGATACAGCTGCCTAAACAGATTGCGGTGGTAAAATGCACTGCTCACAAAAATGGAACTGATTACATTGCAGTAGGTAACAAATTTGCTGATGAATTAGCTCAATATTGTGCCAGAAATATGAACTCAATGAATCGGAGAAGGGGAAAAGAAAATATTTCATGTCCCTTGCTGTTTACTAACCCAGTTGAAACCTGGGAAGAGGTGAAACAATTGCAGGAAGAGGCAGGTGATGAGGAAAAAGATGTTTGGATAAAATCAGGTTGCAGACAGAGAGAGGAAGATGAAGTCTGGGTTTACAGGGATGAAAGACCAGTTATGCCTGATAGCATGATCTCTAACATGGCACGGATGTACCATGGACAGGCACACATAGGTAGAGATGCCATGATCAGACTTTTCAAACAGACCTGGTACAACCCAAAATTTAGGGCTATAGCTGAAAGTCTTTGCCAAAGATGCCTTACATGCCAACAGATAAATCCTGGAAGGAAGACAGTAGTGAGTTTGGGAACAATAGGACGTGAAGGAGGTCCTTTTACCAGAATGCAATTAGATTTTATTGAAATGCCCCCGAGTAACAGATTGAGGTATGTCCTGGTGGTCGTCTGTTTGTTTTCTCATTGGGTGGAAGCCTATCCGACAAGAAGGAATGATGGAGGTACTGTAGCTAAGCTCCTGCTGAGAGAATTCATTCCTAGATATGGCTTTCCAGTAATGATAGAAACAGATAGAGGAACGCATTTCCAGAATGAAATTATCCAACTGATATGTGAAGCACTAGACATTCAACAAAAGCTGCATTGTGCCTACAGACCAGAGGCTTCTAGAGTGCTAGAGCAAGTAAATAGGTTAGGGAAAATGTGTCAAGCCACAGGGCTCAAATGGCCCGATGCCTTACCATTGGTGCTGATGAGCATAAGAAGCATACCTGACAGAAAAACAGGTCTGAGTCCTCATGAAATAATAATGGGACGAGCAATGAGACAAGCATACGTACCTGTCAACAAACTGCTGACTATAACTGATGATCTCATACTGGACTATTGCAAAGGATTGGCTGATGTGGTACATTCTGTGTTTCATCAGGTTGGGCCGGATGCGACCACTCTTGAAAGAAAACCAGCTCATGATCTGGGTCCGCATAAAAGTCCACAGAAGAAGAAATTGCTTGGTTCCACGCTGGGACAAGCCACGTCAAGTGATTCTGGTGACAACGACTGCAGTAAAGTGTGCAGGTGTGAAAAATTGGATTCATGTCGGCCATACAATCAGAGTTCCAGATCCTGAAGCTCGACCTGTAAGTCGACATCTGGAAATATCAGATACCAGTTCGGCATCTGAAGCAGACCAACCTCAAGCAGTAAAAGACGAACAAAAGAATCCAAAAACAAAAGAACTGATATTGAAACAGGAGAAACTGAACCAGTAGACAGTGACGGTGAACAGCCAAGTACAAGCTTTGGGGAAATTCCTCTGGAAATTGTAGAGGTAACTCAAGAATATTCAGATTCAGATAGAGAGATTGAGGAAATTGAGGAAGAAACACGAGGAGGATTAGACTCAGAATTACAAGCGGAAGAAACACGAGGAGGAATAGACTCAGAATTACAAGCAGAAGAAACACAAGGAGATTTAGATTCAGACAAAGAGACTGAGATCATAAAGTTCAAAGTTAGAGAAAGTGAAGTGAGATCTGAGACAGAATCTGAAGAGAGTGAGGAAGAAAGAAGGCAAAGAATAGGACCAAGAAAGAGAACTTGGAGAGTGGAACGAGGAGAAAAGGAAAGTGAACTGAAAAGGCCAAGAAAAGGAGACAATTGGCCCAACGAAATTAAAAGACTGAGATATAAGCTAATAAATTTGAACAAAGACAATGCAGAACAAGTAAATGAAATAACCAGTCAGGAAAGACTAAGAAAAACAAATAAAAGATAATTGCAGAGACCCAAAAGAGTGAAAAGACCTAACTTGAAATACAAGTCACCTGAATGGGTATACATAGCACTGCCTGACATTAAAGAAGTGGATAGCAGTCACGAGAACCCAGACAAAGACTGTGAACAAGTGGGTGAGAGTAAACTGCGCCAGTCCTGAAAGTCAAAGAAAGAAAACCGGACTAGACACACAAACTGATAAAGTCCTAAAGAAAGAAAACCGGACTAAACACACAAACTGATAAAGACAAAGAAAATTTCTGAAAGGCTAAAAAGTGCGTCAAAAGCAATTGGTTCCAGTGAACATTGAAAGAAAGGGTGAAACGGGAAAAAGTCATTCTGAGGTGTGGATTCACATTTCTGTACATATAGTTAAATAATATTTTAACATGGTAGACACTGAAAATAGAAGATCTAGATGTGGGTTTTTCCGTAGATGGTGTAAGATGTGTTTCTATTGAACAGGTTTTCTAATGCTTATTTGGTTCATTTTAGCAATAATAATTCCACTTAGATTAGTTGTAGAAAATACATCTGCAATCATGAATGACACGAATAGTGACAAGGAATCTAACATAAAGAACACTGCAACACTGATAGATAGTACTGAATTTCATAGGGATAAGTCAATAACTGATTTCTCCAAGAATGTCTTCACAAAACTCTTATATGAATATGTGGAGACAATGGATGTCAGAGATTGTTATGTATGTATGCAGTTACCATGCGTCTGTAACAGAAGGTGTGACGTATCATCACCTTCCTTTGACGTATGGAAAAACTTGTAGTGTTTTAGCTAGCTTATTTTACAAAACAGGTAAATTAGAGTATTACTACACTGACACAGATGCTGTTTTTGCTAAAGTTCCCGTAGTCCCAGAACTAAATAAGATGAAATTTGCAAAGATTTTTGGAGAATTTTTCTTAGAAACAAAAGAATTAACATTAGAATATGCATTTAGACATAATCTTACCTGTAGGTTAAGAAAAGAAGAAAAGGTTTTCTTAGACATGGTAGAAGACAGAAGGGTTAAGTTTCAAAGAAAGGCAACAGGAGAAAAGACAAAAACCCCACCTTGGGCGTTTGAAGAGGGAAGTTATGACAAAGGCGAAACAAATGCAGCTATGGTTCTAGATTGGCCCCAACAGGGAAAATTGTGTATTAATAGAGATAACACTCTGAATGATAACTATTTCGTGGGTTCTAGTGAGTGCCGAGATACATATAAAATTTTAGGAGGATGGAGATTCAAAGGAGGAAAAGATCCAGTATTCCCAGGGATCTATTATATTTGCGGAAATAGAGCCTATTATAGGTTGCCGGACCACTGGTATGGAACATGCTATCTGGGCCTGGTCTTTCCAAAGATTTTTTACGTGGAGAGAGAGACAAAAGGAATTCACGAGATAGGTAAACCATTAACCCGAAGAAGAAGGGAAAGCTTCTCAGAAATGATAGGTGACATTTTTGGAGCATTGATACCAGCAGTGGGTATATCTTTGAATGTATACAAAATTCTGAAATTGTCTACAGTAGTAGATCGTTTATCAACAAATACTGCTGGAGGGTTCTTGATGATAAATACTGAAATGGTTGCCATGAGAGTTATGGTAATGCAAAATCGACTTGCCCTTGACATTCTTTTGGCAAAAGAGGGTGGAGTCTGTGGAATGCTGAAGGTACAACATTGTTGCACTTACATTCCAGACAAAAGTCAGAATATACAGAAGTATATAAAGAACATTACTGATTTGCATAAAGAAATTGCCCCACTGGAGGTTGAAGGTGCTTGGGAGAGACTTGGCAAGAGTTTTTCCTCAATGAAGAAATGGTTCACCGAAATAGGTAGTTCTTTTATTGGGAAAATATTAATTCCAGTGACCTTAGTAATAGTGATAATATCAATACTGAGTTTAGCATATGTGTGTATTAAAAGAAGAAAAAGACAAAATAAAGCAAAAAGAGCAAATGAGAAAAATAAGGAGAGAGAACGGGAGATGGGAGAGATCGAGTTGGAAGAGTTTAAAGAGAACATGTACAAAAGGTCTAAAAGACACAATGAGAAGAACACAATTGTCTAAAAATAACAAATGCAATTGGACAAGAAACATTTTTCTTATAAATTTGGAGGGATAGGTTTTAGTGGTGATGTTAAAAATCACCAAAGGGGGAATCGATGGAGCAGGGGAAACAAAATATTTTTTATACCCCTTGGAAGTTAATGACCCCATAACGATTAATGATACTAACCGTTTTGAAACGCATGAACTAATCAACAAATGCACCTTTTATTAAACATTACACGTGGGCAACTTGCGAACATTGCAAAATCTAATTTCTTTACAAATGTGAAGCAAAATAACATAAGTATTGTGATTTTGAGTAGTAAATAGAGTAAATTGCATGATTTGTGTTGCGTAGTAAAATTGCACCGTGGCAAAGAATGCAGGTGGTAAGTAAAATGGCTTTAAATGTCGCTTCTGCTAGGTAATACCTAACACGGGTCTTTAGAATGGCGGGTGGTACACAGAAAGGCTTATTTTCCATGTTTTAATTTCCGTTGTGTTTGTTCTTATATTAGTTTCGTTCGAGCCTGCTAGGCCATGCTTCGAAAATGGCCGCTGGGGAGGACGAGATCGCGTGCGCTGAATAAAATGGCCCCGCGCATGAACAGTATGGACGCTCCAGTTACGTGTATGCGGCCTGTGCCCGGAGTGAGAGATGTCAAGGCCAATCTGACCTGCAACGAGAGTCGTGCCAAGAGTTCAGCATATATGCATGGGAACGGATGAGAAAATCGAGCGACAGGGGATGAACTAATATGTGACCCTCAGAGTTTGTTACAAAATGGATTAACAAATTGGACTACTTTTGGACATCGTGATCATGAGACTTAATGTATGCGTTATTGTCCCCAAACCGGTTCGAACAAGGAGGGCGATGAGGTGACCATCACCACCCCTCCAATGGACCAATTAGCGTGATTCTTGCCCCTAAAGATTGCAACTTTTAAGTGTAGAGAGCCAGAAAGTAGGGTATAAGAGAGTCTGCTCTTACGTTGTGAAAAAAAAACTTCTTCGTTTATTCTATCCTGATGCTGCGAGAGACTCTGTCATTTTTAGACTAATGAACTTTGACTGGGGAAGGAACGAGACCGTTGCGGGAGCTGCCCGGGAGGAGATTGCGTCCGAGGAGGTTAGCGGGACAGTCAGTCAGTTTTGGGAGTCCATCTTGTGATCTGCGTTTTACTTTCCTTTCCTGATGAACCATTCTTGTCATCGCACTATGGCCAAGGGTAATGAGTATTTCCCATCTTTATTCTTAACCTTTTACTGAAAATGCTTACTGATATAATAAATGTATTTGCCTAAAATGAACTTTACTTTTTGCTTAAAGAATTTCGATAAAACTATATGCTAACTCTAAATGAGTCTGTGGTTCTTTAAATAAAATTGTGATTTATAAATGCTAAAGGTTTTAATTGTGATTGAGCTGGTCTTAATCGCCATCAACTGATTCTACTAGTTGGTCCATCGACCGAATAGCGGAGTACCTTGATGTTTAGAACCGACAGGATCCGAAGTTAATGTATATAATGTATAGGTTATAATTCTGCCATTTTAATAAGGTATCCCGCTTGTCCAGCAACTCATTTTTCCTCAGCGCTTGATCCAGAGAATTGAATGAATGTATGTATACGGTGTTATGGGCCCCACCGACATAAGTTTCAAGTGATCAAGGTTACGTAGGTGTTTTTCTGGATTAGTGTCATAAGGAAAAATTTATATTAGCCGCGCTGGATCAATTGACAGTAAGCTGACTGACCCCAGGAAGCTTGCTGTGGAGGCGGACCGCTGGGTCAGTACCAGGGTCCACAAAGGTCATGTGGGAGACTCCACCAAAGGTGGGCAGGGTCCCCAGCAGAAGAGTGGGGGGGACAAGGGTAAACAGAAGGAGTTCCAAAAAGGGCCCCAAAGTAATTCCCAAAGGAACCAAGGGAAGGGTTCCCAGCCCCCCAGTGAGAAGAAGCCATGGGTCCCTGCAGGTATGCTTGCCCAGAAGGGCCCCAGGGCATGTTATGCTTGTGGTCAGGTGGGCCACTTCATAGGGGATCCTGGGTATCCCAAAAAGACCACCACTGCACCCACAGGTGCACCGCTCCGTGAGGTGACTAGTGTAGCCTTGGGGGAGGAGTTGGGTTCCCAGGAGGGGTGGGAGGCAGCAGAGTTGACCCTGGTCTCACTAGGAGACAGTGAGACGGTCCCAAGAATCCACCTGCCCACTAACATTAAGAAATACGGGCAGTGGGTGACCATAAATGGCCATAGGGTGCAGGCTCTGAGAGACACTGGACCAAGTGTGCAGCTGTCAGTTGTCGGCTAGTGTCTGAAGAGCAGGTGGTCCCCAATGTACTTTACCCAGTAGTTGCAGCTGACAACTCAGAGTGCCTCTGCAAAGTGGCACAGGTTCCCTTTGAGTGGGGGGGGTCTCAGGTACCTTGAAAGTAGTTGTGAGGCCAGCCATGCCTGTTGACTGTCTGCTAGGCAACGATCTGGAGAGTTCCCCTTGGGTGAAGGTAGAGCGTAAGTCTCATTTGGAGATGTTGGGTCTGCCTGAGTGGACATGTGTGACCACTCGGTCTAATGCAGCCGGTAAGGGCAATCAAGAGGACCTGGAGCCTGAAAGAGTGGCCCAAGTGCCTGCCAGAAAGAGAAGAGGCAAGGGGCGCGGGAAACCATCTCCCGAAGTTCCCACGGTCCAGGAGGAGGCAAACCTTGAGGGGGATGCCCTGGAGCCTACAGGGGAGCAAATGGCCGAACTGAGGGACATGCCTGAGCTGACCCATTGGCAGCAGGAAGGGGGCCCCTCCAGGGAAGAATTCTGCAAGGAGCAGCAGGAATGCCCTTCTCTCTTTGGTTTGTGGCAGCAGGCTGCTAACCAGGCAGCAGGTGATCAGTCCGGGTCACACTGGATTTACTGGGAGAATGGTCTACTGTATGGTGAGCCTAAGGTTGCTGAACCTGGGTCAGCCCGTGTGCTGGTGATACCCCAGCGATTCAGAGCCTTCCTACTGGGTCTGGCTCATGATGTGCCTTTGGCAGGGCTTTTGGGGCAAGACAAGACCTTTGAAAGGCTTGTCATCCACTTTTACTGGCCCCAAATATGCAAGAATTCTGATACACATTGTAGGCCATGCCACACTTACCAGGCAAGTGGTAAGGGTGGGAGGAAGTGCAAGGCTCCTCTCCAACCTTTCCCTGTTGTGTGCACCCCCTTTGAGAGGATGGGTATGGACATTGTGGGGCCTCTGGATCCCAAGACAGCCATGGGCAACAGGTTCATCCTGGTCTTGGTGGACCATGCCACCTGGTACCCCGAGGCCATTCCTCTCTGGACTGCGACAGCCCCTGTAGTGCATCGGGCATTGATGGGGATCTTCTCCCATGTGGGATTCCCCAGAGAGGTGGTGTCTGACAGTGGTACCAACTTCATATCCAAGTATATAAGGTCCCTGTGGCAGGGTGCGGTGTTACCTATAAGTTCACCACTTCTTACCGCCCCCAAGGTAATTAGCTAGTTGAGAGATTCAACCGGACCCTGAAGGGCATGATTATGGGTCTTGGTGAGCCCATGAGGCATAAGTGGGACGTCCTCTTATCATGCCTGTTGTTTGCTTACCGGGAGGTACGGCAGAAGTCGTTAGGGTTCAGTCCCTTTGAACTCCTGTATGGGCATCCTGTAAGTGGACCTCTGAGTCTGGTCAAAGAAGGCTGGGAGAAAGCTCCCAGTAAACCTCCCCAGGATGTATATAGCTACATTCTGGCCTTCAGGAACCAGACTAAGCGTTTCAGACAACTCGCTTAGGCGAATCTGGAAGCCAGCCTGGAAGAGATGAAACAGTAGTATGATCAGAATGCCACTCTGATCGACTTTCAGCCTGGCCAGAAAGTGTGGGTCATGGCCCCAGTGAAGCATTGTGTGCTCCAGGACAAGTGGACTGGGCCATTTGAGGTGGTGGAGCGCAAGAGTCAGTCACCTATCTGGTGGACTTGCAGCCTCCAAGGAACCCTTTGCGGGTCCTACATGTGAACCGCCTTAAGCCCCACTTGGAGAGGTCTGAAGTGGGCATGCTCCTAGCAACAGATGCTGGAATGGAAGAGGAGACGGGGCCTCTTTCTGACCTCCTGTCTGCTAAGGAACATGATGGGTCAGTGGATGGTGTAACCCTCTCCCCTGCCCTGACCACTGCACAGCAGAGGGACTGCTGCCAGCTGTTGGGGCAGTTTGCAGCTCTGTTCTCCCTAACCCCAGGTGTCACTCAGTGGTGTGTCCATGGTGTGGACACTAGGGACAGTCCTCCTGTGAAGCACAAAATTTACAGGGTGACTGACTGGGTCAAAGCTTACATCAAGGAGGAGGTCTCCAAGAGGTTAGCGCTAGGGGTGATTGAGCCCTCCAAAAGCCCTTGGGCCAGCCCAGTGGTCTTGGTCCCGAAGGCTGCCACACCCGGTGCCACGCCAGAACTCCGGTTCTGTGTGGACTACCGAGGGCTCAATTCCATCACCAGGACTGACACACACCCCATCCCCAGAGCTGATGAGCTCCTAGATCAGTTGTGAGCTGCCCAGTACCTCAGTACATTTGACTTAACGTCTGGGTACAGTCAGAGTGCCTTAACTGATGGGGCCAAGGAGAGGTCTGCATTTTCAACCCCAGAGGGACACTACCAATTCCGGGTGTTGCCCTTTGGGTTGAAGAATGCTCCTGCCACCTTTCAGAGGTTGGTCAACCATGTGTTGGCTGGACTGGAGGATATAAGTTACACCGACCTGGATGACATCGCAGTGTTCAGTGCTACTTGGGAAGAGCATCTGCACCACCTCTGGGAAGTGTTGAAGGCCCTGCATAGAGCAGGCCTCACGATCAAGGCCAGAAAGTGCCAGATCAGGCAGGGATCAGTGGTGTACTTAGACACCAGGTAGGAAGTAGCCAGCCTAAGATTGACACCTTTCTGGCTTGGGAACCCCCCAAGACACAGACAGAGGTGAGAGCTTTTTTGATGGCCTCACCAGATATTACAGGAGATTTGTCAAGGGGTATGGCACAATTGTTGCCCCCTTGACTGAGCTGACTTCCAGGAAGCAGCCCAGGAAGGTGAACTGGACTGACGCCTGTCAGAAAACTTTTGATGCTCTGAAATCTGCCATGTGCACAGCGTCCGTGCTCAAGAAGCCCAACTTCTTAAAGGAATTCGTGGTGCAGACAGATGCTTCAGAGCATGGTGTGGGGGCTGTGCTCTCACAACTAAATGAGGAGGGCCTAGAGTAGACCAATATGTAGCCTTTATTAGTAGGAGGTTACTTTCACGGGAACAGAGGTGGAGTGCGATTGAGCGTGAGGCTTTTGCTGTGGTCTGGGCGCTGAAGAAGCTGAGGCCCTACTTGTTTGGGACTCACTTCTGGGTTCAGACCGACCACAGGCCCATCAGACGGTTGATGCAGATGAGGGGTGAGAACCCAAAGTTGTTGAGGTGGTCCATTTCCCTACAGGGGATGGACTTCACGGTGGAACACTGCCCTGGTACAGAGCTCGCCAATGCTGATGGTCAGTCCAGATTTTTCCACCTTAGAGGGTGGGTAGTTCTCCCCACATTTCAGCTGGAGGGGACACGTGTTAGACCTTGCATCATTGGCGTGGGTTTCCCCTGTATTTTTTGCCTTTGTCTCCTGTTATTTTGCCATGTGTTGGACTTCGTTTTTGCTGGTCTAGATGCTTTGGGCACTTTGCCACTGCTGTTCAGTGCCAAAGTGCAAGTGCTCCCTGTAAATTGTGTTTATGGATTGGTGATTCCATGATTGACATATTTGATTTACTGGTCAGTCCCTAGTACAGTGCACTGTGTGTGCCCAGGGCCTGTAATCAAATGCTGCTAGTGGGCCTGCAGCACTGATTGTGCCACCCACATATGCAGCCTGTAAATGTAACTCAGACCTGCCACTGCAGTGTCTTTGCGCAGTTTGGTACTGTCATATTGACCTGGCAAGTGCACCCACTTGCCAGGCCCTAACCTTCCCTTTCCTTACATGTGCATCAACCCTAAGGGACGCCCAAGGTACCCCTGTGGGCAGGGTGCAGTGTATGTTAAAGGTAGGACATGCCCTGATGTGTGTGGCATGTCCTGATAGTGAAATACTGCCGATTTAGTTTTTCACTACTGAAAGGCTATCTGTCCCATAGGATAGAATAGGAGTTCATTTAAACCATCTTATAAATATAACTTCCCATTGGGACAAGATAGGAAGATAAAGTTTAGTATGCCTGAACTCAGAATATAAAGATGCATCTTTTAGTGAGGATGATTTTTACATTCTGTGTTTGAAAATACCACTTTTAGAATGTAGGTATTTTCTTGCTTAGCCATTGTGTGTGCCTCTGCTAGGTTTGTGTATTGACTGTCTGGCTTTGGAGTGACAGGGGCTGGGGATGTGCATTCCATTCAGACGGCCACTTGGGGGGGTGAGGTGTGTCCTGCCTTTCCAGGGTGAGTCAGGGCTGGGCTGCATAGAACTGGGCTGCATTAAGAGTAGGGGGATGAGATTTCTTTCACACCTCAATGGTCCTGGTCTGCTTTGGACAATGCTGTCTCCACCCCCTGCCAGGAAGCTGCACCAGAGACAACAGAACTGGTTTTGGCTGGGCAAAGAGCTTCTCTGCCACCAGAAAACAAAGGAATTTGTGCTATAAAAAGTGGGGCCCAGACCCCAGACTTTTAGATTACTTATGGGATTCAAGAGGAACCTTTGCCAAGGAGAAGAGCTGGAGAAATTGAGGAGAAGTACTGCCCCTTTACTGTGTGCCGTCTGGGGTTGGCCTGCAGTGGCTGTTTCTGCCAAGGAAAGGACAAGGACTTTGCTGTCGGCTGTGTCCCCTGCTTGAAGAAGATCTCCAAGGGCTTGAAGTAGAGCTTGACTCCTGTTTTGAAGTCTCAGGGATACAACAACTTCACCCCCAGCTCCCCTGAACTCCTTTGCTGAGAGTTCTCACCTGCCAAGAGGTGTCTCTTGCTGTTCTGGGCCTCTGGAGGTTGTTCCTGCTGTAGGACGCTATACTGTCACATTTTGCTTTTAACATTGGAAATTATGCACTTTATCATGAAACTAATCAAGCTTGATTGCAATGATTTTAATTAATTGTGCAATACTGTCACATTTTACTTTTAACATTGGAAATTATGCACTTTATCCTGAACCTAATCAAGCTCGATTGCAATGATTTTTCTATCTATCTATCTATCTATCTATCTATCTATCTATCTGTTCCTGCTGTTGGGTGATGGAAAAGTAACACAACGAGGAGAAGCACGAAGCATCCGCACCTGTTTCTGATGCATCGCCGAAGAAACCGACGCAGCGCCTGCCCGCGGTTGGAGAAATCGCGGCATGACGCATCGAGTGCACCGATCTACGAAGGCCAAGATCACTGCACCGATTCCAACGCAGGCCCTGCTGTGCGGCTGCAAGAACCAACGCATTATGGGACCGGGGCTGAAAAAATCAATGCAGCGCCGTTGCCGCTGTCGCATCGAGAACCGGCGCATCCCCGATCCTCACGCACCGCATCTGGGCGCCACACCTGCAAGAACTCCAGGGCCGCAGTAAGAAACCGACACATCACCTCCCTGCACAGTAAGAAACCGAAGCATCACCTCCCCTTCAGTAAGGAACTGATGCATCACCGCCCCTGTATGGCAGTAAGGCATAGACGCATCACCTCCCCTGAAGTAAAGAACTGGAGCATCACCTTGCCTGTGACAGTTTTTGTTTGTGCGAGTGACGCAGCCAAGGGACTTTGTGTGAAAAGTGTTGCATCTGCAATTTGCTTTGAACAGAACTGTTTCTACCTTTTTGAAAGTCATATTTTGATTTCTGTATTGTGGATTTTTGTTGTTTTGGTCTTGTTTGGTTTAGATAAAGTTACTTTTTCTTTTAACTGGTGTGGTGTCCATTTGTAGTGTTTTCACTGTATTACTGTATGTGTGCACAAATACTTTACACAGTGCCTCTGAGATAAACCTGTCTGCTCGTGCCAAGCCACCAAGGAGGTGAGCAGGAGATATTTTAGAAGTGTATCACCCTTACCCTGACTAGGAAGAAGGGTCCCTACTTGGA
The DNA here is from genome assembly GCA_963921515.1 of Calotriton arnoldi. Lineage (NCBI taxonomy): Eukaryota > Metazoa > Chordata > Amphibia > Caudata > Salamandridae > Calotriton > Calotriton arnoldi. The sequence goes on along the minus strand of CAWUFW010002723.1, from coordinate 1,151,695 downwards.
CAAAGGTTGCAAACCATTGCCAACCAGAGACCCCCATTTCTAACAATATGCATAACTACTGGCTATGTAACCTTTCGGGTTGTAAGTAATCAAATGATACAGTTGACATGCCTGGATAATACACATTGGTAAGACAGGCTGAAGAGTACATACATATGATGTGCCAAAATGTGCACCTGTTGGCCAATTTGCGGAACCAGTTAATTCAACCTCATCACTAGTATATATTTCGCAATGGTAGCTGACTTTGATGATTCTCTGCACCTACAAAACTCACATACCCTACTCAGAAATCCCTTGCAATACCAACGCCATCTTAAATTTGACACCAGGAAATGAATACACATACAGGCACATGCATCAAAAGAAAAACCGGTATCAAACGGGCAGATTCTCAGAATCTGCCCCTTTGCGACCAGTATTTTTGCATTTGGGATGCATCATCCCAAATGCAAAAATCGCAATTTAAGTAATCTCTAAATTGCGATTACTTAATTAGCATTGCATTTAAGGAATTGCAAATTGAGATTCCTTAAATGCAATGCAACAAAGTAAAAAATTAGCGATTTCGCTATTAGGGCGCAATTTACCATGAAGTTGAACTTCATGGTAAATTGCTAAAACTTTAGAAATGCACTAAAGTGCATTTTTCAAAGTTGAAGGTTACACACACACATGTCCTTGGGACATGTGTGTGCGCAACATATGTGCACGGATGAATTTCAGGGTGCAACAGGGTGTCCTTTTGACACCCCTGCACCCTTGAAATTGCATGCGCAATTTGCGAGTACCTATTGGTACTCGCAAATAGCGCCGCACATTCCCATTAATTCCTATGGGCCTGTAGGCCCTTAGAATGAATGGGTAGCCATTCTTATTTGCGACTCGCAATTTGCAGTCACAAATAAGGAATGTGAAGGAATCGCTATTATTATAGCGATTCCTACATGCATATGATTTTGCGAATCCTTAATTGCGAATCCTTAATATTCGCTATTAAGGACTCGCAAAATCCTAGCTTGATGCATGTGCCAGTTAGTGCATCACACAACATGCGTATGTGTTCCTTAAGTTAGGTGAGTTCTGTACCTGTAAGTTCTGCAGAGTACCAGACATTGTTCCCACAGGTTCCATGCATCCCCAAGTTTTTAATAGCAAAATTGAACAATAACACGTATGGGATAGGTTGAGATGTATTGTATTCAGACTGCCAAACACTTGGATACAGTACCATGTGAGTGGGCTCCCCTCTGACATACATTGGGACTCTCATACAAGAGGCATGCCCAATGGGATTCTTAAATGTAAGGACAGCTCCACTGGCTTTGGCCTCAAAAATACCTCCATGAGGCCATGCAAAGGCAACATGCAGGATTTGCTATGCATTTAGAGGTATGGAGTCAGGCAAGCCAGTGCAAAGCACAGCATAGCGATATTGGGCGTCAAGGAGCCATACCTTTTACAAACGAAATGCTGTTCAAGACCAATGATATGTGTTTTGCCACATTCGCAGGTTAGCTAAGCAGTGTCAGCCATGGCAGGCTTCATTAATGCGTGACTACCCAAGGGAGTATGCCAAGGTAGATCCTCCACACATCACTATGGGGATTATTTACAACGCCTTTGTGCAGCCAGTGCATTACTTTTGATAATGTAAGAAGTGTCATCCCAGCAGTGCAAGGGGCTTGTAAATAATCCCCTTTATGTGTAATGTATGTTCTATAATGGCCCATCACAATTGTACCTGACAAATGCTTGTTGTAAAAGAAGCACCTCTGAAGCTGATCTCTACTACCTGGCCTGTCATCATAGGAGTTGCCTGGATGAGCTATGGGCATGTGCAGCTGCTCAATGCTTCCCTGCTACTCATTTGTATCAGGGACACTAACACTTGTGTGGCCTGCTCAGTGTCATAGATAACATTGGTGCACAGATCGTGCAAGCGCTATTGCCACTGCATTTCCCTCTTTTGCAAGGGGGCATGGCTATTTTGAGCTGAAAGTCATATGAGACATACTTAACGTTACCACATATCATCCATAGGGACATGAGACATATAGGAAAGCACACAAATCATGTGTACTTACTAATTGCTCCACCAACGTCGATGCCAACATAGTTCAGTAGGTCAGACTCTCTGCTAACCACATCAGCCCAGCGATGCTTCAGCTGTTGGACTTTGCGGTCCACTCCAAACATCCTCAGCATCTGGTGGTGTACACTCTGCCACCACTGTTTGCAGACCTTCACAGGGTAGCCCTGGATGACGCGTCTCCTACTGGCTACCTTGGCAGGCAGGTAATGTGTGACCAGCCACAGGAAGCTCCAAAAACGCATACTCAGTCATAGGGCGAGACCGACTCTTCCCCAGCATGATCCCACCCAAGTAAATAACACACAAACACAATTGAATCCCTCAAAAGCCCACTACTACCCCTATAACAAATATACCCCAAAAGACGAACACCTGACAGCATACAGGACAATACATAACAATATACAACAACAAAGCACAAAAAGGACTTGAGGGACATGACAGGGACAGAAGACACAACAAACCAGCTCCAAACACACCAAAACCACTCTCCAGCATAACCAAAGCGCAACCACTCCCAAGCTCAGACAGTAAAATTGTGACTTAAAGTGAAAATGAAAGTAACTTCACAGTTCCTAGTTTGCAGCATTCAGGATCCATAGCATCACTTTACTTATCTATTACTTCACTTCCTGGGCAGATGCATCACGTTTTTATTCGATGCATCGTTTTTTTTATGCTACTAGTCAATGCATCATTTTCACACAAGGCCTGACAAGGAACAAAGCGTTCTTTTGTATGCGTTGGCTGGGAAGCGGCATCGCTGCAAAAATCACGCTTAATGGTCATGCGTCATTGTTTTGGACGCAATAGGGCAAAAGTGTTTTTTTGGGTGTATTGGGATGTGCAATGCATGTAATAATGTACAGGGGCTGCAGAGCTGGGTGTGAATAGTGAAGTTGACCTGTTTACAGTCTTTGCTTGTGTTTACTTTGTGTGTTGACAGTGAACATATGTGTGAGTTCATGCTGTTCAGGGATCATACCACGCATAATGCACAAACACTGGGACAGCACCAGGGTACACCTTACCAGAGATGCCCTGTGTACTAAATTAGTCTTACCACCCATTGACATTATATTAGCTTCCCCCAGGGATGCAGCAGATTTCCACTGCCATGGGGTCAGAGCACCCACATCTAAGACAGTGCAGCCTACTTCCAAACAGCGCTGTGTCCCACAGTGGGGGCATTAGGCTGTGGTGAAATTTGGGAGTGTGCAGTGATAGGCCGGACCCACCATTCATATCCAAGGATCATACCCCACAAGAAAGTAAGTGTCATCATTTGTGGGCAACATGATTCTCACTCATGCTGATGATGCTATGGTAGATCACCATGCATGCCTTGGCATGAACTCCTACATATTGCTGACAGTAAGGCTGCTCAAATCACACCATAACTACACTCTGCATCAAGGCGGTGTTGCTTGTGCATAGCAGTGGATGTTTACATGCAACACAGTTGCACTAGCAAAGTACCATATGTAGCATGTGTATGTGTGATATGAGAGCACCTAATTGATTTAACATGTGGATACAATTATTGATGTAGCATATGTAGACTGTAGTTTTGAGACTGTGTTCCTATGCACATACTATGTTGAACACTTCACAGTCATCATACTATGAGTGGCCTCTGCTATCATCCACAAGTATGAGGCCGTACAAATGGCTAGCAGGAAGAGAGACACACACAGTCATTGCACACTATCTGAATTACCACACCATGTTAATTGTGACTGGCAATGGAGGACTATTTGCTACAGGTAGTTGACATGCACACTATTTCATTTGTACCAGATGATGTTCAATTCTGTTTGTTACACATAACTACATACATTTTCTGTGTGACATTTAGTAGCTGGTTAAATGTGAATGTTTAGGTGTTTACTGTGACTATGGAATCAAAATGCATACACAGCGGTAGTACCCATATATTTATTTACTTATAGACTAGCAATGTTATATCTGTCATCATAGTGTGATATCATGTACATTACTCATGCTTCTATGAAGAAATTGTTGATGATGTGGTCCTTCCACCCTGTTGCAGCAACTGATGGTACAGTTCGATGAGGTTCCTCATCGTCCAGCAGTTCCTGCTCCCCATTGTCATCAGCTCATGGCACATTTGTCCTCATACATATTTTGTGCTAAATGCAGCATGCCAATATTATTTTTCACACCATAGGTGGCGAGTATAGCAATAGGCCCCTAGATATGTCAAGGCTCCTGAAGCAGGATGTTAGAACTCCAAATGTCTGCTCAGTGATGGACCTGGTGCTGGTTAGGACATGATTGTAGCTCCGCTGGGCTTCCGTTTGTGGGTTTCTCAGAGTAGGCATGGCCCACCAACAGGTGTATCCTTGGTCCGCTGCAAACACAGGAGGTGTACAATTAGTTAAGAGTCACAACAAGGCATGGCCCAACATTCATGTCCATTTTGTTATGTGTTCTGATTGACTCATCCACCTTGCTCACTTTAAGATACGTGCTATGACATGTTCTGGCATACATGCAAGTAGGAATTGGAAATGACTGACACTGTGCTATACATACAGATGTGCTCTCCTCTGTAGTTCACTTACTATATGTCATACTGGTGAGTGCCACTATCATGGCGGTGATGATTTGTCACCAGTAAGGAGAGCCAACCTGCCATTGAGTAGACACATGTCTCACACTCATCTATTGTGTATATTATTGGCTACTATTGCCATACCATAACTGATACCTGTCTGATTTTACAACATTTAACTGGAGCAGGTGATGTGGTGCACTTCAGTCAGACATATTTGGCATTGAGAGTTGGAGTAAATGTTGGTCAATGTGCAGTGCTATGGGAAGGACAGTGAGTGAAGAACAATGTGGGAAATGATAGTGTACACATGGCAGTGCACAGTGCCCACTGTGGTGACAGTACACAAGGGGTTTGAGATATGTGTTAATCATGCGCTGTACAGTGCAACTGGTAGACTAACTACACTAGAGTGCCACACTGCTTGTGGACAGTGTAGGCTTTATTTTCCACATGATTCAGTATCCAGGGTTTTGTGGCTGCACTTGCAGAACCTGAGGGCAGCATTGTTCCAAGACAGGCACATTATTCCCAAGATAACTGTGTTGTTGGCTGTCATGAGATATGTAGTGTATGCATGAGGCTGCACTTTGCTGCACAGTCTGGGTCCTTGGAGGAATGATAGAGTGGTTTGTGCGCTATAAAATGGTGTGCACATAGGATGTGATGTGTGTATATGATGAGTGATTTAATGTAGGATGGTAGACATGATCTTGTGAGGTTCATACATAACAATATCTCTCAGTTTCACAGGTCCGAGAGACATCTCATGCCTCATGGCCACGGGATTTACATGTGGACACACAGGTTAGAGACAGGGATTGCCTTGCTTCAACAGGGTTTTTGGACGCATCATTTTACAAGGTGTTGCATTTATAAGGGTGTTTCACACTATTGAATGCACACACAGGGCCTCATTTAGTAGTTGTTGCCACTGGGCAGCAATGGTTGTAATATGGCTGTGACCTGCATCCAAAGTGAAGGGGTGAAATGTACCTTTTTCCTAACATACAGCATATCCACAGTTTGTCTGCATATGCACCATCACATGGTAGTGACTAATGTCATCAACCCCCCCTGGCACCATGGTGCATGGGTGTCAGCTGAGTGTCCTCACATGACATCATGCTTTAAGGGACACATTCCAGCACCAAAAACACACAACCTATGCAATTTCCTCCTTTTATATGTCCTGCGGAATGCAGGACACATATTAATTGGATATGAGAAAGAGACATGTAATTATGTGTCCTCATTTCACCTCCCCTTGAGAGGCACACTATTTGCACATAGTCCCAGGGTCCCTGACCATAGGATGTGTGAAAATGTGGGAGACCTTCATTGGTGTTGCATGGGAAAGGCTACCGCAAGGCCCATTGTACACATCCTTAATGTAGGGTAAAGGAATACTGCACACCTATGCGGCCATGCAATGTCATGCAGACAGATTTTGCCTTGCCACATTGATATGATTTGGGGAGCTGCTCCACCAAAGCATCATGAAAAGTGATACTCCATCAGCACAGTTCACTTGTACATGTGGCCCACAGTGGCGTAGGCAGTATCAACATGTGTGACTTGTAGGATTTTACTGCGCATATGCCATGTAATATGGCTCAAGTATGTAGGGCCACACCAACTACGTATGCGCTGTCTCATTCTACCCAAGACTGATATGTTAACGTATTCCTACATAATTGACTTTCATGTGGTCTGTCATGTGCTTGAGAAGTACTTACCAACCAGTAGGCAAATTCCCATAGGTCCCATTCTGGAAACTCTCATTAATGGTGGAATGCCGGAAGTTGAAGGAGTCATGAGCACTGCCAGGGTACTTTGCAAGGACATTTATGAAAAGGCCCAGATGGTCCACGATTGCTTGCAGATTCATCGAATAGGTGTGCTTCCTGTTGCGGTAGAGGTGTGATTTTGCCACTGGAGGCACATGTTGCACATGGGTGCAGTCCATTGCCCCAACACGTGGAAATCTTGCAATGGCATAAAAGCCTTGCTTGTTCTCCTGTTGTTGCTGCACTGTGTTGGGAAGTAGAGGTACTGGGGTGTGAGGCTTATGATGGCATCCAGAATGGAGGGGAGGAACCTTGAGAAGGATGCCTGGGATACTAATGCCACTCTGGCTATGGTGGGTTGGAAAGTCCCAGACACCAGCATGTGAAGGACAGCCAGTAGCTTGGCCTGCGGCGGTATGTTTGCTGCAGCCTTGGTGCTATCTGGTGCAGGAGGTAGACAATGGACTCCCTCCTGAGTCCGTAATAGGCGATGACCTGCTCCTCCCTGAGGTCAATGAGGGTAATCCGCTGGCGGTATGTATGATTCCTTCTCTTGTGCTGCCTCTATGGTGGTGGTGGTCTTCTTGGTGCTCCAGGCTGCAATAGTAGTAGGTCCATGGCATAGTTGAGTTTGCCAGAGTGATTTTGGTATGTTCTGGTTTTATACCAGTGTCCAGAAATCAATTTAATGCCTGCTTTTCTGTAGCAGTAAAAAACTGCAGCTATTGGGACTCTGCACCTGCTTTTCAAAAGTAGTGACATTTCCCAAAATTGTTGTACATACGGCTGCATCATTTTTTAGATGCTTTTTCTGGGAAATGTCTACCTTGCATATAATTTGCGAAAACTGCCACTAGCAGAACTGGCGTTAAAACATGTAGGTGCTGGAGGTGGAAAAGTGTCGCTAAATGTCTTTAGCTTCACTTTGCAAATATGGCGCCAAAAAATAAAAAATGATGCTGCGGCAGCTAAAGCTCCATGCAAATATGCCCCTTGGTGTTTCCAATTCATATAACTCAGGTTCTAGACCTGAAATGTTTCTCGCTAAACTTTCTATCTGTTTACTCTTGTCTGGTATGAATGCACAGCAATGAGTTAATTTCAGCATGTGACAGACTCCTCCTTTTTTAGCAAGTAAAATGTCTAAAGCAAGACAGTCCTGCAAAATCATTGACCTTATAGCAATTAATTCAGTGCTAATTAAGAGTAAAGCTCCAGAAGTGCTTCTGGCCATTTTGCCAACTACGGTAGCTAGCTTTCAAATCTTTTCATCATTCAGGATTTTTCCTACTGGTGGTATCACTGCTCCAAATATGCTTCTAAACCGGCTCCTTTACTGGTGCTACATTTCTGTTTGTGTGCTAGTGCTAATGTTAGTGCTTCTTAACTGGTAACATGATATATCTTTGAAATTAGTATGCCTAAGTAACAGGTTCCTTCGCAATCAGCAGGTGATAAAAAATAAGCATTCTGTCCACAAATGTAATAAACCCCTGGAATTGCGTTTCCGTCTCCCTGTAATATTTGCCATGTTCCCCGTTAGTTCAAATGTATGTTCACAACTACTGATCCCTACATGTCTAGTCCTTTTTTGTGTACGTCTTTTGTAAAAAACAAATCTTTCCCTTGTGTCTGCTTTCTAATCTGAGTTTAAGATTTTTTCTTTCTGAATTCCTTTTTCCATACGTTCTCTAATATGTCTCCCTTTCTGTCTGTAGATTTTGTCATGTTCATGTATCTTTCCTCTAAAGCCATAATGTAAGCCTTCTCTACTGGTCGCATTAAGCATGTTAGATTCTTTTTATAAGCCGCCACACTATCTACTGGTAAGTGTGGAAAGAAGTAATACCAAGTGGAAGCCATCATCCTTGCTTGCGGGTGTAAATTCATGACGTAGTCTTAGTAACATGTTCTATATACTGCATCGTGTAACTCCTCAATAGCACTCCAAAATCCCACCTGTGATGAAAGGGATTGGTCAATCTGAAACTGAAAAGACTTCTTCCTCTTAGGTCTAGGGTAGACCTACTCACTAGGAGCTATGACTTTAGAATGTCAATAGAAATTAGACCTTTGGAAGCAGAGGCAAACGATACAGTGATATGATCTTGACAAGTAGCACGTGCAGTACTTGAAAAGAAATGGGTGAAGGACCTATAGCAGAGAGGAGAATCAATAGGAAAGCAACACACTGTTGAGAGAACAGGCAGCGAGATATTGTCATTAAGATTTAAAATGCTGCAGTATTTTGTATTTTTTTTTATAGCAGACTTCATTTGAAAAGGTCACTCAGCTAGGAACAGAAAAGGTTGTTTATTTTTTATGATGGCTGATTATTTCGAGAAGTGTAAAGTAATAAATCAAAGTAACAAAGAAGAGTTTATTCGGCTCGAGGGACCTTCCTGGCTTTAAAGGATGCTGTGGGTGCTCAAGTGGATGACTGGAAAGATGAGCACACGTTTACTCATTCTTTAATTTTTGTAGGAGCCAGTTAGCTTGACTCTGCTTTTGGTTAAAAATAATCTCTTGCCTTTTATGCTGCTTATGAACAAAAAACTGCGAAAAACGCAAGGATGCACGAAACTCGAACTTGTGCACTTAAATATCGTGTTGTTTCAAAGGCAAAGTCGGTAGCAGGTTATATATACAGTCAATCAAGAAACACAATAATAACTTAAATATAATTGAGTCAAACATTGTGTAATGCAGATTGGTGTAAACTAATGTTATTAAGATAGGCGTTTAAGAACAAATTTGCCCTACGGGTTACAACTGAAACTAACCTGCAGTCGTGGGTGCAAATTAGGAATCTAATAAATAGCATGTGTAAGGAGTGCAATGGATAGCTGGTGCATAATTCTATCAGTCCCAGTTTGACACTTTGAAATGGAGAACGACATGAAAATGGCACATTAATTCGCCAAGTCCGGGATGTGCAAGCAAGCAGTTTGCACGATTTGCTCCCAATAATGTTTTACCTGGTAAAAATCATGAAGACAAACACCTAGAACTGAGGCAATTTACCCCAAAACTGTAAACCCATTTGGAGCACAAATGGGAGTTTCTGCATGAAACGGCTTTACCAGCCGACATATAATCCGTGCCACTGAAGGGCAGCTCACGTGTAATCTGAATAATGATGGGCTCCGGGTATTTCTCCATAGATGTTATAGCAAATGTTAATTAGTATTTTTCTGGAGCACAATCTGCCATTAATACGTCATCGTGGCCAGTAAAGACGAAAGTTCCCAACAGTCAGTGTAGTTGGCATGCCTGTTTTGTAATTTTTTATTTTGACCTCTGAAGTGGTCCTGTTCTTTTCATCACGGAAGCATTTTAAGGAGACCTTATTCACTAAGGGTCCTTGAACCTTCAGATGGGTTTACACATGGCCGTTTGTGGTTCAGTCATAAGAGGGTAGAGCTCATTGGGCTCCCCCTAGTTAGGCCCCTCACTCCAATGGCACCTGGTTGGTGACGGCTTAGATTTGTGGGTGCTGAGGTGCATCCAGGGGGGGGTTGTTAACTAGCCTTACAGTATAAATTAAAGTCCAGATTTGGGCCCAACGGAGACTGCTTAGTGTACATATTATTATATTAGTTATAATATTTACTAACATTATGCTCGGTTATTGCTGTCATAACTCTTCACTAAAATTAGGGTGCATAATTTGTGATAACGTCCGTCATTATTACAGATGCACCTGCTTCTGGGTTTACACCTAAGTGAGTGTCAACATTTCTTGTGCAAAATGAAAATTACATTTTGGGTGGAGGATGAGTGCTGCACGCAGAGGATATCCCTACCCCTCACCTCTTGTTCCCGCTATTCCTTTGTTTAGGTAATATTGAAGGAAACCACACGCGCTTTGGCCTCACAATCTACGGCAGAGGACCTTTCTCCTCCTTGAAGAGGGGAATTTGCCCCTGCCTGTTTGGCTATCACTTCGAAATGCTAAGAATGCCTTTTGTGTATTTGGGCACTGGGCATCTGCTGCTTGCAAACATTCTCATATCAAATTCTTACTGCTGGTATTGGTTCTGCGCAAACTCCGTTTCAGATACTATCTGAGCTTTACAGACAAAAGAGCTTCAGACACTGTACAATTGTGTATGTGCTATCTTTAGATTATAGCCAGTATCCCTGTTGTTGCACTCTTTTAAATTGTACTGTGTTCTGAGGTGACATACTTATAGTGGGATCACAGCCTCCGTGTACACTTACGGTATATTGAGTAGTATTGAACTCTGTGTACCTTCTATTTTATTTGACCTGTTTCTTGTGTAAAACTATTCATAGACATTACAGTGAAGTGAGGTACTAAGATTGTATCTTACATACAAAAAATAAAACTAGAAATAAACTGGAAAAAAGTTTTAAGTGATGTTATAGTTAGGCTTTGTAATAATATAAGAACTATCACTTAAAAACAAAAAAATACTGAAATTCACCGGCTTTGGTTTACTGAGCTAACTCCAACATGCACCCCTCTATGCACTGCTTACTTTCTTATGACCTCACATATTACATCACTCATGACATGTTAAATGACATAATTGATGACATCACTCTTGACATCTCAAATGTAATAATTGAAAACATCACTGATAACACCATAGTCATATACAGCATGGAGTTATTGAGCATCAAAATAGCATTAGCCTTGGAAGCAAGCATGATTATGTATGTCGAAAATTATGTAGTGCACCATTTACAAATCACTAAAGTTTAGGGTGCGAGTATTCCTCCCCCTTAAACAGGGTAAACGCTGAGCTCACCTAATGTGAGTCACAGAAATATGTTTCAAATCACTGAGTCTTAAAGCCAAAGCTTGTTCCAAAAAATCTATAGGGAAAGATCAAACATTCAGCTGATAGATAATCCATCTGTGAATGTGTGGCATTCCCTATTGCTGGCCAGCGCCCCATGGCCACACAGCCCCCATAGACACCCACCTCAGATTTTCCAATTTGTTTGCTTACAACAGCACTCTAGTGAGACCACAGCGGAGGGCTTAACTGAGTCCTGCTGTACTTCAACTGGTCCTCACCGGAGTATTTTGGCCCAGTGAGGGTCAGTCTGGGATCCCCCAACTTGCACTAGGATATCCCTACCCTGCAACCCTGCACCTTATATTGTTTTTTTTAAATCACAGGAAATGGGGACCCAGCGCCCATGTCCTAAAAGTGTGGCCACAACATTTTTGCTGGTGTTGTGGCTAGCCAATCAGATTTCTCTGTATTGTCAGACCGGTACCGGTCCTGTGGTACTGAAGGAGCTGGTGGGAAAAAAACTCTTGTGATCAATCAGATCATTCTATTTCTTGCATTTGCCACACAGCTGAAGTGACCATCAACATATCCCTATATTTTGAAGTTTATTTTCCTCAAAACTTACTGAACAGAAACACACTAAATCACACAAAACACGCTTTTTTGAGTAAAGATCTATCTGCCAAATTTGGTGCAATTCTGACCCTGCTTGACGGATCACCCTGAAATTTTTTAGGAAGGAGCTGAGGTGAATAAACCTTCTTTTGGAAATTCTTTGTGAAGATTTGGTAAATGGCCCCAACGTTATTAGCAAAAAAGAAATGCTCTTCCTATGTAAAATTCCGACCTAACTATAACTGCACAGTTATTAAAAGTGTTCTGAACAGAAATGTCTTGACTGGACATTTATGCTTAATTGGTTCTTGGATTTCTGTGTTGTCCTGTACCTAGACTTACCACACATACATTCACTAAGGTTACATCTTGGACTGCTTGCCTGTGTCGACCCAGAGAGGCAAAGTACATAAATGAGCCTCTTTTTCTGTTGTTTAATGAGTTCCCTGAGTGTTAATTACTGGTGATTTTGATCGTCCTCTAATGTATAGAGCTCTGCAATCCATATGATTATCCACTCTAGGTAAATGGATGAGACACAGCATTTGAGCAGAATGGGGTATGACTTTCTAAACATTTTTGTCACAGGCTGGTATCTGATTTGGATTTGTGTAGGTTTGGGGTTATTAGAGCAAGTATGGTAGTTTTAATGAGCTGGGCAGTCAGAATGCCTGACACCCTCCATAGAGGGCAAGGTCATCACCACTCCAGACCTGGGCTCAAATATGGTCACCAACCTTTGAAAGTCCCTTAAGGATCTCAAGCGGGGCATTGATAGACCATGGCCTGCTTTCCAATACAAGCCTCTTGACATTTCAGTTCCTATAGCAAACAAAATAGAGATGGCTGCAGTGGCCAAAGAGTTAAGGGAACAGATTGAATCTGAAAGTTTGGCTGACTGGGCCCTGTCAGTGTTTTGCATACTGGATAATGCAAATTCTGTCATTTCAACAGAGCATAGATGTTCTATCTTTCTAGGTCTTGACCCGAGGCTGGGCGAACTAGTCTCTTAGGAGGCTGGCTCTCAAAATCTTTTTAGAGGCGCATTTGTAAGCAAACTTTCTAAATTCAACTAGACATTCACAGCACTGGACAAGGTGCAGTCTTCACTTAAGAAAGTTTTTTCAGTGGGCTTGATGTGGCAGGGGTTGCTCAGCCAGCCGAGATCAGTAGCATAGTAACCGTGGAGGTCATAACGCCAGATCGGGAGGTTCCCAAGACCAACAATGATTCATGCCATTCTTCTTCTCCAGTCCCAAGGCAAGGGGTCACTTTCTCAGAGGTTGTGGAAGCAGAAACAATAACATTGCAGTTGAAGATCCCATTTTCTTCTCTGATAGGGTTGAGGGGTCAGGATAGCAGAATGCATACACAAATGGAGAGATATCTCTTTGGGTGGATGGATCTTGAAGGCCATGAAGAATTTCATATTAAATTCTGTGTTTTACCAGGCCAAAGTGTGAGACCGCATCCTATTGTCTTTCCAAAGGAACTTGAGGCACCAGGAAGTTCAAAGCTGGATATACAAAGGGACGATTCAGGCATCCTTCTTATACCAAGGGGTTTTTCAACAACCTCTTTCTTGTATGGAAGAATGGGAAGGGCTATAGACTGGTCATCAATCTAAAGGATTTCAATAAATGGAGGATTTACAGGCATTTCCTATTTAGTCAAGACCTGCTGTGACTGAAGGACTGGATGGTACGTTTAAACCTGATTATGCCTACCTTTCAGTTCTGATATTCTGCCCTCACTATCACTTTCAACATCTTCTTTAGAGAGATTAGGTGTGGAAGTTCAAAGTACTCCCTTTCAGATTATCGTCTGCACCCTGTTGTTTGTCAAAGCTATTCAAGTAGGCCAGTGGTGGCTTAGCTCAGAGCAAGAGACACCCAACTGATAATTTGCCTGGACCAAATCATTTTAATGTTGCAGGACAGGGACACTCACCTGAATCAGGTACAGACTGCCATCCGCTCCTGGAGGAGCTAGGTTTCTGGATAAATCAGGAGAAGTTGCAACTATTTTCTAAGAGGTGCAGGCCATTTCTGGGTTTTCAAATAAATTCAGAGCAAGTGATTCTCTAGCTTACACCGGCCAATATCAGTGTGATCAAGAAGGAGCTTAGGCAGGTCCTTGCGAGAAATACAATCTCTTTCAGAACACTGGCCACAGTAGTGGGTCTTCTTGCATCATCTATCCAAGTCATTTTTCAAGGACCTTTGTACTCTCTGGCATTGCAATGACTCAAGATAAATCATTTGCAGGGGGGGCTCTCCTATGATGGAGTTCCTTCTCTTGAAGGAAGCTAGAAAGGAGGTAAACTGGTGGCTGGATAACATAGAAGGATGCTACGGCAAATCGTTTTTCGCACCCCACTAAGGCATAATTGTTGAATCCAGTGCCAGCTGTTGAGGCTGTAGGGCATGTTGTGGAGTCTTTTCCACTAGGGGTCATTGGTCAGCCCTGCTGTTGAGCCCTACATCTTCCCCTGTACCCAGGATTCCCACAAGTAACTCCAAGGGCTAGTTTGCTGGCCTCCTGTTTAGAGCCACAGGTACATAAAAGGTTCCTACCATCTTGAATCCACATCTGGACCCCGCCTGAGTGACTCCTGAACCCTCAAGAGATGTCCCACCAGTCCTGGACCCTTAGTGGTGATGATATAGATGCCAGGAAGGCCAAAAACCAAAACTAAGGACTTAGACAATAATGGCCAAAAAGTACTCTGAGAACCAGGAGGAGACCGGGGTGCATCGCCAGTTGGATATACTTTGCAGTTTCTCCCACTACATTCTTCTCCATTGCAGCAAAACCTTATCAGCAGCCCTTCGCCAAAGAAGTATCCGACCTCGTGGAACTGTTTTTGGCTACAGCCCCCTGCTTCATCCTACTGGAGTTTTTCGAATTCCATTTTGGTGACTAAGTCAGAACATAGAAATCTTCATTGTGGCTTCGACCCAAGGCCATCTGATGATGAAGTTCTCTCCTTGGATACCTCTTGCCATCTTGGCCCGTGGAAGGTAACCTTCTCAGAACTTTTTCTTCAAGAATTTTTCTAATCCGAAGGTAAGCACTAATCGTGGCCAAATCCACCTCTCGTATCCAAACCACGCTCCATCGTGGTCAGTCTTACCTTTTAACTTTGACCCGATCTCGTGCAACTAGATGTCCGCGGTTGGTGCTTTGATCTTTCAGATGCTGGTTTTCACTAAAAACGTTCAAAATTCATGACTCTGGTTCTACTGATTGGATTTTTGTCATTTTGGTGTCAAAAAGAAAATTGGTTTGGGATGTTTCTTTTGTTGTGTTTTCACTTTATTACAGTTTGTGTGCTGCGTAAATACTATACCCATTGCCTCTAAGTTAAGCATTACTGCTTTTTGCACCAAACTACCCAGATTTAAGCATAGGTTAATTCATTGACTTTTTGTGGTTTACCCTGCAAGGGATTTTGGCTGTTGCTTGGCCAGGGGTCACACCCCAGCCAACCAACAACCCAATTTCTCACAGAGAGGAATATCTGACAAGGTGGTCTACCTCCTGGAGCAGGACAATTCGGTGGCAGACTGGGCTCCTGTTTCCTGAAGGATCCAAATGACTGGCAACTCCACCCTCAGATTTTCAGCAAGTGTTCACTAAGATGGGGCATTCCTCAGATGGATATCTTTTCCTGGAGGCAGAATGCACAACTTCCTGTGTTTTTCAGCTGGAGACTGGATCCAGAGGGGACTCAGGTAGAAGTGTTCATACAACACTGATGCTGAGGGTTGAAGTATGCCTTTCCTCATTCATGATGATCACTTGGGTAGCAGCTTAAAATAGGAGGTAGCAGGCAGATTTAATTCTAGTGACTCCATTGTGTAGGATACAGTCTTGGTTCCTAGTCCTTTTGGAGGTTCTTGTGACTATCCGGTTCTCCTTCTACAAGTCCAGGTCCTAATATGGGGCCTCGGGGGAGAGCTTCATGCCTTGGTTGTACACAACTCCTTGTCCCTTGATATTGTGGTGCATTTCAGGGACATGTGATGCATTCCAGGAGTTTTAGAGAGAGCTGATATCCATAGCCAGCATTCCTGGCCCATGGGTACTCATAAACGATGCAGGTCAGCATGGCATGCCTGGTGTGATTGGTGTGTGGAGTGAAACATTGATCCCTTAGGGTTAGATCTTGCTCCACTTCAAAGTGTCTTGTCAGAATTGGCTGCTGAAGGGAAAGAATATTGTATGATAAATTATTTCAGTCTGGCCATTTGTGCAGGCCACTCATTGGTGACTGGTAAACCTGTGGGCAGTCATCTCTTAGACTGTAGCCTTTGAAAGGATAGGGCTCACTTCTCCTCACTTGCAAAGAAATGCCAGGCTTTGGGATGTGAACTGCGTGCTAGGTTTCTTTTGCGACTGCCAGAGAAAGACAACCTTTGGCAGAAGCAACTATTTGCAAAATTGAGAATTCTCTTATGTTTAATCTCTTGTAAAAGAGTTTCCAACCCCCATGCATTGGATTTGATATTGGCACTCATTTACCCCGAAGGAGTTGTCATTAACCCCTTCGCCGCTAGGCCTTTTCCTCTCCTGTGCTAAGCCTTTTTTTGGCTATTTGGGGTAGTTCGCGCTTAGGCCCCTGTAACTTTTTGACCACATAAGGTATCCATGCCAAATTTGCGTCCTTTTTTTACAACATCATGGGGATTCTAAAGGTACCCAGGGTTTGTGGATTCCCCAGTAGGGGACCCAGAAATTAGCCAAAATACAGCAAAATTTTGTTTTTTTGGGGAAAAATGCGAAAAAGGGCTACAAATGAAAGCATCTGTTTTTTTCCCTGCAAATGGCATAAAAAAAGGGGTTGTGGTGCTGAAATCACCATCTTCCCAGCTTTCAGGGACAAGCAGACTTATGTCAGAAAACCAAAATTTTGTACACAGTTTTGGCATTTGTCTGGGACATAGCCTATTTTTGCTATTTTTTGTGCTTTCAACCTCCTTCCAGTTAATGGTAGAAATGGGTATGAAAGCAATAATGGATCCTGGAAAGCCATACATTTCTGCAAAGTAGACAAAATTCTGAATTCAGCAAGGGGTCATTTGTGTAGATCCTTCAAGTTTTCTTTATAGAAACAAACAGTTAAATATAGGAAAAATTGAAAATTAGTTGAAAAAACCAGCCATTTGTGTCAACGTTTTCACCTGTAACTTCTTATAATTATGACAGCTATTTGAAAGCAATATACCATTACATCCGCTGGACCTTTCTGGTTGTGGTGATATATAGGACTTGTAGGTTCACCAAGAACCTGCCGAACCCAGAGCCAATAACTGAGCAGCGTCTTGCAATGGTTTTTTATTATGTCCTGGGTATATAGCAATTATTCTGGGAAAATTTATACATGGAAAAATCGGTACGGAAGACACCTATGTATTTCTGAAATGGGAACAAAATATAGAGTTTAGAAACAGTAGATATTTGCACATTTCCGAAATTGGGAGTACCCATACTAGCATGAGAATTATAGGTCATTTTTCAAAATGACTTCTTTTTTACACATTGTCTTTCATTTGGAAGGTAGAAATGCATCGAAAGTCAATAGATAATAACAGTTGCTCTACACTTTTGTGTTACCCTAAGTCTCCCGATAAAAATGGTACCTCACTTGTGTGGGTACGCCTAGTGCCCGCGACAGGAAACGGCCCAAAACGCAAAGTGGACACACCACATTTTCACAGTGAAAAATGACCCTTTTTTTGCAAAGTGCCTAGCTGTAGTTTTTGAACCCTAGTTCTGCCGGCACCTAGGAAAACCTAGCAAACCTATACATTTTTGAAAACTAGACACCCAGGGGAATCCAGGATGGGGTGACTTGACTGGCTCTCACCTGGTTCTGTTACACAGAATCCCTTGCAAACCTAAAAAATTGTCAAACAAAACACATTTTCCTCACTTTTCTGTGGTGGAAAGTTCTGGAATCTGCGTGGATCCACAAAATTCCACCCACCCCGCGTTCCCCAAAGTCTTTCAAGAAAAACGGTACCCCACTTGTGTGGGTAGGCCTAGTGCCCGTGACAGGAAACAGCCCAAAACGCAACGTGGACACACCACATTTTCACAGTGAAAAATGACCCTTTTTGCAAAGTGCCTAGCTATAGTTTTTGAACCCTAGCTCTGCCGGCACCTAGGGAAACCTAGCAAACCTATACATTTTTGAAAACTAGACACCCAGGGGAATTTAGGATGGGGTGACTTGACTGGCTCTCGCCAGGTTCTGGTACCCAGAATCCCTTGCAAACCTAAACAAATTGTCAAAAAAAACACATTTTCCTCACTTTTCTGTGGTGGAAAGTTCTGGAATCTGCGTGGATCCACAAAATTCTACCCACCACGCTTTCCCCAAAGTCTTCCAAAAAAAATGGTACCTCACTTGTGTGGGTAGGTTTAGTGCCCGCGACAGGAAACAGCGCAAAACGCAACGTGGACACACCACATTTTCACAGTGAAAAATGACCCTTTTTTTGCAAAGTGCCTAGCTGTAGTTTTGAACCCTAGCTCTGCCGGCACCTAGGGAAACCTAGCAAACCTATACATTTTTTAAAACTAGACACCCAGGGGAATCCAGGATGGGGTGACTTGACTGGCTCTCACCAGGTTCTGGTACCCAGAATCCCTTGCAAACCTAAAAAATTGTCAAAAAAAACACATTTTTCTCACTTTTCTGTGGTGGAAAGTTCTGGAACCTGCGTGGATCCACCAAAAAGTCCACCCTCCCCGCATTCCCAAAAGTCTTCCGAGAAAAATGGTACCTCACTTGTGTGGGTAGGCCTAGTGCCCGTGACAGGAAACAGCGCAAAACGCAACGTGGACACACCACATTTTCACAGTGAAAAATTACCCTTTTTTTGCAAAGGGCCTAGCTGTAGTTTTGTAACCCTAGCTCTGCCGGAACCTAGGGAAACCTAGCAAACCTATACATTTTTGAAAACTAGACACCCAGGGGAATCCAGGATGGGGTGACTTGACTGGCTCTCACCAGGTTCTGGTACCCAGAATCCCTTGCAAACCTAAAAAATTGTCAAAAAACCCCCATTTTCCTCACTTTTCTGTGGTGGAAAGTTCTGGAATCTGCGTGGATCCACAAAATTCCACCCACCCCGTGTTCCCCAAAGTCTTCCAAGAAAAATAGTACCTCACTTGTGTGGGTAGGCCTAGTGCCCGCGACAGGAAACAGCGCAAAACGCAACGTGGACACACCACATTTTCACAGTGAAAAATGACCCTTTTTTTGCAAAGTGCCTAGCTGTAGTTTTTGAACCCTAGCTCTGCCGGCACCTAGGGAAACCTAGCAAACCTATACATTTTTGAAAACTAGACACGCAGGGGTATCCAGGATGGGGTGACTTGACTGGCTCTCTCCAGGTTCTGGTACCCAGAATCCCTTGCAAACCTAAAATATTGTCAAAAAAAACACATTTTCTTCACTTTTGTGTGGTAGAAAGTTCTGGAATCTGCGTGGATCCACAAAATTCCACCCACCCCGCATTCCCCAAAGTCTTTCTAGAAAAATGGTACCTCACTTGTGTGGGTAGGCCTAGTGCCCGCAACAGGAAACAGCACAAAACGCAACGTGGACACACCACATTTTCACAGTGAAAAATGACCCTTTTTTTGCAAAGTGCCTAGCTGTAGTTTTTGAACCCTAGCTCTGCCGGCACCTAGGGAAACCTAGCAAACCTATACATTTTTGAAAACTAGATACCCAGGGGAATCAAGGATGGGGTGACTTGACTGGCTCTCACCAGGTTCTGTTACCCAGAATCCCTTGCAAACCTAACAAATTGTAAAAAAAAAAACATTTTCCTCACTTTTCTGTGGTGGAAAGTTCTGGAATCTGCGTGGATCCACAAAATTCTACCTACCCCGCGTTCCCCAAAGTCTTCCGAGAAAAATGGTACCTCACTTGTGTGGGTAGGCCTAGTGCCCCGACAGGAAATAGCGCAAAACGCCACGTGGACACACCACATTTTCACAGTGAAAAATGACCCTTTTTTAGCAAAGTGCCTAGCTGTAGTTTTTGAACCCTAGCTCTGCCGGCACCTAGGGAAACCTACCTAATCCACACATTTCTGAAAAGTAGACACCCGGAGGATTCCAGTGAGGTATGGCTTGCGTGGATCCCCCAACGTTTTCTTACCCAGAATCCCCTGCAAACCTGAAGTTTTGCTGAAAAAATCACTTTTTTCACACATTTGTGTGTGGGAAAGTTGTGGCATCACCGGGCTGACACAAATTTCCTACCACCCAGCGTTCCCCCAGGTCTCCCGATAAAAATGGTGCCTTACTCTGGTGGGAGGCCCAAGTACCCGCGACAGGCAAGGGCCCAAAACGTATTGAGGCGACATCAAAATTGCCTATTAACAAAACGACCTGGTTTTGCAAGGGGGGTCCCATGACTTTTTGGCCCGGGGCTCGGCGGCCACCTAAGAAAACCTACCAAACCCACACATTTCTGAAAACTAGACACCCGGGGGATTCCAGGGAGGTATGGCTTGCATGGATCCCCCAACGTTTTCTTACCCAGAATCCCCTTCAAACCTGAACTTTTGCTGAAAAAATCACTTTTTTCACACATTTGTGTGTGGGAAAGTTGTGGCATCACCGGGCTGACACAAATTTCCTACCACCCAGCATGGGTAATGCCCCCATCTGCCCTCCAGGGGGGGCAGAAAGCCTACTAGACGCCAGGGATTTTTTTGAGCAAATTTTAATTAGGGTGGGGGCATTGGCATGCCCGTTTTTGGCAATCCCCACCCTAATTAAAATTTGCCCAAAAAACTCCCTGGCGTCTAGTGGGCTTTTGCCTCCGGGGCAGATTGAGGCTACTGCTCCATCTGTCCCCAGGGGGGCAGGAAGGCTGTTATTTTTATGGGGGAAGGGGTGGGGGCATGGGCATGCCCGTTTTGGGAACCCCCACCTAATTCAAATTTGCCCCAAAAATCCCTGGCATCTAGTGGGCTTTTTGCCCCCCCCGGCGGGGCAGATTGGGGGCTAATGCCCCCATCTGCCCCCAGGCAGATTTACACAAGCACCAGTTGCGTTACATGAGGACACATTCATTTTTGTTAGGCACGGGGAGATTAAGTGATTTGCCCAGAATCACAGGATATTGCGCGTTTTTGCCAAGACTCGAACCTGGTTCCCCAGATTTGAGGTCGACCGTCCTAGCCATTAGACCAAATCCTCTCCCCTTGAGAGGATATTTTGTTATATTTGTTATATTTTAACATATGAATTGATGTATAGTCGGTACACAATGGAAAATCATTTTAAGGTGTAGCTCAATTGTTGAGTCTTGGTATCATGTGTTTTTGGAGAACCTACAAACCCTATATATCCCTTTGACCAGAAGTGTCTATCAGACGTAACAGAATTTTGCTTTTGTAAATCAGCCATTGTGACAAGAAGTTAAAGATGAAAATGTTGCGAAAATGACAGTTTTTTATTTCTCTTTACGAAAACCTTGAGGAATCTACACAAATGACTCCATGCTAAATACAGACTCTTGTCCACTTTTCAGACATGTAAAGCCCTCTGAGAACTCCCACAGGTTTCACAGCTGTTCCCACCACAAAATGCAAGTAGGCTGAAACCAACAAAATTTGGACAAATGGACTACCTCTTAGAAAAATGCAAAAACGGTGGTGAAATATTATTTCTATACAACTCTGCTTGGTCCTGAAAGGTGGGTAAATGGTGATCCTAGCACAGCAAAACTTTCCTTGATTCCATTTTTAGAAACAAAATATGCTTTCTTGCACAGTCTATTTTTCTGAAAATACTAAAATGTAGCTAAAATGTGGCTATTTATTCCTTTTCTACAATCCTCAGTTCCTTTAGAATCCACAAGAGGTTGGAAAAAAATGCAAATTTGGTTTGAACACCCTTTGTGGAAAACAAGTTATGAAGACTTAAACGTGGGGTACCCCAAACATTAAAAAAACCAGTCAAGAGGTTAATGATGTCTGGTTTTGAGTGGCAGCAGGAATAATTGAGAACTATTGAGTTTTATTGCTGTCAATTGTGCACTGGGAGCAGCACAGACTCATATTGTTTGAATACACGCATACGCCCGTCAGCTGCTACTGAAAATGTAAGCCTCCCAGACATGTCAGTCACTTTTTAGGTCAAGCATTCAACACCTCTTGTATATACTTTAGTATATACTTATATGTGTATGTACTTTTTGGGCTTTGGAGATCAGCCCTAGGACTTGTCTGCTTCCGCTTAGGGACTTTTTCTGTTGAACTGCCTCTATTTAACTGTCTTGATAGAAAACGACCAGTAGAGGTCAGTAAAATACCAGAATTGCTTTCTGCTTGTCCAACTGCCTCTATTTAACTGTCTTGATAGAAAACGACCAGTAGAGGTCAGTAAAATACCGGAATTGCTTTCTGCTGAGGGACTTTTTATTTTTTTACTTTTCTGGCAACTGCCTCTATTTAACTTTCTTGATAGAAAACGACCAGCAGAGGTCAGTAAAATACCAGAATCCCTTTAGCATTCTCTAGATTCCAGTCCATAGAAACTGTCTTCCACGAGCACCCGTAGACAATAAAAAAAATTCCAAATCTTGTATTTTCAGTGATATGACCACCGAAGGCCCTGATTTTATATTAAAAACAGAGCTTTGGACTATATCATTCCCAGCTGAAAGGCAATATTTCTCTCCATGTGTTCCCATACCTGGTGTGTCACACAATTTGGTGCTTATTTTCCCTCCATGTTAAAGAACAGTAGATGTTTCAGCACCCAGAAGTGGAATGGTGTGGTGCAGCGGCCAGGGCAGCTGACTTTGGAGCACAGGGTTCACGGTTCGGTTCCCGGCTCCAGCGGCAGCTCAGCACCATGTGACTCTGGGCAATAGCCCACTTAATTTCCACTACGGCCCCCAGCGCCTTGAGATCCGTAAGGGTGAGTAGCTGCGCTATATAAAAACGGACTTACATTTATAGAATAATGTGCTGCATAGCTAAATGCATATTAGGTCCAAAAGACGAAACCGATTGCATTGCAAATGCTTGTTTCATTGGGCCACCAGGGTAAGGTGTGTAACTTCAAAATTGTTTAATTTTTTCCATTTCTTTCTATTTTGTGCATCTGGCTGATTGCCCTCCTCCATTTTCATAAAGTCACTATAGATGGGTGTTCTGATGTTTATGGTCCTTTGCAGTAAAGGTGAAAACTGTGGAAGGTCCGCTTACTTACATTTTTGAAGAACAGTTGGTGCTTGTAGCCAGGCACCTCTCCAAATTCTATCATTATTATCTGTTTGCGACACTTGGCTGGATGCTTCATTTGATTTCTCTTCAAAAGTCTAGGAATACAGTGAAAACGTCTTATAGTTCTGAGAAATAGGATTTTTTGTGTTATTAAAAGACGAGCTCTTGGGTTCCACTTATGTTTAGAGAAATGCTGTGTTGTTGCTGTAAAAGTTTCGCATGTTTTATTTAATGATAGCTTTATTCCTGTTCAAATTTAGAAATGCATAAAAATTATGTTTTTCAAATAGTATGCACGCACAGTTATTTAGTGTTCTACAATATAGTATATTTGCAACCTATTCATTGGAAGTATGTCAAATGAATGCCTGGTTATTTTACCTACTTACACGTTTTCCCTGATGAATGTCATTAAGTATTTTCTGTACAAAGAAAATGGTGTTCAGTGTTAGCATGTGTAGTGGGGAATAAGTGGGAAATAAGTGTTTGTTGATACTGTGCGTACTAGTGTGCATTGTAAAACACATGCTGCCCTGAATGGCAAATTGCATGGGAGTGTTTGGGAGTGTTCCTCACAAGCAGAATGGAAAGATTTAACATTTAACAATTGCATCTTCGAGCTGAAAATTAACCTAATGGGCATAAAGAGAAGATAGTCAATGTGAAGAGGATAGAAAGTAACAAGCACTTGCAAAGGCAACCCGTTTTTTGCTTTGGTAATTTTATTGTTGCAGTTTTATGTAGCATGAACTCGACCCTAGGGTATTAGAGCACTTTACATGAGCACCTGTTACATTATACAACGTTACATAAATTTTTTAGGCACGAATAAATTAAGAGTTTGGCCTGAATTAAAGGTTGATGAGCCAAAGCCGAGATTCAAACCTGGTTCCCCAGTTATGAAGGTGGCTCTGGTAATGGCTTTGTTAATGTTTGTAGAGTTGTAGAAACAAGCACTGGTAAAACTATTACCAGAGGACAGTCTTCTTAGAATGTAACTTTGCATATTTTCAAGATGGCCGTCATGCTACGTCAAGCTGAAGTATGCGCCTATCTTGGAATGGAAAACAGTAGGTATACACCCCTGCCATGTACCACTCATCAGGCGTTAGACTAACAAATTTTAATGTGGTGTCCACATCACCACACTGAAATGCATTATCATGCATTTTTAGTGCCTTCACCACCTCGCACGCTGAGCCTGGGCGAGCTAAAGCAGGTAATTACTGCAACTACGACTCCACGGTGACACTGCAGCAGTGCAGTGTCTGAGAGTTACTGTGACAGTCAATGATGGGGCAGGCAGGGCTGGGGCAAAGCCGTTGAGGGCTGCACAGGCACCTGGCTCTGAGTCCTGCACGGCCGTGTGCTGTGGCAGGGCGGATCTGACAGGACTGAGGATCACTCCATGACAGTGTGTCTACACACTGCAGTAACTTGAGCGGAGCCCTGGGAGTCAGCCCTGGGAGATGCGTCCTTCAAATTTATTGCTGCTCCAGGCTCTCACTGGCAGTCCAATCATGATCATCTCGCTGCAGAGTAGGATGTTTAAAACCTTAGTAGTTTCCCCGGCACTGCCACTTCCTCCACCCACCCGACCCCCACCGCCACACTGATAGACTGCAGAGTTCCATTGGGTGCCCAGCAGTTTTCAGGCAACAACAAAAATATCCAAGTAAGAATGACATAAATGTTGTGATTAATGTTCCTATTGAAGAGACATCCGAGTTTTTGTGGCAGTTTTGACGCACGTTAAACTAGCACAGACAGGTACATTAAATGCCTACTGCAGAATGTGTACCATGCATATGGAACTGTATTTTATGTGATGAGCTCAGTGGGCTACTGCTTTTGTCACAGAGATCCTTTTGATACTTGCAGTTCACTAGTTGAAATCACCTCATAACACAGTGACCTATAAACTTTCATCAAAGTGCTCAGCTGCATGTAAACTGCATGGTATAGATTAGAATGTTTTTTCCCCAGTCTTTCATTATACTAATGTTGCTAAAAGGGTTCAGCTAGAAATGAATTCCTATTAGCAAGGCCAACCCCCACCACTGTGATTGGGATTAAATCAAGCATTTGTGCTTCTCTAGTCAAGCACCTCACATTTATATGGCCTACTAGTATGGATTACATGTGTTTCCTACACTTTGTAATCCTCTTTGTGTTATGTACCATTTTCTAGACTGAGTTACACATGTATGATTCATTGTCTCAGCATAATGTGTGTATGATGTAATGTGCTCTGACACCCTATACTGGTATGAGTAGCACTATAAAACAAATTAAATGGATGTGAAAGAGGGGTTTTGGAGAGATGAGGGGCACTGCTGGAGCGTGATAGTGAGGGAATCTGTGGACATGGTGGTCATTGTAGCAGTGGGCGCCACAGCACTAATGCCGGCCATATGAGAGTGAGTCAGTGATGTCTGTCATTGTGCTGTTTGAGAATGATAGCATACTAATGTGGTAGTGCTGTATAGATAGAGGACAGGAGTCAGATTTTCAACTTCTAAGTGGTGATAAAAGGTGTTTATGTAGCCAAGTTACAATGGCCTGCCAATTTTTTAATGTCTGTTCAGAGAAGCCAATAAGTGTTAGAAATTGTCCATGGTACTTCAAGCAGCTCAGTTGTAGTGGTCAAAAGAGGTGTGGAATGTTGTGCGATACTGTGAGGAGGTTGTGCAATGGACTTTGCTGCTTAGTTTTGCTCACGAGAAATTGTCACTCTAAGTGTCACACATTTGGTCGTTGGATGTCACTCATAAGTACAGTGAAATCATGAAAATGTAACACAAAAGCAATCTCAAATCTTGGCAGCTATGAGTATGCAAAGTAGTATAGTTTTATCATTAAGAAGTTAAAAGCAGGACTTATAGAACAATTGTCTAACATTTCCCTAAAAATGATATCTTCAGTAATGGGAAATCATGAGTTTCCTTGAGGGGAAAAGAGAGCTGCCCACTAGGATATTTTCAGCACGAATGTCAGCAGTGGTCATGGTGTTTAGCACTACTTCTCCTGGCAGCACTGGCAGCAGCAGGCAATCCAGCATTGATTCCTTTATGCATCTCTCAGGTGAGGACTATTGTTTTGAAAGGGTCTTTCCAGCAGTATGGAAAGGCTGCACAATCACCACTTTGCAATAGTTGCTTATATAGCATTCATATAGCAAAAGCCCCAGGCCCTGAATGGAGAACGAGAATGGTCCGTTTAAAATACACTGTGAGCAACCAATGGCAGCCTCCTTTTAACCAGCAGCTCACAGTTGCCACGCATGTTCTACTATACAAAACGGCCACCTTGTGGTAACAATCAGTTGAATAATTGATGGATCTGACGAATAGCTAGTCATAACCCATCTAAATCATGATTAAGAGGGTACCAGAGTAATGTTTTTACTATAATTGGCTATCAACCTACAGCAATGGTAGGACTAAGAAACAAAAAGGTACCAATTGCTAGTTGTATAGTAGGTGAACCGAGGCAGATGCTCGGTTTCCTATGGAAAGAGCACTCAATACCAATACTTCATTAAAATGAAAAAAACATCAATGTATGGGTGTGTAGTTTGTGGACACAAGTTGTTGTTACGTTCAGTGTGGAAAAGAAGGCCCATGCAAATTCTCTTTTAAACTTCACTCAACTTTGTCTCATTGAGAGCAGCACAGGTACAACCCAATTGCCAAATGGTGCTGAAAATTCCATCAGATACCACTTGGTCACAGAATGTTATAAATACCGCTCTATGTTCTGATGCTGTGCAGCTGTCTCAAGCCTCACTACATGTGTTGCACGCAAAAAACATTATTTTATTTATTGGAGTCATGATCCTCAATGGATTCGCGAATCCAAGGATGATCTGTGAATTAAAAGCTTAAATAACTAGACAGCTCTACATTTAATCTCTTGATACCCATACCGGAACACTGTCTAAACATGGAGTTCTGCAAAGACGGTTTTGCTGAACTCTGTGGTCCTCAACTTTAAAAAATACTCAAATCTGGTTGGTTGATGGAGCTTTTTCTCCTGTGTACTGTACACCGTTATTGTTTGATTAATTAGAATCATTACAATTAGTTTGGAACCACATGATAAAATAATCTCGAGTCCTGTACATTTCTGTTACAACTAACATCACATATTACACATAGTCAAAATTACCCCAGCTATACCTCTGCAGGTAAAATCAAAAGTTGATTGAAAACAATGATTATCTTAAGGACACACAGCTGCATACTAACAAGAGCTCACTTTTCACAAATCTAAGTTTTCACTCGAAATGGGACATGTGCAAATCGTAAGACCTGTTCTAGACTTACTAAAATGTTCACAATATTTTAGCTACTGGTCTGCTGCTGTTGACAGTAGGACATGTTAATACATTTATAGGACTTTTATGTCAAGATACATGTTCACAGCAGATCACTTTATACAAAAACTAGGTCATCACTCAAGGGGAGACGTGCAAATAATTAACAAGGCGGTAATGGAGCTTTTAATGTAGTTTCGTTTATGGATTTATTCTGTGATAAAATGTGATTTGTGTAAGTATTTATATTGCTGGCATATGAATATCATGATTTGATGCTCTTATCAAATCTCAATAAAAAAACAAGGCTGTTGTAGGGTAACTTAAGATAAGGAAAAAACTACAAGACTCCTCCTCTTGGCAATGCAAACACAGCTTTATAAGTTTAATCCAGGGCGGGCGGGCGGTGCAGCGGCGGTTTCACGGCAGTGGCTGTGTTAGGCTCATAGGAGAGCCTTAACAGCATATCACTGCCGTGAGAGTGCCTGCATCACGTTCCTACATTGTGTGGCATGCACTATGTTGTGCATGCCACACCATGCAGGAACTGAGGTGCAATTCCAGGAGGGCACAACATATGCCCACACACACCCAGGCCAAGATTCAGCCAGGAGCCCTGTTAGGGCTGCCTAACCTGCATGTCCACCACCCTTTTCATGGCAGGGACCCCACCATAATTAAGGGTGGCGGATATGTAGGTTGTAGTATGCTCGACTGTGCCAGCAACGGCACCGCCAGCATATTCAGGCCACTTTACGTACCGCCACCCGCACCGCCATGGGATGCTGATCCCGGTGGCGGTCCTGTGGCAGTCATACTGCCACCATCATGATACGGAAGGTGAACCACCCTGCAGTGGTGGTGGCGGTCAGAACACCATCGCGAGTATGGCTGTCCCTGGACTGCCATACTTGTAAATAGGCCCTAAGTTAATTAGAAGTTACACATTGGTTACAAAAAGATTTTGGCACCTGTGTACCTAAACCTTTAAACTATTTCTTATACATTCTTTATTACAGTTCTCACAATGCTCAACAACCTAATTATTCTCTACTGAATTCACGCTCTAAATTTGCTGAGAACACAGCACACGTGCCTGTGTGCTAAGACCATAAATTCCTTCAAGCTTACAAGTTTTCCTTCAACTATGACCTTGTAGGTTATGCACTCTATTTTCAAGTGAACTCTTCAACTCACCGGCATCAGCACAGATTTTAGGCCTACACTGCTCCTTCACCATGTATACTTTTATATTGTTTTCTACTGATGTCTGCTGTAGCGTAATTTCTTCATGCTTCATTTCCTCTATAACTTTACCCTCTGTAGTTGATATTTCAACTACTTGTTTCCAAACCTTGGTCTGTAGTTGGCACTAGGTGGTATGTGTTGCCCTGAGCATCTACTGATTGTTTTGGTGTCCTAACTGGAAACATCCCTCATGCCTTTGTACTGATCCTCCTACAACATGCTAGAATTAATTGAATATCAAAATATATCACTAGCAATGTCACAAAAGCTAGCAACTAGGCTCCTAACAGTCCCGATATCCAAGATGGTAGTAAAGAAAACCACCCACTAAGCCAATTATCTGGGGTACCTCCTTCATCTACCATTTTCTTCTGTAGATTTACGCAAAGTTTGCATAGCCAAAGTTCCATTATCCGCATCATTCGCTGGGACAAAAGTACAGCATGCAGTCCCAATCTTCACACATACCCCTCCTTCCATGCCCATCATAAGGTCAAGTACATAACGATGTTGCATTATCATCATTCTCATGGCACGCAGTTCTTCCTTTATGGCATTACATCCATATTTTGTAGTCTTTATAGTCCTAAGCAGTTCCAATATAGTTATCTGTAGCCATCGAGCAGTTGCCGTTGCCCGATCAAATGTCAGAATACTTCCAAAGAACAACTGTGCATTATTAAACATCTGGTACTCTTGGGGAACATCATTCCAAGTGGCAGTGCCAGATTTCTCTGCAGTTCTTCTCTTTCAGTGGTGATGTAACAAAGTGATTAGATAGTTCATGGGGTGTTCATGAAGTATTGACAGATCGATTCCAGGAATTACCAAAACAGGGACATCCAAGGTGACCAACAAGCATAGGACATCCCAATTCAGTGGTAGCTGAACATACATTAGTTCTCTACACTGCCAATAATAGTCCATTAGGCTGAAGGTGCCCCCCTGCATGTCAGCATTATCTATTGTGGCACTGTAGTTGATATTCCTTCCTATATTATTGGTGCCATTTCCTATGCAACATAAAGAAACAGACGTTAATCTCATGACTATCTAAGCACTTACTGTACTATGTATGCAAGTGAATCGTGCAACATTATCATCACTTATTCATGTACACTTTTCTACTGTATCCTGATTAATATCACTACCATTTCATAAAGACATGGCCCTACAGGAAAATTCAATATCAGAATGCCATTGATCATCGGCATAAACTGATCGAGTAACTATAAAACCTGGCCTATGAATGCAACCTGGGGGTTATAACATTCAGTGGGCGGGCATGTTACTCCTAAAAATCTTAAAACCTAAAACCATTTGTATCCATTCTGCAGTGATAGGACGCCCTGTTTTCCTCATTCGTACTATCTCATCCTTAATGTCCTGTCTATCTGTAAGAATATATAAAACTTCTACTGAAGAGTCATATTATGTGGCATTAACTAGAAAATTCAATACCCTAAAATGTGTTGGCTGCGTTCGGGCCTTAATCCTACACAGGTATGGATGCAAAAGACATAGAACTGTGTTTGGGGGTACTTCTTCAGTTGAATGTAGTCTATCTGATCCTGTGGCATAACGAATTAAAGAGCAAACAAAACATGATTCATTAGTTCTTCCTGAACCTATGTCAGATGTGCTGATACCACATGTTACTTAATAATATGGTATGGATTCTATGGGGCACATTAGCATGAACAGCGAGTTCTCTTCGCAGGTGTGTAATGTCAGAGTTAGAGTACATGTTACTATGAAACACAAACAGTAGAAGGTATAGAATGTAGTGACAAAAAAAAGAAAAGAAAACAAAAATGCACAACTTTCATACTGTTGATCCAAAAAATTGTCAAAAAGCAAAAAGTTGTCGAAAGGCAGAAGTGGACGGGGGTATTTTTATGGCCAACAAAGCAAAAACAAGGAGATGATGGATGGAGCGCTGAAACTTTTCAGACACTCACCCCCAGCCACAGATCTGAGTTGAATCCATCATCATTCTTTAGCTCACTTTGCCACCCCAGTTCAGAATCAGCTATATGCAAATCAATCTTGACCCTCTGCCTCATGGGAACAGTCCAGCCCGAACTGCCAAGCCAGGTCTTCCCTGGACCGGAAACAAGCATCCTGGGACTGGTTTCGGGGTAACACCCCTCATCAGCCAGGCTAGCTTGATTCCAGTGGCAAAGTGAGCAAAGTAAGGGATCCACGCCTAGGCATACCCTGCCAACTTAGGGCGAACAAAGCAGACACAAGGAGATGATGGACGGAGCACTGAAACTTTTTAGGCACTCACCCCCAGTCACAGATCTAGGTTCAATCCATCATCGTTCTTTAGCTCTTTCGCCACCCCAGTTCAGACCCAGCTATATGCAAATCAGTCTTGACCCTCTGCCTCATGGGAACTGTCCAGCCCGAACTGCCAAGCCAGGTCTTACCTGGACCGGAAACAAGCATCTTGGGACCGGTTTCGGAGTAACACCCCTCAACAGCCAGGCTAGCTTGATTCCAGTGGCAAAGTGAGCAAGGGACCCATGTCTGGGCATACCCTGCCAACTTAGGGCGAACAAGCAAACACAAGGAGATGATGGACGAAGCGCTGAATCTTTTCAGACACTCACCCCCAGTCACAGATCTGGGTTGAATCCATCATCGTTTTTATGGGCGCAATCTTCTTTTCCCCTCTTCTTCCATTTATATCACTGGTAGATTTTGACGTGATGCTAGGTTTATCAGAATGTCTGAGAAGTGGATACGAGGTTTCCTGCCATCTACCTTGAGGGCAGTGGGGGCTACCATTGTCACGGTGAAAGGCCCTTCAAACTTGGGTTCTCTCCATTTCCAAACAGAATTTCTGACAAAAACGTATTCGCCTATGTGCACAACTGAGAGGTTGACCTCAGCAGTGGCGCGCTTCTCCTTCCCTTTGGGTATCTGTTTTGAGAGGAACTTTGCAATTTTGGTTAATTCAGAAAGATAAACATGCATTTCATCTTTTAATATATCGGCCATACTTTCTCCCTGTTCCTTACTTCTAGTGGCAGGTATTTGTGTGTTCATAGGTCTTCCTGTCACTATTTGATAGGGTGTCGGGTGATGATCAGAAGTAGGAGTTTTCTTAAGGGAGAAGAGTGCCAATGGTAAGCAATACAACTACTTTCTATGCAACGTGGCACACAGCTTGCTGATCTTGTTCTCCAGCAGACCATTAAGGCGCTCAACAATATCATTGCTCTGGGGATGGTAAACAGAAGACAGTTTATGATTTATTCCTAGCATTATTATGAGATGTGTGAATATGGCATTAACAATGTGTGTGCCATTGTCAGATCTTATCCCTTCTGGAATTCCACAGTGGGGAATCACTTCGTCAATCAGAAAAGTAGCAGCTGGCTTATCATCACAATGGGCACACAGTCCTGCTTCAATTCATTGGTAAAAAGGACAAACTACAACTAGAGGATACCAATAGTTGTTACACCTATCTATCATGTCCACAAAGTCAAGATGGAGAGCTTTAAAAGGATCGTGGAATGGTAGAATTTATCACATTCTACGTGGAATTTTGAGAGAATTGTTGACACACAGTACTATTATGAAGGTACATGCTCCAGGCATTACATGGTGCTTGAGGTGGAAACTGCTCTTGTTTACATCAAAAAACTCACACAAATAGCAGACTTAAAGAAAGAGATTTGTGAGGACAGGGCCCTCAGTAACACTAAGGAATGTCCAGAAAAGACCGTAGTGGAGTTCAACACTATTACTCTAAATAAAAACTTGAAAAATTAGCAAAAGACATCAGAACATATGATAAGAAAGTTACCTATCCATATTTATCTGAGGAATATTACCAACAGGATAACCAGGGCTACTACACCAACAGAGGCAGACAGGGACCAAGAAGATTCACCACCTTCTCTGACACAGACAGACCTACCACTAGTTCCAACAACTGCCTATTTAACCAGGCTTCAGGTTTCCAAGACATAAGTAGTGGTTCACCTTTTTTAGGGGACAACGCATGAATGTCACACAGAGGTGGGGGCCAAAACCAGAGTTGGGACAGACCCAGAGGTTGAAACAGAGGAAGGAACACACAGAGGGGGAACACTAGGGTCAGATTCTACCCACAAGAAACCCACGGGGAAATACAGACCCGGAGACAGACCTACAGTTGGTAGTTGTATGTCCGCCCTCCACCCTCAGTGGAAACAATATACAGATACCAGAGAACCAATGCTCTACAGCTCAACTACACCCTGATCCGATAAAAAACATTTCTGATCACATGATTACTGATTCCGACAAAGAAATTTTATCTAAGGGCCTTTCTTTCATTCCCACTACACCACCTGATAA
The DNA here is from genome assembly GCA_963921515.1 of Calotriton arnoldi. Lineage (NCBI taxonomy): Eukaryota > Metazoa > Chordata > Amphibia > Caudata > Salamandridae > Calotriton > Calotriton arnoldi. The sequence goes on along the minus strand of CAWUFW010002723.1, from coordinate 1,118,653 downwards.
ATTCAATGTGAAATATTAAATTTTTTCAGGAAAATACGACTTAGGTATGTTTTCTCGCAAAACCAACCACTTAACTCGCACCAGGCTGCGACTAATTTCAGACCAGCTTCCACTTTCACTCCAGCTTCACAGTTAGTGACCCATAAAATCCTGGCTTATGAACAGATTGTACAATATCACCAAGCTGGAAAGACAAGGTCTGGAAACCTTAAAAAACAATCCAGCTATTGTCATTAAAGCAGCAGACAAGGGAGGTACAGTGATGATACAAAATACCTCTGAATATGTTGCAGAGATCCAGAAACAACTAGCTGTTGAGGAAAGTTATCGTAAGATTAACAAAGACCCAACTCAGGATATAATTAAATCATTTAGGAACTGACACGTAGAGGGTTGGACAAAGGTTTCCTAAGTGAACCGGAGTATAGTTTCTTAAATAAGAAAAATCCCCGGATACCCACAATCTACACACTCCTGAAGATACACAAGGATCTAGATAAACCTCCAGGAAGGCCGATAGTTTCTGGTTGAGGTTCCATCTTGGAACCTCTGAGTAAATCCCTTGACACCTTTCTACAGCCATGGGTGGTGGTTACTAGATCATATGTGAGAGATACCATGGATATTATACAAATGGTGGAGGATCAACCCTTTGATTCAAACACACAGATCTTAGTCACCCTCGATGCCTCGTCATTATACACAAGCATTCCTCAAGACCAGGCACTTGAGGTAGTACGGGAAAGCTTGGATAAAAGACCAAGCCCGAGTTGAATCGCTACAGAATTCCTAGTAGAATTATTAGGGATTGCAATGACTAAAAACTAGTTTGTTTTCCAAAATGAATACTTCTTCCAATGTAAAGGAGTCGCCATGGGAGCTGGATTTCCTCCCAGTTTGGCCATTCTGTTTATGGACAAGTATGAGGATAAGCACATATACAATCTGGACAACCCCTTCCTAGAGAACATCACAATGTGACTTCACTTTCTGGCTAAATGGTAGGTCCCTGGATATGAAATTCACGATGATCTATGACAAAGAGACTATCTGCTTCCTTGACCTTTCATTGAAGATACAAGATTCTAAGATCTATACTTTTCTCTTCAGGAAGCCCACATATTGCAACACACTACTCAGATATAATTCTCATCACCCTAGGAACTTACGAGACAACCTCCCATATGGTCAGTTCCTTAGGCTATGACGTAATTGTTCACATAGAACAGACTTTTTAAAGAAAACTAACACACTCATCTCGAGACTGAGGGAAAGAGGTTGCCCGAAAGGCTTATTGCAAAGAGCTAGGAAAAGAGCTAGGTACCTCCCACGTGATACTCTACTGGAGGTGAGACCCAAAGACAACATGATGAACAAACTGGTCTGTGTCACCTCTTTTAACACCAGGAGCCACAACATTAAGAAGGTCATTTTGAAATACTGGAACCTAGTGGCGACTGAAATCATCATGACCGAAAACCCATGTTTGCACTCAAGAGGGGCAGAAATGTTAAAGACCACGTGGTTAGTTACTTTCTGGAATTTCCACGCCCACCTGACATTAGAATGCAACTGGGTCTTCCCCCACTCGTATACAGTCATTGTAAAGCTTGCAAACTCACAATAGAAGGTAGCGAATTCACACACTTGGGGAGTACACACACATTATTACACCACACCAACTGCAATAGCTGTGAGGTGATCTATGCGATTGTCTGTCCATGTGATAAGCTATATATTGGACAGACTAAACAGAAGGTAAAAACTAGGATTTTACAACACTGCAGTAGAATTCACTGCCAAGTCCATGGTGCCCCCTTCGTTGAATATTTTCTTAAATCGGGCCACACTGCTGATAGTTTGAGATGGTGTGTACTGGAGAAGGTCACCCACCAACTGAGGGGTGGTGACATTTCCTCCACATTGATCAGGAGGAAGTGCCGGTGGATGCACACTCTCAACACAGTTGAACAGGGCCTTAATGAATTTGAGGGGACCAATCGACAAATGGGATTGATCAATTGCTCGTAAGACGCACCGATTTGTCTGATTTCTTTTCATGTTCTTCTCGCTCACTGAAAAGACATACTATTGTATAAAGTATAATTTTTATATACTTAATCGTTTTATGCATTATGGATAATGTCCCGTAATAAATACAGGAAAGATGTCCTTCCCCCTTTTTCCCCACCCTTATCGTCCTCCCCCTTTCCCTTTCCCTTTCCCTTTCTTCCCCTTCCCCACCCCCATTTTATCCTTTCTCACACCCTACAAACCCCCCTCCACCCCCACTTAACCCCCACTTTTTTCTTCCCTTCCTGCCCAAGACATTAAGGCATTTAATCATTTAATAACTGCAGTACCAGGAGCCACACCAGTTGTCACCTCATATGATTCTATTGTATGGATGACATGTAAGTCTTCCAAATATGTTTTACCTCAAGTAACATCCTTGGTCGCAATAACTGTATAATTTTTCCCTCAATATAAAGTAACATGCATTTTGGACTCTTGAATGGAAAAGCATTGTTCTAGCGGTATGGTTTATATAATGCATTACCAAATGTTAGCCTGATTACAGTCCAGCCACTGTGAATGCATTTATGTATAACATTATGTGCCTTTAAATATGAGATAATGTAGGCAGAGTTGATCTCATCCATCTATGTAATTCCACTTCTCAATGAAATGTTATTCTATTAATACTGTTAAATTATCTGGCTGCCCGATTTCATGCTTTTTAATTTGACCATTGGACAGACACAGGGCAACACAGTTATCTGTAATTGTTCATTTCGTCCGGTGTCTGTGACGCATGATACTATTCAGGCACCCCATCGAAAGGAATCAGGAAAAATACCAGAAATGCACTGTTCCCCCATGCTCCCTAGTGGCTATACTTTAAATAAGTTTTTCCTTTAGCAAGTTTAAAATCGATCTACACATTTTTAGAAGACTTGCGTCAATGCTCTGACGTGTCAGCTGTTATCAGGCTCTGACAGCCTTTCGGCATGTACGCTTACGCAGCGTGCACTGTTTCTATTTAATTACCCATTATGCCAGCGTTAGGCCTCTCCGCACAACAGAAGAATACGGCCCTTTACTGCCGACTTCCACAAGAGGTAAGACACGTCTTCAGGCTCCCCGGCACGCTGATGCTATGGGGGTTTTTAGCTCTTGCTGACATTTTTCTTTATGCACATTCCCCCGCAGGTTCCAACCGGATGGTGGAATTTTGACAAATAAGGAATCCATATTCCTAAATAAGATTTTACCTATGAATTTCACCCGTGGTAAGTCTACCACCTTGGTTTTTTCCTTTTAATTAGTGCGCTTATTATTGTGGGCCTATTTAGAATACAAGACCTGTTTCTCCATTCCTCATTAGAGATTCACCCATTGGGGTCACTTATTCCGGCGCTTCAATTCTGGAGCCAATTGCCTTGGAAATAGTTTGATTCCATCTAATGCATGAATTGAATTGAGAGATGATACGTGTCTTCTCTCCCATACATACTTAGATTCCATCCAGGCCAGGAGGAGTCTTTCAGAATTGGTGAGTTCACTCAATTAATAATTCTTCATCACCACCAATTTGTCTCTACGCACCCCACTCAACTAGAATCAATTTCTTCTACAGAGGCTGTCCACAGTCCTTACACCTGTCCTGAGGAAGACCCGCTGTGACATACATTTAATCACGCATACCTTTGGGTCAAAACATCGACGCTTCATCTATCTGTCCATTGCCCGAGTCTGTTCACCCTCTCACCAAGAGGAATATATTTCAAAGGGTGTTGTCAGAACCTATGTACTTGTAAAGGGACGGACCTACATTTTGTATATATATCTGTGTATCCTAATTTATGTCATATTTTGTTTAAATCTCATAAGCACTCTATGTCACATTCCTTTACCAAAGTCACTTCCCTCCTTTTTTGTTGTTATCATTTGTGTATGTGACAGCCATTTACTAATTTAATCATTATAAATAATATTTATTCTTCATAAAATCGATCTTTTGTTTGTGGTGCGTTTTGACTTTTGTCACCATCTAAAGTTACTACAAGACTATTCCATGACAATTTGTGTCATTTAGGTTATTATTAATCAAGTTTTGCTAAAGCAATTGTCTTACCCAACAGAACTCATTGTAGTATATGTTGCTCTTTCCCAGGTTCTGAGGGACACTGGGTTTACCCCATTATCTTTAATGGTACATGATAAGCATATCATGTAAGTTGGGAAGGAACCAACCTTTTTTTATTTGTGTAGACAAAGGAACACTTGAGATGCGGGCTACTAAACGCAACTGATCAAGAGCTATCATAAGCAAATTCTGAGGCATCACTGGTTATCCTGTAGATATTTGTCTATAAACTAGATCGTACCCTGACTTGGAACACCCTCTAGCCTCCCATAACTGTTTCTCAGGGGGTTGAGCAGCTTCCTGCAACTCTGGAAGATGTAAACTCCCTGTCTCGCCATAATGAGGTGTGAAATAATCTGTGGTAGTGTCAGATTCAGACTCAGACATATAGGCAGCCTGGGGCCACCAAAACAGGATATGTTGTGAACCTGATGGCACAGGCGGGGGTGTGCGCCTAGCTGCGTCTTTAGCTGCCCAATCTGCTAGTGCATTTTCTTGTGACACAAAATCCAGTCCATATGTATTTGCTGCACATTTCACAACTGCTACTGCCCATTGGTAAAACAAGTGCCTCTATTAAAGCCTACAAGAGATTACTATGAATAACAGGTCTCCAGTCTGACTTAAGGAAGCCTCTCCTGCTTTATCTCATATTGCTAGAATGCACAGTGGTAGTTACATAAGCCGAATCTGAATAGATCAGGATGACTTTTCCTGCTCCTTGCATAAGAGCCGCTATCAAGGCTATCAACTCTACTGCTTGGGCAGAATAATGTGCTGGGAGTTTCAACTGCTCTACTATGTGGAGTGTGACTGAAGAATTGTGCTGTTGTGCTCTGGCTAGTGCTGCTCCTGTATGTCTTACTCCTGTATCTTGGTCAACAGTAGAAGAGCCATCAACAAAATAGACAATGCTACCTTTAATAGGACTCTCTGTTGCTTGACTAAATTAGGTAGTAAAATGCGTTGCACGGTCATGTACATCATCCTCATCATCCTCAGTGTCTAATATGGGATGAGCAAACAATGTCACAGGGTTCACTGTATGACACTTCACAACCTTCAAAGATGGTAGTGACAGTATCACATCATGTCCTAACACTCTCTGTGTAGTTAGAGTAGTCCTAGCCTTCTGAATGATAGTAAACACTGCATGTTCTGCATGGAGCATCAAAGGGGGCTCCATAACAACGGGGGGGCTGTTCTGCTTTGCAAAGGCTGCAAAGGCGAGAGCTTGCTCGCAAGTATAATGTCCCCTCATCACTGAATCCAACTGTCCACTGAAATATGCAATGGGTTTGTGTCCTAATGGATATTTTTGTGGAAGGACAGCTGTCATCACTTGACCATTGCAATGACAAAAGAGATGAAGTCCTTGGTATAGTCAGGAGTCCCCAAAACCGTGGCATTTGTTATTTCAATCTTCAATGTTTGAAAAAATCTCCCTTATCTCAGGTGTACATGTTATCTTATTATTTCTTTTTTTCCCTGTTTAATAGAAGCCAGCAAAGGCACTATTAAAGTGCTAAAATCAAAGACCCATTGTCTCACATAATGACAGAGACAAAGAAATGTCTGCATTCCATTAACAGTTTCTGGCTCAGTCATTTGACGTATAGATGTATAGGAGTTACTCGTCAACCAGAAGCTGACAAGTAATTGTTCTAAATAAAGGACATCCTCCTGGCAATACTGAACTTTGTCTCTCTCTCTACCTTGTATCTTCTGTGTGAAAGAGTAACCAGAAGAGATAAAGTATCTTTTCTACACTGCTGTTCTGCACAACTGCAAAATAGGATGTCATCAACATACTTTAGAAAGGTACTGTCACACTGGAAGTTTGACAGAATATTTTTCACTACTCTGTTAAAAATGTTAGTGGTCTCACAATACCCTTGAGGTAAATAAGATTACAAATACCGAGTCCAGTGATAGGAGAACGCTGTCAAATAATTGTTGTCTGGATGGAGATCGATGCTAAAAACGGCATTCTTGGGGTATATAACTGAGAAATATTTAGCATCCTGAAAACAATGTTCATCCAAATGATGGAAGGGTCAGGAACAATTGGAAATTCTGGTATTACTACATCATTCTGGGGGCGCTGGTCTTGAACCATATGCCAGGTATTACCCTTAGATTTCTTGATCGGATAAATTGGGGTGTTACAAGGAGATACTCCAGGGTCAATCACTACTTGCTCTAGCAACACCTGTATAGTAGGTGTGATACCCTCATCTGCTTCCTTAGAAAGTGGATACTGCTTTACCCTAGGTAGAATAGTACCTTCCTTCAGGGTAATTCTGAATGGAGTAGCAATACGAATAAGGCCTACATCATGGGACCTTAGTCCACAAGGTGTCTAGTACTTGGGGAAAATCTGCATCCCTGACAGAATCAAAATCTCTGGTGTGGGCATCCTTACTTCCAATACTGTCCTCAATGGTATGTCATCCAAAAAAACTCCAGCTGTTTTCTTAGACTCATCATCAAACAATTGGTCATTTAATATTTCCCAACCATTTTACCTGGCTCAATGAATATAACACATGACCACAAGATATGGTTATGATCACTCGTTACCAGAATGCCATAGGTTGATGTTATCTCTAAGGTCTTTATTTGTAATATCAACTCATTGTCAGGTATCCAAGAATCTTTCCCTTGTTGCCAGAAAAGAAACTTTTAGGTAACTGATCCTCCCTTTCCAGGAACTCTGGTCTTTCTGCTATTATTGTATACACTGCTATCATAAAATCTTCCATACTAGTGGGTCCAGCTCTGATTTGATCTCCAGTTGAAGAATCTACTGTTACAGCCATGATCATAAAAGGTGGCCTCCATGAGTAGAACAAATCATAGTTCCATCAGGTTCAAAATTAATAAACATATTTAATTTAGCCATAAGATCTCTCCCCAATAAATTAGCTCAGGCGGCTCGAGAGAATAGTAAACAGCCATCAATGTACCTACCTCCTATTTCCATCTCCACTAGTTTACTAAATGGAACCCTCAGTACTGCCCCAGAGAATCCTTGTGTGTCCATTGATCTATTAGAAATTGGAAGTTTTCCCTCTCTAATACAAGATTGGGTTGCTCCTGTATCTATTAACCCTGGGCAAAGCACTACGCTACGCTCGCGTAGTTTGCGAAGTTTGCGCTACTTCGCACAACGCGAATTGCACGTAGCACAGTGCAAACACGCGTAGCGTAGCGTAGCGTAGTGCAGCGGTCATTTTTGCTTGCTCGCGGTCCTCAACGTCAAGTTGGCGACCGCGAGCAAGCAAAATGACATCCCGGCGAGATTCTCAACGCAGGGAGGTCAGGTTTCTCATTGCGAGTGGTCGCGTATGCTCGCGACCGCTCGCGATGAGAAACTACCAGTTCGCGTTGAGAAAGCTGCCGCTCGAGTAAAAATCTACTCGAGCGGCAGTAAAGACAGCTCGCACTGTGCAAGATGCCGTTTTCAATGATTGCACAGTGCGGACAAGCATCCAGCACTGTGCAATCATTGCGAACAGTGCACTACGCAGTTCGCGTAGTGCTACGCGTAGTTCGCGTAGTGCGAACTGCACTTTGCGTAGCTTCGCGTAGCGCTACTTCGCGAACTACGCCCAGGCTTAGTATCTATGAGGAATGCATACATCTTTTCATTGATAGCTGCCATCACAGTGGGTTCCTCCTCTGGCCTGTGCGTCACTGACAATACTGGACACATGGAACTACTCTGTGGGCACCTTCATTGCATGTATCCACCCACATAATTTGTCTGGAAAGGATTTCCTCCTCTCACAATTACACCTCCCTGTCCACTTTGAGGTGGAGTCACCATTGGGGGTGCTTGGTAACTTTGCTGTGGCGCAATTTGTTGCACTTGGGCCATTATTGGTTGCTGCACATTTTGTGGCGGAGTCTGGAGTACATATATTATTTGTGGATTTGACTGTGACTACACTACTGTGTTTCCTGGCTGATTGTAAACTCCTGTCCTTCCATTTTGTTTATCCCATCTCTTGGTCCTGCAATCTGCAATAAAATGCCCATATCTGTGACAATGGTGACAGAAAAAAGTAATCCGTCCTATGGGGACCTATCCTGCCTCTTCCTATTCCTCCTCATCCTCCTCTACTTCCCCCTGGTGTCCTTACACTATCCTGCTGTTGTGAGTACTGTTGTTGGGTGGTCCCTGGTACCATTCCTAAAGACATTGCAGTCATCTGAGTGGTGGCTGTTACTACAGCTCCTTCCACTTCCACAACTTTTGCTGCACTAACATGGCTGCTGCTTTCTCTGTCACTTCTAGCTTGTTTCTCTTTTTCTCTTGATTCTTCTTACAGAAATGGATTATATGTGCCTGTACCTCTGTCCAGGGTTTGGCTTCCAATGACGCTGTATTATTAAGATTGTCTTGCACATCAGAGGGTAAAACTTTTTTCACTACATTGTAAAACAAGGCAGCATTTCCCCCTGTTTCTTCCCAACCCCAACCTATTTCTTGGGTTCACTTTTCATTCATCCTGCTAAGAAACTGAGCGGGATCCTCATTTGACTCTATTGATTGAGCCATGAGTGACCTAATGTCTGGCCTGTCAGGATACATTTTCCTCAGCTGGTCCCAAATTACTGTCCTAACTATATTGAATTGAGAACCATCATACCTAGTCTCTGGTAGGCTAACAGTTCTCCCTCTAGCTTTCTGAGAAACAGTATCTGTCTCATCTTCTAGGAGAGAGAGCTGAGTAAACACTTTGGGGTCGATTCCGATTCGGGCCGGAAAAAGCACCGACCGACTCGGAGCCGGAATTTATTCCGACCGACACGTACCTGTGGCGCCCGACACGCCAAGTACGATGCAAGGCGTGCAAAATCCGACCGACACGTACCGAACCCAGCCCGAACGACCGAGCCGCACGGAAAACAGCAATCCGGCCGGAAAAACACGCGAATCGAACCGACCGACACGCACCCGGAACAAATCCGACCGAAACGTACACGCGAACTCCAAACCGCAAAGTACAATGCAAGGCGTGAAAACCACGACCGAGTCGTACGGAGGACAAGCCGTACGACCGACACGCATACAAAACCGAGCCGAAGTAACACAAAACACCGCGACCAACGCGTACGCAGCATAGAAAACTGCACAAACACAGCGTGAACGAAACGGAGAAGACCGTACGAGACAAATGCAGGGTCCGACTCGGTCACAAGAACGTTTCCAACATGCACAGACAGTACAAAGGAAAAATTACACAAAAAAAGGCCAATCAAGCAATCACAAAGCCAATAAATACTGGGGGGTGGGGACAGAGAACAAAGACACACCCACAACTCCACCCATATAAAGGACACAAATCCCAACCATGATCCTTTGCAAATGCCATTCTACTGCCAGCACCCAACAGACAGCAACCACACACCCACAGCTCATCCCTCACACAAGCCACACACCATCAGCACACCAACAAATACCTACCTCACATACACCCAGCAAAACACACACTCACACACCCTCACCTGCACACCAACACACACATCACTCACCATCACCACCCATCACCATGCCCCCAAGAAGAATCACAAGTTCCTAGATTGTGAATTGGAAGTCATGGTAGACGAGATCCTCAGGGTAGAGCCACAGCTGTTTGGCACACTGGTCCAACAGACCCCCATCTCCCAGAAAACCAAGATGTGGGAGAGGATCATCAACAGGGTGAACGCACAATCACCATGTCTGCGCACAAAGATCGACATCCAGAACAGGTGGTATGATGTGCGCAGGAGGGTACGGGACCTGCTCAAGAAAGACTACCTCCTGAGCCAATACACCGGCAGTGGCCCTCCTGCCAAGCCAGTATACCTCAGGCCCTGGGAGGAGAAGGTGCGGGCCATCCTTCCGCCAGTGAGCGTATATGGACTAGAGAACATCCCAGAGCCTGGTGAGTACACAACAAATGTACACAATATTCTGCCACAATACACACACACATCACTGTCAAGGGAGAGTCAAACCATGCACTCATAGCAATTACACAGCAACCAGAACAGAATCATCCCAAAATGTGTATGTCAGTCAGATAAACACAACACATGCCATCTCAAAGTTACATTTAACCGTGCCATCACATGTACAAACACAACTACAACTACAGCTAGGCAGTGGCACAAATAGAACTAACAAACACATCCAGACATGTAGCCACCACTACAACACCAACACACAGTGAAGACCACTGAAAGAAAGGAATTCTGTGTATGTTGGGCAAGTCAGTGTAGCCAATAGCATCATGGGAGTCGTAGTCACACATATTGCCCCCCACAACTGTCCCATCAACACCACCATGAACCATGCGCACATCACAGGGAGTGGAAAAGGACTCACAAGATGGCTGACACTGGCTACTGCTGTGGGGAGCACAAGGCCCTGCTGGCAACTGTGCAACAACCAACAGCAGGACACCACTGACTGACATCCTGAGAGACAACTTCCACTCCCTGCAATGGAAGCACGTTCCATGGTGGGATATCTGGCTGGCTGGGTGGGAAGGAGGACTCGCACCACTGACCATAGTCACAAGCACCTCCCCTCACACACACCCTCAACACATACTCCACATAACCCAACTGGGAGAATGCAATGCCACACATCCTAACTCAAGATCCCACAAAGAACCTCCACCCTGGGTTATGTCGTGTGAAGCACATGGACACTCTTGGGACTTTCAGCCAAACAACTGCCAGGACAACACTCCCAGCCATCCTGTCAGCACAGGCAGCCCACCCCACAGGGAAGCAGAGTCAAAAGGAAGGAAGGAAGGATGGGCATGCTGGGAAGGGGGGTGGAGGCAATAGCATGATGGGAGTCGTAGTCACAGCTCTACATCCCCCACCACATGGCCCAGCAAGCTCACACTCACGCATGCACATCCCACAGAGAGTGGAAAGGCCCATCAAAGATGTCTGACACTGTTGCTGTGTCGTGGGGAGCACAAGGGCATGCTGGGAACTGCACACCAACCAACAGCAGGACACCACTGTCAGCCATCTTGCCATTGCTCTCACACCCACACACACTGAACTCCCCACAAAAGCAAGTAAGTATGGGAATGCTGGGAAGTGGGGTGGAGGCAATAGCATGATGGGAGTCACAGTCACAGACATAGCTCACCCCCACAACTGTCCCATCAACACCACCCTGAACCATGCTCACATCACAGGGAGTGGAGAAGGACTCACAAGATGGCTGACACTGGCTACTGCTGTGGGGAGCACAAGGCCCTGCTGGCAACTGTGCACCAACAAACAGCAGGACACCACTGACTGACATCCTGAGAGACAACTTCCACTCCCTGCAATGGAAGCACGTTCCATGGTGGGATATCTGGCTGGCTGGGTGGGAAGGAGGACTTGCAGCACTGACCATAGTCACAAGCACCTCCCCTCACACACCCCCTCAACACAAACTCCACAGAACCCACCTGGGAGAATGCAATGCCTCACATCCTAACTCAAGATCCCACAAAGAACCACCACCCTGGGTTATGTTGTGTGAAGCACAGGGACACTCTTGGGACTTTTAGCCAAACAACTGCCAGGACAACACTCCCAGCCATCCTGTCAGCACAGCCAGCCCACCCCACAGGGAAGCAGAGTCAAAAGGAAGGAAGCATGGGCATGCTGGGAAGGGGGTGGAGGCAATAGCATGATGGGAGTAGTAGTCACAGATATTGCTCAGCCTCACAACTGGCCCATCAACACCACCCTGAACCATGCTCACATCACAGGGAGTGGATAAGGACACACAAGATGGCTGACACTGGCTACTGCTGTGGGGAGCACAAGGGCATGCTGGGAACTGCACACCAACCAACAGCAGGACACCACTGTCAGCCATCTTGCCATTGCCCTCACACCCACACACTGAACTCCCCACAAAAGCAAGTAAGTATGGGAATGCTGGGAAGTGGGGTGGAGGCAATAGCATGATGGGAGTCACAGTCACAGACATAGCTCACCCCCACAACTGTCCCATCAACACCATCCTGAACCATGCTCACATCACAGGGAGTGGAGAAGGACTCACAAGATGGCTGACACTGGCTACTGCTGTGGGGAGCACAAGGCCCTGCTGGCAACTGTGCACCAACAAACAGCAGGACACCACTTACTGACATCCTGAGAGACAACTTCCACTCCCTGCAATGGAAGCACGTTCCATGGTGGGATATCTGGCTGGCTGGGTGGGAAAGAGGACTTGCAGCACTGACCATAGTCACAAGCACCTCCCCTCACACCCCCCCCCCCTCAACACAAACTCCACAGAACCCACCTGGGAGACTGCAATGCCTCACATCCCAACTCAAGATCCCACAAAGAACCACCACCCTGGGTTATGTTGTGTGAAGCACAGGGACACTCTTGGGACTTTTAGCCAAACAACTGCCAGGACAACACTCCCAGCCATCCTGTCAGCACAGCCAGCCCACCCCACAGGGAAGCAGAGTCAAAAGGAAGGAAGCATGGGCATGCTGGGAAGGGGGTGGAGGCAATAGCATGATGGGAGTAGTAGTCACAGATATTGCTCAGCCTCACAACTGGCCCATCAACACCACCCTGAACCATGCTCACATCACAGGGAGTGGATAAGGACTCACAAGATGGCTGACACTGGCTACTGCTGTGGGGAGCACAAGGGCATGCTGGGAACTGCACACCAACCAACAGCAGGACACCACTGTCAGCCATCTTGCCATTGCCCTCACACCCACACACACTGAACTCCCCACAAAAGCAAGTAAGTATGGGAATGCCGGGAAGTGGGGTGGAGGCAATAGCATGATGGGAGTCACAGTCACAGACATAGCTCACCCCCACAACTGTCCCATCAACACCACCCTGAACCATGCTCACATCACAGGGAGTGGAGAAGGACTCACAAGATGGCTGACATTGGCTACTGCTGTGGGGAGCACAAGGCCCTGCTGGCAACTGTGCACCAACAAACAGCAGGACACCACTGACTGACATCCTGAGAGACAACTTCCACTCCCTGCAATGCAAGCACAGTCCATGGTGGGATAACTGACTGGCTGGGTGGGAAGGAGGGCCGGCTGTCAACCAAATACAACCAATGCAGACCATGTTCACACCCCAACAAATACATAGAAATGCCCAAATAATGCAGGACAATGTGCCACACCAATATCAACCCCTGACTGTGACGACTTAGGACAATGCAATGTACAGGCCCGCACCCAGAGGCACAGTCACAACTGTCAGGTGTGTCAACCATTGATGCCTGCAGAAACATAACATACATTGTGTGTGTCTCCCAAAAACAGGTGATGATGGGGACACAGCAGCAGACGCTGAGGAGTCCCAGTCCCAGGCTCAAGAGGATGCGGAGCTCACTGGTGTCGTACAGCCTCTGCCCTCCTCGGACGAAGAAGACCAACCTGGCACATCCGGTGCAAGTCTACATGCAGCACCAGCAGGACCACCAGCTGCAGCACCAGCAGGACCATCAGCTGCACCCCTGCACCCACCCCTCCAACGACTGTCACCACAAATACCATCCCCGCCGACATGGACAGAACAAGGAGCAACACCAGCACATGGACCCTGGACCAACGTGGGGCCATGGACACCACCACCAACCCCCAAGGTGGACCAGGGTCATCTGTGCGTGCCACTGCACGCACTGCACATGTCGGCAGGGGTGGTGGGAGACAGAGGTCGCTGCTTGCAGAGGTTGCTGGTGTGCATGATGACCCACAACTGGTACGCATAGCTGATGCGTACCAGTCCAGCACCGGAGATCTCAGCCAGGTAGTGGGGCTCCTCAGAGACATGAAACAGCAGCAGGCTGCCCATCATGCCCGCTTGGACTCACACATGTCCCGCGTGGACTCACACATGTCCCGCGTGGAGTCCAAGTGGGACGCACTGCATTGGATGACGGCGGTGCACAGGGACATTTTACAATGACTCCGCCAGATGAACAGCAACCAGTCCACACCTCCCTGTGTGCCAACAACATCTGGTGCTGAACAAACTGCAACTGCCACAGGGAGGGAGGATGACTCTGGCGGAGAGTCCCCTGCACCGCAGCAGCCTGTACTTGAGGGGCCCCCCCCAAAGAAGAGGGGTCGTCCGAGGAGGGGCAAGTGAGAGGCCGATGGCCAAGCGCAACTCCCAGGAAGCCTGAACCTGTTCTGGATGTTCACCTTTGTGCACAGACTGTTCACCCTGTTGACGGCAACACAACTCCCACACATTGCATGGGGAGTACAAGTTGGACCAATGTCTCAGACAACTGTGGCCCCGATACCGGGGATTTTGTCTACCAGGACTTTCAATTCACCTAGGAACTTCTGATTGCAAGATATATGTACAGCACTACCCATCCTTTGCACTATTCACACAAATGTATCACAATAAACACACTAATACACCATACTTGCCTCTGTTGTGATTCCAACGTGGGTGCTGTTATGGGGATGATGAACTGCAAAATTACACTGTGTATGCGAACTGCAACAGCAAGTACAACACAGGCATGTGAGTAAAGGCAACGTGACACATATGAGGGAGACACACCACCAGGGCTACACAACACATACACACCTAGGCCATCTGACTCATTGCCTACACTGATGTTGCCAGGGAAGATGGTGCAATGCACAGACACCACACCTATTCCCAGTTGTAGTCAAGTAGCCCACAGGTGCAGTAAGCAAATGGTAGTCAAATGTGTGACCACAGACAACGCACATCACAAAGTGAAGCACAGGTTTATTACACAGTTGCAACATGTCTTAACCACTACAGATGCAAGGTAATCCCACCTGGCAGCGGGCACACAGTCAACAACTGTAGAAGGAAGGAAGTCCATGGGTGTGGCGCACATCACCTGTAGGGACACAACAGCTACCACCCTGGAAGTACAATCACGTCGTCGGTGGACACAGTTGACCAAACGAATCTGAAAGTACCCTGTGAAGGACAGAAATGACACACAGTCAAAAGCAATGGAGAACAGGACAGAACAGCAAAACTCATGCACAATACATGTTACAAGATACCCACCCAGAACCAAGTTAGCATGTCAACACTGTTGGGGAGTACAGACCACCTGTAAGCACACATCGCTACACACATCCAGTCAAGTAGCCCATGGACACACTCCAACAGCACCAGAGCACCACCTACACATATCATGCCAACTCACATCATTGACATGACACCTCAGGATACTCACATTCAGCTAAAGAAGTTGGTGATGAGCTGTGTGCGGACATCACCCTCATCATCATCATCATCATCACTGGCATCGTGGTCCAGGCCAGGATCCTCCACAGGTGGCGGATGTTGGTCATTGTCATCCTGGATGAGAGGCAACTCCTTCCGCACTGCCAGGTTGTGGAGCATGCAGCAGACGATGATAATCTTGCACACTTTCGCAGGGGCATATGGGAGGGACCCTCCGGTCTTGTCCAGGCAGCGGAAGCGGCTCTTCAGGAGACCAAATGTCCGCTCAATCACTCTCCTGGTCCGACCATGTGCCTCATTGTAGCGCATCTGGGCTGGTGTCACAGGGTTCCTGAGGGGTGTCAGCAACCACGGCATGTTGGGGTATCCCGAGTCACCTACGGACAGACAAGTGCACATTAGCTGACTTGGAAAAGTGGGCGGAATACTACAGATCAGATCACACACAATGGCACAAAGTCAGTACACACCGACAAGCCAGGCACGCTGGTTCTGCATCTGTGCCATCATCCTGGGGATGCGACTACTCCTCATCACAAAGGCATCGTGTGCTGAACCAGGGAAACGGGCACACACGTGTGTGATGGTCATATCGGCAAGACACACCACCAGTGCATTGACCGAGTGGTAGTGCTTGCGGTTCCTGTAGGCCTGCTCCTGGGCCTGTGGTGGTACCAAAGCCACATGTGTCCCATCAATGGAGCCAATGACATGCGGCATCCTCCCCAGGGCATAGAAGTCACTCTTCACATCAGTGAGTCGTTGCAGTCTAGGGAAATAGATGTACCGGTTCAGGAATAGCAACATTGCCACCAAAACATCGCGGAGCAGACGGCTCAACATGGTCTGTGACATCCCACCAGCAGTCGCCACAGTATGTTGGAAGGTACCGGTGGCAAAGAAGTGTAGGGCTGCCATCACCTTCACCTTGGGGGTCAGCGCTGTAGGATACGGCCGGCCAGGCTGCAAATGTGGGGCCAACTGCACTGCCAAATCCTCAATCAGCTGCCTGGTGAAGCGGTACCGTCGGATGCTGTCCCGTTCCACCATCGTTGCCAGGTCTGGGAATGGTCGATGGACAGCAGGAGCCCTGCAGTGCAGAGGAGAAGAAAGCAAGATTGTCAGTCAGCCCACATATGCGGCATTGAACACACTCAATATCCCAACATACATCATAATGAGGCACAACTACATGAAGTGTGCAGTTCCGTAAGGACATGTATGGTACATACATGGCCAACATCTGTCATCACGGTTCAACAAGTGGCATCAATAAGTCCCAGGTTGGCCCATTGGATATCATGAGGCCGTGTCACAGTTCCCATCTCCTGCTGCCGTGTCACAATCACCCCCCACAGTGACATTTGAGGACAGATGTGCCCCAGGCATCACAGCTCAACGACAGGTACATTCCCAGGGACCCTGTATTGCCACATGGACACTGGCATTACATGGAGTATCATGTATACACCACAGCAAAACAACTATGACCCCCACAGGTAGTGGTCCCACTTGCCACTGCAGGACAGACATGGACGTCTGTGACACACACACGCACAACATCAAAGTCCATGCACACACAACGTGGATGTGTAGACTGTCTCCCATTGTGCACATGAAATCAGAGACATTGTAAACACTACATGCACACAGACTGTGGAGGACCATCACTATTGTGCCACTGGGACACCCTGGCTCAAACATACCGTCCCACATGGGACTCACGGGGTATGTGACATGACATACACATACACCACCGTGAAATGTGACCATGGCACATGCACAGATATGAACAGTTGCACATCACAGTGGTCATGTACACGTAACACCCAGGATCCTGTCCCCATGAACACGTGCACAGCCTGGGGGTGGCTGCCCCCAGGTGACACCCACTGGACAACATGTACACCAACATACACACAATAGGAAATGCAGCCTTACATGCCTTATCATACAGTTTGGACAGGCTGTCGTGTTGTAGGTGTGCCCCTCACTCCCTGGGAGCTATCTGTGGCTGGCATATGTCCATCTGAGACAGGCATGGTGACATATGCCAGTCACTTGTACAGGGATGCGTTGAACAGCAATGGACCGATCGGTGCCCCCGGCCGGCCCATTGCATTCAATGTGTGCAGGTACGCGTTGTACCCCTGTACGCGTTGATCAGCAATGGACCGATCGGTGCCCCCGGCCGGCCCATTGCATTCAATGTGTGCGGGTACGCGTTGTACCCCTGTACGCGTTGATCAGCAATGGACCGATCGGTGCCCCGGCCGGCCCATTGCATTCAATGTGTGCGGGTACGCGTTGTACCCCTGTACGCGTTGATCAGCAATGGACCGATCGGTGCCCCTGGCTGGCCCATTGCATTCAATGTGTGCGGGTACGCGTTGTACCCCTGTACGCGTTGATCAGCAATGGACCGATCGGTGCCCCGGCCGGCCCATTGCATTCAATGTGTGCGGGTACGTGTTGTACCCTGTACGCGTTGATCAG
Organism: Calotriton arnoldi; assembly: GCA_963921515.1. Taxonomy (NCBI): domain Eukaryota; kingdom Metazoa; phylum Chordata; class Amphibia; order Caudata; family Salamandridae; genus Calotriton; species Calotriton arnoldi. Next base: position 1,100,736 of record CAWUFW010002723.1, on the reverse strand, counting down.
CAATGGACCGATCGGTGCCCCGGCCAGCCCATTGCATTCAATGTGTGCGGGTACGCGTTGTACCCCTGTACGCGTTGTACCGCAATGGACCGATCGGTGCCCCGGCCGGCCCATTGCATTCAATGTGTGCGGGTACGCGTTGTACCCCTGTACGCGTTGTACCGCAATGGACCGATCGGTGCCCCCAGCCGGCCCATTGCATTCAATGTGTGCGGGTACGCGTTGTACCCCTGTACGCGTTGTACCGCAATGGACCGATCGGTGCCCCGGCCGGCCCATTGCATTCAATGTGTGCGGGTACGCGTTGTACCCCTGTACGCGTTGTACCGCAATGGACCGATCGGTGCCCCGGCCGGCCCATTGCATTCAATGTGTGCGGGTACGCGTTGTACCCTGTACGCGTTGATCAGCAATGGACCGATCGGTGCGCACCCATTGACAATGGCCTAGCCTGGCAACGGACGCGCTTTCGAAATTCGAACGAGTCGGTTGCTGGAAATTCAGTTGGTCACCCACAACAATGTTGCAAAATCATGTATGTCATGAAGTTGAAGATTTGAAGGATGCTGTGGGCGTGTATTGGTGCTGCTATTCCATGGATTGGCCAGATTCAGAAGATGCAAACGACTTGGACCTATCACTTTGGACACAAGGGACAGTATCTGCCTCTCCAGCACATATATATTGCTGGCTGTTCCCCTGAGAGCTCACTTGCCTGCACTACATGCTCCAGGACGACATCTGCCACTGCACTGCTGCTGTCTCTGCCCCTCTGGACCCTGCAATGGCACGTACTGTGGAGAGAGCCCCAGCCTTCAGCCTTGAGGAGAACCAGGCCCTGCTGGACAGCCTACTTCCACAGTACAGCAAGCTGTATGGGACACCAGGGGAGCAGGTGAGTGTTCTGTGCACTGCCTTTCTGAATGTGCATTTTGTCTGACTAGCAAGGCTGAAAGTCTGCACGCCACTGGCTAGCAGGCTCACTGAGTAGTTGTCACCCCCATAGTGTGTAGTGACATGCACTGGACAGGTATGGTGCAGTGACAGTGCATTTGAACAAGGTTTTACTTCCCATGCAATGATACCATGTAGTGACTTCTGGCAAACTGTCCATGGGCAGCTTTGCACTGCCTGTGTACATCATGTTCCCCTGTGATTGAGACATGTATATACAACTGTGTCATGCACGGATATGTTGCATGTGTAGTAATGGCCTTTTCACTTTGTCATCCTGACAGGTTAATGCCCATCGGAAGCAGGAGATCTGGAAGGACATCGTCCGGGCTGTCCGGTCCGTGGGGGTCTACAAGCGCCGGATCTGCAACTGCCAGAAGAGGTGGCAGGACCTTCGGGGCTGGACCCGGAGGATTGCACGGGTCCAGCTGAAGCTGTCGCCTCCTCGCAGGAGGGGCGGAACATGGACCCTGACCCCCACATGCTCCAGATCCTGGCGGTGGTGTTTCCAGACCTGGATGGGCAGCTGAAGGCCAGACAGCAGCAAGGAGGGGGTGAGTCAAAGACTGCACTGTGAACTCTGTATTACATGCTATGTGCCCTCCTCTGGCCTGGTTCAACTGCCACAGTACAGCAGTCATGTTGTCCAGGAGCCATGTCCCTCTATTGTGCACTGCCCACTCCTCATCTGATACCCAGGTGTGGCCCTTACATTCAGGGAATTGTGTCACTTGGGACTGTGTCCTTGCAGTTTGCTTCACTAAAGGTGGGGGACAGCATCTGTTTCCCTAACTCTGTTGTGGGCATCATGGGTGGGTCCATTGTTCACACAACGCCTGTGTTCGGACATGTAATCTGCGTGTTGCTTTGATATGCGGTCCACTTGCTGAGCTGAGCCACCACATGTGCCTGGGGTATGTGGCACACACCCATGCAGTGGGTGGGAACAATGTTTGGGCCCCAGGAGTGTGCAGATTACGTGTGTCACACATACATAGCCAGCTATCCACTGTCCAGGGCTCATCCCTCATTCATGTGGGGCAGGACAGTCATGCCTACTCCAGGCCATGCAATGCACTCTGTACTCCCACTCCCGTGTATCAGCTGACACATTGTGCGCAGTGATTTGACCCCTCAGGTGTCTGCCTCTGTGTCAGTGTGCTGTGGATTTGTTGCCAGGACTGCTGGGGTGTTTCTCGGTAGGGGCTCAGCATGCCACTGGAGATGTGACCATAGGAGACGATACTTGTGTGTCACATAGGTGTTTGATCAGCTGCCCATGCAGACTGGGGTATGCGAATGTGAAGTTCAGGCAGCTGTTCCCCATTCACAGCAGATTGTGAGGGGCTCAGGTTCAGAGGGTAGTGTCACAGGTCTCCCATATGTCCAATCGGTATGACCTGGACAGATGAGGGTTAAGATGATGTGTTGTGTGGGGGATGTACATGTGCACTTGTGCAGCTCCAGGACTTGCATTCCCCATGACCTACTATTGTGACACAGTGCAGAGTGTTGTTGTCTGGCTGCCAAGTCATACATCACTGAGACAGTGATGTATGACTTAGCAGTCATGCCTCCGCCATGGCATGTGTCTACTTATTGGTGATCCTGCAGGGGAGTGACATGTGCTACATGCACACCATTGTGGCGATGGCTATCAGGACATGGGTGCATCATGGTGTCTGTCGCTGGTATGCATCACATGCATTTCCTATTTGACTCTGGGCGTCCCTTTCATCCGGAAACCTGTACTGACTCAGTGGCAAGAGTTGTGATGTGTGCATGTCCACATGCTACACCGTGTCCTCTGCACTGTTCAACTACTGTGTAGTTGGTGCATGTGTCCACACTGGGGTGTTGCTATCCCTCCCTCACCAAGGACCCCCTCGCCGCCAAATCCAACCTCCATGAAGGGATGAAGGCCGTCGCCGATTGGATGAAGATCAGCCGACTAAAACTGAACACAGAGAAGACAGAGGTCCTCATCCTCGGCTCCAACCCCTCAGCCTGGGACGACTCCTGGTGGCCAACGACGCTGGGAGCAGCCCCGACACCCACCGACCACGCACGCAACCTGGGAGTCATCCTCGACTCAACGCTCTCCATGGCCAAGCAAGTCAATGCAGTCTCATCCTCCTGTTTCAACACCCTCCGCATGCTTCGCAAGATCTACAGGTGGATCCCGACAGACACGAGAAGAACAGTCACCCAGGCCCTCGTCAGCAGCAGACTCGACTATGGGAACGCCCTCTACGCGGGAGCCCCGGCCAAGCTCATCAAGCGACTGCAACGCATACAAAACGCCTCCGCACGCCTGATCCTCGATGTACCACGCCACAGCCACATCACCCCCACCTGAGGAACCTGCACTGGCTCCCCGTCGACAGGAGAATCTCCTTCAAACTCCTCATCCACGCACACAAGGCACTCCACAAGACTGGCCCAGCCTACCTCAACAGACGACTCCTCTTCTACGTCCCCAACCGCCAACTCCGCTCCGCCGACCTCTCCCTCGCCACCGTCCCTCGCATTCGAAGAACCACCACCGGTGGCAGATCCTTCTCCCACCTCGCCGCCAAGACCTGGAACACCCTTCCACTAAGCCTACGACAGACCCAAGACCCAAGACCTGCTGACCTTCAGGAGGCTACTCAAGACCTGGTTGTTCGACCAGTAGCAGCAACCCTCCCCCATTTTTTCTCCCCCAGCGCCTTGAGACCCTCGCTGGTAAGTAGTGCGCTTTACAAATTCTGTGATTGATTGATTGATTGATCCAACAGACACCAGACAGATGGGTGCAAGGCCATGTGGGATGTGAGTGCCATGGTTGGCATCAGACTGACAATTGGCTTCTCCTGTTCAGTTAGGGCACTTTTAGCAGTGTACAACTAATGATGCCAGGGCTTGCTCTGTAATGTGCTGTGCTCACAGTGGTGTGTGCGTTTGGTGCAGGTGACTGATGTCTGTCTGTTTCCCCATTGTTTGCAGATACATCCACGGCCACGGAAGGGGACAGCTCCACGGACCAGGAGGAGCCGGAGAGCCAGACTGGGTCAGCAGCCGAGGAGTGGTCGGAGGGACCCAGTGGCACGGAGGGCGAGGGGAGCCACACCGAGGAGTCCTCAGCACCATCCACCTCAGCTGAGGACCAGAGCAACTCGGAGGGTGACTCCCTTATGGAGGCGGGTGTCAGCAGCCACCACACCCCAGCTAGTGTTGCTGTCCCCGCCACCACCAGCACCACCACCGCCCTCCCATCGGCTCCCATTCCCCAGGTCCGTGGAGGCTCCCATGTTCGGGAGCGTGTCTCCTTTGGGCCAGGCACCGCACCCCTGCCCCTGTGTCCCCTGCTGCCCTGAGTGAGGAGTCTGTGTACCTCCTTCGCCAGCTCCATGTAGGGCAGACAGCCATGCTGAGTGTCCTCCATGCGCACACCGCTCTGTTGACTCAGCTGGTGTCGTTCATGGAGGGCATCTCATCGGGCATGTCTGACCTACAGAGGGGCAATAGGTCCATGGACTCCTCCCTGACGGCAGCAGTGTCCCTCCTCAGACAGTCCCTCACCCCTCCTGCCTCTGCTCCATCCACACTCCCCAGCACCTTACCCGTCCCAAGCACACACACACCGGCACAGGCACACACCAGCACACACACATCCAGCACACAGACACACACGCCACAAACAAAACACGCACGCACAGTCAGGGGCCTGAAACCAGACTCACAGGGGATGGGGCCCTGGAACACACACACGCATCCACGAGCACTGCGCAGTCCTCAGTTGCCTCTCCCTCCAAAGCACCCTCCCTTGCCTCACCTGCAACCCCAAAGACCCAGCGGCTCTTCCTCAGTGACCTTGGCCTTTTCCCCTCCGATCCAGCTGATACAGCATTCAGGGGGAAGAGGAAGCCCACCCACATGGAGCAGAGTGCCCCTCGCCCCCGGACACCCTCCCCCAGGCGCAAACAGACTGAGGCCCCCACCGCAAGTCCCCCCAGAGTCGTAAGAGCAAGACCCCGCCGCCGCCCTGCAGCTCAGGCACCAGGTCTCCTTCCTCCATCCCTCAGGCCCCCACTCCACAGGTGCCCCCACCACACCCTGCCCCAGGTTCCCCCACCCACAGATATACCATCCCCAAGAGGATCCGGCCTTCTCCCCCTGCCACTTGCTCTCCCGGCACCACACCCCCGCTGCGCTTGTCTGTGCTACTGATGTGGTGAGGGTGTCCTCCCCCTCTGTCCAGCCCACCTTGCCTGTTCCCCATTCTCCTCCCCTGGTGGTAGGCACTGCAGTGGAGTCCACTACCACCCTGTCTGACTTGGGCACTGCAGTGGCGGACCTGTCCACTCCATCTGCAGGGTCCACTGCAGTCGTGCCGGCACCCACAACATCTGAGTCATGCCCCCAGTTGTGCCAGCACACACCATGTCAGACACCTCCACTGCAGTTGTCAGTGGCTCTCCAGCACCCACCACCCCTTCCCTGCTTCCTCCTGGTGAGCCCTGATCCTGTCCCTGCGGTGCCTGGCCTGCCCCCCGGTTGCCCCTCCTAGTGGATTGTCCCTGGTTTTGTGCAGGCATGCGTAGGGTGACATCTGCCACTGTCACCCTGTTTGGACTTTGACAATGGACTGGCCATTGGCCTTTGTGTTTTTTCTGGACTTTGTTTTCATTACACACATATGCTGAATAAAGCAACTTTCTGTTCTCTAGTGCTTATGCTTCTGATGTACATGTTGTTGATGATGCTAACCATGCCCTTGCTGCAGTGATGGTGATATTTGGTCTCATGATAATGAAGTGTTACTGTGCAGGAACCCATGTGGTCCAGGGGGAATGTGTCCTATCCTGTGGTGTATCCATGTCATCCATAGCAGCATCTGAGGGTGTCATGTGTTCAGTATTTGGCAATGGGATTTCCTACTTAGATTAGCTATTTCACATCTGTGGCTTCCACCCCTGCACATCTGTTGTGCCTGCCATTGTTCAATTCGTCTACTTCCCTGACCGTGTGGCCATCTCCACTGGACATGCAGGTTTGGGCATCAATGGGGAAGGACTCATCTGTGTTGTCGGTGCAACATTGCTATACAAGTGTGTTGGATCTGTGCTGATGATTTCGTTGGCACTTCCATGACCAGGCTGATGTGACGGGAGCCCTCATTTGGTGCTAATTGTTGATTGTGTGACCAAGTGCTCAGCTGACATGATGGGGCCCTACTGAGGCAACATATGGCACAGCTTTCCTCACACAGGAGTGGAGTCCCCTCATGGCAGTGTGTACTCCTGTAACATTGCCTGCGCCCAAGGTGTGTGTTGTATGTGCATGTCTGTGTGTTCACTTCCGTTTAGCTGTGCATGCTGTGATCCCTAGTGTTGTACCTGTTTGTGATGCTTGCTGAGTTGACCTATGTTCCCCCAAAGTCTTCTCCCTGGGTTCTCTGTGATGTGGGTGCATGGCACATTACTGGTCATCAGGGTGTCACCCATAGGTGTGTTTGCTGTCAGGGCTGAGTTTGTGTGCAGACGCAGATGGGTCACAGTCAGGTTTCCCCTTGGCACTTGTTGTTTGCCCCTGTCATGTGATTTCCAGTTTGTGTTATCTTTCAGTGATTGTGACACGTTGTGTGTGTGACTGCTGGCACTCCTCAGGGTCCGGGCTGCAATGTTGGTTATTGTCTATGTGTGTTCTTTGTGGGTGACCTTGGCTTCTTCATTGGTGTGTGACTGTGGCTGGGATCCCATTGGTTGGTGTGGTATTGCCGTCATGTCCATGTACAGCGTAGTGTGCAGTGTGTCAGACATTCAGGAGTCTTGTTGAGTGGCCATGTGTGATGTGTTTCTGCACCTTGGTTCCCACCCACCACCCTGGAATAGTCATGGGTGCATGTGCAATGTCACCAGTGCATGTGTGCTTCACTGCTGCACATTGTTGGAGGTCGAGGGGTGTGGTGTTGAGTGTGTGCAGATGAGAGTTGTTGCCCGGCTAGGCCCCTGCCTCCATGTTGGCCTTGGCTTACTGGCCATGCTGATTGATTTGTGCTTGTGTAGGTGTGATGGTAGTTTGTTGCTCAGGACACATGACTGTGGTTCACAGTGTGAACGACATTTAGCTTTGTCATCACAGTGGGATTATAATGCAGCCCAGGGTCACCACATTGTGGGGGCCCTGGGGGTAGTGCTGTGGTGTGTCTGTGTCTTGCTGTGTCAGTTGCTGTTCCTACGTGCCTGTGTGACATGTGTGATTTGTGCTCCCTCTCATCTGACAATGCCTGCTTGCACACATAGGGGATTTGGATCCATGAGTTACCTTTGTGTGGCACTGTATGCACATCTGTATGATTGGTATTCAGGTCTCCTCATGTGTTGTGTGGTTGCCTGGGGACACTGGCACCCCCTCACCTGTTGTGTATGATGTGCAGTGTGGGTCTGCCTGTTTGTGTTTGTGCATCTGCACCACTGCATTGGCATATCTTGGGTGTGCCATTGGCTGTATGTAGTTTGGTGGCTTTCCCCTGCTGTCCCTGGGACTCCTAGGTCATCGGTCAGCACAATGATCATGGTTTGTGTGTCCCATTGCTGCCATGGTATGGTATCTGTTCACCTCACATCTACAGTCTCCACAGGGTATCTGCATTTGTGTGCCCATTGGTGCAAATATGGGGGTCTGCATTCTGATGGTCACTTCTGTCATTGTATCATTGATGAATGTTGACAGTGTCAGCCCCCATGGGTGTTGTTTGTCTGCACATGGCCAAAGGTATGTCTTATTTGCACTGCAGTATTTGGATCCCCCAATTTATGCTGCAATGGGACACATGCACTACTTTGCCACTGATGTGTTTTATGTTCTGTGACCAGGAATCATCCATGCAGTTTGGCAGTTGCAGCTCTATCTTTGTCAACACTTACCTTTTGGTCACTGTGATGATGGGGGTTTGGACCCCATTGCCACAATGTTCAAAATGTGCTTCAGCTATGGACCCCACACTTACCTTTTGGTCACTGTGATGATGGGGGTTTGGACCCCATTGCCACAATGTTCAAAATGTGCTTCAGATATGGACCCCACACTTACCTTTTGGTCACTGTGATGATGGGGGTTTGGACCCCATTGCCACAATGTTCAAAATGTGCTTCAGCTATGGACCCCACACTTACCTTTTGGTCACTGTGGTGATGGGGCATTAGACCCCATTGCCACAATGTTCAAAATGTGCTTCAGCTATGGACCCCACACTTACATTTTGGTCACTGTGATGATGGGGGTTTGGACCCCATTGCCACAATGTTCAAAATGTGCTTCAGCTATGGACCCCACACTTACCTTTTGGTCACTGTGGTGATGGGGCGTTAGACCCCATTGCCACAATGTTCAAAATGTGCTTCAGCTATGGACCCCACACTTACATTTTGGTCACTGTGATGATGGGGGTTTGGACCCCATTGCCACACTGTTCAAAATGTGCTTCAGCTATGGACCCCACACTTACCTTTTGGTCACTGTGATGATGGGGGTTTGGACCCCATTGCCACAATGGTCATGGCCTGCTTGCATTGTGGGGGCCACACACATATATGTGTGGCACATGTGCTAGGGGGTCACATTGTATGTTCAAAGTCATGTTCAGTGTTGTAGGCATTTGACACAGTCTACACACGCTTGTCATGGTGTTGGGGGATGTCTTTTTCTTGCATTCCCTAGGTTGTGGTGTGCTGGTTGTGTCATGCATTGTCCATCCTATGAGTGGGGGTGGTGTTGGTGGTAGGCATCCAGCCCCCCATGGGTAGAGGTGGTAGTAGTGACAGGCATCCAGCCCCCTGGGTAAGGGTGGTAGTAGTGGTAGTCATCCAGCCCCCCTGGCTAAGGGTGGTAGTAGTGGTAGGCATCCAGCCCCCTGGGTAAGGGTGGTAGTAGTGGTAGGCATCTGGCACCCCCTGGCTAAGGGTGGTAGTAGTGGTAGGCATCCAGCCCCCTGGGTAAGGGTGATAGTGGTGGTGGGCATCTGGCACCCCCTGGCTAAGGGTGGTAGTAGTGGTAGGCATCCAGCCCCCTGGGTAAGGGTGGTAGTAGTGGTAGGCATCCAGCCCCCCTGGCTAAGGGTGGTAGTAGTGGTAGGCATCCGGCACCCCCATGGCTAAGGGTGGTAGTGGTGGTGGGCATCTGGCACCCCCTGGCTTAGGGTGGTAGTAGTGGTAGGCATCTGACACCCCCTGGCTAAGGGTGGTAGTAGTGGTAGGCATCCAGCCCCCTGGGTAAGGGTGGTAGTGGTGGTGGGCATCTGGCACCCCCTGGCTAAGGGTGGTAGTAGTGGTAGGCATCCAGCCCCCTGGGTGAGGGTGGTAGTAGTGGTAGGCATCCAGCCCCCTGGCTAAGGGTGGTAGTAGTGGTAGGCATCTGGCACCCCCATGGCTAAGGGTGGTAGTGGTGGTGGGCATCCAGCCCCCTGGGTAAGGGTGGTAGTAGTGGTAGGCATCCAGCCCCCTGGGTAAGGGTGGTAGTAGTGGTAGGCATCCAGCCCCCTGGGTGAGGGTGGTAGTTGTGGTAGGCATCCAGCCCCCCTGGGTGAGGGTGGTAGTAGTGGTAGGCATCCAGCCCCCTGGGTAAGGGTGGTAGTGGTGGTAGGCATCTGGCACCCCCTGGCTAAGGGTGGTAGTAGTGGTAGGCATCCAGCCCCCTGGGTGAGGGTGGTAGTAGTGGTAGGCATCCAGCCCCCTGGCTTAGGGTGGTAGTAGTGGTAGGCATCTGGCACCCCCTGGCTAAGGGTGGTAGTAGTGTTAGGCATCCAGCCCCCTGGGTAAGGGTGGTAGTGGTGGTGGGCATCTGGCACCCCCTGGCTAAGGGTGGTAGTAGTGGTAGGCATCCAGCCCCCCTGGGTGAGGGTGGTAGTAGTGGTAGGCATCCAGCCCCCTGGCTAAGGGTGGTAGTAGTGGTTGGCATCTGGCACCCCCATGGCTAAGGGTGGTAGTGGTGGTGGGCATCTGGCACCCCCTGGCTAAGGGTGGTAGTGGTGGTTGGCATCCAGCCCCCTGGCTTAGGGTGGTAGTAGTGGTAGGCATCCAGCCCCCTGGCTTAGGGTGGTAGTAGTGGTAGGCACCTGGCACCCCCTGGCTAAGGGTGGTAGTAGTGGTAGGCATCCAGCCCCCTGGGTAAGGGTGGTAGTGGTGGTGGGCATCTGGCACCCCCTGGCTAAAGGTGGTAGTGGTGGTTGGCATCCGACCCCCCCTGGGTAGGGGTGGTGGTGCGCATTCAGGCCCCTGTGTGCATATGTGGCATTGGTGATGGGCATCCCGCCCCTATGGTGCTGCTGTTGCTGGTGTAAGTAAATTCTGCATCCCTCTGTGTGTGTGTGATGTGTCGTGTACGTGTTGTATGTGTTTTGTGGTTGGTGTCTGACTTACCTTCTGCGCCGTACGCGTCTGTGCCTGTTCCGGTAGTAAATGTAGAATATTGGTATGATCGGGACGAAGGGATTCATGGTTGGTTCGTGTCGTTCGTCCTTCTCGTTGCTTCGCGTCGTCCTCGTCGCTTCGCGTCGTCCTCGTCGCTGGCGTGTTCGCCTCATAGCCGTGGATCGTGTTGTGGCGCGAATCGGAGCTTATGTGCGCCTCTCCCAGATGCTTTGACGTGCCGTGCGTAGCGACGGGTTCGGCGCGTACGGAAAGCGCATCGTACTTGTTCGGCCGGACGGAGCTGCATTTTCCCTTCCGTGCGACTCGATTCAGCGTTTCAGGATTCGCCTCGGTCGGAGAACAGGACCTGGATTGGGTGAGTACGACTCGGCCGGATTCTGTGCTGTTGTGCGCATCGTACTTACTCGTTCGGTCTGCTGTACGGATCGGTCGGGAAACAGGCATTCGCATGGCTTTTTTCCCGACCGAATGGTATTGGGTGCGCCTCCGACCGAGATCGGAATCGGCCCCTTTATGTCCTCTACTACCAGGGTGATTCCTGCAGTTTGTTTTTCAAAGGACCTAATCCATTTCCCTGCTCCCTCTGTAAGCAGCAGTAACAGGTTCTTAAGATTCTCTTGTCCATTTGTGGTCAAGGAACATAATATATATATATATATATATATATATATATATATATATATATATATATATATAGCTAGGTTAGACTGCCAGATGGGCTCCTCCAAGAAAGAAAAAATGTGGGCCCCCTTTATATCACTCGGCCCTTGATATCTGTATTCACAGTACATTTTCTAGGGGGATCTGAAGCTACACTTTCTCTGGTTATGCCCCTTAAACAAACGCATCCTAGAACACATACGGGCTATACAGAACAGAGACTTGACATATGCCATGGCAAAACATATGACAACGCATGAGAGAAAAACATGGCAGGATATGACGTATAGTGGGTTGGCAACGGTACCCATCCATGAGAGAGGTGGGAATAGAACTCTAAAACTAAGACGCCTGGAATCTAGGTTAATAATAAGATTTAAGACCAAATCCCCGATGGGACTGAACGGGGATGAAGAATTACACATACATCTGTAAGGACACCATGGCATCTGTACTAGAATCAGAAGAAATGTAACATTACTTAAAATGAAATATCATAAAAAGCAACCAAAATATCAAATCTGTAAAAGACTTTTAGACCTTTGACCAATATAAGATATGAAATGTCTTGCAGTTATTGGGGCACTGAGCCCATAAATAAAGAAAGATCGTGAAGGATACATAATGGAGAGAGATGCAGACATGCATAATTAGTTATAATGTTCTAAATTGTGGACACTGAGCCAATTGTGTAACGTTAGCGCGAAAGCGCGTTTTAGTCACTAAGACTAATTCTATTTGATCATATTTATGATCATACTAATGTGAATCCATGTCACATGTATCCATTCAGAAAACCAATACTGCTTTATATATTTGTATAATTTGGTATAATCGTCCTAATTATTTTATAAGATTAATGCAATTGTCAGATATCACATAATGATTTAACATTTTAATGTTGGCATGCATATAGATGCTATTTTTTTAAAGTGAACTACCATTCCCAGTATGCATCATAAATTGTTCACTGGGTTTTGGTATAAATAGTGGAAAGCGTGGAGGGACTAACGCTAGACACCGTGACCAAGACCTGCTGGTCGAAACGCGTAGGTGGAGAAGGAGTGTAACTGGCTTCAATAAATCTTTATTAAATCTGGGAGAGTGCAGCGTGTTACTTGCTTGGTGACTAATTGTTTTTCGGGGCAAGTCCGGCCCCGACACGCGCACCAGCTGTGAAAAGTGCGCCCTTCGTTCTTGGACTGCTTTGTTGAATAATGGATTAAACGAAGGAGCGCCCGACGTATGTTTTCCTCAGACGCCGCCAAAGTTGGACAGAAATTGCCGGAGTACGGCTCATGCTCTATCAGAGTGCCGCTTGGATTTGCACTGCGGTAGAATTGAACCGGCCGATTCAACTTTGAAGAGGATCTATAAAGAGGAAACGCTCAGTGTGTGAGCCTACGCTACATTAGGATCGTAAGGAGAGAGGAGACGCTTCCCGTGACTGCAGCGCCATCTCCAAAAAGGAAGGAAAAAAGAGGTGAGAGCGCGAAGCAGGTCCTATGCACAGGCACACACAGGAGAGTCGCAGCGAGTGGTAGGGAACTACGAGCAGCACACGAAGTGCGACCGGCAGTTCCCGCGAAGAAAGAAACACTGCCCAGATAAGAAAGATTATAATTGATAGAAGCCATTTAAATACATGCAATAACTCCTTTTAAACTGCATAGTCCTACTTTCAATCAGAGTCGGGGACACGTATATTGACTGTGTATATCTGACTTAAATTGGGTTTGTTCAGTGAGAACCATGGAGGAGAGAGCAGTGAAACGTGCCCAAAGGGCGGAATTAATGTTTCAAAAAGGCAATAAATCTTTAAGCCACGGAAGAGAGGATGCTAAATTAACCAGTACAGGAGAAGCAACATTAAAACAAATGTATATCCAATTGGAGAGATTATTAAAAAAGGAAATAACCAAGAGCTGGGAAATTCTCACGCTTGAAAAATACATAGAATGTGAAAGAGTACCCAGAGGCCTTCGGATTTTTACCCTACCTAACCACCCCGACACTAAACCAGAAATGCTGGAAGAATGGGGCAGAAATAATATGCAGTGTTTGCATAATATGATGCTCATAATAGTCAAATACGCCAAAATGGATGTGCAAGACTTGCACAAAAATATAGCCGAGCTTGAGGCTCGTATTTTGACTTCTGAACAAGAGGACGAATCCAAGAAATTAAGGAAGGAAATGGAACGCAACCTTGACAAACACGAAAGTGATGTTGAAGAACGTAAAGAGCGTAAGTTCAGAAGGGATGAACACGACTATGATTGTGGTACAATATTAACATTTGCAAAAAGATTTGAAACATGAAAGCAACATTTGAGTGTCAACAAAAAGCCACCACAAGAATCCCCTAATACCACAGGAAGCGAGTCAGACACAGACTTCAGTGAAGGGGAGGGCTTAACACTACCAGGAAAACGTACCACTTTTTTAGACGAAATGAAATTAGTGTATCTGGATCAACAAATGCCAAGAGGGAGGGGAGGAGGACGGGGTACGAAACGAGGAAGAGGAAGGGGGAGAGGCCAGTCAACAACAAAATCAAACGACGCAAAACCAGAAGAAGCTCAGGAAAAACAAAAGGATATCATCTTCGCAATCGGGTGACCAAGACGTAGAGGATGAAAAGTCAAAGGAACCATATTTAATCATCAATCTCTCCAAACATGTCTTAACAAGAGCTGAAGAAAGCCTTTTAAATAAAGGACTTACATTCTGTCCGGAAAAGCATTTTGACATTGTAGAAACTAAAATAGATCTTTACAAATATGTACGGAAATTAAAGCTGGCAAAGTACTTCAGTAGACAAGAGAGACAAAGTGCAGCAAATGTGGAAATGAGCGACAATTCAATAGAAGAACCAATACAAGAGTTTACAATTGGAGAAATCTCGAACTTAAGAACAGCGTACAGCCTAGCAAATGAAATAAATGAGGAGAACATCCCTGACACACAACTGCTACAGGAGATGGGTATAAGAACGGACAAACACCTGATCACAAAATTTAAAAATAAATCTAAATTCTGCCCAGCATTACATCCTGGGAATAAGATAGACACCTTTTATGAGTTAGTAACCATGGAATTGGAAAAAATGAGCAATGTTAAACATGGAGATAACAAAGAGAATCTCAGCAAGCAGGAACGCGCAGCGTTGGAGTCACTTATGAATAATACTCTAATAGAGATAAAACCCGCCGACAAGGGAGGGAACATAGTTATTTTAAACAAGGATGATTACATTATGGAAGCAATGCGACAACTAAATGACATCAATAACTATGAAAAGCTCAAGAGAAATCCTGTAAATGACATGGTAAAAGACTTAAATACCAAGCTTAAGAACTGGCAGGAGAAGGGTTTACTAAATGATCAGGAAGTACAATATTTGAGTAATAACGATCCGATAATACCAACCATCTATTTCCTCCCGAAGGTACATAAAACGCTAACAAAGCCACCAGGGAGACCCATTATTTCCAGCTGTGGGTCCTTATATGAAAACATCTCCACATATGTGGATTACTTTCTGGCCCCAATGGTCCCAACCCTAACATCATACATCAAGGACACTGGGGATTTCCTGAGAATGCTTATGAACACCGGATGGTGTAAGGATTACATGCTGGTAACCATTGACGTAGTGTCTCTTTATACGTCTATTGATCACAACATAGGCATAAAAGCGATCAAATATTTCTTGAAACAAAAACCTATAGAACAACTTCAACACTGCCAGATGGTCATTGAAATGATAGAACTCTGTTTAAGGAACAATGTATTCCTTTTTAATAAGAACATGTACTCCCAATGTTGCGGAACTGCCATGGGAGTTTCCTTCTCTCCAAGCTACGCCAACCTAGTAATGGGCTGGTGGGAGAAGACCATAGCTTGGAGAGAAGAAAATGACCATCACGTAGCCAAAGTGGCATTGTGGCTGCGTTTTATAGATGACCTCTTCCTCCTTTGGAATGGAACCGAGAATGAGTTTGTAGAGTTCTTCAATATATTGAACAACAATAATATTGGCCTGAAATTCACCTATAATATCAGTTCAAGTGAAATTGTATTCTTGGATACTAAAGTATATGTAAAAGCAGATCAAATAGAAACAACTGTCTACCGGAAAAGCACGGCAACCAATAGTGTGCTACACGGTAAGAGCTTCCACCCAGAGACACTAAAAAGAAATATACCATATGGTGAATTCATCAGGATGAAGAGGAACTGCTCAAACAGAAAAGAGATGAATCTTAAATTTAAAGACACCAAAAAACGGTTTTTACAAAGAGGTTATCGATATAATGATATTAAACGTGGAGAAATGAAAGCTAGGTGCCTTACAAGAGCTGAAACTTTGATCAACAAAAATGATGTGAATACGAAGACGCAACAAAAAGAACCTATAAGAATGGTAATGACATATAGCAAAGAGAGTTTTAAAATTCGCAAATCCCTCAAAAAATACTGGAACATCCTAAGTAAAGATCCAGACATCGGCAAAGAGTTGGGTGATCAACCGCAAATAACCTACAGAAAGGCACCATCGTTGTCTGATAAATTGGTCAGAAGCCACTTTGAAATGAATCAGCCAAGTATGTGGTTACAAGGTATGCAAAGGGGATTTAAGAAATGCAGCCAATGTAAGGCCTGTAAAATCGGGAGAAGTATGAAAACAATCAAGGATCCACAAGGTAAAACCTTCAACATTAACGATACCATAACGTGTAAAACAACTCATGTGGTGTATATGTTGGAATGCCATTGTGGGAAACGCTACATTGGTAGCACGATATGCCCCTTAAACAAACGCATCCTAGAACACATACGGGCTATACAGAACAGAGACTTGACATATGCCATGGCAAAACATATGACAACGCATGAGAGAAAAACATGGCAGGATATGACGTATAGTGGGTTGGCAACGGTACCCATCCATGAGAGAGGTGGGAATAGAACTCTAAAACTAAGACGCCTGGAATCTAGGTTAATAATAAGATTTAAGACCAAATCCCCGATGGGACTGAACGGGGATGAAGAATTACACATACATCTGTAAGGACACCATGGCATCTGTACTGGAATCAGAAGAAATGTAACATTACTTAAAATGAAATATCATAAAAAGCAACCAAAATATCAAATCTGTAAAAGACTTTTAGACCTTTGACCAATATAAGATATGAAATGTCTTGCAGTTATTGGGGCACTGAGCCCATAAATAAAGAAAGATCGTGAAGGATACATAATGGAGAGAGATGCAGACATGCATAATTAGTTATAATGTTCTAAATTGTGGACAGTGAGCCAATTGTGTAACGTTAGCGCGAAAGCGCGTTTTAGTCACTAAGACTAATTCTATTTGATCATATTTATGATCATACTAACGTGAATCCATGTCACATGTATCCATTCAGAAAACCAATACTGCTTTATATATTTGTATAATTTGGTATAATCGTCCTAATTATTTTATAAGATTAATGCAATTGTCAGATATCACATAATGATTTAACATTTTAATGTTGGCATGCATATAGATGCTATTTTTTTAAAGTGAACTACCATTCCCAGTATGCATCATAAATTGTTCACTGGGTTTTTGGTATAAATAGTGGAAAGCGTGGAGGGACTAACGCTAGACACCGTGACCAAGACCTGCTGGTCGAAACGCGTAGGTGGAGAAGGAGTGTAACTGGCTTCAATAAATCTTTATTAAATCTGGGAGAGTGGAGCGTGTTACTTGCTTGGTGACTAATTGTTTTTCGGGGCAAGTCCGGCCCCGACGCGCACCAGCTGTGAAAAGTGCGCCCTTCGTTCTTGGACTGCTTTGTTGAATAATATATATATATATATATATATATAACTAGGTTAGACTGCCAGATGGGCTCCTCCAAGAAAGAAAAAATGTGGGCCCCCTTTATATCACTCGGCCCTTGATATCTGTATTCACAGTACATTTTCTAGGGGGATCTGAAGCTACACTTTCTCTGGTTTTTTTTTTTTCCGGCCTAGTCTAAGGATTAAGACAAGCTCCATGAGTTGACGAGATTGGTGGTGGCTTCCACTAGACCTCTCATCAACTGCAAGTTGGAAAAAGCTTGCTCCTTGTGGCATAGATCTTGGAAGGTGCGTGGCGCTCAGATCCTTCAGACCTTCAGTCAAATATGAGGACTTAAAAATTAAAAAATTAAAAAAGGAACATAATGAGGGGCCCCAGGTCCCTTGTGTATCAGGGGCATCTGATATATGGGAGTGACAGTATGTTGGGGAATGTTCTGTATGACATATTTTTGCCACACAAACAAACACTTCTGCATGTGGGGGTAATACCAGTCTGTATATCCCTCACCATAAATAATATAATCCTCAGCATCATTTGCCATGACACATGGATCAAAGGACCCTTCTCGAGACCATGGAATCATTTGTGGAGCTAGACCTTCACTCCAATCCGATTGATTATCAACATAATGTGCAGTACTGTACTAACTGTTTTCTCCCTCAGTGACTATCTCACTAGGGGTGAGATCAGTTCTGCGTAAAACTGATTGAACACTCATCTGCTGTATTGGTCTATCTGGTAGTGTCAATCCTTCCATGGATTCACAAGATCCCATCTTGGGATCTGGCTGGCCATGTGTTCCCTGAAACTGCAACAACTCAAGCTCAGCCACTCAGGGTTTCCTCGTTCTAGAGAACATGCCCTGCTCTCTTTCTTTTGTGTCAGTGCGATTAGACAATCCCATTGTACCCTTTGTATGGTCAAGATCAATAAGGGGCCTTTCTTGAGTATTAAGACCATAGGTAGAGGGCCTAGACTCTGGGGATGGAAGTATTTCATTTGTTATCAGCATTGGTTTGTGTGGACTCTACTCTATTTTCCATCCTCCCAAAACTTCTGTGAATCTGCCCTGAAAGATCGTCATATTATTCTTCTCTCCTTGCTTCTATCGCATCTCTTCTATCCTTACTTTGTGATAACCATTTCTGAATGCTTTTGGTGAAACTATTATGTTCCCCTTCTGCCAAGGTGGTGAATTCCCTTCAGTCCTTCTAAAATCCTCATCTCTCCCTTGGGATACTGGCCATCATGCCATACTTACAGCACTGTCTACATAGTCATGCCATCTAGCATCATCTGCATCTCTTTGTTGTGGGGTAGACATTCGCTCCTTAACTACTCTTCCTGTTGCATCTCCCTTCTGTAATAAGTGAGGTGTTGCTGATTAAACATGCAACTGATTGTCACTGCCTCCTAGACCCCTGCTCATCACCTCCATCCTCTTGGGGAGAGGCTGGATCTAAATGTACTGTAAACTGTGCTTCTAGTTGTCCTGAAAACTGAATCACCTACCCTTACTTGTTGTCTGGGACTACTCATGTGTCTTTGCTTTGACAAATGTGGGGCAACATGAGGGGATCGCTTTGGGGATTGTGAAGCGGTCTCAATTTCAGAATTCTAAAATCCCAGTGCAGCTTCCTGTAGCTGTGTCAGTGGATAAATACCAGGGACCTACTCATTGAGTTATATAGGGGTGGAAGAGCGGACGGGGTACTAGGGGTATCAAAATTTGAAAAGTCCTTAGATTTCTCACAAAAAATGTGCCATAAGGCTAAGGTGGCTTCTCGCTTCTGCAATTTAGCTCCTTCATATTTACTCTTAACGTGTGTAACTATGTGCTCTAATATTTTCTCATCAAAAGTCCCATCATTTGGCTAGGGATATGTATGCTTGTGAGTAGCCATAAACCATTCTCTACAGTACTTGTACAACCTCTTCTGGTCATCTGGTAAGGTCTTTTGCATGTACTCTAAGGGAGTCTCCATAATCTCCAATATTTCTAAAATGTTTTGCAATTTAACTTTTATCTATCTGCTCAATATTCTTTCTTTCAAAATTTTTACATTAGTCCTTACAAATAACAAATCTGTCAATTTGTCTTTTCGGACATATATTAAACATGAAAGATCATAATAACACAATGGAACATTACACAACAACATCACTCGGTGGCCACATTTCTACTTACATGCATGCACATGCAGTCACCATCAACATTTAAAATATGAACAGTTCACCTTCTTCTAAATGTTAATAACCATTGTTTTGACTCTAAACAATAAAGGCAGTTGGCAGCAATTGGCCACTTCCCTCCACTCTCAAGAGAGGATACCCCTCAAATCATGCGTCACTGAGTGTTCAGATTGTACTTAGAGGTAAAGTTTAACGAAATGGGCCTTTCAGCTGTCCGTCTGTGTCAAATATTGGAACACATATTGGAAACCCAACTTTGAATCACCCACATTGACCACTTCCAACTTTATATTGGGAAAAACACTTTACAGACTAGACAGAGCCATAACTTAATATTGTGCAGCACATGTACACATTCTTGCATGCGATAACCTTGTATCCTTATATTTACATTACATCTGCGTTTTACCATTGCCAGAGTGACAAGTCATACAATATATACAAAATGTGGAACAACAGAGCTTTAGAGAACACTTACACTTACCTCATCAAAGATGCACAATGATCTACGCAGGGGGAGGTAGGGCAATATTCTGGTGGTAGCAGTCGGTTGAGAGTTTAAGGGACTCCTTTGCTGGCTCGCCAAATGTTGCGGAGTAACTTAAGATAAGGAAAAAAAGGCAAACCTCTCTTTGCAAGGCAAACACAGCTTCATACTGTTGTGGAAGGAAGAGTAGCTATCTCCACAGAGGTAAAAAGCTGGGCTCAATTTTGCTGCTTCCCTGGCAGCCACTTTTATACTTAGTCAGACGTTTGTTGCAAAAAGTCAAACATTAAGGGGCATATCTACAAGGGCTTTATCTCCGCTCTTTTGGCTTTTAAAGCCAAAAAAGCTGAGATAAAATTATCGCCCTATTAACAAGAGGGTGCTAACATGCATTGGCGCATGTTAGCACCCTTTACCAGACGTCTCCCTTTGCATCTCTAATGAGATGCAAAGTGGGCGTCACTGGGCAGTATAACCTTGTAAATATCGCTGATGTGCACATCGCGATATTTACAAGGCTGCCAACGCATTTTAGCAGACGTTAGTTTTGGGCAAAAACCGCTGTTTTCGCCGAAAACTAACGTCTGCTAAAATGCAGACTTAGGCATACCTATTATGGGGGTGGATTGTGCTGATACGACCACAGGGTCGTATCAGCAAGGTTATCGCCGTTTTGCAGGGAACATCGCTGGAAAACCAGCGATGTTCCCTGCAAAACGGCGATTTCCCCGCTATCGCTGGTAATTATATCGCCCTGGGGAAAAGCGTTGTAGATAACGCACTACCAGGGCGATATAATCAGCGATAGACGGCGATAAGTAGAAAAGCGCTAAGCGCGCTTTGCGTTGACTTATCGCCGTCCTCGTAGATATGCCCCTAAGTTACTTAGAAGTTACACATTGGTTACAAAAACATTTTGTCACCTGTGTTCCTAGACCCTTAACCTATTTCTTACACATTCTTTATTGCAGTTCTAACAATGCTTAACAAACAAACTATTCTCTACTCTTGAATGCATGGGCATTTGTGTGTGTACTTTATCATTCTGATCCAAAGACCTCTTATTAGATTCTGTGTGCTCTTGGCATTTCAATCTACTGCTCCTTTTCTTTAAGTCACGTTCTTTATTTGCTGAGAACACAGAATACGTGCCTGTGTGCTACGACATAAATGCCTTCAAGCTTACAAACACAGGTTTTCCTTTAACTAAGGCCTTGCCGGTCATGCACCCTATTTTCGAGTGAACTTCACCTCTCTGGCACCAGTGCAGATTTTAGCCCTACACTGCTCCTTCACCATGTATACTTTTATATAACTTTTTAGTAATGTCTGCTGTAGTGTAAATTCTTCATGTTTCATTTCCTCTCTAACAAGTACTGTGCAAAAATTGCTAAAGTGCTTAACATTGATTCTCCATCTTTAGCCTTCTGATCAGTCACTATTTAACAATAAACAGCTAATTCACAAAACTTGTTCAAATTTTCCTAAAGTGCTAACCATTAATTCACCAACTTTTGTCTTCTATTCAATTATTAATTATCAGTAGATCATGTATAAAACCTTCATAAGACATATGATAAACCACTAAGCTCAATAGTGCATGGTCAGAACATTCGGAAGTCATGTTTAACCACACTGAGGTATTTATCATAAGTTTGTTCATAATGCACTTATGTATATTAAAATCAAATAGTTGGTTAAAATAAAAAAAAAACACACGCCTATGATAAGATAAAAAAAAAACATTTCCACCTCAATCAAAAATGTAACAAACTGGCAGGTAATCTGAGTTGACTTGCAAGATAGACATACAGAAGTGCTTGATGGCATGTTCCTACCCCCGCTTTTTAAAACACCGGTTTTGATCACATTTGGCAAGCACGTAACAAGCTTGGCAGACACGTACTATATGTAATAGTTTTTCCTGGGGATAGTCAAAAACCTTCAACAGCAAGTTGATCTTTCTTGGAGCCCTTTTTGGTGTCTCGTTCTCTGTTTGATATAGGCCAAGTCTTAACTTCAAAAATACATCCCACATGTGTTATGGGATATAAGTCTGCATCCCCAATTGCTCATAAGAATTTATAACTATCCAGACATGTTTTCTGACTACTAATGCATTTACATCTATGTTAAACAAAAGTAGTTTTGTTGTTTGGTTCAAAAAGCCTTTAAAGCATACTGTGGTCCTCTCTAAAGGCATAGAAGGCTGTATTCCAAAAGGCTGATAAGCCTCTGATGAGTAGGAACTCCATGCGCCAGTATATGAAGATTTGCTGATTTCCACCCAACACATTTTTGCAAGGGAACCAGATTCAGATAAAAACAGAGAGTGTATACATATTAAAAAGGCACCCTATCACACTAGAGCCTGCCCTTAGAGGCCAAACTCTAATTGAATTTCTGCCAGAAGATGACTGAGCCATAGGCTAATGCTGGAATTAATTTTTCGGACATCATTTTCACAACATGATCGTATGCTGGGTTCATTAGTTTGTCTCAAAGTGATTTAAATGTGAAAATGAGAGAAGCAGTTTTGGCTCTTAATAGATCAAAAGGACCTCGAAAAGAGATCTTATTTCCAAACAAAATACCAAGGTACGTATAGCTCTTAACTAATTTGATTGGCTGTCCTCTTGCATACCAGGATCCTGATCTTGTTGTAGATGCCACGCTTGCCATAATTTTGATTTTATTAAAATTAAACTCAAGGAGATGAAGGGATATATATTCATCAAAGGAATTGATTGAGCGCTGTAGCCATATGGGTGTCTGGCTGAGTAGAATGGTATCATCAGCACATTAAAGATATTTTAGAGGAGGGTTTAAATTTGGGCGAATGGGAATTTGTTGCTTCCAGATTGTTTCAAATCCACCCTGAAAAGATTAAACAAACAAGGGGCAAGCACACACCTGTGTATTAAGTCATTAGTTGTTTCAATTCTCTGTGTAAGGCAGGTTCCATCATCCAACTTAACCTGTACCCAGGTGGTCATTTAAAGGAGGATGATAATGTCTAGTAACCTCTGAGGCACTCCCCATGTAGCTAACTCCTGTGAACCCAAAGTCGGTCCATGTAACTGAAACCTTCTGATTGGTTAGCTGAAAAATCAGTAAAAATGTTGCAGCTACCATTACAGGATGGAGGGACTCAATCCCTGCATTCTGAAAAAAATGAAAGGACACAAAAGAGGGCAATGTGAGCACACTCTGATCCCCCCGGATCATGTGGGGGCACAGTCTTGATTATAAAGTGAGCAAAAATATCAATAGTGGGTCCCAAAGAGACATTTCCCATTTTAATTACCTTAAAATTCTTTGCTCTGAAACAACGGTTGAATGAAATTACACCAAATTTGGCATGATGGTGCAACTTTACTCGAGGAAGTGTCTTTGTTAAGTTAGGTGTAAATGTATTCAATAGGGTTTGAGAACTTAGCATTTAAAATGTTGCTCAGGTTGGGCATAAGGAGGTTAAATGTTAGAGATATCTGGAATGTTAGTTTGTGGATCCTCCAAGGATTCCTAAATCAATGGAGGATACTTGAATTCAATTAAAAATGGCACGCCAAGCTTATTCTCCTGCCATCCGTTGAAGATTTGCAAATCCAGCTGCGTATTAATCAATGTTCAGAATTCTGATTGGCTGGTCATCACAAAAAAATGTCTGTTGTGGACGCCAATAACCAACACGGTGCACTGAGCTCTGTGTTTGGGAAAATTAAATGAAAATGGGATTGGTGGCAGGTTTTGTACACTTTGCCCAACAGGATCTTTTGGGAAATCTCAAAAGGCATCTGGCAATAAAATAAAAAATTTAAAAAGTATTGTAATCACACAATATACAAATCCTATGCTGGAGTATCCAATCCTGGATTTTCCATGGGTCCCGAGGACCCTCTTGGGCCTCAGGATTCATGAATCCAGCATAAAATTCATGAATCCTGCAAAAAAGGAAAACATATATTCAGTGCACTAGTGCGGTGCTTGCCCAACAGCCACACTTGGGTGCTTGCCGCCTGCTGAAGATTATGCACATGCAATGTTCAGTCTTTTGGTCCCCACTCTGCAGGGGCCTCCAATCCTTTACAGACCTCGAAACATTTCTGAGGGCCCCATTCTACCCAAGGTCAATGAATATGTGTGAGATATGTGATACTTAGTGGCCCCTATTCAGATTCTGCAGGGGGCCCCAAAATGTTACCCTACACCACTGGGTCAAGGCCATGCACAGCAGTGGTTAGCTGACTGTGAAGGGTTGTATGTAGGGTCTGGAAGCAAGGCCCTGTTGTAAACCTCACTGCACATGGTCAAGTGAGAGCGTTGGCCACTAATGAAGTGTTGTATGTAGGGCCTGGCTGGTTGGGTGTAGGGCCTGGCTGTTAATAGTGCTGTAGCACTTTTTTTCTCTTGTTCTACTTTTAAAATAAATATATAAAATTAACTTACAATAATATTAAACATAAAAATATTGTTATAAATGTATTATAATGTTTAATAAACATTTTTTATTTACCTCAATTGTGGAAACTCCCTATGGAGAAGTATAGGGAAAATAACAAAGTTTATTTAACTAATAAACAAATAATAAAAAATATTTTTATGTTGACTCTTAATCCTTCTGCTACCTGGCAGCAAAGACCTGGAACACCATCCCGCTGGACATCAGAACAGCCTCATTGCTCACAATCTTCTGCAAGAAACTGAAGACCTGGCGATTCAAGTGATTCCCAGATTGACAGCACCTACTCAGCGCCTTGAAACCCTCTTGAGTGATAAGTTTGCACTCTATAAATCTGCTTACATTACAGTACATTACACATTAATGTAAATTATTTGTATATAATTATTATAAATGTAGAACTAAATATAATAATGCTACAGCACTATTAACTTATTTTTAAATTATTGTTTTTATTAATTTAAAAATGTTAAAGGAAATAAAAGTTATTTTTCTGGAGTTTAAATTAAATAAATAAATTCCCTATATATTATTAATTATTAAAAGTGATGCATACATTTATTTTAAGATAACATATTCATATTTGAATAAAAATTCATGTTCCTTAATTTATGAATGCCAAAAAGGTTAGCAAAATATTTTATAACTAAATAATAAATATGTTTTATGTTTAGAGTTCTTTACCTCTAAATTATATTTATTTAAAACTTTTTAAATAATTTAACTTATCTTTAAGTCATGGGGTTTTATTTCAGTTCCTACCTCTATTATTTTGTAGGGGAAGGTGTGAATTTACTTCAGCTCTGAGCTGTGTTGGCTTCAGTAACTTTAGAAGTGCAGTTTGAGAAAAGCAATGGCTATTCAATTGGTGCGTGTACCTCCCTTAACCCCTCCAAAGCCCTCTCTAAAACCCTCAACTACTCTCTCTAAACCCCTTCTTACTCCTCCCTAACCCTTTTCTATTTAGTAGTAAGTATGTCACCTTTTCCAGCCACTCACCCAGTCCCTCTCGCATTCACTACCATTAAAGAAAATTACATGTGTGAGTATCCCTTCATTGAAAAGGAAGGGGAGCCGGAGATATTCACTGGTAGGTTTATGAATATAATTTTGTAATGTCGTGTAGTTCCTATAAGACCTATATAGGATCTGCGCATTTAGACAACATACACTGCGGGACTGGTGTCCAGAATGATTCCAGACACCCCACCGGGTATGTTAGCCTGTGTACCAGCTAGCTCGCAATGCCACTATAACCTCCTCTTACCAAGGAGAGAATAGTTCTTGGCAACTATCAAACAGTTTAAGCAACATTATCAGCCTCAACCTTGGCCTCCTGTGTCCATGCCGGGTGGACAATACCAACAACCACCCTACCCTATGCTGGGTTGGAACCCAGGCTTTATGCCTTTTCCCTATCAACAAAGCAACTACAGACCCCCTTTTTAGAGAGGGGCAGGAGGGGAAGAGGAAGAAGAAGAGATCCCAATCGAGTCCACTGGGAGCAGGAGGATCCGGTGGGCAACAATACTCGCAGCAAGGCGAGGGATCAAGCATCAGGGACGAGCAACCAGAGACTTTGATCACAAACCTGTCGAAATTAAGTCTTACTCCAATTGAAAGTAAAGTTCTTGAGAAAGGACTTGGGGTTGTCCCTACAGCACGGTTAGACAAATTTCGTTTACATTGCGAACTGTCGAATTTTTTCAGGAAATTACGCTTGAAGGCTTATTTTGAGAAGATCACATTATCAAATGATTCAAGCTCTGTAGGTGATACGGGTTTAAGGATCAAGTCCACCTTTACCCCCCCAACACACACTGTCCCGCCTGAGATTCTAACTTTCGAACAAGCGGTATTTAATGATATTGAGAAGTTTGAAGACAATGGTGTTTTTAAAAATCTGAGCGCTGTTGAGTTTCAAGCACTTCAATCCCTCCAGATGAATACTTCTGTTGTCATAAAGCCGGCAGATAAAGGAGGGGGTCTGGTTATACTGGACAAAGAAGACTATGATAAAGAATGTAGGCGCCTTCTGGATGATCGCAAAAATTATACGCCCCTGACCAGTGATCCCTCATCATCTATTAGAGCAATGATTGTCAACCTGGTGAACCATGCTGAATTCAGTGGATATATCTCTAAATCAGAGGCCGATTTTTTGACTAGCGGTGATGGTGTTGTTCCTTACTTTTACACCTTACCAAAAACTCATAAGAATAAGTTACCTCCACCAGGACGCCCGATAGTCTCCGGTATCGGTTCACTGTTGGAACCGCTATCACGATTTTGTGATTTTTATCTTAAACCTTTGGTTCAACAGACGTCGACCTACCTGAAGGACACCAAGAGTTTATTGGCCCTGCTGAATGATCTGGAGATAGATGATGAATCAATAATATTGGTTTCTTTAGACATCGAGAGTCTATATACCAGCATTCCGCAGGATGATACTATCAAAGTACTTGGCAAAGCGCTGGAAGAGGCTGTATGGGAATACAATACCCCAAAGCAGTTTATTATTAAATGTGCAACCTTAGCGCTGAAGCAAAATTTCTTTGAATATGAGGGTGAGCTGTTTCTTCAAACAACTGGGACTTCCATGGGAAGCACTTTTGCCCCAAGTGTGGCCGGACTCTATGTTTTTGATTTTGAAAAGAGGTTTATCCTGTCTGAGAGCAACCCTTTTTCATCAGGGATTGCCTTTTGGAAAAGGTATATAGATGATATACTGGTCATCTGGCAGGGACCTGAACAGACTTTGACCACTTTTTTGGAATGGATAAATACCTGTGATCCTAATTTGAAATTTACATCTACATTTGATATGAAGGAAATGGTCTTTTTAGATGTGACCATTATGAAAATAGATGGTGGGCTCACCACTAAGACCTATTATAAACCAACAGCTAAGAACAACCTTCTTGATTTCACCAGTTTTCATCCACGACCGCTGCGTGAAAATCTTCCGTACGGTCAGTATCTCCGTATTCGGAGAAACTGTAGTAGGGTTGATGATTTCAAACTACAGTCTATAGGTTTAACAACTAAACTACGAAATCGTGGCTACCCAGATAAAATTCTGAAAAAGAGTTATAAGAGAGCAAGAAACCAACCTAGGGCTGCTCTATTGGAGGACAATACTAACCAGCAGAATGAAGTCCCCATGACCTGTGTTACTACTTATAGCACAGCGTCTAATGCCCTAACAAGATCCATTAACAAAAACTGGAGAATCCTATCAAATATCAATAAGGATTGGTGTAAACCTCTCTTTTCTTTCCGGCGGGCAAGAAACTTGAGGGACACACTGGTGCATACTCGACCTAAAAGAGCAAGCGGCAGTAACCCCCCATCTGTCCTACAAACTTGGGGTCTTCCGCCAATTGTGGGCCATTTTCCTTGCAATGACTGTAGTGTTTGCCATTTGACCAGGGCTACCAAAACACTGAATTTGGAACCGAATAGAGTATGGACACAGAGGGTGCATACCAATTGTAATTCTAGTAACGTGGTCTACCTTATCACATGCCCATGTGGCCTACGCTACGTCGGCATGACGACTAGGAGGATCAAACTACGCATTTGTGAACATCGAAGCATGATACGGTACAAGAAAAGTATTACAAAAATGACGGAACATTTCCTCCAAATGAACCACACAACCAATGATTTGCATTGGACTGTTGTGGAGCAAATTAAACAGAATAATAACACCCAGAAGGCCTTATTTGAAAAAGAACAACGGTGGGTGTACCGTCTTGACACACATAGGCAAGGCCTTAATGACAATATTCCTTGGGGGTCCATACTGAATCGATGACTGTATTAAAGTAGCAGTTTCATCTTTTTGAGGTTATCTGGTTTTTCGTTTTTGGTTTTTCTGGGCAAATTATAAGTGATGTCCTACTACTGAATTACTCGGCTCTGTAATATGCCAAGAGCGCTTGAAACTAGAATACCAGTTTAACTCCGTCTGCATCTGGTTCATTCTAAATCTTTGAGCTACACCTTTCTCACTGATTTATCGGTTTTAATGACAAATAATCTGCAATTAGGTTAGTGTACTTTACACCAATATTTGAGGTAGGTTTTTCCTGACACGGAAATTATTGCAATTTTATTGACGCAACTATCTGTCTTGGCATTTCCGTTCAGGCATTTACCTCATTTTATTTTGTTAACTTTAAAGTGTTCGTATTATTTATTTGGTGGTACACTGATAAAGTTTTTGATTGTCAATGCAACGTTCTAGTTGTTTTCTTGAACATGTGTGTGAGCTTGCAGTGAGCGTGGCCACGTCATTGTGTAGGCGTCACAGATCTGGGCTCACGTGGTGCGGAAACACTGCTTTTAAATATCGGCGTGTGCGGGAATACCTTACCATCGGGATCCTGCTGCCGGGTGAATTTAGGTGTTTCTGTGAGCGTCGGACTTTGGAGTAGTGAGTACTAATCTGTGTCCATGAACAAAGCATGTAATGAATTTCTTGGTAACGTGCGAATATTCATGTGACTCTTTATGTTACAGAGTGTGACTACAAGTCCTCGCTCCCCGCCTGGGTCCATGACGTGATATTTTACCGCGTTATCTGTAAGAACATTTTTCTTCTATTACTAGCCTCTCTGTTCTCCTGAGGGTCCTAATTTGTCTATCACGCTCTTTTGCGTTTTTAAGTCAGGTTCACACTGTATATAACATTTATTGCGACAAAACGCTATTGCACCGGTTAAATTACGTTCCCTGTGTGCAATCTTCATATCTAAATGATTTCTAGGTTCACTCTCCCATATAACCAGTTGAGATGCTACGCTATTCTATTGAATGCATATGCAATTGATTAAGCAATTATTAGTCTTGAATCGTGGCACAGAGAGTAGCCCAAATATCACGACTGGGTGTATGTTGTTTGTATATGTACTCTGTATATTGCTATTATGTATATGTTCTTTACCTTACAGAGATTTAACGCTTTCAGCAGTTCTGAAGTGTTCCTGGTAACAGTAAGTTATGCGGTTACACTTTTCTGCCACAGGTTAGGGTGTACCTTAGAGTGCACATACCGCCGTGGCTTTTTGGTCCTGAAGAAAGCCTCGCTAAGTTGCATCTATGAGGCTGAAACATGTAGACCATGTCTTTTTTACACCAGTGATGTGACTGGGCAATTTACCCAGTTTACCGTCCACCTCACGTTTTTAGCCTTGATTTACCTTGCCACTAATAAATTATTCTTGTGGTTGGGTAGACTCAATTTTAACTATTCACTTTGATTCACTTTCTTGCACTGTCACTGTCATAATCAACCTGCTCCGCTGTAACCAGGAGTTGAAGCACACCAGAGAGGCATTCGGCCTCTCTGGTGGGAACCCAATGATGAAGCATGTCACCAACCAGGTTGGTGAGTGAGGGTTCTTTTTACACTCTTGAGTGACTCTCTTTGCCGTTGTGATTTTCCTTTGGCTCCACTCTTGTGTTGTTTTTGCTATATTTCCAGGGGGTTTAAGAGTGGCTCCGTTATTCTACCCTCCCTCCCTTTTTGGTTATGAACTATCAAACACGACAACCCTGATCCAGCAGGACCGTGGAAACAGTAACTTACTTTTCGCTCAGTCACTCGTGCTCACTTGTTCTCAGAGAGATACACAGAATAAACGGTTGGGACGTTTGTCAATAAGCATTTAATGAACAGTCGTTATTCTTGCGCAAAATAAGTGTACTGAAATCACCAGTAGACAGTAACATATATAAATAAGTAGCAGCACTAAGAAAGTAAACAGATGGTAGGTTTCTACCATTTTGCTAAAATCATAATGACAGGCAAGTATATAAAATACATGGCAATAAAATGCGTACTCCTACGGTGCACCCTAACTAGATGTACCTAAATGTACCTAGTATGTGAGTAGGTGTAAAGCCAAGAATCCCATTAGGATAAAGCCAACCCCATTACCTGATGTGAGACTGCGGGACCCTGTTCTGGTCTCGAGCTGAACACCCAGCAAGGGATGTCAGACCATGGCTTTCATTCTGCTCAAAGTATCAAACCATATAAAGGAAACATTTAGCGAAGGCCATAACGGCGCCTCCCTGACTGTATGTGCTGGTGGAAACAATACTTGCATACAGCAAGTAACCCTGGAGCTCACGGTGATTAGATATGCGATGTCCGGAAGCATCCCACAACAACCTTGATCATTCAGCATCAAGTAACTCCCATTCGAGAGAATCCTGAACACAGATTAATCACAGCTGCCGGGGTACCTCTTAAATGACATGACAAGTTCGCCACAGACCTATTACAAGCCCCGTGTAGCCTAATATCCTGGCATATGAGAGATCAACTTAACGCGCTCTCGCAGTTAGTTCCGCTTAAAAGCACTTCCAGATCCCCACTCCTGCATCGAAATCTGTATGGTAAATCCCAGGATTCCTTGATGAATTCCTTACCCATTTTTTCATACCTGCCTGCCTGTTGCTGGTCTAGGCAATACTGAAACTGGAAAGTTGCGACCGGTAATGTTATATGGCCGTGGATTAACCACTCTGCGGACGGTTACTCTGCCAGAGTAAAGGGTAACTTATCCAGCTTTTCAATACGCAGCATTGTATATTTTGCTACCCTCGGGCCGTTTTCATCTGTTTTTCTGTTAGATTGTATGCAGAAAACAAGGACGTACTGTTGATAAAATGCCAAGGCCCATAACCGGCGCGCAATGACTGCAGCGTCCAGCTCAACAAAATAATAGAACGTAACTGTGACAGTCTGTGTTGCAATATGGACAAATCCTGTTCTAATACTTCGATAGCAGAAGATACAATGTTGCCCAGTGAATATATCCTGGATCTTAATGTAGTCATGCCATTGTCAACTACGGCTAATGCCTTTTCTAGGTTAATTCTATCTATTTCTCTTAATCTCTCTACTGCTTCTTGTTGTGAGATTTTCCAGATTTCGTTATGAACAGCATACAAAAAATGTTTTTGACGTGGTTTTCTGGGACCTCTGTGAGTAAGGACAAGTGTTGTTTCACCTGGGGTAGTGTTGAGGTCTTTAGCCAATTGAGGCATAACTTCCCAACACTATATGATGTCACTACCCCCGGATGTTCTCGTTTACATATCGTGGGTCTGGCCTATGGATACTAAACCCTTCGGTGGTACCCCTGATCTTTCCTGACATCTGTTCATGTCTGTGGGCCAAACCAAACATCCTTTCCAATTGGGTTCTGATCCATTGTATTGCAATATGTCATCCATCTTAGCCCCCCTATCTGATGTAAAATTCCCCTCGGTGTTTAACGGTGTTGGAATCTGAGGCGTGTTCAAGTCCTTACTCTTGGCTAGTCCAAGACAGGAAGTCTGTTGCAAAGTGTCATTCAAAAAAATCATCTGCTGTGGAATGAGGCATGCTCTAAATAGTGCTTCTGTTCCCTGGACTTGCCAGTCTCTAGAACCCCAGGTCGATTTTAAATCTACAGTGTCCATCCATAAGTCCAAACCCTGTTCAGACAGCTGGGTAATAAGGGAAGTAGAATAAATCTGTTTGGTGTTTGTCAACATATTTTTCTGTGCAGATATAGGTGCAACCTTATAATAATACGAGGTCGCGTCAGAAGTGTTAACCCCTGAAAATATGAGAACTTCTGTGCAAACGTTTGATTTGATTTGATTTGATACTTATATAGCGCAACACTCAACCGAAGGCATCAAGGCGCTAGAGAAAGGCCATACATACCTTGGAGTCTAGAAAAAAAAGCAAAAGAACTCCAGCTCACCATTTGACTGTGAACAGCCAGGTTTTAAGGGCTTTTCTAAACGGGAGCAGAAGTGGGATAGATCTAAGAGCAAGGGGTAGGGAGTTGCAGAGTTGCCCTACTTTTCGGTGGTGTAGGGCAATGTTCCCACTGGTGGTATGTGAAAACATGTCTAGGCTTGCTAGATTTATGCAAAAAAATGATGACCATAATGTTGATAACAATACATTTTGTCAAAATCTGATGTGTCTTCTAACATTTCAGTGCTAGAAAATGCGGCAGATTGTTCTAAATCAGACAATAAATTGTTAACACTTTCAAAATCCCAATCATCAGAAAATGTACTGGAGGTAATGATATCGCTCAGTGAAATTTTAAACAAATGTGGAATCTTTAAAAGCTCAGTCGGTCCATCCGGTATAGGAACTGCTGAAATGTTCACGAAGGACAAGTCTCTTTGTTCACGATGAGGTGAAACATCAGGTTTTAAAATTAAGTTTACTTTTGACGTTGCAGAGCTCTGTTGAAGATAAGTTCCATTGATGAGTAAATGGAAAACAATTACTGATCCTATCCAAAAAGAAGAAATAGTATACCGGTGATTATCCAAAGCTCTAGCCAAGGTGATACTAAATAAGTCTTTCTGAGAAAGTTAAAAAAGTCTTTGATCCGTTGTTTTGTAAAGGTGACTCTTCAAATGTTATGAGTCTTTCTGTTTGAACTTCCTGTATTGTAGCGAGAGGAGGACGTCGGCTACTCAGGAGCCCACGAGGCCAACTATTCAGTATCGGCCACATAGTGTGATTTGATCAGATCGATTGAGACGAATCTCTTTTCTTTTCCGGTAAGGGGCGGTAGAAGTACAGTTCTTGATCCTTCAACTGCCAGGACAGGTACAGGCTTTCGATAGGCTGGCCCGAATTCTTTCTTGTCCACCATCTTTTCTCTGACCAGATCCCCAACTTTAGGAATCCAGGCAGGTCTTGCCGTGGCTGACTTGACTTCCCCAGTGGCGGTTTTCTTTGTCTCGATGTTACTTAAGGAGGCTCTGGATTCATTCAGATCCTGTAAAACAGCCAAACATTTATTGATGTCAAACGGTTTTTCATCCACCACTGTGCTTTCACAATCGAGATCAGGTACCCACATTCTTGTCCCAAACAGGACCTCGTATGGAGTATGCAAAAAGTAGCAAAAAGAACAATTGATGGACAGAATGCAGAACAATGTCATACATTCACCACAGTACAGAGATCTGGGCCTAAATCCATCGTTTTTTTGCTCACCATGCCATTCCAGTTTGGACCCAGCCATATGCAAATCAGTCTTGACCCTGCGCCCAATGGGAACAGTCCAGCCCGAACTGCCAGGCCAGGTCCTCCCTGGACTGGAAACAAGCATCCTAGGACCGGTTTCCGGCTTTCAGCCCTCATCAGCCAGGATAGCTTGAATCCAGTGGCATGGAGAGCACGGGACCCACGTCTGGGCATACCCGTCCCACTCGGGGTGACAAATGCAGCCTGGCTGAAGAGGGGTGACATACCCTGAAACCGGTCCCAGGATGCTTCTTTCCGGTCCAGGGAGGACCTGGCCTGGCAGTTCGGTCTGGACTGTTCCCATGGGGCACAGGGTCAAGACTGATTTGCATATGGCTGGGTCCAAACTGGGGTGGCGTAGTGGGCAAAAGAACGATGGATTCAACCCAGATCTTTTGACTGGGGGAAGAATGTTTGCATTGTCAGCATTCCTGCCATCATTTGTGTGCTGTAACACTTTTCGCCCTAAGTGGGATGGGTATGCCCAGACGTGGGTCCCTTGCTCACTGTGCCACTGGATTCAAGCTAGCCTGGCTGAAGAAGGGTGACATACCCTGAAACCGGTCCCAGGATGCTTGTTTCCGGTCCAGGGAGGACCTGGCCTGGCAGTTCGGTCTGGACTGTTCCCATGGGGCACAGGGTCAAGACTGATTGGCATATGGCTGGGTCCAAACTGTGGTGGCGTAGTGGGCAAAAGAACGATGGATTCAACCCATATATTTTAACTGGGGGAGAATGTTTGTATTGTCAGCATTCCGTCCATAATTTGTTTGCTGTAACACTTTTCGCCCTAAGTGGGATGGGTATGCCCAGACGTGGGTCCCTTGCTCACTGTGCCACTGGATTCAAGCTAGCCTGGCTGAAGAAGGGTGACATAACTTGAAACCGTAAAGGATGCTTGTTTCCGGTCCAGGGAGGACCTGGCCTGGCAGTTCGGTCTGGACTGTTCCCATGGGGCACAGGGTCAAGACTGATTTGCATATGGCTGGGTCCAAACTGGGGTGGCGTAGTGGGCAAAAGAACGATGGATTCAACCCAGATATTTTGACTGGGGGAGAATGTTTGCATTGTCAGCATTCCGTCCATCATTTGTTTGCTGTAACACTTTTCGCCCTAAGTGGGATGGGTATGCCCAGACGTGGGTCCCTTGCTCACTGTGCCACTGGATTCAAGCTAGCCTGGCTGAAGAAGGGTGACATACCCTGAAACCGGTCCCAGGATGCTTGTTTCAGGTCCAGGGAGGACCTGGCCTGGCAGTTCGGTCTGGACTGTTCCCATGGGGCACACGGTCAAGACTGATTTGCATATGGCTGGGTCCAAACTGGGGTGGCGTAGTGGGAAAAATAATGATGGATTCAACCCAGATCTTTTGACTGGGGGAGAATGTTTGCATTGTCAGCATTCCGTCCATCATTTGTTTGCTGTAACACTTTTCGGCCTAAGTGGGATGGGTATGCCCAGACGTGGGTCCCTTGCTCACTGTGCCACTGGATTCAAAGTAGCCTGGCTGAAGAAGGGTGACATACCCTGAAACCGGTCCCAGGATGCTTGTTTTCGGTCCAGGGAGGACCTGGCCTGGCAGTTCGGTCTGGACTGTTCCCATGAGGCACAGGGTCAAGACTGATTTGCATATGGCTGGGTCCAAACTGGGGTGGCGTAGTGGGCAAAGAACGATGAATTCAACCCAGATCTTTTGACTGGGGAGAATGTTTGCATTGTCAGCATTCCGTCCATCATTTGTTTGCTGTAATACTTTTCGCCCCTAAGTGGGATGGGTATGCCCAGACGTGGGTCCCTTGCTCACTGTGCCACTGGATTCAAGCTAGCCTGGCTGAAGAAGGGTGACATACCCTGAAACTGGTCCCAGGATGCTTGTTTCTGGTCCAGGGAGGACCTGGCCTGGCAGTTCGGTCTGGACTGTTCCCATGGGGCACAGGGTCACGACTCATTTGCATATGGCTGGGTCCAAACTGGGGTGGCGTAGTGGGCAAAAGAACGATGGATTCAACCCAGATCTTTTGACTGGGGGAGAATGTTTGCATTGTCAGCATTCCGTCCATCATTTGTTTGCTGTAACACTTTTCGCCCTAATTGGGATGGGTATGCCCAGACGTGGGTCCCTTGCTCACTGTGCCACTGGATTCAAGCTAGCCTGGCTGAAGAAGGGTGACATACCCTGAAACCGGTCCCAGGATGCTTGTTTCAGGTCCTTGGAGGACCTGGCCTGGCAGTTCGGTCTGGACTGTTCCCATGGGGCACAGGGTCAAGACTGATTTGCATATGGCTGGGTCCAAACTGGGGTGGCGTAGTGGGCAAAAGAACAATGGAATCAACCCAGATCTTTTGACTGGGGGAGAATGTTTGCATTGTCAGCATTCCGCCCATCATTTGTTTGCTGTAACACTCGTATAGAGTGGCATCTCCCAGAGAGCTTCTTGGCTGGTTATTAAGGGCCCGCTAGACCCCATATAGGTGACTGACCCAACTAGGGTGGGGAGAGGATGTAGCCTTACGGCTAGAGCGGTCGACCTCGAAGCTGGGGAACCGGGTTCGAGTCTCGGCAACGACGCTCAACATCCTGTGATTCTGGGCAAATCACTTAATCTCCCTGTGCCTAACAAAAATGAATGTGTCCTTCTGTAACGAAACTGGTGCTCATGTAAAGCGCTCTGATACCCAATGTCTTGGGTCTAGTTTGCGCTATATAAAACTCTTAAAAAAAATAAAAAAACTACCACCTGAGCCTAATACCCTAGCTGTTATAGATTGCGTTTTGTCCCGGTTTTTCCTCTTCACAACCGAATTTCCCTCGGGATGGTACGGAGAAGAGTACCGCAATGCTACACCCAAACTTCCCATGGCTTCCTTGTAAGCCCGAGAGCTGAACGCGGGGCCACGGTCAGAATGTAATGCGCCAACTGCGTATGTCCCTACGAAGATTCGCAAATCTTTTATAACAGTACGAGCGCCAGCCAAGCGCTGAGGCCATCCCCATAAGAATCTTGAACAGGAATCCACTGCAACCATGATATACTTGTAAGCCCCATCAGAATGTATGGGGCCGCAGTGGTCCAGGTAAACGCATGTGAGTGGTCTGTCTGATTTTAACAAAGGTGTCTGTTCTGGGCGAGCTACGGTGGACCCTTTTATCTGTTGACAGATATCGCATTTTAAGACAAAGTCTTTGGTCTGCTTTGTTAACCCTGGCCACCAATAGCGTTGTTTCAATAATGAAACTGTTGCCGTAATTCCTGCATGCGCAGAACCCAGACCCTCATGTGCAGCCAAGATTAAACCTAACCTGCGATCCATGTTTGGTATTACTCTATCTCCCACTCCAGGAATCTGAGCAAATGGAACGTTGTTTGCATCTAACTTGTAGGAGTACTTGAGTGGAAAACCTTTTGGTAGTGCTTTGCTGTTTTTGGTGAAGCAATCACAGCTACCATTGTGCTACCGTCTACCCTCGCTTTTGAACGAGTGATTGCAGCTACGGATGGAGTGTGTACTGCCCCCTTTGCGGCTTCATCAGCCAATGAATTCCCTTCAACATGAATGCCATCACGTTGATGACTCAGCGTGTGTATCACGTTAGCTCTTGGTAGTTCTTTCTTCAACTCTGCTACCTGTTCCCATAGTTTCCTATGTTTAATTGTGCCACCTTTTGAATCCCTGAACCCATTTTGTCCCTAATAGTGGAGGTATTCGGTGTATGACTGGAAACAGTAAGAGGAATCACACACTATCAGTGTGGGAAATTCTGGATCCGTATTTATCAGTGACAGTAGTAGTACTTTTAATTCTGCCAACTAAGCCGTGCAGTCTCCGAGAGACTGCGTTTTTGTACTGCTTGGACGGAACTTGCCATCCTGCATCCTACCTTTTACAATAGCGCATGCTGCACTGTATTGTTGCTTACTTCCAATGGCCGGTTGAGCAGATCTGTCGGTGTAAATAATGTCTTCATACCGATCTAATGGCATTATTTCATTTGGTAGAGGATATTCTTGTTAGTATTGCAGGAATGCTTGTGTTTTTAAACTAGGGTCATATCTGTATTCTACGTCTGTTGCAGTGAGAGAATTTGCCCACTGTATCCATCTTGGATGTAATGCTTTCGCATTTGTGACACTTGCCTTTGTGGCAGCCTCTAAGGCCGGTACTGGGGTTACGACAATTATTCATTTCCCTTGAGCCATTGCTCTTTCTCTCACTACAGCAGTCTGTACTGCTGTCAGAATTTTTTATGTGGGTGCAAAACACATTTCAGCGTTAGTGTACAAATGTGATTTATATGCAATTGGTACTGTTTCGCCTTCATTGAAGGTAAAGTAAGTGTACCCTGATTGACCTGCTACTAAGCAGATCACCAGGTTGCGTATGTTTACGTGTGTCTGTAAGTGTTTTGATGATTTCATATCAGCTTGTAGGGAACGAAGTATATTTGTGTGTACCTATGTCCATTGTCTAACTAAAAAGTCAGGTTTTATGAGGTCGTAGAAAGGTTTTACTCTCTCTGCGTAATCCAAAATGTATGTTCTGCCAAAATTCAGAAATCCTAGTATGGACTGTAAATTTTTCAATGATTTTGGAGGCTGGAGCAGCGTGCACTTTTCTAACAAAAATGGGCTGCCAGGCCTTTGCCTTCACTTGAAAGCTCATATCTCAAAAATAGTACATTGAGGTGGGCTATTTTCGATTTTTTTAATTAAATTTGTAGCCCTCAGAGGCGAAACCCAAAATTATGGTGCTCACCCAGGTCAAGTGTTCCTCCATGTCATCATCCGTCAGATAAATATCATCTACATAGGATAATGCTTCCTCATCCAAATTCTGTAGTAACTCTGTTACCCTCATTGAGAATAACCCCGGGCTGTTCTTATACCCTTGGGGGAGTCGACAAAATTGACTCTGGGACCCTAGCGCTGAGAAGGCTGTCAAATATTATAGGCTCTATGTTGTGGCCGAAAAATCCATTTGAGATATCTAATGTTGTTTTGTATTTTTTTCGCACAATGTTATTCATTAATGCGGCACTGGGTGCATTCTGAATTGCAAATGTCTTCGTACATGAGTTTAGGTGTCTATAATCTAAAACTAGACGATATGAATTGTCGGGTTTCATTACAGGAAACAAAGGATTATTCATTGACGAGGTGCATGGTTCAATTACACCTTGGTATTCAAGTTGATCTAGGATCTCCCTGACCTGTTTTTTAGCTTCCTGTTTTAAAGGATACTGTCTTTGTGGAGTTGGGTTTGTTTTAATTGGAATTACGTGGTGGGGTGACTCTTCATCCCACCCAACGTGGTTGCGGTATAATGCTGGAGCAAGGGCTACCACCCACTCCTGTGCATATGTATGTTTTAGGTGTACAGGGACTAGGTCGGAGAAAGCTGGAAAAATTACAGTTTCTCCCTTTGGGCAGTCCAATACAATAGTAGGCGGCCAATTTCTTTCTGCTAATAGGATGTCATAGCCAGAAGTCAGGTTCTCCCAAAAGAGACCTTTCACTTGTCTGGGCTTGTCCCCCTCCATTTGGAGTGTTATTTCATGTAACTTGTGTGGGACACTCACCCTAGTATCAGGTGTTTCCACCGTGATATACTCACTCAACTCCGCTGTCACCAGAAATTCCATCAGGTTCCGGCGAGCTATTGTTACTTCTGCTGTGCTGTCTAGCATCGTCAGAGCCCATTCCCCATTCAGAAGTTGAGTCCTCAGAATTCTGGTCATGTCTAACTTTGAGACCTGCTACCTTCTTCTTTTTAAATTGAGGTTTTGCTTTGGGTTTTTCTTCTTTCTTTGAAGCGTAGTCCGAAGTGCGTTGCCTGTCTCTGGGCTTTGTACGCTCTTCTTGTCTCTGTTCTGACCCTCCTTCCCTCTCGGAGTTTTTTGATGAACCCTGAAAGGGACGAGAGGAACGTGTATCAGTGTCCTGATACCTGTTTTTTAATGTTATCTCTATTCCTAAGATTATATCTCCTTTCTGGGGGCTCCTGTTGAGGAGACCTTCCCCTGGAGTGAGATCTGTTCTTTTGCTGTTTATTATTGTCCCATTTCTTCTTTGAAGAAACCGGTGTTTGCTTTGCCTTTTCTTTATCTGTACCTCCCACCAGTTGAGGTTTTACAGGTCTAGCTCCCAGACTGTCTCTACCTAATTCCGCATAAGCAGTTTCAATTATTTTAGGTAGCTCTGTCTCCTGTTGTAATGGAATGAAATCTCTCAGACGTTGGTGTATTGCCACTGATGCTGCTTCCCCTTTAATATTTGCCAATATTATCGCAGATACCTGGGCAAAGTTATTTAACAACTTCATCCCTAAGTTCAGAGCAGGTTCTGCTCCATACTCGTTCTGTATTTGTCCTAATACATCTGGTATTACCGCTAAAGAAGGGATACCATGAGTCCTGGTATATATTGCAGCGAAAACTGTACCCCAAGAAGTACAATCTTCTATAGAGAGAGCTATCCCCATTGGCAAGCAAATTGTCAGTATTGTATGCTTTTCCTTAGGACCAGTGTGTGGAAACACTGCCTCCAGCTGTGTTATTGTTTGTGCTATCCAGAAGGGCATTTGTTCACGTTTATTGGCCATTTTACCCATCACTGCGTGCAGTGTTTGTGGTGTAATTTTGGTTGAAGTCGTTTGGACTGGTCCTGGTTGTGTAGCCGGTGTTGGCTGAAGTGTGAGTGTTCTCATCACAAACTGTGTCATGTTTCTGTAAAGTCTTATTAATTCTTTATGCTGTACTAGTAAGTCTCCTCCTGGCATTGTATCAATGTCAGGATGTGGTGTGTAGGCCGCTAGTACCGGCCATGTTGCTCCGTCTCGTCCGAGCAGACCGAGTCTTACTCTATTTTTTGTACGGGGGAGGGTGCCTTTTAACCAGTAAAAATGTTTGTGGTTAGTGAGTGGAATTTCAGAGTCCTCATATGGACTGTATTCATTCAGTATGACATCTTCGACATAGTAGTGAAATGTTTTTGTCAACGCATTTGCCTGCGGGAATCTAATCCATGAATAGAATACCTCTGTTCTATATGATTTGTGTGCCTCAATCACGAAGGTCACTTGCCCACCTCTAATTGTAAATCCATATGCTACTAGTTTTAGGGTGTCAGCATTTCTAACATTTTCTGCAATGTTTATTGCATCTGCATCATCTTCCTCTGTTGTGAAGTTTAGTGCATTCCCTTCATCTACATCTCCCTGCTCAGTCATTATTTTTAGAAAGGAGAGCGTTTCAAGGTAACTGAAATAAGGTGTTATGCACAATTAGGAACACTGTATCCTTCAAGCTTGATTAAAGCAACAGCCAATACATAGGAATGTTCCTACTCAGCTGCGGCGGATTTTGTTCCCTCCCACTCCAGACGTCTCTGGGGAAATGTGAGTAGGGGTCTCTGAGAATAGCACGACTGAACTACTCAGATTTCACTGTTAAATAAGTGCCAATACCAACGTTGGCGGCGCCATGTTGTGTAGTTCCTATAAGACCTATATAGGAACTGCACGTTTAGACAACATACACCACGGGACTGGTGTCCAGACTGATTCCAGACACACCCACCGGGTATGTTAGCCTGTGTACCAGCTAGCTCGCAATGCCACTAAAACCTCCTCTTACCAAGGAGAGAATAGTTCTTGGCAACTATCGAACTTGACAACCCTGATCCCTCAGGACCGTGGAAACAGTAACTTACTTTTCGCTCAGTCACTCGTGCTCACTTGTTCTCAGAAAGATACACAGAATAAACGGTTGGGACGTTTGTCAATAAGCATTTATTCAACAGTCGTTATCCTTGCGTAAAATAAGTGTACTGAAATCACCAGTAGACAGTAGCATATATAAATGAGTAGCAGCACTAAGAAAGTAAACAGATGGTAGGTTTCTACCATTCTGCTAAAATCATAACTATAGGCAAGTATATAAAATACATGGCAATAAAATGCGTACTCCTGTGATGCACCCTAACTAGATGAACCTAAATGTACCTAGTATATGAGTAGGTGTAAAGCCAAGAATCCCTCTAGGATAAAGCCAACCCCATTACCTGATGTGAGACTGCAGGACCCCGTTCTGGTCTCGAGCTGAACACCCCGCAAAGGATGTCAGACCACTTCGAGCTGGAGTATCTGCATGCAGGAACCTCAGCGTCTTGCGTCACTGTGTCGGTTGGGAAGTCCTGATCTCCTCTCCCTATCATGGCAAGATGTGATGTTTATATACCCTAAGGTATCCCCAGGGGTTCTACCTTGCTGTGCCAGTGTCGGACTTAGGATGACGTCGGGAATGACCTTTATACACAGTTATTATGCAGGAGATGGTGGTCCTGCTGTGTTCCAAGAAACTAAGAATCCTCATGCATAATTTATAAGGCCAGTGTTCATGGAAAACCCTACGTACTGTGTATAGTATTGTAACTAGGCAAAAGGTCAGTCCCTCAAATCCGTTATGTATGTAGTATAGGAGAGAATGTAGGTGAAGGGTTATGATGTTACCTGGACCTATATCAGGGTACCTATATGAAATATAACAGTAATACTTTAGTAGCTTTAGGCAAGCTTGCGGGACATTTTCTGGAAAGTTAAAGTCTGCGTCTTACAGTACCTGCTTCTGAAGTTAATTAGAAAACAATTTTCACTCCGGTAACATGGCGGTTTTGTTTGAAGGTACACTCTTCTGATGTGAACACTGAGGTTGCAATGAATGATTGGATAGAGATATTCAGTCCAGCAATCATATGTCTTTAATGCTGGTAATTGGATGTGATGGAAAACACTCTAACCAGTCATGAGCAGAAGGGAATTTTCCCAGTTTTCATCACATGAATTCAGACACTACGCATGGCCCTAGATTCAGTGGTTTTCACTGATGTGTTGATTTCTGCCAATCTTCATATTCACATGGTACTTAGTAGGAATGACTTTGCCACCCACCATCTCTCATCTGTGCATGAGGTTTTGCATATGCTTTATGTTGGGATATTCTCATATTCACCTAGTGATATGTGTTACCTCCAAAATTAACATTGCTGACCTTTGGAATTATGTCACAGCATATCATTCTAGTCTTCAAATGGCACTTCCTGGTATTGAATTAATTCCAATGAAAAACATCACCCAGTGGTATTTGAAGCTCAATAGTGCTAACACCCACATTCTACTGCTTGGTGATTTGCTCTGCAATGGCGATAGAAGAGTCACCCAAGACAATCAAGTTGTACCATAGACCAACAAAACCAACTATGGCCCTCTTTCTTAATTAGAACCAATTCAGAGTGCAGAGTGTGCACAAGGTAAGCAATGACAAAGTGTGGTTCTGTGTTCACAAATTTACACATCCCAGAATGGGGAAAAACCTGCTAATGAGCACATGTTACTTTTCATTCACTGTGTGCATAATCAGGATATGCATTATTTATTTGGATTCTTTCCACCAGACTTTAATTGGCAAAATTGTGTATGCCCCAGTGTGCGCAAATTGCACCTTGTTTACAAGCCTGATTCAGGAGCAAACTGGAGTTTGCACCCAAATCTAGAGTAATTTATTTTAATTGTTCAGCTGACAAACAACGTTTTCCTTATGGGGCAGCTTACAATGACTTTTTATACAAGAACTCCCTATAATCCGTGTTCTCCTGAATCAACAATCAAATCAAAAGTGTGCTACACTGAATTGTATGCTATCTCACATACATGGTATAAGTAGAACAATGTAGTCAAGTAAAAAACTTTAACTCAGTGTGCACAACGAAACAATATATTACATGCTGTAAATGTAATATGACCTCAGAATTTCGGGTTGGAATACTCGCATTAATGACTTGATAGACATGAGCGATTCATGCATATCCAGATTTTGTATATTTGGGAACTTCTTAACACCATTGCAATATGGCTCATGTTGTTTGGTGGAGTAAGTGTGACTTGGAGGAGTCTGTTGTTTATGTTGATGCAGAGGGTCGCATATTTCAATCAGACAGGTTCAGGTAACATGGCGTTACCATGAGCGTTTTTTTACCGATTGCGTTGGATCATGGCAAAACAAGAAACAAGGTATTTATGGGGTGACAAATTAGGGCCCGATATGTATACAGGGCATGTAAGGTTTGCAGACACTATTGACTTTTGGTGTTCTTGTAGATTACTCACAGAGGAGTAACAGCCATAAAAGAACTGAGAAGCTGAGTTGGTTAGCACGACAGAACTTTTCAAGTAAGGTTTTATTAGTTCTTGCGCAACAAGTGTTATTGGAATACATAGGAAAGGCAGCGTGGATATTTAGGTGTGTCTTTGTGTATTTTGCAGTCTGGCGGATTGGCATATCACTGTGAATTGCAGTTTGGGACTTGTATTGGGAATTTAGTAAGTAGATGGCGAGTTGGAATTCACATGAGGTTGCAGGTTCTTTTTTTCGTTTTTTCGCTTTTCTGGTTTGGTTATTGGCGGTGGTCACGAGGAGAAGCTGAGCATATGCAGCGCAATTTGAAGCTGGTGGGCTTTGGCAAAGTCATTGGGCATGTTTGGTATCAGGTCTTTAAGTTTTACTTTTTTCGTCTGAGTGTGGAGTGAGTGCGGAAATCTGAGAGTGGAGACTATGTTCACACACTGTAGCTTGGAACAATGCACAATTGTATTTTCATATGAGTGTGGAAATATTGTATCTACCCCTGTACAATTTTTATGTCATTTACAGATTGGCTCCTGAAGAAGGGACTACGTCCCGAAATGCATTGAGCATGAAGATAAACATCGTCCTAATGAACTGCTTTGTATTTTGTATATTTTTAAGTTTGCTTAGAGATTGATCTATTCATAAATGTGAATCTCAACAC
Source organism: Calotriton arnoldi (assembly GCA_963921515.1). Lineage (NCBI taxonomy): Eukaryota > Metazoa > Chordata > Amphibia > Caudata > Salamandridae > Calotriton > Calotriton arnoldi. Next base: position 1,056,790 of record CAWUFW010002723.1, on the reverse strand, counting down.
ATGACATGTTTCTCAATTTCATGAATGTATAAAGTATATTAGACAAGATAATTGCAGAAGGATTATTACTTGGAGTAAGACATTTACAGCATGTAATATGTATTTTTGTGCACACTGAGTTCAAGTTTTCTTACTTGACTACATTGCTCTTTTGCACAGTAAGCCTTGTACGAGAATGAAGCACATCTGTTCTAATGACTCCCATAATAGAGAAACTATAACATATTATTACCATGCTTCTCTGGTTCTTATATTTGTCTACAAATCCCATAAAATGTAGCACAGTGCCAACATCTCGGACAAATCATGAGGAAAATGTTTTAAATCTTTAAAGCTCCTCAGATAGAGAGAAGACAACATGCAATCCTCCTCAAAAAGATTTAATCCACATGACAAAGTTAATATGTCAAAGCATCCCAATAAAATATAAAGTGCATCAAGCACATTACATTTACATATATGATAGTATTGCCTTAGTGTGCTTTTTAAAGGTCTCCTAACTATGGATTTTATTTTTTAATTCTGCTAAAAATGGTCTCATATTAAGACACAAATACCAATTGATTTACTTGTCTATTCACAGATTCCAAGGGTGTGATTATTATGAGCTGATTTTTACCCATGCTTCTGATAATCTTGATAAATGGACAGACAACTAACTTCCCCACTCCTGTATAAATTATGCAAGCCACAGGTCATGGGAATAACAGTTTCAATAGACTCATCTATATAGTTATTGTTTGCATGGCCAGAGGCCAATTGCCAAAATGCCCTTCAGTCATAATCATTGCATGCCTCCTGAAGCAAAGTTCAAGAAAATCTCTCTAGGTCCCACTTTGCCTCACAGTTTCTTTATTTTCAGTTCTCTTTGATTCCACCAGAATTAAATTTCCTGATTGCGTATGTCTCTCCTGTAGGACTTATTAAACCATTTTGGTTCGCTAGGTCCTAGGGGCAGGCTTTAATGCTGGAGTGGACTGTAATGAATGTGAAATGCAGGTGCTTTACTTTTAATATCTTAAGGTAGATATATTGAAAGTTGTGCAGTGGAGCAACAAAAGGCGCTGCAATGCATTGAGCAAGGGGGAAAATACAGCATAAACATAAGCATACGACTGATACAGCAAAATTCATCTTCCAAAAATAGCACATATAACTGAAAAGTAAAAAAGCCTATGTTACATAATAAGTATATTTGAATGCAATTTGTAGTAATCATACTTAGGACAGCATAAGCATACATAAGAAATATTAATGTGCTGATTTAAGTTAGATTAACTGTTAATGCAATGTTAATCGCAAATAATACACAGGCATTAAAAGACCTGTTTGCCACATTAAGCTGTTAGTTTTCCCAGGATTGTTGTTTCTCTTTGCTGCAGACTCCGTAACTTTCCAGAAACCTTATGTTAGTTAGTGAATAGGCATTTGTTTTGTATTAGGCAACTGATAGTGAGGTTCTCATTGGGAGGAGAAGAGACAACATGAAGGAGGATTCATGGGAAGAACTGTCTGAACCACAAAATGTGGACAAAGTATCTTTTCAATGACTTGTGTCTGTGGCCCAATGTGCAGATGTGAGACACTGGGGAGTTTACCTATTCCCAAGGGTTTACTTAAATTTTATTGGATTTTGTGATCAAAGAAAGTGATGCATATTTCCATCTACAATATTGTGTATTTATATCATTGCATGTTCCTAGAATAGAGGATCATTCTCTCACTAGCATTTCCTGGAGATTCATCTCTATGTTTCTTGAGATCATATCTGTCTTCATAGGAGATTGCTTTGAGCCTATTCCCAGTTTTATTAGATGTCCGCTGATTTATAGCTGAGGATACTTTCCAGCTTAATATTTTCTTTATTTGATGTGCAAATGCTTTATGATTGTACATGTATTCTCTTGTTAGAACTCTTTATTAGGTTTCTAAATTGACACCTTAATTCTATTCCAACCTAATTTAATTTAGATTAGGGAAATTCCTTTATGGAACACAATTACTGTATTATTACAATATTAACTATTGTACTTACAAATATTGTATTCTTTCTATTGAAAAATTGATTATTAGATTATATTTATTTCTGATGCTGATTCTCAAAAGAATAATACTTAAAGAATAAATAATGAAACTGAATAATTCATAATTTCCTTTAACTCACCCAAATTCTCTTTACTGACAGTAACAAAGTAGCTGATGATTTTATCATTAAATGGTTTTGATGTAGATGATTGCTCCTTCTGTCTTCTCCTTGTCCAGGAACAAAGGTCCAGATGACGAATGGTGGGGTTATTTCATAATTCAACCTGAAGATCAAGATATAAAAACCTCAATCCATCACAACCATATCTCCATGATAGGGCAGTTCTGCTGTCATCTCGTGCGCAGGAGTTCAAACAGGCTAGATAGCATCACACACATTTGAAAACACATTTTTGTTGAGACGCAAAGAATTCAAATACTCAAAAACCTAATAGATTGAATTAGTGTATGATATTATTTTGTATTCCATACACATTTTGAAAATGCAAAGATGTAAAGTTGTTTCTAATTGTTGTACTTGTGTTCTATAGACAAAAGACATAGGGGCCGATTCCGATTCGGGCCGGAAATCTCTCCGACCGAGCCGGACCCGGAGAGATTTCCGACCGAATCGGACCCGTGCAGTCCGACCGAACGAAGTACGATGCGCACGTATGCCATCGGACTCGAGTCGGTCGGACTCCCATTGAAGTCAATGGGAGCCTGTCGTACAACGCGTACGCGGGCTCCCATTGACTCAATGGGTGCGATGCGGACAAGTGCGCCCCCTACAGCGTGTACGCGGTGAAGCGATTCGCGCCGTACACGCACAGGTAGGGGGGACCAATGGGTCCCCCCTGTGTGCGACTCGCACAGATACGCATACAGGGGGGTCCGACACGGACCCCCAAAGTACGGCTCCAACAGCTCTTTCGAGCCGGATTGCGTGGCTCGGTCGGACTGCTCATGGCGAGGATCGTACTTACCCGGCCGGGGAACGTCTCCATTGCGCGCCGCGAGTCGTGTCCGTGCGAGTCGGTCGGTGCGGTTCGACCCGGGATCGAGTCGGTCGGAGCGGTCGGGACGCCCGGACGAGTCGGTCGGCGAATACGCATCGTACTCGCTCGCCCGGACGCGCGTACGGATCGGTCGGGAAATAGGGCTCCGAATCGGATCCGGTTAAGCCGAATCCGATTCGGAGCCCTACCGGCCGAGATCGGAATCGGCCCCAAAGTAGCAAAACTCAGAATGGAGGTTAAATAAATGTTCTGTTCTCAACTATACATCTACGTACCTTGAAAATATATATAAATATTTACTGAAAAAGTAACGTTACAGTTAGATGAGATAAAAAGATTTTTTTTTCTTTAAGAAAAAAAACCTTAGAAATTCACACAAAAAACAAAGGTTTTATGATAATCACTAATGACACCTCAAATGACATCAGTGATGACATCACATTTATAGTTTCTTTCATAGTTATAGTTTTGTAGTTATAGTTTATGTGTTAGTTTGTTTGCATAGTGGCGGGTAACTACTATATTACTTTTTTACCTAATTTTATTTCTACCTAATTTTGTACAGCCTTTGTCCAGCTACCATGGAAATCCTTAAACAATCGAAAGCCTCGTACCACATGTATGCTGATGATATGCAACTTTACATCAAACTCTCATCTCAAAAGGATACCTGGAGACTGGATGACACCCTGAAGAAACATAGGACTGACTGGTAAACATACATCTCAAACTAAATCTGATGATAACTGAATTCATTTTCTTCTCCTCACCCCTTAGAAGCCACCAACCTCATATAAGGTCTTATAACCTCAATTCGCTAAACTGCATCCCAACCATCTGCGACTTTGTAAAATCACTAGGCATCACACTAGACTCTAATCTTAACATGCAAGCTCACATACAAGCTACAACCAGAAGCGCTAACCTACATCTACACCACCTAAGAAAAAAAAAACATTCATACCACTTGCAGTCCTATCTCTAGTGCTCTCAAGACTTGACAATGGAAATGTCACACTCATAAGTATTCTTAAAGCCAGCCTAGCCCCAATGAAAGTGACATTAAATGCAGTAGTAAGACTCGTAACAGGCATACAGTGCTATGATTGCATTTCCCCATCGCTCAGAGCCCTCAATTGCCTCCCAGTGGAAGCTAGTATCCAAATGAAGGTTGCATGCATAACACACAAAGCTCTCCACAATTCTGATCTCAAATGCATGGCAAATAGGATGAAACTATCAGCAGGCAGAAAGGATTCTAGAAGTAATAAATCCTTCATACTAGAACCAGCCAGATTAAAAAAAAAGGAAAACACACAGCCACACTTTTGCCAGATCTGCTCCAAAAATAAGGAACTCCCCACCACATTCAATGAGAGCAATTATATCCTTTAGGCTTCTCAAGAAGGAAGTTAAAACTTACTGCTAGGAAAACATGTCATAAAAATACTTTTTATAACTGTAATTCACCCTACTTCATTTGGTACCCTATTGTTTTGTACCATGCTCTTTGACTTCTATGTACATTATATCATAAATGTTGGTGTTTACTGTAATGCAACCCTCATCAACTCTGTACAGTGCTCTGATACCTTGATAGTCAGTGTTCGTGTTATATAAAACAATAGCAATAAATAAATAAGCTAAGTGATGTAAGTGTTGACAAAACGCATGTGCTCCTAATTCATCATAGGTGTGTTGAGGTATTGAACACATTATTAATCTTTATATTGAAGAGTAACATGACAGTTGGCAACTTATGTGCAGTATGTTACACACACGGTTTTTAGCTCGGCAGAAAAAGTTTCCAAAAGGGCAAAGAGTCTACATAGTAGATACTAAGTATTGTAAGCAGCCTTGAGTTTTTAGACAGAACCATCTCAGCATGACAATTGCTACATAACATACTAAACTATGTACATGTGTTTGTTTTGCTTAAGAAAATAGGCTATCTGTAAAGTTTTTACCACAGTATTAAGGCGGCAGTTAGTATGATCTTTAGCACTTTCAGACTGTGGTTATTTTATGCGAATCATGTCTTTTTTACAAGAGTTACATATAGTGTACACTGTTCTCAGTAGAAACTTTTTACTACTCAGTGGTGTATTTCTCATGAGAGTTTCATTGTCTACAAACAGTGCGGTATAGAATAAACTTTCTATACATTGTTTACTGTGCCCACTTTTCTGTTCATGTTAACTTCATTTCTCAATTTAGGTTCTGCGACTGTGAGGGGTTTGATACAGATAAAAGCTGTCAGTGGTAGGGCATTCATTTTGAAAAATATATTGAGCATCTTGAGGAACTTGGCTTTCTCTGAACAGTTGTATACATATTTAACACCGTGTTCAATATGGGTTTCCCTTATAACTGTGGCTGATTGTTAATGTGAACTAGGCTACCTGTGAAGTGTATGGTATGGCATCAATGTAGCACATAACACTTGCTTGCTCCACTTAAGCGAGTTGTGTCTGTGATAACATTAATGATATTTCATATTATTTCAAGCTATTTTATATTTAGTTTCAGGCCACAAATGCTATACTAGTTTATAGAGTAATGTGTACAAAGGAGCTTGAATGATGTCATCAGTGATGTCATCAATGATGTCATAGAACATGTCATGAGTGATCTAATATGTGAGTTCATAGGTAGTGCATGGTAGAGGTACAAGTTATAGTTAGCTTTGCTAACGTAAACTGGTGAATTTCTGTGCTTTTTTTTGTTCAAATTGTTAATATTGTCACTGACAAATCCACCTAACTATAATGTTACTTTAAACTTTGTTTTTATCAGTGAATGTCCAGGAGGTTTTTTTAAATCAAAAACAAATCATTTTATAACACCTAAGTGTAATGTTAATTTAACCTTTGTTTTTTTCTGTGAATTTCTCTGCTTTTTTTATCGTAAAGTAAAATTGTATTATGGTACGTAAAATCAACTCTCTGCTGTGCATGGCCTTTGCCACTGGCCAGTTCGCACTGGGTAGCTCTAGTTAGGATTGTGTTTTCATAGGAAATGCATTTTTGTTTGCTAATATCTTAGGTGCTGTTTGACAAATCTCCACAAGCTCCCAGCAATACCACTGTGTGGGACTTACTGGAGGTAACAGGAGGGGTTGTTGGCCCCCAAGTACCCACAGCAGCGAAGGGGACTTCATCCCCCAACCAGCTGTGCACCAGGAGGTGTGTTTGCAGAGTGGTGGAGAAAGGGGGGAGGCCTCCCATGAGCTCTCAGCAATATAGCTGTATGGGACTTACTGGAGGTAACAGAAGGGATTGTTGGCCCCCAAGGACCCTCAGCATCTATTTCAAGTTTAACCCCAGGGAGTTGGCGGTCCCAGGGGCTGCAGGGGGACCATGCACCCCCGCATTACTTAATAAATATTTGCCCATGGGAGGTGGTGGTCCCTGGGGCTGCGAGGGGGCTGTGCAGGCCCCCCATATTAGTTATAAACATTGCCCCGGGAAGGAGGCTGTCCATGGGATGCAGGGGGTGCAGCGTAGGCACCCCCACATACATAGTAACCAATGTCCTGGGGAGGTGGTGGTCCCCAGGGCTTTGATAAGCCATAGGAGGGGGACCCCGTGCACCCCTCTCCTATTTTTAATGTATGCCCCAGGACCTGCCCCACCTGGGGGGTTAATTAAAAACAAGTACGGGTGATCGAGCTATTTTTTTTTACCGCAAATTCACGAATATCATGATTTTGCAGGTTTTTTTAATGTTCTTTTGACTTGTTGGACCAACTTTATGGGGTCAGAGTGTTCCTACCCTGTCCACTTTTCTTTCTTTTTTTTATTTTTGCTGGGACTCGGATGTAGCCAAGTCCCAAGATGGCTGTCAACACTTCCTGGTTGAAGTGTTGGCAGCCAATCAGAGCTCTGCATTCCTGCACAAGCTCATCTACTTTCGCGAAATCATCGCGGCCACAGATTTCACTATTTCTTTTTTTCAAGTTTCTTTAAAGGACCCATGTATGTACACCATAAATTTCCATGACCCATCCTGATCCTTTTGTATCCTATTATGCCATTTATGCTGTATATAACCTCCCATGTTCCTTCATCAACTATAACTACCATATGTCCTCTATTACCTCATGTCACCCCAAAAAACCTGCATTTCTCCTTTATTCACTACATATCACTCAATGAGCTCTTCACATTGTCACATCTTGTCACATCTCACCCAGGGATTCGCTCTTTGTACTTTGGCCTCTATGTCTTCCTTCCAGCCACATAATGTCTACAACTTTGAAACCCAAATTATCCTTCCTTACCCATTAGTTGCTTATTAGAGGGCCTCCCGTTGATTTTGTTGCTTTTTTAACAACAGTATCCAACAATTTAGTTTGGCTGGAATGACCATAGGCAAATGCAGCCTGTGTGCATCTCTATGTCAGATCACCTGAGATTCAATGATTTGGGCAAAGATCAGCAAGATTGGTTGAATGGGAGACAATGCAAAAATGATTATTTGTTTAATTTAAAACAACGATATTTAATGGGCAGTACACATTCCATGATTTCTCTTATAGCATCTCTCTGTGTGGATAGTAATATTTAAATTTTTAGTCAATCATCACAACTAAAATAAATAATTTTATTACATCTATTAAAAATATATGATGGCTCGCCTGAGCCCGGGAGCTTCTTTCCAGCCTTAAAACCATGGCATTTAGTGGGCTTAATTAGCATAACCTCTCCAAAGTTTAAAAGCATGCTGGCAACTGTGGTGTGGTGATGTGCTTTGTACAACCTATAATGCATAAGTCTTTAATCAACTGATTTCTTAATAAAGTAAAAAGCATATATCCCCATACATAATTGAATTACAAATTGTGACATTTTGTCTGTGTGCAGAGATGTGTCAAACAAACTTGATGCTTTGTATATAATCAGTCTTCTCCAGTTTCTGCTATGCATTGCCCATTCATAGTTAACCCATATGCAGAATACATCTCCCTCAAATTAGTGTCATCTACAGAGTATATCTTATACACTAACAATGTAATTCAACTCGCCATCCAGTGGCAATAATCATCCAAGTTTCACCCACCAGGCTTCAATTACTTTATTTTGATTACCATTCTAACTTCTAATCATTGTAGGGTTAGCTTGCAATCACATCTGCTTGGGTGATTGGTCCCTAAAATGCATTTCTAATGGTGAGCTTGATCCCTCAATTTTAGCACATTTTATGCAGTGTGGCTTTTTTACTCCTGTAAAGTACTGCCAAAATACTTTAGTCCACATAGAGCCATATACCACAGTTTACATCACAATAAATAAGTGCTCATATAACATAAATGTTGCCTACCATTTTAACAGGAAAGATCTTAGGTTTATTAAACTGATAGATATAAATGTTGCAATGACGACTACATAAAAGTCCCTGGGTTGCAAGGAAACTATCCCCAATTTGACTTGTAGATCTAAAAATATTTATTTTTAAACCTTTTTTGAATAGTCAAGGCTGAATCATGATAATAAATCATGATTCAAAAAAGCCTCATTCAACCACTAGTAAAAATAAAAGTTATAATGACTTTCATAAAAATCAGCAGTATGGTGAGTGTAAGAAATTGTGTTGCTACTGGTTGAGGGTGGTGCATCCCTACTCAAGCAGGAATGACAATCCTCGTCAGGTTAAAATCACAAACAAACCCTAGATTAACCTGTGCTGAACTCTCAGGTAGTATGGCACAGAGGAGTCAGGCTTAACTCAGAGGCAATGTGTAAAGTATTATGAAACACTTCAAACAGTAACACTGTGAAAACACACCACACAAGAGATCCAATACACCAAGTTAGACAAATAGAGTAATTTATAATAAATAAAACAAGACTAAAATGACAAAAATCCAATAATTAGAAAAGGGGATATGCATTTTTGAAGATTTCTGTGAAAATAGTGCCAACTGTCAGCTAGTCTAAGTCATGTGACCCAGAGACAGGCTACTGGCACTAAATGGCTAAGGCAGGAAAATGGCAACTTTCTAAAAGTGGCATTTTTTTAAATGAATTGTAAATTACAATCCGACTTTACCATGAGAGAGGATTTTTCATTACAGTTCCAAAGACACCAAACATAAATTGGTTACCATTTCCATTTGGAAGTCACAGCTTATTAAATATAATACGGTAACTCCAATGTTCTCCTATGGAAGAGGTAGGCCTTTCTGTAGAAAAAAATTAAGTAAAGTAGTTTTCACTACTAGGACATGTAAAGCTTAAAAGTACATGTCCAACTTTTCAAACACACTACTTCCTGCCCTCTGGGCTGTCCACGGCCTACCATTGGGGTGGCTTAGGTGTATTAAAAAGGAATGTTTTGGCCTGGCAAATGGTTTATTCTATATCTAAACACAAGGGTATCCTCACCCGCTATCTCACGTTAAGTCTATAGGACCAGTCACTGTCTGCTCAGAAATACGAGTATTTCTTTTTAATGACCCTCACCCACCCTAGTAGTGGCATGCTTCATCATCGCATACCCTTGTATTTAGATATTTGATATAGTTGGAAGAACGTATCCTTTTTCCCTAAAGAATTTTCTTGCCCCTCCCATGGGGATCCCAGGTTTGGATTCCCCCATGCTGGTTCTGGAAAAGGTTTATTTTGTCAGGTTGAAATGGCAGTTTAAAACTGCATTCAGGCTGCAATGCCAGGTCTAGGGTATGTTTTAAGGTGCTACATAAGTGGGTGTCATAATAAGCTCTGTCCACTAGTACCATTTGATTTACAGGTCCTGGTTACATGTATACCGCTTTACTGGGGACTTAGAAGTAAATTAAGTAAGCCAATTAGGGATAGGCCAGTGGTATCTTGTTTTGAGTAGTGAACACAGCACTTTATCACTGATTAGTAGTGGTAAAATGCATAGAGTCTTAAGGCCAGCAAAAACAAGATCAGCAAAAATGGAGGACAAAGGCGGAAAGTTTAAGAGAAGACCACCCTAAGGCTGGCAGGTCTAACAATGAGTAACAGGGGTTCCAAGTTAAGTAGGTTTCAAGTACAATACTGAGATAAGTGTGGTGTTACTTTTCATGCAGTACACATTACAGAATATGCCGTTTTCCTTTAGATTCGATAGAGGTCTTCTTTTAACACATCTGATTACTTTCTGAATGCAAAGTCAACACTGGCATCAGCTCTATATGCAAATCTAATCATATCCTACAGTGCCAGTTCTGCAGTGCATCATGACAATCACACATTTACCCGTATGTAAGGAAAACTATCACCATGTGAATATCCACATTACCCCACATATTCAAAACATACAATGTCCAGTGCCCTTATCAGAATCCAGATGTAAGTAATCATTTGAACAGAGGCTTCCACATTTTCCTCATAGTTAAAGTACCACTGCATTATCAGCCTCCCCATGAACGTGGATATGCCCTTACAAATCGACAAAAGGCCAAGCCATTCTCCCCAATGTTTCAATCTGGAAAGCACCAGACCAATATTTGATTAGTATCTGATCTAAAGCACCTTTGTTCAGTGAGTGTCTACAATAACTCAGGAAGTAAAACACCCTTACATTTCCGTTTTCCACATTATGTCAGTATTAAGGGACCATTGTGGTTCCAGTTTCAACATTGACCCAGTATATGAAGTTCTCAATGCCCAATGTTTCCCACAGGTAAGTAGTAGCACCAATTTGGGCCAGCAAATTGGTAATCATGCTATTAATAGCATCAACTATATAATGTTTGAGCACAACCCAAAAAATTTGGAAGCACATTGATTTGTATGAGAAACGGTGCCATTTATATTGAGAGTAGCTTTTTATGTGCAAGTGAGACCTGGCCTAAAAATAGAGTCAATGGAGATCAGTTTTTCTTCCCTGGCTATTATTTTGCATAAGAACAGTGAAGGCAAATACATTCTGGGATAATAATTAAAACTGGTGTTGCTTGTCCATTTTTTAAATGTATTGCATTCAGTCAATCAGGTAGCAATTGGTTTTCCTGCCCACAAATGTATTTTCATTTTTGTGAATCTAGTATGTGGTGGGGGGACACTATTTTATAATAGGCACATTAATGAGTAGTGATTAGTGTGACATTTTCCAAATGGGCACAGTTGCAGACTATGAAATACAGAAACATTTCATTGGTTCAACTCTAAAAGTTCCTGAAAAAATCTTGTCTTTTTTCTCTAAACTTGTGCAGTAAAAATGCATTGTTAGGCCACATTTGTCATAATTATGTTTATGGAATGACCTCTGCTTTTTGGGTCACTGTGAGCTAACTTGCTGCCACAAATGCTGTTAGAGATCAATTTGTAGGTAAATGGTCTGACTTCTTTTTTCACAACCGAACATATTCCAGGAACACCATTACTAAAGAGGGTGGGAAAGAACACTGTTAGAATTTAGGTTTCTGGTTTTCAGAGTATGCACACTGTACAAGCAGGAACCACAATGCTAGTCAGAGTAAGTCAGATACACACTGGGTGATTACCTGTGCTCACTCTCTGGTAGCTTGCAACAGAGCAGTTAGACGTATCTAAAGAGGCAATGTGTAAAGTATTTGTGCAACACACGCAGTAACACAATGAAAACACCACAAAAAGATTCCACACAGGTTTAGAAAAATAAGTTATTATATTCTGAACAAAACAAGATCAAAACGACAAGAATCCAATATGTTGAGACATGAATTTTAAAAGGATAAGTGTAAAAATAGCACTTAGAAGCAAATAGCACTTTAGGGGTTACTTGAGGTCACGCTGGAATGGGAAAAAGTCAAAATTCGGGCCCACTGTGATGGAACGTAGGTTGGCTACAGGACCCAAGCAGGCCCTGATGAGCAAAGTACCTTTCCTGGTTGCAACTGCGAGATGTATCAGGAGATGCATCAATGTCGATCCCGCAGGTTGAGGATGCGTCTATTCTTCTCCACGCAGTGATGGCGATGCATTGCTTTCGAAGGTGGGGCACCAGATTGAAATGCATTGATTCCGTAGAGTGATGCACCGGGTTTCTCCACGCAGTCAAGGGAGGCATTGGTTCTGAGAGAGAAGTGCCGATTTTACTCCCGCAACTTTGTCTGGTTCTGCTACACACACAGAAGATGCATTGATTTCCATTTTGCAAGTATCTGGGTCCACTTCCAATAAGCCTCACACAGGAGCAGGGGTAAAGACTTTGATATCCTTGACTCTCAAGCAACAGGAGGCAAGCCAACAAGACCTTAGAGCACACTTGGAGGAAAAGGCAGAGTCCAGCTCGCCTTCAGCAAAGTCAGAGAGCAGCAAGCAGCAGGGCAACAAGAGAGAAAAGCAAGCCTTCCAGGTCAGCAGTCCAAAGATGAGTCCTTTAAGAAGCACAGTAGTCCTTCTGACAAAATGCAGTTGTAGTTCCGGAAGTGTCCTGTCTTGGTAGGGTCAGAGGCCCAGAATTTATACCTCGTTGTGCCTTTGAAGTGGGGGTGACTTCAAAGCAGGCCCTTGTAGTGCACAGATCCCCTTTCTTCCCAGCCATGGCTTCAGACTATCAGTAGCAGGTAATCAGCCCTTTGTGTGGTAAACCAGATACTGCCTGTTCAGGTGTAAGTGTCAGTTCTCCACTCTCTTCCTGCCTATAACGAGCTGTCAGAATGCAGTTGAATGCAGATGAGCTCTCTGTCACACCTATCCTTCCTGTTTTTGTGTCTGTCTGAAGGGAATGCACAAAGTGCAGCTTTCACCCACCCCAGACATATATTGGAGACAGGCTGCAAGGCACAAAGAGCAGGGAAAGCAGAGAAATGCCCACTTTCTAAAAGTTGTTTTTCTAAAACAATAATGTTAAATCCAACTTTCCCTGTAAGGAGAATATATCATTATCATTCCAAAGATATGAAACATGATGCTGTATCTATTTTCTAATCAGGAATTACAGCTTAAAAGTATATTGAGGAATTCCCAATGCTAGACTATGAGAGGAGTAGGCCTCACATTAGTGAAAAATGACTTTGAGTGTTTGTCATTACTAGGAAATGCAAAACATAAAAGTACATCTCCTACCTTTTACTTACACAGCACCCTGCCCTTAGAGCTACCTAGGGCCTACTTTAAAGGTGACTTATGATTAATAAAAGAGGAATTTAAGGCTTGGCAAGTAGTTTTAAGTGCCAAGTTGAAGTGCCAGTAAACTGCACACACAGGCACTGAAATGTCAGGTCTGAGACAGGGTTGAAAGGCTACTTGTGTAGGTGGGACAACCAGTGCTGCAGGCCTACTAGTAGCATTTATATTACTGGCTCTAGGTATATGGGAGACATCTTTACAAGGGACTAATAAACTAAATATGCCCATTGTGTATACACTAATGTTACCATGTTTAGGGGAGAAGCGTGTGCACTTTGCACTGGTTAGCAATGTTGAAGTGCTCATAGTCCTAAAGGCAGCATAAAGAGGGTTCGAAAAAGGGGAGGATGAAGGCAAAAAGTCTGAGGTGACCATTCGAAGAGGGCAATTTTCCAACAAACTCCATTTTGAAATGATGCTGTTTGAGGACACTCCCCTTAGCTTTTTATTCACTTGTGTGTTACTTTCCGTTCTCTAATTGATAGTCTTCAATAATACTCTATCAGATATCAGAGTGCTGTAGTGAAGTTCCATGGCACATATCCCAATAGCATTCACCCAAATAGGCTGATCTCACTTCTCCATATTGCTACCACTTGCACTCCGCTCACTCTCAGGCTATAAATAAATATTTCCTTTTAAATACTTTAAGTACTTCTGCTTAAATATCCTTTGGGTTTTCTTAAATTGTCAGTTTTCCCTCTAGCTTACTATCCTTTATTATTTGGAGAAAGGTGTTCTCCTTTTTCAGTTTTTTTAGATCAATTATATTTATCATTTGTTAACAAATAATGACACTTTTTCAAACCCATTTTGAATAATTGCTTCAAGCTTCCCCATAAAATAGATATCTAGTAGACTGAAAAAGCAGTAGAAAAAAAGCCTTCAAAAACATGAATTTTCACAAGTGTTGTCTCCCTAACATAAAAAGTGGATCAACTCATAATTGTCATTTTGATAACAAAATGTTCCCCCTAACTATTTAGTAAGGTAGGCACTTGTTGAAGTCCTTAAATCCAACTTCATAGGTAAGAGGTAACAGGGATAACTTGTGCTATTTTATGACCAGCCAAGTTCATTATGGTCCTTGACGTCACCTCGCCTTTATTGGCATCAATTTACATGGCACTGCATTTCCAGCTAAATAAACAGATGGACATAAAGTGCAAATTTGGTCTATGCTGGCTATTATAAATCTATTGTGAAAAAGGTAAGGTATGGAAAATAGAAGTTTGCTATTCCCACTTCTCAAATGTCTATGAAACTAATACAAAATCCCACCTTGACAAAACTGCTGTAGCCCCACCGACAGCTCCACATTATTTACAAGAACTGTAGCATTATCTATGAAGCAGTGACAAGAAACCCAGCACCCCACCTGGTTACAAATTCCTTCATCTCACCAGGTCAATGCAACACAGGTAGATATTAGATTGCTTTACTCAAAATCAAGATGACCAAAAGAGGAAAGAAAAGAAAGAAGACTTCTCAAGCAATGCACCCAAGATCTAGAGTAAAAATCAACCTACAAAGGAAACTGACTCTTTCATTCATGCCTTACTGGAAGAAGCTTAATATGCATCTCTTCAAGAAACATCTCAGCTGTTACTGATATCCAACTTCCTGAGTCCTCTTCCCCGCTCAGGTGAATGTTGAAGAGATTCCATAAATGTCAAGACCCAATGTTTCAATAAGGATACAATGGTATCAGTTCCTCCCTATTTTGTGATACAGCTAGGTGTGTGCTATGCATATATTTCAGTACAATTGTATGTTTGTTATTTATTCTACAAATTGCATGCATAGTATATATTGTATATATTGTATGCATTGTATTGTAGTGTGTGTATAGGCATGAACATTACGAGCTCTTCCATTACTTTTTTGGGCATGGCGCGGACATCATGTATATAAGATAATTAGCTGTTAAAATTGGGCATATTACCCATCTAAGAACAATGTATGTGGATACTGGCTATTGCTCCTGACAAAAACCAGGTGCTGCACACTCAAAAAAACAAGTAAGTAGTGGTCTTAACATTGCAAACACAAGGAATGATGGACGGAACGCTAAAACCTTTCAGACACTTACCCCTAGTCACAGATCTCGGTGAAATCCATCATCGTTCTTTAGCTCACTTCACCATACCAGTTCAGACCCAGCCATATACAAATCAGTCTTGACCCTGTGCTTCAAGGGAACAGTCCAGCCCGTACTGCCAAGCCAGGTCTTACCTGGACCGGAAATAAGCATCCTGAGACTGGTTTTGGGTAAACACCCCTCAACAGACAGGCTAGCTTGAATCCGGTGATAAAGTTAGCAGGGGACCCACGTCTGGGCATACCCTGCCAACTTAGGACAAACAAAGCAAACACAAGAATCTGATGGATGGAGCCCTGAAACTTTTCAGACACTCACCCCCAGTCACAGATCTGGGTTGAATCCATCATCGTTCTTTAGCTCATTTCGTCACCCCAGTTCAGACCCAGCCATATGCAAATCAGTCGTGACCCTGTGCCTCATGGGAACAGTCCAGCCCGGTCTTCCTTGGGCCAGAAATAGGCATCCTGGGGCCAGTTTTGAGGTAACACCCCTCATCAGCCAGGCTAGCTTGAATCCAGTGGCAAAGTGAGCAAGGGACCCACGTCTGGGTGTACCCTGCCAACTTAGGGTGAACAAAGCAAACACAAGGAGATGATGGACAGAGCGCTGAAACTTTTCAAACACTCACCCCCAGTCACAGATCTGGGTGGGATCCATCATTGTTCTTTAGCTCACTTCACCATCCCAGTTCAGACCCAGCTATTTGCAAATCAGTCTTGACCCTGTGGCTCAAGTGAACAGTCCAGCCCGAACTGCCAAGTGGTGAGGGGTACCTCAGAGATTAGTTGGGAGACTTCTTGGTCAAATGAATGCATGGAAGGGCATTATACCCTTTGGTGAAAACAGAGGTATGCAGTTCATAGGGAGGGCGGGGAGAGGAAGGGGAAGAGGGAGAGAAGAAGCTGGGTGTTCCAGGTGTGGAAAGTGGACTGGGAGTGTGATAGCTCCAATAGGGAGCAAGGGCCCTCACACACCCCAAGAGGTGTCATGCTTCATCATAGGGCAGCTCCTCATTGGGCCGGCGCTGCAATGCCCAACGGGCCCCGCGGGGTGCTATTTGCCGTTGGTCTTCTCTGGTTGCTGACATGAAGCCAAAAAGAGGTGCGGGGGCATGTGTATGGTGAGTAGAAGTGGGAGTGAAAAGGTGCATCTAAAAATAGGTAGGGGATTCCCCAAAAAATCTTATTCGCTGGATACCGATGCTATGGTTAAAAACAACCGACTGTGAAAGTCGTGGCTGGGTAGGAGAATTATACCTGCTGCAGCTCAAAGTGATGTGTGGAAGGTGGAAATGGTCGACATGTTTCATGCCCGAGACAACCAGTAGGATCTATGGCATTTCATCAAGATGGGGGATCCTCATCTACTCTAATAGGGACGGTCAAAAGGTGGAGTAAGAGATTCCGTCCCCTATGATCTGGACTTGTGTCATAATCCAAAGTGAAAGTGGAAGTGTGTGTAAAAAAACTGTCTACCTTCTGGCGAACACCTAGAAGGGGATGGAGTAAGACCCCAATCTTGATGTCCATGGCCAGTGTGCGAGTATCTTGGATTACGACACAAGTCCAAATCATAGGAGAAGGAATCTCTTACTCCCCTTTTGACCATCCCTATTAGAGTTGATGAGGATCCCCCGGTCCTGATGAAATGCCATAGATCCTACTGGATGTCTCGGGCATGAAGCATGTCGACCATTTCCACCTTTCACACATCACTTTGAGCTACAGCAGGTATAATTCTCCTCGCAAGCCACGACTTTCACAGTCAGTTGTTTTTAACCATAGCATCGGTATCCAGTGAATAAAATTGATTTTGGAATCCACTAGCTATTTTTAGAAGCACCTTTTCACTCCCAATTCTACTCACCATACACACGCCCCCACACCTCTTTTTGGCTTCTCGTTGGCTACCAGAGAAGACCTCCAGCAAAGAGCCCCCCTGCAGGACCCGTTGGGCATTGCAGCGCTGGCCCAGCGAGGAGCTGCCCTATGATGAAGCATGACCCCCCCTGGGGTGTGTGAGGGCCGTTGCTCCTTATTGGAGCTATCCCACTCCCAGTCCACTTTCTGCACCTGGGACAGCCAGCTTCTTCTCTCCCTCTTCCTCTCCCTGCCCTCCCTAGGAACTGCATATCTCTGTTTTCTCCAATATTACTAGGGGCCTGTATGCTGGACCTACCAAGCCCCTGTCCCTCCTTTTGAGACTACATTATACCCTTTGGTAATCAAGGCTTCATGGGGCTTGCAGAGAGCACATTGCCAGACCTTACTTTACGTCTACTTGAGATCAGGTTGAGAGTATTTCAAATGTCAAGTGGCCCTTGACACGTCAATAGAGTCAAAGAAGGGTGCCACAAAAATGACGTGTTTGACGTTCTGCAAAAGTAGACTGCCTGTATTTTATTATTGGTAAATACCCTGGTCAAACAGGATTACTTTAGAAGCCATCCCAGAGTCATTGGATGATCCTCCAACTACTGTAGAAGTCATTTTCATGTCATCAGACATCATCAAGCTCTTGAAGTCATCAGCAAAGCTTAGAAACTTGAGCCTGATGATTTCAGGATGACTTGAAAATGAGTATCTGATGACTTCACAAGGTGTGACTATTCGCGTTGACTTCAGGAGGATTTAAGAATGAGCAGCTGATGACTTCACAAGGTGTGACTATTCCTGATGACTTCGGGAAGATTTCAAAATGAGTATCTGATGACTTCACAAGGTGTGACTATTCCTGATGACTTCAGGAGGATTAAGTATGAGTATCTGATGACTTCACAAGGTGTGCCTTTTCCTGGTGACTTCAGGAGGATTTAAGAATGAGTATCTGATTACTTCATTAGGTCCATTTGTTGTTGATGATTTGAAAATAAATATCCAAAACTCCACAAGCATAATTTCTTTCCAACGTGTTGAAATTTCTCCTGCTGTTTGAGAACGATTTCCTGATTACCCCAAGAATACACCCACTATTTTGGTTTCACCCCACAGAAAGGTCCAACCTGCTGTGTAATTTTAGAATTATTTGCTGACTACTACTCAGTGAACACTATTTAGATATTAAATGAGGTTTCTTTAAATGCAAATTAGCATACTGTGTGCTTCATAAGATATGTAATAACAGTTATAGGTAAATATTTTTGGACTTTTTTTTATTTTACATCATTTTTATTTATAATAATCAATATTAACAACTATAATGTGATACAATGTTCAAAACATGTTAATTTTGATTCCAATTAATCAGTTGCAGGTAGGGCCAATGGAATTAAGCAGCAATGGAGTATGAAATTATGGGGCAGCTCAACTGGGAGGGCAGCTCGACTTCAACTGCCTTGTAAATGGGAGATAATTAGCTTCTTAGCCCGCTGCGTGGTACATAAATTAATACAATCTAGTGAAAATGAGTAAATTAATATTGAGGCGGCTATTGTTATGAGAACGCAGCACAGAGCTGGGCAGCACAGCAGGCTTGCTGCTTTTAATGTGTTTCAGCCTCCCCACATTGAGTGTACCTTAGGATGGTTCCTAAGGCGCTATAATTGCGTGACTAACGTATTTTGGTGCAGTTTTGTGGACACCAGCCCTAAAATGCGTTAGTCTAACCCTTGATGCATGGTACTTGGCAGGGCTGTTAATTATATCTCGATTTAATTCTCATTGTCTCCAGTGAGTGCAGCCTTTGAAACTGTGCTTCTGAGTCATTTAAGGGTGTGTACATTTATACTTTAACAGATGTCTAATGCAAGGTGTATTAGGACATGTTGACGAGCAACTTCAAAAATGATTGAAAATATTTTAGGTTTCTAAAGTTCTACTTGCTTTTGTAGATGAATAATTGTCCCTATATGTTTGCAGTAAGGCTGTTTCAATTGAATTAGAAATTGTGTTTTACACAGGGCTATGCAAATGTTGTAGAAGGCATTATATTGCAATAAAAAGTGCATAATCTGAAAAGGTTACCAAGGACTCTGTGCTATGCAGATTTAAAAACTATTAGGCAAGGCTGCAATTATTTTACTCTGCGCTTTTTCTTGTGCATGGATTTTGATGTTGAGAGTGAATCTAAGTATAGAACTACATGTTCCAGAATGCAATGCATGATAGGAAAGAAAGTCTGTTGAAGGTGCTTCCAAGCAAACATCTAATTTACTGCACCAATGAGACATTAAGATCTTGGATCTTTCCCCATTTCCTTTGCCCCTGATGCTTTTGTTTTCGCTTTTTCTGCATCAATTCAACGACAAAAAAAGAGAGCAGGTCGGAAAGCATGACTCCCGCGTACTTCGATAGTGCAGGAAGTTACGTCACCCACACAGCCTTTTGTTTGGTATGGGGGCTAGGTTGGGCAACGCCTGTGTTTAATCGGGTTGCCATTCTGCTGTTTTGTATTTAGGAATGGTTCAGTGGGAGGTCTGCAAGGATGAGATGCCCGAGGATGGGGCGGGGGATGGCCCCTCCCCACTTTTCCAAATGGCCATCCTACTTTTAAATCCTATGCACCCTGCCTTATGGGCTGTAAGGCCTACATAGGGGTAACTTATTCATATTTAAAAAAACAAATTTTGATTTGTCAAAAGGGTTTATTTTGCCAGATCGAAATGCAGTTTAAAAGCTACATTAGTCAGGCTACAATGGCAGGCCTGAAGCCATGTTTTACATTGTCGCTGTGTGGTGGATGGCACAATGGGTGCTGCAGTCCACAAGTGGCATTTAACTTACCGGCCTTGTGTACACTTACACTTTGTGCTATATATATGGGACTTATAGGTAAGTTAAATATGCCAATTAGGGGTAAACCAGTTTTATCATATTGAAAGGAGGAGCACAGACACTTTATCACTGGCTTGCAGGGGTAAATTGGACAGAGTTCTACAGCCAGCAAAAATTGTTTAGGCAAAAATCTGAGGGTGCACCACTGTAAGAAAGTGGCTCTGTATATACTGAACCAAAGTAAGGTTCAGTGTGCACAGAGTCCACAGTCCCCAGAGGTTTGGCAGAGGCTAAAGTTAGATATAACCTTACTCTCTAAAGTGGTAGCTTGGTCGAGCAGTAAGGCAGTATCAGAGGACAATGGGCATTTGTTGTACACACTCAGTCAGCAAATGGTCTCACACACTCAAGAACTTAACTCTAGGCCAATGGTTTGTATATAAAAATATATGCTTGTTTTATTTTAGAACCAACAATAGGTATCGAAATATACTTTCTCAGAATGAGATGCTTTAGATAAATACTTTCAATAGGCAATACACTTTTGAATGCAATGGTTACAGTTGTGGCAATAGGCAACACAATTTCAAACACAATATAACATGGAGCTCAATGGGAATTTCTAGTTAAATGCAATAGATTACTTTTGGATTGCTTTTCTTACCACAGGACTGGATCCTAGATTCAGTCCTGGGACATCTCCTGTAAACAGTTGAGTAAAAACGTTTTGGTTACAGTTGTGATTTTTAAGGAATATTATTGTATTTTAAGAGTTGGCACTTAGAAACTTTTTCACATAGAATCACCAATGTTATCCTATGGGAGGAAATTCACGTAGCAGGTAAGCAGTGTTATCGTTACTTTTCTTACTCAGTGTTGGATCCTGGATCCAGCACTGGTGCATCTCCTGTAAACAATTGAAAGAATGCGTTTGTCACACAGGTGATTTTTAACGAATATTTGTAAGTTTGCAAAATCGACACTTAGAAACTTTTTCAGCAAAGACCAGGCAATGTTATCCTATGGAAGGAAATTCAAGTTACCGGTAAGTACAGTTATGATTACTTTTCAGGGTCAATGCTGGGCACCAAGATCCAGCACTGGGATCTCTCCTGATAACAGGTGAGTAAATTCGTTTTCGTAATTCGGCTGATTTTAGATGAATATTTTAAAGTTTCAAAACTCCACACTTAGAAGAATTTCCAAGTGAAACCAGTCAATGTTACCCTATGGAAGAAAAGTGAGTTATCGGCTTTTGGGTAAGTACTCGACTGGCAGAGTTAAGGTTCTGGGCATAGACTCAGGGGTCCCCAGGGTCAGGTAAGTACAGCTGTTACACCCTCAGCGGCATAGGGGCGGCCGGGTGCAGAGTGAGTAGGCCCAATGTTATCCTATGGAAGGCAGGGGGCCTTGGGTTGGTGGCTGCTGGCAGGCAGGCCACTCGGCTGTGGGAGCAAAGCTCCTGGTCACTTACTCAGGGCAAGTGGGGAAGTCGAACAGGGTAGTGGGTGCACCCTCAGCGGCACTGGGGCGGCCGGGTGCAGTGGGCTTTTGGGCCGTCGGGCGCCCAATGGTTTTCAATGGGAAAGCTGCGTGACGAACAAAGGCTGCAAGCTCGGGGACGGTGATTCTTCAGGTGCGACCATCACTTCGAGAGGTAAGTTGGGAAGCTGTAGGAAGGGTAGGCACCCAGGAGTTGGGCACAGGAGGCCGTGGGGCGTCGGGTGCAGGGGTGTCTTTAGGCGTCGGAAATCTTACCCTCGGCTGGTCGTGGTTGGAGGGGGCCCAGGTTCTGAGGCTGCAGGCGTCGTCAGGATCGTCGAGGAGGGTCCTTGGGTGCTGGATTCTGGGTCACAGTCGCCGTGGGGACGTCCTCGTGGTCTTTGTCCACTCAGGCACAGGCCGGGCTCGGCGGGTGCAGAGTGTGTTGGATTCGCGGTTCCTGGCTGGCACCAGGGGTAGGTTACTTGCTTTTGAGCAGTACCACTGCTCGTGGGAGTCCCAGGAAGTTAGAGTCACAAGGCAGTCAGGTCCTCCGGGTTCTTGAGGTTGCTGACCACTGGAGACGCCGGGGTTTAGCAGGAGCAGGTTCGAGGGTCGACAGGCCGGTAGGGCTGGGGCCAAATCAGTTGGTGTCTTCCTCTTGTTAGCAGCTGCACGGCAGGTCTTCTTGTTTCTTGATCTTCTTTCTTGTTTCGGAATCTGGATCTAAGGAAGGAAGGTTCAGGGTGCCCCTAAATACTAGATTTAGGGGCGTTACAGGTAGGTGAAGGGCAGGGAGCAATGGGTCCCTTCCCTGGGGTGGGTACACCCCTATCCTGCCACTCTCCAGTGGGAGGGGGCAGGAGCCTAGTCCTGATTGGGTAGGGCTCCCCATCTTCAAGATGGCGAGAGCCCGGAGATGTGCTTCACCTCGCCTCCCCCACCTGAGGGGTGGGGTTGGCAGAGGCTGGCACACCCCTTTCCTCCCTTGGTTTTCCCACCAGTCTTCCCGCCAGAGTGGGGGCTGGAACCAGTGGGGGCCAGTTGCTGAGTACAGCAAGTGGTCTGGGGAAGCTCACAAAGGCAGAATGCCTTTGAAGCTTCCCCCTGCCCATCCTGGGGGAGGAGGCCTAGCACCTCGCCCAGGACGTGCATTGTTGCAGGCCCGGGAGAGCGGATGGCTCTCTACCCAGGGGTCCAGCAACATGTCTGCTGGGTGGCAGCCTAGGCAGCCTCTCAGACAGGACGTGGATTGTAGGTTAGGTTCAGGGGGCAACTCTAAGTTGCCCTCTGTCGTGCATTTTACATTAAATCCCACACTGGCATCAGTGTGGGTTTAATGTGCTGAGAAGTTTGATACCAAACTTCTCAGGCTTCAGTGTAGCCATTATGGTGCTGTGGAGCTCGTACTTACAGTGCCCAGGAATGGCCCTGGGTACTGTAGGGGCACAGGGCTCATGCACCTGTGCCCACACCACTGGCATAGTGCACCCAGCTAGAGGGGTGACTGAGGTATGCCAGGGCAGTGTGTTTGTGGCATGGCACACAGGGATGTGTGCCATGTCGACTCTCTGTTTAGTTCTGCACCAAGACACTCAGCCTGCAAGGCAGGGTGTGTGTGTCAGGGTACAGGGCCTCTAAGGGTGGCACAATAAGTGCTGCAGCCCTTAGGGGCCTTCTCTGGTCGCAGGGCCCTGGGTACCTAGGGTACCATTTAACAGGGGCTTACCTGGGGCCAGAGATGCCTATTGGGTTTAGGCTTTAGTACAGTTTTTTGGGAAGGAACACAGGCCCTGGGTACCTGATTGGCAGGGACCCAGGGCACACTCAGTCAAAGTACATCAGCAATTCAGCAAAAAGTGGGGGGCATACCATGCAAGAAAGATGGCACTTTCTCACAACCACACAAAAGTTGGTCCTTTCCTACACTTGAAGAATGTACCTTTAGGCTCTAAAAGAAAATCAATCTTTTTAACATACGTTAGATAAACAACATATTTCTCACTGATAATATGCTTACTTGGCGCTTGTCCAGAATATTTGTGATACATTTCTATTATCTCTGAGATAGGTGAATTATGGCTCAAACCTATTATGCAAGAACCTACAAATTGTTTTCTGTAGTTTAATGTAGTAGTTAAAAATATATCAGCTTTACGCTGTTTGCACATTTATAATGTTAGGAGCCAGTGCTACTAAGTCTATCAGTATTAGTCAAGATATCCTTAGCCGTACCACATAAAGTGGGCATTGAAATGCTAATTTAAGACCGGTCTTGGCCACACTTTTGGGATGACGTCTTAAATAGTTGAAGAGCTGAGCAGAGCTATTTTACCTCATTAGAAAGGGGTAAATGACTGCTTGTCACTGGGAATTATTTTAAAGAAATGTATTAGAATTTCTCAAAGCAAGCAACGAAATTGAACACAACAATATAACACAAAGCAACATAACACAATTAAAACAAAAAAGGGCACAGCACAACATAATCAAAGCATAACTCAACACGATAAACAAAATACACCAAAACAATGTAATAATGCACAACAAAAACACAACAGTACAAACAACATAACATATCACCACTCCCAAAAAATGCAACACAGGAGATATGTACAAACCTCCTTGTTACACATGACCTTGGAAAATAAATCACTTTTTATAATATAAAAGATGATGAACGATGTCTGTACCAAACACTGCTTTAATTACTGCCAATAACATGTTTTAGTGCCAATCAAATATGTTTTGAGATTCAGCCCTATTTGTATATTTTGCCAGGTGCTGCCAATGGGCTGCATCTTGCGAAACTAATAATATTTCATAAAATCAATTAAATCAATAAATGAAATGCAGGGCTATTTTGCCTTTTTGTTTACAATTTGAATGGCAAAGTCCTATAGAGATGCCGTAGTTGTTTTTTTATTTTTTTTTATTTTACAGAGTTTTATGTAGCGCGAACTTGACCCGAAGGTATCGGGTATCAGAGCGCTTTACATATTACCAGTTGCGTTACATGAGGACACATTAACACAGGGAGATTAAGTGATTTGCCCAGAATCACAGGATGTTCAGCGTCATTGCCGATTGTTAATAGTCCACTCGTTGCTGTGTTTTGGTTTTTGCATTCTTTACATTTGCTGTTGCTCTGAAAAGGTTAGGTGCACAATAACGGTCAATTATAAAAATCTAAGCAACCTCCGAAAATCAGAGTAGAAAGCACACCGCCGCTAGCTGACCACGGTGACCTCACAGGGAAAAGAGCCTTCCATCAGAGGAGGCATGGCCCGTGAGGCGCCATCTTGCGCATCGCAACCGGAACGCAGCACGAGAATCAACGCATCTACTTCCCTCCGGTAAGGAACGGACGCATCCCCTACTCTGGGCAAGCATTGAGGCGCGACGCATCGCATCCCCCAAGTACGGAACCGATTCATCTCCTTCCCTGCGAACCTTTTGTTTGTTTTGCGTTACGCATCCAGGTACTTTTGTGAGAAATGTGTCGCATTTATCATCAACTTGAACTAAGTAACTTTTACCATCTTTAAGAGTATTTTAAGTACAGTATTGTGGATTTTTGTCGTTTGTGGTGATGCAGCGCGTACAATAAAAACTATTCTCCTCCTAGGTTATTTATAGGTCATCCAGGGGCAAACTATATTTCTCATATCCACATGACGATGGGGCCCATAAACATCGTCTAACACACACGCACACTCCTGGATTTTCCTTTTACACCTTTATGAAATTCTGTACTCCTAGGAGAAACATGAGAACTAAATGGAGAACACCATTTTTGTGTACCGCTGGAAGAGCAAGGATATCTATTTACCTTAATTTGTCACTTTCTTTTAGTTATTTCTTAAGATATTCCTGCTCATTGTTTTGTCGATGAATCATTCATTTAAGAAATTAGTTCATAGTGATTAAGACCAGCTGAATCACAATCAACCAATTACTCAGGTCACAATCATTTAGGAAAATAACCACTGAGTCATTTTGGGTTTAAAGAATCTTAAATTTTATATAATTTTAAAAGCATGGAAAGAATTTTAATACTTTATTCAATTATTCATTCTTAAATTCACAATTTTATTAAGCATAATCAATTTATTGCAGAAAAGGAAATTTTGTCATGAAGCCAAAACCCTAGTTACCTGCCTAGCTTCCTAATTTAGCCTAAAGATTTCTAACCTAACTTTGGGATTAGAAATAGCCTGATTCTCATACTCAACTGTAAAGTTAAGACAGCAACAGCAACTTCAGCTCGTCAGCATCAGCTACCTGCAACCCGTCTCCTCTACTGCAACCACGACTCTCGAACTGCTTGGAACTCTGACTGGAACTCTCTGGAACTTCCCTGGAACTAACCCCCTCCCACTAAGAGTAGGCCCTCTTATACCCCAATTCTAACTTTGCTAACTAACTGTTGCAACATTAATATCACGCTTTTCTTTCATTGGTCCATGCATGTCAGCTTATTCATTCTTTAATCAAGTTCTCTTGGATTCAAGGGTCCTTGGATCATTTCCTTTCCCATACGCTTAAACATTTCCATCCGATTCGATCAGTCCATTTGTATCTTCTTTTGACACATTCAAGAACTCCGCAGTCATTGTCCTTTCTCTTGGGCTCCTTTCCCACGGACTCTCTCCTGATCCTCACGGCACACTATCAGTTCAATTAGGTCACACCAGCCTTGACCATTTCTTGCATCCTAGCCTCTCAGAGACATCACGAGGCTCCCGATTTCTTCAATCTCATCCCGTACCACGTGTCCCCTTGCGCCTGCGCACATCTTCCCACTGGCGGCCATTTTATATCGCCACTCGGTTCTACTTTAGAAGCACTAATTTGAGGCAAATAAAACATAATTAAAATAGAGAAAAATATCCCTTTCGTTTCCCTCCCGTCTACGTACCCCAATTAGTTGTTACCTAGCAGAAAGCGACATTTAAACTGCTCCTTACTTACCATCACTATTGTTTTTGCAACGACACGTTTTATTTCTATTAAGCACAATAACATGCATTTATTTTATTTAGTACGCTTTTTATTCTTACGTTATGATTAGACACATGGACATTCATTAATAGATTATTTAGCACATACATTGGCATATTACCATTCCCACATATACAATGTTGATTAATACATTTAAACGAACATTTTTTATTAATTAATTATATAATTTGTTAGGGGTTAAAAATTTTATTTTTACTGCTCCATCAATCCCCCTTTGGTGATTTTTAAATCACCACATAAAACCCAAGTCATACTTCTTTTCAGGCAGCATGTCTTTCATCCTTTACTTTCTGTTATTCATATCTCTGTCTCTTCTTCATCTTGCCTTTTAGTCTCTTTATACATGCTTTCTTTCATTTTCTCCAACTCAATTTCACCCATTTCTCTCTCTCTTTCTCTCATTATTCTGTTATTTCTTCTTATCTTATTCTGTCTTACTTTTCTCTTTATACATGTTATTACTATTTTCAATGTCATGGCTAACAATATCACTATAGTTGCTACTATTATAACTTTCCCTATTACTAGTTTACTCATCCTAGTTAACCAATTTGCTACTGAGGAAAACCCTCTACCAAGTTTTCCCAAAACACTTTCAACCTCCAGTGGGACTAATTCTTTGTGCAGACTTGTAATATTTGTAATATACTTCTGTATATTTTCACTGTTATCCGGAATGTAAGTACAACAATGTTGGACTTTCAACATTCCACAGACTCCACCCTCTTTTGCCAAAAGAATATCAAGGGCAAGCCGATTTTGCATCACCATAGCTCTCATGGCAACCATTTCGGTATTTACCATTAAGAACCCTCCCGCAGTATCTGTAGACAAACGATCTACTACTGTGGATAACTTCCGAATTTTAAATGCATTCAAAGATATTCCCACTGCTGGTATCAATGCTCCAAAAATATCTCCTACAATTTCTGAAAAACTTTCCCTCTTTCTACGTGTAAATCTATTAATCATCTTGTATGTTCCCTTTTCTTCTCTGTCCATGTGAAAGATTTTTGGAAAGACCAGGCCTACATAGCAAGTTCCATACCAATGGTCCGGTAACCTGTAATAAGCTCTATTCCCACAAATATAATAGATACCTGGAAATATTGGATCTTTTCCACCTTTGAATCCCCAACCTCCCAGAATTTGATAATTGTCATGGCAGACACTGGAACCTACAAAGTAATTGTCATAGACTGTCCTATTTCTCCTAATGCACAACTTTCCTGTTTGCGGCCAGTCTAATGTCATTGCTGCATTTATCTTTTTCCCTTCATGATTTCCTTCCTCAAACGTCCATAAACGTTTTCCTTCCTCTTTTATTGCTTCTTTTTGAAATTTCATTCTTCTTTCCTCAACCATGTCTAGAAATACTTTTTCTTCTTTCTTTAACTCACAGGTAAGGTTGTTACTAACTATTTCTTCTAACGTTAATTTTCTATGTTCTAAAAAGAATTCTCCTAAAACTTTTGCTGGTTTTACTTTGTTAAGTTCTGGTACTACTGGAATGTTTGCAAAAATCTTATCTATATCAGTATAATAAGATTCTAATCTACCTGTTTTATAAAATAAACTTGCTATTACACTACATGTTATTCCATAAGTCAGAGGTAAGTGATGATAAGTCACTCCTTCCGATACTGACGCAGGCAACTGCATACAAACATAACAATCTCTTACGTCCATTGTCTCTACGTACTCATACAATAATTTTGTAAAAACGTTCTTTGAAAAATCTGTTACTGATTTATCCTTATGCAACTCTGCACTACTTCTTAAAATAACTTGTTCTTTAACACTAGCTTCTCTTTCTAGTTTACTATCATTTTTTGCTTCTATCACAGCCACACTAATTGGAATTGTGATTGCTAAAACTATCCATATGGTCATTAATAACCCTGTACAAAAGCAGCACATTTTGCACCATCTCTTTACAAATTCACATTTATTTCTTCTATTCTCATTATTCTCCATTTTTCTTTTTCTATTTGTTAAATTTTCAGAAAATTGTGTCACTACACCTCAAAATGACTTAGACGCCACTCTGCTTTCAAAAAGTCTTTGCTTGGTACTTTCTTTAATTCTCTCCAGAATTCTTTCGTTGTCACATCCGGTGATTTGTCACATCCAGTAAAATTGTCACGTCCGGCAGAAGCACTTTAAGTCTTCACTTCAGTCCTTTTGTTGCATCTCACCTTTTCCCATCCGACTTCTCAGTCTCTGGTTTCCGTGAGTGTTTTCTTCTTCTCCTTTGTAATCTGTTAGTGCAATATACAGCCACTCAGGTGACTTAAATTTTGAATTTATTTTCCTTGTCCTTTTGGACTTTTGTAATCTTTTTCCACTTGGTTTTTCTTGTCCCTTTTGACTTGTTACTTCATTTACTTGTTCAGCATCTTCATCTTCTGCTCTTATTATTCTATATCTCAATTTTCTTACATAGCTGTTGGGCCAATTATCTCCTTTTCTTGGCCTTTTGACCTCACCCTCTCTTTCTTCTCTTTCCGATCTCCAATTTCTTTTTCTTGATTCAGTCTTTGCTTTTTCCTCTCCTCCACTTTCTTCTGTTTCTGTTTCAACTGTCTCACTATTGTCTCTTATTTTGAAACTTATAATCTCGTCATCTCCTACTGGTGGATCTGTCTTCTCCTTTTCGTTTTCCCTTATCACTGTCCCTCCTCGGGGTTCTTCCGATTTGGTGTTTTCCTCCTTACCTGCTTCTGAATTTCCCTGTTCTCCTGTTTCTCTATCTATCCCTATTGCTCCTCGGGGTTCTTCTCGATTTTCTAACTTTTTGTGTACTTCTTTCCCTACTTCATCTATTAATATTGTTTCTGAAGGATTTCCACCATAACTTGTACTTGGTTGTTCATTTAACTCAATTTCTTGCTCAGTTTCTTCTCTAATTGGTTTATAACCCCAAGTTCTCTTTCGGAATTCTTCCCAATTTGCAGCTGAATCATCAGATCCTGAAGTTGTGTCAGATATTTCCAGATGTCGACTTACAGGTCGATCTTCAAGTTCTGGAACTTCTGAATTTCTTTCTTCTTCTTCTTCTTGTTCCTCTTCTTCTCTAGAGGTGTTTTCCGTTGGGGTCTCCAGATGTCGACTTTCAGGTCGATCTTCAAGTTCTGGCACCCTTTCTTTTATCTTGGTTGTTCCAGCCGTTAAACTTTTATCCCACACTTCCAGACGCCGACTCACATGTTGATCTGTAGGTTCTGGAATTCTGATTGTGTGGCTGGCATGAACCCAGTTCTTTACTCCTGCACACTTGACAGCAGTCGTTGTTACTAGGATTACCTGTCTTGGCTCATCCCAACGCGGAACTAGACAGTTTCTTCTCCTGTGGACTTTTATGCGGACCCAGTCTCCTGGATTCAAGTCGTGAGCTGGTTTTCTTTCAAGAGTGGTCGCATCCGGTCCAACCTGATGAAACACAGAACGCACCACATCAGCCAGTCCTTTGCAATAATCCAGTATTAGATCATCAGTTATTGTTAATAACTTGTTGACTGGTACGTGGGCTTGTCTCATTGCTCGTCCCATGATCATTTCATGAGGACTGAGTCCCGTTTTCTTTTCAGGGATGCTTCTGATGGTCATCAGAACAAGAGGCAGTGCATCTGGCCATTTGAGTCCTGTAGCTTGACACATTTTTCCTAATCTGTTTTTAATCGTTCCATTTATCTGCTCTACTACCCCAGAAGCTTCGGGTCTGTAAGCACAATGTAGTTTTTGTTTAATACTCAATGCTTCACAAATCAATTGGATCAACTCATTTTGAAAATGTGTTCCTCTATCTGTCTCAACTGTGACTGGAAAACCATACCTCGGAATGAACTCTCGTAGCATAAGTTTTGCCACTGTTGTTCCATCATTCCTTCTTGTGGGGTATGCCTCCACCCAACGAGAGAACAAACAGACGACCACCAGAACATATCTTAATCTGTTACTAGGGGGCATCTCAATAAAATCCATCTGTATCCTTGTGAATGGACCTCCTTCTCGTCCTATTGTTCCTAGACTCACTACTGTTTTTCTTCCTGGGTTAAATTGTTGACAAATAAGACATCTTTGACAAAGACTTTCAGCAATGGCTCTGAATTTTGGATTATACCAAGTTTGTCTAAAAAGTCTAATCATTGCATCTCTCCCAATATGAGCTTGTCCATGGTACATCCGTGCCATGTCTGCGATCATGCCATCAGGCATAACTGGTCTTTCATCTCTGTATACCCACACTCCATTATCTTCCTGTCTTCTACATCCTGCTTTAATCCAGTAATCCTTTTCCTCATCTCTTGCTGTTTCTTGTAACTGCCTTACTTCATCCCATGTTTCGACTGCATTAGTGAAAAGCAAAGGACAAGAGACATGCTCCCTTTCTCTATTTCTGTTCAGGGACGCCATGTTTTCCGCACAATATCTAGCGATCTCATCAGCATAATTATTGCCGACCGCTATGTAATCTTCGTTTTTCTTATGCGCCTTGCACTTTACTACAGCTATTTGTTTAGGCAGCTGTATCGCCTCAAGCAGTTTTTTAACATAATCTCCATTTCTGATAGGTGTTCCTGCAGATGTCAAAAATCCTCTTTGTGACCAAATCTGACCAAAATCATGTACGATGCCGAAACCATATTGGCTATCGGTCACAATCGTGATTCGTACATTTTTCCCCAATTTACATGCTTGAATCAAAGCAATTAGTTCCGCAACTTGGGCTGACCTAACTCCTTTCAGACAAGACGCTTCCATCACAGTTGCCACTGTGCATACTGCATAAGCTGCGCTTAACACTCCTTCCTTTGTGCGTAAACATGAACCATCTACAAACATGACATAATCGGATTCCTTTAACGGTTCATCTTTTATGTCAGCTCTTGGTTTTGTGCAATATTCCAGCACATTCAGACAATCATGATCTACTTCATCTTGTTCAATTATACTCTCTTCATCTGGCAATGATGTCGAAGGATTTACATTTATGCATCTATCTATGGTCACATTTTCTGCACTTAAGATGACTTTTTCATACTTAGTCAGCCGACTATGTGTCATGTACTGTGTTTTTGTTCTTGTCAAAAGAATTTCTACTGAATGGGGAACATATACTCTCAGTGGATACCCCATCACTATACCTTCACTTTGTTCCAGACTTACACAAGTAGCAGCAACTGCTTTCAGACACCCAGGCAATGCTTTTGCTATAGGATCTAAAACAGCTGAGAAGTAAGCTATAGGCCTCTTCATGGTGCCGTGTTTTTGTACCAGTACTGAAAATGCACATCCATCTCTTTCACTGCAGTATAACTCAAAATCCTTCTCATAATCAGGCATGCCTAATGCAGGGGCCTCACACAGTTTCTTTTTCAATTCTTTGAAAGATTTCATTTCTTCTTTGTTTAACTCAAAAGGGTCTTTTACATCTTTCTTTGTCAATTTTTGTAATGGTTTTGCAATCAAAGAAAATCCACTTATCCATTGTCGACAATATCCAACCATTCCCAAAAACATTCTTACCTCTCTTTGAGTCATTGGTGCTCTCATTCCTTGAATCATTCTTACTCTTTCTGTCGCTATTTTCCGCACTCCTTTCTCAATTTTATGTCCTAAATACTGGACTTCTTTCTGACAAAACTGTAATTTTGAAGGGGACACCTTATGTCCTCTTTTCTCCAAATGGTTCAGTAAAGCAATTGTGTCACTTACACATGCCTCTTTGGTTTTCGATGCCACCAATAGGTCATCGATATACTGCACCATCACTGATTTTTCTGGCATTTTTAAATCTTCCAGAGATCTCTTTAGAATCTGATTAAAAATTGAGGGGCTTTCTGTATACCCCTGTGGAATTCGGCACCATGCCAAAATACGCTCTCCGAAACGGAATGCAAATAATGGCTGGCTATCTGGATGCAAAGGAATAGAGAAAAATGCATGACACAAATCTATCACAGTGTACCACTCAGCTTCATGCGGAATTTGATATAGAATCACTGCAGGGTTTGGCACTATTGGACAGCATGGTACCACTATTTTGTTGATCTTTCTCAAATCCTGTACTATTCTGTATGTTCCATTTGGCTTTTTCAGTCCCATAATAGGTGAATTACATGGACTGCTCATGATTTCTTTCAGAATTCCCTGTTCAATCATCTTATTTATCACAGGAGTTATTCCTTCAATTATTTCTGGAGTTAATTTGTACTGTGGCGTGTTTGGATAACTTATCCCTTCTTTCACTGTCACTTTTACGGGATCAACTTCTCTCATTAATCCAATGTCTTCTCCTGTAAAATCCCACACACTTTCTTTCACTGCACTTTTTAATTCTTCTGGAAGTTTTTCTGCATCAAATGCAGGAAACAAACCATTCATTTCAGGTTCCTGATTCATCAAAGTTACCTTATACAAAGCATCTTCATCTGAAGTCTGAAAACCAATTCCATCTGGTGTACAATAAATTGTGCAATTCATTTTACACAAGAGGTCACGACCTAGAAGATTTACAGGACTACAATCGCACACTACAAATTTATGCATTTTTCTAAAAGAACCAATTTTTACTTCTACCAATTCAGTAAGTGGGGTTTTAATCTGCTGATTGGCAACTCCTACCACTTGGATGCATTCACCTGAGAGAGGAAGGTTCGGAATTTCCACTGACCTAACAGTAGAACGGGTAGCTCCAGTATCGACAAGGAATGTTACGTTTGCTCCATTCACTTCTCCATCCACAAAGGGACCAGACTGATCTACCTCTAGAGTTGCGCCAAGCACGCACTCTTTCCCCTCTCTTGCGCACCGTCAGAAACTTTCATCCGGGTCATCCTCACTCTGATGCAACCAATACTGGGAAATGTTAGCTGCTCTCGGCAACTGTGTTACCTGCTCTCCTCCGTAGAATCCTGTTTCTGTACTGTATCTTTGCTGGTTAACAGTGTTGGGAAGTGGTGGTTGTGGCACCTGACTTTGTTGAACAACTACCTCATTCTGCACCTGTGGAGTTAATGATTGATGTTCCGGATTAGGTTTAGGTGGGAACTTACACTCATTTCTCCAATGCCCCAATTTTCCGCAATTATGACATGGCCATTTCTTCTTTGCCTCTTCTAGACTCACTTGTCCTTTTCCTTTACCTATATTTGGTCGCATCTTATTCTGTCCTGATTCGTTTCCATTATTATTATCCAATTGGGCTTCTTGTTTTTCTGCCACTTTCACTTGTGCCCACATTGCTTTTTCTTTCAACTTACGCTGTTTACTCTCTATTTCATCACTACAATACTTAGCATACCTCAGCACCTCATCTACACTTGCATTCTGCCAGTTTATCATATGTTGCTTAATCATATCA
Source organism: Calotriton arnoldi (assembly GCA_963921515.1). Taxonomy (NCBI): domain Eukaryota; kingdom Metazoa; phylum Chordata; class Amphibia; order Caudata; family Salamandridae; genus Calotriton; species Calotriton arnoldi. The sequence continues at coordinate 1,022,972 of CAWUFW010002723.1, read as the reverse complement.
CTTATTTCTTGTTTCAAGCCAAATACAAATCGGTATACAAAGTGACTCATATCCTTCTCACTTAATTCCTCATAACCACTATACTGTTTGAAAACTAACAACAATCGCTCATAATATGCATGTACACTCTCCTTACTTTCCTGTGTAGTTCTATCAATCTTAACCCAATCTGTCTCTTTTGGAGGAATCTTATTCTTCAAAAAGGTAATCACTTTGTCGTATTTCTTCATCACATCTGGTCCTGGAGCTCCTGTCTTAGGATCTCTTGGATATTCTGTAGTTGGCCAGTCGACTGTAATCTTACATTCTGACCACAGATCCGTCGGTACCACTATATCAAACAATCCATCCAAATCTATCCACAACACTTTCGAGACCTTTACAAACCTTTCTACCTGTCGGTACCACTCAACTGGCTTTTCTCTTAATTTTGGAAAGTCATTTGTAAATGACAGGATGTCCTGCCTAGTCCAGGGAACATGCACATAACTACCACCTGGAGTTTCTCTCATAGGGTACTCTTTAACAACATGTTCCTTTTCTGTTATCATAAAAGCCAATGAACCTTTGTCTACACTTTTCTCATTCTTCTTTGTCCATCTAACCTTCCATCTGTCCACATCAACCCATTTTCTCAACAAAACAATCAACTCTTTTATCTGTGTCAGCCTTCCTGCTGTATTCAAATTTTCAATATCTTTTTCACAAAAATCTACTCTGTATGGTTTCTGCAATGTTTTTACTTTTGCAAAATCTATTCCAATCTCACCGGCCACTTCTTCTAGTTTGTCATGTAAATTCTTTGCCCTCCATGTTATACTTTTGCACAGAAACATTATTTCATCATCCTGATAATTCTTTATCTTTTCTGTACCAATCGTTCCTAGAATTAATTCTTCCATGTCAATTTTCAATCTGATCACATCTAATGGTTTTTCTTCCGTTTCTTTTATTTTAAAAGCTTTTATCCACTCATTTAACTCATCAGGAGTCGGACCTATAGGAGTACTATTTATTTCTGTCCAATTTCCACTCTTTTCAGGTGTCACTGTTGCAGATTCAGTTACCATAGGCATTTTCCTACTGCTACACTCATTTACTGTCAAATTTTCAGGTGGACTTGGTCTGTAAGCACTAGTCAAATTGCTCGTACCTGGACTTGTTTCCATTCTTTCCTTTTCTCTTTGGAATTGCGAACTCAAGGGAATCACCAAAGATCGTTCATCAATTTTCTGATTCTCGAAAACTGGTATTACTGGACCTATTGTTACGGGTACGGTAACTGCTTCCATATTCTTTGTTAATTCTCTAATTTTCTCAGTTAGTTCTTTTGTTGTCCTTGCCAATTCTCTTGCACTATCATTTTCTATTCCCTCAATTTGGGAAGTTCTTATTTGTTCTTGTGACCTATTTATTTCTTGTCTTTTTTCTGGACTTTCATTTCGCATAGCTTCTATTGGTGGCGCATTTGGTGTCACCACTGTAGAATTCTGCTGATACGGAGGTGGATTTTTATTTAATATATCTTCCAGCAACTCGTCATCCGTTTCGCTCTCATGCATATACTTTTCTCTCTCCAAATGTTTCTTTTTCTCAGTCCGTTTTTTCTTAGTCCCTTCCTCAACTGTAAAAGCTGGAAACAAACCTCCTGTCATGTTAGCACATCTCCATCGTTTTATTCTGTCCTCATGATTCATTCCCCACATTCTTCCGGGCACGAACTCATAACCTTTCATACCTCTGAATCTTTCTTTTTCGTACATCTCATCTTCCCATTCTGTTAAAGCTTCAAACTGTGTCGGTCTAGGTCTAGGTTCCAATTTAAGCATCTTTTCTTTTAAATTCCGTAAAATCGCTACATTAAAAGAACCATTTTCAGGAAAAGTCAATGCTCCATCATTCTTGGTATATTTTACCCAATTATCCAACCATATGCACGTATGATATCCATATTTCAGCATCATATGTGAAGCTGCTGATTTCGGCGGAGGAATTACTTGTCCCTCTCTAGTCACAACCTTTTTGTCTTTCTTAAAGAAATTCTTTAATTTCGTCGTCCATGACGTTCTCTCCCTTTCATACTCGTAATACGGCATGTCTTCTATTTTGTTTTCTCTTTACTCTAACACTGTTTCTGTGTACGGAACTTTGTCCAATTACAGCGCGATTCACACTAACGTACCAATCAGAACAATTTCCACCAACCGCGAACCAACCAATCCTAGCGCGGCACTTTTCTACGTCACTCCTGCTCTGTGTTCACGTGGCTGGCGCACTATCCAATCCTAGCGCGGCACTTTTCCACGTCACTTCTACTCTTTACCCCTCCTTCACAAAATTTATCGGCAATTTTTCTTTTTACTATTTTTCTTCGTTAGTTACAACAAATAAACAATTCCATAGTCTGATTCGCTAAACAAAGTGACAGCCTTGTCCTTTTACACAAGAATCCTGTTTTTCCAGTAGGCAGCGCTTACCTCTACCCTACCACAGAATTATTTACTTTCGCCGATAAAGTAGCACTTCCCTCTACCTTACCCTTCTTTCAAACAAACAATTTACTCGTTTCTCTGGGGATAAGACACATGTGGAGACTAGGCTCCTGAGAATTAAGGCCAAAGTTTCACAAGTAAACGTGATTTGCTATTTCATTTACACACTTTTCACACCGAAATCCCTAACATAACACAACCTGCGTTATAAAAATGAATTCAGACCATGTACCAAATTCCATGTGACTTCTCTTGCCACACGTGTTCCACTTCCTACATCCCAGAAGCGTGAAAACTTACATATAACATAACGCGACTCAACATATAGTGTTAGTCATCAAATAATCAATAATCAATAAACAATAATCACTAAACTAATCTATAGAAAACCATAACTCTGCTACCAAGAAATCTGATGCAGCGCGTACAATAAAAACTATTCTCCTCCTAGGTTATTTATAGGTCATCCAGGGGCAAACTATATTTCTCATATCCACATGACGATGGGGCCCATAAACATCGTCTAACACACACGCACACTCCTGGATTTTCCTTTTACACCTTTATGAAATTCTGTACTCCTAGGAGAAACATGAGAACTAAATGGAGAACACCATTTTTGTGTACCGCTGGAAGAGCAAGGATATCTATTTACCTTAATTTGTCACTTTCTTTTAGTTATTTCTTAAGATATTCCTGCTCATTGTTTTGTCGATGAATCATTCATTTAAGAAATTAGTTCATAGTGATTAAGACCAGCTGAATCACAATCAACCAATTACTCAGGTCACAATCATTTAGGAAAATAACCACTGAGTCATTTTGGGTTTAAAGAATCTTAAATTTTATATAATTTTAAAAGCATGGAAAGAATTTTAATACTTTATTCAATTATTCATTCTTAAATTCACAATTTTATTAAGCATAATCAATTTATTGCAGAAAAGGAAATTTTGTCATGAAGCCAAAACCCTAGTTACCTGCCTAGCTTCCTAATTTAGCCTAAAGATTTCTAACCTAACTTTGGGATTAGAAATAGCCTGATTCTCATACTCAACTGTAAAGTTAAGACAGCAACAGCAACTTCAGCTCGTCAGCATCAGCTACCTGCAACCCGTCTCCTCTACTGCAACCACGACTCTCGAACTGCTTGGAACTCTGACTGGAACTCTCTGGAACTTCCCTGGAACTAACCCCCTCCCACTAAGAGTAGGCCCTCTTATACCCCAATTCTAACTTTGCTAACTAACTGTTGCAACATTAATATCACGCTTTTCTTTCATTGGTCCATGCAGGTCAGCTTATTCATTCTTTAATCAAGTTCTCTTGGATTCAAGGGTCCTTGGATCATTTCCTTTCCCATACGCTTAAACATTTCCATCCGATTCGATCAGTCCATTTGTATCTTCTTTTGACACATTCAAGAACTCCGCAGTCATTGTCCTTTCTCTTGGGCTCCTTTCCCACGGACTCTCTCCTGATCCTCACGGCACACTATCAGTTCAATTAGGTCACACCAGCCTTGACCATTTCTTGCATCCTAGCCTCTCAGAGACATCACGAGGCTCTCGATTTCTTCAATCTCATCCCGTACCACGTGTCCCCTTGCGCCTGCGCACATCTTCCCACTGGCGGCCATTTTATATCGCCACTCGGTTCTACTTTAGAAGCACTAATTTGAGGCAAATAAAACATAATTAAAATAGAGAAAAATATCCCTTTCGTTTCCCTCCCGTCTCACGTACCCCAATTAGTTGTTACCTAGCAGAAAGCGACATTTAAACTGCTCCTTACTTACCATCACTATTGTTTTTGCAACGACACGTTTTATTTCTATTAAGCACAATAACATGCATTTATTTTATTTAGTACGCTTTCTATTCTTACGTTATGATTAGACACATGGACATTAATTAATAGATTATTTAGCACATACATTGGCATATTACCATTCCCACATATACAATGTTGATTAATACATTTAAACGAACATTTTTTATTAATTAATTATATAATTTGTTAGGGGTTAAAATTTTTATTTTTACTGCTCCATCAGTGGTCTTGTGATAAGTCTATATAAAGAATACTTATTTTTATAAAACCTGTGTGGTGTCCATCTGTAGTGTTTTCACTGTATTACTGTATGGGTTCACAAATGCTTAACTCACTGCATCTTAGATAAGCCTGTCTGCTCGTGCCAAGCTACCAAGGGGGTGAGCAGGGGTTATCCAGGTGTGTAATCCCCTTTCCCTGACTTAGAAGCAAGGGTCCCTATTTGGACAAAGGTGTATACCATTGCCAACTAGAGACCCCAAGTTCTAACAATCAGCATTAGGCTTCCTTAGGTTTTGGAATGCCCAGCATTTGGCATCACAGGTGGCATGCTTATGAGAGAAATCCTGGACTCCAGCACCTACTTTTTAGGTCTCGGCTAGGCAGCGCATGCGCTGTCTCGTCGAGAGATGCTGTATACAGTATAGTGGTGCAAAGCTCCGCCCACTTTCCAGCCTTATTTTTGATTGGCTTGCATCATATTTTCTGCATTCTGATTGGTGCTTGGCTTGGTAATCACGCCTCCTGACGGGCATGTCGTCATTTTTTCCCTTCCGAGGCTATCGGCCCCTTTACTTCATAAACAGTTTTGCTCCCCTGCCTCTCCCCGTTCCATCCCATACTCCGTGACTTCTTCGACCACCAACACCTTCCCACCCCCTCCTGTTCGTGCCTTCTTTTACGTCTGCACTTCCGTTAAAAATGCAATAGGACTCGCGTAAATACGCGTCCTATTGCATTTTCAGTGCTTATTTGCTATTTGATTCGTGAGTGCATTCGCACTATTTGTCTCGCATGCGCGCGATGCCTTACATCGTACGCATGCGTGACAAAACACCACACGCATTTCCGGCTTGCCGTAGGCCCAGGCTGCTGTTTAGCTGCGAGCCCACTGGTCTTTACAGCTGAGAGCCCACTGGTCTTTACTCTACAGCTGCAAGCCCACTGGTCTTTATAGCTGAGAGCCCACTGGCCTTTACTCTACAGCTGCGAGCCCACTGGTCTTTACTCTACAGCTGCGAGCCCACTGGTCTTTACAGCTGAGAGCCCACCGGCCTTTACTCCACAGCTGCGAGCCCACTGGTCTTTACCGTATATACCTGCGCTGTCCCTGGACAGAGCCACCGGTCTTTACCCTACAGCTGTGAGCCCATCGGTCTTTACCCTACATTTGCGCTGCCTCCGGACAGAGCCCACCGGTCTTTACCCTACAGCTGCGCTGTCCCCGGACAGAGCCCATCGGCCTTTACTCTACAGCCACGCTGATACCGGGCAGACCCAAACCGCCCTTACCTACGCCGCACCTCCCTCGGGCAGAGCCCCAGCTGTTCCTACCTCAACCATACTACCCCCGGCAGCATAGCTGCTAAGTTTTCAGTTTACTCATGTGTCACATTACCAGGGTTTTAGTGTGGTTTTGTGTGACATTTCAATGCCTTTCGTACGACACTTTAAGTGACACTTTATCAGTGCTCTGCAGTCTGATAAATGTCAGAAATGGGCTTCTTCTGTCCATTGTAAATGAAAAGGACACCTGCAGTGTCCCTGAAGTGCTCACACTTACATGAACTCAAAGTACTTGTGGATAAAAAACCGGAAGGAGACAGAAACCGTGCCTGGCAGCTGCGGTATGGGGCTACCACTTCTCCCTGTCTCACGCGCACGCTTTATTACATATGCTGATTGCTTGGGGAGGGGCTTCGTTTCTGTCCACTAACATCGAGTGAATAATTTATCCTATTAACAGACAGATGGAATGTCACAGATTGCGCCTGGCTGCAGTGTATACAACGTTGGGTCACTCGTCCTAGCCCTGGCTGTGGACTCCTGTTGATCCTGCCGAATCCCTTGTGTGGGATATAACAGCAATATCTGTAATCAGCATTGCCAATGCTTGTTTGTATTTAATTATGCTTTTCGGAGCAAAGTGACCCGCTCATGTGACTCACCTTTCTCCCAATGCTGCCAGTGCACCTTCCATGAGCGGTGCTTCGAAATATGAGCGAGGCAACAAGGTCATTCGGAAATCGGTCATTGATTTCTTTAGAAACTGTTACAAAGCTGCACATTTAGCCATTTTCAACACAGACATTTAGTAAGTTTTAAAGCTTCTTTTCTCAGATAAAAGTTAACTAACTTGTGCAACAATTCTCCCTTTTTGCAGATAACAGAAACTGAGCACTACTGATACAAATGCCTCAATTTAAAAGGGGAACGATCTTCTCTGAAAACGTTTGACAGGAATTGTTCATTTGGAAATAATTTGTATGTCAAAAGATTAATGCACAGCAGTTTAACTCTATCAGGCTTGTTTAGTCTGGTGGTTCGCTGATTGTGCAGAAAATGAGCATAGGTAATGAAAAGGGTCACGGAGGGAGACCACACTCTCCCCCTCAAACCAATTCCCATATTATGGAGAAGCCATGTCTCTCTCCCTGGGAACACACCTTTAAAGTTTATCTTTAAAAACTTTATCAGCCAAAAACAGACCCCAAAAACTTTTTGACCTCATCAAAAACCCAAACTGTTCTCCCCTAACCATTAAGCCTGAGGATTCCTCAAAGAAAGCAGCAGATTTCGTGATATTCTTCGATTAAAAGGTCAAAGCACTGGAGGATCAGGTCGCCCACCCCTCCCCCATTGAGGAGCGGAAATCCTTAGTTACCTGGCAGAACTTTGACGTCATCTCGGAAGATGACCTCCTCAAATGCATCATTGAAACTAAACCCTCCAACCATTCTTCTGACCCCATCCCTAGCGACATCGCCATCGATTTCTACACCTATACTCTCTCTTACTGGACCAGGCTAGTCAATCTCTTCCTCAGTCAAGGCTCCCTCCTGGTTGCCCTCAAATCAGGTCAGGTCACCCTCTTCTAAAAAAACCTCCGCCGATGCGAACGACCTCAACAACTTCCGCCCTATCACCAACCTCCCTTTTCTTTCGAAAATCACAGAAAAATGTGTTGCGAAACAACTTTCCTTGCATATTATGGACAATAACCTCCTCGACGTCTTCCAGTCTGGCTTCATCCAAAATTGCAGCACTGAAACAGCCCTGCTGCAAGTGATTGATGATGCGCTGCATATACTCGACTCTGGGGAATCGTGTCTTCTGATTCTTCTAGACCTCTCTGCAGCCTTTGACACTGTTAATCATAGCACCCTCCTCAACACTCTTCAACAGAGAATGGGATTGGATGGCACAGTGCTCAAATGGTTTGCCTCTTTCCTCTCGGACAGATCCCAAATGATCAAGATAGCGAACAGTCTTTCTTCTCCATTGGCTGTAGGTCAAGGCGTCCCTCAAGGCTCTATCCTGGCACCCACTTTGTTTAATCTCTTCCTGGAACCATTAGGGAACCTTCTAAGCAAATCTGGGATCCATTACCATCTTTATGCGGACGACACTCAAATCTACCTTAAGGTGTCTTCCGCACACGATCTCTCACTACTCAACTCTACTCTCAACTCTATTCACAACTGGATGTTAGCTCACCAACTCATTCTTAATCCCGCCAAAACTGAATTCCTCCTCGTCTCTACCTCCCTCTCACCACCTCCTGTTCAATCTTGGATGGATCAGCTGAACCTACTCAACAACAAACCCATCATTGTCGACAGCGCTAAATCCCTAGGTGTCATTCTTGACAAAAGACTCAACCTAATCTCCCACATCAACTCTATTGCTAAGAACGCACGATACCAGTTGCGCCTTCTATGGGGGATCCGTCGGTTCTTCCCGGAGAAAGACTTAAAAACCTTGGTACAATCTCTGGTTCTCTCAAGACTGGATTATTGCAATTCTCTTCTGACGGGCCTACCCAAATCCCACCTCTCCCCTCTCAAATCCATCCTCCATTCAGCAGCTCGCTTCATTTCAGGGTCTAAACGAAGCGACCACATCACTCCTATCCTGTCCTCTCTTCGATGGCTGCCGATCGAGGCAAGATCTATTTACAAAACTGCCTGCATCACACACAAAGCCTTACACACGTCCTCCCCTCGTTACCTGGCGAATAAATTGAAATTGTCCGGTGGCTCTCGCCCTTCTCGCAATGCGGAAAAGCTTCTGCTTGAGCCCCCCGTCTTCAAAAGGGAGATTGATGGCGCAATCCTTCTCAGGCAATGCAGTGAGAATCTGGAACTCGCTTCCCCCATTGCTCCGTGCCACCTCCTCTACCCGGATCTTCAAAGCTGACCTCAAATCTCTTCTCTTCCAAAGACACTTTCAGAACTAATACTTTCATTCTCAGGCCCCTCTAGGAAGTTCGCTCTTCATTGTAAATTTGTACTTTTTCCTGTACATTCCTCACCCTTGCGTGCTGTGTTGGATTTTATGTTTGTGTACCCTTCATTTTAAGTCTCCTGTTTAATTCACGCCCTCTCTACTCCCTCAAGGAAGTTCTTCCACTATAGGAAATTCTGTACTCCATGCCTATAGAAGTGCCTTCCCAGTGTGTTCTGAGTGACTGTCACCTATTGCAGTATTATACCTCTATTTGTATTTTGTATCTTTTGTATCATGCACACCTGTCACTTTTTCCTCTTGCAACGTATACCTCTTTTTGTATCTTGTTTGTTTTTGTTATTTGCACAATTGTCACTTTTTCCTCATGTAATGTAACGCTTGCTTTTGTATTATGCTCACTTGTAACCTTCTCCTCATGCAATGTTACTGTTCCTATTGTGAAGCGCTCTGACACCTTCGGGTAAAGTCCGCGCTATATAAAAACGCATAAATAAATAAATAAATAAATCTCTGCTGTCCTCGACTCCCCGAGCAGGCAGTGGCAGTGAAAGGAGAACGATTAAAATAGAGGAAAGACTGATCCTATTACTAACACATTTCTAGCACAAAAAGTAAAAAATAGCCCAAAATAATTTATAAAGTAGCCCAAAATATAGCAACCGGCACAAACCAAAATTTTAGCCCTATCTGGCGACAATTATTCAATAAAGTTTGTTGAACGGAAATGGATAAGGGCTCTCCTGCAACCAACCTTGTCGACCTGTACCCGCCCCTAAGCTGTTTTCGGCCAATCAGTGAAGGCAATTGTTGTGTCCAAACAAGCATGCATTTACTCCACTGCAGCGTGCAGTCCTTTGTCCTTTGCTGAAAACGAGGGAAATTTGGTGCTGCTAGCATGGAGCTAAAACCGGAGGAATTAGATCAACTGCTCTCTGTGTCTCTTTAGAGATAAAAACGAGGAAATGTGCAGGGGTTTAAATCAAGTGCAGCGCTCAGGCAGGAAGGGAAAGGGTGAAGGAGAGATAGCAAGGAGAGACGAGATGACCGAGGTGAGTGAGGCAGAATCTACCCACCGCCTTGGTGAGAGGTACACCAGTTTGGATTTTTTTTTTTTAATCTCGGCCTTCTAACATGCTTCATTTCTCTCCTTTCAAAACATTCTGCTCTTTTGATCGACATCTCGCTTCACCATGGCATTTTTCTATCAATGTTCCATATCTAAGGCTTTACACCCTGTTCTATCTTACTCGTACTCTTTTCATCCTGCAGATCCACTCTACATCTGATCCACACATCGCTCCACTTCGCACATCCGCGCGCTGCCTCCATCATCCATATTTCCATCTGTACATCTGCTCTCAACTTTCCACATAAACCCTCCCAGGTGTGTCGTCAACCCCCCCAGCCCCCTCGCTTCAGCGGCTACAGTGGCGGTGGGGGTTTTGCTGGGCCTCTTCTGCGACTCAGCCAACAATGGCTCATAATTAACGCAAGAGGATGGTAAGGTGAAGAGTAAAAAAGATGAATGAATGATGGTATGTAAAATGGTGGATGAGTGAAGGGTCTGATGGATTGAATGGATGAATGAAATAGCATAAGGATGGATGAGTGTAACGGAGGAAGGATAGATGGTTGGATGTGTTAAGGGTGGATGAGAGAAACGGTGAATGGATGAGTGAGTGGATGGAGTGAAAGGGTAAATGAATGGATGGAGTGAAAGACTGGATGGATGGACAGGTTGAAATGATGAATGTAAAGATGGATAGGTGAAAGAATGGATCAATGAGTGAAAGGGAGGATAGGTGTATGACCGGATGAAAGGGCGGACAGATGGATGAGTAAAAGGGTGAATGGATGGACGAATAAGTGAAAGGGTGAATGCATGGATGAGTAAGTGAAAGGATGTATGCAGGGGGATTGTCAACCCGCTCTCTCCCCCGCTTTAGCAACAACAGAAGGGGTGGGGGTTTTGATGGCTTCTTCTGTCTAACAAAGGCTCATAATTAACAAGAAGGGGTGGGAAAGTGTGAAAGGATGGATGTGTGAGTGAAATGGCGGATCAGTGTGTGAGTGAAGGGGTGGATAGATGGATGTATTGATGAATGAGCCAAAGAATGGATGAGTAAAAAGGAGGAACAATGGATGAATGGATTGCTGAATGTGTGAATGGATGGATGATGAGAGAATAGACAGATGGGGTGAATGGCTAAATGGATGGTGGATGAAGGATGAAAGGCTTGATGGATGACGGGTTGAAAGAGTGGGTGGATGGATGAGTGAAAGGATGGATGAGTAAATGTGGATGGCTGGATGAAAGGGTGGATGGATGAAAGAATGGGTGAGTGAAAGGATGAATGAGTGAACGGGTAAATGGTGAGTGAAATGGTGGATGGATGAAAAGGTGGATTGATAGATTCATGGTTGAATGAATGAAAGGATGGATGAGTCAATGGGTGATTGAATAGATGGGTGAGTGAAAGGTTGGCTGGATGAGAGATGAGTGAGTGAAAGCATGGATCGATGAGTTAAAGGGTAAATGGATGCATCAGTGGATGGATGGACTGAGTGAAAGGGTGGATGGATGGATAAATGAGTGAAAGGGTGGATAAGTGAAAGAATGAATGAGTGAAAGGCAGGGTAGATGGATGGTTGGATGAAAGGGTGGACCGATAGATGATGCAGATTACACATGTTCTCTACCCTATACATCACAGCCTGTATATACACACTTCACATCTGCTAACTTCCCTGCGTATCAAACTCGCATATTTACCATCCTATATATATATATATATATATATATATATATATATATATATATATATATATATATATATGCACTCTCAAACCTCCACTAGTCTTTGCCACCATGCTCATGTGCTCTCATCCTCCAGACAAGCTCTCCACTCTTCAGATACAATTTCCACCCACTTTGTGATCTCTCAGCCTTCATTTCCTCTCCACTGAGTACTTCCTCTTCATCCTCCATATAGTCTTTCCTCTGTGCACATGCATTCTCCACTCGGTACATCCACTGTGCAACCTCCAAACCTTCCCCTTATATATGTTCTTCACACCAATTCACCACATATTGTGTGCAGGCTCTACATCCTCTTTTCACCACATACAGCCCGAATCCCCCTCCATGTTCCTCTCTTCATATGTTTCTCAATTTTCTGCACCATATTGTATATTCACTCCTCCACCCTGTTGCGACCATCTGCTCTCCAGCTGCTACCTTTACACACCACAGTTGTTCTTCATCCTTCACGTGGGAAAGCAATCATCCACATGTGTTTTCCACCCTTCACTTATACGATTCATTGTCCTTCCTCTATATCCACATCTGCGTGCCACCACCTACATTCCCCCCATAATCACCCTTTGGCCTCTAAAACCAACCTCTTTATCCACGCTGCACCCTCATGTCTCCCTATCTGCTGAACGTACACTGACTCCCCATCTCCGCTCACCTCCAGCCTCCACAAGCACACTCCATTCTTTTTTAGGTCTCACCTAGGCACCACTCTAATCTATGCAATGTCACTCCACGCAACACCACTCAGTACAGGGCCACTCCATGCATCACCACCCCACTCTACGCAACACCACTCCCTTTTATGCAGCACCACTCCACGCACACCATTCTGCTCCACTCCACGACACTCTGCTTTACTCCACTCAGTTCCAGGCCACTCTGCTTTACTCCGCTCCATGCCACTCTGTTTTACTCTAAGCCACTCTGCTTTTCTCCACTCAATGCCACTCTGCTTTATGCCACTCACTCTGCTTTACTCCATTCAGTGTCACTCTGCTTTACTCCACTCATTGTCACTCTGCTTTACTCCACTCATTGTCACTCTGCTTTACTCCACTCATTGTCACTCTGCTTTACTCCACTCATTGTCACTCTGCTTTACTCCACTCATTGTCACTCTGCTTTACTCCACTCAGCATCACTCTGCTTTACTCCACTCTGTTTTACTTCCCTCCACGCCACTCTGCTTTACTCCACTCAAAGCCACTCTGCTTTACTCCACTCAAAGCCACTCTGCTTTACTCCACTCAAAGCCACTCTGCTTTACTCCACTCAAAGCCACTCTGCTTTACTCCACTCAAAGCCACTCTGCTTTACTCCACTCAAAGCCACTCTGCTTTACTCCACTAAAAGCCACTCTGTTTCACTCCACTCAAAGCCACTCTGCTTCACTCCACTCAATTCCACTCTGCTTTACTCCACTCCACACCACTGATTTGCTCCACACCACTCTGCTTTGCTCCACGCCACTCTGCTTTGCTCCACGCCACTCTGCTTTGCTCCACGCCACTCTGCTTTGCTCCACGCCACTCTGCTTTGCTCTATGCCACTCTGCTTTGCTCTACGCCACTCTGCTTTGCTCTACGCCACTCTGCTTTGCTCTACGCCACTCTGCTTTGCTCTACGCCACTCTGCTTTGCTCTACGCCACTCTGCTTTGCTCTACGCCACTCTGCTTTGCTCTACGCCACTCTGCTTTACTCTACGCCACTCTGCTTTACTCTACGCCACTCGGCTTTACTCCGCTCCACATCACTCTGTTTTACTCTACGACACTCTGCTTTACTCCTCCCAAAGCCACTTTGCTTTACTCCCCTATACACCACTCTGCTTTATTCCACTCAGCACCACTCTGCTTTACTCCACTCAATGCCACTCTACTTTACTCCACTCAACATCCCTCTGCTATACTCCACTCAACACCAATCTGCTTTACTCCACTCTGCTTTACTCCACGCCACTCTGTTTTCCTCTAAGCCACTCTGCTTTACTCCATGCGACTGCTTTGCTCCACGCCACTCTGCTTTGCTCAACTTGGCTTTACTCCACGCCACTCGGCTTTACTCCACGCCACTCGGCTTTACTCCACGCCACTCTGCTTTACTCCACGCCACTCTGCTTTACTCCACGCCACTCTGCTTTACTCCATGCCACTGCTTTGCTCCACGCCACTCTGCTTTGCTCAACTCGGCTTTACTCCACGCCACTCAGCTTTACTCCACGCCACTCGGCTTTACTCCACGCCACGCAGCTTTACTGTACGCCACGCAGCTTTACTGTACGCCAATTTGCTTTACTCCACTCAACGCCAATTTGCTTTACTCCACTCAATGCCACTCTGCTTTACTCCACTCAATGCCACTCTGCTTTACTCCACTCAATGAACTCTGCTTTACTCCACTCAATGCCCCTCTGCTCTACTCCACTCAGTGCCACTCTGCTCTACTCCACTCAGTGCCACTCTGCTCTACTCCACTCAGTGCCACTCTGCTCTACTCCACTCAGTGCCACTCTGCTCTACTCCACTCAGTGCCACTCTGCTCTACTCCACTCAATGCCACTCTGCTCTACTCCACTCAGTGCCACTCTGCTTTACTCCACGCAATGACACTCTGCTTTACTCCATTCAATGACACTGCTTTACTCCACGCCACTCTGCTTTGAGACACCTACACCACTGCACTTTATGCCTCTACACCACTCCATGCCACTGCACCAATCTACTCTATACCACTGCCCTCTACACCACTCTAAACCACTGCACTCTACCCCATCGCCCTTTCTGCCAAGTTTGGTGTAATTCTATTCAGTTGTTTGGGCTGTAGTAGTGTTGACAGGGTCCGATGGGAATTAACATTGCAAACGCACCCTTTTTCCAACCCCATTTTTCTCAGCCCCCGCTTTACAAATACCCCGAAACTTTCCATGTTCAACAAGAATCACCGGAGCACCTTTTTGGAAAAAGGTTGCGAAGATTCATCAAACGGTGCCAAAGTTGTATATCTCTAAATGTGTGTGTATATATGAAAATGTGTGTGTGGTAATATGTGTGTGTGTATATGTGTGTGGATATATGTGTGTAATTGTGTGTGGATATGTGCGTGTGTATGTGTGTGTATGTATATGTGAGTATGTGTATATGTGTATATATATGTGTGTATAAGTAAGTGTGCGTGTACATGTATGTATATGTACATGTATGTATATGTACATGTATGTGCATGTATGTACATGTATGTGTATGTACATGTATGTGTATGTGTGTGTATATGTGTGTGTGTATATGTATATGTGTGTGTATATGTATATGTCTGTGTGTGTGTGCATATATGCGTGTGTGTGTGTGTATATATAAAATACCAGACTTAAAATAAAGCTATGAGTCAGGTAGGCTCCTTGCCTTGTATTGAAATCCCATTTGGTGGCAAGGAGTCCTATTAGTGTCAAGGGCGCCGTTCTCATTGCAAATGATTCTGCAGTGAAGTTAGGGTACCATATGGTGATTTTTCCTACATTAAAGGTCTGCTATCACCAAAGAATAAATCAGTTTTTATACTATACTTCCTTCTTTTAAGATCTATATCTTACAGTTGTTACTATTACACTCTTTCATATTTCTCCATTTACCAGTCTCGGAAGGATGGTAGACTAAGTTTGCTCTACAACTCTATGCCACTCCACGTCACTCTGCTCTCTGCCCCTCCAGAACACACTTCGCCGCTTTACTCCACTCAACAACATCACTCTGTGTCACCACTTGACACCACTACTCTATGACACCACCACTCTGCTACAACTGCTCTCAACGCCCCTCTACTCCCCACTCTAGGCCCTTGGACTCCATGCCAATGTATTCTTCGCCACTCTACCATATACCACTTCACTCTACGACAATCTACTCGGCAACACTGCACTCTCTGCCACTGAACTCTACGCCACTGCACTCTAAGCTGCATCACTCTATGCTGCACCACTATTTTACTCTGCGCCGCTGCACTCTGACACTCAGCTCTGCAAGACTGTATTCTCTGCCACTGAACTCTATGCCACGCAACTCTGCACGACTGCAGTCTAAGTCACTGCACTCTGCACCACTGCACTCTGCATCGCTCCACGCCACTCGAATCTATTCCGTACCATTGCACTCTACACTACTCTACGTCACTGCACTCTGCTTCACTCTGCTCTACACCTCTACAATCTACCCTGCACCACTCCACTTTACGCCACTCTTCTCTGAAACAATCTACTTTACACCACTGCAATCTACTCTGCACTCTACGTCACTCTACTCTGCGCCAATGCAATCTACACCACTTTACTCAACCAGTGCACTCTACGCCAGTCTACTCTGCACCACTGTGTTTTACACAGCTTCAATCTAGGCTACTGCACTTTACGACACTATAAGCTATGATACTCCACTCTGTGATGCTCTACTCCATTAAACTCTACTTGACTCTATGCCACTCCACTCTACAACACTACTCCATGCTATGCCACCCTTCAACACTACTTTAGTCTACAACACACTACTCCACGCCATTCCACTCTGACACTCAATTCTACAACACTTTACTCCACTCTGCCATTCCACTCTCCTACATTACTCCACTTTATGCCACTCCACTCTACAGCAATCTACTCTACGCAACACTCAACACCACTCTGTTCCACACCACTCCATGACACTCTGCTGCTATAATCTATACTACTTCATCACATTGCACTTTTCGACATGCAACTCTCCTTTACCCCACTAACTTTTAGCCATGCTGAACAACAGCCACGCTTGTGTACAATATGGCTAAAACATATTGGCAAAGCCAATAGCTCTTGCAAAGGCCAGACCTTTTGGCTTTGCCAATGCTTGTTTATTTTAATCGATACTGCAAACCATCGGCAGAAGACATTGGCAAGCCACATGGTCAAAAAGGCAATACCTATTGGCTTTGCCAATGCTTGTTTTTGTAACAATTATTTGCTCTGCTAACGAACTAATAAAACTGTGTATTTCTTAACATCCTGTGTATGTCAAACATATATTACTACTCGAGATCATCCTAGAATATTACATCATGAATTAATCGACTAGCACGGTCCCAGTCCCATTCTAAAGTTATCCTTGGACCATCCATGAGTAATGCAGCCTCATTCTGAAGTCATCACAAGATGATTCTGTAATAATACAGCCCCATCCTGAAATACTCAAAGGATCATCCTGGAGTAATCCAGCCTAATCCTGAAATCATCATGGGATCATTCTGGAGTAGTACAAGATCATCACATGTTTTCCACTGAAGTAATCAGGAACCCATCCTGGAGTAATCCAGCCTAATCCTGAAATCGTCATGGGATCATTCTGGAGTAGTAAATTATCATCACATGTTTTCCATTGAAGTAATCAGGAACCCATCCTGGAGTAATCCACCCTAATCCTGTAATCAGCATGGGATCATCCTGCAGTAGTACAAGCTCATCACATCTTTTCCACTGAAGTAATCGGGAACTAATCCTGGAGTAGTTTCTCTGATGACTCGAGGAGTCATCCCATTTAAATATTCTGCCCTATAGGCATACTTCAGGATGGCTTCGGATGACATCCCCAGTTAATTGCAGGAATAGCCTGGCTGAAGTCATCGGATGACTTCAGAATCACTCCAGGATGATCTTCCTTTTTGACTTGGGTATATGTACACCACTGCAGAGCACATTTTGTACAACAGTAACAAAACCTTTATGCACAGCAAAAGAATTTGTTTTTCAATAGTGGCTTTGGTGTTTTCCTTTCCAAGTGCAACTCATTGTGCAAGAGGACGCAATATATTTTTATTCTACTTCTGTCAGGTAAACAAAAGGTCCATTAAATGCATTGCAGCAGTGCTGACTTGCAGGCAAGCTCCCTTTCAGAATAAAGACGAGCAGGTACTCAGTGTCGGACAGTCCCTCACCAATTTAAGCAGTGTTCTTAAGTAAAATGAACCAAACTTCAGGTTGCAGAAAGAAGCTGCAGTGAAAGTGCAAACTAAAGTGCTGTTTTAAGAAACCTTTCTCAATATCACAAAAGTCCTCGCAGCTATGGAAATGTTAGACTTCATAAAGAAAGAGAGGCATAGTATAGTTAAAGTTCTGGTTCCTAGCCCAGCCCTAGTCTCTTAGCATGTGAGTGTCTCATTCTGCGCCACACCCAGAAGCATGTGAGGCCAGCTTCACGTTCATTGCTCATGATGGTTCTAGTACTTGTTGTGTCATCTTTTGAACATTTAGGGGCATATTTATGAGCCCCTTACACCAACGGAGCATAACTTTTTGGAACACTCCGATGGCATAAATCACTAGATCATAACATTGACGCCACGCAAAGCCACCTTGCCTGACTTTGAATGGCCCCATAGATATGGAGTAAGGCAAAGCAGCACAAATCGCTGCGTTGCCTTATTCTGCACTTGGGAGGCGCTCCATGGGCGTTGTGATGGGTGTTCATACGCAACTCCCATGGATTTTGACGCATTCCCAGATTTACAAGAGCATGTAAACCTGGGGAAGCGCCAAAACCTTACGCCTCCCGAGGTGAGGCGTAACGAGGAGAAATATGTTTATTTCTCCTCGTTTTTTCCTCTTTCTACGTCTGCTACATTCTGCAGCAGACACAGAAAAAGGAAAACACCTCTTAGGATTGTTTCTTTGCAGGAAGGTGCTCCTTCCTGCACAAAAACAATTCTTCCGACAATACAGGCCCCCTTGCACTACGCTGCAAAGGTGCCTACGTTGGCGCTAGGCTGCCGGAACGGTGCCAGGACAGGAATGCACCTTATCGCATAAATACGGTGCATTCCTGTGCCTTTGGCGTAGGGCAGTGCAGCAAGCATACTTGCTGAGCTGCCCTACGCCAAATCCCCATAAATGAGGGCCCTAGTACATTGCCTTTGCTGGGTTATTGTTTGATGTGTTCCTTTTAAGCCATTTGAGAGCATCCCCCTGCGAGGAGCTGCTATTTAAAGAGATCATTAATCACTTTCACTTACAAAAGCCTCAAAGAATGCTTTATCGTTGGCTACTTGGCTTTTTAAATTGCTTTCCGGTTGCCATGATATGGCATTTGTTACACTAGACTGAAAGACTGAATAAGGAAGGGGTGTCATAGAGTGCTACTTACTGAAGAGTCTCATTACCATGCTGTGCGTGTACCGGCCAAGGGCACATATTATGTCATTGTGAAATCAAATTCTACATTTATGCAAAAGCATAGCACCTTCTTTAACGAGTGACTTTTTATGGTAAGTCCACATTACAACTCCCATTCCTGGCCAATCGCTCTGCCATTTTTTTCCCGTTTATACGACAAAAACTCCTGATACTCAAAAACCTTACACGGTCTCTCCATCCATCAACGTCTTTTCACAGTCAATTTTTACATGAGTACGCATAAAATTCCGCAGTAAAACAATCGTTTTAGCCTGAAATTCGCAGTTAAATAAATGTACAACAATCATTAGTACAGGTGATAAAGTGAAATTAATTTGCAAGAAAGAATAAAAATTCGCATTTACTTCGCACTTTTCCCTTCCCTCCCTCGAAGACGGATTGGCAACAATGAAAACTAACATCAAACTTTGAAAGGGGACTGTGAGCGGTACATCTTTCTGTACCATTTTGTGAGCTGTTCTCTAAGTAGAAATTGAACCTCCTTATCGCATAGTCACCTTATGTCATATCCTTCACTTCTTTGCCGCAGCCATTTGTAGTTTACCGGATCGAAGTACTTAGAGAGATCAATAAAGGCTGGAAATGTGTATCGATTCTGCTCCACGACTCGAAGGCTATCATTTGTTATAGTTAGTGGGTCGTCTGTGGTTGAATGACCCTCACCAGGGCCTAATTGGCTCCTGGTTTATCACAGCTGCTAATTGCTGAGATATTGTGACGGCTTCACATGAATGAATCTTACCCAACTATTCTGAAGGAACAGAAAGTTCACCACGACCTATTTATCCTTCAATGGAGCTCTTTTCAATGCCTTTTTGTGCTTAGAAATGCTCGCTTAAATGACAGCAGTTTTGAAGTAAAACACGCAATTTTAAATAAGCGGGCGTCCACCTAGTCGGCGACAAAGATGAATTTGACATTTTCTATTTCTTAGACATTATCAGATTTAGGCATGCGTGCAGACAACAAAAGACTGTTAAAGGAATCCATACCAAGTACTGCGTGAACATTGCAGGTGTGTGAGTTATGTACTTAGGCCTCAAAGACGTATTTTTCATGGAAATAAAAGTCTAGACCGGCATGGGGTTTGAGAGTCATCCAGAGAGCAGTGTGAAGGCTCGGCATTTCCACTGCAGTCACTCTTTCATCCGTGAATCAGTACTTACTCTGACATTATTGAAAGACAAACAGCCTGAGTAGGAGTGTGCTGGCAAATTTAAAACCCTGCAAACATTTGAAAACAAGCAAAAACCCCAGTTGGCTCAGGGATACTAACGCTGTTTGTAGTAAAACACAGCACCGCCACAATTTTGCGCTGGTGAATTTTGGCACATCAAACTTGCTGAAATTTACCAGGCAAAAAACATGCAGGATATTTCACTACATGCTGAATTTCGTGCAGAAAACACCAAATCATACATGTAATTTCGGGATTTTCAGATGAATCCTTCAAATGGGGTGTATTTATCACACCCAGAAAACACAGCACCCACGGTTACAGGGTTAAGTAAACCCTTCAGTCTTTCCCGGCTCACTTGCAGTCAGGCCGAAATACATTTGCGCACATCTCACTGAGAGATCAAAAACAGCCCAGAATTGGGGGCGTGGCCAAGCAGCGATCCATGATGGCCGCGTAAAGTAGAGCTCCGCCGCCCGACCCTTCCCAAACACCTATCCGGCACATAGATCCGTGTCTTCCGAGAGAGGATCCCTGCATCGGAACACCAGCGGTTACCACCCCGCCCACTCCGGCTTGTGTCAGACGCCTGACACCAAAGTTACGGGGGCGGAAGCGGTGAGGCCTACCATCCAGCCAGAAGCCGGGACGCACAGTGCTGCGAGAGGCCCGGGAACGGCCCAGCCGGGTCGGGGACTTTTCGCGGCGTGAGGCCCGGGATACGTCATCGCTGCAGAGAGACTGCGACTCGCCCCAAACAAATCGGGACCCCGCCATAACCCGCAGGCAAGTGGGGCCGGAATAGAAACTTCATCCAGCAGGAAAGGCCCAGGCACAGTCCTGTCCTGCGCGTTAGGGGTGCAGTCGGCGAGCGGCAGGGCTGCAACGTGAGGGCCGGTGGCTCACCATCCCGCTCCCCCCACGAACTGCGACGAATCCAGACACTGGACCCTGAGCGGGGAGGCCCACTGTGTTGGGGCCACAGGCATACCACCGACAGGACCTAGGGAGAGCTACGGTAGTGTGGGCAGCGGGGAAACACACCCCCCCTGGCAGACAGAAAGCGTACAAGGCGACCCAGGGGAGAGGACGCTCCAGGCCTGGGGAGGCTTAAGTCCCACTCCTGAAACCAGAACATACATCTGCAGCCCCACCACATAGAGTGGAGCTCCCGGCGGGATCTCAGAGCCTGTGTTGGCTCTCCCTCCACCTGACCTATTGGGGCCAGCGGGACCACTGCTTCGCCGGCTGGTGGAAGACAGCCTGAGGCCCAGACAGCCGACTCTCCAGAGTGATCGGGGAAGGCCTGAGTACCTGCTCAGTGGCGTAATGGATCGGAGTAAAGGCCCTGGGACCCGGGGGCCCAGAGGGACGCAAACTAACAAACTGGACCGCTACACTGTCCCCAAAGACACGCACCAGAGCCGACTATCCGGAGGAGCCTCCCAGAGTGGCCTGGGCGAAGAAGAGCAGGAATTATCATTAAAAGACGTCATGGACGCTATCACTGGAGTTAAAACCTCCCTGGAACATAAAATGGACACCATGGCTATTGACGTGAACCTCATCAGGGCGGATCTGGGAAAACTGAACGAGAAGGTGAAGCAGGTGGAGATCACTGCCACGAGCCTCGTCGGAGATGTCGCCCAACTCCAAGGAGAAGTCCGCGAATTACAAAATTCGCGTAACATCACTGACCTAAAACTGGACGACTACGAAGGCCGCATGCGGCGCAACAACCTCCGCATCCTGGGTGTTCCAGAGAAATCGGAGGGGCAATCCCCTGACCTATTCGTGGAGGATCTTATCCTGACACATCTTCAGCCCAAAGGCCTCAGTAAGTTCTTTGTCATCGAACGGGCACATAGGGTCCCGGGTGGCCGTCCTAGGCCGGGCGCGCCCCCGCGGCCAATGTTGGCCAGAGTTCTAAACTTCCGGGACAGGGATGTCGTCCTACAGAACGCCAGGGCGCGGGCCCCCTCCGCTACGAAAACGCAGACATAACCTTTTCCCGGATTTCACACAGAGGGTGCAGACGCAGAGGAGGTCGTTCCTCTCCGTGAAAAAGTGCTTAGAGACAGAGGACTGAAATATGCGATGATCTTTCCAGCACGTCTTCGGGTCGAGGCGGATGGACGGGCCTGGTTTTTCGAGCAGCCCGAGGCTGCAGCTGACTGGATCGAGCGCCGTGGAATGCGGAGCCCAGGCGGCCATGTCCGAAGTGAGAGTGAGGACACACGCCCTGTCTGAGGAGAGGGCTGTATCGCCATGCATCTTTGTACGGAATATGTTGGGCCTGTTGTGGGGTGGGTTGTGGGTGGGTATTCTCTCTCTCTGAGCCTTCGTGGCTGTGGACCCTCTTAGACTTGACACACTCGTGCAAGGAGGATGTACACTTGACTTGTGGGGACAGGGAGGCGGAGCGCTTTATTTCCCCTTTTCTTCTACTCTTAGTTCATTCCAAGGGCGACAGGCACTCTGCAAGTTTTTGATGGGCAGTTCTAGGCCCAGAGTGCAGGGCAGCGGGGTGGGGGGTTGTTGGGAGGGAATGTTTTGTTTGGTTTTTGTTGTGTTTGTTGTATCAGCATCATTAGTAGTACCGCCTGTGGAGGAAGCCGAAACACACGCTTCTACTCCTGTAGAAAGAGTAGAGATATCTTTTAATCAATCATGGCTACACGGAGAGACGTAGGAATCAAACTGTTAAGCTGGAATGTCAACGGGTTAGGGGACAAGATAAAACGTAGTGTTGTTCTCCAGTACATCAAACGTCAGGCCCCCGACATTGTATTACTCCAAGAAACCCATCTCATCGGCAATACATGCAAGGCACTACATAGAGGAGGCTACATAATGTTGGCCCATGCGGGATTCACCTCCAGCTCAAGAGGGGTGGGTATTATGATGAAGAAATCCTTTCCTCTGGTGGTAAGCGCAACCTGGGCAGACGATCGGGGACGATACATTGGAGTCACGGGAACATGGGCGGGGCACCCCATCACACTCCTTTCGGTTTATGTACCACCTGGCCTGCAGGCCGCCACCTTTAGGGATTTAGGAACTATATTGCTAGCTATTCCAGAAAGTCTGTTAATCCTGGGAGGGGACTTAAACTCAGTAGTCTCGGGCGCGCTAGATCGATATCCCCCCGTACATTGAGCCCCACCTCCGGTTGGCTTCCGGAATTTCTCGAGACCATGGGGTTGGTGGATAGCTGGCGGACCTATCACCCAAACACAATGCAGTACACCTTTCACTCGGGGCGCACGGGAGCCTCTCACGTATCGACTACTTTCTGGTTCCCGCATCTCAGATTGCACACATCCATGAGACTAGACATCTGGCCAGGGGTATCTCCGACCACTCTCCGGTTTGGCTTCACATGGTTCTTGATTATAAGCAAGTGGGAAGGGTGGCCCCCATCAACCCGTGGTATTTTAGAGATCCCAAAATTCGGAAAGCGCTCCTTGCAGCCATAGATAATTACTTTATTGACAATGAGGGATCAGTGGATTCCCCGCAGACGCTGTGGGAAGCCTTTAAGACGGTGATCCGGGGCCAGGCCCTATCCCTAATCTCGGGCAAGAAAAAGGACCACCACAGAGAGATAGTGGCCATGGAGGCGGAGATTGGCCACTTAGAAACTGACCTGGATTCGGAGGTCACACCCGATAAACTCCACTATCTACGGCTCCGGCAGCAGGAGTACAGAGCGCTGGCGACCGACCAGGCGCGGGCCTTGGGTAGAGCTGCGCAGGGACGGCTATATGAGGTGGGAGATAAAGCTGGGAAATTGCTAGCATGGCTAGACAAGAGAGAATGGGCAGACCGCCTAGTACCAGAACTCCAAGGGGAGGGAGGTGGCCCCCTCACAGATCCTCAAGACATTGTAGATAAATTTGCTGCCCACTTCTGTGCGGTCTACTCTTCAACCACTCCCTATTCTGTAGAGGACTCCCGCCAGATGATTGCTGACATAACGCTGCCCAAGGTCTCAGCTGATGACCGTGACTTTTTAGATAGTGACATATCTAACGACGAAATAGCGAAGGCAATAAGGTCCATTAGATCAGGAAAGGCCTCAGGCCCCAACGGGCTTCCGGTCGAATTATACAAACTTAAACCGGACGGGCTGGCCCCACATCTCAGGGCTATGTACGAGGACTCAAGGGAGAGAGGGCTCCTGCCGATAGATCAGAGGACGGCCACTATTATCACCATCCATAAAGAGGGGAAACCGAGAACTGACTGTGGGTCATACAGACCAATTTCCCTCCTGAATGCAGAGCCCAAGATTTTGGCCAAACTTCTGGCCAACCGCCTGATCACAGTGATCGAAACCCTGGTCCATCCAGACCAATCTGGTTTCATTCCGCATCGCAACACTGCACTTAACTTGCGTAGGGTGCATGGGGTACTAGGCAGAGCGACCTCACTTTTAGAACCAGCTGTAATAGTCTCCCTCGATGCCACCATGGCATTCGATACCATTGAATGGTCGTATCTTTGGGCAGTTCTGGAGAAGTTGGGGTTTGGCCCGAAATATATTCAATGGGTACAGCTTCTGTATGCTAAACCGTTGGCACAAGTAGTAGTCAATAACAAAAATCGGATACCTTTGAGCTGGGTCGGGGGACCCGGCAGGGCTGTCCGTTGTCTCCTCTCCTGTTTGCCCTGGCCCTGGAGCCGCTGGCGGCCTGGATACGTAGAGACCCGAGGATTCGGGGCATGCGCTGGTCCTCGGAGTGGGAGGACCGCATCTCGCTCTACGCAGATGATATCCTGCTCTATCTGACTTCTCCGAGGCGGTCCCTGAATGTGGTCCTGGATATCCTGGCCGTCTTCGGCAGGTACTCCGGATACTCCATTAACTGGAGTAAATCCCTGTGGTTCGTTTTGGCTGGAACACCGCCTACCCCACCGAAGGGATGCCCCATTCAAATTCGTGCAGACGGCTTCAAGTATTTGGGGATTTTTCTCACCCTAGACCCGTCGCTCCGCTACTCCCAGAACCTACTTCCCCCTTTGACTAGGTTGCGTAAGGACATAATCAGCTGGAAGTCGCTCCCGCTTTCCCTACTGGGAAAAGCGGCACTTTTTAAAATGATGTCTTTGCCCCGGTTTTTATACGCCCTGCAGAACTCCTTGGATCCGGTCCCAGCGTCCTACTTTAGGGAGATAGAGGGCCTTCAGCGGGACCTATTGTGGAGTGGACGGCCGCGTATCGCCCTAAGCAAGCTCACCTTAAATTGGTATGACGGGGGCATTAGCCTCCCCGATATCAAGAAGTATTATTGGGCGGCACATCTAGCTGCCATCAATCATGGCACCTACCTACGTCCCGGAGATCCAGGCCATAACATGGATAGATGGCTCCTCTCGGGTGGGAACTATAATAGAGCCCTTTACTCCAAACCACACCGATTCCAACTCACAGGCCCCACCAAACACTCGGTCCATGTTTGGCACACTGCCATTAAATGCCTTGGCTGGAATCGCAGGCTCACACTTGCTACCCCGTTATGGGACTCGGAACAGCTAGGTAGCTTGTGGAAAAGCAAAGGGTTTGAAAAATGGGATCTCATTGGTCTCTCGCGTGTAGGGGATCTGTGGGACAAATCAGATATCAAGTCATTCGCTACCCTGCAACAGCAATTCGATCTAGCTGACTCTGAAATTTTCCGTTATACGCAGGTCCGACATGCCCTGCGCTCCCAGATACAGCGTGGTACCGCCCTCCAGAGTCGTCCCCATTGGAGGACCGCGTCTTGGATGGCCACATCCCTGACAGCACTATCTCATTGATATATAAAAAGCTGATCAACAGCATGCCAGACCCTCTCCAGTCGCTTCGGGAGAAATGGTCCAGGGACGGAATCGAGATAGACGATGAGGACTGGCAAGAGGCCGTTTCCTCGCCCAGAGTAGTGGCAATACCCGCGCGCCTACGCCTGGTCCAACTTAAAGTACTCCATAGGATTTACGTGACCGGACCGCAGCTGGTACGGATGGGAAGAACAGATGGGGGGACTGTAGGCGGGGCTGTGGCCAGATGGGTACTTTTATACATATAATTTGGGAATGTGACAAAATTCAGCTCTACTGGCGTAAAATACATGATATCACCAACACAGTGTTAACAACACAACTTAGCCCAGATGCTCGTAGATGTTTGTTGAACATATGGGAACCGACGGATCTGAATGTCTATTTAATGCAATGGGTCACTCTGGGGCTTATGCTCGCTAAGAGAAATATTGCTCAGCTGTGGGGGGCGTCTCAACCTCCAACGGTGGGTGACTGGAAGAAAGCTCTGGATTGGGCAATGTTCAGGGAAAAGACAGTGTATGTTGCCCGGGGCTGCCCTAAAAAATGGACCCGTGTATGGGGCCTGTGGAACTCCTATCGTGGAGACATATGTCAACCGCCCCTCTCCCTTGACAGTGATGACCTCCCTTTGCCCTAATCCCTCCAAGTATTATGCTGTATTAATTGATTTTGCCTATTGTCTCCATGTGGCGTGCTCTCCTGCTTTCTCTGTAATGTACTTGATATGCTGATATTGATTAATAAAAAAAGTTTTACAAAAAAAAAAAAAAAACAGCCCAGAATTGACACTGGTGTGTTACAGTCAATAGACTCAGAGAAGCTATTTGAATCCAGTTCGAATCCTCTTGTGGAAGAGGGGTGGGGAGATAAGAGTGATGAGAGCAGGAGAAGAGATAGGTCAAAGAATTATTTTTAGCTACATGAGAATGCACAAAGAAAGGTTGTTTCCCACAATTGCTACATAGTAATGAGAAGCACTAGCTACCCCTATATTTAAGGCGTTACTGCCATCTCCTTTGATAAGAGTGAGGCGACAGAATGGCATCTGGTGGTTTCACCCTGCTTTGTCTGTGTCTCTTGGGTCATCTCAGACAAAACAGAAGAGATAGGATGCCAGCAGGGCTCATTCACCTCCTTTCGCTACACTCTCTGTCTGCTATGCGTTTCTGCTGGTTTCTGCTGACAGGGAAAACCAGCTGCACTAACAAGAGCTGAGAGACAGTTGCTTTCAGCTTGGTGCTGGCTCTTCTGTCACTGAGATTGGAGAGAACAGCTTTGGGCATAGTTGTAGAGTGGGAATGTGGGAGAGTGGTATGAGAGAGTGGCAGGACGTCAGGTAGGGAGTTTTTTTTTATTAAGGGGAGGATGGCAGGAAGGGAGGCAACTTTTTAACATTACACTGCTAGAGGGAAACCTAATGTCAAGGGTGATTTTGCGTCAGGACACTAGGTTAAGTACGGCTTCCCCATAGCTCTTCTACCCTTACTTCTTTGAGGTGATTAGAGAATGAAGGTGTTGGGGATCATACAAAACACAACATGGTAAATGCATAACTGTGAATGATGGTATGTGTTCCATCTTAGAGTTCTGAGTGACATTAAGGACAGCCTAAGCTTTGTTTTTGATATCACTCAGAATCCCTCAATGAAAAATAACCCTGTAATTCACAATTGCCCATTTATATTTATAGTCACTGAAAAAAACATAGGTTAAAGCTTAGTTACAGTTAGGAAAACTGTATTTATTCTTTCTATACAAACCAAACTTAAGCTACACAAACATTAAAAATTCAAAAGTGTTAATTTTAGTTTCAATTTATAATTTACGAGCCTCCTTCTAATTGCTATAACTTTATTTCGCCTTTCTATCTGAACCAAACAAAAACGACATAATCTTTAGAAATTCTATAGTTGTAGTAATACCTTAAATTTATAATTCATGGACCACCTTCAACCACCTTCAATTTACAATAACTCGTTCACCTCCGTACAGAGTGTTGTCAATTCGGTAGCCACACTACATTAACTATAACTTGCCACTTTAGCATGCACAGTGTTCTCACAAATGATGTCATTTAAGATGTCCTGTGTTGTTAAGAATGCTATATTTTCACATGGTATAACTGATTTAATATGAAAGGATATAAGCAGTGCATCGTAAAGAAGCAAGTTATAGTTAATGAAGTGTAGCTACCAAGTTGACAACACAGTGTATAAGGTACGCAAGTTATAGTAATTTGAAGGTGGTGTGTAAATTATAGATTAAATGTTTAACTATAACTTTAGAATTTCTAATGGTTATGTAGTTTAAGTTTGGATCACAAGGCTGACCTTCTGTTCAAGCTACAGGGACACAACAAACTACAAGAGGCTTTTTAGGCAACTGCACAGCTGACCAATTCCCACTGGATCTGCCCTGGACCCTGCTTCTGGCCTCTGCTAAAATGTGTTGCCCCTCCAAGTGTTGCCCCTAAGGCCCTTGACCCTAGGCTTGTGCCAAATTATACTGCTTTTAATGTTTTCTGAAACCTAGGATTTAGAAATGTTTGGCACCAAAGACCTCCGGAGTACCAAGATTAACCTGTCAAGCGGATCTGACAAAAATGCTTTGTGGTTGGGCCAAAGATTCAGGCTGCTCCAGCTCAGAGCTTTTCCACAGCAACAAATCCTTCTCAGCTGGACCTCCCGACAACAGTATTTGGCCGCATGAAGCCCTGTTCAGCTTGCAGCCTTTTCCAGCTGAAGAAATCCGAGTTCTAAAGAAGTCAGTAAGTCTGAAGGTAGAAATCTTCACTGGGCAAAGGAACCAAAAGTATCTGGCCAGCGAGGGACCATTCTTGGAATTGAGATTCAAATTTCTCCTGCTCAGAGCTTCCCCGCCAAAAGTCAGAGGCTTCACTGAGACCTCGCCCAGTGGCTATCTAACGATGAGGAGACCTCTTCAGCCACAGCCTGCTGTCTTGCCCTGCTTGGGATTTTTGACTTTCATTTCAAAGACAGAGGGCCTGATTCACAAAGGTAAACTTAGACCAAAAGACTAAGTTTAGACCTGAAGTCTAACTTTACTACTACTAAAGTCAGACTTTTGGTCTAAGTTAGACTTTTGGTCTAAACTTAGACCAGAAGTCTAACTTTACTAGGAGTAAAGTTAGACTTTAGGTCTAAATTTAGATTTTTGGTCTAAGTTTACATTTGTGAATCAGGCCCTAAGTACGCTGGTAAAACTTAAAGACTAGTTCAAACCTGGTTTCTGTATTTGACCTGCACTTCCTTGTGGTTGGCCTTAGCTTGTGCCTAGGTACCGGTCAAGCAAAACCAGATGACCGTGGTTAGAGTTTAACGCTTTTTCGGAATGTTTTTCACTTCAATAAAAATTCATAACTCCGGTTTGCCTAATTGGATTTATGACATTTTTTTGTCATTTTTTTTTTTTTTATTTGTTTGGGCTTTTTCTTGTGCTGTATTTTAACATTATTACTGTTTTGGTACTGCATAAATACTATACCCATTGACTCTAAGTTAAGCCTGTCTGCTCTGTGTCATAGCTACCAGGGGGTTAAACTCAGGTAAGTTCACCTTGACAATGGTTGTGGTTATTACTTGAGGTGGGTACTCACCCCCTCAACTAATACCTCATTTCTTACAGTCTTACTATGTTCCACTATCAGTCCTAAAAACCCTTTGCCAAGCAGTGAAATACAGGAAGAGCAAATTTAATCTGGGATTCTTTACCCAAGGTAGCCACAACTACTGCTAGCTGGTAATGAGTAATAGAAGTTATAACACTATAACTCTGATTTTCATAATGGTCAAAGAAATTTATAATGTCAATACAAAAAGGATAATTCCGATTTTAATGAACGGTACTCAACTACTTTGGCTCATCAGATTACATTTTCCAAAAAGATTTGTTTAATCATTTAACATGCAGGGGAATATGCCCAACACCGGCAAAATCTGTGACAATGTATACAACTCAATTTCTGGTACACATTCAGGCTGTAATTACAAGTCTAAGCGATACCAAAGGGGATGATGGATGGAGCGCTTGAGCTAATCAAACACTCACCCCCAGTCAACTGATCTGGGTTAATCCATCATCATTCTTTAGCTCACTCCACCACCCCAGTTCAGACATGGCCATATGCAAATCAGTCTGACCCTGTGCCTCATGGGAACAGTCCAGCCCGAACTGCCAAGCCATGTCTTCCCTGGACCGGAAACAAGCATCCTGGGACCGGTTTCTGGCTATTCAGCCGTCATCAGCCAGGCTAGCTTGAATCCAGTGGCAAAGTGAGCAAGGGACCCACGTCTGGGCATACCCTGCCAACTTAGGGCGAACAAAGCTATACCAAAGGGTATGATGGACGGAGCGCTTGAGCTAATCAAACACTCACCCCCAGTCAACTGATCTGGGTTAATCCATCATCATTCTTTAGCTCACTCCACCACCCCAGTTCAGACATGGACATATGCAAATCAGTCTGACCCTGTGCCTCATGGGAACAGTCCAGTAATTACAAGTCTGGCGGTCCGAAGACTGCCAGACTCGCGGTGGAGTGGAGGTCCAGCCACTGCCGCACCGGTGCTCTGACCGCCCTATTAGGACTTCCGCAGTCAGACCATCATTGCACCACCACAGTCGCCAGGGAACCACCGTTCCCTGGCAGGTCAGCAGCGGTCTGAGGGCCGCAATATGCTTGTTAGTGTCCTTAGGCACCACCAAGCATATTATGACTTTCCTCACTGCCAGTGCTGTCAGGCTGGCGGTGAGGAAAGAAAGGGGGCCCTACAGGGCCTCCTCTTGCCCTTATGCACAGGGGCGCGTGCAGGGGGGCACATTTTGTGCCCCCCTGTATTTTTGCACCCTCAGTTCCTGCACAGGAAGAAATGCACGAAATGGTTAATATCTTCCTGTGCAGGAACGTGCACTGACGGTCCCAAGGCAGTGCTGTTTCAGACTCACAATGAGCCTTTTAAACAGCACTACCGCGGGACCACCACGCTGTCTGCCCGGCAGACTACATAAAACATGTAATCAAGCGGTCGGGTGGCAGTGACTTTTGGCAGTGCAGGGGTGCTATGGTGGTGAGCCACCCACCCTTGCACCGCCAACATTTGTAATTGGGCCCATAAGGTTTTATTCCTGATCAATTGTCAGGCTTAAAATAATCTGACTTTCCAGAGCATAAAGCCCTGCCTTTGCTTATTGAAGTTAACTCAAGCTTGTATTTTTATTATTACTCTTTTAATGTCATATAATTGTGTCTTCTAAATTATTTCCTACTATTGATTATTAGCAGTGAATCAAAGTACTTCCTGAAAGTAAGCATTTTTCTGGGCCTCCTTATAAACTCAAGTAGCTTGGCAACTTAAAATGATCCATTCTATCCAATATTAAAAGCTGATTTGTGCTTGGATGGTAAGTTCGAGGTCACATTCTCTAGTACTTTACTACTGAAGAGTAATTCTTAACTTAATATTTCTGTTCAAGCCTCTGTCTGTCCTTCTGATGTTGCACATCATGTCAAGTGTTTTTAAGGCCCAAAACAGCACCTTTACACCCTCCCTGCTATCAAATCAGTTTGTGATAGCACCTAAATAAACTGACCATCTTTGGTCTTGTTGCTGGAAGAGGAAGTCATTCAGACCCTGTTGTACTTTGCCCCTTATGCAGGGTCATCCCCAAACTTTTTGCGTTTACTCTCCTCTTTTTGCTGAATTTGTTTTTGTTGGCCCTAGGACTCTGTGCATGTTAACACTGTGCTAAAGTGCCTGTACTCTCTCCTTTATACATAGTAGCATTGGCTTATACCCAATTGGCATATTTAATTTACTGGTAAGTACCTAGTAGAGTGGCACTACATGTGCACAGGGCCTGTAAATTAAATGCTACTAGTGGGCCTGCAGCACTGGTTGTTCCGCCCACTTATGTAGCCCTTTAAACATGTCTCAGACCTGCCATTGCAGAGCCTGTGTGTGCAGTTTTAAACTGCCAATTTGACCTGGCAAATTCTTTTGCCAAGCCCAAACCTTCCTTTTTAATACATATGTCACACCTAGGGTAGGCCCTGGACAGACCAGAGGGCAGGGTGCAATGGATTTAAAAGGTAGGACATGTATTTTTAAATTTTAGATGTCCTGGTAGTAAAATCTTCCCAAATTAATTTTTCACTACTGCAAGGCCTATCTCACCCATAGGGTAACATTAGAGTTGCCTTATTATATTTTATAAATGCAATTTCCAAATGGGCCAAGATAATCTGCTCATGTTTGGTGTCTCTGGAATCACAAATAAAAATCCTAATGCATGGTAAAGTTGGATTTTAAATTGCAAATTTGAAACTGCCACTTTTAGAAAGTTGACATTTTCTAACCTTAGCCCTTTGGTGCCTGAAGCCTGTCTCTGGATCTTGTGACTGGGTGTAACTGACAGTTAGGCTTAGTGTATTCCTTCTATAGAGTCACACACAATGGGAGCTTAGGGGTGACTGTATGGGCCATTACTGGCAGGATGGGAGGGAGGAACTGGGCACAGCCCCACTTACACTTGAATAAGCTGTGTCCGCTTCCACACAAAGGGCTGCATACCCCCTGTAGTTTGTCTGGAGACAGGAAGGCAGGGCATCTGTGCACTTCAAAGCCATGCCTTTAGAAGCTTCTCCCCACTTCAAAAGCACAACTGTGTATAAAAGAAGGAACCTCAGATATTAATTCTTCAGTACACTTCTAGACCCATGGATACTCTGTCAAGCAGAAGGACTGCTGTGCTGCTACAAGGACTGCCATTCTGATGGACTGCTGCCCTAAAGGAACTGCTGCCCTGTTGTGCTGACCTGCTGGCTGCTGTCCCCTTGCCTGGCGAAGAATAACTGGGCCTGCAACTTCATCTTGAGCCCAGGACCGCAGCGTGATTCTAAGGGCTAGTCTGCTGGCCACCTGATCTGAGACTTAGGGACATAAAAGGCTACCCATTCAGCTCCTGGACCCAGCTGCAGTGGGTTTCTGACCCCCAAATAGTCCCTCTCAAGTCTTGGACCTTTGCGGTGGCTCACAAGCTCTTGAAAGCAAGCTTTTGAGCCTTTTTCGACCGCAAACTGGCCTATTCACACTGGAAGCTCGCTACTCACACCAAAATTCAGAGCAAGCCACCGCCAGCCCGTCTCTTCACACAGAAGCATCGACAACCCACGGGGGACTGCCAATATGAAGCTCCAGCCTGCTCATCAAAGACATCCGGCCTGCTCTTCGCACCACGCCGGCTACCACCCACGATGCTCTCCTTGCTCATCGTGACGCTCTCCAATGCGAACAAGACTCTGGGCACAAAACTTGAGAAGGTTAAACTTCAGCAGGAATAATCTGAGACTGTATCTGACCTGCGCTCCATTGCGTTCGGCCTGAACATTTGACTTTGACCCGGTCCTGCGCAGCCAGATAGCTGCGGTTGGCGCTTTATACTTTTAGGTGCTATTTTACAGTAAAATCTCTAAAAATGTATAACTCTGGTTCTAATGATTGGATGTTTGTTGTTTTGGTCTTGTTTTATTTATTAAATTAAGCTCTATGTTTCCTGCCTGGGAATCTTTTTGTGGGGTGTTTTCACTGATTTACTGTTTGAAGTGTTGCACAAATACTTTAGACATTGCCTCCAAGTTAAACCTGGCTGCTCTGAGCCAAGCTACCAGGGTGTTGAGCACAGGTTAATTTAGGATTTGCTTGTGCCTTACCCTGACAAGGATTGTGGTTGATGCTTGATCAGGGCTCAAATTGCAATCAACCAGTAACCAATTTCTAACAGGCCGAAAGCTAAAAGGTTGGCATTTTCAATTATTTCTGCTAATAAAGAGATGGCTTTATGAGATTTTCAACTAAGGCTAAGCAAAATTGTAATTACACCAATGACATTCAAAACAAGTCTCACATTCTTCAATATGCAAAATTTGCCAGAATTCTTATAATCTCGTAATGTACAATTTTGCCTAACTTGTTAAATGCGAGAGCACACCTAACATAAACATGTATTGCCAGATGACAGAGGGATAATAGTATGCACAGAGAATGTCTCACTGAGAAACATTTCCTACTCCAACAAGTTTCTTGCTAGTATCTTGTGAGATATGCTTATGTTTGGTGCGTGTT
This sequence comes from Calotriton arnoldi, assembly GCA_963921515.1. Lineage (NCBI taxonomy): Eukaryota > Metazoa > Chordata > Amphibia > Caudata > Salamandridae > Calotriton > Calotriton arnoldi. Next base: position 989,007 of record CAWUFW010002723.1, on the reverse strand, counting down.
TGCTTAAAACAAAATAATTGCAAACACCAATTTGCTCCGATAGTGTATTTTCACAATGTTTACAATTTTGCACTCCCAATTCTGTAACCTTACATATCTTAATGTTCCAGTGAAGGGCATGTTAGTTTTCTTACTGATACAAGGGTGACTAACCAACAGATCCTGACTCTTTTCTGTGTGTGGTTGACATTATGCAAAACCTGACGTCCTCTTTGTCAGCCTTGTTTGCAGGATAATTTCTACGGACAGGCAGATTGGACAATTGCAAGTTGGTACCCAAGCAGGTGATGACTATACCTCTAGCAACCTGGACTTAGGAAGGCTAGACAACGAGAACCTGAGCCATAGTAGAGCTTGGTGCTCAAACGAACACAGGAGGTACAGAAAGCAGCAGTTGATACAGGAGCCTCCCCAACTTGTTGTAACTGTCCCTGCTGCTTCAGATATTGAGAAAGCCCTGCCTTCTGTCTTATCTGGTCCAGTTCTTGTTTTGCTGCACAGAGATGAAATGAAACATTATGATAGCGACAGGTAGCGATCAGTAAATACCCCAATAAATAAGTGGGCATCAACTTAATAGGAAGTTTAGGTTGATCATTTTATCATCCTCTTTTAATATTGTGATGCTAACACTATCATGTGCAACTCTGTAAATCTGCTTTTTAAAGCACAATAGAAAGGAAGGAAGCTAAATAACAGTAAACGTATTTTTTCAGAACCGTATGTTCCTTTTTCAGAGTATAAAAATGATACTTGAATGTAACAGCCACAACTTGTTACAAGTGTAAGGGTATTCTAACATTGAGACTTTTACCTGGTTCCTATTCGTTTCTTTTCTAGAAGTTCCAGCCTTACTTTTGTACTCTTACTCATCTGAACTCTTACATATTACTCTGTTTTCATTCTCATCACACTTTTCCCCCTATTCCGCAGGATTTATTACTCTTCCTTTGCTCTAAAGTCAAGTCGGGCTCGCCAGTCGATCCACTAAAGCCCGACCAATTTCGGAAAATTCTACCCACCATCCTCCGTTCTTTGGAACTGGTGATCAACGGGTCCCTCAGCTCTGTGGTCGTGCCTACTGCTTGGAAACAGGCCAGGGTGATACCACTACTCAAAAAACCTTTTTTAGACCCTAAAAAGCCAGAAAACGTCCAGCCAATCTCCTTGCTACCTTGGGCAGCAAAGATCACGGAGGCCTAAGTTAACTCTCTCCTCACGGATCACCTAAACTCCAACAACAGGCTCGATCCTTCCCAAAATGGTTTTCGCCCTGGCCACAGCATCGAGTCAGTGCTTTTGGCCGTATCTGAACATCTCTGGAAAGCCTTAACGCTGGGCAGACGTCGGCACTGATCCTTCTGGATCTTAGTGCCGCGTTTGACACAGTGTCTCACGCATTTTGCTACAACGCCTTGAGGAGGCGGGAGTCACTGGCTCTGCCCTGAAGTGACAGGCATCTTTCCTTGTGGATAGGATGTTTCAGGTGATAGCCCCCCCCCTTTACCTCTAGCATGCTTCCCTTAAGCCATGGGGTACCACAGGGCTCTTCCCTGAGCCCTCTGCTTTTCAATCTCTACGTTCAACCTCTGGCCAAAGTTGCCAAGAGTAGAGGGCTCACCATGGTCTCCTATGCCGACGACACACAGTTGGTGGTGGCTCTCTCGAGCATCTCCAAGCAGGACGCCATGAAATTTCAAGGTGATCTTGCGGCAGTCGCCGAGTGGATGACCACCAGTTGTCTCCAACTGAATGCCAACAAGTCGGAGGTGTTGTTGGTGGGAAAGGACCATGATCTATGGAATGAGCACTGGTGGCCAAAAAGCCTAGGTATTGCTCCTGCCCCCAAGCAAGTAGTGAAGAATCTAGGGGTCTGGATGGACGCTTCGCTTAACTTCCAGACTCAAACTAAAAAGGTGGCAGGAACCTGCTTCGAATTGTTGCGTGGACTCAGGCCCATCCTGGGTTTCTTTGATGCCCCTACTAGGCAGATCATCATCCAGGCACTGATTATGTCAAGACTTGATTACGCTAGCTCACTGTATCTGGGAGCGAACAAGTCAGAAATACAGAGGCTACAGAGAGTCCAGAATGCGGCCGCAAGATCTCTCCTCGGTCTGCGTAGAGTCTGTTCAGTGACAAGCACCATTCGCCGCCTCCACTGGTTGCCCGTGGCCAGGCGAATCGAGTTTAAGGCACTCTGTATTGCCTTTAAAATCTTGAAACTGGCATCTCCGGAAATCCTGACCAACCTGCTTTCACCCTATGTCCCCACCCGCCAGCTCCGCTCCATGGGACAATGCCTGGTGGTGATCCCCCGAGCCAGGAGGGTTCGCGCCGGAGGTCGTTCCTTCCGGAACAGAGCGGCCATCCTTTGGAAATCTCTGCCGGCCCACATTCGAGGGCTCAATAACTACCTCGAATTTAGGAAAGCCATTAAAACCTTTCTCTTCCCCACCCCGTAGGTCTCTCTGGGCCCTCTTCGAGCTCGGTCACCTCTCTGCTGTTTCAGCGCCGGGACGCCTCTTTGCTGGGGCAGCTGTTGCGCTTTATAAACCCGCTAACATAACATAACATAACAAAATAGATTATTGTTAACGTTTAGAATGATAAGATATCCGCCACTTTTACAATTCAGTCTAATACATTGAGGACAACATTTACTATGCCTTTGCTCCATGTCTGCTTCATATAAACCTATGCAGCCTGGATAAAAATGTACCACCCGTGAGTATGGTCTGTTTGCGTCGTTCTTTTCATCCAAGCCGTCACAAAAACTGGATTGTGCCATACTGCGCTAAAAACATTTTAATCGTATGCAAGGTGAGGGCGTGTCGGGCGTCAGGGCAGAACCACCACAAAAAATTCACGAAAAACATGCAAAGCAATTTACTCCTCTCAAAGTCACATAAGTAACAACAAGGCTTAGTTGTGTTGATTGTCAGAGCAGATACAAATGTCTGGGCTAACCTCACCTGCACTATTAAAGGAATCCAAAGACTAACTACTTCTCATACTGGGAAGCTGTTATTCTGTGAAATAGCCACCGCCTATTCCAACATGCCAGAAAAAGACACAGAAAAGAAAACATCTTCATGCAAAGGTTCACACTCCTTGACTAGAGACATGAGAACATCATCAAGTTTTATAGACTCAACAAGGACATGGTCATGTTATTGTCAGACCAAATTGGCCACAGTTTGGAGCACAACATATCCAGGTCACATGTCATACCAGCTCATGTAAAGCTCTTGTCTGTACTCCACGTACTTTATTCTGGTAATTTACGAGCACATGTCAAAGTAGCAGGCATCTCTCAGAGTGGCCAAATTGCCTCTCTGCCACTCTCCTGGACGCCATGGAGAAAATCACACATCAACACCTATGCTTTCCAAAACCTGGATCTGAGCAGATACAGGTAAAGCAAGGCTTCTATCTGAAAGAGCAATTCCCCCATGCACTGTGCAGTGGACAGCACTGATATAACTTTGGTCAGAATTGCGAGTACATCCGCTCCATCAAAGTGCAGGCTATACTGAAGACCAGCATTGCTTTACCAATGTCGTTGCCATGTACCCTGAGAGTTCACTTGACTACTACATCTTGTGAAACTCCGTCACCACTCACCCAGTAGCGGCTCCTGGTGGGACTGCTACCGGGCGGTGACGTGGGGTGGGGGAGGGGAGGGGCAGGGTCGGGGGTAGTAAACACCGGAATACGGATGAATGCAGGTAAGTAGACAATTAAATCAATAAAACGAATTTCGTGTGCGCGCTGCCCCGCCAAATGCGATGCAGCGTGCGCAACGAAATTCGTTTTATTGATTTAATTGTCTACTTACCTGCATTCATGCGTATTCCGGTGTTTACTACCTCCCACCCTGCCCCTCCCCCGCCCCACGTCACCGCCCGGTAGCACTCCCACCAGGAGCCGCTACTGCACTCACCAGTTTGTGAGTGGGATTTATAGAAATTAGCTATTGCTTGGTAAAAGGACATGGAGAGCAAATCTGTCATAAAAAGTTTATTTCATTATGTGTACTGCTTCGGTGAGTGAATTCATGATTGTAGCAAGAGAACTGAGGGGCTTGATAGCTCATCAGGTTTAAGGCATTTCTTGACAAAACACATGTAACAAAACATTAACTGAGTGACATGAAAAGGCAATCCAGTAGGTTTAAAGTCCACAAGCACACACAATTTCATTGGATCATGATGACATATTGTGAAGCAGAAAACAGCAATTCTCGGAATATACACATCATATATCGTCAATCATGACTGAAAACGGTAGCTGATGTATTTGTATGTCTTTGCTTTTTTAAGTATATTGGGGGATATTAGCAACAACTTGCGATAATTATCGCAAACGGCGCTTAGCACGTTTTTTTTAATCGCCGCCTATTGCTGGATATTATTGCGGAGATAACACGCTATTAGCAACGTTTATCTCCAATGCGATAAAATATCTAGCGATAGCGGCGAAATGCGTGAATATCGCTGGAAATCCAGCGATATTCACGCATTAACGCCACGGGGGACTTAGCCTGACAATCCACCTCCCATACAACAAACAGGTAAGTCATGTTTTTAGCAGGTGTTAAATTCTAGCGATATTCGCGCTTAGCGCAAATTTTTTTATCGCTTCGCCTGCGTTGCTAATAGGGGGAAGTTGTGTTAGCGACTGTTTTCAGTCGCTTTTAGTTGGGAACGCCTACCTTGCATGTCATTAGCGATAATTATCGCTGGCATGCAAGGCGATGGGAAAATGGGCCGCTATCGCCAGAAAGCTGTCGCTAACGCCTGTTAGCGACAGCTTGCTGATAGGGCGATAAAAAAATCGCCGCTTTAGCGGTAAAAAGTGCAGCTAAAGCGGCGATGAAGCCCTTGCTAATATGCCCCATTGTTATTTGGAATCTTGTGATCATTGAAACTTTTGACAGAGCTGTAAAACATGTCTTCTTTCCCTGTATGTTGGGGGAATCTTTTTAGAATGTCAAAGCTAGAACCTGTTATACATGAGGTGCATGAAATTTTGAACATACGCTTTACTTTATCACATTGAGGGTATATTCTGAGGATTCTCCACGTAGGGGAATAAAGAGTAGTGCATTGTCCTCGCTTATGTCCTGTACATGTGTGCAAGCTATACACCATGTTATAGGACACACAGTGTATTAACGGAGCACATAGCCTTGTTTGTCATACATGCAACATATAAATATTGTGCATAATACACCACACACACCCCTTTTTGTGGTCTGGCTTGACAGCACAACTGTTCACAGACAATTATGTGAGCATCACCAGAGAGGGACTTTGTCTCCGCCCACACATTGGGACCCAGAAGTACTTGTTTTGTTTGGGCAGAAATTTTGCTCTTCCGCAAAAAAGTGCTTGCCCTCCACACAGCTGAGATCATTTTATTTATTTATTCAGCTGCCTGATGATGAACTTCCAGCAGCACACACACGACTTTGTAAAGCTATTCGAGTGTTTTACATTACTTGATAATTTATGGTGTTTTTCTCCTGCAGCTGGAGGGCAGTCATTAACTTACATGGATGTTCAGTTATGGCGTGACAGTGCAACCGTCACCTAACCCTTTATGCTACACTAATAATATTTTACAGTTCTTTGTTTCAAAACAAATTCAGATAAATTATCATACTACTTACTTGTAATGCTTCACCTTACCATACAACATTCCTTTAAAGCCAGACCTATTGACATTGCCAATGCTTGGTATTCATTTTGGGTCTACAAAAAAGCCTGAGTCAGAGGTCCTAGACTAGAGTCTGCATGCTAAATTAGCTATTTTCCTGTTCTGCGTAATCTCAACACATCAAATGTGGATGGCTCTGGCCTTTTCATGTCACAGACCTAAACCTGAGTGTGCTGATGTGGTCAATGTTTTTCCTCATATGAGACTTTTGTGCTCCAATCTTTCTTTCCCATTTCAACACTTCACAACAGGATGTGCTAGCTCTAACTCAGACCAGTAGATCAAGAACAGATGTAAGATAAAATAAATGTCAGATTATTGTAGCCAATCGAATGTCCATCTCTGATTCAAAATGAGGCCAGTTTCCCCGTCCCTGAGCATGATGAACACTAGATCTACATTGTTTGGATTTTTCTTTTTAGGTGCAACAATAACATAGATTTAAAAATGTACTAAAATACAAAAAGTTTTGGAATTGGATCTACCTCTAACTTCAAGTCCTCTTTGGTGTTGAAATGTTACTCGAAGCGATCACTTTTCAAAAATTATCAAAGGAAACATGAATGTGAAGCCCAATTTTGAGGCCCATCTCTATTATGTAGTCATCTCCATGCCTCAGATATTTGCACGGTAATAACTTTGCCACCAATCCATGAATCTCGATGAAACTTTGCAGACCTATTGCTTTTTCTACATTGGCTGATGATGCAAAGCTTTGTGGTGATTAGTTAAGGGGGTGCAAAGAAAAAAGGGGGGTCACAAAACAAATTTTTCCACCAATGCATTTTCTATAGTCTTTTACCTCAAATGTAGTCGCAAAATGGCTGAACCGATTTACATGAAATTTGGTAGGAATGTAGATCATGGTGTGGAAAGGGCCCTTTTTGGTACAAGATGTAATATGGTTAAGTAATTTTAAAGTCCCAATGCAATAAAACGTACTGATCTATTGGGCCGCGGTATGCTGCTGTAATTTTGTGGTAGAACGCTGTACATGCCAGTGCTAAGACAGTATATGATTGGCTGACTGCTTTTACAAAAGTAAAAAGCAGTCATGTTTCTCAGCCCACACTGAGTCTGCATTTTAAGTTGAAGCATAGTGTGCTACTGTTTGCAGGGGCGGTAAAATCTCTGTATGAATGTCCAACAGCTCGAGTTCTGGTCAACGGGAACCTTACGGAGTAGATAATTATTAGAAGAGGTACCAGGCAGGGATGCCCACTCTCCCCACTCCTATTCAATCTATATATCAAGCCTTAGGCTAATGCCCTTAGAACTAATTATATGATAACTTCTTCTAAGTACAGGGGATGGCAGAAGAAAGTTGCCCTCTGTGCAGACGACCTAATGGTCTTTACTGATAACCTGGTAGGCTCGCTCCTGAAAATACCTGAGACACTGGAGCAGTTTGGAAAAGTCTCAGGTTATCAGGTAATCCAACTAAAAACAGAAATCATGAAGTGGAACTCCCAGAGTGACAACCCCTTAGTGAAGGAGCATATACGATATCTGGGTATACAGGTCGTGGGAGATATAGGAAAAATTGCCCATTTAAATTTGAATAAAGTGTTATCAGAAACCAGAAAGCTCCTGAAAGTATGGGAAAGTCCCCCCTTATCTTTCTTGTGCCACTCTAATATCGTGAAGATGGTGAGTCTCCCGAAATTCACGTACATTTTTAATACCATACCGTTGGAATTTAGGAGAGAATGGTTTAAAAATCTAAAAGGAGACATAAGCAGCTTTATATGAGCTTCAAAAGGGGTCAGAATAGCCTGGAAAAAGTTAGGAAGGAAGAAGGAACATGGTGGGATTGCAAGTCCAGATTTTTACCAGTATTATAGAGCTTTTCACTTTAAGAACACTAGAGCACTATTCAAAGAACACCAGACTTATCCCATATATCTACAGGCTATGACACGTTTGGAAGGAAGTTTTTATTTATATAAATTCGGACATCTAAAATTTAAAAAAAAAAGTGAAACTGAAGATACTATCCTCCGCTGCCAGACTATGGTACCAAATCAGGCGCTTGTTAAAAATTCCATACTAAAGTGACTATGCCCCAATCTGGCACTCTCCAGGAACCCCGGAATGCTTAAAAGATAGGCTATCAGCACCTTTGAGAGATGAAGGGATAATAAAGTGGGGCCAGCTGATAAAAGAAAATTCAATAATCGGATGGGACCAGTTATCAATATTGACTAAAGGCACACTTTCTAAATGTATGTACTATCAACTTTTGAGCTGGATAAGGTCCCTAGGGAAGGATGGATCAGGAAATATTGACATTGAGAGGAAAATACAAGGGGACACTGTATTAAAAAAAGAAGTATTGAGTTGGTATTGGTTGTTCATTTTAGCAGGAGAAGAGGATTTCGTCTTACCCATCGAGATCTGGGGGAAGGACCTGCCGATGCTGGATGTACAAAAATTATGGCAAGTATCAATGTGTACATGTTGGTATATCAATAAATCTGCACCTCTCAGAAAAAATCATTTGTTCACAATGCATACAGCATATTGGACGCCGAAGAAGCTGTCAAAGCTGAACAAGCGAGCTGAACTCCCTAAGTGCGGAGAAGAAAGGGCAAATGATATCCACATGTGCCCCAGCTACAGGGATTTTGGAAAAACGTGGGTAAGATCCACTCGGAGGTGCGTGTCAAAATATCGAGGTAAGCATAGAATTAGTTATGTTTGGGGTATTAAGCGGTAATATGGGAGGTCCTAAACTAAGTAAAAAATAGAGCAACTTACTTTTTTTATTAATTCTTTTCTCTAGATGGGAGATCTATATTAAATGGATACGCCATATCCCCCAACACTAGGTGAATGGTTATCTTTGGTCCAAAGGGTTAATAAGCTAGATCGGGATGGGAGACAAAGTAAGAGAACAGGGTTTTGGGATATATGGGAACAACACCACAAGTCATGGGACGGAGACACAGAAGGTATTTAAGATAACTCAAAGTCCAATGATTAAGCATAACAGCAATGACACGTAAGAGTGGGAACTGCGCTGGTGGCCTCAGAAATGCAGCCTCCCCAACCGGGAAGTGTGGGATGGGATGCTAAGGGGGCCAAGTGGTTGAAAGGATACCCCCATACACCCTATTTACATCCCATTTGAAGGTGTGTGTCCTGGGGCAGGGCCAGGTCGGTACAGTTAAGCTATGGCCCCCACCGGCAGCCCGTTATCTCATCTCAACCTGTTTATTGCACAATGGGGACAAAAACACAAAAAAGAAAAAAAAACTAAGAAAAAAGTAATTTTAAAGTCCCAATGTAATACAACTTAGTGATCTATTGGGCTGTGGTATGCTGTGGCAATTTCGTAGTAGAACGCTGTACATGCCAATGCCAAGACAGTATATGATTGGCTAATAACTGCTTTTACAAAAGTAAAAAGCAGCCATGTTTCTTAGCCCACAGTTAGTCTGCGTTTTAAGTTGAAATATAGTGTGCTACTGTTTAATAAGAAACACAAAACATGGGTTTGATCCAATAAGGCCTAAAAATTGGGGAGGGATCAATCATAAAACATCAAAAATATCAAAACACCCCACATGGCCATTAATAATTCATTGAATCCAAGGAACACCACATACACATTAATCTTGTGAGTTTGAGTCCTCATCTCATTTTACTTATATTTAATTCAATATTTCTAGTTTCCATGAAACTCATATCCATCCGGTACAATCAAAAAAGACTAATTCAATAAAATGCACCAACAAATAACAAATCACAATAAAATATAATTAACATATAAGAATTGATTAAAAAAAAAAAAATTGTCTGCTGAGCAAACCGGAATTGTGGCCAATATGTCCAAGAAAAATCACTTCAGTATTTTTCTACCCCTTACTTATAACATGGTATTAGGTAACACATCTTATGTTCCCACACTCAATAAAGTCCCTTTGATGATGGTACTTCCTTTTTGGAGGGAGATCAAATTCTTCTTGAAATCTTAAATAAAGTAAGGGGTAGAAAAATACTGGAGCGATTTTTCTTGGACATATTGGCCACAATTCCGGTTTGCTCAGCAGACAATGATTTTTTAAATCAATTTTTATGTGTTAATTATATTGTATTGTGATTTGTTATTTGTTGGTGCATTTGTCTGAATTAGTGTTTTTTGATTGTACCAGATGGATATGAGTTTCATGGAAACAAGAAATATTGAATTGATTATAAGTAAAATGAGATAAGGACTCAAACTCACAAGATTAATGTGTACGTGGTGTTCCTTAGAATCAATGAATGATTAATGCCCATATGGGGTATTTTGATATTTGTTACTGTTTAATAAGAGACACCATTCCACTCTACTATAGTCCACTTCACTCTATGACACTCCACGCCACTTCACTCTATGACATGCCACTCCACTCTTCAACATGCCACTCCACTCTGACACATACTCCACTCTACGACATGCCACTTCACTTTATGACATTCCACACCACTCCACTCTACGACACACCATCCACTATACAACACGCCATTCCACTCTACCACATGGCACTCTATTCCATGACATCCCAGTTGAGTCTACGCCACTCCACTCTACACCCCTCCACTCTAAGACACTGTACCACACGTCAGTCTATAACACGCCACTCCCCTCTACTGAGTGACATGCCACTCCACTCTACAGCACTCCACTGTACAGCACGCCATTCCACTCTACAACAGTCCACTCCACTGTATGACTCTCCATACCAATCCACTATACGACATGCCACTCCACTCTACAACATGCCACTCCAATCTTCACCACTCCACTCTACGACATCCCACTTCACTCTACACCACTGCAATGTGTGCCCCTCCACCGTAAGACACTCTACAACATGCCACTCCATGACATGCCACTTCAGTCTACAATAGTCCACTCCACTCTATGACACTCCACGACACTTCACTCTACGACACACCACTCTTCCCTACAAAATGCCACTCCACTCTAACATACGACACTCCACTCTATGACATGCCACTCCACTCTATTACACTCCATACCACTCCACACTATGGCACACCACTCCACTTTACAACCCGCCACTCCACAGCACTCCACTCTATGACATGCTACTCCACACTACGCCACTTGACTCTATGACATCTGAGTTGACTCTATGTCACTCCCCTCTGCATACCCCTATACTCTAAGACACTGTCCCACATGCCAGTCTATAACACGCCACTCCACTCTACTGAACGATACGCCACTCCGCTCTCCACCACTCCACTGTACAACACGCCACTCCACTCTACGACAGTCCACTCCACTGTATGACAATGTATGCCACTCTAATCTGTGACATGTCATTCCACTCTGTGACATGACACTCCAATCAACCACAGGCCACTGCACTCTACTATATGCTACTCCACTCTTCACCACTCCACTCTATGACATTTCACTTCACTCTACACCACTCCAATGTATGCACCTCCACTCTAAGACACTGTACGACTAGCCACTATACGACATGCCACTTCATTCTATGATAGTCCACTCCACTCTATGACACTCCACACCACTTCACTCTATGGCATGCCACTGCACTCTAGGACATGCCACTCAACTCTAACATTCATCACTTTACTCTATGACATGCTTCTTCCCTCTATGACACTCCACTCCATACCACTCCACTCTACAGCACACCACACCACTCCACTGTACGACACGCCACTCTACTCTACCACATAGCACTCCACTCTATGACATGCCAGTTAACTCTATGCCACTCCACTCTGCACTCTTCTACTCTAAGACACTGTACCACATGCCAGTCTATAACACACCACTCCACTCTGTAACATGCCACTCCACTGTACAATGCACCACTATACTCTATGACATACCACTCCACTCTATGGCACTCCACTTTATGCCCCTCTACTCTAATACACTCAACAACGCACTGCTCTATGGCATGCCACCATACTCTACTCTATGACACGCCATTACGCTCTATGACACTCCAATCTACTCTAAGACATGCCAACCCACTGCACCACACTCCACTCTACCCCACTCAACTCTATGTCACTCCACTCTACACCACTCCACTCTACGCCTCTCCACTCCACTACATGCCACAACAGTGTATGCCACAACAGTCTACATCACAACACTGTATGCCATGACATTCTATGACACAACACTCTATGACACAATACTCTACAGCACTCCACTCTATGCCGCTCCACTCTACTCCACTCTATGCCCCTCCATTGCACGACACAGTATGACCCTCTAAGTATCTCCCTCGACAACACTCCATGCCATTTTATTACACTGTACTCTGTGACACACTACTCCACTTCACTTTACACCATTATTCCTCATGGATGAATAAAAAGCAATGACAATGCCACTCTCCGCCACTCCACTCTATGCTATTCCAATCTACACCACTCCACTCTATTTATTTTTACTATACAAACTAGATGTGGGTCCCGTGCAAACTGAAACTAGAACCAAGCTATACATGGCTGATGAGCCCTGACAAGGGCAAAATCTGTGCTGGGTTGCTTGTGCTCTTGTTCAGGGAGGACTTGGCATGGCAGTTCATGCTGGACTCTTCGCATTGCAGCAGAGTCAAGACAGATTTGAATATGGCTGGATCCAAACTGAGGTGGCATGGTGTGCAAAATAACGATGGATTGGGATGCGACTGGAGTAATTACCAATAGCTGAGATTAATTCAAGCATTCCATCCATCACTTTTTTGTATACTTTAGTGTGTCAGTCCTGAGGTGTTTCCAGGAAATTTAGCAACCTCTCCTCTGTGGTCACTCTAAACCAATCTCCCACTGGGACAGGGGGAACAAAAAATGGCCCTGCCCACCTGCCAGCTAACATTTGCCTGTAACAGGGTAAGCCTCTTTGAAGTTAATCAAATTCCTGGGCTCAGCAAAAATGGCCATCCTCCCAGAAGAATAGAAAATATCTCACCACACCAAAGCTTTTATAATGCTCTGGGAGCAGTTTTCACACTTCATCAAGGGGGTTATTCAGTTGCCAGGTGAGTTTGAAACTTATGGAAATGAGCCACTAGGGAGGAGGTCTCCAACCTTTTTTGCCCTAAGCACAATGTTTTGAAGTCAGGCTCCCCTCCAAAAAGTTATTTCAAGAATAGTGGGAGCAGATGGAGCAGGACTGAGTGCAGTGGACAGAGATTATGAAATGATTTCAGGGGTATTTTTCTGCTCATAATCCACACTAAACATGAGATTCATAAAAGCGCAAATATATCAAACAAAACAGAAATTGACCAAAAACACTATGCCATGTAATTGGGGTGTTATTAGCCTGGGTCCCAAGGCAATTGCACCTACTGCACAAATTGTAGCTGCAGCCCTGAGTAGCAGGCTGTCTCCTCTGCCTCTTTCACCTCTTCCCCTCATGCCTGGCCATCACTCCAATCTTGAAACAGTAAAAAATGTGCTCCCATGTGTTGGCCTGTCTTTGCAGCTAGGGTGCTCTCTGACCTAAAATTAGCAAAGAAAATGAGCCACCCCATGCCCTTGTGTAAAGGCATTAAGTAATAATTGTAATGCTGTGGGGTCCTGACAGTCCTGGGCCCAAGTGAGACTGCTCCTGCTTCACTAATGATAGCTACTGCCTTTGCAAAGCAGGCAGTCTCCACTAACCCTTTGCTAAAAAGATGGGTCGTGATTTTGCCCTACCCCTTTTCTGACATATCTCTAAGACTCAGCTAAGATATCTCCCCTGCTTCGATTTTTACCTCCATTGGGCCATGGCTCCAAGGCGCAAAGCAACACTGGCAAAGGAAATGATTACTGGGCCCTAATACAAACAAGAATGCATAGTGCAACAGCCATAACTGGGATTTAGTTGGCCCTTCACACCCCTGGGCCCTGGTGTCACTGCACCTGCAGTACTAATGATACCTCCAGTCTGTGAAGCAGGCGGCTGTGTCACCCACACACTCCACTGGGCCATCTCTCCTAGGTGTGAGGCCCAAAGCAGCCTGTCTGCCTCTTTCTATAACAAAAAAAATAAGAGGAAAAAATCCTATCTCTCGCTCATGTTTCTTGGGCTCTGTTCCCTGTTCATAAAGGTGACCTAGCCCTTAATGCTAGCAAGGAAAATGTCTTCCTCCTCGTTTTTGCTAGTAAGATAGCCAGACTTGTGGTATGGTGGCACATCACAACCCTGGCCCCAATCGCACTGCACCTGCTACACTAATGGCTGTTTACAAGAAAAAACCCTATAACTCATCACCTTCCTCAATGCATCTCTGTAAGGAAGCTGTATCTGTCATTTATAAATTATAAAATTACCCTCCTTATAGTGCCCCTTCCTCTGAGCCATCTCTTTGACACTTTGCAAAGATCTCACTACTTTCCTCTTTCTCATGGGCCATTACTCTGAGGCTCAAAGGGCCCAGACAACCAGAGCTCTGCATCTGAGCGTGACCCTGCTGGATTTCTCCCTGTCACCCCCTCGACTCACCTTGAAGGACAGATGCATGTAGCAGAATTTGATGTGAACAGGATTTATGGGGATGCATGTTTTTTTATTTTTATTTTACAAAAGCAGTCCCCATACTTTAAAAAAAAAAACATTTCTGAAAAATTAATTTGGCCCTTGAGGTGCCTCTGTGTGAAAGTGAAGGGAGGGTGGGGTTGTGCTGGGGAGGTGTTTTTCTGAGCTGTGAAGCCCAGCAAAGGACAAACAGCCAAGGAGGAAACAGGCCTTCTCACCAGGGTGCCTGCTACCTGAAAGAAATGTAAATGTCTGCAATTAGTTAATTACCAAATGTAAAGGCTACTTGGTAACCATAGAAAAGTGCCACTTTTTGCCTGATTCTGATGCACGTTGACTGAGTGTGCACTGCCAGCCAGGTTCCCAGTGCCTGTGTTCTTTCCCAAAACTGTACCTTTGTTTCCACAATTCTGGCACACATTAAAGCCCCTTATAAAAGGTACCAGTGGTACCAAGGGCCTTGTGACCAGAGAGGGTCTCAAAGGGCTGAAACATGTATAGACCAGACGCGAAAGGAGTATGCAGTTCCTCAGTGGGTCACCATAAAGGTAAGTACAGAGAGGTGGGCAGTGCGAGACTACTTTAAGGACAGCATAGTCCTAAAGTGCGTTGGAGGGAGGGGAATACCTCCTTTCGGACCTAGGACCCTCACACACCCAGCCAGCCAGGTGTCATGCTTCATCATTGGGTCTGCTCCTCGTCGGGTCAGCGCTGCAATACCTGACGGGCACCCAACGAGGGGCTCTTTAGCGGAGATCTTTTGTTCCTTGCTGTTTGGTGAGGTGTTGGTGAGGGGCCTAGGATAGTGTAGATGTAATGTAAGGAAAGTGAAAATTAAAACAGGTTGGGTAGTCCAATAAACTATTTTAATGAAATGGCTCCCACCTGATTAAAATGAAAATAGAGTGGCAACTTTTATCTGAAAAAATGGTTCAAGATCCTCGCGTTCTACTCTACAACGGTCAACATGTTTCTTGCCTAAACGTCTATGTGATCAGACGCAATTCATCAGGACCAAGTGCAAACTATCTACACACCGTGGTAGTACTGGAACAACCTACCTACCACATATTAATAGGTGAAGTACCTAAACCAGGGTAATCCTAAGATTCTAATAGTCATGCCTCAACAGTGTCCGGTGGGGCTGTGGCACCTCAAGGTGTAGTGTCCTTTAGCTCAGCGTCACTGCGCCGGATGACCTACCCCTGCCGCCGGACCCAGGTGCTGAAACATGTATAAACACACCACATAAACAAAGTTGAGCTTCTAGGCCATCTTCAATCAATCTACAAGTGCTTGTTGAGGCATTTGTGCCCATTTGGGAATGCAGCCACAGACCCCCAGGGGGTACGCCCCACAGTTTGAAAACTTCTGCTCTAGAGGCTTTCTACAGGGAAAATGTAACTTTCTAAAAGTACCTTTTCAATAATATTTATTACAAATCAGACTTCACCATTAAGTTGGGACAGTAATACGCATTTTAAAATGTCAAAGAATTAACATTTTAGGGGTTTCCTAGCCAGATATAGCATTTTCAAATATATTGTATCCCAATGCTTTCCTATGAACTGCCAGCCATGCTACAGTGAAAATAGCTTTTGGGACCTTTTCACTGTTAGCACATGTTTAACGTTAAACTTGTATAAGTCCTACTTTTAAACTCGAAGCACCCTGCCTTATGGCCAGTAAGACCTACTTAGGGGTGACTTATTATTATGTAAAAGGAAGTTTTAGACCTGTCAAAAAGAGTTATTTTAACAGGTTGAATTTGCTGTTTTAAAACTGTGCAGCCAGGCTACAAAGGGTAGTCCTGCAGTTATGTTTACACCGTCACTGTAGTGGAAGGCACGATGTGAGCGGCAGTCTACTTGTGACATTTAACGTATAGACTCTAGGTACAGTTTAGTACCATGTACTAAGGTATTATAGGCAAGTTAAATATGCCAATTAAGGGTATGCCAATTTTATCATGTTAAAAGGGGAAGCACAGGCCCTTTACCTCTGGATAGAAGGGGTAAAGTGCACAGAGTTCTACAGCCTGCAAAAACCGTCAAGGCAAAAATCTGGGAGTACCCTATGCAAAAGATGGTCATTTCCAACAAACTCCTAATTCACATTTAACCATTTAATATAAACCTGTTCAACGATTTCCAGAGGTACCAGGTCAGCATTTCATTTAGTGAATGGGAGAGAGCATAAGTGGAACTATTTGTTAGGATAAAACAGAGAGATTTCACAATATGTGCATGCATTTAAGGTTTTTCGAAATTAGTCATCATTTTTAGATTTAGCTATAGACAATGGAGCGAGTGGGTCACAAATCAACTAGAGCATTGATGATTTAAACGCAGCCTGGTGAAGCCCACTGTGCTAGTGTGTAAGTCACTAAATCTGAGCTGCTAGTTTAGTCAAAATGTTGATGCAGCAGCCATCTCAGATAAGTGAATTCCCCTCTCAATCTAATGCTGGGAAGTTTTGGTTGGACAATTATTTAAAACGTTTCCATGTAGAGAACCCAATAGGGCATTGTCTCTTTGATGCTTTAAACAGCCATCAGCAAACAAAAACTCCAGCTTAGAAACAAGATTAGAGAGTGAGGGGGCTGGAGTATTGCCCACGTGCATGGGAACGTAGTGGGACCTGACTGAGGAGGAAATATCGCACTCATGCTCACCAGTGGCATAACACAAAATGTTGGGGCCCACCTGCAGAATGTGAAGAGGTGCCTCTTAGTCTCCCACATCTTGCAAATATTAACTGGGCTTGAGTTGCAATGGGGGACACCCTCTGAAGGATTGTGGGGGACTCTGAAGAGTTGCCCCCCCTGCACCGTAGAGACTGCGGGGGCCAGCGTTATGCCTCTGATGCTCACCAAAGAGCATGATAAATGAGACAATAACTTGTCATTAAATACAAACAATGCATATATTAGCCAGACTCAGCCACCACCTATTTTGGTTCTTCACTAGCCCTCCACAAATATTTTAAAAAATTATATGAGATTTACAGTTCGGAGAGAGAATCATACTGTGGGGAACAGCAGGGGCCAAATAACTTGAAAGAATAGCTTAAAATGCAGAAATGGTGAGCTGTACACAATGGAGTGCTCACATTTTCTGTGCAACATGAGAGAAATGGATGCCTGCTTTGTACAGCTTTTTAATAAGATCAAAGATATCAACTTTAAATCATGACATTACACACAAGCCCAGGTGAGGGGTACACATGTGGCACTCCCTGCTTAGAAACTAGAGGGCATATTTACAACAGAATGGAGAAGCGTGGCTTTAAGCAAACATTGCGAATGCCAGGCTTCTCCATTCTAAAAATGGAGGGATACGCCTTATTCACAACAATGCGGCGCACCCCTTTGTTTCCCCTAGCGCCAATGCAGGCACCCTTGCACCATAGTGCAAGGGGGCCTGCGTTGGGGGAAATGATTGTTTTTGTGCAGGGAGGTCTCCCTACCTGCACATAAACAATCATTCATGGCGTTTTGAAACTTCTATGTGTGCTGTTGAATGCAGCACACATAGAAGTTTCAAAAGTCATTTTTTTTTTATTGTTTATGTGCAGGAAGGGTCACTTTCCTTTACATAAACAATCAATGGCAATTTGCTGTTTCTATGTGTGCTGCACAAGAAGGCACATATGGAAACAGCAAAAAGAAGGAGAAATGAAGCATTTCTCCTCGTTGCCCCAGGGTAAGACCAGGTTTTCCCTGGTCTTAATTTTGGTGCTGCCACCTATTTACGCCACCCTTGTAAATAGGGAACAGCGTAAAAATCAATGGGTGCTGCAGTGAAACGCCCACAGCAACACCCATTGCCCCCCCTTTCAGGCTGAGTACAGCGTGAAAGGGTGCCTTAAGTGGCTTAATGCCGCCTTGTAAATAAGTCGAAGCCCCTATCGCGGCCACAATGTCACTGAAAGTGACATTGTGGTGGCGATTGGGGCTTGTAAATATGCCCCTAGATATCTTAATCAAGATGTTCATATGTGCTCTGTTGCATTAAGTGAGATAGGTGCTCATAAGGGTCTGTAACATATTTCAGAGCAACGTTTATATTTTGGTTGGTCACTGGACTGTGATCACCTGGTCACTGCTGTATTTTAAGGGTCGTTGTGAGTACTTTGCATGGTCCTATATTTTTTTATCTGTCTGCAAAGTTCCTCTTTGTGAGCTCCTGATAGTCTTGAACTCTGTTTCATAGACTGACTTGATTGAGCATTAATATAATATAACTGATTTTAAAATATCTCAAAAATTGAATAATTTGAAACAGGATTAATTAAAAAAGAAGTGACAGGACATCTTGACATGAAAATATGAGAAACTTTACAACATCACTTTATAAGTATTCTCCCATATATCAAGTTTGATTATCAAAGAATGTGATATAGTGTAAAGGCATGTGTATTTTCTGGTAATAACAACTGAGATTAGTAGAAAATGGAAATTCATTCTTCCACCTGCAGATTGATGACTTTCTTATTTTCATG
The DNA here is from genome assembly GCA_963921515.1 of Calotriton arnoldi. Taxonomy (NCBI): domain Eukaryota; kingdom Metazoa; phylum Chordata; class Amphibia; order Caudata; family Salamandridae; genus Calotriton; species Calotriton arnoldi. The sequence goes on along the minus strand of CAWUFW010002723.1, from coordinate 970,244 downwards.
ATAGTCTGTCAACTAGGAAGATACCTTTTAAGAAGTTCATGGATTAATGTTATTAGTAGTAACCATTAAAACAAGGAAGTTGTATCAGAACTTGTTCTTGCCCCAGTCACTTATCCTTAAGTAATATATATGAAACAAATAAAAAATCAATCAAAGTAAGTAAAGGGTTTTGTAGTGTATTGCACCAAGTTACAGTTTATATTACCGCCATTTTCCGTCCTAACACTTTCCGATCCCGGTTGGTGTCAAACTTAAAGATCTGCGGGATTAATACACAGCTACTCGCACACGCACCACAAAACTATATTTCGAAAACATTTTGAGAGCAGATACTGGATGTCACTATTTTTTCCACTTCTATTCCTACTTGTCCAGTAATTGCAACCAGAGTAATCATGCAGGAATTACAACAGGTTCAAGAGCAGGCATTTATCAACTACCAAAGTAAAGTATTCATGGGCTGAAAAGAAGCTATAAATCATGGTTTTCATGAACTATTGTGGCCCTCTAATACAATCATCTTGATACCTGGGTTGCACTGATAGAGTTTATAATCCCATGGGTATGGGCACTGTAGCATATTACCATTAGCAGATTCATCCAACATTTGAAGTCTCTGTGATAAAATCTGCTATCTCTGATAGTCCATCCCCCACTCTACAAACATGCCTGCTTCCACTTTGAGCTCTTTAAGTGATGTTGTAGATAGCTTTTGTTCTCCCATAAAAGATATATATATATAGCAATTGGATATGATCACTACATATACACAATACAATAACACATTAATACAGCTTACAATTCCACAACAATAAATCAAATACTATTACAACATATCACAGATCATCACACAATGACACAGTAATGCATCCTAACAACAACAAAGTTACAACACCGCACTACAGAACATTAGAGCACACTAGAAAACACACCAAAGTAATATAGATACAAAAGCACAATAACACATTACCAAAACTCAATACAAAAACATAAAAGTATATACACACTACACAACTGTGCTATGCCAGCAACACAGCAACAAAAGCACAAAGCATGCTGCGTAATAGATTAACAACATCACTACAAGACAACATAAAGAATACTACAAAAAACCTAATTGGAATAACATAAAATGCAACCACAAAGCACAACACAACATTGTAGCACAACACAACAGCAACATATTTACAAAATAGCCAACAGCAGAAAACAATAAGAACCTACATCCACCAAGAATCCTCCACCCCCAAATATTGACTTACATGCCATGCAGACTCAATCACTATGTACACAGTCAAAGCATTTTGATTTAATAACATGTACACTGTGGAATTTCATACCTAACATATGAACTGGAATGCATACGTACATTGTAAACATATATAGAATGCTCTGGTCTTGGTCTATGTGACCATTGTGACCTTCCTCAGGATCAACAGATGTTCCCATTTGCTCATAGTCTAAGTTGTAAATCTAACCATATTACTACATCTTTTCTCAATGGGCAAATCAGCTCCTCGTTATTGAATGAGAGAATAATTTGCATCTACAATTTTGGGTCTCAGTCAATATCCAGTTACTACTCTTGTTACAGATAACAACAGAACTAATTGTCAAAGGCTTGGATGTAACCAAATAGAGCCACTATTACTGGAATAGAGACACTGCCCTAAAGAAGTATCCCAATTAGAGAAACTCAGAACATCTTTATCATGCGTTTTGATAAACGCTAGATCGTTAGTTAAAAACACCATCTCCTTCAGAGAGTTTTTCGAATCACATGAAATTGACCTAACCTTCGTAATAGAAACCTGGGCAGAGGCCTCCTCTGACCCTGACCTACTCCTGTCCCTCCCCCCGGGCTTTAAAATCCACCATGTGGACTGAGTGGGAAAGAAACAAATTAACTGGGAATCTAGCCTGGGAATCTAGCCTGTGAGGCCATGAGCTTCAAAGTTGAGTTGAAACATTACTCTCTTAATGGCATCCTTCTTTATAGACCACCCAACTCCAAGTCCCCTTTCATTGACAATCTCGATCATCTTCTAACTCTTAAAGCGGATCATCCCGACTTAATTTTTTTAGGTGTTTTCAGTTTTCACCTTGAAAACACTGCAGATCTGGACACCAAAGTACTTCTCGGTCAGATGACCAGTGTAGACCTTCATCAACTGGTTGAAGGTGCGACCCACACCGCAGGCCACTGCTTGGACGGCATTTTCACGGATAATCCACACATAAATTGGACAGATTCTCTCCCTTTGACATGGTCTGACTATTTTGCAGTTCTTTTTAAAATTTACCACAAAGGTCAATAAGCTAGTAGCCCAATTATCAAAATCTGCCCCAAGTGTGGCTTCCGATTTGGATTCAGTGGTTGTGAATTATCACTCCTGGCTAGATTCAGCCATGACAGATTTGGCTCCCAAAAAAATTAGCCGTCGGATTAGGTGCACCCCTTCCGAACCATGGTTTAATGATACGCTCAAACTGCAAAAGCAACTTTGCTGCAGATTTGAGAGGAAGTGGAAATTAGACAATAATGTCATCACCAAAAATAAATATAAAGAATCCCTTCAGATATATAACAACCTCATTGTCAGGGAGAAAGCTGCCTATTTTACAGAGCAAATTAGAGCAGCTAACAGATGTCCCAAAACCCTGTTCACCACGGTAAAAAGCTTGTCCAAACTGTCAGTCCCTCATGACACCGCTGCCAGCCAGGAATTCTGCAATACCTTGGCGGACAAATTCCAAAATAAGGTCAAAGCTGATTCTTTTCTACAACAGTCCAATGGCCAGGCACAGACCCCTATCCAACCTCATAAAATAATACCTACAATAGAGGCACCATCTGCCACTTTGTCCTCATTTATTACATTAACCATCGATAAAACCTTACAATTAATCAGAACCATTGAATCAGGCTCTCCAGCAGATCCCTGTCCCCCTAAAATTTTACTCCTATCGCCTGAGACATTGGCACCCTATTTGACAGTGATCTTCAATGCCATGATCACTTCTGGGAGGTTTCCACTAGAATGGAAGAAGGCATCTATACTTCCATTGTTAAAAAAACCCACACTGAACACCAAGGGTCCGCTTAACTATAGGCATATTTTCAGACTCCCCTTCCCTTCGAAGGTGGTGGAAAAGGCCATCAATTTAGAACTTTCCTCTTTCATCAAGGAAATCCTGGACCTTCCCAATTCGGTATTCGTGCACATCATAGCACAGAACGGGTGTTGATTACGGCCACCGAGGAGCTCAGACGGACTTTGGATGGCGGGGGTAGTGCCGTCCTGATCCTATTGGATCTATCGGCAGCTTTTGACACTGTCAGTCATGGGATGCTGATGGACCGATTGGCTACCATCGGGATCAGGGACAAGGCGCTCTCTCTACTAAGCTCCTTCCTATCTGAGCGATCTCAGTGGGTCGCATTAGGCGACTTTGTATCTCCTCCCTTTTCACTGCCATGTGGTGTACCCCGGGGATCTTCCCTGAGCCCCGCACTTTTTAACCTATACGTCATCCCGCTGGCCAAACTAATAAAAAGTCATGGCCACTGCAAAACTCTGGAACACCCTGCCAACCTCTCTGAAGAGAGAGACAGACTTGTTAAAATTCAGGAAGAAATTGAAAACATGGTTTTTTAGAGAATAAGACTACTCCCTTGTTCTGTCATCCAGCTGTGTGTGTTTCAGGTAGCGCCTAGACACCCCAGGGTATTGCTGTGCTTTATAAATCATTCATTCATTCATTCATTGCATGATCAGTAATCACTCAGTAATTGCCTGTCATCTTCTAACAAGAAGCTCTTACAAACCTTGTCTAGATTGTTTTCCTTTGAAAAGTTTATAACTATGATATTGTATTATAATAAGTTCAGTTGTCATGATCATTAACAGGTGCAAGTTTGGACAGTCTCTTTAGTCCCTGGTACAATTTAAAATTTCTGCAATGGTAAAGCATTACGAGTTACACTGTAATTGAAATCTTCATACTAGTAATATGTTTCATCTGTGCTCATTCATTCTAGATCATCAATAAGGTATATTCAACTGCCATATATATTTCGGGTGTCTACAATTAATCCCACCTTAAATATTCCATTTAGCTATTCATTATCACCGCATCCTACAAACAATTAGTCAGTTCTTGACTTCTGCATTTTTAATAAAGCTAGTACATCTCTAACATTCATTGGAATATTGGTGTCATGTGTCTTTTAGTGGGTACATCAGTCAAAAAAATCCTCAACATTTAAGTTTGCATTCCTCACATTCTCATCATCCTCTCCCTTTCTTCTGTGTTGCTGAAATATTAGAAACTTTCACATTATACATTTGTTTACTAGCCATTGCCTTGATGTAGATTTCAGATTTGGTGCAACTTGATTTTTTTCAAACACCATTAGAACTCTCCTCACATCTGTCGCTGCACATGGGGTGGTCCTCCACCACATGAGCATAGGCTATAACCTCCTCTGACCTTGCAGGCTTGCAGGTCAGCAGCCATACTCTAAATCAGCCCTTAAGTGCTTGTCTCAGTCATTTATGGCCTTCAATTGATTTGAGTGTTCTCTTTTTAGGTCGAACCTAGAGTCAGCGCACAAGCGCTGCTCTGGTGAAGATCTGCTGTAGTTGAGGGAAGCCCCACCCACTCCCCCGCCCATATTTTTCATTGGCTTGTGTCTTTGTCCTTCGTAAATGCTGCCTTCGTATTCGTTTAAAGGCTTGTTAGTCCCTCCTTATTACAGCCATGTCGTCATTTGTATCCTTCCATGGCTACTGGCCCCTTTACTTCGAGTGTTACACAGTACGTGTTATTTAGACTGTGAGCACTATTTTCTTTAATGAGGTTCTCCTGCTGCCTTCTCTACGCCCCACTCCCTCCCGTTGTCCGTGCCTTCTCACCCCCTCTTCCCGCCCACACTCCTGTTGTCCGTGCCTTCTCGCCCCCTTCTCCCCCTCCCCTTGCCCACACTCCTGTTGTCCCTGCCTTCTCCCCCACACTCCCGTTGTCCGTGCCGTCCCCCCTGCCCTCCCTCCCGTTGTCCGTGATGACTACCGTTTGCAATGCAATAGGTCTCATGTAAGTGCGAGTCCTATTTCATTGCAAATGCTTGTTCTCCTGTAGGTGTAGTGCCCTTTCCTGCCCCCCTTCATACGCTGGCCTTGAGGGGAAGCATTTAGAAACTAGTGTACTGGGAAATCGTCACTCCAAGTAGCCGAAGGTTCTGGAGCTGCAGTGAAATACCTAGTGCGAGAGCTGCTTTTCGAGCTGTGTATCACGTGATCTGGGAGGTGGTAAGTACAACCACGGGGCGCTGCATTAGCACAGAACTTGAGTAGACTCGTAGAAATGCTCGCTTTTTCTTCCCATAACAGAATCTGAAGGCACAAGTTGGCTGTGTTAATTCTTACAACTGTGCGGTTAGGGGGATGTTTTGTTCACCATGCAGAGGTCTCATGGCCAAAAACCTTTCACCTGCCATCACAAACACCAAACTGAGCAAACTACAAGGTGCAGCACTCAGCACGGCGTGCTAATGGTCACGTGCTGTGAGTGATACCGTCAGCGGGTCCCCCTGTTTCTAGACAACAGCTCGCTATATTCTGGGACTTGTAGTTTCCTCAACACGGTGAACACTACGAAGCCTAGTTCATACAAGGAATGTAGTACATTGAAAGATGCGACGATGGAAATGAAGGAAAGTTTTTTTTTCTTCTTCCACAACGAATGTTTGGACATTGTTATTCTGCTCAGTTTGTTTGTGAAACCACGATCAAAAATGAATCCCACCAGATCTGCATAATACAGACTGTTGAATGTCACACATGCACTGTAGCATCACAGGGTGATATAAACATGACTTTCAACAACCTTCCCAGCTTTAACACACAAGGTCACATTTCCCAAAAATGTGTGCCTCTGCTCATTTGGAAGTTTCTAACTGACGGATTGTGCATTTGAATTGACAAATTCATTTGGCTCAGCTGTTCATTTTTGCTCGAATTTCTGATCACTGACATCTCCCCCAACTTATCTGCCCGACTCCCTTCAATCTTGTTCCGTTCTGATAATTTCTATTAATTCCAGACAACTCTTCATCTTTATTTTGTTTTTACTCCCATCCCGGTGTATACACGTAGTATCCATGTATGAGGTCCGTATGCACGTCACTGTGGTTGGGAGCAGATATTTAAGCAGGTCTCTGTAGGTATTCACATGTATAGTAAGCATGAGTGATTGTGCACTGGTGAAAGTGCATAACGTTTAGACAGCTATATATTCACTGAATGCAGATGGTGCATTCATGTATTTGGGTGCTTGCTACAGCAAAGCAATTCATGCAATGGATATGCCAGCCTGGGTGGGTGTATGTACCCATGCATAGGGTGCAAGCAGGGGTGCACACAGAAATATAAACATATGGTGTACATGCACGAAGTGCATAAGTATCAATGCAAGTACTGAAATGCTTAAGAGCAAAGTTGTTTTTGTGCATGCATGAGTCAGCATCCAGGCAAATGTTAGCACTGTGTTGGTACACACATATTCATTGTGTAGCAACGCCTATTTATGAATGCCAGATCCAGGCAAAATGTGTAGTCTGAGGTATGTGGAAAGAGATGGGCATTGTGGTCCATGCAAACATGTTTGCAGGCAAGGGATGTAAATACGTGTCTATTTAGCTGTTTTAATTATGATCAACAAATTATTGGTGTAGGCTCACATGTATCTCAAATGAGCCATCACATAGATCTCAACAATCTACAAATAGCCCCCAAAAGACCATCATCAAAGAGCCCGGACATAGCCTCGAGCACACCCCATTTGCACTTGCTTCCATCTCTCCTTCCTCTCCTGTTCTATTATGTCTTCTTTCCTGCTCACTCTCAGCTCTTTAATCAAAACTTTGCGTGATGCAAGCACTGCCCTGTTTTTTTGGATCATTATTCTTCTTCACTCTGGGCTTTGAAGCAACCTTGCTTTAATATTTTGCAAGATGGAGTTAATTTGAAAAGCATAAACCAACTCTCTTGACGTGATATCAACTTCTGACCTGCAAAAAATGTGATGCCGACAAGTGCTTGACTTAGTTCAATGGGGATGCGCCATTACTATAAACATCCCTATTCGACGTGAAAATTAGGAACTATTTTTTACCCATTTATACATCCATGCACGTACTCGTTTATCATTTCCACCCATCCATGCACGCATTCATGCAGTTATCCATGTGCTGTCATCCATTCATCCATCTATACATGCCCTAAACGATCCATCTATGCTTTCATTCATCCCAAGAACACAATTATTTGCTAATATATGCAAGGAGTCACTTACCCATATATTCAGCTGGCCATACACTAACTCACCCATTTATTCATCCACCATGTTCCTTTTTGCAGGGGCCGCTGCTGCCCCTGCGGCCCCTCCTCCCCGGAATTCCCCCCCTGAATTCCCCCCCGGAATTCCCCTCTGGAATTCCCCCACTCCCGCCTCCAAGCCTCTCCTCCCTCCCACCTCCCATACTTAATGTCGGCCGCGCGCAGTTGTCGTGCTGCCGGCGCGCCACAGGCGTGCCAAAGGCAAGCCCGTCTGCGCCCGTCCGCGACCCGACCGCAGCCAGCGCCAGGAACCCTGGACCTCCCACTACCCATCGCTACGACACCACCACCCTCCTCGCACTCAACCCTGGAAGACTTAGAGAATGCCAACAGGCCTCACCAAACATGATACATCTGAAAAAAGTCTGAAGCACACCTTGGTTTGCCAAAGTTCTAATTTATAATCCATTTGTCATGTTTAGCGTGCATTCACTCTGTTATGCGCTCCGTTCCAAATGCGCAATGGGTAAGAATTCATCACAAAGTTGAGACACGCGAAATTCGTGTCCCAAAAGACTTGCACAGCTGGATATACATTTGTGAAACAATTTTACACGTACTCCATAGTGTTGCCAAAGTTCATCCAATTTTATTTCCATTTTTTAACCATTTAATCCGTCACGTCAAAGAGAGGAAGTTCAAATTTTTCACGCATTTAAATTACACAGGAATTGCCCATCCGGGCCTATTCACAGGCACGTAAGTGAACTCCATCCTCCAATACATATTAATTCACCCAATGCATTTCGGTCAAATTTCGACCTTCTTCAGGGGTATCTACAATGATTAAAAAATATGCATCAATCACACACAATTTGAATACAATTAAAGTTCCTAATAACCCTGTGTACTATGTGCATAACATTTCAAAAAATAAACATACATATCCTAAACCATAGTGCTTGCTCTTTAACTTTTCCTCCAATCAATCCCCACTTTGTGCACCCAAAATCAACCTCCCCAAGCCGACAAACAAAATTAAAAAATTAAACTAAATAACCGTGAAACCACTCTTACTCTACTCCGAGCCGCTGGTGATTTACCCCTCAGTTATGTCATCCATCTAAGATCTCTCCCCATTGCCCCCGTTTATTCTCGTGGTCATTCAGCTCTTAGTACAGCCGCTATTCAGTTCAAACATCATTGTAAAACCACCCTCATAAACTCGTGTCTGTTGTTTTTAAACCAAATGAGTCCCCTCGGTTGTGCCGTTTATCTAAGTCTCTCCCCATCGCCCCAGTTTGTACTTTTAATTGTTCAGCAGTTGTTTACAACTGGAAAAATAATTAGCTCAAACAACGTTATAAAACACGCAATCTACCTCGTAACTGTTTACAAACCATGTGTCTATCTGAATCACTCCCAAAACCCCAGTTTGTACCTTTAATCTTTTAACGATTAGAACTTTGGCAAACCAAGGTGTGCTTCAGACTTTTTTCAGATGTATCGTATTAAAGCCGTTCCGACCCTGAAAGCACCCTAAAGCATAAAACATGATTTAAATGAAGGATGGTCAATGTCACGTTCAAAGACTCTCAAAAATATAAACATTACTGATGATAAAAAAAAATGCTATTGGAACTAGCAGTGTTAAATCACACCATCACATATGTTTATCTTGGGGATTGTTAAATCATACCATCACGAATGTTTTTTTCTTGGGGACTGTTTAAATTTATGTGGTGTAAGGCTTAGTTTAGATTGCACTTTATTTAGCATTATGATCAAGTCATCTTCACGTAGGTATTAGTATTCAGGACTTAATTAAGGGGAGTAGTGGTATCATACAAAAAACTTGTGGCGGTGGGTCTAGGGAACAACGTCATAGCAGTGAAAATAGGCGGAGACACGTGGGGTTTAAAAATCAGATACGAGTCAGCTGGGGTGGTTGCATAACGGAGGTTGAGCCGAGTGAGTTGAGCCGAGTGGTTTTCCGATGGCAAAGAATCGTTAAAAGATTAAAGGTACAAACTGGGGTTTCGGGAGTGATTCAGATAGACGCATGGTTTATAAACAGTTACGAGGTAGATTGCGTGTTTTATAACGTTGTTTGAGCTAATTATTTTTCCAGTTGTAAACAACTGCTGAACAATTAAAAGTACAAACTGGGGCGATGGGGAGAGACTTAGATAAACGGCACAACCGAGGGGACTCATTTGGTTTAAAAACAACAGACACGAGTTTACGAGGGTGGTTTTACAATGATGTTTGAACTGAATAGCGGCTGTACTAAGAGCTGAATGACCACGAGAATAAACGGGGGCAATGGGGAGAGATCTTAGATGGATGACATAACTGAGGGGTAAATCACCAGCGGCTCGGAGTAGAGTAAGAGTGGTTTCACGGTTATTTAGTTTCATTTTTTAATTTTGTTTGTCGGCTTGGGGAGGTTGATTTTGGGTGCACAAAGTGGGGATTGATTGGAGGAAAAGTTAAAGAGCAAGCACTATGGTTTAGGATATGTATGTTTATTTTTTGAAATGTTATGCACATAGGACACGGGGTTATTATGAACTTTAATTGTATTCAAATTGTGTGTGATTGATGCATATTTTTTAATCATTGTAGATACCCCTGAAGAAGGTCGAAATTTGACCGAAATGCATTGGGTGAATTAATATGTATTGGAGGATGGAGTTCACTTACGTGCCTGTGAATAGGCCCGGATGGGCAATTCCTGTGTAATTTAAATGCGTGAAAAATTTGAACTTCCTCTCTTTGACGTGACGGATTAAATGGTTAAAAAATGGAAATAAAATTGGATGAACTTTGGCAACACTATGGAGTACGTGTAAAATTGTTTCACAAATGTGTATCCAGCTGTGCAACTCTTTTGGGACACGAATTTCGCGTGTCTCAACTTTATGATGAATTCTCACCAAACATGACCCACGGCCAGTTCTCCTGCCTCCACTGCCGCCAGACTCTCACCGCCACCCCGGCCTCCAACACCACCAACGCCAGCACCGGGGACACCCTAAAATGCATCCTCCTCAATGTACGCTCCGTACACAAACACGCCATGGAAATCTGGAACCTGCTCGACTCTCTCTCGCCCGACATCGCCTTCTTCACAGAGACCTGGACTAACGCATCCTCCGCCCCCCACATCAGCACCACCATCCCAGACGGATACAAGATCCAGAGGAAAGACCGCCCCAACCACCCAGGAGGGGGCCTCGCCATCGCCCACAAGAGCACCCTCCGCCTCACCACCTCCAGCGAAACCTTCCCCTCCGCCGAACCCCTGCACTTCCAGATCCAGACCACCCCCAAAGCCACACTCTGAGGAACCCTCATCTACAGACCCCCGGCCCCCGAACACCCTTTGCCACCACCATCACCGACTTCATCGCACCCCACGCCATCGCCTCAGCAAACTACATACTCATTGGAGACCTGAACTTCCACCTCGACAACCCCAGCGGCCCCAACTCCACTATCCTTCGTGACAAACTCGCCAGCATCGGACTTAAACAACTCGTCAACACACCGACCCACAGAGCAGGACACACCCTCGACCCCATCTTCGCGGCAGAAAACAGCGTCCAATTCAGCCACACAACGCAGCCGCCATGGGCCGACCACCACTGCGTACACTTCACCACCAACAAACCCAAGGCACCCAAACCAGCCCCACGCCCACCTCGAAGGAACTGGAGCAAGGTTACCGGCGAGCAACTTAACTCCACCCTCACCCGAGACAACCACACCTGGGCACCCGACGCAAACAACGCAGCCATAGAACTCCACACCTGGATCTTCAACTGCGCAGACGAGCTCGCCTCGCTACGCAGCCCCCACAGACAATGCCCCAGGAAAGCCGCCTGGTTCACCACCGCTCTCCAAGAAGCCAGACGCACCTGCAGACGCATGGAGAAGAACTGGAGAAACACCAAGACAACGAAAACCACACCACCTACAAGGACGCCATGACGGACTACCATAACCAGATCAGAGCCACCAAGAGGAACTTCATCCACAACAAAATCCTGGCCAACTCCACCAACTCCAAGGAACTTTTCAGTGTCATTCAGGAATTCACCAACCCACGCAGCAAAGCCAGAGACATCACACCATTCCAAGACCTCTGCGACAAGCTTGGAACCTATTTCCACCTCAAGATCAAAAACCTCTACGACAACTTCATCGACCATCCACCAGGCACCACAGACGGCCCCCCGCCCCCCAGAAACACCAGCCTGCCCACCATCTCCAACTGGACACCGATCACGGCTGAAGACACCGCCTCGACCATGAAAAGCATCCACTCGGGGACCCCCACCGACCCCTGCCCCCCTCACATCTACCACAGAGCAACGGCCGCCATCGCACCCAAACTACAACGCACCATCAACACCACCTTCAAAACAGGCACCTTCCCAGACGACTGGAAGCGCGCAGAAGTCAGACCCCTGCTCAAGAAACCCACAGCTGACCCCACCGACCTCAAGAACTATCGGCCCATCTCGCTCCTCCCCTTCGCAGCCAAAGTTGCAGAGAAAACAGTCAACAGGTAACTGACATGATTCATTGAAGAGAACGCCATCCTCGACCCGTCCCAATCCGGATCATGAAGCAACCATAGCACAGAGACCGCCCTACTCGCCGCCACAGACGACATCCGCACCCTCCTGGACCAAGGCCACTCCGCAGCCCTCATCCTACTCGACCTATCAGCGGCCTTCGACACCGTCTCCCACCGCACACTAGTCGCCAGACTACACGACGCAGGCATACAAGGAACAGCCCTGGACTGGAACCGATCATTCCTCACCGGAAGAAGCCAAAAGATCAGACTCCCACCCTTCCTCTCTGACCCCACGAAAATCACCTGCGGAGTCCCACAGGGTTCATCACTGAGCCCCACCCTCTTCAACATCTACATGGCCCCCCTCGCAGCCATCGTCCGACAACACAGCCTCAACATCATATCCTACACCGACAACACCCAGCTCATCCTCTCCCTCATCAAAGACCCCACCACTGCCAAACTCAACTTCCAGAAAGGAATGCAAGACGTTGCAGTCTGGATGACCAACAGCTGCCTGAAGCTCAATGCCGAGAAGACAGAAGTCCTCGTCCTCGGTACCACCCCATCTGCATGGGACAGCACCTGGTGGCTGACTGCCCTTGGAAGCCCACCTACCCCCTCAGACCATGCCAAGAACCTCGGCATCGTACTCGAATCATCACTCACCATGAACCGACAGGTCAACGCCGTCACCTCCAGCTGCTTCAACACCCTCCGCATCCTCCGCAAGACCTTCAAGTGGATCCCCCCTGAGTCAAGGAAGACAGTCACCAACACACTCATCACCAGCTGACTGGACTATGGAAACGCACTCTACTCCGGCATCAACAAGTCCCTACTCCGCAAACTCCAAACAATACAGAACACCGCCGCCAGACTCGTCCTCGGCATCCCTCGACACGAACACATCAGCCAACACCTACGAAGTCTCCACTGGCTCCCCGTGGATAAAAGAGTCACTTTCAAAATCCTCACTCATGCCTACAAATGCCTACACAACAACGGACCCAAATACCTCAACGACAGAATCAACTTCCACGTACCCAAAAGAAACCTCCGATCTTCCAACCTCGCACTGGCCGAAACCCCGCGCATCCACAGAGCCAGAGCTGGCGGAAGATCCTTCTCTCACATTGCAGCCAAGTCCTGGAATGAGCTACCGGCAGACATCAGACGCGCCCCCTCCCTGAACACCTTCAGGAAGCGCCTCAAGACCTAGCTCTTCGGCTAAACAGATCTGCGGACCACCCCCCTCAGCGCCTTGAGACCCTCACGGGTGAGTAGCACGCTTACAATTCCCTGATTGATTGATTGATTGACCATTTGACTTGTTAGAGCCAGGGATGTTGCAAGCTCTTGGTAACAGTGTTATAAGGGTTTGCTATAGTGCCATCCTTGGGTTGTCATTCTCTGCCCTTTGACAGGTTTTTGTGTCCTTTTTAGAAACTGACATTTTGTTTGAGGTGAGGAGGTATTAAGAAATATTTTCACCAGAGGTCCTGCAGTCAGTAGCAGCTGATAACACAGCTCAATAAAGGAAGACTCAAGCTGACCCCTGTTCTGCACCAGGGACACAAAGGCTGAAGGAAGCCTGCACTTGTGAGAGCCCAGATGTCCAGGATCCCCTGCTCGCCACTGAATGTGGAAGTGCCTGCTGGGAGACAGATCCCCGACCTGCCAAAGGTGCCCTCAAGTCTGAGGGACCCGTGGCTGTTGTAGAAGTGGAATCTCATCCTCCTGCAAGAAAGAGACACTCACCTGTGGACAACTGCTGAAGACCACTGTAAGTGGAGAGCAGTCATCGACTGGGAACTAGACCTGCACTAGACTCATCTGTGGCATCGTGGGAGATCGAGTCCTGTGGCCGGAGACTACTCCTGATGTTCGTGGACCAAGAAATAATCCCTGCATCTCTTACACAGCTCCATCTTCAGCAGCTTCTCAGCATCATGCATCCCCAGCATCAGCACCACTTCTTTGTTGGAACCGCGATCCAGGTGAAATCTTCTGTACGCACCCTGAGACTGCTGGATCTAACAGGTAGTCTCCCTGGACCTATGCGCTTCTGTGACTGGCTCCTGACCCATTCTGGTCAGTCCAAGAGAGGACTGGCCCTTGGCTCAGAAACCACAACACCAGTAACAAAGATTTACTGGAACTTAAAAGCATTTGCTTACATTTTAAAAATTGTATCTCCGGTTCCTTTCAAAAGGTTTTTGTACATTTAGTGCCTACTATAACATATAAAAATACAATTTAATTTTATAAATTGCCGTTGGAATTTTATTGTGTCATGTTTCTTGCTTACCTGTTGTTTGGATTCTTCTAAATGCTTTACACTTGCTCGTTTGCCTAACCCTGACTGCTCTCTGCCACAGCTATCCCGACTACGTTACTTAAAAAACCTAACTGGACCTGATAAAAATTGTGACATTATTACATGGTGAGATCTCACAACCACACCACATAATAAGCCACTCTCTTATACACATTCACCTAAAAAAAGCCCAGGCCTATTGGCTTTGCCAATGCTTGTTATTATTTAGCACTAACCACTCCATGAGAGTGCATCCTTTTCTGCTCTCTTCCCCAGCTGAAGTGTTACAATATTTTCTTTATATATAATATACACATATACACACACATGCCCCAAAACAATTTTGGTGGGAGAGGGTCACAAGCACCTAATAAACTGTTGCTGCCCACGGAGTAAAGGCCAGTCCCCACAACCTATACCTGAACTTCAAGCAGCATTACCTGAAGAGTCGGCACTCCTTCAGGCATTAAATCAAGTGAAATTAATTTCACCATCATGGCAGCAGCAACAAAAGATAACACATTTTGACTTACGCCTTGGTCACCACACTTTAAACCATCTTGGGTGCTACTAACATGACCTCCATGGTCATAGTGCTCCCAGTAGGGTGCTATGGACATCGTGGTCACGTCAACCAGTCCAGCACTGGAGCAGCAGCTGTTGTGCTGCGCTGGTGACCCAGCCCAGGGGGGTGCGACTCTCCTGCCAATGAAGCGATCGTGTCAATGACACAATCACATCATTGGCAGGCTGGCACACACAAAACCACTTCCTGTTTCCCCTGGGAGCGCTGTGGGGCCTGAAAACTGCCCCGATTTCCGTACTCCCTGGCTATTGTGCCACAAGGGAGATATTGTTGGAAAGCTGAGGAACTCATACCAATGACCGCTTCTGCAGGAGCCACAACCAAATTCCACCACAGCTGATTTTCTTTTGTTTACTGTTAACTTATTGGTTATCTTAAAGCCATGTACTGCGTTCAAACAGCGTTGTATCCCTACTGCTGCATACTAGAGAAGAGGAAGAGGGAAAGTGCCTAATTTTGGAAGAACAATTTGAGCCTGGCTGTTGGCTTCATCCATATCAGCTATACTTAGATTAAATAGACGGGGTGCCAAAAAACACCCCTGCAATTTTATTTATTTGTAAAAATCTTTTCAGACAAGTGTGAAATCTATCCCAAATGAATCTGAACCCACGTGTTATCACAATGCAGTAACAACACAGAACAGTCACAGAACCTAGCCAGCTTTCCTAGCACTAGTGGACTGTATGCTTGAATTTGGCCAAATACAGCGCTCCGCTGCCTTTTAGCTAAGTGTGAGCTATACAAATTCCACACACATGACTGGATGGACCTTGGCAGCTGCAGAGGGTTCCATTATCCTTGTGGTTTTTCCAGAGCAGTCCTCTGTCAACATTATTGAAGGCCATTCTATAATTTTAAAAAACAAGCACATAGCTTAGTCTGTCTCACAGACATGGCTCTATTCACTACTATAGAGAGTGCCAAAATAGTGTCCAATGAGTTATCTAATGGTTTAAAGTCTGTTTGGAAAATTGTGACTAAGTTGTTACTAGTTTACTCTGAATTTTCCAATTCGGTTAAGAGGCCTAAGATTTAGCTTTGACTTTGACATAAAGTAGCGCTAACACCTCCCCTTTTTTAGGTCGAGCCTAGAGGCAGCGCGCATGCGCTGCTGTGCGAGGCATGCAGTAATAATCCATCTGTGATGTTAGACCACACCCCCCTCGTTCCATTTGTTCCTATGTGTGTGCCTTTCTGTAGTTGTTTGTTTTTACTGGTGGAACGCTGCTCTTTGTCCCGCCTTTGGGTGTGTTTTCAATTTTGAGGCGACTGCCCTGTTACAAGTCCCACTATGCTTGAATTCTTTTATCCGGGCACTCTTTAATTTGCATCGAATGGTCCCCGCCGCCGCTTGCTGGCTCGCGGCCGCTCTCGTTTCCCTGAGAGCGGCAAACCCGTCACCTTCGGGTAAGAACTGCGAGGCGCTATGCATCTCATGTGTTGGGGCATGAAGAATCAGCTCAGATGGTCCATGCACGTGGTGAAGAGGTCTGTCTGTGAGGGTGGATGCACAGCTAGTTCCGTCCCTTTTGACCCTCTGCTCACACTTTGTTAAAGAATTTTACACAAACATGTAGGGGGACATAGGCTCAGGTGCTCCAAGCACCTCGTATACTAATCTTGATAACCTTAAGGCGCTCATCATCACTCTCCAAATGTCGGAGCTGATTAGCGCCGAAACCCCTGAACCCGTGAAACGCTATGTAAAGCAGCTTCCGTAGTGAAATACCTCTAGTGGTCCATGCATCTGCTGCAGAAATCTATGTGCGACCTATATGTTTTGACTGCAAATCTCGAATGGGAATTAGAGCGGTTAGGCTATCGCCTCTAGGCACTGCACCTGCGTGGCGCTGTATCAAGAAGCGTGATCACATAACTGATCATTTCTAAAGGAATAGGACTCTAGGAAATTGAAATTCAGACTTGTTTTTTCTTTACTTAGGGAGTAATATAATTAGCGAATTACCTCTCTTGGAGACAATGCGTTTTATGGTACACGCTGAATCTTCCAAATGTTCCCAAAATTGGCAATTAAAAAACACACTTCTCAGTGAGATGAAGTGGTAGACCAGGATCACACTATTGGTTTAAATGTGCGAGCCGGGATTCGAGCCCAGATTTCCCAGACACCGCCTGCATTGGAACCGTATTTCTTCCTGTATTTTTGATTTACTTCACAGGACATTGGTTATAGCTTCGTGCTCACCAAAGCGCTGAATTAATAATCTGTGTGTTTCTGAAACCGGACGCCCCCCCCCTCCTCGGTATGTACACGTAACTAGCGTGGCCTGACCGAGCCAACAGTCTCTGCTTCTTAATCATGGAAGCTTTCGGCATTCAGCTAGTGATGCCTTAGTTTAGGTCCTCAGACTCTCTACATCCGGTGCAGAGGTCACTGGGGTCATTGACCCTGCAACTTGAGAGCTGGGAGTTCATTGTCCAAGCAGATCTTTCCATCAATGCTTTATTCTGCCTGGGTGAATATTTGCTATAAGGATGTCAATTTACCAAATAAATATGTAGGAAGGCTGGAGGGGGCTTTAATGAAGGTCTTTTGGCATGCCAGGTTGCTGTATAACCGGGCCAATGGAATGAATGAACAGTACATAACCAAATTATGCGGCAAGGACTACGTAACGTGGCATTATAGTACAAATAATGTAGCATATTGCAGCACTTACTGTGGCAGTGATGTTTCTGTGTGTTGTCTTTTATTACACACAGTAAGTCTGTCCTGTTAAACTCCGCAGACAGCCTGCCACTACAGAGCACCACGTGCAGTGCTTTTTTGGTCGAGCCTAGAGGTAGCCTCAATACACCAATAAGTAGGAATAGCACCAGGTACTGCACCTTGTACACACGGAGCTAAACATAGTAGTGGTGAGAAAGACACACTGCTGAGGCAGTAGCCCTCAACAGACATAAGCTCCTGTTGGCCCATGCTCCTTGCTCATTCAAATCGTGTCCTCCCTCTCAAGAGATCCCCTCAAGGGTGTTGGAAAAGGCCAATTTCTGTGCTCACTGTGTTCTCGCCTCTCCTGCTAGGTGAGAAAGAGGACATTTGGGATAACAGGAAAGCTAGGTATCCATTCACAGCCAAACTTTGGTCTTCCTGAAAGGATCGCCTCTAGATTCTAAAGGTCAATCCGATAACTAGCCTAAAGGGCCTCTCAACAATAGGAAAAACTCACCCAATTGTGGGAGACCACAATAAACCCTTCATTGTACTCTACAGAAGGCTTCAGTGGAAACATCTGTCCTCAGTGAGGGAACTGAGTCCCCAGGAGTGGTCCTAAAGCTAAGGTGCCTTATCAAGGCTGACACTGCCTGGAAAAAATTATTCTTGCTGCTCTATGGGAACCAAAGCCCTAGCTGTACCCTGAACAGTTTCGTTGCGCCCAATACAGAAAAGAAACAAAGTTTTCACGGAAATGTAAGCCAGAATATGGTCTTGAAGGAGGACCTTGTGCTTTTGCAAAGGAATCGTGAGGAAGTCTTTAGCATTTACCAGCATAATTAGGCCTGCCGGTAATTTCATTAAATCCTCTCGCTGCTAAATAAAGCTGCGCCCCTGTTTGAGGTCTCTTTTCTGCACTCTTCCCACTTCACAGTTAGCATCCCGTTTGACCCCCTCTTTACATTTCTGTGTAATATCTCTCCCATTAATTTGTGCCACCCTCTTTCCTTAAAAATGTTTTACCCCACAATAATGTATCATCACTCAGTGCTTGTCACATAATAAAATAAGAGACTAAGACTGTTAGGGCCCCGTTTCTCCTTTTTATTTTTTTCTCTTTTTTCCCTATGTCACCCATCACTGCAGTTAGCAAAATAATAGGAAGATTTTTTTTTAAACAAGGTTTAGGTTTTTTCCTGCACGTGTTATTCAATATCGGGTTCTTTAGTCATCCTGACATTTTGTCAACTTGCTGTTGGTAAGGTAGTTTTCTAACCACTTTTTTCAGGTTAGAATTTTTTTAGAGAACACAGTCTGGATTTAAACGGCTATCAAACATTTGCTGCCTCATCTTGGGCATAGTGAAAACATTTACTACCTGGGTTGTCTGATCATGTAAAGAGAGCTTTTATTTAACACTTTGTACTATTTTCCTAAAACTTTTAAATAAACAAAAGGCTTATTTTCCAACAGTTTAGCTTGGAGCAGGAGATTTGTCATGGTGCTTTTTATCTTCCTTTATAATTCAATCCTCTTCCCACAGATTGCTCACTTTATGAATACTCCTTCCAGGCTTCAGACTGAGTATGAAATCGTTTTCCTTAGAAATGACTCCATGGCCTCCAGGTTGGACCACATGTCTTGAGCTGCAGCTATGCCTTCGCATGTGATATTACTGGAGTATATTAGTTGCCAACCAGCATGGAGTACATTAGTTGCCAACCAGCATGTTGTTGGGCTACATTCATTCTTGGTAGGCACGGGGAGATTACGTGATTTGCCTAGAATCACCGGATGTTGAGCGGACGCCAAGACTCAAACCTGTTTCCCCGCCTCCACAGTCGGCAGCTCTGGCCATCGCACCACATCCTCACCCTCGCCATGTATCACTGCCAATTGCCCTGCTTGTCAGTCGGGCTCAAAATGTCGCTGCTTTTTCGTGTGTTCTTCTTGCTTGCCATCCCAACAATGGGTGACTGGAAACCAATTCAAAGTTCACTACACACGGACTGGCGGTCCCTGGACGCGCACCCGTTGCCAGCCTGGTCCGATGAGGACAAGTTTGAGATATTCCCGCACTAGTGAGTCTTCTTGGTACCTTACTTCGGCTCCGAATGGTTTTGGTGGAACTGGGCAGGCGAGCTCAAGCCAGAGTACATAAACTTCATGAAACAATGCTGTGCCCTAGGGGTTACGTACGCTAACTTTGCACCCGGCTTCACCGCAGAGTTATTCAACCCAGACATGTGGGCCAAGCTCTTCGAGACTGTGGGGGTCAAGTGACTGTGGTAAAGTAGTGAGGGTGGCGGGACAGGAGGAATACAATAAACCAAAGCACTCTGGTTACTCTGCTCGCACCCCCAGCATCCACATACGTTTACTGTTTACATGCATGCAAATATGAAAGGGAGCATTTCGCACAGCAATAAGAAGCATGCAGAAGAGCCAAGCATTACATCATAAATCAGACAGCATAGCCAAATATATAGTAATTGTACAGCTATTCTATACCTAGCAACACAATACATAGGATAATGTGCTGCATAGCAACACAATACATAGGATAATGTGCTGCATACCTAAACGCTTTTACGGTCCCAAAGGCGAGACCTATTGGCTATGCCAATGCTTGTTTTAATTGTGTCACCGAAAAGTAAATCACAATCATACCTGTACTTCTGACTGTTCTACTGACAATTGCGTAAATTGCTCTAGTAAAATGCTGCATTTCCATTCTTTGTTTTGGTCCTACATTTCCTTCCATATGATGATTCATCTGAAGAGATGCAATTTTTCCTTCTGACAGGGATTGTTCTTTTTTTAGATTCTGTAAAAATCACATAGAAAGTTTGAGAGTGGCCAATCCAGTTTTAATAGGGAGCAATTTAACACACCAACCAATTGTCTGTGTCCCAGTAATATTATTGACAGTTTCAAACTAGTTTTAGAACTTACATTCAAATCATCTTCAAATGTTTCTATAGTAAGTTCAGTTGGCATGAAAAGCAAAATCGTTAGAAATTTTAACTGACATTAATGTGGGATCTGTGGTGGGTGTACACTGTTAACCTTTCTCCACAAATTCGGACAGTCCAGAAAATTACAACTTTTTCTTCAGCTGCAGCAAAAAATGTTATGCAGACTTTTGGTTGAACTTTAAAATCAACATGGATACAAATGTTTTCTTAATTTCAGAAAAAAATTATATGTGTTGTGACAGTTTTGCTAGGCAACAGACTACGTAAATGAGGATGTTTCAAAGGTGGAGAGCAAGAATGACTGGCTGCTCGACAGTACTTATGACTAATATTTTGAAGTTTTTTTTCAGTAGGAAAAGCAAGGATTCTTTTTCATTATTTTGACTGTCTTATTTTTAAAAATAAGTATTCTGTCATGTAAATGTGAATTCAACGGCAATTTCTGTGGTATTAAATTGTGCTGCAGGTGGGGGCACATTTGGGACAATGTTTCTACATACAAGGGAGACAATATTTCAGAAGGCTTACTGCAGTAAACAAATGGGCCTGAATCAGGATCCCGTTCTGACTGGTGCACAGACGATCAATGCATCGTTGAAATTACGCAACCTGCAGTGCATACTTTTTAAGGTTGCTTGCTCGAGTTACAGACAGCACAGCACAGAAACGTGGAAGGAGCTTTGCTGTCTGCAAGTCATGCACTAATTCGGAGAATGTTTGAGTTAATGTACACATTGTAAACAGTGAATTTTAGAGAATCCATTCTGTGTCCGCACAGCTGTGAAGCTAGAATCATTATATGGCCCCCCATTTGGCTACTGCAAAGCCATTTCTTATGCTGTATTCTAGCATGAATCAAGCTAGTAAATAAGGCAGGCCCGGGTTTGTACCCCTCTTGCTGCAAGTGGGCTAGCCCCGCTACAGCTAACCCCCCGCATCTCTGTTTTATTTCTTATATTTTTTTTAGAATTTGCGGATCCTTCCAGGAGAGTCACGACGTTCACTGACTGATGGACGGAACATTCTTCAAGGTCCCAAACGTGGTGTTGGACTCATGGAACTAACACAATGGCGAGAATGGGTCGATGAAGCTTGCAGTAAGCTTGTAGGCCCTTGCCCATGAACCTTGTGCTGTGAGTGTGGCCCTCAGCCAAGATTCACAAATGTCAGGGGTTGTGTACCAAGACCCGAGATCTAAGAACAGCACAGCCTAATTGCCATTTTTTAAAAATCTATTTCTTAATCAGAGAGATGGTCCTCTGAGAGTTATCATCATGGGCCCATAAGTGTGCTCACGCTGTTTCTTATGTGCCATTTAAATTTTTTCAGGCTGAGAGACCTGAGTCCTCACATCCTTTAAAGGCAGCCGTAACTTTTGTCCTGATGTGGCAGACAGCTAATCAGAGTGCTTCGGTTCAATAGACCTGAATTGGGGATTGCAGCACAAAAGTGATGATAGGAGAAAAAGCTCTCTTATCCAATAAGATTTGAGTATTTTTTAATTTTGGCAGAACGGAGGTCAACAAAACCTGGTTTGGGAACCTTTGAAAATTAACAGTTCAGGTACCTCTTAAATTTAAACTCCTCATACCCCGACAAGGCCATTATAAAATGGCAATTAACTACTGAAAAGATTTACACCAAACCAAGCTAAAGCATTTCCTTGAGTATAGTAGTGGTTTCATGCAGAGTTTAGTATAATTTCATTCAGTCGTTTATTTTCTCTGTTGAGGAGCAAAGAACCATATAGTAGATAAAATGAGAAATGTCATTTTTGGAACCTCCTTTTTTTTGCCCTGTGCTTGACTGATCTACGCACAACTTGCAATGAAGAACCCAACTTGTTTTGGAAAGTGTCTTTTAAATTCGTCAAATGCTAACAAAGTTATTAGCAAAACAAAAAATGCCCTTTCAATGGAAATTCTGACATACATATGTATATATTTTACAGGAGCAAGCATTCTTGTTGAATGTTTTCCAGTTGATTCAAAGCCTAAATTTTACAAAAAAGGTATTAACTGTGAATATTTTCAAGTAATTCACAATGCTGAATTCATTTGTAGGATATTAAGCTTCCATAAAGAAGTGGAAAAGTTAAAGGGATGATTACAATTGCATTTTGAACCTGATGTGCATATCTTTTGTGTTTGCTAAAGTGGTTGCAAATTGTTTTGTGACTGTGAAAAAATAAGTATACATTTTATCAAATTGGTTTTCAGTTCCATTCGCTAAAAAGGTGATGGAAACAATCTTACTGGCTTGTTATTTTTGCAACTGAAAACAGTGATTACCTAACTGTTTTTCCTAAATGGTATGTATTAACTGTTCCCAATTTGCGTATGGTCACAAAGGGGCACATGCAGCAAGCATTTTTGTCTTCGCAAACGGGCTGATTCGCAGAATCGGCCCGTTTGCGAACGCAAAATATGCTTTTCAGATGCAGCAAACCCTATTTTGTAATTCAGTAACCTGTTACTGAATCGCTAAATGGGTTTGCGATTCGCTATTTGGAAGGAGCGTGTTTAGGGTGTCCCTTCCTAATACCGAATCGCATTGGTATGTAGGAATGTTTTGTGACCGAAATGCAGTTGCAAAACATTCGCATTTTACAACCTACTTTAAGTAGGTGGTAACCCATTCGCAAATGGGAAGTGGTCCCCAAGGGACGCCTTCCCCTTTGTGAATGTATGTTACAGCATTTTTTAAGAGCAGGCAGTGGTCCCACGGACGACTGCCTACTCTTAAGAAATGAAAAGAAAACTTTTCATTTTTGTTTTTGAAACGCATCCCGTTTTCCTTTAAGGAAAATGGGCTGCATTAAAAAAAATTGCTTTATTTAAAAGCAATCACAGACATAGTGGTCTGCTGACCCCAGCAGGCCACCAACCCTGTGATTTTTGCGATTCCTAGGGGGTTGCAAATTGCGACCTACCTCATTAATATTCATAAGGTAGGTCATTTGCGATGCCCTAGGAATCGCAAAAAGTGTTCAACACACTTTCATGCATGCCGTTTTGTAATTTCCTAATTGCGAATTGCAAGGATTCGCAATTAGGAAATCGCGAAACGGTTTCTTCATGCATCTGGCCCCTAAATAGGTTTTTGCATTCGCAAATTAGCATCAAGTGGGAGTAGATAGTAATCAGGTGCAAAGTATGAATGGGTAGGAAACGCCTTTTTCCACAACAGCTGATCTGTATGCTCTGGCAAGGATAATGAGGGTCTTTGCTGTACACCAGCAGAAGAGAAGAGAAAGACAGGAGCGCATTTTCAGAGTGAGTTACTTTATTCCTGCAGACTGAGGAGGAGGTTTAAGATATGTGTAGGCTGAATAGCAATGTTATTTCGGATCTCATTGCTGATTTAAACCCAGTGTTGTCAGGGAACATACACAGGTGTATGTGTCTCCCTAGACTTCACCTTTTAGCATTGCAGAGCTATCGGGGTATGGTATCCGCAGGAAGATGTATTTACCAGAGTTCACTTTCACAGCTTTTCCATAATTTTCTGGATGCAATACTGCTTAACATAAACAGACACAATGCATTTCCAAACAATCCCTAAGATTTGCAGCAAACAATTTTTTTTTCTTCTTATGGCTCATTTTCGACAGGCTGTGCAAATGGTACATAAACAAAAATATGTACACCAAGTGCCATTGAATATTTGTACAGATATAGGAAAAAGCCCACACTCCTTAAAAATGCTAATTTTATTCAAGCAGGCTGTTCAGTAAAATACTTTGTCGCAAAATATCCTGCATCTACACATTATTCATACATTTTCAGGCACTGTGGCTTATACAACCACTTTTCCACAGGAGAGTTTTGTGATGACATCATAAAAGATATTTATTTTCATGTATATATTTCCACTGATTTAATCTGTAACATGTTAGCATTAGGTCACAGTGTATATGCTCTCAATACATAGATCATTACCCCCATACCTGAATGCTACATCACATAGAAGATACATTCTTGCTCACAGACGAACCAGGGCAATCATTGAGCACACTTCTGGACTTGTTAAGCATAGATTTCAGTGCATACATAAAAGTGGTAGTGCAATATTCCCCTGGGGTGGCATGCAAAACTGTAGCAGCTTGTGCAGTATTACCCAACTTTTCAATCAGAAAGGGTATTTCATTCCAGCCTGTGGTTGACAGCTCAGGTGAGGAAGAAGAACCACTAGTCCACAACCCAGTTTATGATGCCACGAGGGCTGCAGATAGAAGAGATTGCTGAACATGCATTACAACAAACTGTTACTAAGGTAAGTGCATGTAGTATAATGTATATTAACAAAGACTCAGTGTAGATGAGCAATTCCTATTTCCATGTTTATTCACAGGAAAGTGGAAGAAACAAAATGAAATAAATAGAGATTTTTCTTCAAACCCCAATTTAGCTTGTAGTACTCAAACAGTAATAACATCAAAACACAATTTAAGAAACATCCTTAAATTTCAGAAAATAGAGTACATTTAAATAAATAAAATGACACCAAAACATCACAATCCAATAAGTAGAGCTGGAATTATGAATTTTTAAACATTAAGTTTCAAAATAGTGAGAAAAAGCATTAAGCGCCACCCACTGTCATCTGATTGCGATTGACCGGGACAAGGGTATGGTTTAAGGCACACCACAATGGAGCATGGGTCGGATACAGGGACCAGGTTTGTCCCAGTGAAAACTTTTATCTTCAGACTTAGGGCCTGATTTAGATCTCCGCGGATGGGTTACTGTCACAACTGTGACGGATATTCTGTCTGCTGAAATATAAATACCATTATATCCTATGGGATTTATATTTTGGCCGACTGGATATCTGTCACCACTGTGACGAAGTAACCTGTCTGCCGAGATCTAAATCAGACCCTTAGCCTCTGTAAGAAAAGCTATAAATCCCCAGCAGGGTAAGGCATCAGCCTATGGCCGAAGAGGGCTCCAGGTCATCAGATAGCCACTGGACGAGATCTAAGTTAAACCATTGACTTATGGGCATAAAGCTCAGAGTGGGACAAATATGAATTTCATGCCCAGAGAGGGCCCCTCATCAGCCAGTTGCTTTTCAAGCCTTTGCTCGGTGAAGATTTCTACCTTCAGACTTAGTCATTTTTGTCGAGCTCAGATTCTTACAGTGGGGCAAGGCAACAGGCTGTTGATGCATATTGCTCTACGAAGTCGGATACCTTCCCTGTGAGTGGCTTTCGATTTGCTGCTGTTGTGAAGAACATAGCAGGAGCAACCTGAATCTTTGGCCCAGCTTCGATGCACCTAAGCTAGATCAGCTTTACATGTTGGTCTTGGTCCTCTGTCAGTTCTCGGAGCAAGAAAGTCCCAGGCTTCAGGAAACTTTGGGAGGAGTACACTTTGACACCAGACAAGGGTCCGGGACCTTGGGGAGAACACTTGGGGGTCAAGACTCAGCCAGGGGCCAAAAGGAGGTCAGCTGGGAATGCAGCTAGAAATGCAGGAAAAAGCTTTCGGGGCCTGTTGTGTCACTGTAGACCAAACAGGAGATCAGCTTTATGACCCTTGGAGTACAATTATTTGTCCTGGGTTTGAGAGAGAGAGCAGGACCAGCCTTTAAGTCTTTTCTCAGGTCACAGGCAGCAGATCCAGACATCTTCTGTTCTTGCACAGGTCCATAAGTGATCTGAGAAGGGTACTGTGGGTGCCACATTTATGCCCAGTGCTAGCTTGTGGGTGAAGAAAACTCCTGACCACTTCCTAACAAATGGGGTTAAAGTTTCTAGGGTGACCCTACACACTTTGGCAGCACTTACTGTGGTTTTACTGTAATCAATCCCACAGTGCTCCTCTCTGACGAAAACCAACATGGTGACAGCACCTTTCTTACCCTATGCAGAGTTCCAGTGATCATCCTAGAGGTGTGGCCAGGAAAATGAGTAAACTGTCCTCTGTGGTCAGTTAAAATCAATTATGGGGACAGCTCCTCTCTGACTGGGCCTGGTGCCTGACTAGCCAACTCGATAAAGGAAGGGGGAAGTCCCAGGCATTGCCTACATCTGTCTGAGACAGGGTAGTTCCTTTTGAAGTTAATTAGGATCCTAGGCACAGCCTAGATGGCCATCCTGCCAGAGAAACAGAACACCTACCCATTCCTAAGGCCTTTGTCATGGTTCTGGGAGCAAGTTCATGCCTTGTCTGGGAGCCAATTATATTTATAGCATCCAATTGTTTATTTTGTACATTCATCATAGCTTTTTCTATCTGTACAAATTCCTCCCTCGAGGATGTAGCCCCTGCGTCATCATGTGTTACAGTAGGGCTTGTTCCTAATGGTATTCACCTTTGCCTTGTATGTCTTTGGATGTAAAACATTTGTCAGCATCCTATAGGTGGAAATACATGTATAGAAGATGTTGTTGTTAATCTTCATGGAGGCACTCTCCTTTCACAAACGGTAGCATGGCTTGTAATGTCCATTGTAGGAGGAATAGTAATGATGGCACTATGTTGATCCTCAACCTCATCCTGAATATCATCCTCGTGGACTTCTGATATGTTGGCCTCAACAGCTGTAGTGAAAGGATATAAGAATAATGTACATTTAATAGATCACCCTTTATCTGCTATATGGACAAAAAAACAAGTATTTTGTATGTGTAATGTATGTGAGCACTTTGAAAGATAACACATTTGTTACATTAGTAAATATCTTGACAGGACAAAATATTATTATGTATGCTGTCAATGGTTTCGTTTGATATAGTAAACTTTAGTAAATTTTAATTAAAAAAAAAAATGCATTCACTCCAAGGGACTACAAATCCCATAATGCAAATCACCATACAAACTAAAAAAAGACTTGTACTTTTGTAGTTTGACTTTTTAAAAATTGAAAATACTTTTGAAATCCATGTTACAGTTCTAATAAAAGAAATTGTTATTTATTATACAACATAGTACAAAATGTAGAAACTAAACTGAAGGTGGGTGCAGAGGTTCAGATGTGTCAAATGAAGTAAGGTCTGATTACACCTCTGATTTCAATGTACTCTCAATTGCATCATACAAAGTTGTGGGTGGTGGCTGTGTAGATGGGCCCCCTCCAGTTCTGCCAGTTTTCTAGCACCAAGTTGCAAGTTTTTCCTTTGGAGGGATGGACCATACCACCTTTTTCTAATTTTAGCTGCATGGCATCCGGTTAGACACACTACAATTAATGCTTCTTCAATTATGATACAGATTCTTTTTTGGTGGTTTCTGGAACTGTTAAATATGCTTTGTCAAAAAGATATTCATTGTTAGCTACACATTCTTCCACAAGCATCTCTATTTGTTCATCTTTCCATACTCCTCTTGCCTACCTTCCTCACTTGCCTTTCTTCTAGACTGAAGTAGATTGTATGCCCAGTATTTCTTCCCTGTATATTCAAAACACAGGACCTCACCTTTATGCCCAAACAAGGAATCAGGGTATCTAATGTAGAAAAATTGTTCTGTGGGACTCTTTTAGTTTATGATCAATGTGACTCAAACTCCTTATACTAATCACTGATCAACATTTATTCTCCAACAACAGGTATAGTTCAACATATACATTGTATCAAAAGAGTGCAGAAGGTGCTGTGCTCAAATGTGTGACATTGTGCAATTTTTACAATGATACATACGTACAAGTGGGCTGTGTATTTGAGTTTGTAAATTCAACAACAGTCTGTCCCCAAGTCACAGATTCTTGCTTCCAATTCAATTGTGTAATAGACAATCCCATATAACATTGATGACGTTTCAACCCTGTAACCAATGTGCAAGGGTCTCCTTGGGACAAGAAATGCAGTCTATCACCTCACCTATTGGGGCAAAAGTATAAAGAGAGGCCAATTTACTATCAACAACAGACTAATCTGTTTCAAGGTAGGAATAATGAATAAACCAGAACCCTCCATCCAAGCAGTAAACCTTGTTCACATTCCGGGGTATCTGGATTCACACAAGAAGAAAAACATGAAATAAATTTAGAAAGTGTGTCCACATTACATCATGGTACTTTCGTATGCAATAAGCCATGAGATAGCCATGGTCCATATAATCAATCTACAGCCCCCATAGAGGTTGTAGTTGTAATTAGAAACAAATACTGTG
Source organism: Calotriton arnoldi (assembly GCA_963921515.1). Classification (NCBI taxonomy): domain Eukaryota; kingdom Metazoa; phylum Chordata; class Amphibia; order Caudata; family Salamandridae; genus Calotriton; species Calotriton arnoldi. The sequence goes on along the minus strand of CAWUFW010002723.1, from coordinate 941,629 downwards.
ACCCCCCACAAATTGGTGGGTTCCAGTTTGCCAATCATTAAAGGACCAAAAGAGACACAAATGATGAATGGAATGCGGAACAAATCAAACATTCATCCCCCAGTCAAGAGATCTAGGTTAAATCCATCATTCTTTTGCTCACTCTTCCACCACAGTTTAGACTCAGCCATACGCAAAGCAGTCTTGGCCATGCTCCTCATGGGAACAGTCCAGTCCGAACTGCAAAGCCAGGTCCTCCCTGGACCAGAAACAAGCATCCTGGGACCGGTTTCAGGGTATCACCCCTCATCAACGAGGCTAGCTTGAATCTAGTGGCATAGTGAGCCTGGGACACATGTCTGCGCATACCCGGTGCCCCTAGGGCAAGAAAGCAAAAGGCACACTAATAATGGATGAAATGTGGAACAAATCAAGCATTCAACCCCAGTCAAGATATCTGGGTTAAATACTCTTTCTTTTGCTCACCATGCCACCCCAGTTTAGACCCAGCCATATGCAACTCAGTCTTGACCCTGCTCCTCATGGGAACAGCCCAGCCTGAACTGCCAAGCCAGGTCCTGCCTGGACCAGAAACAAGTCTCCTGGAACCGGTTTCAGGGTATCTCCCCTCATCAGCCAGGCTAGCTCAAATCCAGTGGCACAGTGAGCCCAGGACCCACGTATGGGCATACCTGGGGCACTTAGGACGAGATAGCAAAAGACACACAAATGATGCGGAACAAATCAAACATTTACCCCCAGTCAAGAGATCTGGCTAAATCCATCATTCTTTTGTTCACCATGCCACCCCAGTTTAGACCCAGCCATATGCAAATCAGCCTTGACCCTGCTCCTCATGGGAACAGTACCAGGATGCTTGTTTCGGATGACCTGTCCTGGCAGTTCGGTCTGGACTGTTCCCATGGGGAGCAGAGCAAGACTGATTTGCATATGGCTGGGTTTAAACTGGAATGGCATGGTGGGCAAAACAAACCGATGGGTTTAGGCCCAGACCTCTGTATTGGGGTTGAATGTTTGATATTTTTCAGCATGCTGTCCGTCAATTGCTTTTTTTGCATTTGTCACCCTGAGTGGGACGGGTATGCCCAGACGTGGGTCCTGTGCTCACCGTGCCACTGGATTCAAGTTATCCTGGCTGATGAGGGATGATACCCCAAAACCGGTCCCAGGATGCTTGTTTCCGGTCCATGGAGGACCTGGCCTGGCAGTTCGAGCTGGAATGTTCCCATGGGGAGCAGGGTCAAGACTGATTTGCATATGGCTGGGTTTAAACTGGATAGGCATGGTGGGCAAAAAAAGATGGATTTTGGCCTAGATCTCTGTACTGGAGGTGATGTTTGACATTGTTCAGCATTCCATTCGTCAATTGTTCTTTTTGCATTTGTCACCTCGAGTAGGACGAGTATGCCCAGATGTGGGTCCCGTGCTCACCATGCCACTGGATTCAAGTTATTCTGGCTGATGAGGGATGATACCCCCAAACCGGTCCCATGGTACTTGTTTCCAGTCCAGGGAGGACCTGGCCTGGCAGTTCGGGCTGGACTGGTCCCATGGGGAGCAAGGGCAAGACTGATTTGCATATGTCTGGGTTTAAACTGGAATGGCATGGTGGGTAAAAAATGATGGATTTAGGCCCAGATTTCTGTACTGGGGGTGAATGTTTGACATTGTACTGCACTCCGTCAGTCAATTGTTCTTTTTGCATTTGTCACCCTGAGTGGGATGGGTATGCCCAGATGTGGGTCCCATGTTGACCATACCACTGCTGTGTAGTTCCCACTAATCCATAGGAACAGCGTGTTTGTTTAGGCAACATGAACTTTGGGCGAGATGCCTAGACTGATTCTGGGTACCCTGCACGATATGTTGGCCTGGACCAGCTAGCTCACAGTTCCACCGTAAGCCCCCCAACCCTTACCAGGGAGCAAATGGTTTCTGGCAACCACTGAACATGACAACCCTGACCCCTGAGGGATTGTGGAAACAGGTCAGAACCTTTCACTCAGTCATTGGTGCTCACTAGTGCTCAGAGAAGTATACAAAGTACACAGTGTGACATTTTCAATATATTTATTGAACCAAAGTTATTCTTGTATAGAGTACATGTGCTGATATAATTAGTAGACAGAAGCAGATAAAAGTGATTACGAGCACCAGAAGAATAAATAGCGGGTACCGTTAGACCATGGCGCTAAAACAGTGTATACATGCTGGCATATAGACAAGTCAGTAATCAGGCATACTCCTACTATGCAAAACCCTACTCTAAGTGCACCTAGAGTGTGTGTAGGTGTAGAGCCTAGAATCCCTCCAAGGGATGATCCAACCCCATTACCTGGTGGGAGAGAATGAAGGACCCCGTCTTGGTCACGAACTGGACACCCCTTACAGAGATGTTAGACTGCTGCATGGTGAAGTCTCAGCATGCAGGGACTTTTGGTGTCAGCTGAAGTGCCTCCTCTGCAAATCTATCAGGATGCTCATTATTTATATTAGAAAGCAGCCTTCCGATGTACGTTGTAGATTTCGCGATGTTACGGATATGTACATAGCTCTGTCGCCCCGTAGATGAAGATAGAACGACATTTGTACATAGTGCATAAAGAGGCCTAGTACATGATGTTCGAGGCATCGTGATAATGTTGTGCGAAGCTAGATGCATAAACATAGTAGTTTCAGAGAAACTAATCCAACATTGTCATGCAAAAGTTCACAGCAGAAATGTTATTGTGAAAAAAGGGACAATGTAAGAAATGAGCAGCTTCACTACATGGGCCTAACCCAGGAACATAACACCACTGGATTCAAGCTAGCCTGGCTGATGAGGGGTGCATGTTTGACATTGTTCAGCATTCCATCTGTCAATTGTTCTTTCTAGATTTATCACCCTGAGTGGGACGAGTATGTGCAGACGTGGGTCCCGTGCTCACCCTGCCACTGGATTCAAGCTAGCCTGGCTGATGAGGGGTGATTCCCCGAAAACCGATCCAGGATGCTTGTTTCCGGTCCAAGGAGGACCTGGCCTGGCAGTTTGGGCTGGACTGTTCCCAAACTCGAATCAAAAACTTCATCCCGCGTCATCGCGCTCTGCGCTTCAACATAGGCAGGATGACTCAGTCATTTAAACATCCCAGGACCGGGGACACGGCTTTGCCGAGATCCCGGGAGTGAGGAATGAGTAGGTAACTCAGCAGGCGGCTGACCTTGATGCAGTGATTAACTAAACAAGAATACCGCTTGCTCGAAATGCCACTTGACAGGTACCGCACATGCTGATACCGTTCTCTTTTCTTTTCCGCTTCCCGTAGTACCACGCACAGAGTCTGACTATAGGCACCGCCTCCGACCGGGATCTATGTTACGAAAAATATTCGTGCAATAAGTAGGTGGTATTTGAAATCCTTTGCGCACACCTGGTGGGTTTTAATTAATTTGAGTCTGTTCTAATATCCTCACGCACCTCCTTGCATTATTTTTCGACGTGCCAGCAGAACGTGATAATTTATATATAAACAGTCACAACGACTAACTTTCAGCCCAATGGCATATAAAGTACAATCCGGATTTCCCTGAATTCGGATCCCCATCTGATAGCCCCACAACTATATGCTTTAGGCCTGTGCGAGACAGCCTGCATTTACTGCTGCATGCTTGACAACTTGTCCACTACACCCCCGGACGCACCTGTCTGTAAAGGATAAGACTTGCCCGGGGGTACATGCATGTATGACGGGCCCCGACCATGAGGGGCCACTTGTTTGTTCATAATTACGTTATGTCTCCCTTTTCTTTTTCTTTTGCAGAACTTACCAAATCCGACGGTGAAACCCGTAAGTTACACACGGTACACATCTATGCACACCTTAGCGTGTGTGCAGAGTTCACGTGTGTTCAGGGTTTACCCTGAGCCACAGGTCCTGAAGAAAGCCAATCAATAGGAGCGCTGGCGCTCCCCCCGTGGGACGCCGATCTGGGTTTCTTTACCGGGGAAGGCAGGGGAAGCCCTTCCCCTGCCTCCCCCTGCCCCCGTATACGTCATTGGAGGTTTCCCTTTCTTCCCCGAAGCGCTGGAAGCCATTTGCTTTCAGCGCGTCGGGGAAGAAACAGGTGAGTTTTGGCTCTGGGGAGAGGGGTATTCAAACAAAAGAGGCATCGGGGGAAAGGAAAGGGTTTTCCTTTCCCCCAATGCCTCTTTTGTGCATTCCTGCTGCACGATCGTGCGATCGTGCAGCAGGAATGGCCACTAGCGCCAGGGATTTTTTTTTCTTTTTTTACATTTAAAGGCAATACTGCGTGCGGGGAGCGGCCCCTTAGGCAAGGGTCGCTTCCCTTATTGGGGGCATATTGAAATAACTTTGTCTGCCCCTGGGGGGGGCACATATTTGCATAATTTAAAAAAAAAAATTGGCCCAAGAGTCCGTTTTCTGTGGGGAGTGGCCCCTTGGGCAAGGGTCAATCCCTTTGGGGGCAATATTTGTTTGTGGCTGTCTGCCCCCATGGGGGGGCAGATCTCCCAATTTTTTTTGATAAGGTGCCCACTAGACCACCAGGGATTTATTTGTGGAGAGTGACCCCTTGGGCAAGGGTCGCTCTCCTTTGGGGGCAATATTTGTGGCTGTGTCTGCCCCCCAGGGGGCCAGATCGCCATGTTTTTTAAAATTAGGCCCACTAGACCACTAGGGATTTGTTTGTGGGGAGTGGCCCCTTGGGCAAGGGTCGCTCCCCTTTGGGGAGCATTAATTTGGCCGTTTCTGCCCCCCTGGGTAGGCAGATCGGCTGATTTTTTTTTTTGTATGGCCACTAGGCCACCAGGGATTTATTTGTGGGGAGTGGCCCCTTGGGCAAGGGTCGCTCCCCCTTGGGGGCATTGTTTGTGGCTGTCTGCCCCCATGGGGGGGGGGGCAGATTTCGCCATTTTTTTATATTGGGCCCACTAGACAACCAGGGATGTATTTGTGGAGGGTGACCCCTTGGTCAAGGGTCGCTCTCCTTTGGGGGCAATGTTTGTGGCTGTGTCTGGTGGGCAGATCTCGCCATTTTTAAAAAAAATTGGGCCCACTAGACCACCAGGGATTTGTTTGTGGGGAGTGGCCCCTTGGGGGAGCATTAATTTGGCCGTTTCTGCCACCCTGAGGGGCAGATCGGCTGATTTGTTTTTTTGTAGGGCCACTAGGCCACCAGGGTTTTTTTTTTATGTTGGGGAGCGGCCCCTTGGACAAGGGTCGCTCCCCTTTAAGGGAGGATGATTGTGGCCATTTCTGCCCTCTTTGGGTGGCAGAATAGCAGTATGTTTTTTGGCCCATCTGCCCCCAAGGGGGGCAGAAGCCACTAGACACCAGGGTTTTTTAAATTTTTGTGTTGGGGAGTGGCCTCAAGGGCAAGGGTTACTCCCCTTTTACGGGGGTGAATATTTTATTTATACTCTTAGGCCCACCTACCCCTTAGCTTGGCTGGTGGATTGTGTGTGGACTGGTGCATTATTTGCATATGTGATTGTAATGTTTTTTTCTCCTTTTTATTCTAGTGTAAAGCTTTTGATTCCTGTTTGCGGTTTCTACAGTGGTTGTTCTGCAGTTTTGCGTAGTTGCATTTTTTGGTAAGAAAAACATTTTTGTTGTATTTACTCCAAATGAGTATTATTGTCATGTATGAATGAATTTTTTTGTAAGTGGTGTCATAATGGCAGCAGATTTAGTTAGTGTTTTGAGCATGAAATTCTTTGCGATGTGTTTTGCATTGTCTTTTGTGTAATTTTCTTTTCTCTTTCTTTTTTAGTGGGATATTGTTGATCCATACAGTGTCTGTGCAGAGTAGGTGGTGGTGAGTCTAGCTGCTTCTGGCAAGTGAGTGGTATCGTTTTGGAGTATATAGTTATTTCTGATAAACGGTGCATTTTGTTTATTACTTATTTTACAAAGTGTTTGTTGTTGTTGACTTGTTTGACAAGTTACCTTTATTAGTAAGCACTATGGCTAGCCGTAGAATGACTGCTCAGCAGGTGGTTGGTATGCTTCTTGAATCTTCCTCTAAGCAGGATTATGAGACTGACACTGCGTCTGAGGGAGAGGAGGGAGGGGAAGATTCAGGCAGTGAGTTTTCTCTCCACATGGAATCATCGGATGATGAAGGTACTCTCAGTGCAGATGAAGCTACTCTCAGTGCGGATGAAGTGCCTGTTTTAGAGGAGGATACTGCTGTGCCGATGGTGCAAGAGGCATCTGGATTGCAGCCTGAGGCTGCTAGGCTTCCTACTGGAAGTGCTGGACTCTGGGTTGATCCAAACATGGTGCAGCCGGTGTTGCCTGCCTTTAGTGGTGATGCAGGGTGTAGAGTGGATTGTGAAGATATGTTTTTAATTTCCGTGTGTACACTGGTAGGGATTCCACTATTGACCCCCCTGGTTGTCCGTCCACTTTTGGAGTTTCAGAGAAAATTGTGTGGGATCTTGCTAGAGGACTGTTTAACAGAGGCCACCATTTGTACCTTGATAACTTCTACACTGCTGTGCAATTGTTTAAGGAATTGTTCAAAGTGGACACTTTTGCTTGTGGCACAATCCGCTCTAACCGTAAAGGTTATCCAAAAGAGCTTGTTTGCAAAAAACTTCAGAGGGGACAGTGTAGTTCCTTGCGTAGTGATGAACTACTAGCTGTGAAATTTGTGGACAGGAGGGATGTGTACATGCTGACTACCATCCATGATGAGAGTACTTCACCTGTGGCTGTTTGGGGTCAGATTGCTGAAGTGTGCAAACCTGTGTGCATTTTAGACTACAATAAGCACATGGGTGGTGTTGACAGAGTAGATCAGAGGTTGGAACCTTACACTGCTATTCGTAAGGCTTACGTTTGGTATAAGAAGTTGGCCATCCATCTCTTCAATTTAGCAACTTTCAATGCTTTTGTTGTGTTCAAGGAGTGTTCTCCTACGTCAAAGTTGACTTTTGTTCAGTTTCAGCAGTCTGTGATAGGCATCCTTGTTGTTGTGGAACAGGCAAGTGTTCCTAGAGTTGGAGTGGTGGAGGATGTGGCTCGATTGAAAGATCGCCACTTTCCTGATTACATTTCTCCCACACCCTCGAAAGACTTTCCCACTAGGAGATGTAGAGTCTGTTGACGAAGAGGTACGCGGTAGGAGACTCGTATGTACTGCCCTGAGTGTCCTTCTAACCCTGGGCTGTGTGTGCCTGCTTGTTTTAGAGCGTACCACACGCAAAATAATTTTTGGGAGCATCCATGAGTGTTAAAGTGAACTGCATGGTCTGTATTGTTTAAATTTTTTTATTCTGTTTCAAGGTTGGCATTAGTGCAATGTATTTAGTTTCAGATTTTGTGTTAGTAGATTTGTATCTATTTGCAATTTGTTTGTGTTTTCTTTTTTGTATAAAAAAATCCTAAATGTGATGGCGGTGTGTGTAGGCTGGCGCTTGGCTGGTGGTGTGCGTGGACTGGCGCTTGGCTGGTGGTGTGCGTGGCCTGGCGCTTGGCTGGCGGTGTGCGTGGCCTGGCGCTTGGCTGGCGGTGTGCGTGGCCTGGCGCTTGGCTGGCGGTGTGCGTGGACTGGCGCTTGGCTGGCGGTGTGCGTGGACTGGTGCTTGGCTGGCAGTGTGCGTGGACTGGCGCTTGGCTGGCGGTGTGCGTGGACTGGCGCTTGGCTGGTGGTGTGCATGGACTGGTGCTCGGCTGGCGGTGTGTGAGTAGTGACTTGCTGCTGGTCACTACACACACTGCTAGCTGAACGCCACTCCACGCAATCCATCAGCTTGTGTGGTTGCTGTGTCAGGAATGTGGGCGTGTGAAAGTGATGGGCCCTTGAAAATGGCGCTGTCTGCTGGTGTGAGCGTTGCAATGTGATGGGCCCGCGGCTGGCGGTGTGAATGGTTTTGTATGTGTCACACGTATGAAAGGTGTATGAATGGCCTGTAAAGAGGTTGGTGCCTTGTCGTGGCTTTACAGCTCATGAGCTGTGAGTCAATGGTTCAGTTTCTCGTCCTTTCATTAATTAACAGTGAATTTCATTTTTGTGAAATGACTTGCTAATACAATTGTATATACTGAACCATCACTCACCCTCGTGCCAAATCCAACCAGTATGTGTGTGTGCTTGAGGATTAGGTGGCTGTGCAGTAATATTTGTCTTGTTTGTCTTTCTGAAGCAGGGTGTACCTTGTCCCTTTTTGTGAATGTTGTAATGTGTTGGTTTCGTGCCTGGTGGTGTGAATGGTCTTGTGTGTATCACGTATGAAAGGTGTGTGAATGGCCTGTAAAGCGGTTGGTGCCTTGCCGTGGCTTTACAGCTCACGAGCTGTGAGTCACTGGTTCAGTTTTTTGTCCATTTAATTATTGACAGTGCATTTCATTTTTGTGAAATCTCTTGTTAATAAAATTTTATATACTGAACCATCACTCGCTCTCATGCCAAATCCAACCAGTATGTGTGTGTGTTTGAGGAATAGATGGCTGTGCAGAAATCTTTGTCTTTTTAGTCTCTCTGCCAAGGTGTACATTCCATCTAAGAATAACCTACCAACTGTAGATATTGTCGTAAACCCATGGGAGTACATGGTGATGTCTCTCTTGTGAATCCCAACAAGTTATTTTATCCACAATGTCCTGCAACCTCAAAATGTCTGTCACATTTTCCTTGCAATATTATGCCAAAATGTTCACGCTACAGAAATAAACAAGTAATTATCTCAAAATTACCTGGTTTTGCAAGGGGGGTCACCTGGGTTTTTGGCCTTGTGCTCGGCGGCCATCGAGGGAAACCTACCAAACCCGCACATTTCTGAAAACTAGACACCCGGGGGCTTCCAGGGAGGTATGGCTTGCATGGATCTCCCAAAGTTTCCTTACCCAGAATCCCCTGCAAACCTCAATTTTAGCTGAAAAATTCACTTTTTTCACATATTTTTGTGTGGGAAAGTTGTGGCATCACCGGGTTGACACAAATTTCCTACCACCCAGCGTTCCCCCAGGTCTCCCGATAAAAATGGTGCCTCACTTGTGTGGGAGGCCCAAGTACCCGCGACGGGCAAGGGCCCAAAACATAGTGAGGAGACATCAAAATTGCCTATCTCAAAACCACCTGGGTTTGCATGGGGGGTCACATGGGTTTTTGGCCCCGTGCTCGGCGGCCATCTAAGGAAACCTACCAAACCCACACATTTCTGAAAACTAGACACCTGGGGGCTTCCAGGGAGGTATGGCTTGCGTGGATCCCCCAACGTTTCCTTACCCAGGATCCCCTGCAAACCTCAATTTTAGCTGAACAAAATCACTTTTTTCTCACATTTTTGTGTGGGAAAGTTGTGGCATCACCGGGCTCACACAAATTTCCTACCACCCAGTGTTCCCCCAGCTCTCCCGATAAAAATGGTGCCTCACTGGTGTGGGAGGCCCAAGTACCCGCGACAGGCAAGGGCCCAAAACGTAGTGAGGCGACATCAAAATTGCCTATCTCAAAACCACCTGGTTTTGCAAGAGGGGTCACCTGGGTTTTTGGCCCCGTGCTCAGCAGCCATCAAGGGAAACCTACCAAACCCACACATTTCTGAAAACTACACACCCAGGGGCTTCCAGGGAGGTATGGCTTGCGTGGATCCCCCAACGTTTCCTTACCCAGAATCCCCTGCAAACCTCAATTTTAGCTGATAAAATCACTTTTTTCACACATTTTTGTGTGGGAAAGTTGTGGCATCACCGGGCTCACACATTTCCTACCACCCAGCATTCCCCCAGCTCTCCCGATAAAAATGGTGCCTCACTCGTGTGGGAGGCCCAAGTACCCGCGACAGGCAAGGGCCCAAAACATTTTTTGATAGGCAATTTTGATGTTGCCTCACTACGTTTTGGGCCCTTGCCTGTCGCGGGTACTTGGGCCTCCCACACAAGTGAGACACCATTTTAATCAGGAGACCCGGGGAAACGCTGGGTGGTAGGAAATGTGTGTCAGCCCAGTGATGCCACAACTTTCCCACACAAAAATGTGTGAAAAAAGTGCATTTTTCAGCTAAAATTGAGGTTTGCAGGGGATTCTGGGTAAGGAAACGTTGGGGGATCCACGCAAGCCATACCTCCCTGGAAGCCCCCAGGTCTCTAGTTTTCAGAAATGTGTGGGTTTGGTAGGTTTCCCTAGATGGCCGCCGAGCACAAGGCCAAAACCCAGGTGATCGCCCTTGCAAAACCAGGTGGTTTTGAGATAGGCAATTTTGATGTCGCCTCACTACGTTTGGGCCCTTGCCTGTCACGGGTACTTGGGCCTCCCACACAAGTGAGGCACCATTTTTATCGGGAGAGCTGGGGAACGCTGGGTGGTAGGAAATTTGTGTGAGCCCGGTGATGCCACAACTTTCCCACACAAAAATGTGTGAAAAAAGTGATTTTTTTCAGCTAAAATTGAGGTTTGTAGGGGATTCTGGGTAAGGAAACATTGGGGGATCCACCCAAGGCATACCTCCCTGGAAGCCCCAGGGTGTCTAGTTTTCAGAAATGTGTGGGTTTGGTAGGTTTCCCTAGATGGCCGCCGAGCACGAGGCCAAAAACCCAGGTGACCCCCTTGCAAAACAAGGTGGTTTTGAGATAGGCAATTTTGATGTCGCCTCACTATGTTTTGGGCCCTTGCCTGTCGAGGGTACTTGGGCCTCCCACACAAGTGAGGCACCATTTTTATTGGGAGACCCGGGGGAATGGTGGGTGGTAGGAAATTTGTGTCAGCCCGGTGATGCCACAACTTTCCCACACAAAAATGTGTGAAAAAAGGGAATTTTTCTGCTAAAATTGAGGTTTGCAGGGGATTCTGGGTAAGGAAACGTTGGGAGATCCATGCAAGCCATACCTTCCTGGAAGCCCCCAGGTGTCTAGTTTTTTCTCGGAAGACATTGGGGAACGCGGGGTGGGTGTAAATTTGTGGATCCACGCAGATTCCAGAACTTTCCACCACAGAAATGTGGGGAAAATGTGTTTTTTTTGCCAATTTTTTAGGTTTCCAAGGTATTCTGGGTAACAGAACCTGGTGGGAGGCAGTCAAGTCACCCCATCCTGGATTCCCCTGGATGTCTAGTTTTCAAAAAGGTATAGGTTTGCTAGGTTTCCCTAGGTGCCGGCAGAGCTATGGTTCAAAAACTACAGCTAGGCACTTTGCCAAAAAAGGGTCATTTTTCACTGCGAAATTGAGGTGTGTCCACGTTGCGTTTTGCGCCGTTTCCTGTCGCGGGCACTAGGTTGACCCACACAAGTGAGGTACCATTTTTCTCAGAAGACTTTGGGGAACGCGGGTGGGTGGAAATTTGTGGATCCACGCAGATTCCAGAACTTTCCACCACAGAAATGTGGGGAAAATATGGTGTTTTTTGCCAATGTTTTAGGTTTGCAAGGGATTCTGGGTAATAGAACCTGGTGGGAGGCAGTCAAGTCACCCCAGCCTGGATTCCCCTGGGTGTCTAGTTTTCAAAAATGTATAGGTTTGCTAGGTTTTCCTAGGTGCTGGCAGAGCTATGGTTCAAAAACTACAGCTAGGCACTTTGCCAAAAAAGGGTCATTTTACACTGCGAAATTGAGGTGTGTACACGTTGCGGCTTGCGCCGTTTCCTTTCGCGGGCACTAGGCCTACCCACACAAGTGAGGTACCATTTTTCTCGGAAGACTTTGGGGAACGCGGGGTGGGTGGAAATTTGTGGATCCACATGGATTCCTGAACTTTCCATCACAGAAATGTGGGGAAAATGTGTTTTTTTTGACAATTTTTTAGGTTTGCAAGGGATTCTGGGTAACAGAACCTGGTGGGAGGCAGTCAAGTCACCCCATCCTGGATTCCCCTCGGTGTCTAGTTTTCAAAAATGTATAGGTTTGCTAGGTTTCCCTAGGTGCCGGCAGAGCTATGGTTCAAAAACTACAGCTAGGCACTTTGCCAAAAAAGGGTCATTTTTCACTGCGAAATTGAGGTGTGTCCACGTTGCGTTTTGCACCGTTTTCTGTCGCGGGAACTAGGCCGACCCACAAAAGTGAGGTATCATTTTTCTCGGAAGACTTTGGGGAACGCGGGGTGGGTGTAAATTTGTGGATCCACGCAGATTCCAGAACTTTCCACCACAGATATGTGGGGAAAATGTGTTTTTTGGACAATTTTTTAGGTTTGCAAGGGATTCTGGGTAACAGAAACTGGTGGGAGGCAGTCAAGTAACCCCATCCTGTATTTCCCTGGGTGTCTAGTTTTCAAAAATGTATAGGTTTGCTAGGATTCCCTAGGTGCCGGCAGAGCTATGGTTCAAAAACTACAGCTAGGCACTTTGCCAAAAAAGGTTCATTTTTCACTGCGAAATTGAGGTGTGTCCACGTTGCGTTTTGCGCCGTTTCCTGTCGCGGGCACTAGGCCGACCCACACAAGTGAGGTACCATTTTTCTTGGAAGACTTTGGGGAACGCGGGGTGGGTGTAAATTTGTGGATCCACACAGATTCCAGAACTTTCCACCACAGAAATGTGGGGAAAATGTGTTTTTTTTGACAATTTTTTAGGTTTGCAAGGGATTCTGGGTAACAGAACCTGGTGGGAGGCAGTCCAGTCACCCCAGCCTGGATTCCCCTGGGTGTCTAGTTTTCAAAAATGTATAGGTTTGCTAGGTTTCCCTAGGTGCCGGCAGAGCTATGGTTCAAAAACTACAGCTAGGCACTTTGCCTAAAAAGGGTCATTTTTCACTGCGAAATTGAGGTGTGTCCACGTTGCGTTTTGCGCCGTTTCCTGTCGCGGGCACTAGGTTGACCCACACAAGTGAGGTACCATTTTTCTCGGAAGACTTTGGGGAACGCGGGGTGGGTGGAAATTTGTGGATCCACACGGATTCCTGAACTTTCCATCACAGAAATGTGGGGAAAATGTGTTTTTTTTGACAATTTGTTAGGTTTGCAAGGGATTCTGGGTAACAGAACCTGGTGGGAGGCAGTCAAGTCACCCCATCCTGGATTCCCCTGGGTGTCTAGTTTTCAAAAATGTATAGGTTTGCTAGGTTTCCCTAGGTGCCGGCAGAGCTATGGTTCAAAAACTACAGCTATGCACTTTGCCTAAAAAGGGTCATTTTTCACTGTGAAATTGAGGTGTGACCATGTTGCGTTTTGCGCAGTTTTCTGTCGCGGGCACTAGGCCTACCCACGCAAGTGAGGTACCATTTTTCTCGGAAGACTTTGGGGAACGCAGAGTGGGTAGAAATTTGTGGATCCACCCAAATTCCAGAACTTTACACCACAGAAATGTGGGGAAAATATGTTTTTTTTGACAAAAGTTTAGGTTTGCAAGGGATTCTGGGTAGCATAACCTGGTGAGAGGCAGTCAAGTCACCCCATACTGGATTCCCCTGGGTGTCTAGTTTTCAAAAATGTATAGGTTTGCTAGGTTTCCGTAGGTGCCGGCAGAGCTAGGGTTCAAAAACTACAGCTAGGCACTTTGTAAAAAAAGGGTAATTTTTCATTGTGAAAATGTGGTGTGTTCACGTTGGGTTTTGCTCCATTTCCTGTCGTGGACACTATGCCTACCCACACAAGTGAGGTACCATTTTTATTGGGAGACTTAGGGTAATTCAGATTTGTAAAGCAACTGTTATTACCTATTGACTTTCGATGCATTTCTGCCTTCCAAATGAAAGACATTGTGTAAAAAAGAAGTCATTTTAAAAAATGACCGACAATTCTCATGCGAGTATGAGTATTCCCAATTTCGGAAATGTGCAAATATCTACTGTTTCTAAACTCTATATTTTGTTCCCATTGCAGAAATACATAGGTGTCTTTCATACCGATTTTTCCATGTATACATTTTCCCACAATAATTGCTATATACCCGGTACATAATAAAAAGCCATTTCAAATTGCTGCTCAGTTTTTGACTCTGGGTTCGTCGGGTTCTTGGTGAACCTACAAGTCCTATATATTCCCACAACCAGTAAGGTCCAGCGGATGTAACGGTATATTGCTTTCAAAGAGCTGTCATAATTAGAAGAAGTTACAAGTGAAAACGTTGACACAAAAGGCTGTTTTTTTTCAACTAATTTTTAATTTTTCCTATAATTAACTGTTAGTTTCTATAAAGAAACCTTGATGGATCTACACAAATGACCCCTTGCTGAATTCAGAATTTCGTCTACATTTCTAAAATGTATAGCTTTCCAGGATCCATTATTGCTTTCATACCCATTTCTACCATTAACTGGAAGGAGGTTGAAAGCACAAAAAATAGCAAAAATAGGCTATGTCCCAGAAAAATGCCAAAACTGTGTAAAAAATGTTGGTTTTCTGACAAAAGTCTGTCATTCCCTAAAATCTGGGAAAATGGTGATTTCAGCCACACAAACCCTTATTTGATACCATTTGCAGGGAAAAACCCAGACGCTTTCATTTGCAGCCCTTTTTTCCCATTTTTCCCAAAAAGAAAAAAAAATGTAGCTGTATTTTGGCTAATTTCTGGGACCCCTCCAGGGGAATCCACAAACCCTGGGTACCTTTACAATCCCCATGATGTTGGAAGAAAAGGACACAAATTTGGCGTGGATACCTTATGTGGTCAAAAAGTTACAGGGGCCTTAGCACGCACTACCCCGAATAGCCAAAAAAAGGCTTAGCACAGGGGGGGAAAAGGCCTAGCAGCGAAGGGGTTAAACTCCAAATACAAAGAACTAGTGATACAAATGCGGCAAGCATCTGATGTGGATTATGCAGATATACTGAAGGACATTAGAATACGAGTTCTGACAAAATAGGGGAAACGTGCTTTAGAAACTTGCCTTATCTACAAACTATTTCCATCTAATATTACAGCAGCTAAACTAATGTGCAACTTCATTGAAAAACAGAAGTCTATAGGCTGTTTAATGTCAACTCTTCAAGAGTGCTACAACTTTAATGAACAATTACTACAGATGGAGAAAGAATATATTTTGTAAATTACAACTATTGACAAAATCGAACATCAAGGATTCACAGTACTACTCACAGATAAACTACAAACAAAATTGGATGCTTTGGAGAAGCCTGTATCCAAAACTGCAGGAATATAAAAGCGTTTACGCGTGAGCAATAACTGTTGAGTAATTTTGTGCCATAATTTAAATGTTGAGGAAGGGTTACTAAATGGTGCAATGGGTAAAGTAATAGTTTTAATTGATTTCCCAAATAGAGATGAGGTTGAATACTTGGCCAATAAAATTTGATCAGATTGATGGCATGAAACAGATTGGCCGATGTGTTGTACGTTTTTTGCTAGTGAAAGACTTATATGTGCGGTGCTGTCAGTTCCCACTCTCTCTAGCTTATGCTGTAACTGTCCAAAAATCACAAGGTTTAAGTGTAGATGCTACTTTTGTTAATATTGGAAGTGCTGTATTTAAAGAAGGAATGTCATATGTAGCATTGCTGTGAGTTAGAACATTGTCCAGTTTGTTTTTGATTGTTTTTGAAAAGGAAGTTAGTGCAGATGCAAGCTGTGTAAGAGAGTACAATCTGTTAAGAAGTGTATACACTCCATATTTGGGCCAATACCCTGTTTATGAGAAACGGAAAAACTGTACAAAGTGGAAGATTACAAAAGAGTGTACAGATGCTGAAGAAAAGAAAGGAGACAAGGAGAATGTAGAAGCTGTTAAGAACAGAAAATTGGAACATTACGGAGAAATTGTAGGTTACTGGTTGGAAAACAGTTCAGGTGTCAACTGCTACGCAAATGTTGTTCTCAATGTACTTTTTCATTTACCAGATCTAGTAAACCAAATTCAACAAAAACCAGATAAAAGATTGTGTTCAGCACTGGATCACTTGCTCCTTCATTTACTGACTGACATAACTCTGCTACATTCTGCTTCAGTTATTCAAGCTCTTTTAAATTTATGTATTGGATCAGTTATGTTTGCTCTCAACAGATAACAAGATGCACAAGAATTTATTATAGTTGTGTTTGGAGTTTTAGAAGATGAAGAGGTATATATTGATGATTAATTCGGACTGAGTTACAGATGGAACCATGACTGTGAAGATTGTGACTATTCATCTACCACTCAAATACATTCTGAGCTTTTTCTCTATCTAACATTACCAGATTCCAAAACTGTGCCTTTTGACAAATTGTTGAATAAAGCTAACCAAAATATGGCCCTCCCAAACTGCAGATCAGATATTATGTCTATGTTAATCCTAACAAGAAGTGGAAAATACCTTATAGTAATGCTACAACGAAGCAGAGCAGATTATTCCAAATTGGAAACTCAAATTACAAACTTCAAAGCTGGACAAATATAAATTTCAGGAATTTGGGAAGAAGTTTTACTACTTCAGTTATTATCTTTCAAGAAGCAATTAGTGCAATCCCTGGACACTACACTGTGTATTTAAAGACTAAAACTTGATGGAGGGAATGTGATAACATCAATGTAAAATTCACACCAAAACTTCCCTTGATCCTTTCAAACTACCAAATTCTTACCTTTTCTTTCTTCAAATGAAGCTCTAAAGAGGAATTCTGTATAAAAAAGTGGTATACGGTGATTCTTCTACAGGGTTCATCAGTCTTTCAGACATTATTTGGTCTATTGGAGGTAATATCTTTAAAAATTCGTCACAATTCAACAATTCTTTTATCTTCTACAAAGGAGTTCATACCACATCTAAATAATTCACTGTCTAATTAAAATGTGAAACTGAATAGATATAATCCAATTAGAGCATCCTTAAGTTGAATGCAAAAACCGCCTTTGGAGGTAAACCTCTATGTACTAATTGTACGAAAAAACTACAGTGTGGGATCTTGGATCATCAGCATTTTTAACATAATTTGGTCTACTAGGGGTGATGTTTTCAAAAGGATCTCCAAAATTGAAGAGTGCTTTATATTTCTTTGTAATATTGTACTAGATATAATAATTTAAGAAATATTTTTAACATAGGTTTGTTTGCATTACTGTAGTAACTCAAGAAAAGACAACTGGTTAATGAATTGTATTGAGTGCAATGCATAGGGGCCGATTCCGATTCGGGCCGGAAATCTCTCCGACCGAGCCGGACCCGGAGAGATTTCCGACCGAATCGGACTCTGGCAGTCCGACCGAACGAGTACGATGCGCACGCATGCCATCGGACTCGAGTCGGTCGGGCTCCCATTGACTCAATGGGTGCGAGGCGGACAAGGGCGCCCCCTACAGCAGGTACGCGTCGATGCGCATTGCGGCGTACATGCACAGGTAGGGGGGACCCATGGGTCCCCCCTGTGTGCGACTCGTGCGCCTACGCATACAGGGGGGTCCGACGCGGACCCCCAAAGTCCGGCTCCGACAGCTTTTTCGAGCCGGACGGCGCGAGTCGATCGGACTGCTCGCGGCGCGCATCGTACTTACCCGGCCGGGAAACGTCTCCATAGCGCGGTGCGAGTCGTGTCCATGCGAGTCGGTCGGAGCGTGTTGAAGCCACGTTCGAGTCGGTCGGAGATTTCGCGGGTGCCTGCATCGTACTCGCTCGGCCGGACCCGCGTACGATTCGGTCGGGAAACAGGGCTCCGAATCGGATCCGGTAAATCCGAATCCGATTCGGAGCACTACCGGCCGAGATCGGAATCGGCCCCATAGTGTCACTTATTTGTAGTGATCTATTTTGCAGCCTTGGGGTTTCTTTTACAATTCATTGATTGTTTTTCCCTACTGTTCGAGGATGATGCTTCATACAGACCACAGTTTATGGTGAAGAAGTATGAAAGCCGAGAACAGTAAAAAAAGGAAAATTATATTGTTACTACATTGTAATACAGTATAAGTAAAGTGTATTGTTGTGATTCCATACTTTTGAAGATTAAATACTAGCATATCTTTATTTTCTTTTTCTTTTTTTAAGTGGCTGCAGTTGAGCTTCATTAGATGTCTCAAAACACGTTTTCTACCATAGACATATTGCTTAGAGATATACATGGATAGTGTTTTTAAACATACAGTGCTCTTGCCATAGATTCCCATTAGTTTCTTTTGCCTATTTTGTAATTAAAACTTTCAGTGTAATAGAGCAGATTTACAATCAGTCACAGAACAACTCACTCAATCATTCAGGTGCTTATTCATGCAGGCACTCACATAACCAGTCACTTACCCATATAGCCTCTCACACAACCAGTCACTCAGTCCTACAGTTACTCGGATACCTACTATTTTACTGATTGAGGTGATCACATTCCCGCTCATTCACTCAAACAGCCATTGACACACCCATTCACTCACTTATACTCCACTAATGCACCCTGTCACTCACTGATACAGCCCATCGTATACCCACTCATTCACATATACAGTCAGTCTCATACCAACTCACTCACCCATACAGCCACTGACACACCCACTCACTCACCAATGCAGCCAGTCACACAGTCACTTACTGACCGATTCTGCCACTCACATATCCACTCACAGACCCATACAGCTACTTACACAGTTACTAACTCACCCATACAGCCCCTTATTCTAGCAATTACTCACCCATACAGCCACTCATTTGTACTCACTCACCCATACCACCACTTACACATGCAGTCACTCATCCATACAGCCATGAACACACCCACTCCCTCACCCATACAGCCACTCACACAACCATTCTGTCACCCATACAACTACTGAGACAACCACTCTCTCTCCCAAACAGCCGCTCACACACCCACTCACTCCCTTATATAGCCACTTACACAACCTCTCACACACCTATACATCCACACATACACCCACTCTCTCACTCATATAGCCACTGACACACCCACTCACTCACCCATACAGTCACTAACACACACACTTAGTTACCCATACACCACTGATGCACTCACTCCCTCACATGCTCACTCACCCATACAGCCACTGATACAACAATTCAGACACCCATAAAGCCACTTCCACAACCTCTCACTCTCTCATACAGCCACTAACACACTCACTCACCAATACAGCCACTCACACAACCATTCACTCCAACAAATAGCCACTCACACAGCCACTCAAGCACCCTCTCACTCAATCATATAAGCACTCACATACTCACCCACTCATACATCCACTCAAACATCCATACAAGTACTCACACACCCTCTTACTTACCCATACAGCACACTTTATCTTTTTGTTAACCATAGATCAAAAGCAATTTTGACAAGAACCTTTTTTTCCTCTTTTTTGTTGGACTGTGTTGTTTTTTAGGGGGGTTCTAACATTTTGTATTTTTTCAAGCAAAATGGCTATGAGGGGGTAAAATATTGTAACCAAAAACTAGGACAAATTATAAAACAATTAACAACTAAGTTGCCTTGCTGCTTATAAGATGGTATTGACAGACTGCTCACCAGCTGTGAGCGTAGTGCTGCAGTCAAGGCAATATGTGCCTAATTCTGGTGCAATTTGTAGACAACACGCTCCACTTCAGAAGGCACTCTCTCCCCATGAACAGATGGTGCACCCGTGGATGTAGATGGCTCCTCTCCATCTATCTCCTTCTGTACCCTCTTCAAGCTATTCCTGTTGTAGATCTTTAAGTGCTACAAAGTAGAAGCTGTACCACAGGAATATTTTTTGCTTGTTCCTCTTGAAAGGCGTCTTCTCACACAAACTGCATTTAACAAACTTGGCCACAGTCTTGGATTCCCCAGAGGGGATCATAAAAAAATCCCAAGCAATGCTTGCCTTTTGGCTGCAGGCCCCTCATCACCACAGTCTTGCTACTGTTCCTCCTGCACTTCCTGCTGGTCACTGCCTCCTGGTGCCATCGTTCATGATAATAAATGACAAAAAAAGTCCTAACCAGAGTTCTGTACTAGAAGCACAGTACAGCTCCAAACAATTATCCAAAAATGAATGGAAGATGCAAGAAGAGAGAAATGGGTGGGAACTTCCTTTGAAGATTAATGAGAACTGTAATTTCCAATCAAAATCTCTTTCTTACATAGTCACATGATCTTCGCGAATACTGACGTCATTGTGATTACTGCCATTGTCGTGAAAACGGGAAATACAATGTAAAAGCGCATTACATTAAAAATGATTACAAAAATAGAAGTTTAAAAACTATGGGGCCTATTACGATGGCGGTCGGAGAACCTCCCCGACCGCCATGGTAACGGGAAAAGACCGCCCGCAAGGCCCGCGACATAACCGCCGGTCACATTACGATGTTCCTTGCTCGAAATCCGACCGCTGCGGTCAGATCGCGGGCTTCAACATTGTGGCGGTTGCTGATGCACGCAGCACCGCCGCGATGTCAAAAGGAGCATGTCCTGCATTTCCCTGCACTGCATGCCAGGCACTGCACAGTGCCTGCCACCTGGTACAGGGAAATGTAAGGGGGACCATGGGTACCCCCCAGTGCACCCCCCCACCCCAACACATTGGGGGCCCACAACAGGCCCCCGGAAGACATTCTCCGCCTGCCTTTCCATGGTGGTTTGACCGCTGAGGCAGGCTAGCTACCGCCGGCATCATAATCGTGCCGGCAGAGCCAGATCGGCACCGCCACCATTATTCCGGTCCTTCTCCATCCACAAGGCAGGAGTGCGGATGGTAACCGGTGGAAAAGCGGCAGTCGGAATTTACCACCGCCATCCTAATCTGACCGGCGGTTTTCTGGCTTGCGATCGCGGGGGGATGTCTGCCGCAGGTCTGGCGGTTGCCACCGCCGGCCTGGCGGTGGTCATCCAACCGCCATCGTAATAGGCCCCTATGTTATTAAAGCGCTATTGTCAAACATTAATTACAATATGTGTTTTGCACATTTTGAAAAACATGCGGTCTACTCCATGAAACTGGAACATATGTATTGCGATAATTTGCAGTGAATTAGCTACGAATTTGCAACTATTAAAAAATTTGAATAAAAAAACATTTATTAATCCACTGAAACAAATGACAAGGAGTGACCTAGAGAAATATATAAATGGGTGGTCCGTTATGCAGGGTAGTGTATAATATGCAGTAGTTATTTGCACAATGACAAAATACTAACTAATTTGCCAATACCAAGACACAAAGATGAGTGCACATTTTCTAGAAAACTGTGGACTCTTCTAAAAAAAAAAAAAAAGAGATTCCATTCAGATCCTTATATTCATTTCCGATATATTAAACCTCAACGGGAAACAATTACATTTATAAACACAGCACGTGCCCGAAGTAAAGCTCCACTTGAATAAAATGGAAACAAATCTAACTTCTTACACTTGATAAATCGAAAGCGAAAAATGATTCCTCTAAAATTCCATATTGAAAAATGATCTGAAATCCTTAACAGAAGTGAATGCATCATAAATAAATTTGAGCAAAATCTGAACTTCAGTGAGTGTGACGAATGAATTCTTGAATAGCATCTCATTGTAAGAGCTGAGAGCATGGTTCTGTCCTTTAAATACACCAACTCTGGAAATCTGCAAAAAATATAGCACCACTCACACACCCACTCATAGACCCATAAACTCACTAACATACCCACCCAAAGGTCCAAAGCAAAACTCGCACTGCCACTCACAGACACACATAAGCTCTGACACAAACAGAGACAAACCCACAGAGGCATTCATACAATCACTAACAGACCCACTCGCGCTCATAGACCAACTCAGATAGCCACTGACACACTCACACTCTCACTCACACTCAGAGACCCACACACACACTCATACACCCACCAACAGGCCCACACATGTGCTAACACATCCACTGTGAAACATGACCGGTTAAAGTTATGGATTAAAAAAATAAAATCTCAGAAATTCACTGAAAAAAATAAACAATACAGGGCCATTATAGTTAGGAAATAGAATTTAAAAAAAACTTAGAAATTCACTGAAAAACCCAAAGCTTTCAGGGATGTTATAGTTTTGAAATAGAATTGAAAAAACCTTAGAAATTCACTGAAAAAAACAAAGGTGACAGGGACGTTATAGTAAGGCTCACATTTGACTCGTACAAAACAAGACCATTTGAGATGTCATTAGTGATGATACTGACCATGTCATAAGTGATGTAATATGTGAGATCATAAGCAGTGCATTGCGGGGGCGTAAGTTATAGTTAGCTCAGGTAACTATAGCTGCTGAATTTCACTGGTTTTGTACGAGTGAAATGTGAGCCTAATATATATATATATATATATATATATATATATATATATATATATACATATATATATGTATATATGTCAAAAGAGCAGAATACCAGCGCGCTCTCGGGTGTGCAAAAACCAGCCAACACTCCAAGGTAAAGAAAGGGGGTTTATTTACGGCATAAACCCTCCGTGACACGTTTCATCCCCGAAAGGTCTTGATCACACAACAGAGTGACACGATTCAGTCTCTTACCTGGAAAAGTTGAAAATCAACAAGGGACTAAACATTCATGCGAATTCGCATTTCATCACACTTGGTCGCCATCTTATAATGGTAAAATGTGTATATACAATACATGTTATAAATGCAATAGTACGACAAGACTACTGTTTCTACTAGTGGAATACAGTCTGCATGGTCAGCCTAAAACTACATGGCGAAAAGGGTGGGAGACGTCAGTCAGAGTGCTGTCTTGTGAATACCCTCACAGTGCGCGCGCTATGCCAAGTGTCCTACCCTAGTGTCAGGCATGGTGACTGTCGAGTCGCATATGCCCCCTTCCTAAATGAAAGATATGTGTCTCTTCAGATTCCGAGCCACCAGTGATGGAAAGATAATGGACTCTGGAGGTGCATGTTGGTACTCGTAGTACGTCCATGTCCGTTGTAGGATATCCCAACTGCGGTCAAATGATGACGGCATGCTAACCTCCCCTTACTAGTGAGAACTGTGCATATGGAAGAATATGCCCAGTGTACCAGTTGGTAATCTGTTCTTGTACCTGGGCAGTGTACTTGTTCATCAGTAAAATAATGGCTGAAGATCATGTAGATCGCCATTGGACACTGTGGTATGGGAAGGGGTGGGATGGGAGCTGCCCATACTACTCTGTTTCTTGTACTCTCCATGTGGATTGAAGTCTCCCTATTGCACTACGCTCACGGTGAATACAATTTTGAATCGGGTTGAAAGTCTGTCATCACCACCCATCTCAAAATGTGGATTACAATGCATTCGCCAAGTGGCACATTGAACAAATATAATCATTGCCAGGAACTGCTGTAGACCCAATCATATTCAAACAACCCCTCTGTCATCTGTAATAAGTGCACAGTAATAAATTATACAAATTCAAAATATGGTGCAAAATGTCTTATCTGTGAGCTGAGTTGTATCACAAGGGTATCACAGAGAAAAGGATAGGGACCCCGTAGTCACAGGCACGAGACATGGTTCCCTTCCTTTCCTCCTGAAAAAGATATGGAAAGAGAGCAAAGTGTCAGAATCTAGCAGATGTAAGAACATTTGTGAAAACAGTTGTAAAAACATTAGTAGTCAAGAGTCCTACAAGACAAATGCCGTAAAGTAATTACCCTAACTGAGTGCAGGACGAACTACATTGTAGGCTAGTACAACTGGAATAGGAGAAGGAAATTACATTATCTTAAAAAATGAATCTGTAGATCCACATACGGGTCAGTATAACCATAGGAAACTGATGGGGGCCTAGCTTTCCTGCAGATGTATTGCCATTTCCTCATCCAGGCTATGTCCATTGGGATGGCGAGTACCCATCCCTATGATGTGCCTAGACTCCTGTTGTCTAAGTCTAAAGGTGCAGTTCCCCCCTCTCCTGTTTCCCACCACCTGTTCTATGGCATAATAAGACAATTTAGAGCTGTCTGAGTAGTGATGTGCCTCAAAATGCTGAGCAATCGGATATTGTTGATCCCTGTTCATAATCGCTCTCATATGCTCGAGGATTCTTTTTTTAGCCATATGAGTCGTGCTGCCCACATATCTGAGTTGACAAGGGCACTCAAGAACGTATATCACGAAAGTGGTACCACATGTGAGAAACTGTTTAATGGGTATCATACTGTTGGTGCTGGTATTAAAGAACTCCTTCTTCATGCGGCTGTTGCCACAGGCCTTACAGTGGCCGCATGGGAAGAAACCCTGTAAATTTACTCCCCTGGTCACAGCAGTATCGGTGAGATCACTATGTACCAAGAGATCTCTAAGGTTGCGTCCCCTTCTGTATATGATACTGGGTCTAGCTGGGATGGTATTGCCTATAATAGGGTCCTCCCTGAGGATATTCCAGTTACGTGTGATGGTTTTATGTATGTTGTCAGAATTCCCATTGTAGGTGAGGATAATGCGAGTCTCCCCGGTGTCTGTGTTCTCTGTATTGTTGGTGTTGTAACTCGCGAGGATGGTATCCCTCCTCATTGTTTTGATCCTCTCTACCGCCCTTGTGAGGACCCAAAGCGGGTAGCCCCTTTCTCGGAATCTGTTAATCATGGTAGTTTGTTCCTTCGTGTATCCTTCCTCTGAGCTACAGTTGGCATTGGCTCTGAGCAATTCCCCATAGGGGATGCTCCATTTGAGGTTATCAGGGTGGCTGCTCATGGCGTGTAGTAAAGTGTTCCCCGCTGTACATTTCCTGAATAGGCTAGTGTGTACTTTGTTAGACACTATTTGTACCTTGGTATCCAAGTACTCTACCTCTTTCTTGCTGATCGTACTTGTAAGTATGAGGTTGCAGGAATTCTTGTTGAGTTTATCTACAAACTCCAGAGCCTCCTGTTCGCTGCCTTGCCAGACAACGAACAGGTCGTCTATGTATCTGAGCCATAAGATGACCTTGTCAAAATCAAGACATAGATCATTGTCTTTCCTGATGTCTTCCTCCCATGCCCCCATCAACAGATTGGCAAAACTGGGAGCGAAGCATGTGCCCATCGCGGTTCCGAGGGTCTGTCTGTACAGTTCATTACTGAACATGAAAAGATTATTGGACAGACAGAACCTAATCATATCAAGTATCATCTGTGTGTGTCCCAGGTACCTGATGTGTCTACGTTTTAGGTATTTGGCACATGCTTCCCCCCTTGTTCATGGTCAATCACTGTGTACAGTGAGTTTATGTCCATGGTTATGAGGAAATAATCCGCCTGCCACTCTAAATTGGAAATTTTACTGAGGAAGTCTTTAGTGTCCCTCACGTATGAGGGCAGTGTGATCACGAAATCCCTCAAGAAATGGTCGGCATATCGTGATATGTTCTCCAAGGCGCTACCCCTAGAGGAGACGAGCAGTCTGCCTGGGGGGTTGGTTCTACTCTTGTGTATTTTGGGCAATAGGTACATTACTGGAAGTGTTGGATGATCTCTTTTGAGGAAACAATACTCCTCCAATTCGATGAGACCCTTATTTTTCCAATCTCCCAATTTCTCCCAAATGCAGTTAATGCTGTTATTGTACTCTGCTCTGGTGGTAATGGTATATGCAGTGGTGTCGTTAAGCTGTCGCATGGCTTCCTCCACATACATTTCCTTAGTTAGAATGACAATATTCCCCCCTTTGTCGGCAGGTCTAATGATAATACTATTGTCTGCTGCCAGGTCTCTCATGGCCTTTTTCTGTGCAAAAGTCAGGTTATGTTTGAATTTCTTCATTTTCTTCGCCCAATTCTTTTGTCTGAACTGTAAAAGTTCAGTCCCTACCAGCTCCTGGAATGTGTCGATGTTGTCATGGGCCATGTGCGATAAAAATGTCGACTTTGGTTTAAAGTTGGTACATGCTACTTTGTCATGTCTAATCTCCATCTCATCAAGTATTTGGTAGGCATCCGATCTGGTGCCCTGCCTGTCTGATTCTCCCTCTAGTTCATGCAGTGCCACCAGCGTGTCAATGTCACCTATAGTTTGTTCATCATCTTGAGTGTGACGCTCAGCCCCATGGTGTTCCCTTCTCTTAGCTGGTTTTAGCTTGTGCCATTTTTTCAGTTTCAATTTCCTACAGAACTTGAACATATCTATCCTACTGTCTACATAGTTCATCGGTTCTGCTGGGGAAAATGACAGGCCTAGACATAATGTTCTTTTGTCTTTATTACTTATGGGCCTGGGAGAAAGGTTAATGATGGTCTGATTTACCATGTTATCATCCATCATAGCTGCTTCTTGGAGCGTGTTTGTTTGTATCCCACTTGCTCCGACTCGCTCCCTCTTTTCTCTCCTCTGCCGGCACCTCTTCCGCCTCTTGATATGGTACCCCTTTCCGGCAGAGGAGAGAAAAGAGGGAGCGAGTCGGAGCAAGTGGGATACAAACAAACACGCTCCAAGAAGCAGCTATGATGGATGATGACATGGTAAATCAGACCATCATTAACCTTTCTCCCAGGCCCATAAATAATAAAGACAAAAGGACATTATGTCTAGGCCTGTCATTTTCCCCAGCAGAACTGATGAACTATGTAGACAGTAGGATAGATATGTTCAAGTTCTGTAGGAAATTGAAACTGAAAAAATGGCACAAGCTAAAACCAGCTAGGAGCAGGGAACACCATGGGGCTGAGTGTCACACTCAAGATGATGAACGAACTATAGGTGACATTGACACCCTGGTGGCACTGCATGAACTAGAGGGAGAATCAGATGGGCAGGGCACCAGTATGGATGCCTACCAAATACTTGATGAGATGGAGATTAGACATGACAAAGCAGCATGTACCAACTTTAAACCAAAGTCAACATTTTTACCGCACATGGCCCATGACAACATCGACACATTCCAGGAGCTGGTAGGGACTGAACTTTTACAGTTCAGACAAAAGAATTGGGCGAAGAAAATGAAGAAATTCAAACATAACCTGACTTTTGCACAGAAAAAGGCCATGAGAGAACTGGCAACAGACAATAGTATTATCATTAGACCTGCCGACAAAGGGGGGAATATTGTCATTCTAACTAAGGAAATGTATGTGGAGGAAGCCATGCGAAAGCTTAACCACACCAATGCATATACCATTACCACCAGAGCAGAGTACAATAACAGCATTACCTGCATTTGGGAGAAATTGGGAGATTGGAAAGATAAGGGTCTCATCGAATGGGAGGAGTATTGTTTCCTCAAAAGAGATCATCCAACCCTTCCAATAATGTACCTATTGCCCAAAATACACAAGAGTAGAACCAACCCCCCAGGCAGGCCGATCATCTCCATTAGGGGTAGCGCCTTGAAGAACATATCACAATATGCCGACCATTTCTTGAGGGATTTCGTGATCACACTGCTCTCATACGTGAGGGACACTAAAGACTTCCTCAGTAAAATTTCCAATCTAGAGTGGCAGGCGGATTATCTCCTCATAACCATGGACGTAAACTCACTGTACACAGTGATTGACCATGAACAAGGGGTGGAAGCATGTGCCAAATACCTAAAACGTAGACACATCAGGTACCTGGGACACACACAAATGATACTTGATATGATTAGGTTCTGTCTGTCCAATAATTTTTTCATGTTCAGTAATGAACTGTACAGACAGACCCTCGGAACTGCGATGGGCACATGCTTCGCTCCCAGTTTTGCCAATCTGTTGATGGGGGCATGGGAGGAAGACATCAGGAAAGACACTGATCTATGTCTTGATTTTGCCAAGGTCATCCTATGGCTCAGATACATAGACGACCTGTTCATTGTCTGGCAAGGCAGCGAACAGGAGGCTCTGGAGTTTGTAGATAAACTCAACAAGAATTCCC
Organism: Calotriton arnoldi; assembly: GCA_963921515.1. Classification (NCBI taxonomy): domain Eukaryota; kingdom Metazoa; phylum Chordata; class Amphibia; order Caudata; family Salamandridae; genus Calotriton; species Calotriton arnoldi. The sequence goes on along the minus strand of CAWUFW010002723.1, from coordinate 913,984 downwards.
CCAACCTCATACTTACAAGTACGATCAGCAAGAAAGAGGTAGAGTACTTGGATACCAAGGTACAAATAGTGCCTAACAAAGTACACACTAGCCTATTCAGAAAATGTACAGCGGGGAACACTTTACTACACGCCATGAACAGCCACCCTGATAACCTCAAATGGAGCATCCCCTATGGGGAATTGCTCAGAGCCATGCGCAACTGTAGCTCAGAGGAAGGATACACAAAGGAACAAACTACCATGATTAACAGATTCCGAAAAAAGGGGCTACCCGCTTTGGGTCCTCAAAAAGGGCGGTAGAGAGGATCAAAACAATGGGGAGGGATACCATCCTCGCGAGTTGCAACACCAACAATACAGAGAGCACAGACACCGGGGAGACTCGCATTATCCTCACCTACAATGGGAATTCTGACAACATACGTAAAACCATCACAGGTAACTGGAATATCCTCCGGGAGGACCCCATTATAGGCAATACCATCCCAGCTATACCCAGTATCACATACAGAAGGGGGCGCAACCATAGAGATCTCTTGGTACATAGTGATCTCACCGATACTGCTGTGACCAGTGGAGTAAATTTACAGGGTTTCTTCCCATGCGGCCACTGTAAGGCCTGTGGCAACAGCCGCATGAAGAAGGTGTTCTTTAATACCAGCACCAACAGTATGATACCCATTAAACAGTTTCTCACATGTGGTACCTCTTTCGTGATATACATTCTTGAGTGCCCTTGTCAACTCAGATAAGTGGGGAGCACGACTCATATGGCTAAAAAAAAGAATCCTCAAGCATATGAGAGCGATCACGAACAGGGATCAACAATATACGATTGCTCGGCATTTTGAGGCACATCACTACTCAGACAGCTCTAAATTGTCTTATTATGCCATAGAACAGGTGGTGGGAAACAGGAGAGGGGGGAACCGCACACTTAGACTTCGACAATGGGAGTCTAGGCACATCATAGGGATGGGTACTCGCCATCCCAATGGACATAACCTGGATGAGGAAATGGCAATACATCTGCAGGAAAGCTAGGCCCCCATCAGTTTCCTATGGTTATACTGACCTGTATGTGGATCTACAGATTCATTTTTTAAGATAATGTAATTTCCTTCTCCTATTCCAGTTGTACTAGCCTACAATGTAGTTCGTCATGCACTCAGTTAGGGTAATTACGTTACTGCATTTGTCTTGTAGGACTCTTGACTACTAATGTTTTTACAACTGTTTTCACAAATGTTCTTACATCTGCTAGTTTCTGACACTTTGCTCTCTTTCCATATCTTTTTCAGGAGGAAAGGAAGGGAACCATGTCTTGTGCCTGTGACTATGGGGTCCCTACCCTTTTCTTCGTGATACCATTGTGATACAACTCAGCTCGCAGATGAGACATTTTGCACCATATTTTGAATTTGTACAATTTATTACTGTGCACTTATAACAGATGACATAGGGGTTGTTTGAATATGATTGGGTCTACAGCAGTTCCTGGCAATGATTATGTTTGTTCAATGTGCCACTTGGCGAATGCATTGTAATCCACATATTGAGATGGGTGGTGATGACAGACTTTCAACCTGATTCAAAATGGTATTCACAGTGAGCGTAGCGCAATAGGGAGACTTCAATCCACATGGAGAGTACAAGAAACAGAGTAGTATGGGCAGCTCCCATCCCACCCCTTCCCATACCACAGTGTCCAATGGCGATCTACATGATCTTCAGCCATTATTTTACTGATGAACAAGTACAATGCCCAGGTACAAGAACAGATTACCAACTGGTGCACCGTGCATATTCTGCCATATGCACAGTTCCCACCAGTAAGGGGAGGTTAGCATGCCATCATCATTTGACCGCAGTTGGGATATCCTACGGCAGACATGGACGTACTACGAGTACCAGCATGCACCGCCAGAGTCCATTATCTTTCCATCACTGGTGGCTAGGGATCTGAAGAGACACATATCTTTCATTTAGGAAGGGGGCATATGCGACTCGACAGTCACCATGCCTGACACTAGGGTAGGACACTTGGCATACTGCGCACACTGTGAGGGTATTCACAAGACAGCACTCTGACTGACATCTCCCACCCTTTTCGCCATGTAGTTTTAGGCTGACCATGCAGACTGTATTCCACTAGTAGAAACAGTAGTCTTGTCGTACTCATGCATTTATAACATATATTGTATATACACATTTTATCATTATAAGATGGCGACCAAGTGTGATGAAATGCAAATTCGCATGAATGTTTAGTCCCTTGTTGATTTTCACCTTTTCAAGGAAATGTATGTAAGAGACTGAATCGTGTCACTCCGTTGTGTGATCAAGACCTTTCGGCGTTGAAACATGTCACGGAGGGTTTATGCCATAAATAAACCCCCTTTCTTTACCTTGGAGTGTTGGCTGGTATTTGCATGACCCGAGAGCGCGCTGGTATTCCGCTCTTTTGACATATTGAATTACCGGTTTTCTCCGCCGGCACCGCGTCACCCGTATACGGGCAAACGATTTCCAGAAGGAGGTTCTTCGCTTTTGGTTATATGTATATAACCAATAATTATTTCATGTTTGGAGGAGACACATTCAAACAGCTTCAGGGTACGGCAATGGGCACCTGCTTCGCCCCCAGCTATGCTAATTTGCATATGGGCTGGTGGGAGGAGCAGGTGCTCAGAGTCGAATATTCAAAAGAATGCAAGGAAAACATAGTGATATGGCTAAGGTTCATTCATGACCTGTTTATAGTGTGGGACGGTCCATTGGAATCGGCCCAGCACTTTATTCGGGAAATCAATGTAAACTCCTTGAACCTTAGATTCACAGATACCATCAGTGAATCCAAAGTATCTTTCCTGGATTTGGAGGTGTATGTGAAGGACAGAGTAGTACATACCCGTACATACAGGAAACCGACCGCAGGAAACTCTATTCTGCATGCCAGGAGCTTTCATCCTCAGAGGTTGAAAATGAGCATACCTTATGCAGAGCACCTGAGGATGAAGCACAACTGTAGTGAGGCCCAAGCTTTGACAGAAGCACAATCAGGCTTGATGCATAGGTTTATCCAGAGGGGTTACAGCCCAAAGATATTAGACCAAGCTCTCCACAAGGTTAATAGAATAGAAAGGGAGACCTTACTACAACCTAATAAGTCTCACACCGCAAAAAGGAAAAAAGACACAGGGGGACAAACCAGGATGATTACTGGATACAATGCTTACCATTCTAAAGTGAGAGATAGTCTGTGTAAGCACTGGTATCTAGTCGAAAGCGATCTAATCCTCAATGAAATGCTGCCTCGTAGACCGTTAATAACTTTCAAAAAAGCAAAATCAATGAGAACAGAATTGGTCAACAGTAGTCCCGAGGTGAGCACTGGGGAAGGATGGTTGAAAGCAAGTCCAGGGTTTCACAAGTGCTTTAAATGTAAAGCCTGTAAGATTGCAAGTAATGAGAGGCAGGTCACATCACCACTAATGAGGAGCCCTTGGAAGATCAGAACTTCACTAAATTGTAGAAGTGAATACGTAGTTTATGTATTGAAGTGCACGTGCCCAAAACTATACGTAGGTAGCACCATTCATATGGTGCACATCCGTATATTACAACACATGAGGGCTATTAAGAACAATGATAAGAACTACCCGGTTGCAAGACACATAAATGAGGTCCATAAGGGAGATGTGAGTAATCTGTCTTATTTTGCAGTAGATCAGGTGCCCAAGTTGAGGAGAGGTGGTAATCATGAGACAAAGCTACGCCAGTTGGAATCCAGATATATATTACTGTTTAATACTAGAACTCCAGCAGGTCTTAACGCATATGAAGATTTGCATGTTCATTTGAGCTAATCCAGATACCTGTAACCAGCAGTTTTAAATTGATTTTTAATGTCTTGCAGGGTACGGACAGTAAGAGGAAGCAAAGAGAGTAGAAATGTTCAAGAAAGATGAAAGAAACTAAGAGGACTCGCTATAATATTGTTTTTTCGGACTCAAGGGGAAATTTGTAATTTGAAAATTGTTTACTGAAAGTAATGATCAGTATAGCCTTTACTACCACTTTCCCTCAGAGATTCCGGTTTCATGAATAATCAGGTGACCATGAAGATAGAAATGTCGATACTGCTCCCCATTATCTACATTGAATGAAAGCACTAGCACTTTATGTCCATTATTATGAATTTATGCAACATTTTTGCACTTTAGTTCTATAAAGCACTTGCACTTTAGAACTGAATTCAGCACATATGCATTTGCACTTTATTCAGAAAGGGATGTTCGGTGTTTTTTAATTAACATACATTTTAGTGCCTGTAACTCTCTAATTTTAAAACTTTTGATGGTTTTAGATTCTGCATAGAGTATGTAAGCACTTGCACTTTCAATGCTTTTTTGCACTGAGAGAAATTTGAATGTATTAATTTTATAATGTGGTGGAGCAGCCAACAATATGATGGATTTTAAACTTGTCTACTATTTAAATACTTGTCGACATCATGGCCTAAATCCACTGGATCACATGTTAATCCAAATGCAGCATTGTGTGTAAAATCTAGCGTGGTAATTCGATTTTGCCATTTGTATACAAATATAGGAAATACAGAGTGGGTAAATCTGATCACGTAATGGTTTTTACTCTTTGGATGAAATTGAGTGAATTACCTACTTAGTAGTGAGAATGAATAAGCATATTGCGAAATTCTCACCCGTTTTATCAAAGTACAAACATGAAGAGATAATGTAAGGGACAATGTTTTTGTTCAAATTGTCTCCGCATTTGCGCGATACATTAGGATTTTAGTCTAAATGGTTAAATTTGTCATTTTTATGCCCCCGAAGAATTATGTGTATGCAATTGAATGTAATGTCACAAAGGTCAGGCATCATTTACGGTGTTGAGTCTGTTCAACATATCTATTGGAACTGTGCATCATGTGACGTTAAACCCTGCATTTTTAATGATGGAGATATGTTAACGCTGTGTTGTGTGAGCAAGGCAGGAAGTGCCAAAACGCGTAACAGCTAAAATTAAAATAAACAAGAAACTCATAGTCTGATCCAGCTCCTGTGTCGGTGTCCCGTTCTTAAACAAAGGAATTGGAGTTGGAGTGGAGATATATATATATATATCTATATATATATATATTATCTACTGGCGGTCGCCAGTAGATAGTTATAGTTAAAACCTATTATCCATAGGAAATCCGCGACATTCTATTTGAAATAACGTTGGCACCGGTTGACGAATCTTCGCGAAAGTTTCCAACTTGTTGGGGCGCTCCGGTCCGCTCCTATCCTGAAAGTCTCGGGGTGATACGTCAAGCGGGGCTGAGAAAAAGGGGGTCCCAAAACGCGTTTTCCCCATTCATTTTTCCATAGGAACCTTTAGTCGCAGCTACAGCCCGAACTGCTGAACGGAATTAAACCAAATTTGGCAAAGAGATAGCCCTTGGTTCAGTGTCGTGCCTTTTGCTTAAATGGTGTAAATCCGTTCAGTAGTTCCTGAGAAAATCAAAAGTAAAGTCACATATATATCTGGGCGGAGCCTAACCACACATGTCATCGTGAGATCTGATTGGCTGTCAGCACTTCATCCTGGAATTGCTGGCAGCCATCTTGGGACCAATATAAATGATAGTACCTCATTGAAATGCATTGTAGTGAATAGAAGATTTTGAGGGTCACCAAAAGGAGAACTATAAAGGGTGAAAACAGGCTTTAGTTACATTAGAATTTATTTGTTGATGGTACCATACTAATTTTAGGAATTGTGGTGTATTCTAAGGTGATTTTACCATGTGAAAAACCTTCTGCTGGGATATCATGAATCATGTTTGAGAGAACACTATTTTCTCATGCTTGTCCCATGGAGGTTTGGAAGGTGCTCCAGAAGCTAAAATGAGAGCATATTTTCTGTAAATTCACATTATCTTTCTCACTCATGTGAGAATGAAGTCTGACATTCTCAGTAAAACATGTACATCCAACAAGGGCAGAGACTGTCAGTTGATTCCTTTGTGTTCTACTGCAGCTTCCCAGAGTGTTCTAAAGAACAACTAGAGTGCTAACAGCCTTACTTATGACAAAAGTATGGCACACCTGAAGCCATCTTGATTGGAATAAACTGGTAACACTTAAAACATTTAATTTAAAAAGGAACAAAATGATGGGGTTCATTTTGTCATAGAAATTATGGTTAGTGCTGTAGAAAGAAAAATTAGGACATATTTCAAGTGTGATCTCAAATATCTTCCTGTTATATTTCAACAGGAGCAGCCTGCCAGTTGATGCCTTTGTGTTCTACTGCAGCTTCCCAGAGTGTTCTAAAGAACAACTAGAGCGCTAACAGCCTAAATTACGACAAAAGTATGGCACACCTGAAGCCATCTTGATTGGAATAAACCGGTAACACTTAAAACATTTAATTTAAAAAGGAACAAAATGAGGGGTTCTTTTTGAAATAGAAATTATGGTTAGTGCTGCAGAAAGAAAAATTAGGACATGTTTGAAGTGAGATCTCAAATCCTCTTCTATTTCATTAGAAAATTCTGACATGCAGACTGAAACAATCACTTTCAATACCAGCAGCAGACTACCAGTTAACTCCCTGGTGAGCAGTAGCTTTACTCCAGTGATCTAATGAGCAACTAGAGTGCTAACATTCTGAATTTATGGCAGATGTGAGACACATCTGAATGCCTTCTTGATGGAATCAAAGTAAAAAACTGAAAGCATTTCCTACTGAGGAGACTGCAGTAAATGAAGAAATTAGGAAACTTCACAACAAAGAAGTCTTCCAAGATGGCCACCAGTGAAAAAGAGCCCAAATGTAGCACAAATATTACCCAGATGTAGCCCACATATAGCCCAATGACAAAAGTGTGCAAAACACTTTTTATTTTTAGTTTTTTGCAGTTTTATGTAGTGCAGACTGGTCAGGTATTGGAGCATTGTATCTTAAAACATGACCCCCTACACTACAAAAACACCACTGCACTACCTTAAACCCTAAAACACTACCCCCAGCACGTCCCCCTACACTACACAAGCACCACTGCACTATCCTAAACCCTAAAACACTACCCCCAGCACGACCCCCTACACTACCCAAACACCACTGCACTAACCTAAATCCTAAAACACTACCACCAGCACGACCCCCTACACTACCCAAACACCACTGCACTACCCTAAAACATGACCCCCTACACTACACAAACACCACTGCACTACCCTAAACCCTAAAACACTACCCCCAGCACGACCCCCTATACTACACAAGCAACACTGCACTACCCTAAACCCTAAAACACTACCACCAGCACGACCCCCTACACTACACAAACAGCACTGCACTACCCTAAACCCTAAAACACTACCCCCAGCATGACCCCCTACACTACCCAAACACCACTGCACTAACCTAAATCCTAAAACACTACCCCCAGCACGACCCCCTACACTACCCAAACACCACTGCACTACCCTAAAACATGACCCCCTACACTACACAAACACCACTGCACAACCCTAAAGCACTACCCCGAGCACGACCCCCTACACTACACAAGCACCACTGCACTACCCTAAACCCTAAAACACTACCCCCAGCACGACCCCCTACACTGCCCAAACACCACTGCACTGCCCTAAACCCTGAAACACCAGCCCCTGCATGACCCCCTACACTGCCCGAACACCACTGCACTGCCCTAAACCCTGAAACACTACCCCCAGCAAGACCCCCTACACTGCCCGAACACCACTGCACTGCCCTAAACCCTGAAACATCACCCCCAGCAAGACCCCCTACACTGCCCGAACACCACTGACCTAAACCCTGAAACACCACCCCCAGCACGACCCCCTACACTGACCGAACACCACTGCACTGCCCTAAACCCTGAAACACTACCCCCAGCATGACCCCCTACACTGCCCGAACACCACTGCTCTGCCCAAAACCCTGAAACACCAGCCCCAGCAGGACCCCTACACTGCCCGAACACCACTGCACTGCCCTAAACCTTGAAACACCAGCCCCTGCACGACCCCCTACACTGCCCGAACACCACTGCACTACCCTAAACCGTGAAACATCACCCCTAGCACGACCCCCTACACTGCCCGAGCACCACTGCACTGCCCTAAACCCTGAAACACCAGCCCCAGCACGACCCCCTACACTGCCCGAACACCACTGCACTGCCCTAAACCCTGAAACACCAGCCCCAGCACGACCGCCTACACTGCCTGAACACCACTGCACTGCCCTGAACCCTGAAACACCACGCCGTGCATGACCCCCTACACTGCCCGAACACCACTGCACTGCCCTAAACCCTCAAACACCACCCCCAGCGCGACCCCCTACACTGCCCGAACACCACTGCACTGCCCTAAACCCTGAAACACCACCCCCTGCACAACCCCCTACACTGCCCAAACACCACTGCACTGCCCTAAACCCTGAAACCCCACCCCCAGCAGGACCCCCTACACTGCCAGAACACCACTGCACTGCCCTAAACCCTGAAACACCATCCCCTGCACGACCCCCTACACTGCCCGAACACTACTGCACTCCCCTAAACCCTGAAACACCACCCCCAGCACGACCCCCTACACTGCACGAACACCACTGCACCGCCCTAAACCCTGAAACACTACCCCCAGCAAGACCCCCTACACTGCCTGAACACCACTGCACTGCCCTAAACCCTGAAACATCACCCCCAGCAAGACCCCCTACACTGCCCGAACACCACTGCCCTAAACCCTGAAACACCACCCCCAGCAAGACCCCCTACACTGCCCGAACACCACTGCACTGCCCTAAACCCTGAAACACCACCCCCAGCAAGACCGCCTACACTGCCCGAACACCACTGCACTGCCCTAAACCCTGAAACACCACCCCAAGCACGACCCCCTACACTGCCCGAACACCACTGCTCTGCCCAAAACCCTGAAACACCAGCCCCAGCACGACCCCCTACACTGCCCGAACACCACTGCACTGCCCTAAACTCTGAAACACCAGCCCCAGCACGACCCCCTACACTGCCCGAACACCACTGCACTGCCCTAAACCCTGAAACACCACCCCCAGCACGACCCCCTACACTGCCCGAACACCACTGCACTGCCCTAAACCCTGAAACACCAGCCCCAGCACAACCCCGTACACTGCCCGCACACCTCTGCACTGCCCTAAACCCTGAAACACCAGCCCCAGCACAACCCCGTACACTGCCCGAACACCACTGCACTGCCCTAAACCCTGAAACACCAGCCCCAGCACGACTGCCTACACTGCCCGAAAACTACTGCACTGCCCTAAACCCTGAAACACCACCCCCAGCACGACTACCTACACTGGCCGAACACCACTGCACTGCCCTAAACCCTGAAACATCACCCCCTGCACGGCCCCCTACACTGCCCAAACACTACTGCACTGCCCTAAACCCTGAAACACCACCCCTCAGCACGACACCCTACACTGCCCGAACACCACTGCACTGCCCTAAACCCTGAAACACCACCCCAGCACGACCCCCTACACTGCCCGAACACCACTGCACTAAACCCTGAAACACCACCCCCTGCACGACCCCCTACACTGCCGGAACACCACTGCACTGCCCTAAACCCTGAAACACCACCCCCAGCACGACCCCCTACACTGCCCTAACACCACTGCACTGCCCTAAACCCTGAAACATCACCCCCAGCACAACCCCCTACACTGCCTGAGCACCATTGCTCTGCGCCAAACCCTGAAACACTATCCCCAGCACAACCCCCTACACTGCCCGAACACCACTGTACTGCCCTAAACCCTGAAACACCACCCCCAGCACGACCCCCTACACTGCCCGAACACCACTGTACTGCCCTAAACCCTGAAACACCAGCCCCAGCAAGACCCCTACACTGCCCGAACACCACTGCATTGCCCTAGACTCTGAAACACCAGCCCCAGCAAGACCCCTACACTACCCGAACACCACTGCACTGCCCTAAACCCTGAAACACCAGCCCCAGCACGACCCCCTACACTGCCCGAACACCACTGCACTGCCCTAAACCCTGAAACACCAGCCCCAGCACGACCCCCTACACTGCCCGAACACCACTGCACTGCCCTAAACCCTGAAACACCAGCCCCAGCACGACCCCCTACACTGCCCGAACACCACTGCACTGCCCTAAACCCTAAAACACCAGCCCCAGCACCACCCCCTACAATGCCCGAACACCACTGTACTGCCCTAAACCCTGAAACACCACCCCCTGCACTGCCCCCTACACTGCCCGAACACCACTGCACTGTCCTAAACCCTGACACACCACCCCCTGCACGACCCCCTACACTGCCCGAACACCACTGCACTGCCCTAAACCCTGAAACACCACCCCCTGCACCACCCCCTACACTGCCCGAACACCACTGCACTGCCCTAAACCCTGAAACACCACCCCCTGCACCACCCCCTACACTTCCCGAACACCACTGCATTGCCCTAAACCCTGAAACACCACCCCCAGCATGACCCCCTTTACTGCTCGAACACCACTGCACTGCCCTAAACCCTGAAACACCACCCCCTGCACGACCCCCTACACTGCCCGAACACCACTGCACTGCCCTAAACCCTGAAACACCACCCCCAGCACGACCCCCTACACTGCCCGAACACCACTGCACTGCCCTAAACCCTAAAACACCACCCCCAGCACGACCCCCTACACTACCCGGACACGACTGCACTGCCCTAAACCCTAAAACACTCCCCCAGCACGACCCCCTACACTACCCGAACACCACTGCACTGCCCTAAACCCTAAAACACTCCCCCAGCACGACCCCCTACACTACCTAAACACCACTGCACTGCCCTAAACCCTAAAACACTACCCCCCGCATGACCCCCTACACTACCCAAATACCAATGCACTACCCTAATCCCTAAAACACTACCCCCCGCACAACCCCTACACTACCCAAAGACCACTGCACTACCCTAAACTCTAAAACAATACCCCCGTACGACTCCCTAAACTACCCAAAGACCACTGCACTACCCTAAACCCTAAAAAACTACCCCCAGCACGAACCCCTACACTGCCCGAACACCACTGCACTGCCCTAAACCCTGAAACACCACCCCAGCACGACCCCCTACACTGCCCGAACACCACTGCACTAAACCCTGAAACACCACCCCCTGCACGACCCCCTACACTGCCGGAACACCCCTGCACTTCCCTAAACCGTGAAAAACCACCCCCAGCTCGAACCCCTACACTGCCCTAACACCACTGCACTGCCCTAAACCCTGAAACATCACCCCCAGCACAACCCCCTACACTGCCTGAGCACCATTGCTCTGCGCCAAACCCTGAAACACTATCCCCAGCACGACCCCCTACACTGCCCGAACACCACTGTACTGCCCTAAACCCTGAAACACCACCCCCAGCACGACCCCCTACACTGCCCGAACACCACTGTACTGCCCTAAACCCTGAAACACCAGCCCCAGCAAGACCCCCTACACTGCCCGAACACCACTGCATTGCCCTAGACTCTGAAACACCAGCCCCAGCAAGACCCCCTACACTGCCCGAACACCACTGCACTGCCCTAAACCCTGAAACACCAGCCCCAGCACGACCCCCTACACTGCCCGAACACCACTGCACTGCCCTAAACCCTGAAACACCAGCCCCAGCACGACCCCCTACACTGCCCGAACACCACTGCACTGCCCTAAACCCTGAAACACCAGCCCCAGCACGACCCCCTACACTGCCCGAACACCACTGCACTGCCCTAAACCCTAAAACACCAGCCCCAGCACCACCCCCTACAATGCCCGAACACCACTGTACTGCCCTAAACCCTGAAACACCACCCCCTGCACTGCCCCCTACACTGCCCGAACACCACTGCACTGTCCTAAACCCTGAAACACCACCCCTGCACGACCCCCTACACTGCCCGAACACCACTGCACTGCCCTAAACCCTGAAACACCACCCCCTGCACCACCCCCTACACTGCCCGAACACCACTGCACTGCCCTAAACCCTGAAACACCACCCCCTGCACCACCCCCTACACTTCCCGAACACCACTGCATTGCCCTAAACCCTGAAACACCACCCCCAGCATGACCCCCTTTACTGCTCGAACACCACTGCACTGCCCTAAACCCTGAAACACCACCCCCTGCACGACCCCCTACACTGCCCGAACACCACTGCACTGCCCTAAACCCTGAAACACCACCCCCAGCACGACCCCCTACACTGCCCGAACACCACTGCACTGCCCTAAACCCTAAAACACCACCCCCAGCACGACCCCCTACACTACCCGGACACGACTGCACTGCCCTAAACCCTAAAACACTCCCCCAGCACGACCCCCTACACTACCCGAACACCACTGCACTGCCCTAAACCCTAAAACACTCCCCCAGCACGACCCCTACACTACCTAAACACCACTGCACTGCCCTAAACCCTAAAACACTACCCCCGCATGACCCCCTACACTACCCAAATACCAATGCACTACCCTAATCCCTAAAACACTACCCCCCGCACAACCCCCTACACTACCCAAAGACCACTGCACTACCCTAAACTCTAAAACAATACCCCCGTACGACTCCCTAAACTACCCAAAGACCACTGCACTACCCTAAACCCTAAAAAACTACCCCCAGCACGAACCCCTACACTACCCAAACACCACTGCACTACCCTAAACCATAAAACACTACCCCCAGCAGTACCCCCTACGCTACCCAAACACCACTGCACTACCCTAAACCCTAAAACACTACCCCCAGCAGTACCCCTACACTACCCAAACACCATTGCACTACCCTAAACCCTAAAACACTACCCCCAGCAGTATCCCCTACACTACCCAAACACCACTGCACTACCCTAAACCCTAAAACCCTAAAACACTAACCCCAGCATGACCCCCTACACTACCCAAACACCATTGCACTACCCTAAACCCTAAAACACTACCCCCAGCAGTATCCCCTAGACTACCCAAACACCACTGCACTACCCTAAACCCTAAAACCCTAAAACACTAACCCCAGCATGACCCCCTACATTACCCAAATACCACTGCACTACCCTAAACCCTAAAACCCTAAAACACTAACCCCAGCATGACCCCCTACACTACACAAACACCACTGCACTACCCTAAACCCTAAAACACTACACCCAGCACGACCCTCTTCACTACCTAAACACAACTGCACAATTTGTTACAGGCGTTGCAACGCAGGCCTGTGGTGCTTACTGGAAGTACCTGGTGGGCTAGTTGGGCCCCAGGGACTCTCAGGATTCAAGGTGACCTAATCCCCCAACTTAAAACGCACCACGGGGCGCGTTTGCACAGTGGTGAAGGAAGGGGCGGGGCCTCAGGTGACATGTGCGCAAACACGCCCTGTGGTGCGTTTTAAGTTGGGGAGTTAATTCCCTTTGAATCCTGGGGGCCAACTAGCCCACCAGGTACCTTCAGTAAGCACAACAGAGTTGCGTTGCAGAGAGGTGAAAAAAGGTGCGTGGCCTCGGAACGCCTCTCTGCAACTCAGCTCTGTGGTCCTAACTGTAGGTACCTGGGGGGCTAGTTGGGCCCCAGGGACCCTCAGGATTCAAGGGGACTTAATCCCGCAACTTAAAACGCGCCATGGGGCGCGTTTGCACACATGTCACCTCAGGCCCCCCTCCCTTCACCACTGTGCAAACGCGCACTGGCTCTGGTTAGTCAGAGTCAGTTACCACCAGTACCCGTCTGAAAAAGTTGTGGGCACAGGATGATTTTGCAACAAGGCCTCTTTCTGCTCCTCTGTTGGTTCTTTCTGCACATCTTTTGCTTCTTTCTGTGCGTTTTTTCTTCTTTCTTCACATGTCCTACCTCTGTTGGCATAGTTAGAAACTAGCATTTAAAAAACCTTTGAAATTCACTTAAAAAATCATAGGTTTCAGGCACGTTATAGTTAGAAATTAGCATTTAAAAAACCTTTGAAATTCACTGAAAAAACCATAGGTTTCAGGCACGTTATAGTTAGAAATTAGCATTTAAAAAACCTTTGAAATTCACTGAAAAAACCATAGGTTTCAGGCACGTTATAGTTAGAAATTAGCATTTAAAAAACCTTTGAAATTTACTGAAAAAACCATAGGTTTCAGACACGTTATAGTTAGAAATTAGCATTTAAAAACCTTTGAAATTCACTGAAAAAACCATAGGTTTTAGGGACAGTTATAGTTAGTTGGACATTGCACTCGTACAAAACCCGTGAAATTCCCCTGTTATAGTTAGTTCAGCTAACTATAACTCGCGCCCCGCAATGCACTGCTGATGACGTCACATATTACATCACTCATGACATGGTCAGTGACATCACTGATGACATCTCAAATGACATCACTGATGACATCATCCATGTGATAATTTCATGCATCTTCTCACACCCTAATATAACTTTTGATACACCCACTCTAAATTACAGACTGCCATTCTCAAAACCATAGACACTCCAACACCAAAAACTACATACCCACTCACTGATTCTTAGGTCTATACACACATCCACTCACTCACCTGTACAGTCACTCATACTTACAGTCACTCAGTACAGGACTATCATATGCACTCATACACCTATATAAACACTCACACACCGCCACTCATCCATAGAGGTACTCACACACCTAGTCAGTCATGCAAAAAATTAATCACACACCCATTTACTCACCTATACAGTTATACACACACCAGCTCACTTACTCATACAAATACTAGCACATTCTTACGCTCTTATACAATAACTGATACAAGCACACACGCATCCATACAGCCACTCTCACAATAACACACTCTCACTTATAGCCATTTAAATACTCTAACACACATATATACTGCCTTTTACATATGTAGTTACTCGCACATGTACCACTGAGATATACATTCACTCACTAACACACCCATACACACACTCACCCACCCAAGCAGTCCATCACAGATGCACTCTTGAAATCATGCACCCAGTGAATCACCCACTCACACATCTATGTATAGTCACACACACCCCACCCACACAAACACTCAGGCAGCCATACAGATACTCAGAGAACCAACCAATAACCCATATAGACACTTATGTAGCTATTCGCAAATCCATGCATCCACTTACACACCAACAAACAGACGGATACAGACATTCACACAGTTTGTCACTAACCCATGCATTCAGTAAGATACGTTTAATCACTCACTTGTAGAGTCAGTCACTCACGTACTAAATCATCCATTCAGACACTTATACACCCACTCATTCTTCAATACGCCTTTCCCTATATATATTAAACATATTTAAACTTTACAGAAACACACAGTCACTGGATGATGTCATCAGTGATGTCATTTGAGATGTCATCAGTGATGTCATCAGTGATGTCACTGACCATGTCATGAGTGATGTAATATGTGACGTCATCAGCAGTGCATTGCGGGGCGCGAGTTATAGTTAGCTGAACTAACTATAACAGGGGAATTTCACGGGTTTTGTACGAGTGCAATGTCCAACTAACTATAACTGTCCCTAAAACCTATGGTTTTTTCAGTGAATATATATATATATATATATATTCACTGAAAAAACCATAGGTTTCAGGCACGTTATAGTTAGAAATTAGCATTTAAAAAACCTTAGAAATTCACTGAAAAAACCATAGGTTTGAAGGACGTTATAGTTATTTGGACAATTCACTCATACAAAACCATAGAAATTCCACCGTTATAGTTAGTTCAGCTAACTATAACTCGCGCCCTCGCAATGCACTGCTGATGATGTCACATATCACATCATTCATGACATGGTCAGTGACATCACTGATGACATCACTGATGACATCTCAAATGACATCACTGATGACATCACTGATGACATCATCCAGTGAATGTGGTTTTCTTTAAAATTTAAAATATGTATTATATATATATACCAAGCTGTATTGAAGAATGAATGGATGTATAAGTTTCTGGATGGAGGATTTAGTAGGTGTGTGACTGACTGTTTAAGTGAATGATTAAATGTATCTTACTGAATACATGGGTTAGTGTCTAAAGTGTGTGAATGTCTGTATCACTCTGTCTGTTGTTGTGTAAGCTGCTGCATCGGTTGGTCAGTAGCTACATGAATGTCTATATGGGTTATTGATTAGTTGCCTGCGTATTTGTATAGGAGACTGAGTGTGTGTGTGGTTGGGTGGGGGGTGTGTGACTCTGTACATAGATGAGTGAGTGGTTGATTGACAGGGTGTATGAGTTTAAGAGTGCATGTGGAAACAGTTGTATGGGTGGGTAAGTGTGTGTATGGGCGTCTTGGTGAGTGAATCGATGTCTCAGTGCACATGTCCAGCTAAGTACATATATAAAAGGCAGTGTATGTGAGAGTTGGTGTATAGAAATGACTATACGTGAGAGTCAGCGATTGTGAGAGTGGCTGTATGTATCAGTGTATACTTGTATTAGTGATTATATAAGAGACTAAGTATGCGTTACTATCTGTATGAATAAATGAGTTGGTGTGTGTATAACTGTGTAGGTGAGTAAATGGAACTGTGATTGATTCTTTGCATGAGTGACTAGGATGAGTACATAACTGACTAGGATGAGTGCTGGTGTGTCAATGTCTATATAGGTGTATGAGTGCATTTGATAGTATTCTATTGATCAGTGACTGCATGTATGACTGATTGTATGGGTAGATGTGTGTGTAGACTTAGGAATCACTGAGTGGGTATGTAGTAACTGGTATTTGTGTGTCAATGGTATCGAAAATGGTAGTCTGTATTTTACAGTGAATGTATCAAAGGTTATATTAGTGTGTGAGGAGGTGCATCAGATTGTCACATGGATGATGTCATCAGTGATGTCATCAGTGATGTCACTGACCATGTCATGAATGATGTAATATGTGACGTCATCAGCAGTGTATTGCGGGGGCGCGAGTTATAGTTAGCTGAACTAACTATAACAGTGGAATTTCTATGGTTTTGTATGAGTGAAATGTCCAACTAACTATAACGTCCCTGAAACCTATGGTTTTTTCAGTGAATTTCTAAGGTTTTTTAAATGCTAATTTCTAACTATAACGTGCCTGAAACCTATGGTTTTTTCAGTGAATTTCAAAGGTTTTTTTAAATGCCAATTTCTAACTATAACATGCCTAAAACCTATGGTTTTTTTCAGTGAATTTCAAAGGTTTTTTAAATACTAATTTCTATCTATAACGTCCCTGAAACCTATGGTTTTTTCAGTGAATTTCAATGTTTTTTAATGCTAACTTCTAATTATAATGTTCATTTAACCTATAGTTTTTTCCGACACCCAAGAAGGACACAACACCCACTGCCACAACCCTCAGGACCTCCCCCCGTACCACCCCTCTCCCTACTGTAATCTTTTTTATTTGTTATTTAAACTATATAATGTCTTCTTGTTTTTTAAATATTAAACAACTACATACAGTATGAAAGGGAGCCCAGCCCAGAGCCACATCTGAAGACCAACACATGTCATAGACCTACTGATCAAGCAGCTCCGACACCCAAGAACGCCACAACACCCACCACCACCCCCAGGACCCCCCCCCTCTACCACCAAGGCAGCGCAGAACAAGACAGCAAACTTTCCGAAAACGGCATGGACCCTTAGCCACACAATAGCTGAATATTGGGACAGGTGTGAACAAACTATATGTGAAGGAAGCAATTCACCCATGTTTAACAATGCACACAATGCAAAGTGTAGCGGTGATGTGCTGGACACATCTCAGTGTGCAGAACACACACCTCTCCATGTGCACAAATACTACTGGTGCTTGTAGTGTTGTGGACAGTGGTCCCAACCATGTGATGTCAAACACTAGGGAAGATCTCAGTCATGTAGCTGTGTCGTCCCCCCCGTAAGCATAAGTGTAACCGGAGTGGGCTGGTCCGACGTACGCCACTTCAGCGTAGGAGTGTGAATAAATAGGCCGGAGCTCTGGGCGTGGTTCACTTGTGGGAAGGCCAAAGCGTCTGCCAGGGCGGTGCCCCTCACCCTGCCACGAGGCCGCCGACGTGACCGCCAGCCTCCTCAGCCGATCGCTGGCTTCCGCCACACAGGCCCCCAGCGGCACAGCACCGCGGACTTATGCCTGTACAATCTACTGCCTTCGATATACACTGCGGACAGCAAGGCTCACAATTCAGATTGAGTCGCGATTGCAGATGACGCAGTCCAGTAGGCAAGAGACATTGCTCAAGTCAACAACACGTGGCTGTGGGCCCTTCCTGACCGCTGCCTCCGGCCTACACTGCGGTCAGTAGGGCTCACAATTCAGATGGAGTCGAGATTGCAGATGACGCAGTCCAGTAGGCAACAGACATTGCTCAAGTCAACAACACATGCCTATGGGCCCTTCCTCACCGCTGCCTCCTGCCTTCACTGCGGTGAGTAGGGCTCACAATTCAGAGCGACTCACGATTGCAGATGACGCAGTCCAGTAGGCAACAGACATTGCTACCAGTGCGGCCAGCCCGGACCACGCATCATCGCTGACTGCGCACACGCTAAGTGCTTCAAGTACCACTAACTCTGTGCAGCTCACATCAACGCCACGTGGCTGTGGGCCCTTGATGACCGCTGCCTCCGGCCTACAATGCGGTTAGCAGGGCTAACAATTCAAGATTAGTGGTGATGCAAATTGTGTAAGAGAGTATAATCGGTTAAGAAGACTGTATGCTCCGAATCTGTGCAGCTCAAGTCAACGTCACATGGCTGTGGGCCTTTGCTGACCGCTGCCTCCGGCCTACACTGTGGAAGACCGGCGACACGTGGTGCCACTAACCCTGTTCAACACAAGCCGGTGACACGTGGTGCCACTAACCCTGTTCAACACAAGCCGCGACACGTGGTGCCACTAACCCTGTTCAACACAAGCCGGCGACACGTGGTGCCACTAACCCTGTACAACACAAGCCGCGACACATGGTGCCACTAACCCTGTTCAACACAAGCCGGCGACACGTGTTGCCACTAACCCTGTTCAACACAAGCCGATCCCACATGTGGAACTGTGTCCTGAGTCCTGAATGGCAGTGACCCCAAGTCCGTGGCAGCGATCACAGTACCAGACTCCCTTTGATCAGTGAGGCATATTTCCATATGCAAGGCTGGCGACACGTGGTGCCACTAACCCTGTTCAACACAAGCCGATCCCACATGTGGAACTGTGTCCTGACTCCTGAATGGCAGTGACCCCAACTTCGTGGCAGCGACCACAGCACCAGACTCCCTTCGATTAGTGAGGCGTATTTGCATATGGAAGGCCGGCGACACGTGGTGCCACTGAACCTGAACTACGCAGACCGGTGGGGTCACCAACCTATGCACGTGGCTGTGGGCCCTTGCTCACCGCTACCTCTGGCCTACACTGCGGTCAGCAGGGCTCACAATTCAGATACAGTCGCGATTGCAGATGACGCAGTCCAGTAGGCAAGAGACATTGCTCCCAGTGCGGCCCGTCCGCACCAAGCAGCACAACAGGCTCATACATTCTCAATGCTTCTGGTGCCACTAACTGTGCACCTCAACTCAACGCCACTTGGCTATGGGCCCTTGCTGACCGCTACCTCTGGCCTACACTGCGGTCATCAGGGCTCACAATTAAAATTAAGTCTTGATTCATTAATTACAGAGTCCAGTAGGCAAGTAACTATCACAGGCCTAAAACCTACTGTGAGAAGTTGGCCTGGTATATGCTGTTCACTAATTCAAGTGGACACCTTGCACCAGAACAATTCGACTCTTATGGTTGGTAGGTTTAAGACAACCTTTATAGAAAGCTATCCTAGTGGTAGCTGTGGAGAGCAGCCTTCAGGCTAAGTCTTGGAGGAATGTAAAGCAGCTTGTTTTACCACACAATCTCTTGAATCACCAAATGAAAAGACACCACACAGGTATATATATCAAATATATATGTATTTATTAATAAACAACTCTCTACTAATCTCTTTATGAGATTAGAAGTCAGGAACATATGTACAAATCAAATGTTATCAAAATAAGTTAGCACAATCAAATATCACAATCTTAGTTTGGCTAGACCTAGGTCTAGGGCATCTAGAATCGAGGGACCCCCAAGAACCACCCCAGGTAGTTGTAGGAGACCCACAGGGGACGGACGCGGTGTCCTGGCACCGGTGCGAGTCCTGTGCGAGTCTATGCGAACAGACGCGATTGAGATTTCAATGTTAAAGGTCCCTTGCGTGTTCGAGGCGAACACACCGATCGGTCCTTGTACGAGTCGAAGGACGCGGTTACAGATAGAGTTGCAAGGGAGATGGACGCGCTGTGTCTAACACAGACGCGAACCTTGTACGAGTCAGCGCAATGGAGATTTCAATGTTACAGGCCCCTTGTGTGTTCGAGGCGAACACCGATCGGACTCAGTACGAGTCGAAGGACACGGTTATAGATAGTGTTACAAGGGAGATGGACGCAATGTGTCTAACACAGACGCGAACCCTGTACGAGTCAGCGCAATTGTCGCACTTAGAAAATAAGGGCCCGATTCACAGAACTAACTTACGACAAAATCCTAAACTTACTACCATTTTGGTATTCACAGAATGAACTTACTCATTTTGGTATTCACAGAATAAACTTACTCATTTTGGTATTCACAGAAGACACTTACACATTTTGTGTAACTTACACATTTTGTGTAACTTACTCATTTTGTATAACTTACTCATTTTGTGTAACTTACACATTTTGTGTAACTTACACATTTTGGTATTCACAGAAGGCACTTACTCATTGATGAGTAAGTACCTTCTGTGAATACCAAAATGAGTAAGTTAATTCTGTGAATACCAAAATTGTTGTAAGTTCATTCTGTGAATACCCAAATGTGTAAGTTCATTCTGTGAATACCAAAATTGTTGTAAGTTCATTCTGTGAATACCCAAATGTGTAAGTTCATTCTGTGAATACCAAAATTGTTGTAAGTTCATTCTGTGAATACCCAAATGTGTAAGTTCATTCTGTGAATACCCAAATGTGTAAGTTCATTCTGTGAATACCAAAATTGTTGTAAGTTTAGGATTTTGACGTAAGTTAGTTCTGTGAATCAGGCCCTAAGAGTTTTAGGGCACTTCTAGGGTAGCTACAAGCAAGCCACTTACAGGGTAAGTAGTTCTAGGGCCCACACCCACGGGAGCACCGTAATGCTAAAGTTACCTCACCCAGGGGAGCCGGGTGCATAGGTGTCCTTTGGTGTCGGGTCGCGGCGTCGTTTTCAATGGGAGCCAGTGAAGACTTGCTGCTTGCGGCGACAGAAGAAGTGTCCGTTGGAATCCAAGCCTGGATTCGGAAGGAGGAAGACCTGAAAGCAGAGGGGACAGTGTTCAAGGGCACTTGGCAGTGATCCGGGGCAAGGAAGATGAATGCCCACCGTCGTCGACAGATTTAGGTCATTCACTGGGGTCTTGACTCTTCAACCACGAGGTCCAGGAGGCGTCGAGGATAACCAGGAGCTGGATTCAGCGTGTCCCACAAAGTCTGCAGCTGACTGCGGTGTTGGCGACCCGATTGGAGCCAACAAGCCTTGGTAGCAGCAAGTCTTGTGGTGGAACGGAAAAGTCAATGGTGCAGATCAGCAAGGTCTGAGGAACTTACCCAGTGGGGGTAGGTCGGGGCAGGCCTGGCGCAACCAGGGGAGCCCTTTGGTTTCTTTGGAAAAGTCTTCTGGGGACCCACAAGCCGGCTGGCAAGGGTTCGCAAAGATGCCTCAGGAGG
This sequence comes from Calotriton arnoldi, assembly GCA_963921515.1. Taxonomy (NCBI): domain Eukaryota; kingdom Metazoa; phylum Chordata; class Amphibia; order Caudata; family Salamandridae; genus Calotriton; species Calotriton arnoldi. Next base: position 892,061 of record CAWUFW010002723.1, on the reverse strand, counting down.
ATTCACTCAACAGGGGCCCACGGTCACTCGGGACTGTGTAGGCCTCTGATTTTGGGAGGGATCTCTGCTGGAAGCTGGGACCATACGTGATCTAAAGCACAAGTTTGTAGAACGTCGTGAAGGGGTTGCACTCGACAATAGTGCACGGTACCCAGGGTCTGCGGTTCCTCGTTGCTCGTGGGGTCCACTTGCCTCAGCTTTGCTGGGGGCTCACGATGGCCTTGGAGGGGTCAGGAAATCCTCTTCCTGGGTTGCAGGGACTTCGGGCTCCGGCGGGAGCGGTGTAGTTTGCGACCGTCGTTGTCGTTTTTGGTGCCTGCCAAGCAGGGGAGTCACTCCTTGACTCCAAGGGAGATTCTTCAGTCTTCCAAAGGTAGTGGAACGTCGAAGGTCCGGGATTCTTCTTGTTGAGCGTCGTCCAGGGGTATCTAGTTTGCAATGCACAGGTTCCCCCTCTTATACTAAAAGAAAGGGAGGGACTAGCTCTATGACCCCACCTATGGGAGGGTCAGGGGAGTGGGTGGCTACACCCACTTCCCTTTGTCCAGTTTCGCACCAGAGCAGGGGCAGGTAGCCCCTGAGCCAGTTTGAACTGGCATATGCACAGAGGAGCCTTCTGCTCCCCCAGTGCAGGACTTCAAAGCACTCTAGGAGTGCACCCACCCAGCCCCAATACACTAAACCCTGTCTGGGAGGTGGTCACACCCCCTTGGGACAGGATATCTATTGTTGGGCTTCCTCCACTGCGAGTTTCGGTCATCAGCAGGAGGGCAGCCCAGTGGCTGTGACTGGTGGCATCCATTTTGTGATGCCAGGGCTCTGCAGGATTCTACCGCGTTTCCACAGTAGGTACATGTCTATCCCTCTAGAAGGGTGGAATGCTACCCCCGCCGCCAGAACTGGTGGGGGGGGGTAATATTCCAAGATGTTTGACACCAAACACGACATGTTTTGATGCAGCCATTCCAAAGTTAGCATTCTACCGCGAGGATATAATGCACTTAAGAGTATATGGTTTACCTGCATCCACAAACAGCACCAGAGAATGGACTCTGAGAGCTGCAGAGGGGCCCTGCTCAGGCAGAGGCACCCTCTCACATAGGAACCAAGCACCCTGCCCTCAGGATTGATAGGGCCTGCCTTAGGGGTGACTGATAGATTTAAATGTGTGTGCAGAGGAGATATAGGAAACCTATATCTCAGTGAGGAGTGCTACCTCACCCAGGCTGCAGTAGCAGGCCTGTGGTGTCAGATTTAGTCTGCTTCCCAGGGGTGGCATAATACATGCTGCAGCCCCTGGTAGGCCTGTGAAGTACCTATGCCCTTGGCACCTAAGGTACCATATACTAGGGACTCATAAGGCACCACAGTATCCAATCACTAGTGCACCTAGAGTGCACTCCAAGTCATTTAGAGAGAACAGAGAGGCTGGGGCCCTGATTGGCAGGGACCCAGCCAGACTATAGCCAGAAACCAGTGTAAACATCAGAAAAAAAAGTGGGGGCAACATAAGAGGCAGATCCTACTCTCCTACACCTACATAATATCCTTTTAGTATCCTTGCTTCAAGAACTTTTTTTATATCAGATATAGCTTTAGTACAATCACCAAATTCATCTTCAAGTGCAAACGAACACTCATTAGCAGTCTACACTGCGGGCAGCAGAGCTCGCAATTCGAATTTTGGACACTTGGTGCCAATAACCCTGTTCAACACAAGCTGCGACACGTGGTGCCACTAACCCTGTTCAACACAAGCCGGCGACACGTGGTGCCACTAACCCTGTTCAATACAAGCCAATCCCACATGTGGAACTGTGTCCTGAGTCCTGAATGACAGTGACCCCAAGTCCGTGGCAGCGACCACAGCACCAGACTCCCTTCAATCAGTGAGGCATATTTCCATATGCAAGGCCGGCGACACGTGGTGCCACTAACCCTGTACAACACAAGGCGCGACACGTGGTGCCACTAACCCTGTTCAATACAAGCCGATCCCACATGTGGAACTGTGTCCTGAGTCCTGAATGGCAGTGACCCCAAGTCCGTGGCAGCGACCACAGCACCAGACTCCCTTCAATCAGTGAGGCATATTTCCATATGCAAGGCCGGCGACACGTGGTGCCACTAACCCTGTACAACACAAGGCGCGACACGTGGTGCCACTAACCCTGTTCAATACAAGCCGATCCCACATGTGGAACTGTGTCCTGAGTCCTGAATGGCAGTGATCCCAACTTCGTGGCAGCGACCACAGCACCAGACTCCCTTCAGTTTTATTTGTTGTTGTTTTGTTTAAATAAAATGTTTTATATGTAAATCTATACATGACTAAGATTCTTGTTTGTCCAACCGCACAGGGACAATTCCGGGCCCAAGAAGGTTGTTGGGGGTATGTTGGTAATGTGGGAAGAGGGTGCGTTGCCTGCTGATGTGGGGAGAGGCAGCGTGAAAGGGGTATCTCTCACAGAAGGAACTCCGTTACGTTTTCAGAAATGCCTCGGACAGATGCCAGCTGACGGACTGAATCACAATGCTTATGTAGTGTGACTTATGAACAGTTCGCACCCAGGCTCGCAGAGGGACAACTGTGGCCCGTCCGCTCGACTCACAGACGCAGTACTACGAGCCGTCCGCTCCCAAAGGAACAGCAGCGTAGTAGCTCGCAGAGGTACAGGCACAGCAGCGTACTAGCTCGCAAAGGTAGAGAGCTGCGAGCCGACGGACTGGCTTCTAACGGCATAGCTGCAAAGTGGTGATGTTGGGCAGAGGGATCATGAAAGGGTTATCTCGCACAGACAGAGCTCCGGTATATTAAATTGCCCCCGGGACCTTTCTTTTATATTTTCACTCGATGCGAGAAAGCGCGCTTTCTGGACCAAGACCTTTCTCCCTACCAAATTTGGCGTAATTCCGTTCAGCAGTTTGACCTGTAGCCTTGTCTAAAGTTTCCTATGGAAAATCCATTGAGAAAACACACTTTCACACCCCCCACATAGCTACCAGTCGCAGGCGTACTCGCTGTTGGTGTGCAGATCAGTGGTCTAGTTGTCAACATGTCACAGCCACTCCCTGAGGGCAGGTTTGCACACACACCACACCCATCCGGCACATGCGTCACAGGCCATGTGACCACGCAAATATAATGGATCGACAACGTCACATCCTTTATTGCCGGTGGTGACTGGATGGCGGACGCTCCACGGGTCTCAATCATAAAGAGTCCATGAAAAGTTGCGCAGAGGGTTAGTCGCACCCTGAGCTGTATGGCCGTCAGGGGCTTACTACCACGTGGCACGGACTTGAGTTGCACAGGGTTAGTGCCACCTGAAGCTGATGTGGCCGTCAGGGGCCTACCACCACGTGGCGCAGAATTGAGTTGCACAGGGTTAGTGCCACCCGAAGATGATGTGGCCGTCAGGGGCCTACTACCACGTGGCGCGGACTTGAGTTGCACAGGGTTAGTGCCACCCGAAGCTGATGTGGCCATCAGGGGCCTACCACCACATGGCGCAGGCTTGAGTTGCACAGGGTTAGTCGCACCCTAAGTTGTATGGCCGTCAGTGGCCTACCACCACGTGGCGCTGACTTGCGTTGCACAAGGTTAGTGGCACCAAAAGCTGATGTGGTCTTCGCCATTGATGACTCAGGACTCAGCGACATGTGTGGGATCTGCTGGGCCGCGGAGCGGGTCCACATAATGTGCACCAAGCCATGGTGGCGGGACCGGGCCCTGGAGCTTTCACGGGCACATGGAGTGTCCACTGGTAGACACTCCGGTGGCAGACGGTAATTATTTGGTCATGGATGCGCAGGGGCGGCAGTGTCTCTCTCTCTCTCTCTCTCTCTCACTCTCTTCCTTCCTTTCCTTCTATCTCTCTCACTCTCTCTTCCTTCTCCCTTTCTCACTCTCTTTCTTTCCTTCCCTCTCTTTTTCTCTCTGGCTTTTTTTTCCTTCTCTCTTTCTCTGTGTCTCACTCCTTTGATATGCGCATTACACACGTCCTTATTTTGTGCTTTATTTTCCATATTTGTCTACATTGATGGACCCGACAGGAGTCTTCCGCCTTCTTGTTTTGTGTTGAGTTTGTTAAATTTAGTTTATCCTCTATATGTACGTAAACGGAAAAATAAAGTTTGAGAAAAAAAAAAATTCAAGAAAGTTTTTGGTTGTTACTTAAGTGCTGTGTGACTCTTTCTCGTTCTTATTACTGTTATTTGGTGGTGTCCACCATGGTGTTAAATTTTGGGGCAGTTATCCCGGGAATACTGGTGATGTCTGCAGTTTGCACCAGCTTCTGAATAGTGTGTTAGATTTATCTCAACTTTAGTTGCATTAAAGTGCTGATAATGAGATGCAAAGTAGGCGTTCCCGTGCAAAAACACACGAGGTGCACCTTTGCGATTTATTCTAAATACTAAAATCCTGTATTGAATTGCACTGTCGTAGTGGGTGCATTTACAGTGTACACACAAAATCAATGAAGAAATCTAATTGTATTTATATTGATTGGGAATAGTGGGTCAGGTGCTGGAACTTGACGGGATACACTGCCCAGTTCCTTTATTTTTCTGTACACGAAAAAACCACATCACAACTTTCACAACGAAAGGCAAAAACTGCGATGTGAAACAAATTCTGGTGATAAGCCGCGTTAGCACCAGGGATTTTACACCTGCTTTCTGCTGGTGTTAAGCAGGACGACTACCTGCAGCATGAAAGGGAATACAGCCAAGAGCCACACCGGAACACCCACAGGTGCCATAGAGTCAATGAGCATGATACACGGATACCCATGAGGGCCACAACACTCATCGCAACAACCCCAGGACCGCCAACGCCCCCCGAACCCACATCTGAGCAAGTGTGTCCATGTGGTCATTGTGTTATCATGATGGGCACGGGCCCTGCAACATCACAGTGTGCTGTCTTCAGCGGACGTTACCATGTCACCTCAGCGTTGGCAGTGAGCCTGGACATGTAGCTACGCACGCATCCTCCTGCATGCACAAGCGGCGTGTGCTGGTCCGGCGTACACAGGTCAGCGCAGGGGTGGGCCTATCCGGCAAGGGGAACGGGGTGTCTTGGACATGTCCATGTGCAAGAAGTGCGGTAAGTGTGTCTCTGTGTTCTGGTGTGGCCGCCACAAGGGCCTCAGCAGTCGATGTTGTAAAGTGGCATGCACCACCTCCAAACGGCAGTGTCACGGTGTGATTGGAATGCCACAGGACATGCGCGAATAGGCATTACAATGGTGTGCCGTAGGAGTGCATGGGATACAACAGCGCAGAGCACAAAAGTGTGGGGGCTCGTGGGAGGGAGGAGCAGCTGTTTGGCAACGTAACACACAGTGAACCCGCCCATGTGCCACGTGCTGGGCATCTCATCCATGATGACCAGGGTCGCAGACATCCCACAACACCCACGACCGGCCTTTGTACACATCCTGTATGAATGCAGCTGGAGAAGTTACTGTAGGGATGAAAGGTTCTTTGTCTGAGCTATCTTGCACTAACACATCTGCTGCTCCGAGAAGGAACTTGCAAGTGGCCAGCCCCCTGACAGATACGATAATATTTGCATCCGTCTCCCACACTACGCACTGCCCGATTTGAGAACAACGAGTACACATCCCACACTCAAAAGTCCTTTGTCGTAGTTAGCGTGCGTGAAATGGCCTTCACACGTACTCCCACCACACCCCTGCCCTGCACCCATTGCACACAGACCCGGCTCACTGCACCAAGCTGTGCCATTTCATCCACAAGACTAGCACACGGCAAGCCAGTGCAGCTACAACCAGAGCCACTGACGCAATGGCAGGGCATCCCGAACACATGGTCGACTCCATTCACGTCCACCTATAACTTGCACGTCTGCTGCATGTCCTGGGTGCACTGCCTTTGGCAGTGCTGCGGATCACTTACCGGCTGAGCTTCCGCATTGCGGACGTCACCTGCGTTCAACCTGTATTGCAATGTCGCACGTGCCTATCCAAGTGGTGCATGGACGTGTGCGTAGCTGACATGGATTACGACGGGTGTGTGCGCCCCCTGTTGGCCCACGACCAGGAGTGTCATGGTGATGCCCGTTTATGGCATACATGGATGTTTGGCATGCATGTTGGGAACTGGGCCTCGGAGATTGCACGTGTCGTAGTATGTAGAGAGCAAATTGACCCACTTCCCGATTCTGCTTTGGTGCACATTGGGTACAGTGGTTGGAGTCAGCACATCTGTCCCGGTCAGCTGATGGATTACGTCGACGACATGTCAAATATTGTGGCCAACCATCACTCATTAGAGATAGTGGCTTAGGCAGCTGCACTCGCGTTCATGGATGAGTGACAAGGTACCTGCAACCACGACTCGATGTGCCACATTGCACGTGTCCCACCGCATCATTGCACGTTGTGCATCTGGTCACATGTCCCAAGACGACAGTGGACATGGCTGCATTGGTGTCGACTCATGTCCGAGGCGCGGACAACCAACGCTGCTTGACACTGACGTGTGTTGGTGATGGAGTACCCCGAGGTGAACATGGACGTTTTCCTACGTTCCTTATTCAGGCATGCTCCTGCATTTGTCTGCATATCATGGCACTACTCTTGGCCGTACTGACACGCACTTTTTTTTATAAAGTTTCCACATTTTCACTTGTCTCCAAATATGTTGTGTCTTCATTTGTATGCCAATGTGTGTGTCACAGACTCTGCCTGCCTGCCATACGTGAATTGCTACCCCATCCGGACTGTGGGTTTGTACTTATGCGTTCTCATGTGCCTGTTTCGTACTGACGCTTTTGGACGTTTATCCGCCACAGGCGAGTGCATTTGTGTCCTGTGTTCGATTGTGCGAATGTTTGTGTTTGGACAACATTGTGTTGGATGTTGGCGTGCTCTGCTTCCTATGTGTGTGTGCTGCATTCTGTGTGAGATGTCCCTTCATGTGAGGTTTTGTTCACCCTTCTCCCTTTCAGGCAGTGTGGTTTTCACTTCTGTGCTTGTTCAGTGGTGTGATGTTGGCGGGTTGTGTGACTTGTGCTTCTTGTTGGTGTGTTTCATTTTAGCCATGGTTTGTCTGTAGTTGTGCTGTACTTAATTGTGCATGTGTGCCATTGTGCCCATCTCCCCCCGTCCCCCCACTCCCTGCTTGTTCCTCTTCCTGGTGCTGTTGTGTCTGTAATTTTGTTACTCCACACATAAATACATGTAAAGAACAAATTAGAATAGTTCCTTGATTCTTTTATATTGCAAAACTTCTCTCTATTGGTTATTTTTGAATTTTCCATATAAACAGTTTTTTAATATTGAAGGACACATAGAAGTCAGAAGTGCAACGTATTCTATCAACACACTTTCTAGAACATTCTACAACACGTGCAGGTTAAAAGTTCATCAATTTTTTTAAACCTAACGATATTTTTTTGCAACATTTTCTCGAACATTTAACGGCACGTGCAGGTTAAAAGTTCACGATTGTTTTAAGTTCGAACAGTGCCTTCCAAATGCAAGTAGCAGGTGTGGTTGAGTTGACCAAATTTTATCCTATCATATGTACTCCATGTTTAAACTGCTTTTTCTTAACCAATCACAAAGATGCTTTTCCACAAAACGAATGTGCACCCTACTTTTAAAAAACAATGCTTTTCATCTCCCAATCAGTTATCGTTTTGAGTGAGAAAAAAGTAGTTCCCCACCTTTAAACATATCTCTTATTCTACGAATGGACTGCATGAGCTACAGACATCTATCCATACTTCCCAGCCATACCTTCAAAATGCTAGTGTGGATCGTAGGACATAGCTATGTTTTCTGGTGCAAGAGGTATGCAGAACAGAGACGTATTGACTTAGACCTAGGTTTACAAAATGTGGACATTAAATGGCTTGGACAGAGAGGATTGAAGTGGCACCAATAGTTGCCTTTGGTTAAAACCTTTTTGCATCTCCAACACCCTGACCTCATGATTGTGCACTGTGGTGGAAACGACCTAGGCACATTGACTGGTGTAGGTTTGGAAATGCTAATGAAAGACACCTTTCGACAATTGATGTTGCTTTTGCCTCAAACTGTCTTTGTATATTCCAATATATGCCAAAGACAGAAGTGGAAATGGTCAAACCAATTTTGTCCTCAGATTGAAAAATCTAGGAAGAATGTCAACAAAGCTGTGTCTGCATACCTCAGAGACCATAGAATGGGGTCGATCTACAACAACAACATACGTTTTGATATGGCTGATATCTACAGAAGTGATGGAGAACACTTCACAGATCAGGGAAATCGAGTTTTTCTGAATAACCTGAAGCTGTGCATTCGCACTTATATGTAGCTCCAACTAATAAACACAAGGGCTCTTTTTAGAGCCGCCTTATATTCCCAATATCGGTTCGCAGAGTGACAGCTGCGATCCGGCTAGCACAGGGAGACCTGCGGGCCATCGGGCAGGCTCGCAGAGGGAGAGCTGCGGCCTGTCGGCTCGGCTCGCACAGGGAGAGCTACGGGCCGTCGGCTCGCAAACGCACACCAGCGTGCTGGCTCGCAGAGGGAGAGCTCGGGTCTAACTCGCAAGGGGACACCAACGGGCCAACGGCCCTGCTAGCAGAGGCACACCTATCACCTAACGGACTGGCTCGCACATGTACAGCTAAGGACACGACGGCTCGCAGGCGCAGACCTGCGAACCGACGGACTGGTACTGTTTTATGCTTTAGGGTAGTACAGTGGTGTTTGTGTACTGTAGGGGGTTCGTGCTGAAGGTAGCGTTTTAGGGTTTAAGGTAGTGCAGTGGTGTTTGGGTAGTGTAAGAATCATGCTGGAGGTAGTGTTTTAGAGTTTACGACAATGCAGTAATGTTTGGGTAGTGTAAGGGGTCATGCTGGGAGTACTGTTTTGGGGTTTAGGGTAGTGCAGTGGTGTTTGTGTAGTGTAGGGGGTCATGCTGGGAGTAGTGTTTTAGGGTTTACGGCAGTGCAGTGGTGTTTGGGTAGTGTAGGGGGTCATGCTGGGAGTAGTGTTTTAGGGTTTACGGCAGTGCAGTGGTGTTTGTGTAGTGTAGGGGGTCGTGCTGAGAGTAGTGTTTTAGGATTTAGGGTAGCACAGTGGGGTTTGTGTAGTGTGGGAAGTCATGCAGCGAGTACTGTTTTAGGATTTAGAGTAGTGCAGTGGTGTTTGTGTACTGTTTGGGGGTTCATGCTGGGGGTAGCGTTTTAGGGTTTAAGGTAGTGCAGTGGTGTTTGGGTAGTGTAAGAATCGTGCTGGAGGTAGTGTTTTAGAGTTTACGAAAATGCAGTGGTGTTTGGGTAGTGTAAGGGGTCATGCTGGGAGTAGTGTTTTAGGGTTTAGGGTAGTGCAGTGGTGTTTGTGTAGTGTAGGGGGTTGTCCTCGGAGTAGTGTTTTAGTGTTTACGGTACTGCAGTGGTGTTTGTGTACTGTAGGGGGTCGTGCTGGGGTAGTCTTTTAGGTTAGTTCAGTGGTGATTGGGTAGTGTAGGGGGTCGTGCTGGGGGTAGTGTTTTAGGGTTTAGGGTAGTGCAGTGGTGTTTGTGTAGTGTAGGGGGTCATGTTGGGAGTAGTGTTTTAGGGTTTAGGGTAGTCTAGTGGTGTTTGGGTAGTGTAGGGGGTCATGCTGGGGATAGTGTTTTAGGATTTAGGGTACTGCAGTGGTGTTTGCGTAGTGTAGGGGTCCTGCTAGGGGTAGTGTTTTAGGGTTTACGACAATGCAGTGGTGTTTGGGTAGTGTAGGGGGTTGTGCTGGGGGTAGTATTTTAGGGTTTAGGGTAGTGCAGTGGTTTAGGGTAGGGGTCATGCTGGGGGTAGATTTAGGGTTTAGGGTAGTGCAGTGGTGTTTGGGTAGTGTAGGGGATCGTGCTGGGGTAGTGTTTTAGAGTTTACGACAGTGCAGTGGTGTTTGGGTAGTCTTTGGGTAGTGTAGGGGATCGTACCGACAGACTGACTCACAGAGCTCCGAGCCGACGGACGGGCTTCTAAAGGCATAGCCGCGACCTGGTGATATGAAGAGAGGCAGCGTGAAAGGCATATCTCACACAGACACAGATGCCAGTGTTGCCTCGCAGAGGTAAAACTACGAACCCGATGGCTTCTACACGGAGAGATGCGAGCTGACGGAGTAAATCACAAAATGGCTGCCAACACTTCCTGGTTTCAACCATTCACAGCCAATAAGCCGCAAGCTGGTGCTTGTAACCCCTCAGCCAATCACATGTCAGAATTCTCAAATACCGATATCTGTAAAATGTGATATTTCTCAAAAACTACTGAACGGATTTACACCATTTAAACAAAAGCGTGCTTTCTGGATCATCACCTTTCTCCCTGCCAAATTTGGCGTAATTCCGTTCAGCAGTTTCACTGTAGTCTTCTGTAAAGTTTCGTATGGAAATTGCATGGAGAAAACACATTTTAGGACCCTCTTTTTTCTCAGCCCCTCCTACACCATTCACCCCCAAACTTTCAATATAAGAGCTAATCAAAAAAGAGAAACTTTTGGATAATTTCATAAAGATTCGTCAAATGACGCCAAAGTTACAAGCACATAGAAGGCTCCAGAAGGGGGCCGCGCAACCCCCTCCCAACATGAGTGAAGCCCCGGGGCTGCGCGGACCCCAGCACACCCCCGCAACCCCTGCGAGCCCCTGCTATTATTTTTTAAGAAATAGCCCCGGAACCTAGCCCACCCAAGGGCCTCATTAAAATGAAATGCGAGAACCCGCAACCCCAGCGCAAATTTTTGCCAATTGTTTTTTTTTTTTTAAAGGATTTTTGGGCCCTGGGGGTCCTTCTGGGACCCCTGAGCAGGCCTAGGGGGTCAGGGTTTTCTACCCTGCCCCCTTCTCTTGTTTTATACCTTTGTTTCTCCATTTTCAGGTGACTCGCTTCTACCGAGCCACAAGATGGCTGTCAACACTTCCTGGTTTGGACTACTAGCAGCCAATCACAGTGAAGCTCACGCACGCGACTTAGGCTCCGCCCAGATATCAAAACTTTTATTTTTCTAATTTCTCAGCAACTACTGAACGGATTTACACCATTTTGAAAATGATCGCTTTCTGACCCAAGCACTACCGTTCTGCCAAATTGGGAGTAAGTCCGTTCAGTAGTTTCGGCTGTAGCCTTGCACAAAGTTTCCTATGGGAAATTGATTTTTTGACTCTTATTTTTTGAATTTCTCAGAAACTACTGAACGGATTTACACCATTTAAAAAAAGGTCGCTTTCTGAACCAAGCTCTACCTTTTTGCCAAATTTGGGGAAATTCCGTTCAGCAGTTCGGGCTGTAGCTCGTCGCAAAATGTTCTATGGAAATTAACATAGAGAAAACGAGTTTTGGGACCCCCCTTTTTTCTCAGCCCCCGCTTAACGAATCACCCCCAAACTTTCAGGATAGGAGCTGACCTGGACAGACGTTTGTTTGGGAGAATTTCAGGAAGATTCGTCAAACGACGCCAAAGTTATTAGCAAATCAAAAAATGCTTTTCCGATGGAAACTAGGTTCTAACTATAACTACCTACTGGCGACCGTCAGTATGTAATATATATATATATATATATAGGTAAATCATCTCTTGTAGCCTTCATTTGTAGAAAGGATGAAGCGAACCCAAAGTATGGTGCAATTTTGTTTAATCGGTCCCGTGCACCGCCGCCGCCATAACGCGTTTCAGCCCTCGTGGGGCCTTGATCACATGACACGTTAGAGGAGCAAACATAACCTATTTAAAGTGACAGTGCTACTAACCGTGACTATAGAATTCATAGACATGGAAAAAATTCTTAACACTATTGTTCACAATGGCAAATCAGTTCCACATATTAAGAACTAGCATTGGCATAATATGTATGGTGCAAAATGAGCAATAAAAATATAAATATCAATAAATATGTAAATAAATAAATATTAAATAAGTACATACAGTGCTCATAAAAGATGCAAGAATAAGATGGTATTCAAAACCCCACAGATTGGATAAAAATGCATAAAAAAGTAAAACAAATGTAAACATTATCATGTAAATAATGGCATATTCCCAATCTAACACGATCACTTTTGTGCATCCGATTGCCAAATTGTTGCAATTGTGAATACAAACTGATATAGCCCATGTGGGCTTTGGATTAATCATTCCATGCCTAATAATAAAGTGCCAGTGCAATTTAAAGTGTCACCTAGTGAACCCAGAGGTTCACATGTGCAAAATAGTGCAAAAATACAAAAACTAAATGTTAAAAACAATGGTGAGGCAGCGACAAGATTAGAACAGTTCGATTAAAACCAGAATTTTCATAAATATGTAAAGAAGTCCTCACTAAAATTCAAACCATGTGGTGTCTTACAGTCCAGCTCCAAAATATACTTGGTCTCGAGCCTTCTCAGTATTGCCTTTCGGTCACCACCTCTTCTCAGAGGTGGGACCGAGTCCACAACAAAATATTTGAGCTCTTCTTTGCATGCATTTCCCCGAAATGTCATGCAACGGGATATGTTGTATCACCGTTGTTAATTGCTCTTATGTGCTGGAGTATCCGCTTGTGGACCTGCAGCTTGGTGCTACCTACATAACGCAGGCCACAAGGACACTCCAGCACATAAACGGCAAATTCAGTCTTGCATGTCAATTTTTTATTGATATGGATCGGTTTGTTGCTGAAAGGCGTGACATATTCAGTCTTATTGACACCATGTTTGCAGGCTTTGCATACAGCACATTTGATGAATCCTTTACTGCCATTAAGCCAAGTCACATTATTTCTCACCTCTGGGCTACTTTTGACCAAAACATCGCTCATAGAGCGGGATTTCCTAAATGTAATGTTAGGTGACCTGGTTATTTTTTTACCTAGGACTGGGTCATTTTTCACCAATGCCCAATTTTTATTGATCATCCTACGTATAGTTTTGTGTTGAGTACTGATTGTAAGAATTAGTCTAGATGGTTGTGTTGTCTCTGATAACATGTTTGAGTCAATGCTACCTTTACAAGCCAATGCCTGTGTTCTACCCTGTTCATTCGCTCTGATCATGGCTTTATTGATCACATCTAATGAGTAGCCTCTCCTGAGAAACCTATCTCGGCATTCTTCCTGTGCTGTTTGACAATCAAGGTCAGAGCTGCAAATTCTCCTTATCCGCAGCATCTCTCCATAGGGGATGCTGCGGATCAGATGGACAGGGTGGTGACTTGCAGCATGAAGCAAAGCATTGCCTGCTGTAGGTTTTCTGTACAGCCTTGTGTGCAACTGGTTGTTCTGAACCAAAATCTCAACATCAAGAAAGCAGATAGATGCATTGCTGATCTGGCCAGTAAACCTAAGATTAAGATTGTTATCATTTATTTGCTCAATAAACTGGAGGGCACCAGTCTCCGTACCTCTCCAAATTATTAGCAAGTCATCTATGTACCGAAACCACTTTATTACATTGTTTGACATGATTTCCCCAAAGGTGGACATGAGGACCTGTTCCTCCCACAGCCCCATGTGCAGACAGGCATAGCTGGGGGAAAAACAGGCCCCCATAGCCACACCCCAAACCTGCTGGAACACCTGGTTCTGGAAAAGAAAAAAGTTATTCTCAAGGCACAAAGTGATAATGGCCAGTAACATTTTGTTATGCCTGTAGAAACATCGGTCTGGTGTTTAGAAAATGCTCTATCGCCTTTATACCATCCCTATGGTGAATGCTCGTATATAAAGACGAGACATCTAATGAAATAAGCAAGTAAACAGGATTCCAAACAATGTCATTTAGTTTTCTTAGCAGATCCCCTGTATCTAAAATGAAAGAGGGTAGACCTCTCACAAATTCCTGCCCAAAAAATCCACATATTTGCTTGCATTTTCCATGATGCTGTTGCAGGCCGATATGATTGGCCTGCCCGGTAGTTTACATTTATCTTTATGTATCTTAGGAATAAAATAAACCACTGGCATCACAGGGTAGTCATTCGTGAGAAATGTAAACTCATCAATTGTCAATAAACCAGCGCTCTTCCATGCCAGTAGACGCGAATAAAAAGTGTTCCATGCAGTTTTGACAACCAACATCGTACTGGGTCTATAGCAGTCCCTATCATTCAGTTGACTCATGGCCTCATCCATATACAATTCTCTTGACCACAGTACAATATTTCCACCTTTGTCCGATTGCCGGATAATTATATTATCATTATCTTGCAATTTTCTCATTAGCTGGTAATATGCATTATCATGGCTGGTATAACATTTTTTTCTCTCTTGTTGTTTTTTATATAGAGTTTTCAGTTCCTGTGATACCTTATCGTGAAAGACATCTATATTGTCTCTTAGCATAACAGGACAAAAGGTGGACTTGGGTTTGAAGTTTGTTGCCGTGATCTCCCCAACTGATAGTGCTTGACTTGAGGGTGGTTCAGCGTCTTCATTGTTATTGTGTAATTGTTGGAGATTTTGTAGAAGTTCCATATCGCCAGCTGTTAGTATTGAGGGACTGCGAGTCTCTTCAGTAGTGCTTTGTTTGGTCTCCTTTTCCTTTCAAATCTGCGAAAGTGCATCAACAGCCTATGAACAAGGAGCGAGGCAGCTCCGAAATGCGTTAGGCAATTTTAATAATCTGAATGACAATGCCGGTTGCCTAAATAAAGTATTCAGTTGAATAATCTGTTGCTGAGTGCGTCTTCAAGAGGGGACACAATTTGATGAATATATATATATATATACACACATATATATATTATCTACTGGCGGTCGCCAGTAGATAGTTATAGTTAGGACCTATTATCCATAGGAAATCCGCGACATTCTATTTGCAATAACGTTGGCGCCGGTTGACGAATCTTCGCGAAAGCTTCCAACTTGTTGGGGCGCTCCGGTCCGCTCCTACCCTGAAAGTCTCGGGGTGATACGTCAAGCAGGGGCCAAGAAAAAAGGGGGGTCCCAAAACGCGTTTTCCCCATTCATTTTTCCATAGGAACCTTTAGTCGCAGCTACAGCCCGAACTGCTGAACGGAATTACCCCAAATTTGGCAAAGAGGTAGCCCTTGGTTCAGACTGGTGCCTTTTGCTAAAATGGTGTAAATCCGTTCAGTAGTTCCTGAGAAATTCACAATTAAAATCACATATATATCTATGGGCACGTCGGATCCGCGTACCCTCCCGATCACGAGCTGCATGCTAATTGGCTGTCAACACTCCAAATCAAGAAGTGTTGGCAGCCATTTTGTCCCTCGGTAGAACCGAGGGACAGAAACAAGTGCGCAAAGCGCAAAAAGGGAGCAGGGTAGAAACACCCTGACCCCTAGGTCTGCTCAGGGGTCCCACAAGGACCCCCTGGGCAGAAAAAGATTTATTTATTTTTAAATCGGCGGGATGCGCTTAGGGTGCGCGGATCCCGCCGAGAAAAAAAAGAAACAAGTGCGCAAAACGCACAAAGGGGGCAGGGTAGAAACACCCTAACCCCTAGGCCTGCTCAGGGGTCCCACAAGGACCCCCTGGGCAAAAAAGCATTTTTTTAAAAAAATCGGCAGGATGCGCTCAGGGTGCGCGAATCCTGCCGAAAAAAAAAATCGAAGCGCGGTCTCCGCGCTTCGATGTTAGTGGCCCCGGGTGGCCCAAGTCCCGGGGGCATGGTGGGGGGATAATTTAATGTGTGGGGGCCTCAAAGGGCCCCCAAGCCCGGGGACCGCCACCCCCCGGGGCTTTTAAAAAAATGGTGCGGGAGGGCTCTGAGCCCTCCCGCAGCCCCGGGGACCACCACCTCCCCGGGGCTTTTTTAAAATTATTTTAACAACCTTTGTGGGGGGCTCCAGCCCCCACATGCCCGAGGACCGCCACCTCCCCGGGGCACTAACAAATTAAAATGGGGGTCCTTTTGGACCCCCGAAGCCCGGGGACCACCACCTCCCGGGGCTGTGCTGATGTAGGGAGGGGGCCGCGCGGCCCCCTCCTGGAGCCCTTGATGGCCCTGGGGACCACCACCCCCAGGGCCGGCTCCTGCAGTGTCCCGGGGTGCCTACCCCCGGGACACTGTAGTTTGCTATGGCAGGACGGGAGCCTCGCGGCTCCCGTCCTGCCATAGCAAACTGCTTTGGATATTGGAAGAGAGAGCAGGAAACCTGCTCTCTCTTCCAATATCCAAAGCACATTGCTTTCCACATGGGGAGCAGCATGTCAGCTGCTCCCCATGTGGAAAGCAATGCCAGCTCCCAAGGGACGTGGGGAGCCGGCGGGACTGTGGGGGGATTGGGGACCCCCACAGTCCCCAACGGAGAGGGCCAGCCCCGGGGGATGGGGTCCCCGGGGCAAGTAGTGGCCCAGGAGGGGGGCCACGCGGCCCCCTCCCCAAAAAAGAAAAATTAAAAAAATTTAAAAAATGGAAAGGCCGGCCCCGGGGATGGGGTCCCCGGGGCCTTAAATGGCCAGAGGAGGGGGCCACGCAGCCCCCTCCAAAGAATAAAAATAAAAAGGCCATGCCCCGGGGGATGGGGTCCCCGGGGCCAATACAGGCCCAGGGAAGGGGGCCACGCGGCCCCCTTCCCGTTTTTTTTAATTAAAAATTTTAAAAAGGGGTAAGGCCCTGGGGGATGGGATCCCCAGGGCATAAAAACAGGAAAAAGGAAGGGGGGCCACACAGCCCCCCTTCAGGGGACAAAATATATATTTTTTTTTTAAACGATCGGGCCCGCAGGCCCCGCCCCTTCCTTCACCACTCTGCAAACGCGCCCCTGGCGCGTTTGCAGAGAGGAACGAATTCCCCTTGAATACTGGGGGTCCCTGGGGCCAACTAGCCCACCAGGAACCTCCAATATGCGCCAGGGGGCTGCGTTGCAGAGACGTGTAGAGAGGCCACACCCTTTTACACCTCTCTGCAACGCAGCTCTGTGGCGCTTTGGAGGTATATGGTGGGCTAGTTGGACTCCGGGGACCCTCAGGATTCAAGGGGACTTAATCCCCAACTTAAAACGCGCCACGGGCGCGTTTGACAGTGGTGAAGGGAGGGCGGGGCTTCAGGTGACATGTGTGCAAACAGGCCCCGTGGCGCGTTTTAAGATGGGGAATTAAATCCCCTTCAATCCTGAGGGTCCCTGGGGGCCAACTAGCCCAACAGGTACATCCAGAAAGCGCCACAGAGCTGTGTTGCAGAGAGGTGTAAAAGGGGTGTGGCCTCTCTACACGTCTCTGCAACGCAGCCCCTGGCGCATATTGGAGGTTCCTGGTGGGCTAGTTGGCCCCTAGGGACCCTCAGGATTCAAGGGGACTTAATCCCCCAACTTAAAACGCGCAACGGGGCGCGTTTGCACAGATGTCACCTTAGGCCCCGCCCCCTCCCTTCACCATTGTGCAAATATTGCTCTAAAATCAGCCGAAATACGAATTCCGATTTACTCACCTGTTATCAGGAGAGACCTCAGTGCTGTATCTTTCAGCCCAGTACTGGTCCTGAAAAGTAATTCTAACCATACTTACCAGTAACTTGAATTTCCTTCCATAGGCTAACATTGACTGGTTTCACTTGGAAATTCTTCCAAGTGTGGAGTTTTGGAACTTTAAAATAGTCCTCTAAAATCAGCCGAAATACGAATTCCGATTTACTCACCTGTTATCAGGAGAGACCTCAGTGCTGCATCTTTCAGCCCAGTACTGGTCCTGAAAAGTAATTTTAACCGTACTTACCGGTAACTTGAATTTCCTTCATAGGCTAACATTGACTGGTTTCACTTGGAAATTCTTCTAAGTGTGGAGTTTTGGAACTTTAAAATATTCCTCTAAAATCAGCCGAAATACGAATTCCGATTTACTCACCTGTTATCAGGAGAGACCTCAGTGCTGCATCTTTCAGCCCAGTACTGATCCTCAAAAGTAATTTTAACCGTACTTACCAGTAACTTGAATTTCCTTCCATAGGATATCATTGCCTGCTTTTTGCTGAAAAAGTTTCTAAGTGTTAATTTTTGAAACATACAAATATTCCTGTAAAATCAGCCGAAATACGAATTCCGATTTACTCACCTGTTATAAGGAGAGACCTCAGTGCTGTATCTTTCAGCCCAGTACTGGTCCTGAAAAGTAATTTTAACCGTACTTACCAGTAACTTGAATTTCCTTCCATAGGCTAACATTGACTGGTTTCACTTGGAAATTCTTCTAAGTGTGGAGTTTTGGAACTTTAAAATATTCCTCTAAAATCAGCCGAAATACGAATTCCGATTTACTCACCTGTTATCAGGAGAGACCTCAGTGCTGCATCTTTCAGCCCAGTACTGGTCCTGAAAAGTAATTTTAACCGTACTTACCGGTAACTTGAATTTCCTTCATAGGCTAACATTGACTGGTTTCACTTGGAAATTCTTCTAAGTGTGGAGTTTTGGAACTTTAAAATATTCCTCTAAAATCAGCCGAAATACGAATTCCGATTTACTCACCTGTTATCAGGAGAGACCTCAGTGCTGCATCTTTCAGCCCAGTACTGATCCTCAAAAGTAATTTTAACCGTACTTACCAGTAACTTGAATTTCCTTCCATAGGATATCATTGCCTGCTTTTTGCTGAAAAAGTTTCTAAGTGTTAATTTTTGAAACATACAAATATTCCTGTAAAATCAGCCGAAATACGAATTCCGATTTACTCACCTGTTATAAGGAGAGACCTCAGTGCTGTATCTTTCAGCCCAGTACTGGTCCTGAAAAGTAATTTTAACCGTACTTACCAGTAACTTGAATTTCCTTCCATAGGCTAACATTGACTGGTTTCACTTGGAAATTCTTCTAAGTGTGGAGTTTTGGAACTTTAAAATATTCCTCTAAAATCAGCCGAAATACGAATTCCGATTTACTCACCTGTTATCAGGAGAGACCTCAGTGCTGCATCTTTCAGCCCAGTACTGGTCCTGAAAAGTAATTTTAACCGTACTTACCGGTAACTTGAATTTCCTTCATAGGCTAACATTGACTGGTTTCACTTGGAAATTCTTCTAAGTGTGGAGTTTTGGAACTTTAAAATATTCCTCTAAAATCAGCCGAAATACGAATTCCGATTTACTCACCTGTTATCAGGAGAGACCTCAGTGCTGCATCTTTCAGCCCAGTACTGATCCTCAAAAGTAATTTTAACCGTACTTACCAGTAACTTGAATTTCCTTCCATAGGATATCATTGCCTGCTTTTTGCTGAAAAAGTTTCTAAGTGTTGATTTTTGAAACATACAAATATTCCTGTAAAATCAGCCGAAATACGAATTCCGATTTACTCACCTGTTATAAGGAGAGACCTCAGTGCTGTATCTTTCAGCCCAGTACTGGTCCTGAAAAGTAATTTTAACCGTACTTACCAGTAACTTGAATTTCCTTCCATAGGCTAACATTGACTGGTTTCACTTGGAAATTCTTCTAAGTGTGGAGTTTTGGAACTTTAAAATATTCCTCTAAAATCAGCCGAAATACGAATTCCGATTTACTCACCTGTTATCAGGAGAGACCTCAGTGCTGCATCTTTCAGCCCAGTACTGGTCCTGAAAAGTAATTTTAACCGTACTTACCGGTAACTTGAATTTCCTTCATAGGCTAACATTGACTGGTTTCACTTGGAAATTCTTCTAAGTGTGGAGTTTTGGAACTTTAAAATATTCCTCTAAAATCAGCCGAAATACGAATTCCGATTTACTCACCTGTTATCAGGAGAGACCTCAGTGCTGCATCTTTCAGCCCAGTACTGATCCTCAAAAGTAATTTTAACCGTACTTACCAGTAACTTGAATTTCCTTCCATAGGATATCATTGCCTGCTTTTTGCTGAAAAAGTTTCTAAGTGTTGATTTTTGAAACATACAAATATTCCTGTAAAATCAGCCGAAATACGAATTCCGATTTACTCACCTGTTATAAGGAGAGACCTCAGTGCTGTATCTTTCAGCCCAGTACTGGTCCTGAAAAGTAATTTTAACCGTACTTACCAGTAACTTGAATTTCCTTCCATAGGCTAACATTGACTGGTTTCACTTGGAAATTCTTCTAAGTGTGGAGTTTTGGAACTTTAAAATATTCCTCTAAAATCAGCCGAAATACGAATTCCGATTTACTCACCTGTTATCAGGAGAGACCTCAGTGCTGCATCTTTCAGCCCAGTACTGGTCCTGAAAAGTAATTTTAACCGTACTTACCGGTAACTTGAATTTCCTTCATAGGCTAACATTGACTGGTTTCACTTGGAAATTCTTCTAAGTGTGGAGTTTTGGAACTTTAAAATATTCCTCTAAAATCAGCCGAAATACGAATTCCGATTTACTCACCTGTTATCAGGAGAGACCTCAGTGCTGCATCTTTCAGCCCAGTACTGATCCTCAAAAGTAATTTTAACCGTACTTACCGGTAACTTGAATTTCCTTCATAGGCTAAGATTGACTGGTTTTCAGCAAAAAAGTTTCAAAGTGTTGATTTTCACAAACTACAAATATTCCTTAAAAATCGCCTGTATGACTTAAACGCATTCTTTCAACTGTTTACAGGAGATGCACCAGTGCTGGATCCAGGATCCAACACTGAGTAAGAAAAAGTAACGATAACAGTTTTTACCTGCTAAGTGAATTTCCTTCCATAGGATAACATTGGTGATTCTATGAGAAAAAGTTTCTAAGTGTCAACTTTTAAAATACAATAATATTCCTTAAAAATCACGACTGTAACCAAAACGCTTTTACTCAACTGTTTACAGGAGATGTACCAGGACTGAATCTAGGATCCAGTCCTGTGGTTACAAAAGTAATCCATAAAGTAACTAATTGCATTTAACTAGAAATTCACATTGAGCTGAATGTTGCATTGTGTTTGAAAATGTGTTGCCCATTGCAACAACTGTAACTACTGTACTTAAAAGTCTATTGCCTATCTGCAAAGTATTTAAACTAAAGTAATTCATTCTGAGAAAGTATTTTTTGTAATGTAATGTATAATGTAATTACAATGTAATTTAAAAAATAAAATATGTAAAAAAAAATTGTTTCTAAAAATGTAGTAAATCAGTATGAAAAAAATTAATATAACAATTAATACATTTAAAAATTGTCATTTACAAAACCTTTGAAATTCACTGAAAAAACCGTAGGTTTCAGGCACGTTATAGTTAGAAATTAGCATTTAAAAAACCTTTGAAATTCACTGAAAAAACCATAGGTTTCAGACACGTTATAGTTACAAATTAGCATTTAAAAAACCTTTGAAATTCACTGAAAAAACCATAGGTTTCAGACACGTTATAGTTACAAATTAGCATTTAAAAAACCTTTGAAATTCACTGAAAAAACCATAGGTTTTAGGGACAGTTATAGTTACTTGGACATTGCACTTGTACAAAACCCGTGAAATTCCCCCGTTATAGTTAGTTCAGCTAACTATAACTCGCGCCCCGCAATGCACTGCTGATGACGTCACATATTACATCACTCATGACATGGTCAGTGACATCACTGATGACATCACTGATGACATCTCAAATGACATCACTGATGACATCATCCA
Source organism: Calotriton arnoldi (assembly GCA_963921515.1). NCBI lineage: Eukaryota > Metazoa > Chordata > Amphibia > Caudata > Salamandridae > Calotriton > Calotriton arnoldi. The sequence goes on along the minus strand of CAWUFW010002723.1, from coordinate 870,557 downwards.
CGTGATAATCTGATGCACCTCCTCACACCCTAATATAACCTTTGATACACCCACTCTAAATTACAGACTGCCATTCGCAAAACCATAGACACTCCAACACCAATAACTACATACCCACTCACTGATTCTTAGGTCTACACACACACATCCACTCACTCACCCGTACAGTCACTCATACTTACGGTCACTCAGTACAGGACTATCATATGCACTCTTACTCCTATATAGACACTCAAACAACGCCACTCATCCATAGAGATACTCACACACCTAGTCAGTCATGCAAATAATTAAACACACTGCCATTTACTCACCTATACAGTTATACACACACCAGCTCACTTACTCATACAAATAGTAGCACATTGTTACGCTCTTATACAATCACTGATACAAGCACACACTCATCCATACAGCCACTATCACAATCACTCACTCTTGCTTATAGCTATTTATATACTCCAACACACATATATACTGCCTTTCACATATGTAGTTACTCACACATGTACCACTGGGACATACATTCACTCACTAACACACTCTTACACACACTTACCCACCCATACAGTCTATCACAGATGCACTCTTGAAACCATCCACCCAGTGAATCACCCACTCACACATCTATGCACAGAGTTGCACACACCCCTCCCACACAAACACTCAGGCACCCATACAGATACTCAGACAAGCATTCAATAACTCATATAGACACTCATGTAGCTATTCACAAACACATGCAGCCACTTACACAGCAACAGACAGACGGATACAGACATTCATCCAGTTTAGTCACTAACCCATGCATTCAGTAAGATACGTTAAATCACTCACTTATAGAGTCAGTCACGCACCTACTAAATCATCCATACAGACACTTACACACCCACTCATTCTTCAATACGTCTTTTCCTATATATATTAAAAATATTTAAACTTTACAGAAACACACAGTCACTGGATGATGTCATCAGTGATGTCATCAGTGATGTCATCAGTGATGTCATTTGAGATGTCATCAGTGATGTCATCAGTGATGTCACTGACCATGTCATGAGTGATGTAATATGTGACGTCATCAGCAGTGCATTGCGGGGGCGCGAGTTATAGTTAGCTGAACTAACTATAACGGGGGAATTTCACGGGTTTTGTACGAGTGCAATGTCCAAGTAACTATAACTGTCCCTAAAACCTATGGTTTTTTCAGTGAATATATATATATATATATTCTTTCCGCATAGTCCACTTTTACTGACTGCTGGGCGCTCTTTGGTGGTGCGTGTCGAGTACGGCAGGACCAAGCCGTTACAAATATCGCCACAGTATCCCTTTGAGCAGGGATTTCCTCACCGCACTCGCAACTCCTTTACAAGTTAGATGCAAGTATAAATCATCACGTCATCCATTGCTGGTTCCAGGGTGTTTTTATTTTCCAAAACGCTGCCAACACACAACCCCAACGCGTTTCGGTCTCAACCCGTGAGCAAGGTCTCGGCTGAGACCGAAACGCGTTGGGGTTGTGTGTGGCAGCGTTTTGGAAAATAAAAACACCCTGGAACCAGCAATGGATGACGTGATGATTTATACTTGCATCTAACTTGTAAAGGAGTTGAGAGTGCGGTGAGGAAATCCTGCTCAAAGGGATACTGTGGCGTATATATATATATATATATATATATATATATATATATATATATTCACTGAAAAAACCATAGGTTTCAGGGACGTTATAGTTAGTTGGACATTTCACTCGTACAAAACCAGTGAAATCCGGCCGTTATAGTTAGTTGAGCTAACTATAACTCGCGCCCCCGCAATGCACTGCTGATGATGTCACATATTACATCATTCATGACATGGTCAGTGACATCACTGATGACATCACTGATGACATCTCAAATGACATCACTGATGACATCATCCACGTGATAATCTGACACCTCTTCATACCCTAATATTACCTTTGATACACCCACTCTAAAATACAGACTACCATTTTCGAAACCATAGACACACCAATACCAGTTACTACATACCCACTCACTGATTCCTAGGTCTACACACACATCCACTCATTCACCCATACAGTCACTCATACATGCAGTCAACCATCAATACAGCACTATCATATGCACTCATACACCTATACAGACACTCACACACCACCACTCACCCATAGAGTTACTTACACAGCTAGTCAGTCATGCAAAGAATTAATAACACTCCCATTTACTCACCTATACAGTTATACACACACCACCTCACTTATTCAAACATATAGTAACACATACTTACACTCATACAATAACTAATACAAGCACACACTCATCCATACAGCCACTCTCACAATCACTCACACTCACATATAGTCATTTATATACTCCAACACTCACATATACTGCCTTTCACATATGTAGTTACTTACACATATACCACTCAGACATCCATTCACTCACCAACAAAGCCATACACACACTCACCCACCCATACAGCCCTTCACAGATGCACTCTTGAACCCATACACCGAGTAAATCACCCACTCACACATCCATGCAGGGAGTCACACCCCCCCACCCAACCACACAGACACTCAGGCACCCATACAGATACTCAGACAACCAATTAATAACCCATATCGACAGTCATGTGGCTACTTACCAACCCATGGAGCCGCTTACACACCAACTGACAGACTGATACAGACATTTACAGTTTAATCACTAACCCATACATTCACTAAGACACGTCTAATCACTCACTTACACAGACAGTCACGCACCTAGTAAATGATACATTCAGACACTTATACACCCACTCATTCTTCAATACACCCTGGCATATATATATATATAAAACATACTTAAACTTTTCAGAAACACACAGTCACTGGATGATGTCATCAGTGATGTCATTTGAGATGTCATCAGTGATGTCATCAGTGATGTCACTGACCATGTCATGAATAATGTAATATGTGACATCATCAGCAGTGCATTGCGGGGGCGCGAGTTATAGTTAGCTCAACTAACTATAACAGCCGAATTTCACTGGTTTTGTACAAGTGAAATGTCCAACTAACTATAACGTCCCTGAAACCTATGGTTTTTTCAGTGAATTTCAAAGGTTTTTTAAATGCTCATTTCTAACTATAACGTCCCTGAAACCTGTGGTTTTTTCAGTCAATTTCAAAGGTTTTTTAAATGCTAATTTCTAACTATAACGTCCCTGAAACCTATGGTTTTTTCAGTGAATTTCAAAGACTTTTTAAATGATAATTTCTAACTATGCCTACAGAGGTAGCACATGTGAGGAAAGAGGAAGAAAGGCACAGAAAGAAGCAAGAGAAATGCAGAAAGAGGCAACAGAAGTCCAGAAAGACAAAGAAAGGTGCAGAAAGAGGGTACAGGGGTGCAGCAAGAGGCAAGAGAATTGCTGAAAGAAGCAACAGAGGTGTAGAAAGAAGCAAGAGAAGTGCAGAAAGAGGCAAGTGAGGTGCAGAAAGAAGCAAGTGCCGTGCAGAAAGAACCAACAGAGGTGCAAAAAGAGGCAAGAGAGGTGCAAAAAGAAGGAAGAGAAGTGCAGAAAGAGGCAAGAGAATTGCTGAAAGAAGCAACAGAGGAGTAGAAAGAAGCAAGAGAAGTGCAGAAAGAGACAAGTGAGGTGCAGAAAGAAGCAAGAGCAGTGCAGAAAGAAGCAAGAGAAGTGAAGAAAGAAGCAAAAGAGGTGGAGAAATAGGGAAGAGGGTGCAGAAAGAGGCAAGAGGGATACAGAAATTTGCAAAAGAGGTGCAGAAACAAGCAAGAGAAGTGCAGAAAGAGACAAGAGAATTGCTGAAAGAAGCAACAGAGGTGTAGAAAGAAGCAAGAGAAGTGCAGAAAGAGGCAAGTGAGGTGCAGAAAGAAGCAAGAGCAGTGCAGAATGAACCAACAGAGGTGCAAAAAGAGGCAAGAGGGGTGCAAAAAGAAAGAAGAGAAGTGCAGAAACAGGCAAGAGAAGTGCAGAAAGAAGCAAGAGAGGTGCAGAAACAGGCAAGAGAAGTGCAGAAAGAGGGAAGACGAATGCAGAAAGAGGCAACAGGGGCAGAAAAAAGGAAGACAGGTGTAGAAAGAAGCATGGGAAGTGCAGAATGAAGCAACAGGGGTGCAGAAAGAGGCAAGAGAAGTACAGAAAGAAGCAACAGAGGTGCAGAAGGAAGCAAGAGAACTGCAGAAAGAGACAAGAGAGTTGCGGAAACAGGCAAAAGAGGTACAGAAAGATGTAACAGATGTGCAGACAGAGGCAAGAGAGGTGCAAAACAGGTAAAAGGGGTGCAGAAAGAGGCAAGAGGGGTGCAGAAATTTGCAAGAGAGGTGCAGATAGAAGCAAGAGCAGTGCAAAAGAACCAACAGAGGTGCAAAAAGAGGCCAGTGAGGTGCAGAAGGAGGCAAGAGAACTGCAAAAAGATGCAAGAGAGTTGCTGAAACAGGTAAAAGAGTTGCAGAAAGAGGAAACAGATGAGCAGACGGAAGCAAGAGAGGTGTAGAAAGAGGCAATAGGGGTACAGAAAGAGGCAAGTGAGGTGCAGAAAGAAGCAAGATAAGTGCAGAAAGAAGCAACAGAAGTGCAGAAAGAGGGAAGAGGGGTGGAGAGAGAGGCAAGAGGGGTACAGAAAGAAGCAAGTCAGGTGCAGAAAGAAACAAAAGAAGTGCAGAAAGAAGGAACAGAGGTGCAGAAAGTGGCAAAAAAGGTGCAGAAAGACATAAGAGGGGTACAGAAAAAGGCAAGAGAGGTGCAGAAAGAGGTAAGAAAGGTGCAGAAAGAGGCAAGAGGGTACAGAAAGAAGCACATGAGGTGCAGAAAATGGCAACAGACATGCAGAAAGAGGCAAGAGAGATGCTGAACATAGAAGAGATTTGCAGAAAGAGGCAAGAGAAGTGCAGAAAAAGAAAGAAATGTGCAGAAAGAAGCAACAGAAATGCAGAAAGAGGCAAGAGAGGTGCAGAGAGAGGCGCAGAAGGAAGCAAGAGTGACTTGCACACCATTAGTTCCAATTTAACACCCACATTTAGCAATAAGTAACAGGTGACCATTCTAGGTTTGCAAAGGGCCTTCCAGCACGCTGTAACACTTGTCGCTGCATTTTTGGTAACGTTTGAGCTGTTTGAGCTAGAAACAAGGCTTTTTTTGTTCAAATCTGCAGATTAGGGAACAGATGATGAATTATGTGGCTAATGCGGAAAATGTATAATTGTGCGGAAGTCGGTGCAGTCAAACAGTCACATAATTCCAGTGGCCCTGCTCATACCTCTGACTAGGTCCAGAAGTGCTCCTCAGTGATTCCTTTTTTTTTTTTGTATCATTGAGTTCATAGTTGAGCTTCTATGGAAAAGAGGAATACTGAACCTGACATTACCACTCCACAACACAGACTACCATACCACATAATTACTCTCCATAACACATCCCACTCTACATAATTCCTATAAAATAAATACCACATACTTTCTATCCAGATAATTTCACTGCACAACTTACCACATAATTCCACTACACACAACATACATCCACTCCACTCCGAAAAACATTAAAAATCTTTTACATTTACTTCGCCAATAGCTCTAACTCTCGCAAATACGAAACCTATAACATTGCAAACACTTCTTTAACTAGTAGTCGCGTTTGCAGAGTGGTGGAGAAAGGGTGCTGGGTCTCCGACCAGCGCTCAGGAATTCCACTGCGTAGGACTTACAGGCGGTACCAGGAGGGCTTCTTGGCCCCCAAAGTCTCTCAGGAGTAAATTGGACTTCTTCCCCATCCCGTAGTCTGCCAGGAGGCGTGTTTGCAGAGTGGTGGAGAAAGGACGGCATGGCCTCCGAAGACGTCTTAGCAATCCCACTCTGCGGGACTTACCGGAGGTAAGAAGAGGGTTAGTTGGCCCCCAAGGACATTGGGGGGCCAACTACCCCTCCTATTACCTCCAGTAAGTCCCACACAGCAGGATTGCCAAGTTCTCAGGGCAGGCCACGCCCCCTTTGCCCACCACTCCACAAACACGCTCCCTGGCACGCTCTTGGATGGGGATTGAAGTCCCCTTCGCTGCTAGGGGTCCTTTAGGGGCCAACTAGCCTACCTCTTACCTCCAGTAAGCCCCACACAGTGGGATTGGTGAGAGGTGGACAAAGGCCATGCCCCCTTTCTCCACCACTCTGCAAACGAGCCCCCTAGCACGTTTTAAGTTGGGGGATTAAGTCCCCTTGAATACTGAGGGTCCCTGGGGGCCAAATAGCCCACCAGGTACCTCCAGTAAGCACCACACAGCTGGATTGCAGAGAGGTGGTCCGAGGCCATGCCCCCGTTTTACACCACTCTGCAAACGCGCCTCTTGGCACACTGCTGCTCGGGGGATGAAGTCCACTTGTGTCCTGAGGTCCTCAGGACACAAGAGGACCTCATCGCCCCACCACCAGTGCGCCAAGAGGCGCATACTGGAGGTACCTGGTGGGCTAGTCGGCCCCCAGGGACCCCCAGCATTCAAGGGGAATTAATTCCCCAACTTACAACGTGCCATGGGGCGCGTTTGCAGAGTGGTGCAGGGAGGGGGCGGGGCCTCCGGGTGAGACGCCAGCTTTTTTTTTTTTTAGAAGGAGGCTGTGTGCCCCCCTTCTTTTACTCTTTTTTGGGCCCTGGGGACCCCATCCCCCAGGGCCTGACCCCTATTTATAATTTTTTCGTTTTATTAAATGGGAAGGGGGCTGCGTGGCCCCCCTCCCGAGGCCAATTTAGGCCACGTGGCCCCCCTCCCGGGCAACTGCTGGCCCCAGGGACCCCATCCCCCGGGGCCTGGCCTCTCCGTTGTGGACCGTGGGCGGAGCCTCAATGCCCCCACGGTCCCGCCCGCTCCCCGCCACCTGCGGGAGCCGGCATTGCTTTTGCACAAGGGGAGCTGCTGACATGCAGCTCCCCTTGTGCAAAAGCAATCCTGCTTTGCTTGATTGAAGCGAGAGCAGGTTTACCTGATCTCGCTTCAATCAAGCAAACCAGAGTTTGCTATGGCAGGGCGGGAGCCGTGCTCCCACCCTGCGATAGCAAACAGCAATGTCCCAGGGTGGGCACCCCGGGACATTGCAGGAGCCAGCCCTGGGGTGTGGCGGTCCCCAGAGCCATCCAGGGCTCCAGGAGGGGGGCCGCGCGGCCCCCCTCCTTCATTTCTAAAGCCCCAGGGAGGTGGTGGTCCCCGGGGCCCATGGGTCTGTAACGGACCCCCGAATTTAAATATAGATTGCCCCGGGGAGGTGGTGGTCCCCGGGGCGTGTGGGGGGGCTCAACACACATATTTTTATTTTAAAAAACGAGCCCCGGGGAGGTGGCGGTCCCTGGGGCTGCGGGGGGCGCGAGCCCCCCGCATTCAATACACTAAGCCCCGGGGAGGTGGCGGTCCCTGGGGCTGTGGGGGCCCCCGCGGGCCCCCGCTAATTAAATAGGCATGCCCCCGGGACCTGGCCCATGCAGAACAACATATCGTGATCATTCTACATCACGTTCATGCCAGTATCGGGCAGTATCTCTACCATGTTTACCATTTGTAATTTTTTTTTTTTAAAGGTGATGGTGCACTGGGTTTGTTGACTCTGGCCATGAGGAAGACCTTTTGGTTGAAACGTGTTGCCAAATAAATATCTGTTTGTATGGCGACATCCAGGAGTGAGAGCTTTCTTTGTGATATACATTGATGCCACAACCTTCGCTTTGATCCATTACGGTTTCCCCTACTGTGCGTTTGCACCAGCCCCATCAGGTGGAAAAAATCAGGCATTTGTGGTACTTTTTTTGGCATTTTGAATTCCTGGTTCCCGCAGCATTCGAATGCAGAGGAGGTCAGAAGAAGCGAATCGGTGAGTGGAAGGTTGAGCATCGGCCGCTGTGTTTTTTAGGAGAGACAGTGACTGGCTAACTCCTGCCCGGAGACAATCTCCCTATGGGGAACATCCGACATACTTGAGAGTGGCAGGGGCTCAGACGGCGGCATTGATAGTCGCTACGGCATGGGATATACCCAAGAAATTGTTTGTTGGAAGTGAGTAAATACCTACGAAAATAAGTATGAGTGAGGCAATACGCATGAGGCTAGATGCAGCACGCAGTCTCTGATGAAACAGACACAGAAACATTCTCAGGTCCCGGCGAAAAATCAGCAGGCCAAACAGAAATAAAACAGCATCTATTGCAATTTGAAAGCTTAAAAAAGAAAGAAAGAAATCGCTCATGGAAGGTAAGCTCACTTAACAACTATGTCAAAGTAGAAAGAGTGCCTCGAGGCTTTCGCATTCTGATAGCACAGACTATCCTAACCTGTTGGAGGAGTAGTCTCAGCTGATGGGAAAAAAGTGTAAAAATATGTTAGAACTGCTATCAAAGTATTCACATCTTGAATTGGACCAGATGCCAAGAGAGATCACCAAGCTGAAATAATTACAGGATAAACATGCCCCTCAAGATGGAATTGAGGCATTTATGAAAGAAATGGAGCCAAGGTTTGCGAAATATAAGGAGGAAATTGAAGCATAGGAAAAAAGTAATTTTTTATGGGATAAATTGGATTATATAAAAGGCTGTGTGTTAACTTTTGGCAAAAAATATTATGCAGCAAAAAAAGAATGCAGACACAACAAATCGCGATCATTATACAACGCTTTCGTGCCAATATCGGGCAGTATCTCTACCATGTTTACAGTTTGCAATTTGATTTAAAGGTGATGGCACACTGCGTTTGTTGACTCTGTCTGTGATGAAGACCTTTAGGGTGAAACGTGTTGCCAAATAAATATCTGTAAGGATAAATCCAAGAGTGTGAGCTTACTTTGTGATGTAGATTGGATGCCACCTTTGCTTTGATCTATTATGATATCCGCTACTGCACGCTCGCACCAGCCCCGTCAGGTGGAAGAAACAAGACATTTGCAGGACTTTGTTTGGCATATATATATTGCAGGGTTTCCGATACCCTGAGCGAGGACCGCTCTGCTTGACAGCCTTTATGTTTATCGGACTTTGTGGTATATATATATATATATATATATATATATTCAACAATACAAAAGTCAATGCAGCGCACACTCAGGCAGAAACGGTGATAGTGCAACACAAATGGATTTATTTAGTTCATAAACCCTCCATGGCGCGTTTCGACCGGTATACGGTCTTGATCACACCGAAGTGCAGCACAAAAACATAATTACATACATGATAGTGAAAACAGACAGTGGAAAACAATAAAGTTAGCGGCCATATTGGAGCATGTTCCAATGCAACATGCGATTGAATTATATGCCATCTAGTGCATGGTGTTTACATAATAATACAGCTGTATGTTTCCAATTGACAATAGTGCCTCAGGTGTTAGAATGTAGTGAAAATCGTGTATGAAAATTGTGAATACTGTTTTAAGAGAAGCATATCTTCTTTCAAACGTAGTGATACTTGCACTAGTCGCGGTGTAGTGTAGTTCCTATTTCCCTGATAGGTTCTGCGCATTGGAATAACATACACTATAGGCTTGGCATAGGACTGAGGTCGGTATGCCCCTATTGCGTATATTAAACTTAACTACTGTGTACGAGCTAGCTCAGAGGCCACTAGAAACTTCTTGACACCAAGAAGGGAATAGCTTCTAGCAACCACATAACATAAAACCCTGATCCCTCAGGATCGTGGAAACAATATACTACTTTTCATTCAGTCACTCATCTCAGAGAAGTACATAGAAGAAACAGTCGGGTGTGTTTACAATAAAATTTATTGCACAGTTGGTATTCTAGTACTGGTAATATGTGCTGCAACAACTGTTGGACAGTAGCAGAGAAATATGGCCAGCAGTGCAGTTAAATAAAAATGCATGGTACAGTTTTACCATTTTGCAATAGTAATGAATACATACATGAAATGCAGAATGCATTTAAGATAAAGCCTATACCCCTATGATGCCTAACTAGATGTACCTAAGTGTACCTAGCATGTGTGTAGGTCTTCGAGAGCCAAGAATCCCCCTAGGATTTAGTCTAACCCCATTACCTTAGTGGGACTTCATCCTGATCTTGAGCTGGACACCCCAGGATGGGTGGATGGACCTCTGCCAGGTGGAGCTGTGGGATGACGCAGGTTGCAGCGTCTCAGGTCAGAGTGTCGGCATGGAAGTCTCGGTCCCCTCTGGTTTGCTTGGGTAAAGGGAGGTATATTTATACCTGATAGATGCCTTGGAATGTTAGTATTGATGTAAAGTCGGTCAGAGGAAGACATCAGGAATGAACCCTTAAGGAATAGTGGTTCATGCATATTTAATGAGTTCTTGGAGAAATCAATAATCCTGTGCTAGGGAAAATCCCAAGAGCTTAAGGGTCTGTTTCTAAGAACTCGTTGTGACGTAGGTTAGTCACTGTTGGACATGGAGATGACGTATTTAGGATGGACCGTCTTCTGCACCCAGAGCACATGTCAGATAAGGGACAGCCTCTGTTGCTCGTTATTTGTGAAGGGAGGGCTAATGTAGGTGAAAGGGCCTGCCTGTCTTTGTGGCACGAAGGATCTGTGCCTCTGAAACGGCGCACCTATGTTAGGGCCTCAATCCAGCACATAACACCCACTCCAATCTATGGACAGTTGTGAATAACCCATTAAAAGCAAACTACGTGACTAAAATAGGCATTTGCATATAATTGGCAGGTAGTTGCATGAGAGTGGTTTATGAGCTGAAAAAGTAGCAGCTGTTAAAATATGTAAAATTACTATAGACTCTGTGGAGACAGGAAAAATCTATAGTGTCATTAAAAAATACTCTCTTAGAGTCAGTAGTTACTTATAAAAGTTCCTGTTTATAAAATTGAAAACTCTTACAAGCTGTTCAGAAGACCATGCTTTCTTTAGAAAAAAAAAAAAAGGTCAATTTAGAGGGAAAGCTCCAAGCACTCGGTGAGAGTTGAAACAATAAGAGAAAAAATGTGGTTCAGGACATGTTTTAGCAAAATAGAGATAAAAAGTGGCTGGGAGACACAACATTTATGTTGCTAGTTACTGCAGGGGACGGACCTTTGTAATACCTCACAGAATCGTTGTGGGAGCACAGAATAGTGCAGCCAGTTGCTGGTTCTGAGGCAGCCGGTGCTGTAATCGAATCCTTGGTGCTAGCTAAAGGAAGCAAAAAGGCACCCACTGGATTTGCAAGGAATGCTTTGGTTTGATGGGAATACGCTTGGGACACAGCCAAGCATGGGACTTCAGCAGTTCCAGCCTGGTGGTAAATGCCGCTGGCGTTTCCTTTGGAAGTGTCAGACAGATGATGACCACGCATTCTTCACTGCAAAAACAGGCATCAGAGAACAGGTATGTTGCAGTTGCAGTCTTTTCAGACTGGTCTTTTAAATATTAGAAACCATGAAAAGCATAGTTCCTGTTCGTGAGGTATTCCCATGGTGTATCACACTGCTTGTATGTGAAAGATAAAATTTATCAAAAAGGAAAGAGGGGCAGTCTGTATTTAAGAGTGCTATTTTGCAAAAAAGAAAAAATATTTCTTTAGCTGATGTGAAATGAAAAATAAAAGTGCTGCACAAGCATGGTTTTCAGATTGCCTAAAGCATTGAATTTTACAAAGGAAACTTTTGTTTCACTACTTTCAGTGTTGGGGCTTCTAGCCAAAAAGGGCACAATTTCCCTACACTGTAGGATTTCACTACCTCTGGATGTTATCTGTACATAAGGTAGGTCTGACTTATGTATACTGAGTCCCTTGGTGATGTTCAGGAATCATTTTTGTGACAGGTATTTGTGTCAAAAGGCCAAACCACCCATACTTTCCTAACTGGGTCTGTCTTGTTGTTTTGTAAATGGCATCTAATGTTGCCCCTGCTGATGTATGTCAACTATTCCACCCCCGTGCGATGGTGTTTGGTGGTGTTTGGCAACGTTCCTACTGGTGTTTAAACAACCACATTTCTAGATGCATTACAATTGTGTAGGAGTTGATAACCTTAATGAAGGTAACAGGTATAAAGCGTCACAATAAGAATACATTTCTAACATTTCATGATCTAAAAATGTAGCAATTATTCCTAAAACAGACAGCATATTATTCACTGTATCAGTAACCCAATTTTCAGAAAAATGTACTGCAGGTAATGACATCACTGAATGAATGATAAAATGAATGAAAATGAATGAAAGTTCAAAATACATTAATCAGAATTAAAAACCGGATGATTAAATACATCATTTAGAATACAAAGGCTTATTCAGGCCGAATACATTTATAAGTCTCTTTTGCATTTGAATTGAAAATGGACGTGGCTTCAGTATTATGTTGAGTCTGTTTTGTAGAAAAGTGTCCACTAAGAGTCATACTAAAAGCTAGCTCTAAGCAAAGCCAGAACAGAAAAAGATGAACCCAGAAATACTCCATAGTTCTACCCATGGTGAAGCCAGGTCTGTTTCTTTTTGGAAAAAGAAAAGGTTCAAAAGTTTATACTTGCATGTTCGTTGTTTGTTTTTGGGCTGGCTTCGCTTCCTGTTCACGTGGAGCCATAGAAAACGTATCACAGTTAATGAAATAGCCAGTAGCTGTATGATCAATTGTTGAAATTGCATCGTGTTTAGTTGAAGTTATTTCTGCTGTTTTTGTTGAAAAACGTTTGAAATGTTGAAGTTAATAGTTGATGTCTTTGCTGAAAAACGTTCAGATGGTGAAGTTAATATTTTATGTTTTTGTTGAAAAACATTGATGCATTTATTAGTTGTTGTTTTTGTTGAAAAACGTTGAAGCTTTTATTATTTGATGCTTTTGTTGAAAAACGTTGAAGCATTTATTATTTGATGTTTTTGTTAAAAACGTTAAAGCTTTTATTATTTGATGCTTTTGTTGAAAAACGTTGGTGTACACATTTGTTTTTGGCCAAATTGCAACTTGAGTGTTGTCTTGACTTTTATTTTGAATTTGAAAGGTTGGTTCAAGGAGAACTAGTTCCATTGCATTGTTGCATAGTCCCCCACTCCATGGATTTGATTTCTCAAACGTGATGAGCTTTTCAGTTTGAATTTCTTGAATTGTAGTGAGAGGGACGTCTACTACTGTGGAGTTCACGAGGCCTACTGCTCAGTATTGGCCACATAGTGTTGTTTGATTCTTTGTTTGATTTTGAAATGAATCTGTTTTCCTTTTTCACGGCAAGATGCGGCAAAAGTACAGTTCTTGTTCCTTTCACTTCAAGGAATGGCACAGGCTTTCCTGTATGAGGGGCCAAATTCCTTTGTGTCCGCGATCTTTATCTCTCTCTGCCCAGATCCCCGACTTTTGGGATTCAGACAGGTCTTGCCGTGATTACCTCGACTTCCCAGTGGCGGCCTGTTTCACTTTGACAGAATCTTTGTTTTTTTCTTTGTTTCCTTTAGTTCCTGTAAAACACTCAAACGATCATAGATACAGAATGGTTTTCATCCGCCACTGTGCCTTCACATTTATGATCAGGTTTCCACATTCGTAAATGGAGTCAGACCTCCTAGAGAGCTTCTTGGCTGGGTGTGTATTGCCCCCTGAATCCATATAAGTGTTTGACCTCACTAACGCCTGCCTAATACCCTAGCTGTTAAGGATTGCTCTATGCCCCAGTCCTTCCTCTCCTCTCCCTAAATTCCCTCAGGATGGCGTTGGAGAGGAGTACCGCAATGCTACGCCCATCCCTTCCATGGCCTCTTTGTCAGCCCGAGAGCTAAGCGTGGAGCCACAGTCAGGGTGTAACGTTGATTGCGTATCTCCTGTTATGGACTCGCAAATCTTTCTATAACAGTTTTGAGCATCAGCCAAGTGCTGAGGCCATACCTATAGGAAACTTGAGCACGGATACACTGCCACCAAGATATATTTTTAAGCCACCTCAAAATTTGAGGGGCCACAGTGATCCTGTTACACGACACAATCTAGTGGACAGTCTGATGCTGTCTAGCAATGGGACCTGCGCGGGTCTTGTGATGGTGGAGCCTGGCATCTGTTTACAGATGTTGCAGGTCAAGGCAAAGTCAATAGTCTGACTTCTGAACCCTGGCCACCAATAGCACTGTTGCAATGAAGAAATAGTAGCTATTACCCCTGAATGCGCGGAGCCCAAGCCCTTGTGTGCTTTAAATGATTAATTCCTGCCTACTATCCATATTTGGAAATACTCTATCCCCCACTCCAGGAATCTGAGCATATGGAATGTTGTTTGCACTTAACTTGTAGGAGTATATGAGTGGAAATTTCTTAGGCACTGCTGTGCTGCCTTTGCGTGAAGCAATTACAGCCACCATATTCTAACTGTCTATTCTCGTTGTTGAACGAGTGTGCGCAGCTACGGAAGCTGTGTGAACAGCCCCCTGTGTGGCTTCTACAGCCAATGAATTCCCTGCAACGTGCACGCCATCACGTTGATGACTCAGTGTGTTAATCACGTGAGTTTTTGTTTGGTAGGTCGTTTTTCAACTCCACTACCTGTTCCCATAATTTTTGTGTTTAATTATGCCACCTTTTTCATCTTTAAACCCATTTTGTTCCCAATAGTGTAAATATTTATTGTATGATTGCACACAGTAAAAGGAATCGCACATTATAAGTGTGGGGAATTCGCGATCTGTATTTTCAAGTGCCAGTGTGAATGCTTGTATTTCAGCTCGCTGAGCTGTACAATCTCCTAGAGATGGAGTTTTAGTGACCATTGGTCTGAAGTTACCATCGCGCATGCAACCTTTAACGATTGCGCACGCTGCACTGTAAGCTTGCTTACTCCCTGTAGCGGGTTGTGCTGATCAGTCAGTATAAATTATAAATTCTTACTGATCGAGAGGCAAAATTTCAGTGGGCAGAGGTAGTTCGTTTCTCAACTGAACTCTTTGTTCCCAAAGCGTTTTATGCTTTATTGTATGATTGCACACAATAAAAGGAATCGCACACAATGAGTGTGGGGAATTCTCGATCCGTGTTTACAAGTGCAAGTATCAGGGCTTTTAAAGCTGCCAACCGTGCCGTGCTATTACCTAGAGGTAGTTTTCTTGTGCAATGAGGATGGAACTTGCCATCCAGCATCTGTTCTTTAACAAAGGCGGCCGGTGGGGCAGACCTATCAGTGTAAATGTTAAAAATTCATACTGATCTAGAGGCAAGATTTCTTTTGGTAGATGATGTTCTTTTTCATATTGCAGGAATGCCTGTGTTTTTAAACATGGATAAAATCTGGATTCAAAGTCTGATGCAGCAAAAGAATTAGCCCTTTGTATCCATTCTGGATGTAAGGCTTTGGCATTAGGAATGCTAGCCCCGGTACTGGGGTGATGACAATAATGCATCATCCCATGAGCCAGTGCTCTTTCTTTTGCTACAGCAGTCTGAATGGTTGTCAGAATTTTTTCCTGTTGAATAAAACTCATTTCTGTGTTTGTGTACAGATGAGATTTGTATGCGATTGGTACAGTTTCACTTTCATTAAAGGTTTAATAAGTGTAC
Organism: Calotriton arnoldi; assembly: GCA_963921515.1. Taxonomy (NCBI): domain Eukaryota; kingdom Metazoa; phylum Chordata; class Amphibia; order Caudata; family Salamandridae; genus Calotriton; species Calotriton arnoldi. Next base: position 855,058 of record CAWUFW010002723.1, on the reverse strand, counting down.
CCGCATTGACCCAAAATGATACTGAGTACCAAGTGGTGCAAGTTTACACGTGTGTGTATGTGTTTGGAAGCAATAATATCTTCCTGGAGTGAACAAAGAATATTGGTGTGTTCTTGTGTCCAGTGTTTGACTGAAAAGTCAGGTTTTGAAAAAGGTCGTAGAAAGGTTTTACTCTCTCTGCGAAATCAAAAATGTATGTTCTGCCAAAATTTAGGAATCCCAGTACTGATTGAAAGTTGTTTTGATGTCTTTGGAGGCTGGAGCAGCGCACACTTTTCTAAAAAGTTTGCTGCCAGGCTTTTCCCTTCACTTGAAAACTAGTATCCCAAAAATAGGACACAGAGGTGGGCAATTTTTGATTTCTCAAAATTAAATTTGTAGCTCTCAGAGGCGAATCCCATAATAATGGTGCTCACCCTGGTCAAGTGTTTCCCCAATAGGTTGTCCGTTAGATAAATATCCTCCATATAGGACAACGCCTCTTCATCAAAGTGCTTTAGCCATTCAGTAACTCTTTCAGAAAATACCCCTGAGCTGTTCTTATACCCACGGGGGAGATGACAAAAAATTGTCGCTGGGACTCTAATATACTAAATGCTGTTAGGTACCTGTTTTCAGGTGCTATAGTTTGACAGAAAAATCCATTTGAGACAACAAGTGTAGTTTTGTATTTTTTCCCGCATAATGTTATTCATTAATGCGGCACTATCTGCATTTTGGACAGCATATGTCTTTGTGCAAGTGTTCAAGTGTCTGTAAATGAAAACTAGACGAAATGTATTATCATGTTTTGATAAGTGAAACAAGGGATTGTTCTTTTGTGAAGTACATTTTTCAATGATCTCCTGGTATTCAAGTTGATCTAAGATCTCCCTGGCCTGTGTTTTTAGCTTCTTGCTTAATACGATATTGTCTTTGAGCATGTGGTGAAACTATTAACGGGATCACGTGGTGGGTTGAGGCATCATCCCATCCAGCATGATTTTTATACAATGTTGGAGCTTGGGCTACTGCCCACTCCCGTGCATATGTATGTTTAAGGTGAACGGGAACATGGTTGGAAAATGCAGGAAAAATATACTTTCTCCCTTTGGGCACTCCCTGACGAATGCTGGCGGCTAATCTTGTTCTGCTAACAGTATGTCAAAACCAGAGAATATTTTCTTCGCAAAGAGACCTTTTACTTTCCTGTGTTTGTCCTCCTCCATGCGGAGTGTTATTTCATATAACTTGTGTGGGACGCTCACCCTTTTGTCTGGTGTTTCCACTGTGATGTAATCATTCAATTTTGCTGTCCATAAATTCCTTCAGGTTCTGGCGAGCTATTGTTACTTCTGTCGCGCTGTCTAGCATTGTCTGAGCCCATTCCCCGTTCAGAAGTTGAGTCCTTAGGATTCTGTGCATGTCTAACTTTGAGACCTGCAACTTTCTTCTTTTTAAATTGAGGTTTGGATTGTGGCTTGTCTTCTGTTTTAGAAGAGTCCTGAGCGTGCTTGTCCCTGGACTGCTTGCGCTCTTCTTTGTGTGCTGACTTTCCTTCTCTCCCTGTGCTGTTTGTCGAGAGGAATGTGTATCAGTATGCTGATACCTGTCAGGTTTCCTAATATTATCCCTATTCCTAAGGTTATATCTCTTTGCAGAGGGCTCCTGTTGAGGAGACCTACCTCGGGACTGAGAATCTTTTCTGAATTTTTTTTTTTTATTATTATCCCACTTCTTTTTAGAAGAAGTAGGTGTCTGCTTAGAATTGTCCTTCTCAGGACTGCCCATTAACTGTGGTTTTAAAAGCTTTCCCACCCAAACTGTCCCTTCCCAGTTCTGCATATGCAGTTTCAATTATTTTGGGAAGTTCTTGTGGTTGGTCTATAAGACTGACCTCTCTTAGGTGTTGGCGGATCGCCACTGAAGCTGATTCCCCTTTAATGTTAGCTAGTATTATTGTTGATGCCTGGTCGTAGTTACCTAGTAATTTCATACCTAAGGTCAGAGCTGGTTCAGCTCCATACTTGTTCTGTATCTGTCGTAAGACATCTGGAATTACCGCTAAGGAAGGAATACCATGAGTCCTGGTATATACGGCAGCAAAGACTGTACCCCAAGTGGTGCAGTCCTCTAACTGTGGTGTGATCCCCATGGGCAAGCAGAGTGTTAGCATTATATGCTTTCAAATGGTGTGTTATTTGGAAATACTGCTTCTAACTGGGTAATTTTCTGAGCTACCCAGAAAGGACTCTGTTCACATTTTGTGGGCAGTTTACCCATTACTGTGTGTACGTTTTGTGGAGTGATTTTAGTAGCTGTGCTCTGTGTTGGAGCTGTGTTATTTGTAGCTACTGTGGGCTGGACACCAAGTGTCCTCATGACGAGTTGCGTCATGGCTCTGTAAGAGTTTTACCAACTCTTTGTGTTGTAAGAGCAGTGCATCTTATGGCATTATATCAATGTCAGGACGTGGTGTGTAGCGGGCTAATGTCGGCCATGTAGCTCCTGGTCTACCTAGTGGACCGAGCCTGGTTTTATTTATTTGTTCTAGGGCGCCATTAAACCAGAAATTGTGGTCCTGGTCAGTGAGCGGAATCTTAATCTCCTCGAACGGAGTGTAGACCGCTGGGACTTTTTCATGTATGTAAGAATGAAAAGTCTGAGTTGTTGCATTTACTGCTGGGAATGTAACCCAAGAATAGAACACATCTGTTTGATAATCTTCATGTGCCTCTATTAATATCACTGTACCTCCTTGGTCTGTTAAACCATGTCTGAGGGGTTTTTGTGTGAGTGTATGCCTGATTTTGGATGCAAAATGTATTACATTTGCTTCCTCTTCGTCGTTTGAGACCTGTGTCCCAGTGACAGGAGCCGCTGCCTCGACAGACATTGTGTTGTGAAAATAAAATGTCCTAAAAAAGGGTTTTAAGATAAGGTTTTAAAAGGCACAGTTGTTCGGGAACTATTTCCTTCAAGCTTGATTAACCAGCAGCCAATACATAGGAAGTTTGCCTACTCAGCTGTGGCGGAATTTTGTGCCTACCCACTCCAGAAGTCTCTGGCGTTTTGTGAGTAGGGGTCTCTGAGAATAAGCATGACTGAACTACTCAGATTCTACTGTTAAATAAGTGCCAAATTCAAGTTTGGGCGCCATGTAGTGTAGTTCCTATAAATCCCTGATAGGTTCTGCGCATTGGAATAACATACACTATAGGCTTAGCATAGGACTGAGGTCGGTATGCCCCTATCGCGTATATTAAACTTAATTACTGTGTACCAGCTAGCTCAGAGGCCACTAGAAACTTCTTGACAACAAGAAGGGAATAGCTTCTGGCAACCACATAACATAAAACCCTGATCCCTCAGGATCGTGGAAACAATATACTACTTTTCATTCAGTCACTCATCTCAGAGAAGTACATAGAAGAAACAGTCGGGTGTGTTTACAATAAAATGTATTGCACAGTTGTTATTCTAGTACTGGTAATATGTGCTGCAACAACTGTTGGACAGCAGCAGAGAAATATGGCCAGCAGTGCAGTTAAATAAAAATGCATGGTACAGTTTTACCATTGTGCAATAGTAATGAACACATACATGAAATGCAGAATGCATTTAAGATGAAGCCTATACCCCTATGATGCCTAACTAGATGTACCTAAGTGTACCTAGCATGTGTGTGGGTCTTAGAGAGCCAAGAATCCCCCTAGGATTTATTCTAACCCCATTACCTTAGTGGGACTTCATCCTGATCTTGAGCTGGACACCCCAGGATGGGTGGATGGACCTCTGCCAGCTGGAGCTGTGGCATGACGCAGGTTGCAGCGTCTCAGGTCAGAGTGTCGGCATGGAAGTCTCGGTCCCCTCTGGTTTGCTTGGGCAAAGGGAGGTATATTTATACCTGATAGGTGCCTTGGAATGTTAGTATTGACGTAAAGTCGGTCAGAGGAAGACGTCAGGAATGAACCCTTAAGGAATAGTGGTTCATGCATATTTAATGAGTTCTTGGAGAAATCAATAATCCTGTGCTAGGGAAAATCCCAAGAGCTTAAGGGTCTGCTTCTAAGAACTCATTGTGACGTAGGTTAGTCACTGTTGAACATGGAGATGACGTATTTAGGATGGACCGTCTTCTGCACCCAGAGAACACGTCAGATAAGGGACAGCCTCTGTTGCTCGTTATTTGTGAAGGGAGGACTAATGTAGGTGAAAGGGCCTGCCTGTCTTTGTGGCACGAAGGATCTGTGCCTCTGAAACGGCCTCAATCCAGCACATAACAGCGGTTCCTGGAGGGAGTGCTGCCGGGCGGTGGGGTGGGGCGGGGAGGAGCATGGTGGGGGGTAGTAAACTCTGGCATATGGCCGAACGGAGGTAAGTACATAAATAAATAAATAAAATGAATTACATTGCGTGCGGCGCGTCGCCATTTGGCGTTGCAGCGCGCGCAATGTAATTCGTTTTATTTATTTATTTATGTACTTACCTCTGTTCGGACGTATGCCGGAGTTTACTGCCCCTCCCCCGCCCAGCCCCACCGCCCCGCAGCACTCCCTCCAGGAGCCGCGACTGACTTGCACCACCCTGCAGTCTCTTCGGCCTCTCTCTCTAAGGTAGGTAGAGACATATAAGGGCTGATACAAACATTTCCAATGAACTTTGAAGCATTACTTTGGCCCCCTCCCCTCAAAATGGGTCTTCTCACTGTAGCATAAAAGAGGGATACGTGTATTAACATTTTGCTAATAGCTCAGTAAAGCTATGCTACTTATAAACCTTTAAGATGACAACAGAATAGTATTTCTTTTTTTCACATGCAGTAAGAGGTTTTGGCCTAGACAGTTGTGATATAGAGAGGAGGAGGAATGTGAGTAGTTAGCATTTTTTAAAGTCCCTCTTAGCTTACCTGTTTTCTGTATAAAGCCGGAAGTCTTTCCTCCTCATCAATATTACCTGCTAGCACCAGTCAGACTGAGAGAAACAGAAGCTTTCTCCTAAACAGGATCCTCACTCCACAATTGCTCCACAATTTGACAGGCATTAAATCACACACCATTGCTTATAGAAAACTGTTTCTAAAGCTCGCATGGTTAAGTACAGCCTTGGTGTACAAAAGTCAGACAATGTATGGATCAAAGGAGGGCTTTTCATATGCTAATTACTTCACAGCACACACTGGACCTTCCAAACTCCACACCATCTAAACAAACAGGACACATAATCTTCTAGGCCCTTTGTTTATTCTGTCAAGGGTTTTCAAAACTTTCAAAGGCAAAGAGAAACAGCAAAAATGGTTCGCAGTATTTTGGTAGTCAATCAATCAATCAATCAACTGGATTTATAGAGCACAGCTAATCACGCACGAAGGTATCCAGGCACTGGTAGTTTGATTTGATTTCATGAGTCTGTGCAGAAAATCTCCTATTAAAACTAGGGTCTATAATAGACCCTGTGAGAAAAAAAGGAGATGATTGAGCCTGTAGAGGTTTCTTCTCCTTCTCCCCTTTTGCCTACTCCATTCTATGCTCAGTCGTCCTCAAATAGAGACCTTTAATGTACACTCAGAGAGAGAGCCTAAAATTGTGCGTCCTTCTTTAAAGTGATTGGAGGTAAATAACTCACTTGAAGGATAAACCACTACCAAGCCTCTGAATTCTGCAAAATTAGAGCAGAAGAAACACATTAGTCCTCCAGGGGATTTATCTGCTAAATTTATCACGAAAGTATTTTGGGGGGATTTCTGCAGTCAATCTTCACCTTCCCACATAGACCCTTGCTCTTTTTTTCCAATGACCCATGTCAGAACTGATTTTAAGCCCTTACGGATTTAGACATGTTATGTACCAATAATTTCAGTTGAAGTACTTCAGTGGGATTTCCAGGACTTGCTACAAGTTGTATTCAATTGATTGATTCTAAGATCTTATTGACCCTCTATGTCAACATTACCTATACAGGCAATTTAGGCAATTTGTAGTTTTCCAAAAGAAATATGGGATTTTCGTTTGCTAAAATTAACACTAGCAAAGGACTTGATACTCTACACAGTGAAATTGCATTGATAAAAAAGTCAACAATGCCATGAAAATCTAATCTTCCATTTTCTATCTTGACACATCTGGGTCCACTCGAGCTACTAATGTATATATAAGAAAAGTAGCTCCCAGGCAAAGTAAAGCAGCAGCACATGTGCACTTTACATATGTCCCTTACGGTAAACTGCAAAATGACCTATGGTAAAATTGTGTTAATGCGCAAATGCTAAAGCCTCAACACATTCTATATAGAAACTTATAGGTACTATTTGGTTTCTCATAATCGATAGTTATTGCTACTTTACCATCCTCAAGCTCCTCGGACAGCTAGCTCACACCAGGGAGCAATCAGGAAAACTGAAATAAGCATGATCCGGAAGTGCCTAACTACTGAAGGTATGGTTTTGCTTGAAATGGCTCTCAAGCTAAAGTGTGGTCAGTTCTAGCACTCTGATGTTAAGTAAATAAAGTAAGTTGCTAAATAGGCTCTCCCAGAAGTATTTGAACATTGCTACAAAGGATATTATTGAGGACAGCAGATGTCCTTTAGATGTGGAAAGGGCCTAAGTTTGATTGAGATTTAGCATATCCAGAAACCTATGATGGATTAAAAGCATTGAATACCCCTAACAATCCATCATCAGATTATTGACTAACTCTAAAATTGTTTTCATATTTCCCCAGTGGAACATTTGAGGCAATTTCGTTTTGGAACGTTTTGGAAAATATTTGTTCTCTGAGTGTTCTTGATAGAGAAAATAAGCAAGTTGCTATTGAAAATAAAAGTTTAGAAGCCCATAGCAATTCACTACAGTTTACCACCAGTGCTCATAAAGCAAGAAGGAATATGTTGTGTAAGATCTCTACTCTAAGTCTGGATCTGTTTGGTAGAAAAAACAGAAATAACCTTTATGCTTGTTGAAATTCATAGACTACAGTGAAGAAAAATCTATTTTGCCCTCAACAAAAGGGCTAACAGTGCTACATCTTAATTGATGTGTTAGTACTTCATCTTGATGGTGCAATTTAACATAATGTGGAACAACATAATAATAATAGTGTTTCCCCTCCTTTTTGCTATATAGCAGGTTTGGAGCCAATCCTAAGAGGCAGTAATAGAAAATCCTTCCTATCAACCATGTTAAGCATTTCAACAATTTTCAATATTTGGTAACTTACACAGAAAGATCCACTGGGCTTGGTATCTTTGTCTACCAAAGGTGAGACTGGTCATTTGAAGGATTGACTATTATAAATAATATCCATTGATTTAGTTATCTCTATTGAAAAGCATGGTTTTGGAAACCAAAATATGCTGTTTTTGGCCGAAGGAGGAATAGAATTCCATAACTTTATAAATGTAAATAATGTAGCTATTACATATGATGATGCGGTTTTATTTTGTGTGTGAGATTGACAATAGGCAACTTAATTCCATTCGACCAAATTCTACTTTAAAAAAAAAATAATAATAATATGAATGTTAAATTGGTTGTGGTCATTACAAGTATGTACTGGGAGTTTGTTTCTAAAAACAAAAACAAAAAGAAATGACCCCACACTCTGGGAGTTTTCTCCTGGGGCATGGGGGGGTCACTGTTGTCTTTTTCCGTTGCTCACTGCCAGGTTTTTACCAGCAGTGATGGACAGAAAAAATAGACATTACAAATTATGCCATGAATAGGGCAACCAGCGTAATGTCCTTCCTCTAATGGCCTCAACTTTGTTGAGCTGTGGAGAAACCTTTCCATTTCCAGAGTCAACGAGGTCTTCATCGATGGAAAACTTAAGGTCTGCCCCTCTCTAAATTAGGTGGATGGACTGAGGGTTTGGCGAACTGGGTACTCTGTCATGTTTGCAATGCAGTACCATGTCTGCTAATCCCCTGCTACCTAATTTCAAAGGTAGAAATTTTGACCAGGTGAAGGCAAAAAAATGATTTTCATGACAAGAGGAGTTTGGCAGCTACAAAATTTAAATTTTCTGGCTCTGTACTTTGCCCACCAGAACCAACGGCTTCAGTGGGACCTCCTCCAATAGCTATTGGACTTCGAGAAGACTTTATCAGATAGAGCCTTCAACCTTGCTCTGCATGAGGATTTTGACTTCCATTTCAGAGACCAAGTCAGAAGGTACAATCTTTGACTTGGACAACCTGCTTGGTGTATCCAACCCCCTGTTACATTGTGGTCAGCCTGAAATTGTGCTTAGGTCCCATTCAACTGCAACACTGACTGCTGATTTACTTTTTCTTGGTGTTTTTTGCTAAAATTGAAAACAAATCTTATCTCTGGTTCCCCTTATTGTATTGTTATCACATTTGTGTTATTTTCCTAGTTAAAGTGCCCCTGCATTTTAGAAATTTGTTGAGAGGTATCTATTGTGTAGTGTTCAGACATTTTAATTGTTTTGTTACTGGATGAAATTTCAACTACCCTGGATTAATTGGAGTAATTTCGATAATTTGGGCGTTACTCTTGTGACGTAAATTACTGACAGTTATGTGATTACACCCACTTGCACAATTAAGAGCAATATGGGGCAAATATGCCGACCACAGGAACAGAGCACAAGCGGCTGCTGCTGTTCATATTCTGTTGCATTTATTGCTAATATTTTAGTGAAAATGAATAATTGGGGCCATTTTGGATATGAGGGTGCATTTTGCACTAAGAAAATAGTGCTAAGTGCAGGGTTACACTTCTAACGCAATTCCATGTCATCTTGTGTAATTTTGCATAATTATGCTACAGCAAATTACTGAATGTGAGAAATTGGGTTTTTGATTGAGGAGGTGAAACCCTTCTCAAGCAACAACCACAATTTCTCTGAGGGTGAGCCACAAAAAGTCACAAAATCAACCTGTGCTCGTCCCTCTGGTAGCTTGGCACAAAAGCAGCCAGGCTTATCTTAGAGGCATGTGTAAAGTATTAATGCAGTACATCAACAGTGATAAAGTGAAAACAGAACACAAAAGAAATCCCAAACCAATGGCGAAAAACAGGTTATGTTTTAATAACTAATTTAATAACCAATTAGCCAGGTCAAAATGGCAGGTTAAAACTTCACACACAGGCTGCAATGGCAGGCCTCCGACATGTTTAAAGTGCTACTTAAGTGGGCGGCACAATCAGTGCTTCAGGCCCACTAGTGGCATTTAAATTACAGGCTATGGGCACAGGTAGTGCCACTTTACTAGTAACTTACAAGTAAATTAAATATTCCAATTGGATATGAGCCAATTATACCACGTCATATGGAGATAGCACAAGCACTTTAGCACTGGTTAGCAGTGGTAAAGTGTACAGAGTCCTAAGGCTAGTAAAAAATGAAGTCAGCAAAACAGGAAGTTTGAAGGCAAAAAGTTAGGAGGAAAACCACTCCAAGGATGCCAGGTTTGAGGAACAATATTCTTGCCTGGTGGCCATTTTCCGATGTGTGTTGCAATCTATGCAACCACATGATCATCACTGAATCTGTTGCTGCTTTTACCCACCTGAGCTTTTGTAATTGAAATCAACTTAGAACTGTAGAGATGTTTGTGAAACCAAGTGCTTCACAATAGAGAAAAGGGAGGCAAAAAAAATAATTGTTTAAGTAGACGTTGTAAAGTGTTAGAGGGGTTAGCTGGAGTTCCATGAATGTGAGAAATCCTCCAAAAATAGGAAGATATCTCAACTGCCCTATTTAGTTGTTGTACCCTTGTATGATCTGTTAAACAGGGCAGACAGGAAATCAGACTGTTTTCGCCAGCTATCTTGCACCCCAAATTCTAAATAATATTGCTTTAAATGCTTCCCATTGTTTTTCAGTGTTTTTCCTGGATTCAGTATTCATGCTGCTGTGGTACTCTCTTTGCCTTCCTACTAATTAAATTTAATTTGCTCTGTCCAAGATACATGGCATTTCTCTGATGCTGACTGTGACCAAAACCAGCAAAGCTGCCTATGAAAGGAAGCCTAACACAACCACTGACAGGGAAGACTACATCTCTGCCATTGAGTGCCTTAATCTTATTGTGCAAAAACAACAATTGATGGACAGAATGCAGAACAATGTCATACATTCACCCCAGTACAAAGATCTGGGCCTAAATCCATCGTTTTTTTGCTCACCATGCTGTTCCAGTTTGGACCCAGCCATATGCAAATCAGCCTTGACCCTGCGCCCAATGGGAACAGTCCAGCCCGAACTGCCAGGCCAGGTCCTCCCTGGACTGAAAACAAGCATCCTAGGACCGGTTTCGGGCTTTCAGCCCTCATCAGCCAGGATAGCTTGACTCCAGTGGCATGGAGAGCACGGGACCCACGTCTGGGCATACCCGTCCCACTCGGGGTGACAAATGCAAAAACAACAATTGATGGACAGAATGCAGAACAATGTCATACATTCCAGGGAGGACCTAGCTTGGCAGTTCGGGCTGGACTGTTCCCATGAGGCACAGGGTCAAGACTGATTTGCATATGGCCAGGTCTAAACTGGGGTGGCATGGTGAGCAAAAGAATGATGGATTTAACCTAGATCTCTTGACTGGGGGAGAATGTTTTGATTTGTTCTGCATTCGGTCCATCAATTGTGTGTCTTTTGCTTTCTCGCCCTAAGTGCCCCGGGTATGCCTAGACGTAGGTCCCGAGCTCACTGTGCCACTGGATTCAAGCTATCCTGGCTGAAGAAACCCCGAAACCGGTCCTAGGATGCTTGTTTCCGGTCCAGGGAGGACCTGGCTTGGCAGTTCGGGCTGGACTGTTCCCATGAGGCACAGGGTCAAGACTGATTTGCATATGGCCAGGTCTAAACTGGGGTGGCATGGTGAGCAAAAGAATAATGGATTTAACCCAGATCTCTTGACTGGGGGAGAATGTTTTGATTTGTCTGCATTCCGTCCATCAATTGTGTGTCTTTTGCTTTCTCGCCCTAAGTGCTCCGGGTATGCCTAGACGTAGGTCCCGGACTCACTGTGCCACTGGATTCAAGCTATCCTGGCTGAAGAGGGGTGAAACCCCGAAACCGGTCCTAGGATGCTTGTTTCCGGTCCAGGGAGGACCTGGCTTGGCAGTTCGGGCTGGACTGTTCCCATGAGGCACAGGGTCAAGACTGATTTGCATATGGCCAGGTCTAAACTGGGGTGGCATGGTGAGCAAAAGAATGATGGATTTAACCCAGATCTCTTGACTGGGGGAGAATGTTTTGATTTGTTCTGCATTCCGTCCATCAATTGTGTGTCTTTTGCTTAATCTTATTGTGGGCTTTCCATAGCCAGTTGTGCTTGTTCTGCTCATAGTAATCATAAGAAAAGGCATTGGTTTATTGCAGGACTCACTGACCTGTGGGCATGTCTCAATGTATATCAAGGATTGTGTGCTCCATACTTTGAAGGTCATTTTCTTACGTCTAGTGCCAAATCACCACTGTCTCCATCCACAACTCTCTCACCTCCCCTAAGTGTTTTTTCACCATCTTTATCAGTTCCAAACCCTTTGCTTATACCAAATTATTCTCTCCCAATGATTCAACAATACACTCGGGTGAGGTCAGGGTTCTCTCTTTTTCCACAATGTCAGCATTAACTGTCCCTATCTTATGCCTCCCAATCAACACCAGATCACCACCATGTCATTCTCATCAAACCTCAGCTTCTGCTCACTTAACGATGGAATGTCCAATAAATCAAACTTCTTTACTCCAGCACTCCCTCTGATTCTTTTGTGTCAATTTAAAAGAACATTTGTTCAGTCCCCAACCCTTCGTTCACAGCCTCACATATTCCCACATGCATTCGTTCTTCCATTGCCCTAGCTTCTTCAGTTCCCACTTACCCATATCTCTCCTAAGGTTCACTGCCAAAATATCGATGTAAAAATATAGAAGTAAAAAATATCGGTGAAAAAATATAGAATGCAAAATATCGACTCCCTATACTTAAACAGGTAGGTACAAAAATATCGAAAAAAAATATCGATGTAAAAAATATAGTTGTACAAAATATTGAATTTTATATATATATATATAAAATAAAATAATAAATATTAAATATGTTAAATAATAAAATTAATATAACAAATAAAGTAGATTTAATATAAATTTTAAAAATATAATAAATAAGCTTAATTAAAAAAAGTTAAACACACATACATAATAATTCATATATATTTACTTTAAAATAAATAATAAACTATTAATTTTAATTTATTTTATAATTTTCAAATTATATAAAAATGTACACAGGTTTCAGGGACTATATGTGACTATATATAAATGACTATATGTGAGAGTGAGTAATTGTGAGAGTGTCTGTGTGGATGAGTGTGTGCTTGTGTCAGTGATTGTATAAGAGAATAAGTATGTGTTAGTATCTGTGTGAATAAGTGAGGTGTGTGTGTGTATAACTTTATAGGTGAGTATATGGGTGTGTGATTGATTCTTTGCATGACTAACTAGCTGTGTAAGTAACTCTATGGGTGAGTGGCGGTGTGTGAGTGTCTGTATAGGTGTATGAGTGCATTTGATAGTGGCTGTATTGATGAGTGACTGCATGTATGAGTGACTGTATGGGTGAGTGAGTGGATGTGTGTGTAGACCTAGGAATCAGTGAGTGGGTATATAGTAACTGGTATTGGTGTGTCTAAGGTTTCGAGAATGGCAGTCTGTATTTTAGAGTTTGTGTATCAAAGGTTATATTAGGCTGTGAGGAGGTGCATCAGAGGATCACGTGGATGATGTCATCAGTGATGTCATTTGAGATGTCATCAGTAATGTCACTGACCATGTCATGAGTGATGTAATATGTGATGTCATCAGCAGTGCATTGCGGGGGCGCGAGTTATACTTAGCTCAACTAACTATAACGGCTGAATTTCTCTGGTTTTGTACGACTGAAATGTCCAACTAACTATAACGTCCCTGAAACCTGTGGTTTTTTCAGTGAATTTCTATGGCTTTCTAAATGCTAATTTCTAACTATAACGTCCCTGAAATCTATAGTTTTTTCTGTGAATTTCAAAGGTTTTTTAAATGCTAATTTCTAACTATAACGTCCCTGAAACCTATGGTTTTTTCAGTGAATTTTAAAGGTTTTTTAAATGCTAATTTCTAACTATAACGTCCCTGAAACCTATGGTTTTTTCAGTGAATTTCAAAGGTTTTTTAAATGCTAATTTCTAACTATGCCTACAGAGGTAGGACATGTGCAGAAAGAGGTAGAAAGGCGCAGAAAGAAGCAACAGAAGTCCAGAAAGACTAAGAAAAGTGCAGAAAGAAGCAAGAGATATGCAGAAAGAACCAACAGAGGTGCAGAAAGAGGCCTTGTTGCAAAGTCATCCTGTGCCCTCAACTTTTTTCTGGTACTGGTGGTAACTGACTGTGACTAACCAGGCCCAGAGCCAGTGCTATGCTGAAAGACACTTAGAATACAGTGAAAACACCTACATACACTAGGGTACACTATGGGTTGAGGTACCCTTGTGATTGGCATGACCTCCCCGTTAAGGCCCTAGCACATATTAGGGCAGGGGGATTAAAACTACCTCTAACTCAGAGGTGCAGAAAGAGGCAAGAGAAGTGCAGAAAGAAGCAAGAGAGGTGCCAAAAGAGGTAAAAGAAGTGCAGAAAGAAGCAAGAGAGGTGCAGAAAGAGGGAAGACGAGTGCAGAAAGAGACAACAGGGGTGCAGAAAGAGACAACAGGGGTGCAGAAAGAATCAAGAGAGGTGCAGAAAGAGGCAATAGAAGTGAAGAAAGAGGCAAGAGAGGTGCAGAAGGAGGCAAAAGAACTGCAGAAAGAGGGAGGAGAGTTTCAGAAACAGGCAAAGGGGGTGCAGAAAGAGGGAACATGTGTACAGACAGAGGCAAGAGAGGTGCAGAAAGAGGGACGAGGGGTACAGAAAGAGGCAAGAGGGATGCAGAAATTTGCAAAAGAGGTGCAGAAAGAAGCAAGAGCAGTGCAAAAGAACCAACAGAGGTGTAAAAAGAGGCAAGTGAGGTGCAGAAGGAGGCAAGAGACCTACAGAAAGAGGCAAGAGAGTTGCAGAAACAGGCAGAAGGGGTGCAGAAAGAGGGAACAGGTGGGCAGACTGAGGCAAGAGAGTTGCAGAAAGAGTGAAGAGGGGTGCAGAAAAAGGCAAGAGGGATGCAGAAATTTTGAACAGAGGTGCAGGAAGAAGCAAGAGCAGTGCAGAAAGAACCAACAGAGGTGCAAAAAGAGGCAAGAAGGGTGCAGAAAGGGGTAAGAGAGGTGCACAAAGAGGCAAGAGGGGTACATAAAGAGGCAGGAGGAGTGCAGAAAGAGGAAGAGGACTGCAGAAAGAAGCAACAGAGGTGTTGAAAGAGGCATGAAGGGTGCAGAAAGAGACAAGACAGGTGAAGAAAGAAGGAAGAGGGGTACAGTAAGAGGCACTTGTCGCTGCATTTTTGGTAACGTTTGAGCTGTTTGAGCTAGAAACAAGGCTTTTATTGTTCAAATCTGCAGATTAGGGAGCAGATGATGAATTATGTGGCTAATGCGGAAAATGTATAATTGTGCGGAAGTCGGTGCAGTCAAACAGTCACATAATTCCATTGGCCCTGCTCATACCTCTGACTAGGTCCACAAGTGCTCCTCAGTGATTCCTTCTTTTTTTGTCTCACTGAGCTCATAGTTGAGCTTCTATGGAAACGAGGAAGACTACACCTGAGGTTACCACTCCACAACACAGACTACCATACCACATAATTACTCTCCATAACACATAATCCCAGTCTACATAATTCTTATATACTAAACACCACATACTTTCTATCCACATAATTTCACTGCACAACATACCACATAATTCCACTACACACAACGTACATCCACTCCACTCCAAAAAACATTAGTAAAAAACGTTTACATTTACAACGCCAATAGCTCTAACTCTCGCAAATGCGAAACCTATTACATTGCAAACACTTCTTTAACTAGTAGTCGCGTTTGCAGAGTGGTGGAGAAAGGGTGCTGGGCCTCCGACCAGCGCTCAGGAATTCCGCTGTGCAGGACCTACAGGAGGTACCAGGAGGGCTTCTTGGCCCCCAAAGTCCCTCAGGAGTAAATTGGACTTCATCCCCCATCCCGTAGTCTGCCAAGAGGCGCGTTTGCAGAGTGGTGGAGAAAGGGGGGCATGGCCTCCGAAGACGTCTTCGCAATCCCACTGTGTGGGACTTACTGGATGTAACAAGAGGGATCGTTGGCCCCCAAGGACATCCTTGGGGGCCAACTACCCCTCCTATTACCGCCAGTAAGTCCCACACAGCAGGATTGCTAAGTTCTCATAGCAGGCCACGCCCCCTTTTCCCACCACTCTGCAAATGCGCTCCCTGGCACGCTCTTGGATGGGGATTGAAGTCCCCTTTGCTGCTGGGGGTCCTTTAGGGGCCAATTAGCCTACCTCTTACCTCCAGTAAGCCCCACACAGTGGGATTGCTGAGAGGTGGACACAGGCCACGACCCCTTCCTCCATCACTCTGCAAACGCACCTCCTGGCGTGCTCTTGGTTGGGGGATGAAGTCCCCTTTTCTCCTGAGGGTCCCTGGGGGCCAACTAGCCCTCCTGTTACCTCCAGTAAGCCCCATACAGCTAGACTGCTGAGAGTGCTCAAAGGCCACGCCCCCTTTTTACACGACTCTGCAAACACGACTCATGGCACACTGCTGCTTGGGGGATCAAGTCCACTTGCGTCCTGAGGTCCTCAGGACAAAAGAGGTCCTCATTGCCCCACCAGCAGTGCGCCAAGAGGTGCATTTGCAGAGTGGTGTAAAAAGGGGCGTGGCCTCGAACCACCTCTCTGCAATCCAGCTGTGTGGCGCTTAGTGGAGGTACCTGGTGGGCTAGTTGGCCCCCAGAGACCCTCAGTATTCAAAGGGACTTAATTCCCCAACTTAGAACGCACCAGGGGGCGCGTTTGCAGAGTGGTGCAGGGAGGGGGCAGGGCCTCCGGCGAGATGCCGGCTTTTTAATAAAATATATTTTTAGAAGGGGGGCCCCCATTCTTTTAGTATTTTTGGGGCCCTGGTGACCCCATCCCCAAGTGCCTGACCCTTTTAAAATATATATATATATTTTTTAAAACGGGAGGGTGCCGAGCGGCCCCTCTCCCAAGGCCGATTTCGGCCCCGGGGCCCCTATCCCCCGGGGCATGGCCTCCTTTTTTTATATATATTGATAGGGAAGGGGGGCCGCGTGGCCCCCCTTCCCTGGGCGACTTTTGGCCCCGGGGACCCCATCCCCCGGGGCATGGCCTCTTTTTGAAAAATAAATATTTATAGGGAAGGGGGGCCACGTGGCCTCCCTTCCCTAGGCCACTATTGGCCCCGGGGACCCCATCCCCTGGGACTTGGCCATTTTATATTTAAATTTAAGGAGGGGGGCTGCTCGGCCCCCCTTCCCAGGCCGATTTGGTCCCCGGGGACCCCATCCCCCGGGGCCCGGCCATTTTTTATTTTTAAATTATAGGGAGGGGGCTGCGTGGCCCCCCTCCTGGGCCACTTCTGGCCCTGGGGACCCCATCCCCCGAGGCCGGCCCTTAGCGTTGGGGACTGTGGGGGGGCCCCAATGCCCCCACGGTCCCTGCTGGCTCCCCGCTTCCTGCGGGAGCCAGCATTGCTTTTGGGCAAGGGGAGCTGCTAACATGCTCCCCCTGCCCAAAAGCAATCTGCTTCGCTTCATGGAAGCGAGAGCAGGTTTACCCCTATAAATCCCACAACCCCCACCTAAAATTAATTACACAATTTCCATAATTAATTTTCAATCAATGAATTAGTATAAATTAACAACTAATTATTAATTAATCAAAAATAAATTACTTCCCACCCTTTACCCCTATAAACCCCACAACCTGCACCTAAAAAAATTTACACATTTACCATAATTATCAATTAATTAATTAATATTAATTAACAACCAATTAATAATTAATTGCAAATAAATTACTTCCCACAATTAACACTATAAAATCTAAATTAGATATAAAAAAAATAATCATTCATTTATTATAATTAAATTACTTCCCACCCTATTCCCCTATAAACCCACAACCCGCCATGGAACAAAAAAATGCAAAATTGAATTAAAATAAAATTCATAACTACTAAAAATTTAACACATATATTAAAAAACATAAACAATACTTATACAAAAAAACATTCATCAGATACATTTAAAATATAAACTAAAATACATAACACTAATTAAAAAATCGCTATTTTAAACATGTATATTTTTGCAAACAATATTAATGACTTCTATATTTTTAAAAACAATATTTCTTACCTTAAATTCGATATTCTTTACCACAATATTCTTGCTGTCGATATTTCTGAATCACGAGATTTCCAATTCGATATTTGTGTACATCGAAATTTCAAACTCGATCTTCTGTCTCAACACCCACTCCTAAATGTCTCTGTAGCCGCACCTATTTGAAAAGACTATGCCCCAAAATCACTTCCTTTTAGCCCGTCTCTCTCCAAACACAACCAGCGATGACTCTGCAGATTTCCCAAAGTCTGCGGAGTCATCGCCGGCTTTCAATCACTATGTTCAAATCATGAAGCATTCCTCTTCCCCCTCCCTTTCAACCATGTTTGCCTTCTCCGCACTGGGAAAATTCCTATGGGTGAAACTGTACCCTTCTCTCCTTCTCACTTCCATGACTCATGCCATGACTTCACTCATTGTCAGCATTTCTAGAAACTCAAAAACCACCCATTTGAAACGCATCTGAAAATATTTCTACCATCCAGTCTTGTGGGTCATCTTGTTGCCATATTGCCCTTCCATTGTAATTAGACAAAAACCTATGCCATATCTGCATGTCCTTCTTTACACTATCTGTCATTCATACCTGATGGTATGGCTTTGAAGCCCCACTCAGTGTAAAAGCCAACTGTCTGGTGAATGCTTGCCCTGGGGCCATCACCCTGCATGCAAAGTTAAGATGTCCCGTAGTTGTTGTACAAAGCGCATGTTAGACCTGGCCCTTTTTGCAGGTTTACCCCCAAATGTTATGCCTTTGGCCTCCTATTTTTCTAACCCTGTTTTTGTTGGCTATAGGACTCTGGGCACTTTACCACTGCTGATCACTGCTAAAGTGCATATGCTCTCCCTGTAAATTTTGATTATGATTGGTTATCCATGATTGGCATATTTGATTTACTGGTAAGTGCCTAGTAAAATGCACTGAGTGTGCAGGGCCTGTAAATCAAATCCTACTAGAGGGCCTTCAGCAATGAATGTGCCATCCACATGAGTAGCCCTTTAAATGTGTCTCAGACCTGCCACTGTGGTGTTCGAGCACACAGTTTTTAACTGCCATGTCGACCTGGCAAGGGTACCCATTTGCCAGGCCCTAACCTTCCCTTTTCTTACATGTAATTCACCCCTCAAGTAGGCCTAAGGTACCCCCAAGGCTTGCGTGTGCTTGCCTCCTGTTGGAAGCATTAGGGAAATCAAATACTTCAAGAAAGATCCTTGTTGTATCCCAAAGTAACCTGCCTGGAAGGAGAGCTGCAGAGCTGTGTGAGCTCTATCCTGTGAGGGGTGGGTTGGCCTGCATTCGCTGCTCCTATTAGGAGCAGGAGAAGGACTAGACTGTTCTTCATCTTAAAAAAAGAAGGGAGAAGCATGAAGAGCGCTTTATTTCATGGGCCTGGAGTGCTGTGTAGTAGAGCTGTGTCTCTGACCAAGTAAGCGTGTGTGAGTGCTTTGTTCTTGGTAGGCTGAACACTCTTGTGGCAGGACCAAAGAACTGGTCATTGAATTAAACTGGTGGCACCTGCTTATGGTCCGAGCCTAGCGCACCATGCCAATTGCCTCGTCTCTGATGAACCGACATGAGAAGACGCGCTCATCGCCACAGCCCTCCTCGTTGCCGTGGCAACCAGGATTCCTGCACAAGAATCGCTGGTCGCACCATGGGAACCCCCAAGCAAGGGCCCCATCACCGCAAAGGACGCGGTGAGCGGAGCCCGTGGGGGAAGCCAAGCCATCCCAGAGAGGAGCTGGTGCTGCAGGGGGTGCCTACGCCGAAGCCCCAGCCCGAGGAGCCTCGGCGCGAAACCAGAAGCAGGCATGCCTTTACCCGGAGGACTGAAAGTGGTCCTGGTGAGTGGGGGGAACTCCAGGGTTGACCGGAGCGGTCCTGCATATCTCTTCATCCAAGCAGGCCGGCCAGTCCCATTGCACTGGGTGGTCTTGCTGTGGTTGCGGCCCCATTGCCTCAGCCCCGGAACCTGATAGGGGTGAGCAGCTCCCTCTCCTTGTGGTGGGGGAACCGGCGAGGGCCCCTCACTGGCTGTGGTAGTTTTGCGTGAAGCAGCAGCCCTGTGCAATTGCAGGCTGCTGCACTCCACTACACTACATACAGGGGACCCAGCGAGGTGTCTCCGTTGTATCTGGGGGGCGCTGAGTGGCTGCACTTGTCACTGCCTTTCCGGTCCCGATGGGCCATAATTAAAAGAACATGAGTGCCTTCTAAGCACAAGGAAAATTACTGTAATCCTTATAAAGGGCACGTAGGAGTTCCGGTGCCCTATGTGTTCACGTGGAATTACCGTATAAAGTATTATAGGAGTGCAGGAAAGCTGCACCCTCTGTGTTCATGGTGATATTGGGTGATTTATGTATAACCTAACTGCTGCATTTCATGCCTTGATGTTATGGCTTATGTCGTTTTATGCCTTGTGGTAACAGGATACCGAGTATCATTTCAGGGGTTGCATTTACGTGTACAGTGATGGTGATCTGATGACGTGTTTAACATATAAGTGTTTACTTTCTTGCACTAACTGTGATGTTATGACAATTGCCTAGTTGGCAAATGATTTATTAATAATGTGATTGTGATCTATGTGTTATATACAATATATGAGATATGTTTATATACTTCGGCGTGGAGTCTCTTTTGTAGTGTATTTAGTGTGTCACTGGTGTGTGTTGAGCAAACACTTTACACATTCCCTGTGGGATAAGCCTGACTGTTCTGCCAAGCTACCAAGAGGATGAGCAGGGGTTATCTTGGATGTGCAGCTCTCTTACCCTACTTATGGCCCGATTCTGATGCGGTTTAGAAAGCTTCCCAACCGAATGGGTTTGGGAATGATTTTCAACCGAATCGGATCGGGAGCCCAACCGACCGAGTTCGATGCATCCGGATGCTTCCAGATACAATTTGGTTGGACTCCCTTTGACTTCAATGGGAGCCTTTTTTCCGACCAAATGCATAGGCTCCCATTGAAGAAAGGGGTGGCTGGGACAAATCGGGCACCCTGTGGCGGGCACCCCCTGGTGCCTGCCACACTGTGCATGGCTGGTAAGGGAAGACCCATGGGTACCCCCACGGGCCTGATTGGGAAGGCTCCAGGTGCAGGGGGTCCACTACGGTCCCCCAAAGTCTGATTCCGACTGCCGATTTGAGTCAGACGGCACGATTCGAAAAGCCTGTCCAAATCCAGCATTGTACTCGGTCATTTGGAAACATGTCCCGTAGAGACTTACAATTCTGCTCTGTATGGCTTGGTCATTCCAAATGCCGTCGGGTTTGGATTGGGATATTCCTAACGCCTAACTCGCATCATACACGGTCGGTTGGAAACCTTTCTGAGTCGGTTGGAAAGACACATTCCCGATCCGATTTGGACGAAGCAAATGCCGTTAGGAGGCCTTCCTAACCGCATCATAATCAGGCCTCAGAGTGGTGGGTTTTGCCTGGCTTCGGTGTATACCCTAGCCAACCAGAAACCCCATTTCTAACAGCACACCTCACACTTCTTCCTGTCTACTGCCTGTGTTAACATCCCCGTAAAATACATTTGTCACAGGTAGTTGTGACTCCATTGCCACACAGTCAATCTCAATACTCAAAAATGTCAATCATGTTGCAAGACCATCTGTTTTTTCTATTTTCAAAGGGACATCCAACTGTTTGATCCTTCCTTAAAAGTTGCTAACAACCTAGTTCACTCTCCTCTAATATAATTTGCTCCCACCACCAAGAAGGCATCTAAATAGTGCTGTATCTGCCTCACCCTGCTACTTTTCCCACTGCCCATTCCACAAATATTCTCAATTTTTCAAATGCAGCACATGCCACTGTAGATCCCATAGGCAAAACCCTGCCTATGTCAATGCTTCCTTGAAATTGCATTCCTAGTAAAGTCGCATCACACAGGTGAATCGGTAATAAATGAAATGCGGATTTGATGTCAGACTTCGTCATTACTGCTCCAGCCCTGCATTCACGTAACATCCTCACAACCTCATTTATGCTTGTGTATGTCACCGAGCATTCTTTCTGGTCATTGTATTCATCAATTCAGGGCCCTTACGGTCAAGACAGGTGATGAATCATCCTGTAATCTCCTTGTATCTTTTTTTGCACTAGCCCTACTGGGGAGAAAATCAAATTCTCTATCTGAGATGTGTGGAATGGGCCTGCCATCCTACCTTCCTCCACTTCCTTGTTCAGTTTGTCCTGCATCAGCCACTTTTACCCTTTACATGATCTGAGGTTGTCTGCCCATCTCTCTTCTTGTCCCATGTGAGGCAGCCTGAATCCTTTTCGAAAGCTTCTTTCCAAGTCTCCTGCCGCTCTTTTATCTGGGTACAGCCACAACCAGTGTCACATCACATTCAGAGTAACTAGCGTAACAGCCTTTTCCAGACACCCCCCTACCCCAACCTCTCTGTGTACCTCCTTGTTAGCCTCCACAATACAACACCGGATGCCTGATGTTACATTTTTTATAATCATGCCGGAACTTGCACGGGTATTGATAACATGCTCCTTTGTTGTACTTACAGCTTTTGCCTATAACTCTGTTCCTCCGCAACTGCTGCCCAATGGAAGGACGTCCTGGAAAATGCTTTATGGGCAGTGGCAACTACTCATCATGTGTTGTGTTTGCAAAGGCCTGGTGGGTGTCATCAGCTACAGCCACAACTCATTTTCTAAACCACTCCAAGCTCTTCAGGGTTCACACTCCTGCTTGTTTGAAATTGCTCATTGTATTTCGGCCTAGCGAGACCCCAAAACTGATGCTGGCTATTTTTATGACATCAATATATTTAATTAACCCTAAACTTTCTTCTGGCTTTCTCTCAAAATCTATACTTGCATCTATGATGAATGCTGCCATCCACGTATTAATGTTTGTAGGGACTCAGAGGCTCTTTGCCTAGTCTCTTTCTTCCACCTTAGATCACTCTTTGCAGCTCATTTCTCTAAGTAGCAAATTGAACAGGTCTACTCATTCTCACATATCTTTTCTTTCATGCTAGCCAAATAAATGACCACCTAGTGTGTCTCCAACTCCTTAATATTGTAGTGTCTTCTCCCCTTCACCCTCATCTACTCCCTTTTTCCCCTCATTGTCTTACCCTCCTCCATTCTTACCCTCCTCCAGTCTGGCCAGGCTTGTGTCCTGTATGTTGCATTTTCCCACCTCAATATCCTTTGACACTCTGCCCCTTTCACCTCCTCCAACTTCATCCCCTGTGACATTGTTCCTATCCTTCTCCTGCCACAGTCTTTGTGCTCTCTTGCATGCTTCATCTTTATCCTTGAAGCATTTCTTCCAAGACTCAAACAATGTTTTTCGACACCCAAACCATCACTCTCATTTCATGCTCACACTCTCTTTCCCTTTCTTCCTCGGCTCTCTCTTCCATGCTCCCACCAGAGTCCCTTCCCCTTCCCACCATTCATCCTCATACCCACTCTCCTTGCGGTCCTCTGTTCCTCATCCGGACAATACTCTATGTGGCTTATTTTAGCACTCCATTCAATGCCGTATGTCTCTCTTGAAGGCTGCTGCCACTTTTTCCTGCCTATTCCCGTTTCCTGCTGCTTCTGGCATTGCATGCCTTTTCCCCCAGTCTCTACCCCCTCTTGTTCCTCATGCTCCTCCCTCATTCCCTTCTCTATTCCACCCATCTCCTCTTGTCCTGCTCCTCTCTTTCTAAAGCCGAAGTAAGCTCACCTTCATTGCTCATTCCCACTTCGCTCTCTTCTGTCGTCTCACCTTCTTCCTTCTTCTGTCTCATTTCAATTCCTCTCCCCTCATGCTCTGTCTCCCTGTGTGGTAGAGCCCTCACTACTACCACTGCTGACTCTATTTCCCTATGTTCTACTTTGGGGCCAATTCCGATTCGGGCCGGAAATCTCTCCGACCGAGCCGGACCCGGAGAGATTTCCGACCGAATCGGACCCGTGCAGCCCGACCGAACGAGTACGATGCGTCCGTATGCTATCGTACTCGAGTCGGTCGGACTCCCATTGAAGTCAATGGGAGCCGGTCGTACAACGCGTACGCAGGCTCCCATTGCCTCAATGGGTGCGAGGCGAACAAGGGCGCCCCTACAGCGTGTACGCGGCGAAGCGACTCGCGCTGTACACGCACAGGTAGGGGGGACCTATGGGTCCCCCCTGTATGCGACTCACGCGGCTACGCATACAGGGGGGTCCGACACGGACCCCCAAAGTACGGCTCCGACTGCTCTTTCGAGCTGGGCGGCGCGTGTCGGTCGGACTGCTCGCGGCGCGCATCGTACTTACCCGGCCGGGGAACGTCTCCATTGTGCGGTGCGAGTCGTGTCCGAGCGAGTCGGTCGGTGCGGTTCGACCCGGGAACGTGTCGGTCGGAGCGGTTGGGATGCCCGAACGAGTCGGTCAGCGATTTCGCATCGTACTCGCTCGTCCGGACGCATGTACGAATCGGTCGGGAAATAGGGCTCCGAATCGGATCCGGTTAAGCCGAATCCGATTCGGAGCCCTACCGGCCGAGATCGGAATCGGCCCCTCTGTCTCTACTACCCATCCCTTCATCCTTGTCATGTACCCCACAGTCCTCCTTCTGTTGTTCTTCTAGCCAGGGTGGACGAGTTGTGAGGTGATTGCTGACACCTTCAGAGCTCCTCTCTGCTTGATCGCCCTTGTCCCTGGGTCCCTTGTCCTCAACTCTAATGTTGGTTTTGGTCACCTAGAAAACCCTACCCTTGATATTGGTATTCATGACTTCACACTTGCTACTGGCTTCACGAGTCTAAGACCGCACCTAGGTACTACCTTGGATGCACCCTTTCTGGTATCCCATCTTCCATTGAGCCCAAAGAGATCCTGCCCTCTCCTACCCTTTGTGAGTAGGGCATGCTATGTCTCTCCCTCTTTCTCTCTGCAACACTTTGTGATCACCCAAGGCCCGTCACATAGGGACCCCTTCTGCACTCTTTTTGCACTTATCTGCCCCCACCAAGGGGGTTGATTTCTGATAGGGCTAGCTAGAGGGACTCATACAGGGACCACCCCTAGTTGAGGTCAGCTATATGGGCATTCCGGCCTGCTGCATCAGGTTGGCTGTCTGTTAGTGGCTCCTTGGAATGAGGTAGATGGGGCTGCAGCAGACTGTTGCATCCAACAGGCTAATATTGCTACCGACAACCCCACTTAGGCCCCTATATGGGGCCTAACTGAATCTCTGGTAGTCCCTATGGCAGATACAGAGAGGAGTCTTGCTGCCGCCCTCAAGTCACAGGGGGGCCCTCTATTAGTTCTGCTGCAGATGGTGCACAGGGCACATCCATCTTCATCCTCTTCTTTAGAGAAAATGCTCCTTCCATGCTGACGTTGGGATGAGGTAAGCATGGTGGCCACGAGGGCACCACACCATGAAGCCCATGCATCTGTCCTCGCAAATCTCCATGGGTGGAGAGGGTGGCCCTGTGGTGGCAGCTTGGCTTTCCAGCAGGCTAATAGTAATATGTCTACACCCCATTGCAAGAGCGATGGCATGATACACCAAATATTTTTGCATTTCTTTCTTATTTTGTCCCATTTTAATAAAGTTACACATGCAGCCGCAGATCATATTTGCCACACAGGCATAGTTTCTGCACTTTCCATTGGAGCAGGGTAAAATTGGCTCCACCCATGTTAATATTGAGTAGGCCACATATATGTATGTTAAGGGCCTTATGTGTTCATGTGGTACAATGTGACTAATGGCGTGAATTGCATTTAAAGCCACATAGCAAGTGCATTTGCCATGTAACCTCGACATTTATATATGTGTGCACACTTATGTTTCCCTTGCAGTAACAATAAATTTCAGTTTCCATGTGTATCCATACGAGTGTTTAATAACATTAGTTAATCTTCAAGCATTCACATATTTACTCAAGGGTATCCTGCATGTACTCTGTAATGGAATATGTATTCATCAGAATTGCATTTTACACTTATAATGTGAATTGTCTATGTATCTGTATTACGCAGTTACACCGTGTACTGGAATTTTAGCTTTGCTAACTTGACCAAAGGCCATAAACATTTGGATTTCGCAATGTTTAACCTTCAATGTGAATGTTTTTCTTTTGGCGTAGTAGTTTTCTTCCCTCTGCAGGTGCCTAGTATGATGGCCTAATGAATGCAGAAAGGTCCATTGTGTGAAAAGGATAAGGAAGCGTGAATTAAGTCGAGGGTGCTAAAAATTAATGAGCTGAAGGGAGCTCTACTGTCTGTGCGAATGAGGAGATAAAATCCTAGGTCACTTCGAAAATGTGGATCAAAGAAGAAGAGTTGCAAGTGTGTCTGCCAAGAGTGCATTGTTTGAAGGTGATCCCTGATTGGACCTTTGATACTGATTCAGAGTGGTCTCTTGTGGGTATAACTAGGCAATTCTCTTTGGCTTTGGTCAGAGATTCCTTTCATACTGGGAGAGGTGCAGGCCTCTTAGCGCTATACTCATCGTGTGGCTTTATGCTATGCGATACTCATGCTTTAGAGAACTTCTACTGAAGTTCTCCTATTCTGACACCTTTCTATTCTTATTGATCTAATGAGGGTTTACTTTAGTACTCTTTAGAGTAGGTTATTTGAGAAATAGACTTACTCATGCATTATAGGCAGTAGGACGAACGTTTCAGTCTCAATATCACATTGTCTTTCTCATTATGTGCACTATTGCTACTGAAGTCCTCATTTGTTATTTGCTACTGAGGATAAATTTTGTTCGTCGATTCGGCTTCCCTTTGATAATTTTGTATTGCTATGCAGTTTTTCTAAGATTGATTTATATCAGTCTGGTGTTGAATTAGTAATAAATCTATACTTACCTATGGACTCTG
This sequence comes from Calotriton arnoldi, assembly GCA_963921515.1. NCBI lineage: Eukaryota > Metazoa > Chordata > Amphibia > Caudata > Salamandridae > Calotriton > Calotriton arnoldi. Next base: position 828,912 of record CAWUFW010002723.1, on the reverse strand, counting down.
AGCTTTACTGTGTGGCCAAATGGTTGGCACTTTAATTGTGAATTTGAACTGAATCTAATTCTTTTATTCCTCAAGCACTCTAAAAAAGGTCAGTTGCAGGGGATTAGAAAAATGTCCCACTCCCTCTGTGTCAGCATATTAATACTGCAGCCTTTTATTCAGGGCTCATCAAGGGATTCACTTGCATTTTCAGTTATATGTAAATACGAATCCTCCTCGTCTAAATTTGTGCAGCTAATAATCTGGCACCCACAGTGGATTTTCCACGGCTTGAAAGCTCCTGATTGTGTTTTCTGTGTTTATTCCGTCCTGTGGAAAAGATTATTTATAACTCAGCTAAATGTTTTCTTTTTACTCTCACTCGATGTGCTCATGTTACCCTTCTGCCCATCTCCTTGTACAGGTCTTCATTTTGGTGGCATCTGCAGTGTCATTTCTGTACTCCAATGGTCAAAGATGTCCTTTCTCTTATGTCTACCTTCACATATTACTCTATATGTTTCATTATAACCATTTAATTGAGCTATTGTTTAAAGAAATAGGATAACATTTGCTACTGTAAATTATTTGGGTACTGCACTTTGCTCAAGTGATGAATTGAGTACTAATAATGTAAACTTCATCTGCTTAACCCCTTCCATGCTCATGACGGAATGGTTCCGTCATGAGCACAAGTTCAAGTGTGCTCATGACGGAACCATTCCGTCATGAGCACATGCTCAGAAAATCCCTCTGCTGCAGACAGCAGAGGGATTACCCTTTTTTTTTGCCTGGGGAGGTGGGGAAGAGCTTCTCCAACCTCCCCAGGCCTATTTTTGAATTTTGTTGTAATGACGATCGCCCGCATGGCGCGCTATCGTCATTGCATTGAAAACTAAACTGAAACTTAGTTTCAGTTTCTCAGTTTCAGTGCTTGTGGGGCTATCTCAGCCCCCCGAGCACTGAAAAAGATGGGAGAGGTATCGTTGGAAAGGGGAGAATCTCCCCTTTCCAATGGTACCCTTCCCTAGTAGATCCCTGCTTGGGGATCACCCCAGGAGGGCGATCCCCAAGCAGGGATCCACCCACTAGCACCAGCAAGGGGGGAGCGGCCCCTTGGGCAAGGGCCTTTGCTCCCCCCATATTTGTTTGGGCACAGCAGTCTTTCTGCCCCCCCTGGGGGGCATATGGGGGCAGTAGCCCCCAATCTGCCCCCCAAGGGGACAGTAAGCCCACTAGAAACCAGGGATTTCTTTTTTTTATTGATGTTGGGGTGGGGGCTGCCCAAAAAGGGCATGGCAATGCCCCCCCCATAGAAATGTCAGTATTTCTGCACCCCCAGGGGGCAGACGAGGGCAGTAGCCCCCAATCTGCCCCCCGGGGGGCAGAAAGCCCATTAGAAACCAGTTTTTTTTTTTATTGACGTTGGGGTGGGGGCTGCCTAAAAAGGGCATTGCAATGCCCCCCCAGAGAAATGTCAGTCTTTCTGCCCCCACCAAGGGGCAGACAGGGGCAGCAGCCCCCAATATGCCCCCTGGGGGGCAGAAAGCCCACTAGAAACCAGGGATTTTTTTTTATTGATGTTGGGGTGGGGGCTGCCCAAAATGGGCACGCCAATGCCCCCACCCCCCAAAAAAATGCAACAGTCTTTCTGCTCCCCCCAGGGGCAGATGGGGGCAATAGCCCCTGATCTGCCCCCGGGGTGGTAGAAAGCCCACTAGGCACCAGGGATTTTTTTTGTTTTTTATAATGTAGGGGTGGGGGATGCCCAGAATGGGCATGATAATGCCCCCACCCCAAAAACAATTACCACAGTCTTTCTGCCCATCCCCGGAGGCATATTGGGGCAATAGCCCCTTATCTGCCCCCCAGGGGGGGGCAGAAAGCCCACTAGGCCTCAGGATTTTTTTTTTATTAAGGGTTGAGGTCATCCCAGAATGGGCATGCCAATGCCCACACCTCCCAAAAAAATGCCACAGTCTTTCTGCCCCCCCAAGGGGCGGATGGGGGCAGTGGCCCCTAATCTGCCCCCTGGGGGGCAGAAAGCCCACTAGGCGCCAGCAATTACGCTGGCTTTTTTTATGGGCGGGGGTGGTGGCTGCCCAGAATTGGCATACCAATGCCCACACACCCCAAACACATAGCCACAGTCTTTCTGCCACCCTTGGGGGCATATCGGGGCAACCCCCCCCCACGATTCCCCCCCAGGGCGGCAGAAAGCCCACTAGGCACAGACTTGTTTTTAGCAATGTGCCTACCTGTGGATTTTGGGCCCTAGCGCAGCCGGTACATAGGGAAACCTAGAAAACCTGTACATTTTTTAAAACTAGACACCAAGGGGAATCCAGGATGGGGTGACTTGTGTGTCTCTCATAGGTTCTGTTACCCAGAATCCCCTGCAAACCTCAAATTTAGCTGAAAAAATCACTTTTTTCTCAAATTTCTGTGTGGGAAAGTTCTGGAATCTACGTGGATCCACAAATTTCCTACCACCCAGCGTTCCCCCAGGTCTCCTGATAAAAATGATACCTCACTCGCGTGGGTGGGTCAAGTACCCGTGACAGGCAAGTGCCCAAAACGTATTGAGGAGACATCAAAATGACCTATCACAAAACAACCTGGTTTTGCAAGGGGGTCACCTTGGTTTTTGGCCCCGGGCTCGGCGGCCATCTTGGAAAACTACCGAACCCACACATTTCTGAAAACTAGACACCCGGGGGAGTCCAGCGAGGTATGGCTTGCGTGGATCCCCCAACGTTTTCCTACCCAGAATGCCCTGCAAACCTCAAACTTAGCTGAAAAAAACACATTTTCCACATATTTTTGGGTGGAATCACTGTGCCGGCACAAATGTCCTACCCCACAGCGTTCCCCTCAGTCTCCCGAGTAAAATGATACCTCACTTGTGTGGGTGGGGCAAGGGCCTGTGACTGGGAAGAGCCCAAAACATAGGGAATAAGGGTATAGCACCGAGAATTCTAAGCGCTACATTTTTTTAAAAATACGTTTTTAGCCAATTCTGCATTGGACAGCCACACAAGTGAGGTTTCATTTTACTCGGGACGCTAAGGAAGACACTGTGGGGTAGGATATTTGTGCCGCCACGCTGATTCCACACAAAAATATGTGTAAAAAGTGGTTTTTACAGCTAAATTTGAGGTTTGCAGGGGATTCTGCATAGGGAAACGTTGGGGGATCCACTCAAGCCATACCTCGTTGAACTCCCCAGGGTGTCTAGTTTTCAGAAATGTGTGGGTTTGGTAGGTTTCCCTAGATGGCGGCGATCCCGGGGCCAAAACCCCAGGTGCCCCCCCCAAAACCAGGTCATTTTGTTATAGGTAATTTTGAAGTCTCCACAGTACGGTTTGGGCCATTTCCTGTTGCAGCCACTATGCCTACCAACACAAGTGAGGTACCATTTTTATCGGGAGACCTGGGGGAACGCTGGGTGGTAGGAAATTTGTGTCAGCCCGGTGATCCTACAACTTTCCCACACAGAAATGTGAGAAAAAATAGATTTTTTCAACAAAATTTGAGGTTTGCAGGGGATTCTGCATAGGGAAATGTTGGGGGACCCACGCAAGCCATACCTTGCTGGACTCCCCCGGGTGTCTAGTTTTCAGAAATGTGTGGGTTTGGTAGGTTTCCCTAGGTGGCCGCAGAGCCCGGAGCCAAAAACTCATGGGACCCCCCTTGCAAAACCATGTTGTTGATAGGTAATTTTGATGTTGCCTCAAAAGGTTTTGGGCACTTGCCTGTCGCGGGTACTTGACCCACCCATGCGAGTGAGGTACCATTTTTATCAGGAGACCTGGGGGAATGCTGAGTAGAAGGAAATTTGTGGATCCACGCAGGTTCCAGTACTTTCCCACACAGAAATTTGAGAAAAAAGTGATTTTTTTCATCTAAATTTGAGGTTTGGAGGGGATTCTAGGTAGTGAAATGTTGGGGGACCCACGCAAGCCATACCTTGCTGGACTCCCCAGGGTGTCTAGTTTTCTGAAATGTGTTGGTTTGGTAGGTTTCCCTAGATGGCCGCGAGCCCGGGGCCAAAAACTCATGGGATCCCCCCTTGCAAAACCAGGTTGATTTGTGATAGGTAATTTTGAAGTTGCCTCAATAGGTTTTGGGCCCTTGCCTGTCGCGGGTACTTGACTCACCCACACAAGTGAGGTACCATTTTTCTCGGAAGACTTTGGGGAATGCGGGCTGGGTGGAATTTTGTGGATCCACACAGATTCCAGAACTTCCCACCACAGAAATGTGAGAAAAATGTGTTTTTTTGACAACTTTTGAGGTTTGCAAGGGATTCTGGGTAACAGAACCTGGTGAGAGCCAGACAAGTCACCCCATCCTGGATTCCCCTGGGTGTCTAGTTTTAAAAAATGTATAGGTTTGCTAGGTTTCCCTAGGTGCCGGCAGAGCTAGGGTTCAAAATCTACAGCTAGGCAATTTGCAAAAAAAGGGTCCGTTTTCACTGTGAAAATGTGTTGTGTCCACGTTGCGTTTTGGACCGTTTCCTGTTGCGGGCACTAGGCCTACCCACACAATTGAGGTACCATTTTTCTCGGAAGACTTTGGGGAATGCGGGTTGGCTGGAATTTTGTGGATCCACGCAGATTCCAGAACTTTCCACCACAGAAATGTGAGGAAAATGTGTTTTTTTGGACAAATTTTGAGGTTTGCAAGGGATTCTGGGAAACAGAACCTGGTGAGAGCCAGACAAGTCACCCCATCCTGGATTCCCCTGGGTGTCTAGTTTTCAAAAATGTATAGGTTTGCTAGGTTTCCCTAGGTGCCGGCAGAGCTAGGGTTCAAAATCTACAGCTAGGCACTTTGCAAAATAGTTTCAGTTGTCACTGTAAAATGTGGTGGGTCCATGTTGCGTTTTGGGCCGTTTCCTGTGGCGGGCACTATGCCTACCCACACAAGTGAGGTACCATTTTTCTCGGAAGACTTTGGGGAATGCGGGGTGGGTGGAATTTTGTGGATCCACGCAGATTCCAGAACTTTCCACCACAGAAATGTGAGGAAAATGTGTTTTTTTGGACAAATTTTGAGGTTTGCAAGGGATTTTGGGTAACAGAACCTGGTGAGAGCCAGTCAAGTCACCCCATCCTGGATTCCCCTGCGTGTCTAGCTTTCAAAAATGTATACGTTTGCTAGGTTTCCCTAGGTGCCGGCAGAGCTAGGGTTCAAAATCTACAGCTAGGCACTTTGCAAAAAAAGGGTCCGTTTTCACTGTGAAAATGTGGTGTGTCCACGTTGCGTTTTGGGCCGTTTCCTGTTGCGGACACTAGGCCTACCCACACAAGTGAGGTACAATTTTTCTCGGAAGACTTCGGGGAACACGGGGTGGGTGGAATTTTGTGGATCCACGCAGATTCCAGAACTTTCCACCACAGAAATGTGAGGAAAATGTGTTTTTTTTTTACAACTTTTTCGGTTTGCACAGGATTCTGGGTAACAGAACCTGGTGAGAGCCAGTCAAGTCACCCCATCCTGGATTTCCCTGGGTGTCTAGTTTTTAAAAATGTATAGGTTTGCTAGGTTTCCCTAGGTGCCGGCAGAGCTAGGGTTCAAAGTCTACAGCTAGGCACTTTGCAAAAAAAGGGTCTGTTTTCACTGTGAAAATATGGTGTGTCCACGTTGCATTTTGGGCCGTTTCCTGTCACGGGCACTAGGCCTACCCACACAAGTGAGGTACCATTTTTCTCGGAAGACTTTGGGAAACGCGGGGTGGGTGGAATTTTGTGGATCCACGCATATTCCAGAACTTTGCACCACAGAAATGTGAGGAAAATGTGTTTTGTTTGGACACATTTTTAGGTTTAAAAGGGATTCTGGGTAACAGAACCTGGTGAGAGCCAGTCAAGTCACCCTATTATGGATTCCCCTGGGTGTCTAGTTTTCAAAAATGTATAGGTTTTCTAGGTTTCTTTAGGTGCAGGCAGAGTTAGGGTTCAAAATCTACAGCTAGGCACTTTGCAAAAAAAGGTTCCATTTTCACTGTGAAAATGTGGTGTGTCCATGTCTCGTTTTGGGCTGGGTCCTGTCACGGGCTCTAGGCCTACCCACACAAGTGAGGTACCATTTTTCTTGGAAGACTTTGGGGAATGCGGGGTGGGTAGAATTTTGTGGATCCACGCAGATTACAGAACTTTCCACCACAGAAATGTGAGGAAAATGTGTTTTTTTGGACACATTTTTAGGTTTGCAAGGGATTCTGGGTAATAGAACCTGGTGAGAGCCAGTCAAGTCACCCCATACTGGATTCCTCTGCGTGTCTAGTTTTCAAAAATGTATAGGTTTGCTAGGTTTCCCTAGGTGCTGGCGGAGTTAGGGTTCAAAATCTAGAGCTAGGCACTTTGCAAAAAAAGGGTCCGTTTTCACTGTGAAAATGTGGTGTGTCCACGTTGCGTTTTGGGCTGTTTCCTGTTGCAGGCCCTAGGTCTACCCACACAAGTGAGGTACCATTTTTCTCGGAAGACTTCGGGGAACACGGGGTGGGTGGAATTTTGTGGATCCACGCAGATTCCAGAACTTTCCACCACAGAAATGTGAGGAAAATGTGTTTTTTTTTACAACTTTTTCGGTTTGCACAGGATTCTGGGTAACAGAACCTGGTGAGAGCCAGTCAAGTCACCCCATCCTGGATTTCCCTGGGTGTCTAGTTTTTAAAAATGTATAGGTTTGCTAGGTTTCCCTAGGTGCCGGCAGAGCTAGGGTTCAAAATCTACAGCTAGGCACTTTGCAAAAAAGGGTCTGTTTTCACTGTGAAAATATGGTGTGTCCACGTTGCATTTGGGCCGTTTCCTGTCACGGGCACTAGGCCTACCCACACAAGTGAGGTACCATTTTTCTCGGAAGACTTTGGGAAACGCGGGGTGGGTGGAATTTTGTGGATCCACGCATATTCCAGAACTTTGCACCACAGAAATGTGAGGAAAATGTGTTTTGTTTGGACACATTTTTAGGTTTAAAAGGGATTCTGGGTAACAGAACCTGGTGAGAGCCAGTCAAGTCACCCTATTATGGATTCCCCTGGGTGTCTAGTTTTCAAAAATGTATAGGTTTTCTAGGTTTCTTTAGGTGCAGGCAGAGTTAGGGTTCAAAATCTACAGCTAGGCACTTTGCAAAAAAGGTTCCATTTTCACTGTGAAAATGTGGTGTGTCCATGTCTCGTTTTGGGCTGGGTCCTGTCACGGGCTCTAGGCCTACCCACACAAGTGAGGTACCATTTTTCTTGGAAGACTTTGGGGAATGCGGGGTGGGTAGAATTTTGTGGATCCACGCAGATTACAGAACTTTCCACCACAGAAATGTGAGGAAAATGTGTTTTTTGGACACATTTTTAGGTTTGCAAGGGATTCTGGGTAATAGAACCTGGTGAGAGCCAGTCAAGTCACCCCATACTGGATTCCTCTGCGTGTCTAGTTTTCAAAAATGTATAGGTTTGCTAGGTTTCCCTAGGTGCTGGCGGAGTTAGGGTTCAAAATCTAGAGCTAGGCACTTTGCAAAAAAAGGGTCCGTTTTCACTGTGAAAATGTGGTGTGTCCACGTTGCGTTTTGGGCTGTTTCCTGTTGCAGGCCCTAGGTCTACCCACACAAGTGAGGTACCATTTTTCTCGGAAGACTTTGTTGAACGCGGGGTGGGTGGAATTTTGTGGTTCCACACAGATTCCAGAACTTTCCACCACAGAAATGTGAGGAAAGCGTGGTTTTTTTGGACAAATGTTTAGGTTTGCAAGGGATTCTGGGTAACAGAACCTGTCAAGTCAGCCCATCCTGGATTCCCCTGGGTGTCTAGTTTTCAAAAATGTATAGGTTTGCTAGGTTTCCCTAGGTGCCGGCAGAGCTAGGGTTCAAAGTCTACAGCTAGGCAATTTGCAAAAAAAGGGTCAGTTTTCACTGTGAAAATGTGGTGTGTCCACGTTGCGTTTTGGGCTATTTCCTGTGGCGGGCACTAGGCCTACCCACACAAGTGAGGTACCATTTTTCTCGGAAGACTTTGGGGAATGCAGGGTGGGTGGAATTTTGTGGATCCACGCAGATTCCAGAACTTTCCACCACAGAAATGTGAGGATAATGTGTTTTCTCTGACAAATTTTTAGATTTGCAAGGGATTCTGGGTAACAGAACCTGGTGAGAGCCAGTCAAGTCACCCCATCCTGGATTCCCCTGGGTGTCTAGTTTTCAAAAATGTATAGGTTTGCTAGGTTTCCCTAGGTGCCGGCAGAGCTAGGGTTCAAAATCTACAGCTAGGCACTTTGCAAAAAAAGGGTCAGTTTTCACTGTAAAAATGTGGTGTGTCCACGTTGCGTTTTGGGCCATTTCCTGTGGCGGGCACTAGGCCTACCCACACAAGTGAGGTACCATGTTTCTTGGAAGACTTTGGGGAACGCAGGGTGGGTAGAATTTTGTGGATCCACGCAGATTCCAGAACTTTCCACCACAGAAATGTGAGGAAAATGTGTTTGTTTTGACAAATTTTTAGGTTTGCAAGGGATTCTGGGTAACAGAACCTGGTGAGAGCCAGTCAAGTCACCCCATCCTAGATTCCCCTGGGTGTCTAGTTTTCAAAAATGTATATGTTTGCTAGGTTTCCCAAGGTGCCGGCAGAGCTAGGGTTAAAAATATACAGCTAGGCACTTTACAAAAAAAGGGTCACTTTTCACTGTAAAAATAGTGGGCCTGATTCACAGAACTAACTTACGTCAAAAACGTAAAGTTAGTACTTTTTAGTATTCACAGAATACACTTACTCATTTTGGTATTCACAGAATGAACTTACTCATTTCGGTATTCACAGAAGTTAGTAGTCCTAACTTTAGGACTCCTAAATGCCTTCTGTGAATACCGAAAATCTTAAAGTTAGGATTTTTCTCAGTTTAGGAGTAGTAAAGTTAGTAGTCCTAACTTTAGGACTCCTAAATGCCTTCTGTGAATACCGAAAGTCTTAAAGTTAGGATTTTTCTCAGTTTAGGAGTAGTAAAGTTAGAAAAGTCGACAACAATAGATCTCGCTAGCGACAGCACTTCGCGCTGCGTCGCTAGGCGAGACCTAAAAATGAAAAGCCAGGGAACATTATTTTTCTTGCTTAGTTTCTCATAAAATATGCAATAAATAGGCATTTATCCTCTCAGTACATTACAAATAGTTCCAGTGATGTCTGGGAATTGATTCTTGGAGGTGATCGAGTAATCCAGCACACCAGGTAGTAATCGGAGGTGTTTCTGCCATTATCCTCGAGCCAGAGACTTTGCCAATTACAAGAACTTTAGCAAAGTACTAAACATATTGGTTGTTGGTAACTTTAGTACCCCGTCCTGCCATTCACACAATATTTTACATCAGCGTATTAGTTTAAAATCATGTTTGAGAAGTTTGAACAGTGCTTTCGCGTGTTTTATTTTGAGTGATTGTAGACCTATATGGCCCGATTTACGAATCCTTTTACACTAGTAAAACTGTTATGACAGAAAATCACTGAATTTAGGGTTCATTGTATCCCCAAAACGTGACCTTGCGCTCGTAAATGTTTTTGCTCTAGTGGCGTGTTTCCTCACGCTTGTGTAATTCTACAGTAGTAAAATCTATGCAAATGGTGGAGAGTGGGTGACAACAAAAAAAGCACACCCATACTCATAAGAAGAGCTTTCCAGAGTTCGCAGTGTTTCACGATAACACCTTCTGAATAAAGTCTTTTTGAGCATTATCGAAATGGTATTTCTGTGTTTCCTATTCCCATAGGAAGTACAGTTTGGGATAATTTCCCTGCGCAGTTGACATATCCTGTACTGCGGCAGTGGTAATGAATGTATGAGAGCATGGTGAAAATGACACCTATGTGTTTTCCACAAATTATTGGACACTTAGGGGCATATTTACAAGCTTCTTGCGCCACCGGAGCGTCACTTTTTTTTAAGCTTCGGTGGCACAGTGTACTGACCATATTTACAAGGCCACACAAAATCACCCTGCGTGGCTTTTCATGGCCTTGTAAATATGCCCCTTTCACACATTACTCTGCGTGAAAGGGGCATTCCATGGGAGTTGCTGTGGATGTTACCAAGAAACACCCATGGATTCTGACACATTCTCAGATTTACAATGTTTTGCAAACCTGGGAATGCGTCAGATTCTAACGACTCCCCATGGGAGGCATAAAAGTGACGCACCGAGGAGAAATACCTTTATTTCTCCTCGTTTTTCCTCTTGTTACGTGTGCTGCATTTTGCAGGACACATAGAAGGAGGAAAACGCCATCAATGATTGTTTTTGTGCAGTAACATGTCCCTTCCTGCACAAAAACAATCATCCCTGCAACGCAGGCACCTTTGCACCATGGTAGAAAGGTGCCTGTGTTGGCGCTAGGCAGCCTATTGCGCGCCAGCACAGAGGAAAGCACAGGGATGCGTTGTATTTTTGTAAATATGATGCATCCCTGCACATTCCTAATGATGCACCTCAGTGCAGCAATATGGCTTGTAGTGCCGCACTGCATCATTATCTTGCAAATATGCCACTAAATTTGAGGGCTCATTAGCTGGTTCTTGGGTCGTGATTAAATTCTTCATATTGGACACCAAATGAAACATGTTGGCTGTGTAGATGCAGGGGAACAATAAATGGTCCAAGTGCATCAGGTATATTTTAAAACTTGCTGGGGGACCTCTAAATAAACCCACCTGGGGTTTCAGTCTAAGCAATTGTCATCTTTTTCATGAGATTCCTATGTCAAGGATGTCACCTTAGATCATAGGATGTGCCTCTGCGACATCTAAGTACTCCCTTGATAAGTGGGGTTGAGCCCACCCAGTGCTTACAACCACGCTGGGTGGGGAGCCAATAATAAGCCATGACACATGATTAGCATGTGTGTGGGGCTCTATATTAAAAAAAATAAAACCCTTTTTTACCCCTACGTATGAGGTCATGCATATGTATTTAACAGGTTTCACTAGGGACAGAACTCTATTATTGCAATGTGAATTTTAAAACATTTATATGAAAAAGCACCAAGAAAAAGTAAGGCCCATATTAGTAATGACTGTTCGCAGTTGATCCTGCCTAGGTATGATTTCAGGCTGACCGCACAGGTTGGATACACCTAGGTTTGCCCAAGTCAAACATTTTATGACTTTGTCTCTGAAATGGAAGTCGAAATGCTCCAGCAAAGGAAAGCAGCAGGCTGTATTCAGCAAAGTCCCTTTGAAGTCGTAAAGGTGTTGAGCGAGGTCCTGCCAAAGCATTGGTTTTGGTGAGAAAGTCTCAGAGCAGTAAAAGTCAAGCTTGCCATCCAGGGACACCTTTTCACTGGGCGGACACTTTATGCACTTTCTTCCAAGATTTCTACCTTCAGACATTGTCTATTTTTGGTGTTTGGACGTCTCTAATGGGGCAAGTCAGCGGACTGCATCTGGGAAGATCTTACAGAGTTGACATCTTTGTCCTGGGTACAAGTGGTAGCAAGTCCAGGTCTACTCAGAGGTTTCACTCCAAGTTCAATGTTGATATGCACTTCCACAGGCCCGGAAAGTGTTTTGAGGAGCTGGTTTCAATGTCAATGTTTGTACAATTCAGTACCCAGGGGGTGGGGGGTGACTCATTGAATCGGTCTAACCAACGAGGAAAACGTTACTGGGGGCAACACTACCCACTTTTGCTACACAGCCCGCAAACTATCCCATGAGTGCACTATTTTCAGGGAAATCCAGAGTGACAAAAGCCTTCTGTCCTTGGAGGGAGCTTGTGTGCAAGTTAGGGGTGTGTTTAGGGAAATTAGTAGAACACTCCTACTAAGCTGCATCAATCTGGTTCTGGGGCCACCTCCCCTTCCCTGATCTCTCTTTTCACTAAACTATGAATAAGCAGGCCTCACTCCTGCTCCTTTCAAGTTAATGACGTTCCTGGAATCTCCCCAGCTGCCCTTCATGAGCTTATAAGCATCATGTGTTCCATATCCAGCCCATCATGTTATATTATTTTATGTGTATTTGTAGAGCACACTAAAGCTCGGGAGGGTATCCTGGAGCTGGGCAGGTGAGCTTCTAGCCTTGCCTAGAGAAAGTAGGGGGTATTCGAAGAGCCAGGTCTTCAGCTTCTTGCTGAGCTCAAGATGTGAGGAAGAGATTCTGCTGTGTGGCGGTAAGCTGTTTCATAGTGTAAAGGCAATATAGGAGAAGTCCCAACCTCCAGATCTGGTTCTGCGTATGCGTGGGATATGTGCAAGTAGCAGTCTGTCTGAGCAGAGGTGTCTGGAAAATTTGTGAAAGGAGATACGACTATTGAAGTAGCAAGGGCCAATGTTGTGTAGTGCTTTGAAGGTGTGGGTCAGGAGTTTGAACAGTGCATGCTTCTTTATCAGGAACCAGAGGAGCCCCTTGAGGTGCGGCGTAATGTGAGTGCTGTGTGAGAGGTTGAGGATGAGTCTGGCTGCCAAGATCTGAATGGTTTGTCATCTTCTGGCGAGTTGCTTGTTGATTCCGGCATAGAGGGTGCCCATAATCCAGCATGCTAGTGATGGGGGCATGTGTGATGATTTTGCAGATGTTGCCTGAGAGTCACTCAAAGAATTTGCACAACATCTGCAGGGTGTAGAAGCAGGATGCTGTGACAGCATTGGCTTGCACAGCCACTTCCAGTTTCCTGTTGATGTTGACTCTGAGGTTCTTTGTTTGTGTGCTAGGGGTAGGTGTGGATTCTAGATCAGCTGGCCACCAGGTAGAGTTCTATGGTGAGCCTTGCAGTACTCCACAGTCTGAAGCATAAGGAGTCAAGCTGACTGCATGTGTCCTTCCAGTCAGGAAGCCTTGAATCCAGTGGAAAGGGCGACTTTGGTTTCTAATTGTGTGTAGAATTCGGATGAGGATAGGGTGGGAGAACATGTTGAGGTCCCAAGGGATGAGGGTCGCCTAGTCTCCTCTGTCCAAGATCATGCAGATGTTGTCTGTGGCAGCGATGAGGGCTGTTTCTGTGCTGCAATTGGTTCTCAAGCCGGTCTGTGTGATGTGGAGGAGTTGGTGGTTGCTGAGATGGTCGGTGAGTCATTTGTTGGTGAGTTTTTCTAAGACTTTAGCCAGGTCTGGAAGTAGGGAGATCAGTCTGTATTTGGTGAGTGTAGATGGGTCTGCATAGGGTTTCTTTGATACTGGGAGGGCTGTGGTGTGGTTCCTCATTGGTAGGCCTGTAGCCATGTTTTCCTTGTCACACTAGTGGATTGTGCAATAAGTGCTGGAGTCCACATGTGACATTTAAATTTCAATGCCACTGAGGTAGTTTCTACACCAAAAACTGGTTTTATATGACAGGTGAATATGCCACTCATGGATTATCAAATATTTACACGTTTTAAAGGTCACAGCATATACAATGGGCACTGGACGTCAGCGCTCCAGTTTGCAGAGCCTAAATCCCAGTAATAAAATTCAGTAAAAAATGGAGTTGATCATGCGAATGAAGGGCATTTTCTCACAGTTATTACATGTCTAAATTTTTAGCAAGAGAAATATAGATATCCTAAACGTAAAAAGAATAAATCAGTGAGTTGAAAAAGCAATGCCAGCAGAGGTGGTAGCTTAGGTAAATTATAGAAAAAACACTAGTGGTTCTTTGGAAGAAAACATAGATCTGGCTAAAATCTGTGACGGAGAGACAGAGGGGATGACCACATGGCCATGAGGATTTACTACTTTGAATCCTAAAAAGATATTAAATATCTATAGGTGCTGTCTGGAGAACATAACTAGTGGCAGAAAGACTGGAAGTTCTCAATCTAAGGCCTTCATTATAAGTGGCACGGTTAAATGTGTAAAGCATAGTACCTCCTGTTACCACACATATATCAATTGGATATTTTGTGCTAACGTCACAGTTCTGTGTTTTTCACCAGATAAATTTTGGCAGGCCAAACCTGCTGAAATTTATCATGGGAAAAATAACTGTTAACATTAGGACAGGTAGACTTCTTTAGATTAAGAACCAAATCTGCAAGGTAATCCCCATTATGGAGAATAAACTTGTAATTTTGAGTGTTTTATTGGCCCAAATATATTCAGACCCAGCAGAATCTAACTTTTATCGGCTCTGATAAATATTAGCCTAAATAAATGTCACTCGTGTTGAAAGCCTAGGTGTCTATGTGAGAGGGGGAAAGAGGACTATAAGGATGATTGTGGATTATCGATATCTGGGAGATGTGCCTATATAAGTATAATTGTTAGCTGATCTATGGTGTTTGTACATACGTATGTAAGAGATTCACATAGCTACAAAGCATCTAAGTGTGCAATGAATGCATGAATCCACTGCAGAACATACGTTGAATTTTACGAACAGAGATATTTGAAATAAGTGATGCAATAGCTTGACTCATACTTGAGGGATTGGGGGTGAGTCTCAGGAATTCTCCAAAAGGGTTCTGTACAGGGTCTATACATACTTGGATATGAGGAATGTCTTGAAAGGAACCGATACACAAACCTTTTTCCTTGGGTAATTGTGTTTTAAAAGTGAGCTACACCTGAATAACCTGAGTAAATATAAAATGTTTGAACAGGATATAGTCAGATTTATAGGATTATTGAGTGTGTTGAGCGTGCCACTCAGAACTGTTTGAACAAACATGTAAGCAAGCCACAGGTTAAAAGCTCCAAGGTTTATTCAGACATTCATCTTTCTGAGACCGAAAAAGGAAGTCACAGTATTCCAGATTTGTGGAGTGATTTTACTGTTACTCTAATACACTTGCAAATAGTTTGCGTACCTAAATATATACCTCAACTATATTTATAATTTAGAAATGTTAGTTTTATATCCTGACACCATGAAAAATAGCGGGAATATTTTTTTCCTTGTTTTCAGTGGTGCTGCTCTAAAAAAATAATTGAAACGTTTGAAATTTAAGGCTGGAGCTACACAGGAATTCGTGCCATCAAATATTGATAAGGTTATTTGCGTTTTATAGTTCAGAGATGGCATATGGTCATGAATAATTTGGCAGCATGGGCAGGTGCCCAAATCACCATTCCCTTACGTTTATGTGTGTCCCTCGTTATAGAGATTTGAAAAAAAACATTTATAAAAGAGAAGCTGTTCCAGGGATTTTGGAATGTTGTGTAATAGCAATGGAATAAATATGAATTGACAGATTGTCCCACTTTGACTTTTTCTCAGTAGGTTCATTTTCTTTGCCATGACATTTATGCTTCAGAGAATCTTTGTCGGTGGTTTTGCTAAGCTTCACTTAGCACAATTATGCAGACTCACTAAATGGTCATCTTAACACAATTAATCCTCCAAATGGAATGAATAGCACTTGCATGTTCCATTGTGATCAGGGTGCAGCAGAGACGTTTTAAGGCATGTGCATAGGTGGCTTTAGCCCAGGGTCCCCTCCTTTCCATTGGGCCCCTCCTTAATCGATCAAGTCCTTTTTGCCAGGTACGCAAATCTTCACTTGACTACTTATCATACTTTTTAAGAACACATCTTTTCTTTTTCAAGTCTTTCTACATGCTCCATATAGCGCTTTTTACTCAAATGTCAAATTCTACATTCTTAAACCTTTCTTTTGCCATTTCATTTTCCTCTCTCTTTTTTCTGCTATCTTATTCTTTCTCGCAATTCTTATCCTCCTTGTCCCTCCTTTTTCCACCCCCATGTTCTAACTATAGATTTCCCACTCATTCTCACTTCCATCTTTTTCCCATCACTTTCTTTTTACCCTTCCCTCTCAATTTCCATGATCACCTCAGATTCTTCACTTAGGGTCATATGTACAAAAAGTAGGAATTGATTCCTAATTGCAATTCTTATTGAATAGCAATTAGAAAATCGCAATTCCTAATATAAGAAAACTTACAACTATTGAATAATGATTACTAGTGGGTCGCAATTGTAAAAAAAGAAAATGAAATGTTTAAGCTTCATTTTTTAAGAGCAAGCAGTGGTCTGTTATTTATTTTAACATCCTCAAAGGGGAAGGGGCGCCTTGTGGACACCTCCCTATTTGTGAATGGGTTACCACCTGCTTTGAGGTGTCAGTAAAATATGAATGTTTTGCAAACAAAATATGGTCGCAAACCATTAACATATACCACTTCAAATCGATATTTTGGAGGGATGCCCTAAACATGCCACTTCCAAATACCAAATTGGTATGTATTCGCATTTCCAAATTGTAATTCCACAACATGTTAATATATTCCAAAATTATATTTTTAATTTGCAAAAAGGTTGTTTCTGCAAATGGCCCGTTTGTGACAGCAGAAGAGGTTTGAGTATCTGGCCCTTAATTCCTACCCTATTTAATGCTCTCTCTTCTACCCTTGTTTATCTCTCCCTTACCCTTGCACCTCCTTCCTTTCTTCCCTTTACTTGATTCCATCCTTTCTCTTTCTTCTTCCTCTTGTCTCCTCTGTCTTATATTCTCATTCCCATCCTACCTCCTTGTTCATTTCCTTCTCCTTTCTATCCCTTTATTCTTTCTTCATTTACTTCTTTTGCTTCTTTATTTTCTTCATAAAGGCTCAAGCAAATTACAATAAAGTTACTGTACTCGTGTGAAGAAGAGTGAAGCTGAAGACCATGTAAAGTCTGAGAGTAATGAAAAGACTGGATAGGGTAAAGTCAACAATGTAATGTTGTAGGGTAGCAGTAGAACTGGAAACAATGGTTAATGGGTAGCAAATGGAGAGACTGGATGAGCTTGAAGTCCTCATCGGCTACTATGTGTCTATTGTGCACAATGAAATATCTCTCTGAGTTTAGCGTGGCCCTCACATCCAATAGTGATTCTCTCAGAATTAAAAAACACACTGTCTTTTCCTGTGGTTTGTTATAAGTCACATATTGTGTGGTCATTTCCTCTGATCTCGTGGTCATGTTAGAGATCAAGTGATATAATTTCCTGTGTTGTGATCGTTATGCTAATTAGTATGTTTCAAATCTGTCAACTCCTATCTCTTTTGATCAACAATTTTGCCAAATACACCCCAGCCATATATTGGGCTGCCTCATGGTGCTCCAAATGAGCATATGTAGATCAAGATAGCCCAAGGACAGATCTAGAAAAGGAGGGATGTTAAAGGCTATTGGTGAGACCTTGCAGATTTTAACTAATTGTGTCTCATGTGTCTTCTTTCTTTTACTGCTTCTGAAATTTTAATCTATAATTCAATGGGCATGAATTAACCAAAAAGGGAGCAGAAATTCAAAGTTGTTGAAAATAGGGGCCCCTAAATTTTGTTTGGCCCGTGGCTCTCAAAATCCTTAAGATGTCCATGGGGTGCAGTCTCTTACCTTATTCAAGAAGCAAGTCCTAGTTGTATAGCTTATATCATGCAATTTTACATGTGCCATGGCGCATATTCAAAGCATCCGTAAACATAATATCACCTCTCCACCACTGCCTGGAGTAACTCCTAATATATAAATAGATTTAGGTTTAGGTTTGACAATGGTGGATGCACAGCAAATTACCCGGCTATGTATGTAAATGCCAAATTCACAAATAACTGTTACATAAAGAAACCACAAAGTTACAACAAGCAAGGACTGCCTAACAGAAAAAACACACCAAGTAAAATGCAACCAAAATCAAATTAGATACTATCGAATTACAAAAAAATCAATACATCCCCTCATAAACGCATTAGTGTAAGCACGGTCATATGAGATCCACCATATATAGGGAAACATGCTTGAAGGTGGTAGCTTGCAACTTGCTATGTAATGTACACTTTATCAATCAAGGATGCCAAACATACCAGAAAATGCACAGCAAAGAATAAAAAGAACAAATAAGGTGATAGGAAAAAGTTATTGGTTTACATACCTTAAAATGTTAACATTCTTGAACACATGCACAGATGCTGCTGATGCAGTAAAAAATTTAAGATTGCGACGAAAACTACAAAATATGCAACGACTTTGTCCATCTTCCTTGGCATAGTCTTTAGGTCTTGTGTAGGCCAAGTGCAGGAAGGTGCATTCACGTCCATTAAAATTGCTGTGCTGTGGAACTACACTAAAGAGACAACCATGACAAGGAGCACACCACCTCTTATCCTGCTATTTCAGGTGATCCCTGAACATCAACATACAGCAAACTATAGGGACAAAGGTCATTGCACAGAGAGGGCTACTGTGCTATCAAGCCCTTAAATGAATTTGCAAGCATTTCCAAGCTCACTGGGGTTCACCCCACTGTTGTGAATGCTCCACATGTAGAGTACATGAATCGGCTGGTTGTATGATGGAACCACACATGCTTTTGCCACGCATGCCTTTGCAACACGGGCAATACAACAAAGGCGTAGTTACCACGCGTTTCTTAACCATGCAAGTCATTACAACGACTAGCCTTATGGAAGCACTGGACTTTGGTATGGTATAATTTACTATTCCAATGCCACTCTGTGCAACAATAAGGAAGGATGTTGGACTTAAAATCCAACATCAGTCCAACAACACGTTCCCTAAAGCAAGTCATTGTAACAACTTGCGTGGTAAAGGAACAACTGGTAATGACGCTTTCTTTATAGTGCCCATATTGTAAAGGCACTGCGTGCTTCAGACTGCATGGTAAAGGCTGTTTCCCGGCTTGACTGGACTCCCATAAGGTGTATTCTCACCCACAGGGAAAAGTGGCTGCAGTCCTCTACTGTGACTTTGTTGAGGCTGATATTTGGTGCCAGTTGGTTCATAGGCATCCTAAAAGAAGTACCTGTTGACCTTGTTGTTAAAATCCCTTTAGCCCCATTAAAGTCCTTCATTCACCCCTAAGTGTCTCCTAATTGCCTGTTTTGCACATGGAGTTTATGAGAGCCATGTGTAGTAGTGAAAATGTGAAGACACAATACATGTATGACAGACAACAGAATATTTATTTAGGAGCAGTGTACTCCTACCAACTGAATAAACACAATGTGATAAGGCCATGACACTATTCTAAGGACCAGAAGTACAACCGTTTTTTGCGGTCGCAGAGGGGTGTCAGACCCCTTTGCGACCGCAAAAAACAAGTTGGCCATGTACTATTCCTATTTTGCGAGTCGCAAAGTATTTGCGACTCGCAAAATAGGAATAGCGAGTCGCTATTAGGAAGGGGCGTTCCGAGGGCGTCCCTTCCTACTAGCGAGTCCTCTAGCTATGTATGACTCTTTTGCGACCGGGTGGTAAAGCACTCGGGACCCCTTCATCTTTGTGAATGCAGGGGTAAATATTTTTCAAGGGCACGCAGTGGTCCCAGGGACCACTACCTGCCCTTAAAAAATGAAACGAAAACGTTTCATTTTTTCTTTTTTAAATGCATCCCATTTTCCTTTAAGGAAAACGGGCTGCATTTAAAAAAAAAAACTGCTTTATTGAAAAGCAGTCACAGACATGGTGGTCTGCTGACCCCAGCAGGCCACCATCCCTGTGAGGCTGGCCATTCCCAATGGGGTCGCAAATTGCGAGTGGCTCATGAATATTGATGAGCCTCGCATTTTGCGAACTCATTGGGAATCGCTAACAGTGTCTCTGACACTGTTGTACATTGGATTTAGCGCCTCGCAATTTGCGACTCGCAATTTGTCGCAAATTGCAAGGCGCTAAATTCAATGGTCGTACATCTGGCCCTTAGTGCTGTTCTAAGTGAATCTCTGCTCAACCCCTGGCAGCTATCACATAAGCAGCAGACAATTTAGTAGAGAAATGTAGGCTAAGTTCAAACAGTATCAAACAATGTTATGAACCCAAAACAGTAAAATTACCAAAGCAGTTTAGGAAAATTATGAAATGTTAATAGGAAGAATTCCATACACTTGATAAAAGTCAGATACGGGGTAACAGAAGGAGGATTTTTACAGTTTAACTGCAAAAAATAGTTTTAATGACAGTCAATGTCTGTGGCAGACCTGGACCGAGGCATAAATTCAGTAGAACCGCAATGAAGCAAGATTCATGTAAGCCAAATGAAGAATACTGGTTAAAGATTTTACCTTGGGACTTAGTTACATTTTCTGTTCTTAAAATCTTTTAGCAGGGCATGACAGGTTCCTTCAAATTGGAAACCTTATTGTGAAGCTCTTGCTGAAGCCTCAAGTATTGGCACCAAAAGCTGCAAGTGGGACAAAGTAATTTCACTCATGGGGTAGCTTTGCTACCTTACCCTAGTCTCAAGTTTTTCTTTCAGACATGGATGCTTTTAAGTTTCTCAAAATCCTCCAATGTGGAAAGTCTAAATACTATAACTGGGCAGAGCTCCACTAGGGCAGATACCTTCACTATGCTGTCCTCTTGAAGTGGTTTTTTTTATGGCAAAAAGATCCAACTGGGACAAACCTAATATTCTGGCTTGACTAGGGTCAGTCCACCCTGGGTAAACTCAGTACCTTGTCCCGGTCCTATTAAGGTTGAAAAAAGACCAAGTCCCAAAAGATTCATGATGCTGGGAAAGTCATTCATCGTCTCTCTTATAGCCCTCATGCCCTCAGAGCAGGCTTCTCTTTATGTAGGGCTTTCTAAAGGTCCAGTTACAACTGGTCTGCTGGATCATCTTCACTATTGAAAAGCCCTGCCTTTTATTTGCCTGTAGCAGCAACAAGCCCCTGGAGAGGATTGTGAGTCCTTGGGTGCCAACAGGAATCAGGACTCCTTCCATCTTCATTCCCCACAATTCATGCAGAACCTTCTTCTTCTTTGAGATGTACTTCCAGGGCTTGCATTATTCTACTAGCTCATGTTTGTAGAATTCTCAACACCCAATCCAGGCAACTGTCTAATGGAAATGCAGGCTCCTTTTACACCACTCATTTTCTCGTGTTGCTGCAAACCTTCCCAAAGGTCCTCACCTTCTTTCCCTTGCAAGAATCTGACATTCCCTTTCAGGCATACACCAAGGTAGATGAGGGAAAATCCAACCTTCCTCGACAGAAACTAGTTTTCTCTCCAGCTGTGTCTGTGTTTGCTCAGGAAATAAATGTTTTCTGTTCCTGTGATCCCAACTTGGTATGTCAAACTCAAAGCAAGGAATGTTATGGCATCATTTGTGTTGTTATCTGTACCAATTCCCTTCCAGATGACTCATCCCTGCTAAGTGATCAGTGTCCTCCCAGGGCCTATTGTTTTAACCTAATCTGGGATGCTAAATACAGTCGCTGTTGCTGGGTAGCCAGGAAAACTGATTTTACTACTAGTTTGCTCTCAGGCAGCAGAAAGTCCATTTTCATTGATCAAAAATCAACTTCAACTTACTCCAGTGAAATGTATATATTGAAAAAAGGGAAAAGTAACTTTACATAAAAAGTCTATTTTACAATGCTGAATTGTAAAAATCAATGTTTATTCAGAATCAGGCCTGTTCAGGCAACCTGCCATTTATCCTGCAACATTGGGCTCTGCAACACGATGGAGAAAGATGAATTAGGGGGTACTCTACCACCTGGGAGGTTGACTGATTCAGTATGAAGAGATTGAACCAGAAGCTCCACTTTATGCCATTTAAAAATGTATGAGTTTTGGAACCAACAACCCTGATGAAGTCCTAAGGAACGAAACGCGTTGGCTGGGCTGTTCTAGTTAAAGATACTCTGACAGCGTACTTCCCAGTTGAGCTCCAAGTCATCCAGGCTCCCAGTCCAGTATTACTTTGCATTGTGGGAGTTTTGCTTCCCCCTACACTACAAGAGGCTGAATATGAAGAATAAAAAGAATGACCAAGCTATCCGCGCAGACACTGAGTGCCTGAAGCACTGTTTATTCCACCTCACATAAACCGACGCCTCAAGCTGGGCAGATAGCATTAGGGGGCTAACATCTGCTGCAAAGCTTTGGGCTATCTGAATATTTATGATTTTAGGAGTGGACAGAAAGTATGTTTCACCTGAAATGTAAATTTTGAATTTTGCAAAAGTGTGGAAAACTTTGGTAGAAAGATTGGTTTCGCTAATCTTTTTTCCACAAGTATTTCAACAGCAAAAGTTGAGTTTTGATAAGACTTTCCTCCCGAAAACCATAGTATCACAGTATTATTCTTGAACTTTAAACTTTTCAGTGATCATTACAGGTGCACATTTTGCTGCATGCTTCGTCGTAATCGCACTTAGTTCAACAGCCTATTGTGCATGTTGAGCTGTTCTCTTTAGCCTGCAAGGTTGACAGTCTGGCGATATCTTATCCAAAGATCATTGTGCACCCCAACCAATAAATCCCCCCAGATAGCAAAAGCTCTCAATCAAGGCTCGTTAACAGACTTTTGTTTATAACAGGTGTAGGAGAGTAGGATCTGCCTCTTATGTTGCCCCCACTTTTTTTCTGATGTTTACACTGGTTTCTGGCTATAGTCAGGCTGGGACCCTGCCAATCAGGGCCCCAGTCTCTCTGTTCTCTCTAAACGACTTGGAGTGCACTCTAGGTGCACTAGTGATTGGATACTGTGGTACCTTATGAGTCCCTAGTATATGGTACCTTAGGTGCCAAGGGCATAAGTACTTCAAAGGCCTACCAGGGGCTGAAGCATGTATTATGCCACCCCTGGGAAGCAGACTAAATGTGACACCACAGGCCTGCTACTGCAGCCTGGGTAAGGTGGTGCATGCACCCCTTACTGTGATATAGGCTACCTATATCACTACCTAGATACACACATATAAACCTATAAGTCACTCCTATGGCAGGCCTTATCAATCCTGAAGGCAGAGTGCTTGGTTCCTATGTGAGGGGGTGCCCCTGCATGACCAGAGCCCCTCTGCAGCATTCGGAGACCCTTCTCTGATGCTGTTTGTAGTGCAGCCTGACCATATACTCTTAAGCGCATTATAACCTCTCGTTAAATGCTAACTTTGGGATGGCTGCACGGAAACATGTCGTGTTTGGTGTCAAACATCTTGGAATACTACCCCCCCCGCCAGTTCTGGCGGCGGGGTTAGCATTCCACCCTTCTAGAGGGATAGACATGTACCTACTGTGGAAACGCGGTAGAATCCTGAAGAGCCCTGGCATCACAAAATGGATGCCACCAGTCACAGACACTGGGCTGCCCTCCTGCTGATGACCGAAACTCGCAGTGGAGGAAGCCCAACAATAGGTATCCTGTCACAGGAGGGTGTGACCACCTTCCAGACTGGGTTTAGTGTATTGGGGCTGGGTGGGTGCACTCCTAGAGTGCTTTGAAGTCCTGCACTGGGGGAGCAGAAGGCTCCTCTGTGCATATGCCAGTTCAAACCAGCTCAGGGGCTACCTGCCCCTGCTCTGGCACGAAACTGAACAAAGGGAAGTGGGTGTAGCCACCCACTCCCCTGACCCTCCCATAGGTGGGGTCATAGAGCTAGTCCCTCCCTTTCTTTTAGTATAAGAGGGGGACCTGTGCATTGCAAACTAGATACCCCTGGATGACGCTCTGAAGAAGAATCCTGGACCTTCGATGTTCCACTACCTCTGGAAGACTGAAGAATCTCCCTTGGAGTCAAGGAGTGACTCCCCTGCTTGGCAGGCACCAAAAACTACAACGATGGTCACAAACTACGCCGCTCCCGCCAGAGCCCGAGGTTCCTGCAGCCCAAGATGAGGATTTCCTGACTTCTCAAAGGCCATCGTGAGTCCCCAGCAAAGCTGAGGCCAGTGGACTCCACGAGTGACAAGGAACCGCAGTCCCTGGGTACCGTGCACTATTGTCAAGTGCAACCCCTTCACGACGTTCTACGAACTTGTGCTTTGGACCAGGTGTGGTCCTAGCCTCTAGCAGGAATCCCTCCGAAGATCAGAGGCCTACCCCTTCCCGAGTGACTGTGGGCCCCTGTTGAAGGAATCCCTCCAAGGCATCTTTGCAATCCCTTGCCAGCTGTCTTGTGGGTCCTCAGAAGACTTTTCTAAAGAACCAAAGAGCTACCCTGGTTGCTCCAGGCCTGCCCTGACTTACCTTTGCTGGGTGAGTTCCCCAGACCTTGCTGATCTGCACCCATGACTTTTTACACTTTCTACGAGACTTGCTGCTACCAAGGCTTGTTGGCTCCAATCGGGTTTTCGACACCGCAGTCAGCTGCAGACTTTGTGGGACACGCCGAATCCAGCTCCTGATTGTCGTTGACGCCTCCTGGACCTCGTGGCCAAAGAGTCAAGAAACTCATGAACGACCTGAATCTGTCGACGACGGTGGGCATTCATCTTCCTTGCCCCGGGTCACTGCCCAGTGACTTTGAACACTGTCCCCTCTGCTTTCAGGTCTTCCTTCTTCTGAATCCAGGCTTGGATTCCACCGGACACTTCTTCGGACTTCACAAGCAGCAAGTCTTCATTGGCTCCCATTGAAAACGACGCCGCGACCCGACACCAAAGGACACCTATGCACCCGGCTTCCCTGGGTGAGGTAACTCCAGCACTATGGTGCTCCTGTGGGTGTTGGCCCTAGAACTACTTACCCTGTAAGTGACTTGCTTGTAGCTACTCCCGAAGTGCCCTTAACCTCTTAATTTCTAACCACGACTTGCCCCATTGAAGTCTACGGCGATCCGCGCCTGTGTTCACGCACTGCACGCGTCCCCCGTGGGTCCTTTACTTACCTGCCTTGGGTGGTTTCGTGAGGCCCCAACACTTCTGAAGGCCCTGGGCCTTGTCTCTTTGCAAGTCGTTGTTCTTAAGTCTCTTTCTTAGTATATGGTCTGAGTACGCCCCTAGGGCCCCAGCCATATTGTGCTTAATTTATTGTGAAACGTTGATTTGTGCATATGTTCCTGACTTCTAATCTCATAAAGAGATTAGTAGAGAGTTGTTTAGTAATAAATACATATATATTTGATATATATACCTGTGTGGTGTCTTTTCATTTGGTGATTCAAGAGATTGTGTGGTAAAACAAGCTGCTTTACATTCCTCCAAGACTTAGCCTGAAGGCTGCTCTCCACAGCTACCACTAGGATAGCTTTCTATAAAGGTTGTCTTAAACCTACCTACCATAAGAGTCGAATTGTACTGGTGCAAGGTGTCCACTTTAACTAGTGAACAGCATATACCAGGCCAACTTCTCACATTGGTGGCAGCGTGTGGGAATCCAGCTTGCTATTGTTTTACCAGAAAATCTCTATTTGAATTACTAACTGAAAACCACTATAGGTACTTAAGGTATATATAAAGTCAAGCTTAGTATCAATAAGTTCTACTGAACTTAGAGCTGTGTGCCAAGGGATAGCACACCCTTTCTACAGCTCAAGCTAGTATCAGTAGGCCACAAACTAGTGTAGGTAGTACAACACTGCACAACACTAGAATGTCCTTAAAGGGTGGACCCAGTGGATCCACTCAGCCTCAGTATAAGGACATGGCTTTCTCTGAGCTGAGAACCATGTGTGCTGCAAGGCACCTGAAGCTAGGACAGAGTCCCTCCACACTACACCTGATAGATCTGCTGACAGCAGATGATCTTAGATTAGCTCTAGGAGCTAATGGGTCTGAATCAGTGGGTGGGTCAATTACAGTGTCTGGGTCAGATGATGAAAATCAGAATGACCAAGACTCTGTGATTGAAGGGCCAGGTCCCCAGGGGCCTGAAAAGGACAGAGGAATTCTCCCTAAGAGAACTGACATAGTGGAGGAGAGGCACAGGTCCCTTTCTAGGGAATCTGAACACTCCTATCACTCTGGCAGAGAATCTGTCTACCAGAGGAACTCCTACTACCCAAGAAGAGAGACCTCCTCTGACAGAATGTACAAACTGCTGCAGTATGAGGAAGCAAGGTTTGCCCTCAAAACCAAGCAGTTGGCATTAGACAAGGAAGCCCTGGAGCTCCAGAGAGCTTCTAGAAAAGAGGGTTAGAACCCCCTGGTGGCAGCAACAGTGTCCCTAGAGGCAGAGAATATATTCCAGACCATAGGAACCTGAGCAAGGTTGTTCCTCCCTACCAGAGTGGGGATGATATCCATAAATGGGTAACTGCTATGGAAAGGGCCTGTAGAGTACAACAGGTCCCCCAAAAGCAGTGGGCAGCAATCTTGTGGCTCTCCTTTTCAGATAAAGGTAGAGACAAGCTCCTCACTGTTAGAGAAGAGGATGCTGATGACTATGAAGTCCTGAAGAGTGCACTGATAGATGGGTTTGGCTTAACCACTGAGCAGTACAGGTTGAAGTTCAGAGACACCCAGAAGGCACAGACTCAGGACTGGACTGACTTTGTAGATTGTGCAACCAAGGCTCTGGAGGGTTGGCTGGTTGGCAGTAGGGTTACTGATTTCAAGGGATTGTATAATCTAATGATGAGAGAACAGATCCTTAATAATTGCCAGAACCAGTTGTTGCATCAATACCTGGTGGACTCAGATCTGAACTCTCCCCATGAATTGGGAAAGAAGGCAGACAAGTGGGTCAGAACCAAGGTGAGGCAGAAAACCCAGAACCAAGGGGGTGACACAAAGAAGCAGGATTCTAAGTGCCCTGAGAAAGGTGGGGATAAGTCAAAAGACCAGAAGTCTTCACAAGGGCCCCAAAAATCTGCATCTGGTGGGGAGTCCCAATCCAACAAGGGAAAAGGCCAAAAGAAGCCCTGGTGCAAATTCTGTAAACAGAAAGGACACTGGACTTCTGATTGTAACAAGTCCAAAGACCAAACCACCACCACTCCTGCCCCTAAGGCAACTGTTCCCCCTAGTTCAGCTACTGGTGGAGGTGGTACTCAGAATAAGGGTGTAGTAGGGTTGACCCTGGGTTCTGAAGTGGACTCTGGCCTAGTCAGAGTACCCACTCAGGCAATGCTGATTTGTGATGGAGACATGGACATGTCCTTCCTGGTAAGCCCCAGTAATCTGGGCAAATACAAACAGCAGCCTGTAATAAATGGCAAACAGGCTTTGGCATTTAGGGACACAGGTGCTAGTGTCACCATGGTGGCAGAGGATCTTGTGGACCCTGGACATATCATCCTGGGCGAAATGTACCAGGTGACCAATGCAAGCAATGTCAGGACCAACCATAGTCTGGCAGTTGTGAATTTCTCCTGGGGAGGGGTAACTGGCCTCAAGAAGGTTGTAGTCAGTGCAGACCTCCCTGTAGAATGTCTATTGGGCAATGATCTAGAAACTTCAGCCTGGTCTGAAGTAGAGTTATGGACTCATGCTAAGATGTTAGGCATCCCTGCAGAGGTATTTGCTGTGACCAGGTCACAGGCCAAAATGCATGACACTGAACCAGCTCTGGATCCTGAAACTATGGACCAGATGCTTCCCAAGAAGAGGAGCAGTAGGGTTAAGGCAGTGCCTTCCCCTCTGTCTCAGATCATTGATTCCCCTCTTAAGGGAGGAGGAGCAGACCCTGAAGAAGGAACTGCCCCAGAGGAACTTGAGCCTGATCAGGTTGAGTTCTTGGGGGCAGGGGGCCCTTCTAGGGAGGATCTGAGTAAGGAGCAACAGTGCTGCCCCTCTCTTGAACCCCTCAGACAGCAGGCTGCTGCTGAGGCTGCTGGGAGTGCTAGTGGGTCCCATAAAGTTTATTGGGATGAGGGACTCCTATATTCTGAGGGTAGGGATCCAGCCCCTGGAGCCACCAGGAGGTTGGTAATACCTCAGAAGTTTAGGGAGTTCCTCTTGACCCTAGCACATGATATCCCTTTAGCAGGTCACTTGGGCCAAAACAAGACCTGGGACAGGCTTGTTCCACATTTTCATTGGCCACATATGTCAGAGGACACAAAGGAGTTTTGTCGCTCCTGTGTCACATGCAGCCAAAGGCAGGTGGCACTACAAAGGCCCCCTGATACCACTACCTGTGGTGGGGGTACCCTTTGAAAGGGTAGGGATTGACATTGTTGGTCCCCTTGACCCTCAAACTGCATCTGGGCACAGATTTATCCTGGTGGTAGTGGATCATGCCACCAGGTACCCAGAGGCAATTCCCCTGAGGACCACCACAGCCCCTGTGGTGGCAAGAGCCCTCATTGGAGTTTTCTCCAGAGTGGGTTTCCCAAAGGAGGTCATCTCTGGCAGAGGTACACACTTCATGTCAGGATATTTGAAAGCAATGTGGAAGGAGTGTGGTGTAACTTATATATTCACCACCCCCTATCACCCACAATGCAATGGGTTGGTTGAACGTTTCAACAAAACCCTGAAGGGAATGATTAAAGGACTCCCAGAGAAGCTTAGGCGAAAATGGGACCTTCTTCTTCCCTGCCTGTTGTTTGCATACAGAGAGGTTCCACAGAAGGGGGTTGGTTACAGCCCATTTGAGCTTCTGTTTGGGCATCCTGTAAGAGGTCCATTATGTTTGGTAAAAGAGGGCTGGGAGTTACCTCTCAAGCCCCCCAAATAAGATGTGATGGACTATGTACTTGGTCTCCGCTCCAGGATGGCCGAATACATGAAAAAGGCAACCAAAAACCTGGAGGCCAGCCAAGAATTACAAAAAGCTTGGCATGACCAAAAGGCTGTGCTGACTGTGTACCAGCCAGGACAGAAAGTGTGGGTGTTGGAGCCTGTGGCCCCAGCAGCCCTCCAAGACAAGTGGAGTGGCCCCCATACAATTGTTGAGCAAAAGGGAGAAGTCACCTATCTGGTGAATCTTGGAACTCCCAGGAGCCCCCTGAGGGTACTCCATGTCAACAGATTAAAGCCATATGTTGACAGGGCTGACATGGGCTTGCTCATGGCAACTGATGAGGACCAGGAGGAGGAGAGTGACCCTCTCCCTGACCTTCTCTCACAGAACCCTGATGATGGGTCAGTAGATGGTGTTGCTTTGGCAAGCAGCCTCACTGACCCTCAGCAAACTGAGTGCAGACAGGTTCTGCAACAGTACAGACATATGTTTAGCCTGACCCCTAGTCAGACTACCTGGTGCACCCATGAGGTGGACACTGGGGACAGTCTGCCTGTCAAGAGTAAAATCTACAGGCAACCTGACCATGTCAGGGACTGTATCAGGACTGAAGTCCAGAAAATGTTGGTGTTAGGTGTGATTGAGCCTTCAGATAGCCCTTGGGCTAGCCCAGTAGTCCTAGTGCCCAAGCCTCATACCCAGGGTGGTAAGAAAGAAATTAGGTTTTGTGTAGACTACAGAGGCCTCAATGCAGTCACCAGGACTGATGCCTATCCCATACCAAGGGCAGATGAGCTGATTGATACTTTGGCCTCAGCCAAGTATCTAAGTACATTTGACCTAACAGCTGGCTACTGGCAGATCAGGTTAGCTGATGATGCAAAAGCCAAAACAGCATTTTCGACCCCTGGTGGGCACTACCACTTTGTGGTGATGCCCTTTGGATTGAAAAATGCACCTGCCACTTTTCAGAGGTTGGTGAATAAAGTTCTGGCAGGGATGGAAACTTATTGCTCAGCTTATCTAGATGATATTGCTGTCTTTAGTTCCTCCTGGCAGGATCACCTGGTCCACCTCAGAAATGTTTTGGAGGCTCTGCAGAAAGCAGGCCTCACTATCAAGGCCACTAAGTGCCAGATAGGGCAGAGTCAGGTTGTGTACCTGGGCCACCTTGTGAGTGGAGGCCAGGTTCAGCCTTTACAGAGTAAAATCCAAACCATAATGGAATGGGTTGCTCCTACCACCCAGACACAGGTGAGAGCCTTCTTAGGCCTGACTGGGTACTATAGGAGCTTTGTCAAGGGATATGGATCTATAGTGACCCCCTTGAATGATCTGACCTCAAAGAAAATGCCAAAAAAGGTTCAGTGGACAGCTAGCTGTCAGAAGGCATTTGAAGACCTAAAGCAGGCCATGTGCACTGCCCCCATCTTACAGAGTCCAGACTACACCAAAAAGTTCATTGTCCAAACAGATGCTTCTGAGCTGGGTGTGGGAGCTGTACTGTCTCAACTGAATAATGAAGGTCAAGACCAGCCAGTAGCTTTTATTAGCAGAAGGCTGACCCCTAGAGAGAAACGTTGGTCAGCTATAGAGAGGGAGGCCTTTGCTGTGGTGTGGGCCCTGAAGAAGCTGAGGCCATACTTGTTTGGCACTCACTTCATAGTTCAGACTGACCACAATCAATCAATCAATCAATCATGTCACTTATAAAGCGCACTACATACCCGCGAGGGTCTCAAGGCGCTGGGGGAAGAGGGGGGTGGTGCTGCTACTGATCGAAGAGCCAGGTCTTGAGGAGTCTTCTGAAGGCCAGTAGGTCTTGGGTCTGTCGGAGGTTGGTGGGGAGGGTGTTCCAGGTCTTGGCGGCGAGGTGGGAGAAGGATCTGCCGCCGGCGGTCGTTTTCCGGATGCGGGGGACTGTGGCGAGGGCGAGGCTGGTCGAGCGGAGCTGGCGGGTGGGGGTGTAGAAGCTGAGTCGTCTGTTGAGGTAGGCTGGTCCGGAGTTGTGGAGTGCTTTGTGTGCGTGGGTGAGGAGCTTGAAGGTTATCCTCTTGTTGACAGGGAGCCAGTGCAGGTCTCTCAGGTGGGGTGTGATGTGGCTGCGTCGGGGGATGTCGAGGATAAGACGTGCAGAGGCGTTCTGGATGCGTTGCAGCCGTCTCCAGGAGCTTAGCCGTCGTTCCTGCGTAGAGGGCGTTTCCGTAGTCCAGCCTGCTGGTGACGAGGGCCTGGGTGACTGTTTTTCTTGTTTCGGTGGGGATCCACTTGAAGATCCTGCGGAGCATTCGGAGGATGTTGAAGCAGGATGAGGAAACGGCGTTGACCTGCTTAGTCATGGAGAGGGTGGGGTTGAGGATGACCCCTAGGTTGCGTACGTGGTCGGTGGGTGGCGGGGCTGTTCCCAGTGATGTTGGCCACCAGGAGTCGTCCCAGGCTGAAGGGTTGGAACCAAGGATGAGGACCTCCGTCTTTTTCCGAGTTCAGCTTCAGGCAGCTGGTCTTCATCCATTCGGCGACGGCCTTCATTCCTTCGTGGAGGTGGGCTTTGGCGGTGTGAGGGTCTTTGGTGAGGGAGAGGATCAGCTGGGTGTCATCGGCGTAGGAGATGATGTTGAGGTTGTGCTGTCGGGCGACGTGGGCGAGGGTGCCATGTAGATGTTGAACAGCGTTGGGCTGAGGGAGGAGCCTTGGGGTACGCCGCAGATGATCTTGGTGGCCTTGGATCGGAAGGGGGCGAGGCGGACGCTTTGTGTTCTGCCGGAAAGGAAGGATGTGGTCCAGTCCAGGGCCTTCTCTTGGATCCCGGCGTCGTGAAGGCGTGTTCGTAGTGTGTGGTGGCAGACCATGTCGAAGGCGGCTGATAGGTCCAGGAGGATGAGGGCTGCTGTTTCTCCGTTGTCTAGCAGGGTCCTGATGTCATCGGTGGCGGCGATGAGGGCGGTTTCGGTGCTGTGGTTGCTGCGGAAGCCGGACTGGGAAGGGTCTAGGATGTTGTTCTCCTCGAGGTAGCGGGTCAGTTGTTTGTTGACGATTTTCTCGGTGACCTTCGCGGGGAACGGGAGCAGAGAGATGAGTCGGAAGTTCTTGAGGTCCTTGGGGTCTGCCTTGGGTTTCTTGAGTAAGGCGGTGATCTCGGCGTGCTTCCAGCTTTCCGGGAAGGTTACTGTCTCGAAGGAGATGTTGATTATTTTCCGGAGATGGGGCGCGATGGCTGTACTGGCTTTGTTGAAGATGTGGTGAGGGCACGGGTCTAGCGGTGAACCGGAGTGGATGGTGTTCATGATCTCGCTGGTGTCCTCGTCGTTGATGTTGGTCCAGGAGAGCAGGCGGTTGGTGGTTGTGGGGGCAGTGGTCTCGGTGGTTGCCGGGGCGGTCGTGGTGTTGAAGCTGTCGTGGATGTCGGCGATTTTGCGGTGGAAGAAGGTGGCCAGTGAGTCGCACAGGTCTTGCGACGGCTGGATGTCGTTGGTGTTGGAGCTGGGGTTGGAGAGTTCCTTCACGATGTTGAAGAGCTCTTTGCTGTTGTGTGCGTTGTTGTCTAGGCGGTCTTTGAGTGAGGCCCTTTTGGCGGATCTGATGAGGTGATGGTGACTGCGGGTGGCGCTCTTGTGGGCGGCGTAGCTGTCCGCTGTCCGTTCGTGGAGCCAGATCTTCTCCAGTTTTCGGCATGTTTGTTTGGAGGCCTGGAGGTCTTCGGGGAACCAGGTGGCTTTCTTGCTGGTGTGGCTGTTGGGCGGATTCTTGAGCGGGGCGAGGGTGTTGGCGCAGTCGTCGATCCACTGTCTGAGGTTGCGGGCGGCGGTGTCGGGGTCGGAGGGTTCGGCGGGTGGGCTCAGGGCGAGGGTTGTGGTTAGCTGGTCTTCTGTGACTCTGCTCCAGCAGCGGCGAGGCATTTGTTCGGTGCGGTGGTGCGTGGTGGGCTTCCTGTAGGTGAAGTGGATGCAGTGGTGGTCAGTCCAGTGGGGTTCGGAGGTGTGGTTGAAGGAGACGTGTGGGCTTGCGGAAAAGATGGAGTCGAGCGTGTGGCCGGCGGCGTGGGTGGGTGTAGTCACGAGCTGTCTGAGTCCGAGGGTGGCGAGGTTGTCGATCAGGGTGGTGGAGTTGGTGTCCTTGTTGTTCTCGAGGTGGAAGTTCAGGTCCCCGAGGAGGATGTAGTCCGTGGAGGCGATGGCGTGTGTGCTGACGAAGTCAGCGATGGGAATCGCTGAACTGTGGTCGGGAGTCCGGGGGTCTGTAGATGAGGGTTCCTCTGAGGGTGGTGTTGGGATCGGTGTGGATCTGGAAGTGCATGTGTTCGGCGGTGCTGAGGGTGTCGTCGGTGTTGGTTGAGACTCTGAGGGTGTTCCTGTGGACGATGGCGATGCCTCCTCCGACTCCGTTGGTGCGGTCCCTGTGGGTGATCTTGTATCCGTCCGGGATGGCAATGGCGATGTCGGGGGCTGAAGCGGGATTCAGCCAGGTCTCCATCAGGAATGCGACGTCTGGGGAGGTTGAGTCGAGAAGGTCCCAGAGTTCGATGGCGTGTTTGCGGGCGGAGCGGGTGTTGAGGAGGATGCATCTGAGGTAGTTGGGTTCTTTCCTGGGCGGTGGTTTGGCGGGGCGGGTGCTGGCGAAGTTGCAGTTCCGGCAGGTGAAGGGCCCTTGGGTGCGCTTTGGGGTGGCCTGGTAGCAGGCGTGATCTTTTCCGGGGTTGAGTGCGTGGAGGGTGCTGGCGTCGTATCGGCGTCTGTTGATGTGGCGGGCGCGGGGATGCCCGGACCAGGGGGTCTGGTGCTGGGCGCGGTCACGGCGCGGACGGGCGCAGACGGGCTTGCCTTAGGCGCGCCTTCGGCGCGCCAGCGCGGCCGCCATAAATGGGGAGGTGGGAGGGAGGAGCAGGGAATGGGGCAGCGAATGGGCAGTGAGGGGGCGGGGCCGCAGGGGCGCAGCGGCGGGAAACAGGCACAGAAGGGAAAACAAGCACAATCAGGGCATCAAGGGGGCACAGAAAGGAAAAAAAAAATGAGCACAATCAGGGGCAGCAAGGGGGCACAGAAAGGAAAAAACAAGCACAATCAGGGGCAGCAAGGGGGCACAGAAAGGAAAAACGAGCACAATCAGGGGCAGCAGGGGGCACAGAAAGGAAAAAACTAGCACAATGAGGGGCAGCAAGGGGGCACAGAAAGGAAAAAACTAGCACAATGAGGGGCAGCAAGGGGGCACAGAAAGGAAAAACGAGCACAATCAGGGGCAGCAAGGGGGGCACAGAAAGGAAAAAACGAGCACAATCAGGGGCAGCAAGGGGGCACAGAAAGGAAAAACTAGCACAATCAGGGGAAGCAAGGGGGGCACAGAAAGGAAAAAACGAGCACAATCAGGGGCAGCAAGGGGGCACAGAAAGGAAAAAAAAAAAACAGAGCACAATCAGGGGCAGCAAGGGGGCACAGAAAGGAAAAACTAGCACAATGAGGGGCAGCAAGGGGGCACAGAAAGGAAAAGCGAGCACAATCAGGGGCAGCAAGGGAGCACAGAAAGGAAAAACGAGCACAATAAGGGGCAGCAGCAGGGCACACAGACGGAGCTGTGTGGTGGGGGAGCGACCTACCAGTCAAGGTCAGGGGTCGCAAGCCCCTCAAGCCCCTCCTATGGCTTAAACAGATGAAAGGTGAAAACCCAAAACTTTTGAGGTGGTCCATTTCCCTACAGGGGATGGACTATACAGTGGAACATAGGCCTGGGACCCAACATGCCAATGCAGATGGACTCTCAAGGTATTTCCACTTAGAGCACGAAGACTCAACTGGTCAAGGTTAGTTTAGTGTCCTTGCGTTTGGGGGAGGGTTGTGTAGGAGAGTAGGATCTGCCTCTTATGTTGCCCCCACTTTTTTTCTGATGTTTACACTGGTTTCTGGCTATAGTCAGGCTGGGACCCTGCCAATCAGGGCCCCAGCCTCTCTGTTCTCTCTAAACGACTTGGAGTGCACTCTAGGTGCACTAGTGATTGGATACTGTGGTACCTTATGAGTCCCTAGTATATGGTACCTTAGGGCCAAGGGCATAGGTACTTCACAGGCCTACCAGGGGCTGAAGCATGTATTATGCCACCCCTGGGAAGCAGACTAAATCTGACACCACAGGCCTGCTACTGCAGCCTGGGTAAGGTGGTGCATGCACCCCTTACTGTGATATAGGCTACCTATATCACTACCTAGCTACACACATATAAACCTATAAGTCACTCCTATGGCAGGCCTTATCAATCCTGAAGGCAGAGTGCTTGGTTCCTATGTGAGGGGGTGCCCCTGCATGAGCAGAGCCCCTCTGCAGCATTCGGAGACCCTTCTCTGATGCTGTTTGTAGTGCAGCCTGACCATATACTCTTAAGCGCATTATAACCTCGCATTAAATGCTAACTTTGGTATGGCTGCACGGAAACATGTCGTGTTTGGTGTCAAACATCTTGGAATACTACCCCCCCCGCCAGTTCTGGCGGCGGGGGTAGCATTCCACCCTTCTAGAGGGATAGACATGTGACTGTGACTGTGGAAACGCGGTAGAATCCCGAAGAGCCCTGGCATCACAAAATGGATGCCACCAGTCACAGACACTGGGCTGCCCTCCTGCTGATGACCGAAACTCGCAGTGGAGGAAGCCCAACAATAGGTATCCTGTCACAGGAGGGTGTGACCACCTTCCAGACTGGGTTTAGTGTATTGGGGCTGGGTGGGTGCACTCCTAGAGTGCTTTGAAGTCCTGCACTGGGGGAGCAGAAGGCTCCTCTGTGCATATGCCAGTTCAAACCAGCTCAGGGGCTACCTGCCCCTGCTCTGGCACGAAACTGGACAAAGGGAAGTGGGTGTAGCCACCCACTCCCCTGACCCTCCCATAGGTGGGGTCATAGAGCTAGTCCCTCCCTTTCTTTTAGTATAAGAGGGGGAACCTGTGCATTGCAAACTAGATACCCCTGGATGACGCTCTGAAGAAGAATCCTGGACCTTCGACGTTCCACTACCTCTGGAAGACTGAAGAATCTCCCTTGGAGTCAAGGAGTGACTTCCCTGCTTGGCAGGCACCAAAAACTACAACAACAGTTGCAAACTACGCCGCTCCCGCCAGAGCCCGAGGTCCCTGCAGCCCAAGACAAGGATTTCCTGACTTCTCAAAGGCCATCGTGAGTCCCCAGTGAAGCTGAGGCCAGTGGACCCCACGAGTGGCGAGGAACCGCAGTCCCTGGGTACCGTGCACTATTGTCAAGTGCAACCCCTTCACGACATTCTACGAACCTGTGCTTTGGACCACGTGTGTTCCCAGCCTCTAGCAGGAATCCCTCCAAAGCTCAGAGGCCTACCCCGTCCCGAGTGACCGTAGGCCCCTGTTGAAGGAATCCCCCCGAGGCGTCTTTGCGATCCCTTGCCAGCTGGCTTGTGGGTCCTCAGAAGACTTTTCTAAAGAACCAAAGAGCTCCCCTGGTTGCTCCAGGCCTGCCCTGACTTACCCTCGCTGAGTGAGTTCCCCAGATCTTGCTGATTTGCACCATTGACTTTTTACGCTTTCCACGAGACTTGCTGCTACCAAGGCTTGTTGGCTCTAATCGGGTTGCTGACACCGCAGTCAGCTGCAGACTTCATGGGACACACCGAATCCAGCTCCTGGTTGTCGTCGACGCCTCCTGGACCTCGTGGCTGAAGAGTCAAGATACCCGTGAACAACCTGAATCTGTCGACGACGGTGGGCATTCATCTTCCTTGCCCCGGGTCACTGCCCAGTGACTTTGAACACTGTCCCCTCTGCTTTCAGGTCTTCCTTCTTCCGAATCCAGGTTTGGATTCCACCGGACACTTCTTCGGACTTCACAAGCAGCAAGTCTTCATTGGCTCCCATTGAAAACGACGCCGCGACCCGAAACCAAAGGACACCTATGCACCCGGCTTCCCTGGGTGAGGTAACTCCAGCACTACGGTGCTCCTGTGGGTGTTGGCCCTAGAACTACTTACCCTGTAAGTGACTTGCTTGTAGCTACTCCCGAAGTGCCCTTAACCTCTTAATTTCTAACCACGACTTGCCCCATTGAAGTCTACGGCAATCCGCGCCTGTGTTCACGCACTGCACGCGTCCCCCGTGGGTCCTTTACTTACCTGCCTTGGATGGTTTCGTGAGGCCCCAACACTTCTGAAGGCCCTGGGCCTTGTCTCTTTGCAAGTCGTTGTTCTTAAGTCTCTTTCTTAGTATATGGTCTGGTACGCCCCTAGGGCCCCAGCCATATTGTGCTTAATTTATTGTGAAACGTTGATTTGTGCATATGTTCCTGACTTCTAATCTCATAAATAGATTAGTAGAGAGTTGTTTAGTAATAAATACATATATATTTGATATATATACCTGTGTGGTGTCTTTTCATTTGGTGATTCAAGAGATTGTGTGGTAAAACAAGCTGCTTTAGATTCCTCCAAGACTTAGCCTGAAGGCTGCTCTCCACAGCTACCACTAGGATAGCTTTCTATAAAGGTTGTCTTAAACCTACCTACCATAAGAGTCGAATTGTACTGGTGCAAGGTGTCCACTTTAACTAGTGAACAGCATATACCAGGCCAACTTCTCACAATGGGCCATGACTGAGAGCTCTGGAGTTGAGGATGAAGGCAATGTTATGCAGGTTTCTAACACTGTCTATCAATGGGCCAAAAAGGATACAGTAAAATAAATAAAAAATGTGCTTCCCCATGATTCCCCGTTATCTTCTCCGCATTTTCTTCTGGAATGTAGTCTGCGCGAGTACTACTGGAGCCTCGGCCAACTTCCCACTACAAATCCAGATGCTGCTCTCATGCTGCTGATAATGTTAGCGATACAAAAGGGGATGATGGACGGAACGTTTGAGCCAATCAAACACTCACCCCCAGTCAACTGATCTGGGTTTAATCCATCATCATTCTTTAGCTCACTCCACCACCCCAGTTCAGACATGGCCATATGCAAATCAGTCTGACCCTGTGCCTCATGGGAACAGTCCAGCACGAACTGCCAAGCCATGTCTTCCCTGGACCGGAAACAAGCATCCTAGGACCGGTTTCTGGCATTCCAGCCGTCATCAGCCAGGCTTGCTTGAATCCAGTGGCAAAGTGAGCAAGGGACCCACGTCTGGGCATACCCCCGCCAATAATGTTAGCAGCATGAGAAAAGAATGAGGATTGGCATCCCCAAACCTTAGTTTTAAGGTGTCCCATTCAAAGGGTAATGCCACGGACCCTAGATTAGCTATGAAAAATATTCATTTATATGAATAGCAATGGACGATCAAATGTCCATCTTCTTTCACCAGATTGAGTAATTTTGACTGGAATTTTTAGTACTCAAGAGATTATGGTGAGAAATCATCACTGGACCGACTTCTACTTGCATCCTATGTATATAGTTAGAGCATCCTATTTGTATAGTTAAAGGCCTTATCAATGCAACCAGCATTGGTTGGAGCAGGCTTCCTTGATGCTCCATCAACCACTGGGTGCCTGTGCCTGTGCCTGCTCTCCACCCAGCTGTCTGAGACAGCTGAGTGGAGAGGATTAAAATGTCCATGTCAGGCTGGCCGTCGCAAAGTAGCTGGCCAAAGTGACATCCGCAGTTTAAACTGGATCAGCCAGCAACACTGCTCCCTGCTGCCAATCAGCAGCTATGGCCTCGCCCAGCGCTGCCACTCGCCACTCGGCTCGGTTAAACTGAAAAATAAAATGGTAATGAAATCTCTTCATTACCATTTTATTTTTCATACTTGCTGCACTGTCAGCGGGGGCGCATCGCTCCTCCGCCTTAATGGAGGAGCCGCCACTGTCTGGCTTGTTATCTCTCAATCCGTATATCCTTGGCTATTTGTTGCCATTTTTTGCCCTCCACCCCATCACTTAACTTTAAGAACCCAGAAAAATATCTGGGAAGATAATCCCTGTTCAGGTTGGCTGAGGATCACATACCAATTTTTTATTACAAATGTCTGTCCCTTTATTACTAATTTGTTTGTGGTTGGTGCTTATAGCAAGAAACATGCTTTGCTGAGATGGAGGCACTGAAAAATAAAGTGATATATATATAGTAATAGGAATTTGCTTTGCTTATTGGAAGGTGCAGTCACTTAACGCTTGCAGCTGAGATATGTGATGATCAGCAGTTTGCAAGTTTAAATCGTGGCAAGGCTGATTCAGCCTTCCATCCTTCTGAGGTCAATTAATGTAGTATCATTACATTTGGTAATATTAATACCTGATATTTACCATGCATACACAAGGCAGAAGAGTAGTATGGATGAAGCATATAATATTGATAATATTATTATTCATTTATAGGCAGCTACAAGCATTGAATAGAAAATGTTGTTGCTTCTGTGGATGGATAAATAAAGAAGAGTGATTGACAAACCAAGAACACATCATCCCCCATTATCAGGCAGATACCCCTCCTCTCTCTCCCTCTATCCCTCTCTTTTCCTCTCTTCTGTGTACTCACATTCTAAGGAGATGAATGGACCTTTCAACACTCTAACACCTTCTATAAGTTGCCACAAGAAACTGAGCACTATATCAACTAACTGGATGAATGTCAATCTTAAAAAAATGAAAACCAAAAACAGGACATTAGATTGAAAATAGAGAAAACACCTCATTGACTCAAGAGCATTCTCATTATTTCTTCACCTCAAATGTCAGCAACTGGTTTAGCATAGGCCTGAGTGGAGTTTGCGGAGTTCTACCACATGGAACTCTGCGAAGTGCCCCAAAAACTCCACTGCAGTACACGGAGTTCTGTGAACGGCGGAGTGTGGTACATCACGCTGCTAGCTATAATTTTTAGCGCTGGGAGTTTGTCCAGCACTGTAAAATCAGCGCGAGAGGCACTACTTGTTGCGCCAGAGGGCACTGCTTTCTTCTGCAACTTGAGTAGCAGCAGATTTCTCAATGCGAGCGGTCGCAACCTGCCGTGGCCACCCGTTTTTAGAGATCTCACAGGGAGGAGGTCTAGTGCACAATATTTCTTGCGCGGCCCGCCAAGAAAAATGCGGAAGAGAAAAAACTCTGCATTGCTTCTCAGAGTTTTGCGGAACTCCATGCAGTGCGCGCAGTGGGCAAAGCTCTGCGAACTTCACCAGCAGAGCGGAATTCTTCACCCACGCCTAGTTAAGCACAGCAATAAATCAAGTTCACCCATAGATAACTGTACACCCCACATATTTAAAGAACTCATTTGTTTTCCTCCAGTAGCTTCTACAACCATCTTCAGTTTTAAATCTTGCCTTGAAGGTAGAGTGATGATCCCTGAATTCAACACCACTTCCACCAAAAACAGGCCTGCTACTGATCCTAAAAACCCCAGAAATCACAGAATTAATTGAAATGTATCTTTTCTAGTTAAATTATGCCTTGATTTTTTACAATCAGT
Organism: Calotriton arnoldi; assembly: GCA_963921515.1. Taxonomy (NCBI): domain Eukaryota; kingdom Metazoa; phylum Chordata; class Amphibia; order Caudata; family Salamandridae; genus Calotriton; species Calotriton arnoldi. Next base: position 789,242 of record CAWUFW010002723.1, on the reverse strand, counting down.
TGTAGAACATACTGTAATGTAATAATTGGCTTGATCATGCCAAAGTGGTTCAGGCATGCTAGAATCATGGTGTTGGCTCTGGTTTCCATTTGGTACAACCTCTAAAGGCAGGCCTTAAAACAGAGCAGCCATTCTTATCTTACTAGATCTATCAGCTGCCTGGGACAACATCAACTATGTCATACTAATGAAAAGCTGCAGACAAATGGGAATCAGAAATTCTGCAGCAAAATGGTTCCAATCCAACAGCACCTTTAGATTCAGTTATCTCACTCACATAAAGAGTGCCTAGAAACAAGCATGCTAAAAAACAATAGACAACTCACAGACAGTTTGCACGGCTGGGCCTTTGGTTCCCCGTAGAGCTGAGGATACTTGGTGAGTACCCTCCTTGTCGATGATTACTAATTCCTCTTGTAAAAACTGGGGGCACTCTTCTTGAGATACTCAACAATGTTGGAAATATTAAGGGACATATTCACAAGAACGTGCGATAACCATTGCAAAAGTTACTTAACGCAACCTTCAACATCGCAGTCCATCGCAGGAAATTTATGCCGTGTTAACCAAGTATTCACAACACGGCGGTATCATGCGATAGTCCCCAGATAACCCGACAACTGTCCGCGTTAAAATCAACACCACGCCTCAAAAATGCGAAACACGAACGCAAAAAAAGCTGCGATGAGGCCAAGCGCGATACAAAAAGCAGCGAAAACCAGCGGCAGGCCTGTAAATCCCACGCGCCTGGTGGAAAAATGCACCATAGAAGCAACAAAAACAACACACCAGAAATAATCCAAAGTGCCTAGCAACATGGATGCACCCTGATCCACCGCAGAGGCCAACGCGAACACCACAATCCCCACAGACCACCAGCAAGGACCAACGGGGTCGGGGAAGGCCAAGGAGAAGAGGGAGAGGAAGACGGGGTGCAGTCCATAGGAAACAAGACCAGCGTCACGGATGTGACAGAGCACTACCAGCAACTGACCCACAGTCAGACCACCTTGAATACAGCCGGAGTGCCGAGGAGGCCAATGGAGGAGGCCAAGAGGCGCCAGCATGACGTGAATACCCAAACCAGGCCCAAAGACGCTGCCAACAGGAAGGCAGCCACGGCGACAGGAGGTGGGAGTCCTGCGCCACAGGAGAAGCTGGAGGAAATGGAGGCCAGCCATCAGTGTGGAGACGGTGCAAGGAGGCGGGAGGATGGACACAGCACGAGAGGACCTGACACAACAACAACAGGGTGAGTAACCAACAGGTCCATGGGGGGACGGGGGGAGACGTGCACAATGGCACACATGCACAACGACGTGTAGCACACTGCACACCCACAACAACCCAGGGTAATGTCCCCCATCCCCGTGGCACACTGCAGCACACACACATGGCAATCACAGCACATCCCATGACAATGTGGCACAAAGTGCAACACTGACACTGCAGAACAGAGGACACAACTGGGTCCGCCCATGCGCAGAAACAGGCCAATCACATCTGACAGAGCAGGGAACTGTGAGATGCATATGTACGGGTACAACCTCACAACAGTCATGTAGTCCAAATGTCCACTGTACCCCTCAAATTGCCAGCACCTCCCAAACAGTCACAATGTACATTGTCACACAGTCTGCATGTCTACAAGAACAATGCGCCAACAGAAATGTCAACACAATGTCAACATGCATCTCCCCTACACATTGCAGAGGGACAAACAACACCTCCAGCAGGTCAGACCAGACAACCCATCAGTGATGCAGGACACGACCAACACACCTTCGACACCGACGCCCTACACCAGCCCATGGACATCCCACGCAACCCACCACCAGGACCAGGGCAGACAAGCCACATAGAGGAGAACCCAGCCCCTGCAACAGACCACACAGCATGAAACACACTCAAGCACGGCTGGCCCACAACACTTCACCGACCCACACATGGCACCCCAATGCCAGGTGGCAGAACGCCAAAAGGAGGTGGCCGAACTTGTGCGGGTGTGGTCTGAACCCATGGAAGTCGAACTAGATCACATACGTGGGTGTCAATTACCCTTCAGGGACCACCTACACCCCACAAAGGAGACCCACACTGCCATAGAGACACACGCAGAAATCATGTTGAACTGGCTACGGGCACGTGCGCCCGGCCCCTTTATTGGCAGGGCCACATGTACAGTGATGCCTGTGCTGGATGTGTGTGGGGTGAGCATAAGCCAGCCCGCACTGAGTGCACGGTGCTGGCAAGAACATGAACAGTGGACACCAGTGCAATGGAAACAGAAGACACATGCATAACAGAGTCAACTGCTGAGCAACATGGAGGGAGCCGGAGCAAGTACAGAGGTCACCCAACATACAAACAGAAGTGTCCGTGAGTTGCAGTGCACTGAGGTTGGGGCACTAGAGCCGTGCGCGCCTGTGTGATGAAAATAACTTGGATTGTGTCCATTCGGGATGTTCCTGCTGCAGATGCAATGGGGTGTGTCAGACCTGCAGCAACTCCCTCATCAACGTCTCAGGTCTCCCACACTGCCTGAGCTGACATTGCTGCGCAACATCTCCACATCACAAAACTCAACCAGTAACGGTCCATTGGTTGCGGTGCACTGAGTCAGTGGCACCTGGAGTGCTGAGCAGGGGATCAGGCAGATGATGGCATCCACGACAGGTCTGAGCAACTCCATCAGTCTGCCAGTACCACTGTCTCGACTCTGGCAGATGGTGGTTGGAGTTGGCCCTGGCGATGGTGGCGTGTGCCTCCTGCGGTGATGCGACGTCCGGGCCGGTCAGGACTCAATTCGATGTGTGAGCCCTGGTGGTCCGCAGTTGAGGCTGGAGGCAGCGGACAGCGCAGGGCCACATGCACATGGCGTCGATGACCCCAAGACCACCTTCACAGAGGTCATCCAATATTCATCCAGACAGGGTCCCGGACTTGAGCTGCACAGAGTCAGTGGCCCCGGGTGCACATCAGCAGGCACAGGCACACTGCCACGGGACAGTGACTTGCGGTCCAATGAGTTAGGGCCACGCAGACTGAGCGGGTCCTCGTCGGAGGTGAATGTCGCATAGTGTTTCGGGGGACAGTGGAAGGTGTTCTTCCAGGGCATGATGCAGAGGGCAGAAGCTATCCGGAAGCAGCAAATGGAGGAGTGGAAAGCGACTGCCTCGTTGCCACCACCAAATCGGTATCAGCTGCAGGAGGATGAAAACTACCCCCTAGTCCATAGACTCAAACGCCACCAATGTACGACCAGAGAGTGTCCATGAATGTCGGGGAACAGACTTAGTGGCACCGGGCCTGACTGGGGATGCAGTCTGTGATGATGCCGGTACACTCATATGAACTCCGGCATTGACGATTCAAGACTCTGTGACCTACTGGACCGCAGTGTAGGCCGGAGGCAGCGGTCAGCAGTGGGCCACAGCCACGTGTCGTAGGCTCGAGATGCACAGAGTAAGTGACATCAGGGCAGTTGTCGGTAGTGTTCGATCACCTCCAAATGATGATCCTTTTTCCCTCCAAATGCAACGCGTCATCCTCTTATGCCTCTCCTTGCGTGCATTGATTCGTACTCTGCCTTTGAATAATTGATGTTCAGTTCCAATCATGTGACCTACTGGAGCGCAGCGTAGGCCGAGAGCAGTAGTCCGCATGGGCCCACAGAATCTTGCGGCTGTGATGTAACACTAAGACCTGTTGGCACCACATCGAAGGGTGTATAGTGACATACACTCAGCCATGATTTATGTGCTCTGCCATGGTGTAATCAAGACTCAGTTCCAAATGTGTGACCTACTTGTCCGCTGTGCATGCCGGTGGAGTACGACAACTTGAAAGGAATATTGCGGTACTGTGTTGCGGAGGCCGTGATGGTCTGAGGGGGCTGCCAGGCTCGCAGGCCTCGGGCTTGGAGATTGCACCTGCACGTGGCGGGCCCTCATCGACACACGCCGGTGTCGGAAGGTAGGCATTGAGGCCTGGGTGCGCAGGGGCAGGCAGGACTGATTCGGGGACCAACGTTCGGGGGTGCAGCAGGCGCACAGGATCGCTGGCAGCAGCGCTCACGGCGTCGGCCTCGTGGCGGGGTGAGGGGAGCCGCCCTGGCAGAGACGTTGGGCATTCCGGAAGGAGACCACGCCCAAGGTTACGTGCCTTTTATTCACACCCCTAAGCTGGCCTGGCATACGCCGGGCCAGCCCACTCCCCTCACGCTTACAGGGGGGACGTCACAAGCTACATTTCCGCGACTTCTCCACTGGCTGGGGTGACATGGTTGCGTGCACTGTCCACTGCACCCCAAACACCAGCGGGGTGTGTCGATATGGATATGTGTGTGGTCTGCTTACTGCAGTCTGGCCAGCACATCCACGCCACACTTGGCATTGTGTACATTCCCATTCATCAGTCCCTTGCCTCCTTCGCACATGCCTGGTCCCCACCTCTTCCGACATTCTGCTATTGAGTGTCCGAGGTGCCATGCCGTAGATGGCTCATGTACATGGCTGGGCCAGGTTCCCACAGTGAGTTGTGCTGTCGTGTCTGGTGGGTGTGCATGTTGTATGTGAGCTTGTGACGTGTGCATTTCCTGAGTTGTGTGTTGCATGATTGTGGATTTGAGGTGTGTGGTGTGAGCATTTGGTATTGGCCAACGGGCAGTGCATTTCCGTGGGTGCCATCCTGGTGGCGCAGGTCGATGATGGACTGTCGGGAGGTGCAGGTATCATGCACACTGCCTGGGTTGTTGGCGACGTCATTGGCGGAGATTCCACGGTGGTCCACTATTGCCTGCACATTGGTGGGATCCGTGCGCTTTCTGTAGCGCTTATTGTGTGCAGTGTCGCCAGGGCCCACTAGTAGGACATGTGTACAGTCACTTGCCCCCTGACACATGTGGAAAGCCAGCTGTGGCGTACACGCCTTGCTTGGTCTCCGCCTGTTCCTGCGCAGTGTGTGTGAGCTATGGATAGTGGGGTACCAAGCTGATGGTGTCATCCATGACCATTGTGGGGGACTTGGATTGGCCAGGCTGTGTGACTCCTCCATCTCAGGCAGTGGTTGGTTGGAGGGTACCAGAGGCCAACACGTGCAGCACGGCCAGCAGCTTTGTCTGCGGTGGGATGTTGGTTGTCCGCTGTGTTGGTACGGTCAGCCTGTGGGCTATGGTGGTCAGGATGCGGAGGAGGGTTGTCCCTTTGGGCATATAGTGGGCAATGACATTCTCTGGTGTTGGGTCTGTGGGCTTGGTGCATTTTGGGAGGGTCGCTTTCTTTGTCTGCGCTGCCTCAGTGTTGGTCCGGGGGGGCGGTGGGTGTCCGGGGGTGTGGGGGGGTTGTGGCGGTGGGTGTTGTGGCCCTCTTGCGTGTCCGGCATGCATGTTCAGTGGCTCCATGGCATCTGTTGCCCTTCAGGTGTGCTCTGGGCTGGGCTCCATTTTGTGGTGCAGGCTGTGCTCCGACTTTGCACCAGGTCAGGGCAGGTGTAATATTCCTGCTGCTAATGCGCCTTATCGCCTGTTTTGTGGTCTCATCGCTGATCGGGCTGGTCGTTGAGAATGTTGAGGTGTGGTGTTGTCGCGGGTCTTTGCTCGGGAATGCCTACTCTGCATCTCATTAGCGATAGTTGCGGGGGTCATCTGAACGTTGGAATGAAACAGATATGGATTGAGACTGAAAAGGCTTGGACCCATTCTGTGGTCAAGAGGAACCTCTGCTAAAGAAGGAACAACTGAAGAGACTGTGGTGGATAGACCAATCCTTGCTTCGTGATCTGGGGCTGGTCTGCAGTTTGCTGTTCTAACTAAGGAAGAGGCTGTTGGGACTGTCCTTGGAGGCGCTGGGTCCCCCTGCTTGAAGAAGACTGTGCTTTGTGCTGTGTCTTGTAACCCCAAGGGCCCGAGGTGAGCTGGCTCCCTGTTTGGAAATACAGGATCATAAAAGTTTCCGGAGAAGTCCCAAGCAACGCGGTGTGCGCGTGCTTTGTGCCGCTTGAGACCCTCAGAAGTTGTGTCGTGTGATCGTGGGCACGCAGGAGTAAGCTAAGTCTAAGACGCGCAGAGTGAGTGTCGTGGTGCAGGCCAAGGCGTTGGTGAGGAGCATCTGGTCGTGGAGTGCACAGGGAGACGAGGCGAGGCTCGGACGCGCAAGTGTGCATGTCGTGGTGCAGCCCGGGTGCTAGTGAAGAGCGCCTGGGCCTCGTGTGCACCAAAGGAAGCAGCGAGACTCGGACGCTCAGTGTGCGTGCCGTGGTGCAGTCAGGGCAATGGTGAGGAGCGCCTGGACATCGTGTGCACCAGCGGAAGAAGTGAGTCTCGGACGCGCTGGGTGCGTGTCGTGGTGCAGCCCGGGTGTTGGTGAGGAGCGCCTGGGCCTCGTAGGTACCAAAAGAAGAAGTGAGTCTCCGACATGCAAGGGTGCGTGTCGTGGTGCAGCCAGGGCGTGAGGAAGAGCGCCTGGACATCGTCTGCACTGGGAGAAGAGGTGAGACTCGGACACGCAGGAGTGCCTGTCGTGGTGCAGCCAGGGCATGAGGAAGAGCGCCTGGACATTGTGTGCACCGGGAGAAGAGGCAAGGCTCGAACGCGAAGGGTGCGTGTTGAGGTGCAAGCGGAGCGTTGGTGAAGAGTGCCGGATCGTCGTGAGCACCAGAGAAGAGGCAAGTCTCGGAGGCGCTGTGTGCGTGTCGAAGTACAACCTGAGGTGCTGGTGAGGAGTGCCGGGTTAGGTTGTGCACCAAACTGAAGTAAAGTCTCCACAGTGCTGAGGGCGGGTCTCGGTGTGGACCGAGTCCGCCGGAGTGGGGGCCAAGTCATCGTGGCCCTCGGAGTCCATCAGTAGCGGCCCGGACCGGCAGCCACGGAAGAGCTGAGCCGCCGGCCCGAGTCCGCCAAAACCCATGACGGAGTTCTGGATCAAGGCCCAAGTCGCTGACGTTGGGGAGGAGAGTGGGATCGCGCCCCCCCAGGTAACGTGGATCAATACCTGGGGTGGGGTGCTGGCCCGGAGGGACACTCTCTCGGCCTCCCGCTCAGTCAGCTGCGCGAGCCGTTGCTTCGGCTCGGATCCCGGCCCATGCTGACCCAGGACGGGGCAGTACTGGGGCCGGAGTGGGAAGCAGTACTTTGTGTGTCATCATTTGATCCATAACGGGGGCACTGTTACTGGAGCACGTAAAACTGTCGTATTACACAATTGCATTATTGCTGCTAACGAACTATCGAACTGTCGTAAGACGCCTGACCTCATTTGTGCCTAACGAACTTTATGCTTGGTGCGCTACGCACTGCGTTATTTCTCCCATGCATGTTATTTGATTGTAACGTGGCGCATTGTATGATTTCGTCAGTGCACAGTATCTGAGTATAACGTGGCGCAGTGTATTATTTATTTATTGCACCGCACAGGATTGTAGCGTGACGCATTGCTTTGTTTCTTCCTGGTACAGGGCATGCTGGTGGTGATACGCATTGCATTATTCCTTCAATTGCAAAGTACATGACTTTGGCGCTTCGTATGGCATTATTTCTCTGTTGCACAGTATAAGAGAATATCGTTACGCATTGCAGTATTGTTTCCTTATGCAACGTGTGTGTTTCTAGCAATACGACTGGTCTAACCTATTGGGAAACGGTTAGAGAAGAGCTTAACTGTTGGTTAGATGCGGTGGTTGGGATTAGAACCTACCAGCCCATCGGATAGAATACTACCCGTTCTTATATGTTGATTTTGTATCGTGTGGTCGTATCGTATAATTTCTTATATAAAGATTATACTCTTTTTATCAATACTCGTGTGGAGTCTATTTGTGATGACATCATGGGGTTATTGTGAGCATGGTTGCACATACTGAACACTCGTGCCTTGGAGATAAGCCTAGAAAAGTAGAGAGTGTTTTGGATGTGCATTAATTATGAGTGCCTTCAAAAAGAACCACCTTTAATCATTAAGTGGTTATGGTGCTTTTATTCCACCTTTTCTTATTTCATTCAAGTACAAACATGGTTGACATTTGATTCATGTCATAGAGAAAGATACTACACAATGCAATTGAAAACTAAAATGAAAATGACATAACAAACATTTCAAACAAAAACACATCAAAAAGCAAGCAAATGTATACAAATAACACAATATGATGGCAGAAAAAGGACCAGTCCTTATTTATAAGGCAGTGCACAGAATTAATACTTTTTAAGAATGCGACATGCCAGGTACAGCTAGGGCGAGAAAGCAAAAAACACACAATTGATGGACGGAATGCAGAACAAATCAAAACATTCACCCCCAGTCAAGAGATCTGGGTTAAATCCATCATTCTTTTGCTCACCATGCCACCCCAGTTTAGACCTGGCCATATGCAAATCAGTCTTGACCCTGTGCCTCATGGGAACAGTCCAGCCCGAACTGCCAAGCCAGGTCCTCCCTAGACCACACAAAGATTACAACAGGCTAAATGTCCTGTTTGTATACAGAGTGTTCCATAAACTAGTAGTGGCTACTGCTAGCTGAGAGGGGTCGACGCGTTTCTGAACCCAATTCAATTTGGGGGTTCTCCTCAGGACCAGGACATGGTCAGACGCAATTTTGGTGGAGGAATCTGTGGACACCTTTGGTAGGTAGGAAGTGACGAATACAACCACAGGTTTGGAAGCTTTACTCCTGTGTGTGATTTGGTCTCAACGGAGATTATTATTTTCTAATCCAGCTGATGTGGCGAGTGTTCGACTGTGCTTATTTGGGACAAATTGGGCATCAGTTTAGCTGCATTTAGAAGATCAGGGCTCTTGAATGTTGCCTCAACTCAGTAATATGATCTGAAACTCACTTTTCCGACTGCCGTGGCAACATAATTTTGTAGGCGTTATGTTATTTTCAAAACAGTCAAGTTCCGCACCTTAGTCTGCGGGATGATCTGCAGCGTTTTTCCTCACCGAGTCTTTCCAGCATCACCGGAATACAGAAGTGGGCATTGCAGTATTGTTTCCTTATGCAACGTGTGTGTTTCTAGCAATATGACTGGTCTAACTTATTGGGAAACGGTTAGAGAAGAGCTTAACTGTTGGTTAGACGCGGTGGTTGGGATTAGAACCTACCAGCCCACCGGAAAGAATACTACCCGTTCTTATATGTTGATTTTGTATCGTGTGGTCGTATCGTATAATTTCTTATATAAAGATTATACTCTTTTTATCAGTACTCGTGTGGAGTCTATTTGTGATGACATCATGGGGTTATTGTGAGCGTGGTTGCGCATACTGAACACTTGTGCCTTGGAGATAAGCCTGGCTGCTCGTGCCAAGCTACTAAGGGGGTGAGCAGGGCTATCGCAGACGGTGTACTTACTTAGCCTAACATTGAAGCGAGGGGTCGAGGGCGCACGCCTCCAGCATTTGGTGGCGGCGGTAAGCGACAGGGACCTCCACTTCCAACATGTGGCGGCAGAGCGGTGGGATCCGATCCTAATAGAAAGTAAACGCGTATGTGCAAAACCACTCACAGTAATTGGTGTTCATCATACATTGATTGTAGACCGCGATACAACAACATATTGTTTTTTGATTTGGTGGTTCTAAGTTTAATCCACACATTATGTCTCAGGGGGAGAGTCAGATAGCCGGTGAGGCTGAGATTGCAGAATTGGAGTTTGACATTGAGGCACTGTTTACCTACAAGGTTGATCAGTTGAGGAAATTCTGCAGGGTTTTGGGATGTCCCATGAAGAGTAGCACCAAGAAGGAGGAGCTGCAGGTGGCCTTGAGGGCCTGGTGGGAAGCCAAAGAGGCTCAGGAGACAGGTGATGGTGAAGTGGATGAGGATGACCCAGGGAATGGATTTGGTCCACAGGATTTGCCAGTGGAAGGACCAGCCGGAGGGGCTGGTAGTAGCCATTCAGGGAGGAGTTTTTCACCAGAGGAGTTGGAGGAAAACCAAAGGGTCAGGCTGCATGAGTTGGAGGTGTTAAAGCTTAAAACTCAAGCAGAGGAGAGCAGGAACGCTCTCACGTTGGAAGAGAAACGGCTTCTCTTCGCTCATGAGTTAAGCATGAGGGAACTGGACATTAAGGGTAGACAAGCGGAGCCCAGTTCAAATTGTGGCAGCGCACCACCAGTGCCAGGAGGGAAGGTGTACATTCCCAAGGATTTAGTGCGAGATTACCAGAGGGGTGATGACATTTATGCGTGGTTCACGGCATATGAGATCGCACTAAGGATGAATGAGGTACCGGAAAAGCATTGGGGGGGCGGGCCTATGGAAACACTTTGAGGCTTCATGGAGGGACGTTCTAACACCCTTAGAGAGGGCGGGAACCCTGACCTACACTAACATGAGGAAGGCTTTATGCCTCCGGTATGGGCTCACTCCTGAACAATACCGACAGAAGTTCAGGGCCTCCAAGAAACTAGAATCCCGTACTTGGGTAGAATGCGTGAATGAGTACACACGGGCACTGGATGGTTGGATGCAGGGCAGCAAGGTCAATGATTTTAAGGGCTTATGCAATTTAATCAGTTGGGAGCACTTGAGTAGCCTGTGTGTTCCAGAGCTGCGCCAGCATCTATTGGATAGTAAGCTGACTGATCCCAGTAAGCTTGCTGAGGAGACGGACCGCTGGACTAGTACCCGAGTCCACAAGGGGATTGGGGGTGCCACTGCCAAGAGTGTGCAGGGTCCCCCGCCGAAGGTGGGGGAGGACAAGGGTAACCACAAGGAGTCCCCTAAAGGGCCCCAAAGTAGTTCCCCCAAGAAAGGGTCCCAGTCTCCCAAGGCCAAGAGGGCCTGGGCCTTCAAGGGCAAGAAGGAGCCCCGAGGTCCGCCTACATGTTACTTCTGTAAGGAAGTGGGTCATATCACCCCTAAATGCCCCAAAAAGTCATCTGCACCCACTGGTGCTCCAACACCTGGTTTAGTGAGTGTAGCGTTGAGGGAGGAACTGAGTCATTGGAAGGGGGAGGAGCAAGCGATTATGACCCTGGTCTTCTTGGGAGACCGCGAGATGGTCCAGGAAATCCCTCTGCCTGAGAACACTAAGAAATACAGGCAGTGGGTGACCATCAATGGACGGAGGGTGGAGGCTCTGAGGGACACCGGAGCCAGTTTGACATCTGTCAGTGGGTGTCTGAAGAGCAGGTAATTCCCGATGTGCTTCACCCTGTAATGTCAGCAGACAATTCAGTGCGCCTCTGCAAGGTGGAGCTGGTTCCCTTTGAATGGGGAGGGGTCTCAGGTTCTTTGAAGGTAGTGGTAAGTCTGTCAATGCCTGTAGACTGTCTGCTCGGGAATGACCTGGAGAGTTCCCCCTGGAAGGAGGTGGAGCGCCAGGCGCATTTGGAGAAGTTTGGTCTACCAGAGTGGGCTTGTGTGACCACTCGGTTTAGGGTAGCCAGTAAAGGTATTCAAGAGAACCTGGAGCCTGAAACAGTGGCCCAGGTACCTGCCAGTAAGAGAAGCGGCAGGGGGCATGGAAAACCGGCCCCCATGGTTCCCGTGGTCCAGGAGGAGGCACCCTTGGAGGAGGATGCCCTGGAGCCTACGGGGGAACAAGTGGCTGAACTAAGGGACCTACCCGGGCTGACCGAATGGCAGCAGGATGGGGGGCCCTCCAGGGAGGAATTCTGTGAGGAGCAGAAGAAGTGCCCTTCTCTTGTGGGTTTTTGGCAGCAGGCAGCAAACCAGGCAGCAGGTGATCAGTCGGGATCACACTTGATTCACTGGGAAACCGATCTCCTGTATAGTGAGCCAAGGGTGGCTGAGTCGGGGTCAGCCCGGGCGCTGGTGGTGCCCCTGCGCTTCAGAGCCTTCCTATTGGGGTTGGCTCATGATGTACCTTTGGCGGGACATTTGGGGCAGGACAAGACCTTTGAGCGGCTTGTCATCCACTTCTACTGGCCCCAGATGCGCAAGAGTTCTGATACTCATTGCAGGACCTGTCAGACTTGTCAGGCGAGTGTTAAGAGTGGAAGGAAGCGAAAGGCTCCCCTCCAACCCTTCCCGGTGGTCAGCACACCCTTTGAGAGGGTGGGCATTGACATTGTGGGGCCTCTGGATCCCAAGACGGCCATGGGCAACAGGTTCATCCTGGTCTTGGTGGATCATGCCACCCAGTACCCGGAAGCCATCCCTCTCCGGACTGTGACGGCCCCCGTGGTGGGCCATGCACTGATGGGGGATTTTCTCCCGTGTGGGGTTCCCCAGAGAGGTGGTGTCCGACAGGGGTACTAATTTCATATCACGGTATATGAAATCTCTGTGGAAGGAGTGTGGTGTAACTTATAAGTTCACCACACCTTACCACCCCCAGGGCAATGGTTTGGGTGAGAGGTTTAACCGGACTTTGAAGGGCATGATTATGGGGCTGGAAGAACTCATGAGGCGTAAGTGGGACTTCCTCTTGCCATGCCTACTGTTTGCCTATAGGGAGGTGCCACAGAAGTCATTGGGGTTTAGTCCCTTTGAGCTCCTGTATGGGCACCTGGTCAGAGGACCTTTGAGTTTGGTGAAGGAGGGCTGGGAGAAGGCTCCTAGTAAACCCCCCCAGGATGTATACAGCTACATGCTGGCCTTCTGGAACCAAACTAGGCATTTCAGGCAGCTCACTCAGGCGAACCTGGAAGCTAGCCAGGAGGATATGAAACGGTGGTACGACCAAAATGCCACTCTCGTTGAGTTTCAACCTGGGCAGAAAGTGTGGGTGATGGCACCAGTGGAGCCTTGTGCGCTCCAGGATAAGTGGAGTGAGCCTTATGAGGTGGTGGAGCGCAGGAGCGAAGTGAACTACCTGGTGGACTTCCGGTCTCCTAGGAATCCTTTGAGGGTTCTCCATGTGAGCAGCCTCAAACCGCACTTTGAAAGGTCTGAGGTGACCATGCTCTTGGCTACAGATGACGGGGCGGAAGAGGAGAGTGAACCCCTTCCTGACCTCCTGTCAGCCCAGGAGAAGGATGGGTCAGTGGATGGGGTGAACCTCTCGTCTACCCTGACCCCGGAACAACGGAGGGACTGTCGCCAGGTACTGGGTCAGTTTGCCTCCCTGTTCTCCCTGACCCCAGGAGTCACCACGTGGTGCGTCCATGATGTGGACACTGGAGACAGCCTGCCAGTGAAACAAAATTTTTACAGGGTAGCTGATAAGGTCAGGGCCAGCATCAAGGAGGAGGTTTCCAAGATGCTGGCGCTAGGGGTGATTGAGCCCTCCAGCAGCCCCTGGGCCAGTCCAGTGGTCTTGTGCCAAAAGCTGCTGCGCCGGGTGCCACTCCCGAACTTCGGTTCTGTGTGGATTACCGGGGACTCAATGCGGTCACTAAGACTGACGCGCACCCCATCCCCCGAGCTGATGAGCTCGTGGATCGGCTGGGGGCTGCCCGGTACCTCAGTACATTTGATTTGACATTGGGGTACTGGCAGATTGCCTTGACCGAGGGGGCCAAGGAAAGGTCGGCATTCTCAACGCCAGAGGGGCACTACCAGTTCAGGGTTATGCCCTTTGGGTTGAAGAATGCCCCTGCCACCTTCCAGAGACTGGTTAACCAGGTGCTGAGTGGGCTGGAGGAATTCAGCGCTGCTTACCTGGACGACATTGCAGTGTTCAGCTCCATTTGGGAGGAACACTTGAGGCACCTCTGTGAAGTATTGAAGGCCTTGCAAAGGGCGGGCCAAACTATCAAGGCCAGTAAGTGCTAGATAGGGCAGGGTTCCGTGGTGTACTTGGGACACCTGGTGGGAAGCGGCCAGGTGGCGCCCCTGCAGGCAAAGATTGATACCATCCTGGCGTGGGAACCCCCCAAGACCCAGACAGGAGTGAGGGCCTTTTTAGGACTCACTGGGTATTATAGACGGTTCATGAAGGGGTATGGCACCCTCTTTGCCCCCTTAACGGAACTGACGTCCAAGAAACAGCCCAAGAAGGTGGTCTGGACCGATGCCTGCCAGACCGCCTTTGATGCCCTGAACACTACTATGTGCACTGCACCCGTGTTACGGGTGCCCGATTTCTCCAGAGAGTTTATAGTGCAAACAGATGCTTCAGAGCATGGGGTGGGAGCAGTGCTCTCACAATTGAACAACGAGGGCTTGGACTAACCGGTAGCTTTCATTAGCAGAAGGCTACTTCCAAGGGAACAGAAGTGGAGTGCAATTGAAAGGGAAGCTTTTGCTGTGGTCTGGGCGCTGAAGAAGCTGAGGCCCTACTTGTTTGGGACCCACTTCTTAGTTCAGACCAACCACAGGCCCCTCAGATGGTTGATGCAGATGAGGGGTGAGAACCCTAAGCTGTTGAGGTGGTCCATCTCCCTACAGGGGATGGACTTCACGGTAGAACACCGTCCAGGAACAGAACACGCCAATGCTGACGGTCCGTCCAGATTTTTCCGCCTTAGTGATGAGAACTCCCATGAGGGTGGGTAGTTCCCCCCACTTTTCAGCTGGAGGGGACGCGTGTTAGACCAGGCATATCTTGGCGTGATTACCCTTGACTTTTTGCCTCTACCACCTTTACTTTTAGATGCTTTGGGTACTTTGCCACTGCTGATCAGTGTCAAAGTACAGGAGTTCCCTGTGTAAAATGTATGGTGATTGGTTGGCCATGATTGGTATGTTTGCCTTACTAGTAAAAGTCCCTAGTGATGTGCACTGTGTGTGCAAGGGCTAGTAATGCAAGGGCGCGCAGAGAAGGGAACTCAGGCCTTCAGTGTAGGGCCTGCGCGCAGAATGCTAAGTTAGCATGTTGTCCTGACAAGTGCAACCACTTTTCAGGCCTGACTTTCCCTTTTACATACACATGGGGCACCCCTGTGGTAGGTCTCAGGTAACCCCTGGGCAGGGTGCAGTGAAGGTAAAAGGCAGAACATAAACTGAGGTGTGTGTTGTGTTCTGGCAGTGAAAAACTCTCCATTTCGTTTTTCACTGCTGAAAGGCCATTCTGCCCATAGGACGGAATGGGGGAGACTAGGTGTTGTATTTTTTAGCCTAGTTTCCTATCAGTTTATAATGGAGAGGTGAAGTTTGGTATGTGTGAACTCACAGTGTCATAATGCATCTTTCTGTAAAGGTGGTTTTGTCACTGTGTGTTTATAAACCACTCTTTTAGAAGTGGCTGAGTTTTGGGCTCTGAGCATTTCTGTGTGTCTCTGAAATGTGGATTGTCTGTCTGGAATTAAAAGGTGAGAGGAGCTGGGAGAGGTCTTGACCCAGGGAGGGGTTGAGATGGCACCAGGCTGCCCTGCATCTGGAGAGTAGGGGAAGGAGAAGCCCGGGAGGTAAAAAGGCCTGGGCTGGAGCTGTAAACCAATTGACCCATCTCCTGCGGAGCGATTAAGGATCCAGGCCCCCAGTATCAAAGGGAGAGAGGTGACACTGGGAGGGAGACACCCAGAACTTATTTAGGGAGGGGTCAGGGACCCCTGAGCACATACAAACTTCAAAGACAGTAAGGGGTATAACTATGAGAGCTGAAACCCCTGAACGTTGGAATGAAACAGATATGGATTGAGACTGAAAAGGCTTGGACCCATTCTCTGGTCAAGAGGAACCTCTGCTAAAGAAGGAACAACTGAAGAGACTGTGGTGGATAGACCAATCCTTGTTTCGTGATCTGGGGCTGGTCTGCAGTTTGCTGTTCTAACTAAGGAAGAGGCTGTTGGGACTGTGCTTGGAGGCGCTGGGTCCCCCTGCTTGAAGAAGACTGTGCTTTCTGCTGTGTCTTGTAGCCCCAAGGACCCGAGGTGAGCTGGCTCCCTGTTTGGAAATAC
Source organism: Calotriton arnoldi (assembly GCA_963921515.1). NCBI lineage: Eukaryota > Metazoa > Chordata > Amphibia > Caudata > Salamandridae > Calotriton > Calotriton arnoldi. Next base: position 773,491 of record CAWUFW010002723.1, on the reverse strand, counting down.
AGGATCATAAAAGTTTCCGGAGAAGTTCCAAGCAACGCGGTGTGCGCGTGCTTTGTGCCGCTTGAGACCCTCAGAAGGTGTGCCGTGTGATTGTGGGCACGCAGGAGTAAGCTAAGTCTAAGACGCGCAGAGTGCGTGTCGTGGTGCAGGCCAAGGCGTTGGTGAGGAGCGTCTGGTCGTGGAGTGCACAGGGAGACGAGGCGAGGCTCGGACGCGCAAGTGTGCGTGTCGTGGTGCAGCCTGGGTGCTAGTGAAGAGCAAAAACAACAATTGATGGACAGAATGCAGAACAATGTCATACATTCACCCCAGTACAGAGATCTGGGCCTAAATTCATCGTTTTTTTGCTCACCATGCCATTCCAGTTTGGACCCAGCCATATGCAAATCAGTCTTGACCCTGCGCCCAATGGGAACAGTCCAGCCCGAACTGCCAGGCCAGGTTCTCCCTGGACTGGAAACAAGCATCCTAGGACCAGTTTCGGGCTTTCAGCCCTCATCAGCCAGGATAGCTTGACTCCAGTGGCATGGAGAGCACGGGACTCATGTCTGGGCATACCCATCCCACTCGGGGTGACAAATGCAAAAACAACAATTGATGGACAGAATGCAGAACACTGTCGTACATTCACCCCAGTACAGAGATCTGGGCCTAAATCCATCGTTTTTTGCTCACCATGCCATTCCAGTTTGGACCCAGCCATATGCAAATCAGTCTTGACCCTGCGCCCAATGGGAACAGTCCAGCCCGAACTGCCAGGCCAGGTCCTCCCTGGACTGGAAACAAGCATCCTAGGACCGGTTTCGGGCTTTCAGCCCTCATCAGCCAGGATAGCTTGACTCCAGTGGCATGGAGAGCACAGGATCCACTTCTGGGCATACCCGTCCCACTCGGGGTGACAAATGCAAAAACAACAATTGATGGACAGAATGCAGAACAATGTCGTACATTCACCCCAGTATAGAGATCTGGGCCTAAATCCATCGTTTTTGCTCACCATGCCATTCCAGTTTGGACCCAGCCATATGCAAATCAGTCTTGACCCTGCGCCCAATCCATCATCTCTTGTGTTTGCTTTGTGTGCCCTAAGTTGGCAGGATATGCCCAGACGTGGGTCCCTTGCTCACTTTGCCACTGGATTCAAGCTAGACTCCGAGGGCCCCGATGACTTGGCCCCCACCGAGACCCGCCCTCAGCGCTGTGGAGACTTTACTTCAGTTTGGTGCACAACCTAACCCGGCACTCCTCACCAGCACCTCAGGTTGTACTTCGACATGCACACCGCGCGTCCGAGACTTGCCTCTTCTCTGGTGCTCACGACGATCCGGCGCTCTTCACCAACGCTCCGCTTGCACCTCAACACGGACCCTGCGCGTTCGAGCCTCGCCTCTTCTCCCAGTGCACACGATGTCCAGGCGCTCTTCCTCACGCCCTGGCTGCACCACGACACGCACTCCTGCACGTCTGGGTCTCACCTCTTCTCCCGGTGCACACGATGTCCAGGCGCTCTTCCTCACACCCTGGCTCCATCATGACACACACCCTTGCACATCGGAGACTCACTACTTCTTTTGGTGCCTACGATGTCCAGGCGCTCTTCCTCACACCCTGGCTCCATCACGACACACACCCTTGCACATCGGAGACTCACTACTTCTTTTGGTGCCTACGAGGCCCAGACGCTCCTCACCTACACCCAGGCTGCACCACGACACGCACCCAGCGCGTCCGAGACTCACTTCTTCCGCTGGTGCACACGATGTCCAGGCGCTCCTCACCAATGCCCTGAGTGCACCACGACACGCACACTGCGCGTCCGAGTCTCGCTGCTTCCTTGGGTGCACACGAGGCCCAGGCGCTCTTCACTAACAAAGCAAAGATGATGGACGGAGCGCTGAAACTTTTCAGACACTCACACCCAGTCACAGATCTGGGTTGAATCCATCATCGTTCTTTAGCTCACTTCGCCACCCCAGTTCAGACACAGCTATATGCAAATCAGTCTTGACCCTATGCCTCATGGGAACAGTCTAGCCCGAACTGCCAAGCCATGTCTTCCCTGGACCGGAAACAAGCATCCTGGGACCGGTTTCGGGCTAACAGCCCTCATCAGCCAGGCTAGCTTGAATCCAGTGGCAAAGTGAGCAAGGGACCCACGTCTGGGCATACCCTGCCAACTTAGGGCGAACAAAGCAAACACAAGGAGATGATGGATGGAGCGCTGAAACTTTTCAGACACTCACCCCCAGGCTTTCAAAGTATACATCCGGGGTGTTTGTAGAGCTAAGCAGGCCGGAGTCCTGCGCACAATCCGCCAAGACCTTGACATTACCGAGCGGGCACTGCAGGACTTGGATGCCCAGGCACTGGCGGGTGCCGCTCCTCCCCAGTTGCATCAATGTGCAAAACTCTTGGGTGACTTCCAGGAACTCGCCTCATGCGAGACCGCCTATTTAGGGAAATATACACGCACTCGTGTGTATGGGGAGGGAGAGAGACCGGGGCGCACTCTGGCCCGGCTTCTCACCCCTCGACAACATACCGCGTACATCACTCAACTCAAACGGAGGACGGTGCATGTGTTACGCATGGCGCTGACATCCTCTCTGCCTTCTTGTCCTACTACACTCGGCTATACACTACATGCTCCCCAACGACTGGCGCAGCCCTTTCCAAATATTTAGAGGAGATAGTGATGGTGTGGATTGAGAAGGGGCAGCAACAATTTTTGGCTTCGCCTATTGGCGCGAGGAGATCATTGAAGCCATCGACAGCCTCGAAGGCTCCCGTGCCCCTGGCACGGATGGCCTTACAGGCGTGTTTTACAAAACATACAGAATGCTGTTGATCCCACATCTTCTGGAGGTTTACGCAGAGGCGCTGGACTCAGGCGAACTTCTCCCCACTATGCGAGAGCAATTGTAACTCTACTTCTCAAACCGGGCAAACCACCTGATAGGTGTGCTTCATATAGGCCTCTATCGCTCTTAAATCAAGATTACAAAATATTGGCAAAGGTTCTCGCGATGCGTGTATCACTTTTAATCGGTCAAATCATCTCTCCCCTTCATTCGGGCTTTGTCCCAAACCGCTCGACCTCGGTAAATTTGCGTATGCTATTTGCTGTTATTAACCAGATCGACCCTGCTCTTCCTGCTGCAGCGATATTGCTAGATGCTGAAAAAGCGTTTGACTCTTTGGAATGGGCTTTCCTTCATGCAGCACTCAGCAAACTGGGCTTCCCACATAAATTTCGTTCTCTTGTACGCCTTCTGTACACTAACCCCGTTGCGCAGCTCAGAGCAAACGGAGAGCGCTCAGACAAATTTCCACTATCACGCGGCACCAGGCAGGGATGTCCACTCTCGCCCCTACTATTCATCATAGCGATGGACCCGCTGGTGCGACATCTCCAGGAGCGGCACCTTCAGCGGGGGATTGGGTTCCATCGGGGCCCTCTCCTGACTTCCTTATATGCGGATGATATTCTCTTGTTCGTTCGGGAGCCTGCCACAAATCTCTCTCCGAATATTCAGGAAGTAGTGCTATCTGGCGTATTCTCCATCCTAGTTATCAACTGGACCAAATCTGAGGTCTTTCCCTTAACGGATGATACCCTTCCATTCGCACTGGACTTTCCCCTGCGCTGGTGCGATGACCCCCTAGATATCTTGGTGTTTTCTTGCACCGCACAGCCTCAGAAGTCATCCGTCTTAACTATGGCCCGGCCAAGGACCGCCTTGCGGGACAGATAGATCGCTGGATAGCACTCCCACTGTCGATGGCTGGCCGGATTGCGATCATTAAGATGGTGGTTCTGCCCCGGTTTTTATACCTGTTTTTAAACATTCCCATTCCGCTCACAGTCACTTTTTTTTAACACCCTTCGGGACATGTTGATACAGCTGGTCTGGGCAGGGGGACAGGCTCGGGTGGGATGGCAGGCGCTCACCCATCCCTTTGCGCGGGAGGTTTTGGAGTACCTGACTTTTGCCTATACTATTTAGTAGCACAGACACACTATGCTTATTTTTGGTACCACCCAGATGCTCGATTACAATTTCTGAAGCCCGAAAATACTCAGGCCCGCCCTTATCCCCTCTCCACTTTTCTCCCGCTTGTTCTTCCGAGAACTTCAATGGAGATTCACACTTTTCAAACCACATGCTGGGCTTGGGAGCGACACCGTAAATATCTAAAGGCTGACTACCTGTACTCCCCACATTTGCCAATTCTTGATAACCCATGCTGTCCCTCACCACTGAAACCCTGACACAGCACGCGCTAACCCGCTGTTGGCTCCGAACCATTGGAGATGTGTTTAGAGGCGCGCAACTGCGCTCATTAACGGACCTGATAGAGGGTCGTGGCATATCCAATCTAGACCATTTCCTTATGCATAGGACGCGGGTTTCGCTGGCTGCTGCAATACGCCCCTCGGTTGTGGACCCCCCTGAGTCCACTCCCTCTCTACAATAATCACATAACCCTACAGCACACACCCAGTTTCCAGATTGTATCATCTTGCACAGTCACTCTGGCCGGTGATGGGCGGAAGGGTGCGGACGGCCTGGGAGGGGGATTTGGGACACCGTTTGAAAGACAAGATGTGGACCTACTGCTGTGAGCAGACTCGGTATGTATCCAATAATTACAAGCACAAACTCCTACATTTTAAATACATACATAAAGCCTAAATCACCCCAGCGCTTCTTGCAAAAATGGATCATACTAAGCCGGACAGTTGCTAGAGAGGTGCGATGGCACACGCTGATTTTATTCCCTTAGCATGGAACTGCCCCTGTGCCCCTCTGTCCTTGCGTTCTGGGAGGCAGTGTTTGGACATTTGGCATTGATGGTTGAGACCGAACTTACTCCTTCTCCATTGCTTGCACTGCTGGGATATGTTCTTCCTCTGAGTGCTGGGATTAGACACTTTGCTGCAATTGCACTGTTGTTGGGCAAGAGACAGATCTCCTTACATTGGGGCGGATCTGTGCCACCAACAGTAAAGGCGTGGCTAAGAGACTTAGGGGTCGATTCCGATTCAGGCCGGAAGCGCACCTAACAGTATTCGTCCGGAAAAAATACAAGCCGAATGCGTGTTTCCCGACCGAATCGTACACTCGTCCGGACGAACAAGTACGATGCGTATAACAACCCAGTTACCGAACGAGCCGTACTCACCCAATCCAGCTCCTGTTACCTGCCCGAGCCGGATCCGTAAACGCCGATTCGAGCCGCACGGAAGCAAATACACAGCACCTTCCGGCCGGACTAGTACGATGCGCATTCCGTACGCGCCGAACCCGTCGCTACGTCCGGCACGTTTGAGCATCCGGGCGAGCCGTACATAAGCTCCGTTGTGCGCCACAAGACGATCCACGGCTACGAGACGAACAAGCCAGCGACGAGTACGAGTCGAAGACACGAGAAACCCGAACGAGATGATCCAAGCATGAATCCCATTGTGCAGGTCCTACCTATACTCTACATCTATTACCGGGACCGGCACGGACGCGTACGGCGCAGACGGTAAGTCAAACACCAACAATACAAACAAACTACACGTACCCGAAATATGTCACACACACATAGGGATGCACAAATGACGTACACAAGCAACAGCAGAAACATAGGGGTGGGATGGCCAACACCAATGCCATACACACCCATAGGGGGATGGATGCCTACCACCAACACCACCCTACAACCACCCCTAGTCATGAGTGGCTAGATGCCTGCCACCACCACCACCCCTACTCAGGGGGGGCTGGATGCCTACCACTACCACCAGCCCTACTCAGGGGGGCATGGATGCCTGTCACTACTACCATACCCACCCTTAGGGGGCTGGATGCCTGCCACTACTACCACCCCTACTCAGGGGGCCTGGATGCCTGTCACTACCACCACCCCTACTCGGGGGCATGGATGCCTGTCACTACTACCATCCCCACCCTTAGGGGGATGGATGCCTGCCACTACCACCACCCCTATCCAGGGGGCTGGATGCCTGTCACTACTACCATCCCCATCCTTAGGGGGATGGATGCCTGCCACTACCACCACCACTATCCAGGGGGCCTGGATGCCTGTCCCTACTACCATACCCACCCTTAGGGGGCTGGATGCCTGCCACTACTACCACCCCTACTCAGGGGGGCCTGAATGCCTGCCACTACCACCACCCCTAATCATGGCTGCTTGGATGCCTGTCACTACTACCATCCCCACCCTTAGGGGGATGGATGCCTGCCACTACCACCACCCCTATCCAGGGGGGGCTGGATGCCTGTCACTACTACCATCCCCACCCTTAGGGGGATGGATGCCTGCCACTATCACCACCACTATCCAGGGGGGCTGGATGCCTGTCACTACTACCATCCCCACTCATGGGGGGCTGGATGCCTGTCACTACTACCATCCCCACTCATGGGGGATGGATGCCTACCACTACCACCACCCCTAATCATGGGTGCCTGGATGCCTGTCACTACTACCATCCCCATCCTTAGGGGGATGGATGCCTGCCACTACCACCACCACTATCCAGGGGGCCTGGATGGCTGTCACTACTACCATACCCACCCTTAGGGGCTGGATGCCTGCCACTACTACCACCCCTACTCAGGGGGCCTGGATGCCTGCCACTACCACCACCCCTAATCATGGGTGCCTGGATGCCTGTCACTACTATCATCCCCACCCTTAGGGGGATGGATGCCTGCCACTACCACCACCCCTATCCACGGGGGGCTGGATGCCTGTCACTACTACCATCCCCACCCTTAGGGGGATGGATGCCTGCCACTACCACCACCACTATCCAGGGGGGGCTGGATGCCTGTCACTACTACCATCCCCACTCATGGGGGGCTGGATGCCTGTCACTACTACCATCCCCACTAATGGGGGGATGGATGCCTACCACTACCACCACCCCTAATCATGGGTGCCTGGATGCCTGTCACTACTACCATACCCACCCTTAGGGGGCTGGATGCCTGCCACTACTACCACCCCTACTCAGGGGGGCCTGGATGCCTGCCACCACCCCTACTCAGGGGGGGCTGGATGCCTGCCACCACCCCTACTCAGGGGGGGCTGGATGCCTGTCACTACTACCATCCCCACTCATGGGGGTATGGATGCCTACCACTAACACCACCCCTACTCATAGGACGGGTAATGCATGACACAACCAGCATACTCCCGCATAAGGAATGACAGAAAATTACATCCCCCCCAACACCCTGACAAGCGTGTGTAGTCTGTGTCAAATGCCTACAAGACTGAACATGACATTGAACATACAATGTGACCCCCTAACACATGTGTCACACATACATGTGTGTGGCCTCCACAATGCAAGCCGACCATGGCCACTGTGGCAATGGGCTCGAACACCCCATCACCACAGTGACCAAAAGGTAAGTGTGGGGTCCATAGCTGATTCACTTTTTGAACAGTGTGGCAATGGGGCCTAAAGCCCCATCACCACAGTGACCAAAAGGGAAGTGTGGTGTCCATAGCTGATGCACTTTTTGAACAGTGTGGCAATGGGGCCTAAAGCCCCATCACCACAGTGACCAAAAGGGAAGTGTGGCGTCCATAGCTGATGCACTTTTTGAACAGTGTGGCAATGGGGCCTAAAGCCCCATCACCACAGTGACCAAAAGGGAAGTGTGGCGTCCATAGCTGATGCACTTTTTGAACAGTGTGGCAATGGGACCTAAAGCCCCATCACCACAGTGACCAAAAGGGAAGTGTGGTGTCCATAGCTGATGCACTTTTTGAACAGTGTGGCAATGGGGCCTAAAGCCCCATCACCACAGTGACCAAAAGGGAAGTGTGGTGTCCATAGCTGATGCACTTTTTGAACAGTGTGGCAATGGGGCCAAAAGCCCCATCACCACAGTGACCAAAAGGGAAGTGTGGTGTCCATAGCTGATGCACATTTTTGAACAGTGTGGCAATGGGGCGGGTCCGCTGATGCACATTTTTGAACAGTGTGGCAATGGGGCGGGTCCATAGCTGATGCAACTTTTGAACAGTGTGGCAATGGGGCCAAAAGCACCATCACCACAGTGATCATAAGGTAAGTGTAGTCATGGTAAAAGCTGCCAAAGCCAAACTGCATGGATGAATCCTGGTCACACAACAACAAACACATCAGTGGCATAGTAGTGCTTGTGTCCCATAGCAATATAGATTGGTCGAGGCAAACAGTGCAGTGTCACTGAAACATCGTTTTGGCCATGTGCATACAAACATCACCCATGGGGTCCCACATTGTCAACATTCACAAATAACACAATGACAGAAGTGACCATCATAATGCTGACCCACATATCTGCACCAATGGACACACAAATGTAGATATCCTGTGAAGACTGTAGATGTGAGGTGAACAAATACCATACCATGGCAGCAATGGGACATACAAACCATGATTATTGTGCTGACTGATGACCTAGGAGTCCCAGGGACAGCAGGGGAAAGCCACCAAACAACATACAGCCAATGGCACACTCAAGATATGCCAATGCAGTGGTGCTAAGGCACAAACACAAACAGGCAGACTCACACTGCATATCAAACACAACGGGTGATGGGGGGTGTGCCAGTGTCCCCAGGCAACCACACAACACATGAGGAGGCCTGAATTCCAACCACACAGATGTGTATACAGTGCCATACAAAAGTTACTCATGGATCGGATACCCCTATGTGGGCAATCAGGCATTGTTAGATGAGAGGGAGCCCAAATTACACATGTCACACAGGCTTGTAGGAACAGCAACTAACACAGCAAGAGACAGACCCACCACAGCACTACCCCCATGGACCCCACATTGTGCTGACACTAGCCTGCATGATAATCCCACTGTGATGACAAAGGTAGATGTCGTTCACACTGTGAACCACAGCCATGTGTCCTGAGCAACAAACTACCATCACACCTGCACAAGCTCTAATCAATCAGCACGGCCTGCCAGCCAAGGCCAATATGGAGGTAGGGGTCTAGCCGTGCAACAACTCACATTTGCACACACTCAACACCACACACCCTGATCTCTACCAATGTGCAGCAGTGAAGCTCACATGGACTGGTGTCATTGCACATGCACCCATGACAATACCAGGGGTGGTGGTGGGAACTAAGGTGCAGAAAGCCATCACACATGGCCAGTCAACAAGACTCGTCAATGTCTGACACACAGCACAGTACGCTGTACATGGACATGATGTGAAATCCACCACAATCAATGGGATCCTGGCCATAGTCACACACCAACGAAGAAGCCAAGGTGACACACTAAGAACACACTTACACAACTTCCAACATTGCAGCTCTGACCCTGAGGAGTGACAGCAGTCACACACACAACGTGTCACAATCACTGAAAGCTACCACAAACTGTAAATCACATGACTTGTGTAAACAACAAGTGCCAAGGGGAATCCTGAATGTGTCCCATCTGCGTTTGACCACATCCCCAGCCCTGACAACAAAGACAACCTGGGATGACAACCTCATGAACATTAGTTTGCCATGCACCCACATCACGGAGAAACCAGGTCCAAGATGCTGGATGAACACAGATCAACTCAGCAAGCATCACAAACAGGAACATCCCTAGGGACACAGCCTGTGTAGGAAAAGGGAAGGGAACACGCACAGACATGCTTACACAACACACAACACAGGCCCACGCAATGTCACCGGATTACACACTGCCATGAGGGCACTCCCCTCCTGTGGAAGGTCCGCTGTGCCAAACCTTGTCTGTGCACGACCCAAACATGTCAGCAGAACACTCTGTCAGTGAGTCAACAACTACAACACACAGAAGGCTCTGCTCAAATCAGCCTGGGTACGGGAGTGTCACGTCAGTCATCTGCATACACCCAAAACACGTGTCAAGCAAGTTGCACTGTATACACAGATGAGTCCTTCGACATTGATGTGCAAAACTGCATGTCCAGTGGAGCTGGGCACACAGTCAGGGAAATCGGAACATTGAACAGTGGTAAGCCCACCAGATGTGCATCAGTGTAAGACAAAGATGTTCATTTACAAATGCTAAACGTACATCCCTGTGTCAAATGCTGAACATTACACCCTCAGACTGCAGCAAAGGATGCCATAGATCCAGACTACAACAGGACACATATCCCATGGACCACATGGAGTCCATCACAGCAACACTTCATTTTCCTGATATGAACACTATTACAACTGCAAATGCAGGATGCTACTCATCCACATCATGTACATCAAAAGAAAACCCACAATTAAACAAAAAGAGGCTTTATTCAGCAAATGTCAAGGAAAACTCTGAAGTCCAAAGGAAACTAAGGCCAATGGCCAGTCCAAAATCACAGTCCCAACAGGGTGATAAGTGACAACTGGTCACCCATTGCTTGCCTGCACTGGTACAGACAGGGGACATCCCCCTTGGAGGGGCATACAAGGGGCAGGCCAGGCACCGCATGGACAGGATCAGGGGATGGCAGAGTGAGGCAGTGAAGGGGTGGTGGGTGCAGGAGTGTCACCGGCAACTGCAGTGGAGGTGTCTGACTCAGGGGGGGCCGGCACCACTGTGGTACACAAGTCAGTTGGTGTGGGTGCTGCAACCACTGCAGTGGGCTGGTCTGATGTAGTGGACTGGGTCCCCACTGCAGTGCCCGAGTCAGACGGGGTGGTTGTAAACTCCACTGCAGTACATGACTCCAAGGGAGTGGAAGGGTGGGCAGATGAGGTGGGCAGGACAGAGGGGGGGGACCCGGTCTCCACACCAGTGGCACTAACAGGCAGAGCGTCTGGGTTGGGGGTGGAAGAGCAAGTGGCAAGGGGGAGGGCCTAAGCAGTCTGGGGATGCGGTATCGGTGTGTGGGGGAACCTGGGGCAGAGTGTGGCGGGGAAACCTGTGGAGTGGTGGCCTGGGGGATGGAGGAGAGAGACTGGGTAGTGGAGCTGCATGGTGGTGGTGGTGGGGTCTTGCTCTTCCTGGTCCGGGGGGACTTCCGAATGGGGTCCTGTGTCTGCCTGCGCCTGGGGAAGGGTGTCCGGGGGCGAGGGGCACTCCCCTCTGTGTGGGTGGACTTCCTCTTCCCCTGGTATGCTGGATCAGCAGGATCGGAGGGGAAGAGGCCGAGGTCACACAGGAAGATCTGCTGTGTAGGTGGGGTAGCAGGTGAGGCAAGGGAAGGGGTCTTGGAGGGAGAGGATTTGGAGGACTGCGGAGTGACTGTGGATGCCTGTGTGTGTGTCTGTTCCTCATCCCCTGTGTGTGTGGTATCAGTCCCCTGAGGATGCTTGTGTGCACGTCTTGCCTTTCTCTTGGGTGTGTCTGTGCTGCTCGTGTCTGTGTGCTTGGATGATTGTGCAGGTGTGCATGTGCTTTGGACAGGTAGGGTGGCAGGAAGTGTGGATGGGGCAGAGGTGGGAGGGGTGAGGGACTGTTGGAGGAGGGACATGGCTGCCGTCAGGGAGGAGTCCATGGACTTATTGCTCCTCTGTAGGGCAGACATACCCGTCGAGATGCCCTCCATGAACGACACCAGCTGTGTCAACAGAGTGGTGTGTGCATGGAGGACACTCAGCATTGCTGTCTGCCCTACATGGAGCTGCCGAAGGAGGTACACAGACTCCTCACTCAGGGCAGCAGGGGACACAGGGGCAGGGGGTGCGGTGCCTGGCACGAAGGAGACACGCTCCCGAGCACGGGAGCCTCCATGGACCTCAGGAATGGGAGCCAATGGGAGGGCGGTGGTGGTGGTGGTGGTGGTGGCGGGGCCAGACAGACTAGCTGGCCTTTGGTGGCTGCTGAGACCCGCCTCCACAAGGGAGTCATCATCCGAGCTGCTGTGGTCCTCAGCTGAGGTGGATGGTGCTGAGAACTCCTCGGTGTGGCTCCCCTCGCCCTCTGTGCCACTGGGTCCCTCTGACCACTCGTCGGATGCTGACCCAGTCTGGCTCCGCTGCTCCTCCTGGTCCGTGGAGCTGTCCCCTCCTGTGGCCGTGGATGTATCTACAAACAATTAGGGAAACAGACAAACATCAGTCACCTGCACTGACCGCAAACACCACAGTAAGTACAGCACATCACAGAGCAAGCCCTGGCATCCTTAGTTGAACATTGCCTAAAGTCCTCACACAGATTCGGGGAAGCCAATTGTCAGTCTGATGGTCAACCATGGGACTCACACCCCTCCTGCCCTTGCACCCATCTGTCTGGTGCCTGTCTGATGGTAAGACCCCAGTGTGGACACATGCACCACCTACACAGTTGTTGGACATTGCAGGGAACACGGTGAAGTATGTGAACATGCACACATCACATCTCTTGCCACTGAGTCAGTGCAGGTGTCCAGAGAAAGGGATGGCCAGAGTCTAAATAGAAATGCTTGTGATGCATACCAGCACCAGACACCATGATCCACCCATGTCCGGATAGTCAATGCCACAATGGGGTGCATGTTGCACATGTCACTCCCATGAAGGATCAGTCTTAGGAAGTTTAATGCCATGACACAGGCATGCGTGCAAAGTCATACATCACTATCCCCAGTCACATGGCCATGGCAGCCATCCAACAACAGTCTGCACTGTGTCACAATCCTAGGACATGGGGAATGCAAGTTATGTAACTGACAAGTGCACATGTCCATCCCCCAAAAACAACATCATCTGAACTACTTGTCCACGTCATACCAATTGGACATATGGGGGACACAAAACACAACTCTCTGAACATGAGCACCTCACAGTGTGCTGTGAATGAAAAACAGCTGCCTGAAAGTCACAGTCGCATACACCTGTGTGCACAGTCAAGTGATCAGACACCTATAAGTCACAGAAGTATCGTCTCTCATGGTCACATCTCAGATGGCATGCTGAGCCCTAACCGACAAACATACCAGTAGTCCTGACAACGAAGCCACAGCACAATGACACAGAGGCAGACACCTGAGGGAACATGTCACTGATCACAACATGTCAGATGATCCACGGGAGTGGGAGTACAGAGTGTATTGTATGCCCTGGAGTAGGCATGACTGTCCAGCTCCACCTGTAAGAGGGATGAGTCCTGGACAGTAGGCAGGTGTCAAGGCATGTGTAACACACTTGATATACATACTCCTGAGGCCCAAACATTGTTCCCACCCACAGCATGGGGGTGTGCCAAATACCCCAGGGACATGTGGTGAATCAGATCAGCAAGTGGACCACATATCAAAGTTACACCCAGATTACATGTCAGGACTTGGGCATTGTGTGAGTAATTGACCCACCCATGAATCCCACAACATAGTCACCGGAACAAATGCTGTCCCCCACCTTGAGCAAAGCAAAATGCAATGACACAGTCCCCAAGTGACACAATTTCCTGACTGTAAGGGCCACACATATGCGTATCAGATGAGGAGTGGGCATGTCACAATAGAGGGACATGGGTCCTGGACCACAAGACTGATGTACTGTGGAAGTTTAACCAGGCCTGAGGAGGGCACATAGCATGTCAGACAAAGTGCACAGTGCTGTCATGGACTCACCCCCTCCTTGCTGCTGTCTGGCCTTCAGCTGCCCATCCAGGTCAGGGAAGACCACTGCCAGGATCCTGAGCATGTGGGGGGCCAGGGTCCGGTGTCCGCCCCTCCTGCGAGGAGGCGACAGCTTCAGCTGGACCCTTGCGATCCTCCGGGTCCAGCCTCGAAGGTCCTGCCACCTCTTCTGGCAGTTTCGGATCCGGCGCTTGTAGACCCCCACGGATCTTACTGCCCGGGCGATGGTCAGCCAGATTTTCTGCTTCTGGTGGGCATCAACCTGTGAGGATGACAAAGTGAAAATGCCATTACTACACATGCAACATATCCGTGCATCACACAGTTGGATATACATGTCTCAATCACTGGGGCACATGATGTACACAGGCAGTGCAACAATGGCTATGAACAGTTTGCCAGCAGTTACTACATGGTATCATTGCATGGAAAGTAAACCTTGTTGGAATGCACTGTTACTGCACTGTACCTGTTCAGTGCATGTAACTACACACTTTGGGGGCTCACAACTACTCAGTGAGCATGCTAGCCAGTGGTGTGCACACTGTAAGTCCTGCTAGTCAGACAACATGCAAAATTAGAAAGGCAGTGGACAGCACACTCACCTGCTCCCCTGGTGTCCCATACAGCTTGCTGTACTGTGGAAGGAGGCTGTCCAGCAGGGCCTGGTTCTCCTCAAGGCTGAAGGCTGGGGCTCTCTCCACAGTACGTGCCATTGCAGTAGCCAGAGGATGCAGAGACAGCAGCAGTGTTGGTGGCAGATGTCGTCCTGGAGCATCTAGTGCAGGCAAGTGAGCTCTCAGGAGAACAGCCAGCATTATATGTGTGCTGCAGAGGCAGATACTGTCCCATGTGTCCAAAGTGATAGGTCCAAGTCGTTTGCATCTTCTGAATCTGACCAATCCATGGAATAGCAGCACTAATACACGCCCACAGCATCCTTCAAATCTTCAACTTCATGACACCCATGATTTTGCAACATTGTTGTGGCTGGCCACTGAATTCACTGCATCAGACTCGTTGGAGCTTCGAAAACGCGTCCGTTGCCATGCCAGGCCCCAGCCAATGCGTGCGCACCGATCGGTCCATTGCTGTACAACGCGTATTTCGGGATACAACGCGTACCCGCTCACAACAGATGCAATGGGCCGGCCGGGCACACCGATCGGTCCATTGCTGTACAACGCGTATTTTGGGATACAACAGATGCAATGGGCCGGCCGGGCACACCGATCGGTCCATTGCTGTACAACGCGTATTTCGGGATACAACGCGTACCCGCTCACAACAGATGCAATGGGCCGGCCGGGCACACCGATCGGTCCATTGCTGTACAACGCGTATTCCGGGATACAACAGATGCAATGGGCCGGCCGGGCACACCGATCGGTCCATTGCTGTACAACGCGTATTCCGGGATACAACAGATGCAATGGGCCGGCCGGGCACACCGATCGGTCCATTGCTGTACAACGCGTACCCGCTCACAACAGATGCAATGGGCCGGCCGGGCACACTGATCGGTCCATTGCTGTACAACGCGTATTCCGGGATACAACAGATGCAATGGGCCGGCCGGGCACACCGATCAGTCCATTGCTGTACAACGCGTATTCCGGGATACAACAGATGCAATGGGCCGGCCGGGCACACCGATCGGTCCATTGCTTTACAACGCGTACCTGTACAGGGCAGTCGCATATGTCACCATGCTTGTCACTGGTGAACGTATGCCAGCCACATATACCTGCCAGAGACACAGGGGCACACCTACAACACCACACCCAGTCCACACTGTTTCCTAAGGCATGTAAGGCTGCATTACCTTTTCTGTGTATGGGGGTTAACATGTGGTTTCTGTGGTGGCACTTGTGGGTAGCCACACCCAGGCTGTGCATGTGTTACGGGGGTAGGGTCCTTTGTGTGTTGTGCACATGACCACTGTGATGTGCAACAGTTCATTTTGGAGCATGTGGCATGGTCACATTTCCAGGTTGTGTATGTGTGTGACATGTCACATACCCCCAGGGTCCCATGGGGGAAGGCATGTACGTCACAGGATGACCCATTGCCACAATAGTGATGTCCCTCCACAGTCTGTGTGCATGTTGTGTTTCCGATGTCTCTGATTCCATGTGCAAGATGGGAGACAGTCTCCACATCAACGTTGTTTGTGCATGGACTTTGATGTTGTGCGTCACTGGCGTCCATGTCTGTCCTGCGGAGGCGACCGGGGCCACTACCTGTGGGAGTCATGTTTGTTTTTCTGACGTGTACATGATTCGCCATGTCATGCCAGTGTCCATGTGGCAAGACAGGGTCACTGGGAATCTACCTGTCAATGAGCTGTGATGCCTGTGGCGCATCTGTCCAGACATGTCACTGTGGTGTGTGTGTGGAACGTGACAGCAGTAAATGGGTACTGTGACACAGCCTAATGGTTTCCCATAGCACAACCTGGTACCTGTTGTGCACACATGTTGTACTGAGAAGTTAGATGATGGGCATGTAGGTGTGAGTTATGTCCGAACAGAACGGCACACACATCAAGTACTTGTGTCTCGTAATGATGTATCATGTGAAATTGAGTATGGTGAATGGCACATATGTGGGGTGACTGACAATCTTTCTTTCTTCAACCTATGCACTGCAGGGCTCCGCTGTCCATAGACCATTCCCTGACCTGGCAACGATGGTGGAACGTGACAGCATCCGACGGTAGCGCTTCACCAGGCAGCTGATTGATGATTTGGCAATGCGCTTGGCACCACATTTGCAACATGGCCGGACGTACCCTACGGCGCTGACACCCAAGGTGAAGGTAATGGCAGCCCTACACTTCTTTGCCACCGGTACCTTTCAACACACTGTGGCGACTGCCGGTGGGATGTCACAGACTATGTTCAGCCGTGTGCTACGCGATGTTTTGGAGGCAATGTTGAGATGCCTGAACCAGTACATCTATTTCCCTACACGTCAACAACTCACTGACGTCAAGAGTGACTTCTATGCCCTGGGGAGGATGCCACATGTCATTGGCTCCATTGATGGGACACATGTGGCTTTGATACCACCACAGGCACATGAGCAGGCATACCGGAACCGTAAACATTACCATTCGATCAATGCTCTGGTGGTATGTCTTGCAGATATGAGCATCACACATGTGTGTGCCCGTTTCCCTGGTTCAGCACACGATGCCTACGTGATGAGGAGTAGTCGCATCCCGAGGATGATAGCACAGATGCAGAACCAGCGTGCCTGGCTTGTCGGTGTGTACTGACTTTGTACCATTGTGTGTGTTCTGATCTGTAGTATTCCACCCACTTTTCCAACTCAGCTAACTTGCTCTTGTCTGTCCGTAGGTGACTCCGGATACCCCAACATGCCGTGGTTGCTGACACCCCTCAGGAACCCTGTGACACCAGCCCAGATGCGCTACAATGAGGCACATGGTCGGACCAGGAGAGTGATTGAGCGGACCTTTGGTCTCCTGAAGAGCCGCTTCCGCTGCCTGGACAAGACAGGAGGGGCCCTCCCATATGCCCCAGCAAAGGTGTGCAAGATTGTCATCGTCTGCTGCATGCTACACAACCTGGCAGTGCGGAAGGAGTTGCCTCTCATCCTGGATGACGATGACCAACGTCCGCCACCTGTGGAGGATCCTGGCCTGGACCATGATGCCAGTGATGATAATGATGATGATGATGGTTATGTCCGCACACAGCTCATCACCAACTTCTTCAGCTAAATGTGAGTATCCAGGGAGATGTAATGTGAATGATGTGAGTTTGCATGATATGTGTGGGTGGTGCTCTGGTGCTGTTTGAGTGTGGCCATGTGCTACTTGACTGGATGCGTGCAGCAATGTGTCCTTACAGGTAGTCTGTACTCCCCAACAGTTTTGACATGCTAACTTGGTTTTGTGTAGTTGTCTTGTGACATGTATTGGGCATGAGTATTGCAGTTCTGTCCTGTTCTTCAGTGGTTTTAACTGTGTGTCATGTCTATCCTTCACAGGGTGCTTACTGAGTACTTTGGTCAACTTGGATACCCCGACACCATGATTCAGCTTTCAGGGTGGCAGCAGTAGTTTGCCTACAAGTGATGTGCCACACACCCCTGGACTTCATATCTTCTGCACTTGTTGACTGTGTGGCCACTGCCACGTGGGTAAACCTTGCATTTGTAGTGCAAACAACATGTTGCAAATGTGTAATGAACCTGTGCTTCACTTTGGGATGTGCGTTGTCTATGGTCATACATCTGAATGACATTTGCTTACTGCACCTGTGGGCTAGTTGACACAGACTCTGAATAGGTGTGGTGTCTGTGCATTCCACTGTATTTCCTGGCAACATCACTGTGGGCGATGAGTCCGATGGCCCTGGTGTCTCTGTGTTGTGTAGCCCTAGTGGTGTGTCTCCCTCATATGTGTCACGTCACCATGACTCACACGACGGTGTTGTACTTGATGTAGCAGTTAGCATACACAGTGTAATTTAGCAGATCATCATCACCATAACAGTATCCACATTTGAATAACAACAGAGGCAAGTATGGTGTACTAGTGATTTTATTTACAGAAATGTGTGTGTGTATAGTGCACAGGATGGTGGGTGCTGTACATTGGGATTGTGATCCAAAGTTCCCAGATGAGTTGGAAGTCTTGGTAGCAGAAATATCCTGAGTGAAGTCCACAGTCATATGATACATTAGTCCAACTTGAACTCCCCATGTCATGCGGGAGAGTAGTGTTGCATTCGACAGGGTGAAACGTTTGCACACAAAGGAGAATTTCCGGAACAGGTGTTGGCTTCCTGGGGGATGTACGTGGCCATCAACCTCTCAGTTTTCCTTCCTCGGACAACCCCTCTTCTTTGGGGGGGACCCTCACGTGCAGGCTGCGGCGGTGCAGGGGAGTCTTTGCCAGAGTCCTCCTCCCTCCCTGTGGCGGTGACAGTTGTTGTAGCACCAGATGTTGTGGGCACACAGGGAGGTGTGGCCATGTTGGTGGTAATCTGACGGAGGCATGTCAATATGTCCCTATGCACCACTGTGAGTTCTTGCAATGTGTCCCACTTGGACTCCATGCGAGACATGTGTGTCTCCACACGGGACATGTGGGAGTCCAAGCGGGCATGATGGGCAGCCTGCTGCTGTTGTATGTCCTTGAGGATCCCCATGACCTGTCTGACCGCTCCGGTGCTATCCTGGTACGCATCAGCGATGCGTGCCAGTTGTGGGTCATCATGCAGTCCAGACCCCTCTGCAAGCAGCGACCTATGTCTACCACCCCTCCCATCACCCCTGGCGACACGTGCAGGACACGCACAGGTGACCCAAGGCCCCCTTGGGGGTTGCTAGTGGTGTTGTTGTCCATTGCTCCACGCTGGGCCTGGGGCTCTGTGCTGTTGCCATTGGTGGTCCTTGGTCTGTCCGTGTCGGCGGGGGTGGTCTGTGTGTTGGCAGTTGTTAGAGGGGTTGGTGCAGGGGGTGCAGGTGTTGGTCCAGCTGGTGCTGCATGATGACTCACACCGGAGGTGCCAGGTAGGTCTTCGCCATCCGAGGAGGGCAGAGGCTGTTCCACACCAGTGAGCTCTGTGTCCCCGGAGCCTGGGACAGGGACTCCTCCTCGCCTGCTGCTGTGTCCCCATCATCATCACCTGTATTTGGAAGAGACACACATTGTATGTTATGTTTCTACAGGCATCAATGGTTCACACACCTGACAGTTGTGACTGTACCTCTGGATGCGGGCATGTACATTGCATTGTCCTAAGTTGTCACAGTAAGAGGTTGATATTGGTGTAGCACATTGTCATGCATACCTGGGGCATTTCAATGTGAATGTTGAGGTGTGTGCATGGCCAGCATTTGTTGTATTTGGTGGACATCCGGCCATCCTTCTCCACCTATCCCAGTTATCCCACCATGAAGCATGCCACCCTTGCAGTGGGTTCAGGTTGACTCTCAGGATGTCATTCAGTGGTGTCTTGCTGTTGGTTGTTGCACAGTTCCCAGCAGGGCCTTGTGCACCCCACAGCAGTACCCAGTGTCAGCCATCTTGTCAGTCCTTATCCACTCCCTGTGATGTGAGCATGGTTCAGAGTGGTGTTGATGGGCCAATTGTGAGGGTGAGCAGTATCTGTGACTAACTCCCATCATGCAATTGCCTACACCCCCCTTCCCAGCATGCCCGTACTTCCTTCCTTTGGACTCTGCTTCCCTGTGGGGTAGTGTGCCTGTGCTGACAGGAAGGCTGACAGTGTTGTCCTTGCGTTTGTTTGGCTACAAGTCCCAAAAGTGTCCCTGTGCTTCACACAGCATTACCCAGGGTGGTGGTTCTTTGTGGGATCTTCATTTGGTATGTGAGGCATAGCATTCTCCCAGGTGGGTTATGTGGAGTTTGTGTTGAGGGGGTGTGTGAGGTGAGCTGCTTGTAACTATGGTCAGTGCTGTGAGTCCTCCTTCCCACCCAGCCAGATATCCCACCATGCAACGTGCTTGCATTGCAGGGAGTGCAAGTTGGCTTTCACGATGTCAGGCAGTGGTGTTGTGCTGTTTGTTGGTGCACAGTTCCCAGCAGGGCCTTGTGCTCCCCACAGCAGTACCCAGTGTCAGCCATCTTGTCAGTCCTTATCCACTCCCTGTGATGTGAGCATGGTTCAGAGTGGTGTTGATGGGCCAATTGTGAGGGTGAGCAGTATCTGTGACTACAACTCCCATCATGCTATTGCCTACACCTCCCTTCCCAGCATGCCCGTACTTCCTTCCTTTGGACTCTGCTTCCCTGTGGGGTAGTGTGCCTGTGCTGACAGGAAGGCTGACAGTGTTGTCCTTGCGTTTGTTTGGCTACAAGTCCCAAGAGTGTCCCTGTGCTTCACACGGCATTACACAGGGTGGTGGTTCTTTGTGGGATCTTCATTTGGTATGTGAAGCATAGCATTCTCCCAGGTGGGTTATGTGGAGTTTGTGTTGAGGGGGTGTGTGAGGTGAGCTGCTTGTAACTATGGTCAGTGCTGTGAGTCCTCCTTCCCACCCAGCCAGATATCCCACCATGCAACGTGCTTGCATTGCAGGGAGTGCAAGTTGGCTTTCAGGATGTCAGGCAGTGGTGTTGTGCTGTTTGTTGGTGCACAGTTCCCAGCAGGGCCTTGTGCTCCCCACAGCAGTACCCAGTGTCAGCCATATTGTCAGTCCTTTTCCACTCCCTGTGTTGTGAGCATGGTTCAGAGTGGTGTTGATGGTCCAAATGTGAGGCTGCCCATTATCTGTTACTACGAGTCCCATCATGCTCTTGGCTACACTGATTTCACCAGCATACACAGGATTCCTTCCTTTCTGTGAGCTTCCCTGTGAGGTGGTGTTCTAGTGGTGGCTAAATATCTGACAGTGTTTGTTGCTTAGATTTGTGCCACTGCCTAGCTCAATTTGGTATTGGATTTGTACATGTCATGACACAGTTACATATCACTATGAGATGGCATGTATTGTGTTTATCTGACTGACATACACTTTTTGGGATGATTATCTTTTGTTTGCTGTTGATTTGCTAGGGGTGCATGGTTTGACTGTCCCCTTGACAGTGATGTGTGTGTATTGGCACACAATATGGTGTATATTAGTTGTGTACTCACCAGGCTCTGGGATGTTTGTTAGTCCATATACGCTCACTGGTGGTAGGATGGCCCGCACCTTCTCCTCCCAGGGCCTGAGGTATACTGGTTTGGCAGGAGGGCCACTGCCGGTGTGCTGGCTCAGGAGGTAATCCTTCTTCAGTAGGTCCCTGACCCTCCTGCGCACATCATACCACCTGTTCTGGATGTCTTCCTTTGTGCGCAAACATGGTGATTGTGCGTTCACCCTGTCGACGATGCTCGCCCACTTCTTGGTTTTCTGCGACATGGGGGTCTGTTGGACCAATGTGCCAAACAACTGTGGCTCTACCCTCAGGATCTCGTCTACCATGACTTCCAATTCACTATCTAGGAACTTTGGATTCTTCTTTAGGGGCATGGTGATGGGTGGTGGTGGTGATTGATGTGTGTGTGTGTGCAAGTGAGGGTGTGTGAATGTAGGTTTTGCTGTGTGTGTGTGAGGGTGCTATTTGTTGAGGTGCTAATGGTGTGTGGCTTTTGTGTTGGATGAGCTGTGTGTGTGTCTGTGTTTGCTGTGTGATGGTGTTCTCTGCTGGCAGGTCAGTGGAATTTGCAAAGGATCATGGTAGGGATTTGTGGCCTTTATGTAGGTGGAGTTGGGGGTGTGTCCTTGTTCCATTTTTTTCACCCCCTGTATTTATTGGCTTTGTCATTGCTTGTTTGGCCCTCTTTTTTTGTATTTTTTCATTTGTGATTATTGTGCATGTTGGAGTTGTTCTTCTGACCGAGTAGGACGTTGCAGTTATCTCGTGCGCGCCTCTCCGAGTCGTTCCCGCTGTGTTTCAGCTCTGTTTCATATGCGGCGTACGCATCGGTCGCGGTGTATTGTGTTTGTTCGGCTGTGTTTTGTATGCGTGTCGGTCGTACGGCTTGGGCTCCGTGCGAATCGGTCTGCTTTTGCACCCATTGCATCGTACTGCGCGGGTCGGAGTTCGCGGGTACGTTTCGTTCGCGTTTCTTCCTGGTGCGTGTCGGTCGGTTCGATTCGCGTGGTTTTCCGGCCGGATAGCTTGTTTCCGTCCGGGTCGGTCGTTCGCCTTGAGTTCCGTACGAGTCGGTCGTGATTCACATGCATTTCATCGTACTTTCCAGGTCGGGCAACGCCAGTACGTGTCGGTCGGACTATTATCCCGTACCGAGTCGGTCGGTATTTTTTCCGGCCCGAATCGGAATCGGCCCCTTTATGTATTGTGACACCACCAGCGACATCTATGCATCTCTACTGCCTCTCGCCTCTCCACCAAAGAACATTTGGCAGTCGATCCCCTCTTACTTGCTGCTCCACCCTGAACTTACCGACTGAAGGGCCTCCCATTGCAAAAATAAATGCTGTGTCAGCTAGCTGATTGTAATGATTTGATCCATTAAGATCTATCACTGTATGTGCCTGCACTGTTATTTGGTTGTTGATGTTGTATTAGCGACTGTCATTTTACATGTCATTTGGTTTGTCAACATTTAGTCAGCATGCTCCGCATTGTGCGTATCGTGGCTTTTGTTTATTTTTTTGGAAAACTGCAATAAAAACAAGTTTAAAAAAAGGAGAAGATTTGCGATGTTGAAGAGAGACTGGTAAACATGCAGCAGGCCATGAGGGGGGTGAACAATAGGAATGATTGATTGTCCGTTTCTGAGGAAAATCATATAGGTTTAGATAACCCAACAGTGCAAAACAACCTGTGTGTACAGTTTGACCCACAATCAATCGATTTAGCATCACCAGAGTACAATTAGGGTGTGCTGCAGGCAAAGAGATTAAAAGGGGCCAAAAAGTCAAGGAGTACAACCGTAAAAAATGGTGACAACCTCACCCCAGGAGAAGAAGTTGCGGATCAAACTGGATGATGGCATAATAGACCCTAAGAGCACAGACAAATCATCTCTCTCAAACAAACACTGACGGATATTATGGCCAATACTCCAAGCTCTTTGCAAGTGATCAGTGTAACACCTAGGCGAGCAAAGCTGAGGGGGAGGAGAGACGGAACTTAGGAAGGAACACATGTGAAACAGGGTTAAGGCCCAGAGACAGTGCCACCCAGGAGGAGTGAGGTCTTGTAAATTATAACAAAGCTTCGGCCTAAAGGTCCTCCCAATCTAGGAAGGAAATTTCTAAACCTTATCCATGCCCCTTCTTACATCTGCCACCAGAGGCAACACCAAATGTGACTGTCTTAATGAGAGTGCAATGATTAATGTCAGAACAACAGAAGGGCTAGAGAGAATTAAAGAATAAAGTTAGACACTGGCTAGGTAGTAAAGTAGGCAGAGAGCATCAGTTATTGGATGAGATATAAATGACATGTTGTGTACCACGGATTAGGCTAGGCCAAAAAACATGTAAAGAGGACTCCCATCACCCAATATCCCATTAGAACAGAGCATTTCAGCTGTCCTATTAGGTTACTGTTATCGGCCATCTGACACTTATGACAAGGACCTAACAATCAGGGAAAACAGGAGTGAGCTAGTGGGCACATTAAGTGGTGCCATCCCCTTCCCATTGGTTTCCAATTTGGAGTGAGTACATACAACCATTATACTCTTCTCTTGGATGACCCCCCAGGAAAACACATGGTAGAAGAAGGTCAGGCTTCAGTTTCAGTCAGTCCTGCACTATTGGTACACTGGCTAGGGAGGCGGGAGCCGATTTTGATGATGGATGGGGGGGCTATCCTTCCGAGTTACGTAGTAATATACCAGATGTATCTAAGGAAAGGGCCAAGCTTTTATGTCTGAACATAGCAAGTGTTTGGTAGGCATGGGCGGAACTCGCAAAGTTTCAGTCCGTGGAAATCTGTGGCGTTACATGAAAACTCAATGGTATTCAGCGAAGTTCTGCGAATGAATGGAAATCGGCACATCGTGGTGCTCCCGCTGATTTTTTGTGCCAGGAGCTTGTTCACAGTGAAAAATCAGCGGGACGGCACCACACGATGTGCCAGAGGGAGCTTATTCTTGAGCTGGCTTTGCTGCCGCTTGAGCAGATTGTCTACTCAAGCTGCAGATGTCTCACCATGAACTGTCATGACCGCCTGCGACCACCCGCATTGGGAAAATCTCATGGGTGCCCTCTTAGCGTCTGAAAACTGCGCTAGGGGATGTCAATTCTTGCTCACTTACTGTTGGCAAGCCGTGTGCGAGAAAAAACTCTGCCACACGGCAGTTGGCAAAATTTGGCAGTAACTCCATGTTACATGCATAAAGCGGAGTGGCCAAACCTCTACCACCTTTGCCGGTGTCACAAAATGTATCGCCCACCATTAGTGTTCGGTCCAAATAAGAAAATCCAGATTGGTTACATTTTATTCACAAATACCCGAATTTATGATTGCAAGAAAATTGAGTGACTGATTCTTTCTTTTTGGAAGGGTTTTGATCATTTTGTTCTCCAGATATCAGATCAAGTCATTGGAGGGTGAAAGGGGGTTTAGCCATCCTACTATCAGTAACCATTCAAGGTAGCATAATTAACAATGTTGTACACTCTCCACAATCTCAGATTATTAGGGTTAGTCTAAAGGGTACAGGGAACATTGTGCTTATCAATTATTACAACAACGTCTTTGATAGCTCCAGGAACAATGCGGCAAATGCCCTAGAAAATGACCTGAAAAAAGTTTTGATAAAAAGGGAAGAGAGTCTCCTATTATATGTCTTGGGAATTTTAATACTAATACACGTTCACAAGATGCAAAGGTAGCTTGCAGGTTGACAAATAACTCAGGCGATGGGATGATGAACTTTACTGATGATCAATCTGAAAATGTCTTGAACACATTTTTTATGACATTGAATATGTGTTTTATTAATGATATCTGTAATTTACCTGAAGATTATCTGCCAAGCTTTGTAAGGAGGAGTTGCTCAAGCATAATTGATTTTGTGCTTTTTATTGAAGGATTTCAAATAGTGCCAAACTGTATTAGTGATCATAACCCACTATCACTGACCACTAATTGGGTGAACCCAGGTGCTAAGACAAGATCTAGAGGGAGCAAGTAGGAATGGCCTTACACTCAAGTAGGACAAAATTGATTCAGTGAAGCTCCTACAAGATGTAATCAAGAATGAATGGTAACAGGTGGACATCTGTCTTGATGAGACTGCAGAGGAAAGCTCTATTGTTACTGCTTTTATAGAGCTAGGTAGTTACATACGGGCACCTTAATGCAACAACCCAGAAAGGGCCCAGGGAAAGCACTTGGGTGTCTTGACTCTCATTGTACAACAGCTCATAAGATGTTAAAGAAGGCTTTAAAAGCTAACCCAAGGGATACAAGTAAGGTAATTGAATATAGGAGCCTGATTTCATAAATGAGGAGGCTTTGAGAGACACTGCAGAAGGTGGGCAAGAAATCAGACTGGACGACCTTTTGGAGGGTGGTTAATACGCCTTACTTTAGGGACACAGCGACCCCCTCGGTGTAAATAGTCATCCCTCCAGGGGAGTGGGTGAAACGCTTTGCAGCTATACATGCAATGAAGAATGAGGGGGAGTGTCCAGATGCAAAGATGACCAGGAAAATTCCCGACGTTTATGTCCAGCTCATTTGGAGCTGAGCTTAGATGAGGTGAGAATAGCCATTAAAAGAGGGAGGAAAGGCAAAGCACCAAGTCCAGATGGCTTACCCTAGGTTATGTATTTGGGAAATATGGAGTTTTGTGCTCCATTAATTACAAACATTTTAAAGGTTGTGGTAAAACATGGTCCTCCCCCCACTTGGTGGCAGTCAGTGATTGTGCCCATCTTCAAATAGTGTAATACGAAGGATCCAAGTTGTTACAGGCCAATCTCCCTGTCGGACTCCACCCTTAAGGTGACGGGTAGGATTTTTTTGAGCAGGTTAGAGTCTTGGGCCGAAGAAAAGAACATCATATGTGCTACCCAGTACTGCTTCCAGAAGAACATATGCCTTTTAATTAGCAAGTATACCCTGGCAAAAAAGGGCTCATTATACATGGCATTCACGGACCTGTCATGTACTTTTGATAGTGTCAACCACAGTAAACTAAGTGATCTCTTGACGAATATGGGTTTACTAATGACATACTTAAGTAAAGGGGAGTAAACTCAGTCATTCAATGTGGAAAAAGGGGCAAGTCAGGGCTGTATTCTGGCCCTGTTTTGATTCTCTTAATAAATTAATAACATAGGGGAATACTTGGTGGATAAAGCATGTGATTTTACTCTGGCTCGGTCTCGTCACTTGCCAATCCTTCAGTATGCGAATGACGCAGTCTTGAGGCCTGCATGGGAAATGCCCTACAGTCACTGCTTTATCACTTCATTTTGTTTATGGAGCACTTGGGGCTGAGTGTGAATTAAGGACAATCTTTCAGAATAGTGACAGCGGTAGCTAAGAAAAAGAGGGGTTGACATTTCCTAAAAGGAAATACGATGGCTAATACCAAAGCATTTTCCTATCTGGGTCTTTTATTAAATTGCCACAATAATTGGAAATCACTGTTGACAGCAAGCAGCATGTCATTCGAAAGAAACATTTAAGCAGTTTTTAGATTCGAGAAAAAGCTAGGTTTCAAACCACTGATGTTATGTCTTCTATATATAACTGTAAATGTGTAGCGGGTGTAACCTATGGGGCAGGACTATGGGGATGGGCAGACGTGAAACGTCTCCAACACATCGAAAACAAATGCTTGAGACGGATGCTGGCAGTCCCCCCGTTCCCCAGTTGTGCTCACTTTACATGCCATGAAGAACTCTGCACCCCATACATTGAGGATAGGATCCATCTTGCACCTTTACTTTTGTGGCGAGCAGTATGGACTAAGCCGGGCACTTCTCTGAACATATTAATCATTCAGGACTGCTTGGCCTTAGACAGGGTGGACAAAATTCCCTGGCTGAAATATATTAGGAATATGCTAGGGAAAATTGTCAAAAGCAATAGCTTCCTAGATCCAGAAACAATTACCGGTGTGAGCAAAAGAGATTTAAAAACAAAGGGCCACATGTAACAAGTAATTTTGCGTTAGCAAACTGCCTATTCTCAGAATCGGCCAGTTTGCTAATGCAAAAAATGTTTTTTAAATGTATCAAACCCTATTTTGCAATTTGGTAACCTGTTTGGGTTTGCGATTCGGTATTTCGAAGGGGTGCGTTTAGGACGTCCCTTCCAAATTTTCCTTTTCCTTTTTGTAAAGCATCCTGTTTTCCTTTAAGGAAAACGGACTGCTTTACAAAAAAAGATTGCTTTATTTAAAAGCAATCACAGACATGGTGGTCTGCTGATCTCAGCAAGCCACCATGCCTGGGATTTTTGCGATCCTTAATGGGTTGCACATTGCGACCCACCTAATTAATATTCATGAGGTGGGTCATTTGAGACCCATTAGGAATCACAGAAAGTGTTCAACACACTTTCATACATGCCGTTTTGCGATTTCCTAATTGCGAATCCCAGCGATTCACAATTAGGGAATCGCAAAACGGTTTATTAACACATCTGGCCCATACTTTCTAGACCATTCTAGGAAGGAGAGAGACACAGTAGTATTTCATAAAAAGCAAGTGTGTCTGCCCTTTTACTTATTCAGCCAGGCATTCAACCCTATATTACAATGGTCACAAACATGGATCGTGGGGCCTATTAGCAATAACCGGCGATAATTATCGCTAAGTGCACTTAGCGCTAGGATAATTATCGCCGGCTATCGCAGGTTTCTATCACGGAGATAGCGTGCTATCAGCAACGCTTATCTCCAAAGCGATAGAAACCCTGGAGAACAGTGTGAATATCGCTTGAAAACAAGCGATATTCACACTGTGACCAGTGTTAGCTTGGCGATAGGGCGAGGGGATTTAGACATGTAATCCACCTCCCATTGGATTACATGGCTAAGTCAGGTCTGGACCAGGCGTTAACAAACCAGCGCTAAACGTGTTTAGCGCTGGTTCGATAATCACCTCCCTGCCTCGCTAATAGGCGATAGCGACCTTAGCGACTGTTTCCAGTCGCTTTTAGGTTGGGAACGCCTACTTTGCATGCCATTAGCGATAAATATCGCTGGCATGCAAAGCGGCACCCAACCCGGTCGCTATCGCCTAGAAGCTGTCGCTAACAGCAGTTAGCGACAGCTTGCTAATAGGGCGTTAGAATTATCGCCGCTTTAGCGGGAAAAAGTCCCGCTAAAGCGGCGATAGAGCCCTTGATAATATGCCCCATAGTTTTTATTAACTAGATTCCATTTGAATAATGTGTATCGCTTATTTGTTTTTACTGAACCAGATGGAATGGGATTGTCTCTCTCGCCCTGTCCTTATGGTAACTTCTCAACAAAGTACTTTACATTTATGCTTCTTTTGCAGTTTTTATATAAAACCTAGGAGTGTGTTGATCATCCCAGTAGTACAGCATTTCCATTTTGTGCAATGCAGATTAGCACTTGTTTATCTTCAACAACTTTATACAACTGCTATATGTAATTCTGTAGCTAGCTTTTTTGTACAAGTTGGGAAAATTAGATTTTGCCAGATCATCTTATTAGTTGCCTATTTTTATTGTTTTTTTTTGCTCTATCTCCATCATTGGTACTGTATTGCTGAGTTACAAGATAGGGGGAGAATTTTAAATAACACACAAATCTGCTTTTATGTTTAGGTCGTACTGCTGTATATATTTTTTATATGTGATTGTATGAAATGCATTCTATTGTTGCAACTCTGAAAGCATTTATGGTTTTATTGCTACAATATGGATTTTATCACTGTAATTGTGTAATCACTAGTACGGTTCGGTTGAAGCCTAATAAAGTATTGGAATTGATTATTGAATTGATTATTACCCTTCAGGATGTACTTTATAAAAATATTCACTTCGAAGTCTTTATGGGCCTGATTATGGCTGGGCTGCATAATGCTGACCCTATTTGAAGCGTCTATCAGAATTATGATTTGCGTGGACATTATCTCATCTGGTATTTATCAGGTATAAAAAGTATGAACCTTGTGTTAAATTTTGTCAGGTTAAACCTGTCACAATTAATGGGGAAAATAGTTTGTAATGACTGGGACATGCTGATTTTGGTGGAGTTAGTACTAAAATCAACATAATACTCATCATTAATGGGAATAGCTCATAATAAGTGCTGTTTTTCGTACCTGATAAATTCTGCAGCCCAGAGCGTCTGATTTTGCTTGGTGTGATAAATACTGGTTGCTCTAATCAGGAAATCGTATTTAGTCAAACACAAAGAGATGATGGACGGAGCGCTGAAACTTTTCAGACACTCACCCCCAGTCACAGATCTGGGTTGAAACCATCATCGTTCTTTAGCTCACTTTGCCACCCCAGTTCAGACCCATCTATATGCAAATCAGTCTTGGCCCTGTGCCTCATGGGAACAGTCCAGCCTGAACTGCCAAGCCAGGTCTTCCCTGGACCGGAAGCAAGCATCCTGGGACCGGTTTTGGGGTAACACCCCTCATCAGCCAAGCTAGCTTAAATCCAGTGGCAAAGTGAGCAAGGGACCCACGTCTGGGCATACCCTGCCAACTTAGGGCAAACAAAGCAAACATAAAGAGATGATGGACAAAGCGCTGAAACTTTTCAGACACTCACCCCCAGTATTTAGTCCCCAGATGTTCTATAAGAAGCAAGTGTATATTTAGATTTCCTATTTAAAAACAGCCCATAACCTGTTTTGAATTTCAGCTACAATGTTATTCTCTCTATGAATATTGGTTGTGTTTTAATTTAATTGTATTCCAAACTGAAGAATTGCTCTGAATCAGGCTATAGATATTGAAGAAAGGTAAATCGATGTTATTAATTAAAATACGTACAGTTATGCGCATTCTTTCATCATCATTGTCTTACATTTGTAATTTATGGCAGAGGATAACAACTCTAACTCTGTGGGTTGCCGTTCATGAAAGATAAACATTGACTACCTAATGCTTCCTGTGTTTTAAGGATAGGGACTTTGAGTCATAAAATAAGTTTCTTGGATTGATAGGATTGAGGTAATTGAGGGGCATATTTACAAGGGCATTGTGCCACAGGAACGTCACTTTTACCAAATTCCTGTGGCGCAATGCCCTGCTCCACATTTAAGTGGTGTTAATCCACTTTTTGCAGCTTAACGCTGCTTCGTAAATATGGTACCCTTGTATGCAGGTATCTGCATGAAAGGGTTCCACCGCAACACCCATTGCTTTTTTACGCTGCCCCAGATTTATAAGGAGGTGTAAATCTGAGGCAGTGCCAAAAACTAACGCCATGCAAGAGCAGGCTTTAGAATGGCACAACGAGGAGAAATGCTTTTATTTCTACTCAATTTAGCTTTTTCAATGTGTGCTGCAGCCTGCAGCACATATAGAAAGAGCAAAACACCATGAATCATTAAATAATTATGATTTGCCACGTATATGTGTGCTGCATTTTGCAGCACACATAGAAGTAACAAATCTTCATTACTGATTGTTTCTGTGCAGGAAGGGACAACTTCCTGCACAGAAACAATCAGTCCCTGCAACGCAGGCACCCTTGCACTATGGTGCAAAGGTGCCAGCATTGGCGCTAGGCAGCTAATTTTAGTGCCAGCGCTTTTGTTGTAAATACAGCGCATCCCTACGTTTTGGAAATGTCGGAGCGCTGCGCTGCTAAATTTGGCAGAGCTCCGCCCTCGGACATTTCATTGTACATATGCCCCTTAGTTTGATGGGTTAGAATTGTTGTTGTGTAATGAATGGACTTCCTAAGCCCCTAAAATTCTAAAAAGTAATATTAAATGGGTCCGACATATGAGATAGATACAGGAACACCTTAATATAACCTGAAAAAATGAAAAATATAGAAATGTTATTAATTTTAGTAACACCCTAGGACCATGCTAAAATAAACATAGTAAATTACAAAAAGAAGATACATTTAATTAAATAATAGAGGAATAGGATAGGTTGGGAAGGTACTTTATAAAAATAATAGACAAACAATAGCAATTTGGGGGACAGAGCAAAGAACTGACGGGTGTACAGACATATCAAGTTTTTTTTTCGGAGTACAAAAATATTGAGTTGGAAATATCGAAGGGACTGAATATCGACATCAAGAATATCGGTGACCATAATAGCGACATGAAGGTAAGAAATATCGTTTTTGTTAATATCGAAGTCAGTAATATCGTTTGTAAAGATATGGTTGTTAATAATATCGATGTTTATATTAGTGTTATGTATTTTAGTATGTATATTAAATGTATGTGTTCTATATTTTTTGTTAAGTATTGTATTTTCTTTTAATATATGTATTACATTTTTTGAAGTTATTAATGTTTTTAAAAGTACATTTTGCGTTTTAGTTACGTAGTGTGTTGTGGGTTTATAGGGGAATAGGGTGGGAAGTAATTTAATTATAGTAAATTTAATAATAATTTTTTGAAATTATTAATTGATTTTAATTAAATTTTGCGTTTTAGTTCTGTAGCAGGTTGTGGGTTTATAGGGGAATAGGGTGGGAAGTAATTTAATTATAGTAAATGTATTAATAATCTTTAGAAAATATTAATTATTTTTAATTCAATTTTGTGTTTCTATTCCGTAGCGGGTTGTGGGTTTATAGGGGAATAGGGTGGGAAGTAATTTAATTATAATAAAGTAATTATTAATTTTTATTTATTGGTATTGTTAATTAATTTATTGTTAATTAATTATTCATTGGTAATTAATTTTTATTAATTGATTAATTGATAGTTGTATTAATTGTGTTATTTGTTTAGGAGAGGGTTGTGGGTTTATAGGGGAATAGGGTGGGAAGTAATTTAACTTTAATAAAGTAATTATTATTTTTTATTTATTTGTATTAATAATTAATTTATTGTTAATTAATTATTAATTGGAAATTAATTTTTATTATTGGTTAATTGATAATTATATTAATTGTATTATTTTTTAGGAGTGGGTTGTGGGTTTATAGGGGAATTGAGTGGGAAGTAATTTAATTTTAATAAAGTAATTATAAATTTTTATTTATTGGTATTGATAATTAATTTATTGTTAATTAATTATTAATTGGTAATTAATTTTTATTAATCGATTAATTGATAATTATATTAATTGTGTTATTTTTTTTAGGAGCGGGTTGTGGGTTTATAGGGGAATAGAGTGGGAAGTAATTTAATTATAATGAAGTAATTATTAATTTTGTTTTGTTATTATTTATACATAATTTATTATTAATTAATTATTAATTGGTTATTTAATTAGAAAAATTATTTAATTGATAAGTATGTTAATTTTAACCCTCTGCTATCCAACACTTTCCCTACAGTTACACTCTCTGGAGTGGGAATAGTAATTTTTACCCTTACGCTATCCAACACTTTCCCTACTGTTGCACTCTCTGGAGTGGGAATAGTAATCCCTACTGTTGCACTCTCTGGAGTGGGAATAGTAATTTTTACCCCTACGCCATCCAACACTTTCCCTACTGTTGCACTCCCTGGAGTGGGAATAGTAATTTTGACCCCTACGCTATCCAACACTTTCCCTACTGTTGCACTCTCTGGAGTGGGAATAGTATTTTTTACCCCTACGCTATTCAACACTTTCCCTACTGTTGCACTTACTGAAGTAGGAATAGTAATTTGTACCCCTTCGCTATCCAACACTTTCCCTACTGTTGCACTCTCTGGAGTGGGAATAGTAATTTTTACCCCTACGCTATCCAATACTTTCCCTACTGTTGCACTCTCTGGAGTGGGAATAGTAATTTTTACCCCTTCCCTATCCAACACTTTTCCTACTGGTGCACTCTCTGGAGTGGGAATAGTAATTTTTACCCCTACGCTATCCAACACTTTCCCTTCTGTTGCACTCACTGGAGTGGGAATAGTAATTTTTACCCCTTCGCTATCCAACACTTTCCCTACTGTTGCACTCTCTGGAGTGGGAATAGTAATTTTTACCCCTTCGCTATCCAACACTTTACCTACTGTTGCACTCTCTGGAGTGGGAATAGTAATTTTTACCCCTACGCTATCCAACACTTTCCCTACTGTTTCACTCTCTGGAGTGGGAATAGTAATTTTTACCCCTACGCTATCCAACACTTTCCCTACTGTTGCACCTACTGGAGTGGGAATAGTAAATTTTACCCCTACGCTATCCAACACTTTCCCTACTGTTGCACTCACTGGAGTGGGAATAGTATTTTTACCCCTACGCTATCCAACACTTTCCCTACTGTTGCACACACTGGAGTGGGAATAGTAATTTTTACCCCTTCGCTATCCAACACTTTCCCTACTGTTGCACTCACTGGAGTGGGAATAGCAATTTTTATCCCTACGCTATCCAACACTTTCCCTACTGTTGCACTCTCTGGAGTGGGAATAGTAATTTTTAACCCTTCCCTATCCAACACTTTTCCTACTGGTGCACTCTCTGGAGTGGGAATAGTAATTTTACCCCTACGCTATCCAACACTTTCCCTTCTGTTGCACTCACTGGAGTGGGAATAGTAATTTTTACCCCTTCGCTATCCAACACTTTCCCTACTGTTGCACTCTCTGGAGTGGGAATAGTAATTTTTACCCCTTCGCTATCCAACACTTTACCTACTGTTGCACTCACTGGAGTGGGAATAGCAATTTTTACCCCTACGCTATCCAACACTTTCCCTACTGTTTCACTCTCTGGAGTGGGAATAGTAATTTTTACCCCTACGCTATCCAACACTTTCCCTACTGTTGCACCTACTGGAGTGGGAATAGTAAATTTTACCCCTACGCTATCCAACACTTTCCCTACTGTTGCACTCACTGGAGTGGGAATAGTATTTTTACCCCTACGCTATCCAACACTTTCCCTACTGTTGCACACACTGGAGTGGGAATAGTAATTTTACCCCTTCGCTATCCAACACTTTCCCTACTGTTGCACTCACTGGAGTGGGAATAGCAATTTTTATCCCTACGCTATCCAACACTTTCCCTACTGTTGCACTCTCTGGAGTAGGAATAGTATTTTATCCTCTCCGCTATCCAATATTTTCTGTACTGTTTTAGTTAATGTAGTGGTTAATGTATTTTAAAAAGATTAAAAATATTGTAATTTTTTAATTTGTTATATATATTTTTTATATTTTTATTTACATTATTGGTGTTTGTATATATATATATGTATTTATAATTTTTAATATGTTTTTAACAATTTATAAGTTATTAAAATTATTATTTATAAATATTAAGTAAGTATATATATTATATTTTATATATATATGTTTAATTTATTTTTACATTATATGTATTAGTTATAATTTTAAACATTTTAAAATAATTTTACCTATGTGTCTTTTAATTATATGTATTATTTACTTTATTTTACATTATTTTTTAATTATTTAAAAAAACGATATTTTTAACAACGATATTTTTGACAACGATATTTTTTTCTCTATATTTTTGTACTTACTATTATGTAGATAGGACTTCGATATTCTTGACATCGATATTTATGTGTCGATATTTTTGTACCTCGATATTCTGACTGTCGATATTCTGTCAGTGATCCGAACTGAGGACAAAACACTTTTAACGGGAGAGGCTGTTTTACCACCATAGATAATATATTAGCGTCAAACAGCCATGCATCTAGACTACAATCATTTACCACGCATGACATCTTATTAAGTGACCACTTCCCATTGAGCATTACTGTTCTACTGTCGAATAGATTACTCAGAAAAGGGAATGAATTTACACATGTCACACAAAATTTAACTATTAATAAGACAAATGGTTATTCATTCCGTTGGTCGATGGTGGACCCGCAAGAAATTTTAAAACAGGTGATTACTAGGTGTAAATTAGCCTTTGAAGCTTGCCTGGGTGGGATAACTCCCCCTGACAGTATTTTAAAATCTTTCCAAGTAATATTGGGAGCTGTGAAGGAGGCTCTATTCGTTCAAAATACCAAAAATAGGAAAAAACAGGGATGGTTTGATTCTAAGTGTACACGTGCATACGCCCATCTAAAAGCAGGAAATACATAAGGCCCCAAAAAATAAAAACAATATTAAACAGGCTAGGAAGGCCTACAGGCTAGCCCTCAAAGATCGTAAAGCCTCCCTGAGAAATGATGCCTGGACTGCATTGCATGAGGCCTCTCTGTCCAGAGACAGTTCGGCCTTTTGGAAAGCTGTGAAAACTCAATTTTTGGCTTCTGGTGAGGGCCGGACAATTGAAATAGCCATAACAGAGGATCAATGGATCGAGCACTTCTCTGCAATGTATAATGGTGTGGTGGGTACCAATGTACCAGGGACCCAGGATAATAGGGACGGCACTCTGGTACCCCTGATCCAGCACATCAATCTCCAGTTTACAGTGGATGAAGTAGCCCGTGCTATTTCAGCGAGTCTGGGGGGCAAGGCCCCTGGGCCGGATGGGGTCACTGTAGACGTTTATAAGTCAAATGTGGCATTATGGGCCCCGTTAATTACCCATGTACTCACCGCAAGTTGCCTCTCCCCTTTTATATCAACCTGGGCGGAATTGATCATAGTCCCAATTTTCAAAAAGGGGGATCGCAAGGATCCCGGTTGCTATAGGCCAATATCGCTGTTAGACTCCCTGATAATGATGACTGACCGAATCATTTTGGAACGGCTAGAGGATTGGGCCGAGGATAATAAGGTCTTATCCGATCTTCAGTATTGTTTTCGCGAAGGCCTAGGAACTGTCGAACAGAGTTTAAATTTAACTATTATTATTGGGAAGTATACGCGGGTTAAGAAGGGTAGGTTGTTTTTAGCTTTTGTGGATCTCACTGCCGCATTTGATTGCGTGAGACATAGTAAGCTTTGGGAGACCCTTGAAGGCCTGGTAGTGGAAAAACAAATCATCCACTTTCTTAGACGTCTATACAGCGATGCCAGGGCTAGAGTGCGGTTTGGTGTGAATGGTGTGTGTTCTGCCCCGTTTCCAATTAGGAGAGGGGTAAGGCAAGATTGTGTATTAGCCCCCTTTCTTTTTAATCTCTATATTAATGGCCTAGGCGAAGTACTGGTTAAGGATTGCCAAGACCTGCCTCAAGTAGGCGACGTCCAATACCTGCGCTCCTATATGCGGATGACGCAGTTTTGATGTCACGCACCCAGGTGGGACTGCTAAGGGTTTTAGATAGTTTTTCAGCTTTTATGTGCAATCTTGGTCTCAGGGTGAACACATCGAAAACTTTTATAATGAGGTGTGGCCATGGGAGTCGGAAATGTAGGACTATGTTTATTGACCAACAGAAGATAGGGTTTACCAAGAGATTTTCTTATCTTGGTATATTATTCGATCAAAAGGACACATGGGCCCAAGCGGTTTTAGCCAAGAAATTGACTTTTTTAAAGACCACAGCTGCACTTACTAACTTTGCAAGAAAGCTGGGTAGGAGGCCACCTGTAGAACTCTTGCAGATTTATAAGGCAAAATGTGTCTCAGCGCCATGTATGGGGCTGGGGTCTGGGGCTTTGTGGAGGTCTACCCCCTACAAATAGTGGAAAACGCGTTCTTGCACTTTGTTTTGGCAGTTCCTAGTGGCACATCATCGTATGTTTGCCATTCGGAACTGGGCTTACCGCACATTGCAGACCTTATAAAAATGGAGCCCATCCTCCTATGGCATAGAATCTGGTCATCGCCAAAAACAAAACTTAATCAGGACATCCTAAGGTACAGTTTAAGACTGGAAGGGTTTTCTTCCATCCCATGGCTACGGTATGTCCATGGTTTCATGCGCGACTTTGGGCATTCAGAATATTATTCTGAGCCTAGCACGATGTCCACTATTTCAAGGAAAGAGTTAAAGAAAGAAGGTCTTACGTTATTAGATTCACTTCGAATATCAGTAGAGATCATAAACCCCACGGTGTTGTCGAACCAAATGCTTTTAACAACTTTTAATATTTAAACATATTTAATCATGGTACCGGGTGGATATGATAGATATCTATTGACCAGATTCATACTTGGGATTTTTATAAGCTTGTAAGTTTCCTAAAATGAATGACTGGTCACGTGTAACGCATCTCTGTCCCAGTGACAATCACTCAGTACAGTCCACTATGCATGTTGTTTTATTTTGCAGATTTTATTCTGAATTAAGAAAAATGTGGATTGTCACAATCTTAAAATCACTGGGGATTAGACAATGTCGTCCTGCGTTCATTGCTTTACAACTTTTGGAAAATGAACATATAGGGCCTGATTCACAGAACTAACTTAGGTCAAAAACGTAAAGTTAGTACTTTTGGTATTCACAGAATACACTTACTCATTTTGTTATTCACAGAATGAACTTACTCATTTCGGTATTCACAGAAGTTAGTAGTCCTAACTTTAGGACTCCTAAATGCCTTCTGTGAATACCGAAAGTCTTAAAGTTAGGATTTTCTCAGTTTAGGAGTAGTAAAGTTAGGACTCCTAACTTTACTACTCCTAAACTGAGAAAAATCCTAACTTTAAGACTTTCGGTATTCACAGAAGGCATTTAGGAGTCCTAAAGTTAGGACTACTAACTTCTGTGAATACCGAAATGAGTAAGTTCATTCTGTGAATAACAAAATGAGTAAGTGTATTTTGTGAATACCAAAAAGTACTAACTTTACGTTTTTGACGTAAGTTAGTTCTGTGAATCAGGCCCATAGGGGTCGATTCCGATTCGGGCCGGAAAACATACCGACCGACTCGGTAGGGGAATATAGTCTGACCGACACGTACCGGCGTTGCCCGACCTGGGAAGTATGATGAAATGCATGTGAATCACGACCGACTCGTACGGAACACAAGCCGAACGACCGAACCGGACGGAAACAAGCTATCCGGCTGCGAAACCACACGAATAGAACCGACCGACACGCACCAGGAATCAACCCGAACGAAACGTACCCGCGAACTCCGACCCGCGCAGTATGATGCAATGCATGGAAAAACAGACCGAGTCGCACAGAGCGCAAGCCGAACGACCGAGACGCATACAAAAGCCAGCCGAAGGAAGCCAATACTCGGCGACCGACGCGTACGCCGCACAAGAAACCCTGCAGAAACACAGCGTGGACGACTCGGAGAAGCTCGCACGAGACAACTGCAGCGTCCTACTCGGTCCGAAGAACGTCTCCTACATGCACAAAAAATACTAAGGAAAAAAACAAAAAAATGGCCAAACAAGCAATGACAAAGTCAATAAATACAGGGGAAAAAAACATGGAACAAGGACACACCCCCAACTCCACCTATATAAAGGCCTCAAATCCCTACCATGATCCTTTGCAAATTCAACTGACCTGCCAGCACAGAACACCATCACACAGCAACCACAGACACACGCACAGCTCGTCCATCACACAAGCCACACACCATTAGCACCTCAACAAATAGCACCCTCACATACACCCAGCAAAACCTACACTCACACACTCTCACCTGCACACACACACACATCAATCCCCACCACCACCCATCACCATGCCCCTAAAGAAGAATCCAAAGTTCCTAGACAGTGAATTGGAAGTCCTGGTAGATGAGATCCTCAGGGTAGAGCCACAGTTGTTTGGTACATTGGTACAACAGACCCCCATGTCGCAGAAAACCAAGATGTGGCAGAGGATCGTCGACAGGGTCAACGCACAATCACCATGTTTGCGCACAAAGAAAGACATCCAGAACAGGTGGTATGATGTTTGCAGGAGGGTCAGGGACCTACTAAAGAAGGATTACATCGTGAGTCAGCACACCGGCAGTGGCCCTCCTGCCAAACCACTATACCTCAGGCCCTGGGAGGAGAAGGTGCGGGCCATCCTACCACCAGTGTGCGTATTTGGACTATCAAACATCCCAGAGCCTGGTGAGTACACAACAAATATACACAATATTGTGTGACAATACACACACATCACTGTCAAGGGGATAGTCAAACCATGCACCCTTAGCAAATACACAGCAATCAAAAGATAATCACCCAAAGATCTGTCTGTCAGTCAGATAAACACAATACATGCCATCTCATAGTGACATGTAACTGTGTCAAGATATGTACAAACATAACTACAAATACAGCAAGGCAGTGGCACAAATGCAACCAACAAACACAGTTAGACATTTTGCCACCACTAGAACACCACCTCACAGGGAAGCTCACTCAAAGGAAGGAATTCTGTGTATGCTGGTGAAGTCAGTGTAGCCGATAGCATGATGGGAGTTGTAGTCACAGATATTGGTCACACTCACAATTGGCCCATCAACACCACTCTCAACCATGCTCACATCACAGGGAGTGGAAAACAACTGACAAGATGGCTGACATGGGTACTGCTGTGGGGAGCACAAGGCCCTGCTGGGAACTGTGCACCAACCAACAGCAGGACACCACTGTCAGCCATCTTGCCATTGCTGTCACACTCACACACAGTGAAGTCCACTCAAAAGGAAGGAAGTATGGGCATGCTGGGAAGGGGGTGTAGGCCATAGCATGATGGGAGTTGTAGTCACAGATATTGGTCACCCTCACAATTGGCCCATCAACACCACTCTGAACCATGCTCACATCACAGGGAGTGGAAAACAACTGACAAGATGGCTGACACTGGGTACTGCTGTGGGGAGCACAAGCCCCTGCTGGGAACTGGGCACCAACCAACAGCAGGACACCACTGACTGACATCCTGAAAGCCAACTTGCACTCCCTGCAATGGAAGCACATTCCATGGTGGGATATCTGGCTGGGTGGGAAGGAGGACTGACAGCTCTGACCATAGTCACCAGCAGGTTTTCTCACACACCCCCTTAACACAAACTCCACACAACTCACCTGGGAGAATGCATTGCCTCACACACTAATTAAATATCCCACAAAGAACAACCACACTGGGTAATGCTGTGTGAAGCACAGGGACACTCTTGGGACTTGTAGCCAAACAAACGCCAGGACAACACTGTCAGCCATCCTGTCAGCACAGGCACACTACCCCACAGGGAAGCAGAGTCAAAAGGAAGGAAGTATGGGCATGCTGGGAATGGGGGGGTGTAGGCAATAGCATGATGGGAGTGGTAGTCACAGCTCAACATCCCCCACCCACAAGGCCCAGCTGTTGGGGTTTGTAGAGCGCAGCCGTCATAATAGCCCTCCAGAATGAGGTTAAGGAGAAATGTTTGACCAGGTGTTAAACACAGCAAGGTAAGCTTGACCAAACTGTGCTTAACTGGTCAGGTTTACTCTGTGGTAACACCAACCCTATTATGTGTGCTATTACATGTGCATTGCCTTATGACTGGTCAAGCTTGCCTTTTTGGTAAACTCCTGCTAAATAAATAAGCTTTCGATTCTGCTAATACTTATGTTTGCCTGTTTTAACATTTCATTCCAAATAAGCAGTCACTCGACTCGAGCAGCAAGGAACAGGTGCACTGCCTTGTGTGCACGTTGCTTTCCGTTAAACTGTTATATGTGTCTAGCAAAGTGCAGAGAAACCCCACCCTTCTGCAGCTATAAAAGACTGCTGCTCCCTCTTACTTGTGCTTGTGTTCGTTACCGCTATCCAGCATCTCCACTTACCTGGAATCTCTCGACGACGCAGCAGCGCTCTGGTCTCGTCTTCGACTTCCGGATTTCTTCCTGCTTCCGCTGCACTCCTCTGCATTGGTGACTCATTTCCTGGTCCATCCCCCATCATTCTTCCGGCGCTCATTTCCTGGTCCAGTTTCTTCATCCGACCTGCAATAGAGAAAGAGAAGAAAAGAATCAAGAGTCAAGTAAGAACGTTCCGCTTGCGGAGCGCGCTCGCATGCATGCATATAAAACAATTAAAACTGTGAAATAGAAAAAACTTATCTTTGAACTGTTCGGCTGAATCAAGCCTTCCTGCCACGATCTTCTGACACAAATCTAAGACAATACAAAAGAGAAAAAGAACGCAAGGGTTATAACAGAGTTACTGAAAGAAGACTCTGTGACTCAATCATTGCAAAGAACCATTTTCGTTTTCTTTGTTTTTTTTTGGGACTTTTGT
Organism: Calotriton arnoldi; assembly: GCA_963921515.1. Taxonomy (NCBI): domain Eukaryota; kingdom Metazoa; phylum Chordata; class Amphibia; order Caudata; family Salamandridae; genus Calotriton; species Calotriton arnoldi. The sequence goes on along the minus strand of CAWUFW010002723.1, from coordinate 732,234 downwards.
AAAGCGTCACAAGAAATCTGACGTTGAGTAAGTGACCTAAAATAAGGTGCACATTTATGAAGGGTGCAACACGAATGTTTGTAAACTGATGTGTTTATGTTTATTACAGAAAGCAAAGAGAGAAAGAGAGAGAAGCATATATCATCTCTTGAATGTCATTAAGGGACATGCAATAAACGCAAAGGTATTGACAGGGCAAAGAATAACATTAACGCAAAGCACATGTGATTGTTAGTATTTGAAGCAAGCAGTGTTGCACTCATTGTTGTTTGTTGTTTTATAGGCAATGGTCCACGAAAGATGTTGCCGTCAGAAGCACTTTAACTGAAGTGAAGAGAGTGGCGAGAGTGTCCTTTTATTTATCGTTTTGGTTCTTTTGTCCCTTTTTCCCCTTCCCCGAGGACCTAAGAATCCAAGCTGAATATTGACCAAGGTTTAGGAGGAACTAGGTCTTAGGGGGCATAGGAAAAATATCTTCGCATCTCTCATCTGGAACGCCTGGATTTCAGGTGAGTGAAGGTTAACAGAAACACAAGCCTTCACAACATTAAAGTTCTAGTTGAGAGATGGACCCAGACAGAGATCATATAGATACCCGTGACATGGCGCATGCCTTATTTGAGGATACCGAGACTGATAGAACTGTTACTGGACTGTTACAGACTATGCAGTTGGAAATGCAGAAGCTAAAACAAGAAAACTTAGAATTACGACAAGAAGTCATACGTTATAAACCCAGGGATTTGGCTTGGTCAAATACGACAGTCCCGCCCTTTACCTCATCTTTTGAGACAGGAACCAAGCCTAAAATGACAAGTCTTTTTAGGACTACCGAAGAGGGTGCGACACCAATACAGGTCACAGTTGCAGTTCCGCCTACGGTGCCTTTGGCAGCCCCGGAACGGTTTTTAGGTGACAGTGCAAAGTTTAATATTTTCATTAGTCAATGCCAATTACATTTTATGTGTAAACCTCAGGCTTTTGTGTCTGACGCAGCTAAGGTGGCGTTTGTGCTTTCATATCTGGGAGGCACTTCTGCAAACTGGTCAATACCTTATATAGACAGAATTGATCAGGTGCTGTATAATTGGCCATTGTTTAAACAGACTATGACTAAATTGTTTGCTAAACGTACGTATGTACAAGCTAGCGATAATGAGCTACTAAACTTGAAACAATCTGGTAAAGACCTTTTGACGTATTTAACTCATTTCAATCGTCTGTTAACAGAGACTCAATGGCCAGAAGAAAAACGCATATCTCTGTTCTATCGTGGATTACGTGATGAGTTAAAAGACGCCCTGGCCCACATAGTGGACCTCCCAGATGAATATTCCGACTTTGTGGATCTGGTGGTTAAATTAGACCATAGGTTAAATGAAAGAAAAGGTGACAAAATCAGAGTTGAAAGTAGATTGACGTGGATTAAAACAGAAAAGAAAGAGGCGGAAGTTAAACAAACCGAGTCAGAACCCATGCAGATAGGTATTATTAAGGGGCCACTCACCCCGGAAGAAAAAGAAAGACGTAGAAAATTAAACCTGTGTCTGTATTGTGGTCGGTCCGGGCATTTTGCAAAAGAATGCCCTACTAAACCAAAAACTCCTAAAAAGGTTAGCGTAGCAGCAAAGAACCCTTCTGAGCAGGAAAACTAGGTAACTCGTCAAGGAAGGAGATCACTTGCACGAGGCAGTATCAGACTAAGATCTCCCAATCTCGACTCAAGTTCGTACCCAGAATACCAAAACATTTTATAATTCAAGTCATTCTAATATTGAATGCTCAAGTAAGACATACTGTGTCAGTCCTATTGGATTCAGGAGCAACCGGAAATTTCGTTGATAATCAACTAGCCCAGAAACTTCAGATGCCCATTAGACTTAAAGAACAACCAGAACCGGTATGCGCTGTAGATGGCACTGCTCTGTCTTCAGGAGAAATAACTCATCAAACAGAACCTATGGTCATGGTTTGTCAAAATGGACATACAGAGTCCATTAGTTTTGATCTGATTGATACCCCTGCCTTTGGTGTTATATTAGGAGTTCCTTGGCTTATCACACATAATCCGTTAATAAATTGGGAGTCTAGAACAGTAACCCTGAATTCACTATTTTGCAAGGCCCAATGTTACCAACTAGCCCACCAAGAGTTTGAAACCATTGTTCATTGTGCAAATTCGTTAGTCACTACAAGTCTCATTCCACCTGAGTATCAGGAGTTTACAGATGTGTTTGATCCTATCAAGGCCACTGTTCTGCCTCCTCACAGACCATATGATTGTCGCATAGACTTGATACCAGGAGCTCCTCTACCAAACAGTAGAGTGTATGCGTTGTCTGAGGAAGAAACAAAATATCTAAGATCATATTTGGATGAACTTCTGGAATTAGGTTTCATCCGTCATTCCACTTCCCCTGTCTCTTCGCCTTTATTTTTTATCCCGAAGCGGGATGGTGGCTTGAGAGCTTGTCTCGATTATCGTGGATTGAATAAAATCACTATAAAGAATAAATATCCTTTACCATTAATACCCGTATTATTAGACCAGTTGAGAGATTCAACAATCTACACCAAGTTGGACTTGCGAGGGGCATATCATCTTGTACGAGTGAAGGAGCATGATGAGTGGAAGACGGCATTCAGAACCAAATTTGGGTTGTTTGAGTACACCGTCATGCCCTTTGGCCTGTGCAATGCCCCCGCTGCATTTCAGTTCTTTATTAATGAAGTGTTAAATGAATTTTTGGACATAAGTGTTATCGTATATATTGATGATATTTTGATTTATTCCAAGAATGAAGCAGAACATACTCAGCAAGTTAAGGCCGTGTTAGCAAAATTGCAAGACAACCACCTTTTTGTAAAACTTGAAAAATGTGTGTTTAACACAAGACAGGTGGAATTTCTTGGTTAGTGTCTCTCACCTACTGGTATTATGATGGACAAGAAAAAGATGAGTGCTATTTTAGATTGGCCAGAGCCCTCTTCGGTGAAAGAGGTTCAACGAGTTTTCGGATTTGCCAATTTTTACAGACGCTTCATTCCTCAATTCGCAGAAACAGTGGTCCCCATTACGAAGCTGCTAAAGAAAGGACAGCCATTCGACTGGTTTAAAGAGGCCTCGCAGGCTTTTCAAATGTTAAAAGAAAAATTTACTTCAGCACCAGTACTCCGACATCCTAATCCAGATTTGCCCTTTTTGTGGAAGCTGACGCTTCACAGGTGGCTGTGGGGGGTTCTCTCTCAACGGGACGAGCAGGATGGTCAGTTGCATCCCGTGGCCTTTTATTCAAAAAGCTGCTTCCAGCAGAGCAAAATTACACAGTCATGGAAAGAGAATTGTTGGCAATCAAATTAGTATTCACTGAATGGCATCATCATCTGATGGGAGCCAAATTCCTGGTTACAATTTTTAGTGATCATAAGAATTTGCAATTTTTTAGTTCCGTAAAAGCTCTCACTCCTCGACAGATGTGTTGGTTGAATTTCTTTAGCTCCTTTGATTTTGTAATTACATTCAGACCAGGTACCAAACAGGTGTTATCGGATCTGCTGTCTCGGTACGGGCACACAATTGAGTCTAAGAAAGAGACAGAAAATCCCTCTATTATTCCACCACAGAAAATAGTAGCACCCTTAAGTTCCCCTGATTTTATGACTCAGATTAGACAACTACATTTAAAGGAACGAGTGAAAGAGTGGTTACAAGACTCAAAGAATTCACTTCAAGAATGTCTGCTTTATCATGAAGATTTGTTATATGTACCTAGTGCAGACTTACAACTAAAGGTTATGCAGTGGAATCATGAGTCACCTCTTGCTGGTCATCCTGGCGCACAGAAAACTTTGGAAAATTGTCGGAAACATTTTTGGTGGCCTACCTTAGTGAAAGATGTTAAAGAATTTGTGGCTACCTGTCCCATTTGTACCAGTAATAAGTCCTCGCACACCGCTCCTACTGGTTTACTCCAACCCTTACCTGTGCCCCCTCAACCCTGGCACACTATAAGTGTAGATTTTATCACTGGACTTCCGTTGTCAAATGGTCACACCACGATTTTGGTGGTGGTGGATTATTTGTCCAAAATGGCCCATTTTGTTCCCTTACTAAAACTCCCCTCTGCAATGGAGTTTAGTCATATCTTTCTATCGCAGATTGTGAAATTACATGGTTTGCCAGATACGATTGTTTCGGACAGAGGTAGTCAATTCGTGTCAAAGTTCTGGAAACACTTTTGCGAATTATTGAAGGTAAAGGTAGCTCTGTCCACAGCTTACCACCCAGAAACCGATGGCCAGACGGAAAGGGAGAACCAGACCTTATTACAAACCTTACGATGCCTAATGGCAGAATTCACTAGTCACTGGGACAAGGCTTTAGCTCTAGCTGAATTCTGTTACAACAATAGCATTCATGTGTCAACGCAATGTTCCCCGTTTTACTTTTTACAAGGTTTTCATCCCAAATCATTACCTCTGTCTGTGGAACAGTCTTGTTTACAAGCCGTAACAGATCGGTTACACAATTTATTTGACATACAGGCAAGAGCAGTGAAACACTTAACGAAGTACAAGGAACGAATGAAAACTCAAGCTGATAAACATAGAATTCCAGCCCCTAATTTTAAGGTAGGAGACAAGGTGTGGCTTTCCACAAAGAATTTGCAATTAGCAGACCCTAGGAAACTGCAGCCTAAATATATTGGGCCCTTTAACATCATTCAAATATTGACCCCTGTATCAGTAAAGCTACTCTTACCCCCCGAATACCCTGTGCATCCTACCTTTCATGTATCCTTACTGAAAGCCTATAATCCACTCACTAGACAAAACCCCCCTCCTCCTCCTGTTGTTATAGATGGGCATTTAGAGTATGAGGTTCAGAAAATTCTAGATGCAAAACGACTACAAGGAAAGTTGCATTATTTGGTTGCTTGGAAAGGATATCCAGTAGAGGAAAATTCTTGGGAACCGGCTTCGGCAGTGCACGCCTCTTGGTTGATTAGAGCCTTTTACCTCAGAAAACCACACAAACCACGTCCTGTGGGGAGGCCTTTGAGGGGAGCGACTGTTGGGGTTTGTAGAGCGCAGCCGTCGTAATAGCCCTCCAGAATGAGGTTAAGGAGAAATGTTTGACCAGGTGTTAAACACAGCAAGGTAAGCTTGACCAAACTGTGCTTAACTGGTCAGGTTTACTCTGTGGTAACACCAACCCTATTATGTGTGCTATTACATGTGCATTGCCTTATGACTGGTCAAGCTTGCCTTTTTGGTAAACTCCTGCTAAATAAATAAGCTTTCGATTCTGCTAATACTTATGTTTGCCTGTTTTAACATTTCATTCCAAATAAGCAGTCACTCGACTCGAGCAGCAAGGAACAGGTGCACTGCCTTGTGTGCACGTTGCTTTCCGTTAAACTGTTAGACGTGTCTAGCAACGTGCAGAGAAACCCCACCCTTCTGCAGCTATAAAAGACTGCCGCTCCCTCTTACTTGTGCTTGTGTTCGTTACCGCTATCCAGCATCTCCACTTACCTGGAATCTCTCGACGACGCAGCAGCGCTCTGGTCTCGTCTTCGACTTCGGGATTTCTTCCTGCTTCCGCTGCACTCCTCTGCATTGGCGACTCATTTCCTGGTCCGTCCCCCATCATTCTTCCGGCGCTCATTTCCTGGTCCAGTTTCTTCATCCGACCTGCAACAGAGAAAGAGAAGAAAAGAATCAAGAGTCAAGTAAGAACGTTCCACTTGCGGAGCGCGCTCGCATGCATGCATATAAAACAATTAAAACTGTGAAATAGAAAAAACTTATCTTTGAACTGTTCGGCTGAATCAAGCCTTCCTGCCACGATCTTCTGACACAAATCTAAGACAATACAAAAGAGAAAAAGAACGCAAGGGTTATAACAGAGTTACTGAAAGAAGACTCTGTGACTCAATCATTGCAAAGAACCATTTTCGTTTTCTTTGGTTATTTTTTGGGATTTTGTAAAGCATCACAAGAAATCTGACGTTGAGTAAGTGACCTAAAATAAGGTGCACATTTATGAAGGGTGCAACACGAATGTTTGTAAACTGATGTGTTTATGTTTATTACAGAAAGCAAAGAGAGAAAGAGAGAGAAGCATATATCATCTCTTGAATGTCATTAAGGGACATGCAATAAACGCAAAGGTATTGACAGGGCAAAGAATAACATTAACGCAAAGCACATGTGATTGTTAGTATTTGAAGCAAGCAGTGTTGCACTCATTGTTGTTTGTTGTTTTATAGGCAATGGTCCACGAAAGATGTTGCCGTCAGAAGCACTTTAACTGAAGTGAAGAGAGTGGCGAGAGTGTCCTTTTATTTATCGTTTTGGTTCTTTTCTCCCTTTTTTCCCCCTTCCCCCGAGGACCTAAGAATCCAAGCTGAATATTGACCAAGGTTTAGGAGGAACTAGGTCTTAGGGGGCATAGGAAAAATATCTTCGCATCTCTCATCTGGAACGCCTGGATTTCAGGTGAGTGAAGGTTAACACCAGCAAGCTCACACTGAAGCATGCACACCTCACAGCCAGTGAAAAGCCACTTCAAAGATGTCTGACACTGGCCTCAGCTGTGGGGAGCACAAGGCCCTGCTGGGACCTGTGCACCAACAAACAGCAGGACACCACTGTCAGCCATCTTGCCATTGCTGTCACACTCACACACTGTGAACTCCACTCAAAAGGAAGGAAGTATGGGCATGCTGGGAAGGGGGGTGTAGGCAATAGCATGATGGGAGTGGTAGTCACAGCTCAACATCCCCCACCCACATGGCCCAGCAAGCTCACACTGAAGCATGCACACCTCACAGCCAGTGAAAAGCCACTTCAAAGATGTCTGACACTGGCCTCAGCTGTGGGGAGCACAAGGTCCTGCTGGGAACTGTGCACCAACAAACAGCAGGACACCACTGTCAGCCATCTTGCCATTGCTGTCACACTCACACACTGTGAACTCCACTCAAAAGGAAGGAAGTATGGGCATGCTGGGAAGGGGGTGTAGGCCATAGCATGATGGGAGTTGTAGTCACAGATATTGGTCACCCTCACAATTGGCCCATCAACACCACTCTGAACCATGCTCACATCACAGGGAGTGGAAAACAACTGACAAGATGGCTGACACTGGGTACTGCTGTGGGGAGCACAAGCCCTGCTGGGAACTGGGCACCAACCAACAGCAGGACACCACTGACTGACATCCTGAAAGCCAACTTGCACTCCCTGCAATGGAAGCACGTTCCATGGTGGGATAACTGGGCTGCGGGGAGAAGGAGGGCCGGATGTCCACCAAATACCACCAATGCTGGCCATGCACACACCTCAACATTCACATAGAAAAGCTTCAGGTTGGCAGGACAATGTGCTACACCAATATCAACCTCTGACTGTGACAACTTAGGACAATGCAATGTACAGGCCCGCATCCAGGGGGACAGTCACAACTGTCAGGTGTGTGAACCATTGATGCCCGTAGAAACATAACATACATTGTGTGTCTCTTCCAAAAACAGGTGATGATGGGGACACAGCAGCAGACGAGGAGGAGTCCCTGTCCCAGGCTCCAGGGGACACTGAGCTCACTGGTGTGGAACAGCCTCTGCACTCCTCGGATGGCGAAGACCTACCTGGCCCCTCCGGTGCGAGTCATCATGCAGCACCAGCAGGACCAACATCTGCACCCCCTGCACCCACCCCTCCAACAACTGCCAACACACAGACCACCCCTGCCAACACGGACAGACCAAGGACCACCGATGACAACAGCACAGGGACCCCGGCCCAACGTGGAGCAACGGACAACGAGCCCAGTAACAACCCCCAAGTGGGCCTACGGTCACCTGTGCGTGCCACCACAGGTCCACTCACGTGTCACCAGGGGTGGTGGGAGGGATGGTAGACATAGGTCGCTGTTTGCAGAGGGGCCTGGACTGCATGATGACCCACAACTGGCAAGCATTGCTGAGGCGTACCAGAATAGCACCGGAGAGGTCAGCCAGGTAGTGGGGATCCTCAAGGACATTCAACAGCAGCAGGCTGCCCATCATGCCCGCTTGGACTCACACATGTCCCGTGTGGAGACACACATGTCCCGTGTGGAGACACACATGTCTGGCATGGAGTCCAACTGGGACACATTGGAAGAACTGACAGCGGTGCATAGGGACATATTGACATACCTCCGCCAGATTAGCACCAACATGGCCACACCTCCCTGTGTGCCCACAACATCTGGTGCTGCAACAACTGCAACTGCCACAGGGAGGGAGGAGGACTCTGGCGGAGAGTCCTCTGCACCGCAGCAGCCTGCACATGAGGGTCCCCCCGGAAGAAGAGGGGTCGTCCGAGGAAGGAAAACTGAGAGGCCGATGGCCATGTACATCCCCCAGGAACCCAACACCTGTTCTGGAAATTCTCCTTTGTGTGCAAACTGTTTACCCTGTCGAATGCAACACAACTCTCCCACATTTCATGGGGAGCTTAAGATGGCCCAATGTATCAGATGACTGTGGACTTTACTCAGGACATTTCTGCTACCAAGCCTTCCAACTCATCTGGGAACTTTGGATTCCAATCCCAATATACAGCACCCACCATACTGTGCACTATCCTCACACATGTATGTAAATAAACTCACTAATACACCATACTTGCCTCTGTTGTGATTCCAACGTGGTTTTTGTCATGTAGATGGTGATCTGCTAAATGACACTGTGCATGCTAACTGCTACAGCAAGTTCAACACCGTCATGTGAGTCATGGCGACGTGACACATATGAGGGAGACACACCACTAGGGCTACACAACACATACACACCAGGGCCATCAGACTCATCGCCTACACTGATGTTGCCAGGAAATACAGTGGAATGCACAGACACCACACCTATTCAGAGTCTGTGTTAACTAGCCCACAGGTGCAGTAAGCACATGTCAGTCAGATGTGTGACCACAGACAACGCACAACCCAAAGTGAAGCACAGGTTTATTACACATTTGCAACATGTTGTTTCCACTACAGATGCAAGGTAATCCTACGTGGCAGTGGCCACACAGTCAACAAGTGTAGAAGAAATAAAGTCCAGGGGTGTGTGGCACATCACCTGTAGGGAAACGACTGCTTCCACCCTGGAAGTTGAATCATGGTGTCGGGGGATCACAGTTCACCAAACAACTCTGAAAGTACCCTGTGAAGGACAGACATGACACACAGTCAAAAGCACGGAAGAACAGGATAGAACTGCAATACTCATGGCCAATACATGTCACAAGATACTCACAGAAAACCAAGTTAGCATGTCAACACTGTTGGGGAGTACAGACTACCTGTAAGGACACATTGCTGCACGCTTCCAGTCAAGTAGCACATGGCCACACTCAAACAGCACCAGAGCACCACCAACACATATCACGCAAACACACATCATTGACATGACATCTCTGGATACTCACATTCAGCTGAAGAAGTTGGTGATGAGCTGTGTGCGGACATCACCATCATCATCATCATCATCATCACTGGCATCGTGGCCCAGGCCAGGATCCTCCACAGGTGGCGGATGTTGGTCATCGTCATCCAGGATGAGGCAACTCCTTCCGCACTGCCAGGTTGTGTAGCATGCAGCAGACAATGACAATCTTGCACACCTTTGCTGGGGCATATGGGAGGGCCCCTCCTGTCTTGTCCAGGCAGAGGAAGCGGCTCTTCAGGAGATCAAATGTCCGCTCGATCACTCTCCTGGTCCGACCATGTGCCTCATTGTAGCGCATCTGGGCTGGTGTCCCAGGGTTCCTGAGGGGTGTCAGCAACCATGGCATGTTGGGGTATCCCGAGTCACCTACAGACAGACAATTGCACATTAGCAGAGTTGGAAAAGAGGGCGGAATACAACATACCAGAACACACACAATGGTACAAAGTCAGTACACACCGACAAGCCAGGCACGCTGGTTCTGCATCTGTGACATCATCCTTGGGATGTGACTACTCCTCATCACGTAGGCATCGTGTGCCAAACCAGGGAAACGGGCACACACATGTGAGATGCTCATATCTGCAAGACATACCACCAGAGCATTGATCGAATGATAATGTTTCCTGTTCCTGTATGCCTGCTCATGTGCCTGTGGTGGTACCAAAGCCACATGTGTCCCATCAATGGAGCCAATGACATGTGGCATCCTCCCCAGGGCATAGAAGTCACTCTTGACGTCAGGGAGTTGTTGACGTGTAGGGAAATAGATGTACTGGTTCAGGCATCTCAACATTGCCTCCAAAACATCGAGTAGCACACGGGTGAACATAGTCTGTGACATCCCACCAGCAGTCGCCACAGTGTGTTGAAAGGTACCGGTGGCAAAGAAGTGTAGGGCTGCCATCACCTTCACCTTGGGGGTCAGCGCTGTAGGGTACGGCCGGCCAGGTTGCAAATGTAGGGCCAAGCGCACTGCCAAATCCTCAATCAGCTGCCTGGTGAAGCGGTACCGTCGGATGCTGTCATGTTCCACCATCGTTGCCAGGTCAGGAAATGGTCTATGGACAGCTGGTCCCCTGCAGTGCATAGGTGAAGAAAGAAAGATTGTCAGTCACCCCACATATGTGCCATTAACCATACTCAATTTCACATAATACATCATTACGAGACACAAGTACTTGATGTGTGTGCCGTTCTGTATGGACATATATGGCACCTACATGGACATCATCTAACATCTCAGTTCAACATGTGTTGACAACAGGTTCCAGGTTGTGCTATGGGAAACCATTAGGCTGTGTCACAGTACCCATTTACTGCTGTCACGTTCCACACACACACCACAGTGACATGTCTGGACAGATGTGCCACAGGCATCACAGCTCATTGACAGGTAGATTCCCAGTGACCCTGTCTTGTCACATGGACACTGGAATGACATGGCGTATCATGTACACGTCAGAAAAACAAACATGACTCCCACAGGTAGTGGCCCCTGTTGCCTCCGCAGGACAGACATGGACGTCTGTGGCACACACACGCACAACATCAAAGTCCATGCACAAACAACGTTATGTGGAGACTGTCTCCCATTGTGCACATGGAATCAGAGACATCGGAAACACAACATGCACACAGACTGTGGAGGGCCATCACTATTGTGGCAATGGGTCACCCTGTGACGTACATGCCTTCCCACATGGGACTCTGGGGGTATGTGACATGTCATACACATACACAACCTGGAAATGTGACCATGCCACATGCTCCGAAATGAACAGTTGCACATCACAGTGGTCATGTGCACAACACACAAAGGATCCTGTCCCCATGAACACGTGCACAGCCTGGGAGTGGCTGCCCCTAAGTGCCACCCCAAAAACCACATGTTTACATCATACACAGAAAAGGTAATGCAGCCTTACATGCCTTAGGATACAGTGTGGACTGGGTGTGGTGTTGTAGGTGTGCCCCTGAGTCCCTGGCAAGTATATGTGGCTGGCATACGTCCACCAGTGACAAGCATGGTGACATATGCGAGTGACCTGTACAGGGACGCGTTGTACAGCAATGGACCGATCGGTGTGCACGCACTGGCCATTGCATCTGTTGTGAGCGGAGTGCGCGTTGTACAGCAATGTACCGATCGGTGTGCACGCACTGGCCATTGCATCTGTTGTGAGTGGGTACGCGTTGTTTCCCGGAATACCCGTTGTACAGCAATGGACCGAGCGGTGTGCACGCACTGGCCATTGCATCTGTTGTGAGCGGGTACGCGTTGTACAGCAATGGACCGATCGGTGTGCACGCACTGGTCATTGCATCTGTTGTGAGCGGGTACGCGTTGTTTCCCGGAATACGCGTTGTACATCAATGGACCGATCGGTGTGCACGCACTGGCCATTGCATCTGTTGTGAGCGGGTACGCGTTGTACAGCAATGGACCGATCGGTGTGCACGCACTGGCCATTGCATCTGTTGTGAGCGGGTACGTGTTGTACAGCAATGCACCGATCGGTGTGCACGCCCTGGCCATTGAATCTGTTGTGAGCGGGTACGCGTTGTACAGCAATGGACCGATGGGTGTGCACGCACTGGCCATTGAATCTGTTGTGAGCGGGTACGCGTTGTACAGCAATGGACCGATCGGTGTGCACGCACTGGCCATTGCATTTGATGTGAGCGTGTACGCGTTGTCTTTTGAAATACGCGTTGTACAGCAATGGTCCGGACGGTGCGCATGCATTGGCTAGGGCCTGGCATGGCAACGGATGCGTTTTCGAAGCTGGAACGAGTCTGATGCAGTGAATTCAGTTGGCCAGCCACAACAATGTTGCAAAAACATGGGTTTCATGAAGTTTAACTTTTGAAGGATGCTGTGGGCGTGTATAAGTGGTGCAATTCCATGGATTGGCCAGATTCAGAAGATGCAAACGACTTGGACCTATCACTTTGGACACATGGGACAGTATCTGCCTCTGCAGCACACATATAATGCTGGCTGTTCCCCTGAGAGCTCACTTGCCTGCACTACATGCTCCAGGACGACATCTGCCACCAACACTGCTGCTGTCTCTGCATCCTCTGGCTACTGCAATGGCACGTACTGTGGAGAGAGCCCCAGTCTTCAGCCTTGAGGAGAACCAGGCCCTGCTGGACAGCCTCCTTCCACAGTACAGCAAGCTGTATGGGAAACCAGGGGAGCAGGTGAGTGTGCTGTCCACTGCCTTACTAATTGTGCATGTTGTCTGACTAGCAAGACTTACAGTGTGCACACCACTGGCTAGCATGCTCACTGAGTAGTTCTCACCCCCCAAAGTGTGTAGTTACATGCACTGAACAGGTACAGTGCAGTAACAGTGCATTCCAACAAGGTTTACTTCCCATGCAATGATACCATGTAGTAACTGCTGGCAAACTGTTCATAGCCATCGTTGCACTGCCTGTGTACATCATATGCCCCTGTGATTGAGACATGTATATCCAACTGTGTGATGCATGTATATGTTGCATGTGTAGTAATGGCATTTTCACTTTGTCATCCTCACAGGTTGATGCCCACCAGAAGCAGGAAATCTGGCTGACCATCGCCCAACCAGTAAGATCCGTGGGGGTCTACAAGCGCCGGATCTGCAACTGCCAGAAGAGGTGGCAGGACCTTCGGGGCTGGACCCGGAGGATCGCAAGGGTCCAGCTGAAGCTGTCGCCTCCTCACAGGAGGGGCGGACACCGGACCTTGACCCCCCACATGCTCAGGATCCTGGCGGTGGTCTTCCCTGACCTGGATGGGCAGCTGAAGGCCACACAGCAGCAAGGAGGGGGTGAGTCCATGACTGCACTGTGCACTTTGGCTGACATGCTATGTGCCCTTCTCTGGCCTGGTTAAACTTCCACAGTACATCAGTCTTGTGGTCCAGGACCCATGTCCCTCAATTGTGACATGCCCACTCCTCATCTGATACGCATATGTGTGGCCCTTACAGTCAGGAAATTGTGTCACTTGGGTACTGTGTCATTGCATTTTGCTTCGCTCAGGGTGGGGGACAGCATTTGTTCCTGTGACTATGTTGTGGGATTCATGGGTGGGTCAATTGCCTACACAATGCCTAAGTTCTGACATGTAATCTGGGTGTAACTTTGATATGTGGTCCACTTGCTGATCTGAATCACCACATGTCCCTGGGGTATTTGGCACACCCCCATGCTGCGGGTGGGAACAATGTTTGGGCCTCAGGAGTATGTATATCAAGTGTGTCACACATGCTTAGCCACCTGCCTACTGTCCAGGGCTCATCCCTCTTTCAGGTGGAGCAGGACAGTCATGCCTACTCCAGGGCATACAATACACTCTGTACTCCCACTCCCGTGTATCAGCTGACATGTTGTGATCAGTGAAATGTTCCCTCAGGTGTCTGCCTCTGTGTCATTGTGCCGTGGCTTCGTTGTCAGGACTACTGGCATGTTTATCGTTTAAGGCTCAGCATGCCATCTGAGATGTGACCATGAGAGACGATACTTCTGTGACTCATAGGTGTTTGATCACTTGACTGTGCACACAGGTGTATGTGACTGTGAACTTCAGGCAGCTGTTTTACATTCACAGCAGACTGTGAGGTGCTCAGGTTCATAGAGTTGTGTTTCATGTCTCCCATATGTCCAATTGGCATGACGTGGCCAAATAAGAGTTCAGATGATGTGGTTGGTGGGGGATGGACATGTGCACTTGTCAGCTACATAACTTGCATTCCCCATTTCCTAGGATTGTGACACAGTGCAGACTGTTGTTGGCTGGCTGCCATGCCCATGTGACTGGAGACAGTGATGTATGACTTTGCAGGCATGCCTGTGCCATGGCATTTAACTTCCTAAGAGTGATCCTGCAGGGGAGTTACATGTGCAACATGCACCCCATTGTGGCATTGACTATCCGGACATGGGTGCATCATGGTGTCTGGTGCTGGTATGCATCACATGCATTTCTAATTAGACTCTGGCCATCCCTTTACCCGGACACCTGTACTAACTCAGTGGCAAGAGATGTGATGTGTGCATGTTCACATACTTCACTGTGTTCTCTGCAATGTCCAACAACTGTGTGGTTGTATGATGGAACAACTACCACTTGAACAACTACAGTCTAAACAACTACTTCTTAACCACTACTTAGTCTAAACCACTAAAGTTTTAACAACAACTATTTTTTACAACTACTATGCCTTTACCATGATTGCCTTCACCCCATTAATGTATCTATTTTACAGGTAAGTATAAACCTATATATATATATATATATATATATATATATATATATATATATATATATATATATATAGAATAGATAGAATAGATAGATATAGATAGATATGTGCAATGGGTTTGTATGTACCTGTAAAACACTTAAATTTCGTGGTAAAGGCATGCATGCTAAAGACATATGCATTGTAAAATTAATATTGGTACAAATTAACACTAAATATATATATACACACACACCCCTATACTCACTATTAATGTTATAAAATCCCTTTCCACCCAAAAAACCTACACCCACCCCAAACCTTAAAAATTTCATTTCCACCTGTTAGAATTGGGGGTCTCTAGTTGGCACAGGTAAGTACTTGTGACAAATAGGGACCCTCGCCTCTAGTCAGGGTAAAGGGGTACACTCCTAAAATAACCCCTGCTCACCCCCTTGATAGCTTGGCACGAGCAGACAGGCTTATCTCAGAGGCAGTGTGTAAAGCATTTGTGAACACATACAGTAATCTAGTGACACACTACAGATGGACACCACACAAGGTTTATATCAAAAATAAGTATTCTTTATATAGTTTTAACACAAGACCATAAACGACAAAAATCCACAATACTGTACTTAAAATGGTAGTTTTAGCTTAGTTCAGTTCAGTTCTTAAGATGCGACACTTTAAGTCAATGTACCTTACGATGCGGGACGCTTCCACAACAAGCAATGTTGCAGCGATGGAAATGCGACAAAGTTCTGGTGCAAAGAAATAAAGACGTCAAGTTCTTCCTGATGCGGCACGCTTCTCCGATGTTGCGAGAAGTCTCGATTCGATGCGTCAACTGCAGCGGTGACACCCTTGTTCAGCGATGCGACGGCAGCAGCTTCGGCTGCGACACTCTTCTCCAACGTTGCGAGACGCTTCCGCTCGATGCGACAACTGCAGCGGCGACACCCTTGTTTCGTGATGCGACGGCAGCAGCTCCGACGGCGGCACGCTTCTCCGTGGATGCGAGGCGCTTCTCTCGATGCGGTGCAATGCGTCAGCTACAGCGGCGACATCTACGATGCGGCGGCAGCGGCTGCGGCGGCGACACGCTTCTTCCTCGATGCGAGACTCTTCTCTTGATGCGGTGCAATGCGACAGCTACAGCGGCGACATCTACGATGCGACGGCAGCGGCTGCGGCGGCGACACGCTTCTTCGGGGTTGCGGGACGTTTCTCGAGATGCGGTGCAATGCGTCAGCTACAGCGGCGTCATCTCCGTGATGCGACGGCAGCGGCTGCGACGGCGACACGCTTCTCCCTCTTGAGTCGCGCTTCCAGCTCCTTGCGACACGCAGTCCCTTCAGAAGGCCCAAAACAGCAGCAGGCACTTCCAAAGGATTCTTGGGGAGCTGGTGGTTGAAGTCTGTTGTCCCTGAGACTTCAGCAGGAGGCAAGCTCTTTTCTCAAGCCCTTGGAGATACTTTACAAGTTGAATAAAAGTGCACACAAAGTCCTTTCTCCTTCCTTTGGCAGTCAGGCAACCACTGCAGGCAGATCCCTCTAGCTTAGGGATAGTCTTCTCCTCAGTTTCTTCTTGGTTCCGCTCCTCAGCAAAGGTTTCTTCTTGTTTTCCCAAAGTGATCTAATTTCCTAGGGGTCTGGGTCCCCTTTTTATACACAGTTTCTCTTTGTTCTCTGAAGGCAGAGAGGCCTCTGCCTAGTCCAAAACCAGTTCTGGTCAGTCCTGGAGCACTTTGTTTTTCTGACTCCTTCTTTCCTTTCAGAATGTGGGGCAGAGTGCTCAGCCGCCCGGCAGGAGGTGGAGCCAGCATTGTGGAAGGCAGGCACAGCCCTATTCAGACCCAGGTGCAACTCCTCCCTCCACTCTGGATGCAGATCTTTCTATTCAGCTCTGTGCTGACTCACCCTGTCTCCTGTAGCCACCCCCAGCCCCTGTCACTCAATCTCCAGACAAGGAATACACAACCTAGCAGAGGCAGGCTTGGAAGTTTAGGCAAGAAAATACCCACTTTCTAAAAGTGGTATTTTCAAACACAGAATGTTAAAACCAACTTCACTAAAAGATGTATTTTATCATTCTGAGTTCAGGCATACTAAATTCGTTTTTCTACCATGTTCCCTGGGTCAGTTCTGACTATAAGGTGTAATAGTCAGTCTGCCCATTCTGGCCTATGGGGAGCAGGTAGCCTTGCAATAGTGAAAAACGAAAATGGCTGTAATTCACTATTAGGACATGCCACACACACCAGGGCATGTCCTACCTTATACTTACAATGCACCCTGCCCTAGGGCCTACTTTAGGGGTGACCAACATGCAGTAAAGGGAAGGTTTAGGGACTGGTAAGTGGGTGTACTCACCAAGTCGACATGGCAGCCCTAGGCTGCACACAGGCTCTGCAATGGCAGGCCTGAGGCACATTTACAAGCCGCTTCTGTGGGTGGCACAACCAGTGCTGCAAGCCCACCAGCGGCATTGGATTTACAAGCCCTGGGCACACTCAGTGCACTGTACTAGGGACTGACAAGTAAACCAATCATCCAATCATGGAGTCACTAATCCATCACACAATTTATCATAGGGAGCACTTGCACTGTGGCACTGAATAGCAGTGGCACAGTGCCCAAAGCATCTAACACCAGCAAAAACAGATCAGTAACATAGGAGGCATCATAAAAAATGGAAGGGAGACCCACGCCAAGGATGCCAGGTCTAACACGTGTCCCCTCCAGCTGAAATGTGGATTGAACTACCCTACGTCAGGGGAGCTCTCTTCACTAAGGCGGAAAAATCTGGACAGACCATCAGCATTGGCGTGTTCTGTACCAGGGCGGTGTTCCACCGTGAAATCCATCCCCTGTAGGGAAATGGACCACCTCAACAGCTTTGGATTCTCACCCCTCATCTGCATCAACCATCTGAGGGGCCTGTGGTCTGTCTGAACCCGGAAGTGAGTCCCAAACAGGTATGGTCTCAGCTTCTTCAGTGCCCAGACCACAGCAAATGCCTCACGCTCAATAGCACTCCACCTCTGTTCCCGTGGTAGTAACCTCCTACTGATGAAGGCTACTGGTTGATCTAGGCCCTCCTCATTCATCTGTGACAGAACAGCCCCCACACCATGCTCTGAAGCGTCTGTTTGTACTACAAACTCTTTGGAGAAGTTGGGTGCCAGGAGCACGGGCGCCGTGCACATGGCATTTTTCAGGGCCTCAAAAGCTTTCTGACAGGTGTCAGTCCAAATCACTTTCCTGGGCTGCTTCTTGGAAGTCAGCTCTGTCAGGAGTGCAATGATGCTGCCATACCCCTTGACAAACCTCCTGTAGTAACCCGTGAGTCCTAAGAAGGCTCTCACCTCTGTCTGGGTTTTGGGGGGTTCCCAATTCAGGATGGTTTCAATTTTGGGTTGTAGGGGCGCCACCTGGCCGCTCCCCACTTGGTGTCCCAAGTACACCACTGAACCCTGCCCGATCTGGCACTTACTCGCCTTGATCGTGAGGCCTGCCCTCCGCAGAGCCATCAACACTTCCCAGAGGTGGCGCAGGTGTTCTTCCCAACTGGCGCTGAACACCGCGATGTCATCCAGGTAGGCGGCACTGAACGAGTCCAGTCCAGCCAACACCTGGTTGACCAACCTCTGGAAGGTGGCAGAGGCATTCTTCATCCCAAAGGGCATCACCCGGAACTGGTAGTGCCCATCTGGTGTGGAGAATGCTGACCTCTCTCTTGCCCCATCAGTCAAGGCGATCTGCCAGTACCCAGACGTTAAGTCAAACGTGCTGAGGTACCGTGCAGCCCCTAGCCGATCTATGAGCTCATCAGCTCTGGGGATGGGGTGCGCGTCAGTCCTGGTGACTGAATTGAGTCCTCGGTAGTCCACACAGAACCGGAGTTCTGGTGTGGCACCCGGTGCGGCAGCCTTTGGGACCAAGACCACTGGGCTGGCCCAAGGACTGTTAGAGGACTCAATCACCCCTAACGCAAGCATTTTGGAGACCTCCTCCTTGATGCAAGCTCTCACCCTGTCAGTCACCCTGTAAGATTTGTGCTTCACAGGTGTACTGTCACCAGTGTCCACATCATGGATGCACCAATCTGTGACACCGGGAACCAGGGAGAACAGATCAGAAAACTGTCCCAGCAACTGGCGGCAGTCATTCTGTTGCTCAGGGGTCAGGGTGGAAGAGAGGTTGACACCATCCACTGACCCATCTTGCTCTGTTGCTGACAGGAGGTCAGGAAGAGGCTCGGTCTCCTCCTCCATCCCAGCATCTGTCGCTAAGAGCATGCCCACTTGGGACCTCTCCAAGTGGGGCTTCAGGCGGTTGACATGCAGGACCCTCAAGGGGTTCCTGGGAGACCGCAAGTCCACCAAGTAGGTAACCGGACTTTTGCGCTCTACAACCTCAAAGGGTCCGGTCCACTTATCCTGGAGCGCGCAGGGCTCCACTGGGGCCATGACCCACACTTTCTGACCAGGCTGAAGCTCTACCAGAGTGGCATTCTGGTCGTACCACCTCTTCATCTCCTCCTGGCTGGCTTCCAGATTCGCCTCAGCGAGATGCCTGAAACGCCTAGTTTGGTTCCTAAAGGCCAGCATGTAACTGTATACATCCTGGGGAGGTTTCCTGGGAGATTGCTCCCAGCCTTCTTTGACCAAACTTAGAGGTCCTCTTACTGGGTGTCCATAGAGAAGCTCAAAGGGACTGAACCCTAGAGATTTCTGTGGCACCTCACGGTAAGCAAAGAGCAGGCATGGTAAGAGGACGTCCCACTTACGCCTCATAGGTTCCTCAAGACCCATAATCATGCCTTTGAGGGTTCGGTTGAACCTTTCAACCAATCCATTTCCTTGGGGGTGGTAAGGAGTGGTAAACTTGTAGGTTACCCCACACTCCTGCCACAGGGACTTCATATACTTGGAAATGAAGTTGGTCCCCCGGTCAGACACTACCTCGCTAGGGAATCCCACTCGGGAGAAAATTCCCATCAGTGCTCGTCCCACCACGGGGCCGTCACTGTCCTCAGAGGTATGGCTTCCGGGTACCGGGTGGCATGGTCCACCAAGACCAGGATGAACCTGTTGCCCATGGCTGTCTTGGGGTCCAGTGGCCCCACAATGTCAATACCCACCCGTTCAAAGGGGTGCTGACTACAGGGAATGGCTGGAGAGGAGCCTTGCGCTTCCTCCCACTCTTTCCACCTGCCTGGCAAGTCTGACATGTCCTGCAGTGAGTGTCTGAACTCCTGCGCATTTGGGGCCAATAAAAGTGGGTGACAAGCCTCTCAAAGGTCTTGTCCTGCCCCAAATGTCCTGCCAATGGAACATCATGAGCCAGCCCCAGTAGGAAGGCTCTGAGGCACTGGGGTACCACCAGCACACGGGCTGACCCAGGCTCAGCAACCTTAGGCTCAGTATACAGGAGATCATTCTCCCAATAGACCCAATGTGACCCAGACTGATCACCTGTTGCCTGGTCTGCAGCCTGTTGCCGCAGACCCACCAGAGAAGGGCATTCTTTCTGCTCCTTGCAGAATTCTTCCCTGGAGGGTCCTCCTTCTTGCTGCCAATGGGTCAGCTCAGGCAGGTCCCCCAGTTCAGCTACCTGTTCCCCTGTAGGCTCCAGGGCATCCCCCTCAAGGTCTGCCTCCTCCTGGACCATGGGAACTTCGGGGGCCGGTTTCCCGCGCCCCCTGCCTCTTCTCGTGACGGCAGGTACCTGGGCCTCCCTCTCAGGCTCCAGGTCCTCTTGAGCACCTTTACTTGCTGCCATGGACCGGGTGGTCACACACGCCCAGTCAGGCAAACCCAACATCTCTAAATGAGCACTTTGCTCCACCTTCGCCCAAGGTGAGCTCTCCAAGTCGTTCCCTATCAAACAGTCAACAGGCATGGCGGGCCTCACAGCTACCTGAAGAGTACCAGAGACCCCCCCCACTCAAAGGGAACCTGAGCCACTTTGCAGTGACTCTCTGTGTTGTCAGCGGCAACAACTGGATAGAATGCATGGGGGACAACCTGCTCTTGAGACACCAGGTGACACTTGACAGCTGTCACACTGGCTCCTGTATCTCTAAGAGCCTCCACCCTATGGCCATTGATGTCACCCACTGCCTGTATTTCTTAGTGTTGTCAGGCAGCTGGGTCACTGGGGACCATCTCACAGTCTCCTAATGAGACAAGGGACATCTGTGCGGGACCCCACCCCTCTGGGGCATCCATCTCCTCCCCCAGGGCTACACTAGCCATCTGCCGGGGGGCTGCACCAGGGGTGCGGTCTTTCCAAACTGGCGGCACCTGGGATCACTCGCTATATGACCCAGGTCCCCACATTTGTAGCATCTCAGGGGTCCCCTTTGAACAGGTGGACCTGTCGGGGCCCCTGAGGGTTTCTGGGGGAGACTGGGAACCTTTCCCTTGGTTCCCTTGGGGACTACTTTGGGGCCTTCTTTGGAACTCCCTCTGTTTACCCTTGTCCCCCCACTCTTCTGCTGGGGACCCTGCCCACCCTTGGCTGAGTCTCCCACGTGACCCTTGTGGACCCTGGTACTGACCCAGCGGTCCGCCTCCTCAACAAGCTTCCTAGGGATAGTCAGCTTGCTATCTATCAGGTGCTGGCGTAGCTCTGGAAAACAGTTACTTGACAAGTGCTCCCATGCAATCAAATCAAGGAGCCCCTGAAAATCATCAACTTTGCTACCCTTCACCCAACCATCCAATGCTCTGCAGAAAAAAGTGACATATTCAACCCAGGTACTGTTCTCTATCTTCTTGCAACCCCTGAACCTCTGCCTATACAATTCAGGAGTTAAACCATACCTAGCCATTAAAGCATCCTTCATGTGGCGATATGAATTATGGACATCAGAAGGCAAATCTAGCAGTGTGTCCCGCCCCTCACTAAGGAACCGTCCCCACAACCCCGCTCCCCAATCCTTCTCAGGGACCCGGTGGGAAGACATGGCTACCTCATAGGCCTTGAACCACTGCCCAATGTCATCATTTTTAAAAACTCTCTGACCACATCTTTAGGAATATACACTCTAGATTCCACAGGCATTGACGGTGTGCTGCCACCAGAGGGAGTAATTTCTAAGCTCCTAGCTTTCAAATCCAACTCCCTCAAACTTCTATCATGCTCAAGCTGTATCCTCTTTTCTTCCAGGGCCAGTTTCCTAATTTCCAATTGCCCATTCATTTTGGCCAGCTCCAACTCATGCATCCTATTTCTCTCCCTGTCCTCCAGCTCTTCTGTGGACAGACCTTTGGCAGAAACACTGCTACCTGCTGGGGAAGGTGCCTTCCTTTCCCCTGGACCCAATGGCCCTTCCAGCTGCACATCTGCATCATTATCCCCTTCCTCATTCTCAGGGGTTTTCCTTGCTTCTACCCAGGCACTCAGCGCCTTATAGAACTCCTCCCTCCTGGTGAGCCCGGTTATTGCAACATTAAATCTTTTGCAGAAGTGCTTCAGCTGCTTTGCATTGTAGCATTCTAGTTTCTCCTCTTCCCAATCAAAATCAACAGATGCTATGGATGCTGGTTTCATGATGGCTGAACTTGGAAAAAATAGAACGTCCTAGAAAAACAAATCTACCAAAAGTATGTGGTCGCGTTTTGGTCTGCACTCACTAGTAGTGTTCACCAATCACTGTACATGAGTCACAAATGCAAGTCCAGAATCCTCACCGCTGACCACCAATGTTAGAATTGGGGGTCTCTAGTTGGCACAGGTAGGTACTTGTGACAAATAGGGACCCTCGCCTCTAGTCAGGGTAAAGGGGTACACTCCTAAAATAACCCCTGCTCACCCCTTGGTAGCTTGGCACGAGCAGACAGGCTTATCTCAGAGGCAGTGTGTAAAGCATTTGTGAACACATACAGTAATCTAGTGACACACTACAGATGGACACCACACAAGGTTTATATCAAAAATAAGTATTCTTTATATAGTTTTAACACAAGACCATAAACGACAAAAATCCACGATACTGTACTTAAAATGGTAGTTTTAGCTTAGTTCAGTTCAGTTCTTAAGATGCGACACTTTAAGTCAATGTACCTTACGATGCGGGGCGCTTCCACAACAAGCAATGTTGCAGCGATGGAAATACGACAAAGTTCTGGTGCAAAGAAATAAAGATGTCAGGTTCTTCCTGATGCGGCACGCTTCTCCGATGTTGCGAGAAGTCTCGATTCGATGCATCAACTGCAGCGGCGACACCCTTGTTCAGCGATGCGACGGCAACAGCTTCGGCTGCGACACTCTTCTCCAACGTTGCGAGACGCTTCCGCTCGATGCGACAACTGCAGCTGCGACACCTTTGTTTCGTGATGCGACGGCAGCAGCTCCGACGGCGGCACGCTTCTCCGTGGATGCGAGGCGCTTCTCTCGATGCGGTGCAATGCGTCAGCTACAGCGGCGACATCTACGATGCGGCGGCAGCGGCTGCGACGGCGACACGCTTCTTCCTCGATGCGAGACTCTTCTCTTGATGCGGTGCAATGCGACAGCTACAGCGGCGACATCTACGATGCGACGGCAGCGGCTGCGACGGCGACACGCTTCTTCGGGGTTGCGGGACGTTTCTCGAGATGCGGTGCAATGCGTCAACTACAGCGGCGTCATCTCCGTGATGCGACGGCAGCGGCTGCGACGGCGACACGCTTCTCCCTCTTGAGTCGCGCTTCCAGCTCCTTGCGACACGCAGTCCCTTCAGAAGGCCCAAAACAGCAGCAGGCACTTCCAAAGGATTCTTGGGGAGCTGGTGGTTGAAGTCTGTTGTCACTGAGACTTCAGCAGGAGGCAAGCTCTTTTCTCAAGCCCTTGGAGATACTTTACAAGTTGAATAAAAGTGCACACAAAGTCCTTTCTCCTTCCTTTGGCAGTCAGGCAACCACTGCAGGCAGATCCCTCTAGCTTAGGGATAGTCTTCTCCTCAGTTTCTTCTTGGTTCCGCTCCTCAGCAAAGGTTTCTTCTTGTTTTCCCAAAGTGATCTAATTTCCTAGGGGTCTGGGTCCCCTTTTTATACACAGTTTCTCTTTGTTCTCTGAAGGCAGAGAGGCCTCTGCCTAGTCCAAAACCAGTTCTGGTCAGTCCTGGAGCACTTTGTTTTTCTGACTCCTTCTTTCCTTTCAGAATGTGGGGCAGAGTGCTCAGCCGCCCGGCAGGAGGTGGAGCCAGCATTGTGGAAGGCAGGCACAGCCCTATTCAGACCCAGGTGCAACTCCTCCCTCCACTCTGGATGCAGATCTTTCTATTCAGCCCTGTGCTGACTCACCCTGTCTCCTGTAGCCACCCCCAGCCCCTGTCACTCAATCTCCAGACAAGGAATACACAACCTAGCAGAGGCAGGCTTGGAAGTTTAGGCAAGAAAATACCCACTTTCTAAAAGTGGTATTTTCAAACACAGAATGTTAAAACCAACTTCACTAAAAGATGTATTTTATCATTCTGAGTTCAGGCATACTAAATTCGTTTTTCTACCATGTTCCCTGGGTCAGTTCTGACTATAAGGTGTAATAGTCAGTCTGCCCATTCTGGCCTATGGGGAGCAGGTAGCCTTGCAATAGTGAAAAACGAAAATGGCTGTAATTCACTATTAGGACATGCCACACACACCAGGGCATGTCCTACCTTGTACTTACAATGCACCCTGCCCTAGGGCCTACTTTAGGGGTGACCAACATGCAGTAAAGGGAAGGTTTAGGGACTGCTAAGTGGGTGTACTCACCAAGTCGACATGGCAGCCCTAGGCTGCACACAGGCTCTGCAATGGCAGGCCTGAGGCACATTTTACAAGCCGCTTCTGTGGGTGGCACAACCGGTGCTGCAAGCCCACCAGCGGCATTGGATTTACAAGCCCTGGGCACACTCAGTGCACTGTACTAGGGACTGACAAGTAAACCAATCATCCAATCATGGAGTCACTAATCCATCACACAATTTATCATAGGGAGCACTTGCACTGTGGCACTGAATAGCAGTGGCACAGTGCCCAAAGCATCTAACACCAGCAAAAACAGATCAGTAACATAGGAGGCATCATAAAAAATGGAAGGGAGACCCACGCCAAGGATGCCAGGTCTAACACCACCATTCATAAAGCCTATGAATTCCCTTTCCACCCAAAAACCCACACCCACCTTAAACCCTAAAAATACACTTGCAATCCCAAAAACCCATACCAACCCTAAAATTACCCTTGCCACCCAAAACCCACACCCACCCTAAAATTACCATTGCCACCCAAAAACTCATACTCACCATAAACCCTTAAAAATACACTTGCAACCATATATATATATATATATATATATATATATATATATATATTATCTACTGGCGTAGATAGTTATAGTTACAACCTATTATCCATAGGAAATCCGCGACATTCTATTTGAAATAACTCTCTTGCCGGTTGACGTATCTTCGCAAAATTTTCAAACTTTGTGGCCCGCTCCGGTCCGCTCCTACCCTGAAAGTCTCGGGGGATTCGTCAAGCGGGGGCCGAGAAAAAGGGGGTCCCAAAACGCGTTTTCCCCATGCAATTTTCCATAGGAAACTTTAGACACGGCTACAGCCCGAACTGCTGAACGGAATTACACCAAATTTGGCAAAGAGGTAGTTCTTGGTTCAGAAAGAACCCTTTTTGTTAAATGGTGTAAATCCGTTCAGTAGTTGCTGAGAAAATCAAAAGAAAAAAAGATAGGTATATCTAGGGCCGCGGATCCTCCCGAGCACGAGCTTTATGTTAATTGGCTGTCAACACTCCAAATCAGGAAGTGTTGGCAGCCATTGTGTCTCTCGGTAGAACCGAGGGACAGAAACAAGTGCGCAAAGCGCACAAAGGGGGCAGGGTAGAAACACCCTGACCCCCTAGGTCTGCTCAGGGGGTCCCACAAGGACCCCTGGGCAAAAAATTTTTTTTTTAAAAATCGGCAGGATGCGCTCAGGGAGCGCGAACCCTGCCGAAAAAAAAAAATCGAAGCGCGGTCTCCGCGCTTCGATGTAATTGGCCCCGGGTGGGCCAAGCCCCGGGGGCATGCTGGGGGGGTTAATTTTATGTGTGGGGGCCTCTAAGGGCCCCGCAGCCCCGGGGACCACCACCTCCCCGGGGCTTCTTTTTATATTTGAAAAACCTGTGTGGGGGGCTCCAGCCCCCACACGCCCGAGACCACCACCTCCCCGGGGCACTAAGAAAAATGAAAATGGGGGTCCGTTTTGGACCCCCAAGCCCCGAGGACCACCACCTCCCTGGGGCTTTCTCGATGTAGGGAGGGGGCCGCGCGGCCCCCTCCTGGAGCCTGTGGTGGCCCTGGGGACCGCCACCCCCAGGGCCGGCTCCTGCAGTGTCCCGGGGTGCCTACCCCCGGGACACTGCTGTTTGCAATGACAGGACGGGAGCCTCATTTGAGATGTCATCAGTGATGTCATCAGTGATGTCACTGACCATGTCATGAGTGATGTAATATGTGACGTCATCAGCAGTGCATTGCGGGGCGCGAGTTATAGTTAGCTGGACTAACTATAACGGGGAATTTCACGGGTTTTGTACGAGTGCAATGTCCAACTAACTATAACTGTCCCTAAAACCTATGGTTTTTTCAGTGAATTTCAAAGGTTTTTTAAATGCTAATTTGTAACTATAACGTCCCTGAAACCTATGGTTTTTTCAGTGAATATATATATATATATATATATATATATATATATATATTACACGTAATACTTACCTTTAATACTTACCAAAATACTTACGTTTTAAAGTATTTTTTTTATTTTGTTTAAAAAAAGAAACATCCACTCTTACGGCCATCCACCATTTTATCAATAGTAATACATCTGTTGTATACAATCCAAGAGTGCCATCTACTGGCCAGAGGTAGTTGTAAATGCATTAGTGGTTAAAAGACTCGTGATTCAGGTTCAGTTGTTGTTAAGGAGTCGTGGTTCAGGCCCTTCGTTGTCAATGAGTCATTGTAAAGACCGTTTCCCCAACTGTGTACGTGGTGCTTGTGTCCACACTGGGGTATTACCATCCAACAGGCACCAGACAGATGGGTGCAAGGGCAGGAGGGGTGTGAGTGCCATGGTTGACCATCAGACTGACAATTGGCTTCTCCTAATCTGTGTGAGCACTTTTGGCAATGTTCAACTGAGGATGCCAGAGCTTTCTCTGTAATGTGCTGTACTTACTGTGGTGTGTGCGGTCAGTGCAGGTGACTGATGTTTGTCTGTTTCCCTAATTGTTTGCAGATACATCCACGGCCACAGGAGGGGACAGCTCCACGGACCAGGAGGAGCTGCAGAGCCAGACTGGGTCAGCAGGCGATGAGTGGTCGGAGGGACCCAGTGGCACGGAGGGCGAGGGGAGCCACACCGAGGAGTCCTCAGCACCATCCACCTCAGCTGAGGACCACAGCAGCTCGGAGGATGACTCCCTTGTGGAGGCGGGTGTCAGCAGCCACCACACCCCAGCTGGTATGTCTGGCCCCGCCACCACC
The DNA here is from genome assembly GCA_963921515.1 of Calotriton arnoldi. Classification (NCBI taxonomy): domain Eukaryota; kingdom Metazoa; phylum Chordata; class Amphibia; order Caudata; family Salamandridae; genus Calotriton; species Calotriton arnoldi. Next base: position 704,969 of record CAWUFW010002723.1, on the reverse strand, counting down.
ACCACCACCACCACCGCCCTCCCATTGGCTCCCATTCCAGAGGTCCGTGGAGGCTCCCGTGTCGGGAGCGTGTCTCCTTCATGCCAGGCACCGCACCCCCTGCCCCTGTGTCCCCTGCTGCCCTGAGTGAGGAGTCTGTGTACCTACTTCGGCAACTCCATGTAGGGCAGACAGCAATGCTGAGTGTCCTCCATGCACACACCACTCTGTTGACACAGCTGGTGTCGTTCATGGAGGGCATCTCGACGGGCATGTCTCTCCTACAGAGGAGCAATAGGTCCATGGACTCCTCCCTGACGGCAGCAGTGTCCCTCCTCCAACAGTCCATCACCCCTCCTACCTCTGCCCCATCCACACTTCCTGGCACCCTACCTGTCCCAAGCACATGCACACCTGCACAATCACCCAAACACACAGACACGAGCAGCACAGAAACAAACCGAACAAGGGCAAAACGTGCACACAAGCATCCTCAGTGGACTGATACCACACCCACAGGGGATGGGGAACAGACACACACACAGGCATCCACACTCACTCCTCAGTCCTCAAAATCCTCTCCCTCCAAGACCCCTTCCCTTGCCTCACCTGCAACCCCACCTAGAAAGCAGCTCTTCCTCTGTGACCTCGGCCTCTTCCCCTCCGATCCCGCTGATCCAGCATACAGGGGGAAGAGGAAGTCCACCCACACAGAGGGGAGTGCCCCTCTCCCCCGGACACCCACCCCCAGGCGCAGACAGCCTGAGGCCCCCACCCGCAAGTCCCCCCGGTCCCGGAAGAGCAAGACCCCGCCACCGCCCTGCAGCTCAACCACACAGACTCCTTCCTCCATCCCTCAGTCACCCACAACACAAGTTCCCCCACCACACCCTGTCCCAGGTTCCCCCACCCACAGATACACCATCCCCAAAATGATGCGGCCTTCTCCTCCTACCACTTGCTCTTCCAGCCCCACACCCCCGCTGCACATGTTTGTGCCACTGGTGTGGAGACCGTGTCCTCCCCTCTGTCCTGCCCACCTTACCTGAACCCCATTCTACTCCCCCGGAGATGGGCACTGCAGTGGAGTCCACTACCACCCCGTCTGACTTGGGCACTGCAGTGGGGAACCTGTCCACTCCATCTGGCCGGACCACTGCAGTCGTGCCGGCACCCACACCATCTGACTCATGCCCCCAGTTGTGCCGGCACACACCATGTCAGACACCTCCACTGCAGTTGTCAGTGACTCTCCACCACCAGCCACCCCTTCCCTGCCTCCTTCTGGTGAGCCCTGATCCTGTCCCTGCGGTGCCTGGCCTGCCCCCCGTATACCCCTCCGAGGGGAATGTCCCTGCTCCATATCAGTGCAGGCAAGCAGAGGGTGACATCTGCCACTGTCACCCTGTTCGGACTGAACTGTTGGACTGGCCATTGGCCTTTGTATTTTTGCAGGACTTTCAGTTATCAGACACATATGCTGAATAAAGCTCCTTTCTGTTCTCTGGTGGTTTTGCTTCAGATGTACTTGATGTTGATGATGCTAGCCATGCCCTTGCTGCAGTGATGGTGATATTTGGTATCATGAAAATAAAGTGTTACTGTGCAGGAACCCATGTGGTCCAGGGGGAATGTGTCCTATCCTGGTGTGTAGCCATGTCATCCTTTGCAGCAATATGAGGGTGTCATGTTTTCAATATTTGCCAATGGGATTTCCTACATTTATTTGCAATATCACATCTGTGGCTTACACCCCTGCACATCAGTTGTGCTTGCCATTGTTCAATTTGTCTGTTTCCCTGACAGTGTGACCATCTCCACTGGACATGCAAGTTTGGGCATCAATGGGGAAGGACTCATCTGTGTTATCAGTGCAACTTGCTATACATGTGTGTTGGATCTGTGCAGATGATTTCGGTGACACTCCCATGTCCAGGCTGATGTGACGAGAGCCTTCATTTTGTGCTAATTGTTGACTGAGTGACCAAGTGTACTGCTGACATGATAGAGCCCTGCAGAGACAACGTATGGCACAGCTTTCCTTACACAGGAGTGGAGTCCCCTCATGGCAGTGTGTAATTCCGTGACATTGCCTGAGCCCAAGGTGTGTGTTGTGTGAGCATGTCTGTGTGTCTTCACTTCCATTTTGCAACACAGGCTGGGATCCCTAGTGATGTTCCTGTTTGTGATGCTTGCTGAGTTGACCTATGTTCCCCCCAAATCTTCGCCCTGGGTTCTCTGTGATGTGGGTGCATGGCACATTACTGGTCATCAGGGTGTCATCCATAGGTGTGTTTGCTGTCAGGGCTGAGTTTGTGGGCAAACGCAGATGAGACACAGTCAGGATTCCCCTTGGCACTTGTTGGTTACACAAGTCATGTAACTTACAGTTTGTGTTACCTTTCAGTGATTGTGACACATTGTGTGTGTGACTGCTGCCACTCCTCAGGGTCAGAGCTGCAATGTTGGAAGTTGTCTATGTGTGTTCTTGGTGGGTGACCTTGGCTTCTTCATTGGTGTGTGACTGTGGCCGGGATCCCATTGGTTGGTGTGGATTTGACGTCATGCCCATGTACAGCGTACTGTGCCGTGTGTCAGACATTCACAAGTCTTGTTGACTGGCCATGTGTGATGGGTATCTCCACCTTAGTTCCCCCACCACCCCTGGGATTGTCATGGGTGCATGTGCAATGTCACCAGTCCATGTGAGCTTCACTGCTGCACATTGGTGGAGGTCAAGGTGTGTGGTGTTGAGTGTGTGCAAATGAGAGTTGTTGCATGGCTAGACCCCTACCTCCATGTTGGCCTTGGCTGACAGGCCGTGCTGATTGATTTGTGCTTGTGTAGGTGTGATGGTAGTTAGTTGCTCAGGAAACATGACTGTGGCTCACTGTGTGTACGACATCTACCTTTCTCATCACAGTGGGATTATCATGCAGGCCAGTGTCACCACAATGTGGGGTCCCTGGGGGTAGTGCTGTGGTGGGTCTGTCTCTGGCTGTGTTAGTTGCTGTTCCTACAAGCTTGTGTGACATTTGTAATTTGTGCTCCCTCTCATCTAACAATGCCTGATTGCCCACATAGGGGAATCCGATCCATGAGTTACTTTTGTGTGGCACTGTATACACATCTGTGTAATAGGGATTCAGGCCTCCTCATGTGTTGTGTGGTTGCCTGGGGACACTGGCACACCCCCCATCACCTGTTGTGTTTGATATGCAGTGTGAGTCAGCCTGTTTGTGTTTGTGCATTTGCACCACTGCATTGGCATTTCTTTAGTGTGCCATTAGCTGTATGTTGTTTGGTGGCTTTCCCCTGCTGTCCCTGTGACTCCTAGGTCATCAGTCAGCACAATGATCATGGTTTGTATGTCCTATTGCTGCCATGGAATGGTATTTGTTCACCTGACATCTCCAGTCTCCACAGGATATCTACATTTGTGTTTCCATTGGTGCTGATGTGTGGGTCTGCATTATGATGGTCACTTCTGTCATTGTGTAATTCGTGAATGTTGACAATGTGAGCCCCCATGGGTGATGTTTGTCTGCACATGGCCAAAGCGATGTTTCATTGGCACTGCACTGTTTGCCTCACCCAATCTATGTTGCTATGGGTCACAAGCACTACTATGCCACTGATGTGTTTGTTGTTGTGTGACCAGGAATCATCCATGCAGTTTGGCATTTGCAGCTTTTCACATGACAACACTTACATTTTGGTCACTGTGGTGATGGGGCTTTAGACCCCATTGCCACAATGTTCAAAATGTGCTTCAGCTATGGACCCCACACTTACATTTTGGTCACTGTGGTGATGTGGCTTTAAACCCCATTGCCACAATGTTCAAAATGTGCTTCAGCTATGGACCCCACACTTGCCTTTTGGTCACTGTGATGATGGGATGTTAGACCCCATTGCCACAATGTTCAAAATGTGCTTCAGCTATGGACCCCACACTTACCTTTTGGTCACTGTGATGATGGGGTGTTAGACCCCATTGTCACACTGTTCAAAATGTGCTTCAGCTATGGACCCCACACTTACATTTTGGTCACTGTGGTGATGGGGTGTTAGACCCCATTGCCACAATGTTCAAAATGTGCTTCAGCTATGGACCCCACACTTACATTTTGGTCACTGTGGTGATGGGGTGTTAGACCCCATTGCCACAATGTTCAAAATGTGCTTCAGCTATGGACCCCACACTTACATTTTGGTCACTGTGGTGATGGGGCTTTAAACCCCATTGCCACAATGTTCAAATGTGCTTCAGCTATGGACCCCACACTTGCCTTTTGGTCACTGTGATGATGGGGTGTTAGACCCCATTGCCACAATGTTCAAAATGTGCTTCAGCTATGGACCCCACACTTACCTTTTGGTCACTGTGATGATGGGGTGTTAGACCCCATTGCCACAATGTTCAAAATGTGCTTCAGCTATGGACCCCACACTTACCTTTTGGTCACTGTGATGATGGGGTGTTAGACCCCATTGCCACAATGTTCAAAATGTGCTTCAGCTATGGACCCCACACTAACCTTTTGGTCACTGTGGTGATGGGGTGTTAGACCCCATTGCCACAATGTTCAAAATGTGCTTCAGCTATGGACCCCACACTTACATTTTGGTCACTGCGGTGATGGGGTGTTAGACCCCATTGCCACAATGTTCAAAATGTGCTACAGCTATGGACCCCACACTTACCTTTTGGTCACTGTGGTGATGGGGCTTTAGACCCCATTGCCACAGTGGGCATGGTCTGCTTGCATTGTGGAGGCCACACACATTTATGTGTGACACATGTGATAGGGGGTCACATTGTATGTTCAATGTCATGTTCAGTGTTGTAGGCATTTGACACAGACTACACACGCTTGTCATGGTGTTGGGGGATGTATTTTTCAGACATTCCTTATGTTGGAGTATGCTGGTTGTGTCATGCATTACCCGTCCTATGAGTAGGGGTTGTGTGGGTGGTAGGCATCCAGGCCCCCATGAGTAGGGGTGGTGGTAGTGGTAGGCATCCAGCCCCCTGAGTAGGGGTGGTGGTAGTGGTAGGCATCCATCCCCTATGAGTGGGGATGGTAGTAGTGACAGGCATCCAGGCCCCCATGAGTAGGGGTGGTGGTAGTGGTAGGCATACAGGCCCCCCTGAGTAGGGGTGGTGGTAGTGGCAGGCATCCATCCCCCTATGAGTGAGGATGGTAGTAGTGGTAGGCATCCATCCCCCTATGAGTGGGGATGGTAGTAGTGACAGGCATCCAGGCCCCCATGAGTAGGGGTGGTGGTAGTGGTAGGCATCCAGGCCCCCCTGAGTAGGGGTGGTGGTAGTGGTAGGCATCAATCCCCCTATGAGTGGGGATGGTGGTAGTGGTAGGCATCCATCCCCCTATGAGTGGGGATGGTAGTAGTGTTAGGCATCCATCCCCCTATGAGTGGGGATGGTAGTAGTGACAGGCATCCAGGCCCCCATGAGTAGGGGTGGTGGTATTGGTAGGCATCCAGGCCCCCCTGAGTAGGGGTGGTGGTAGTGGTAGGCATCCATCCCCCTATGAGTGGGGATGGTATTAGTGGCAGGCATCCATCCCCCTATGAGTGGGGATGGATTAGTGGTAGGCATCCATCCCCCTATGGGTGTGTATGGCATTGGTGATAGCCATCCCGCCCCTATGGTTCTGCTGGTGCTGGTGTACGTCATTTGTGCATCCCTATGTGTGTGTGACATATTTCGGGTACGTGTCGTTTGTTTGTGTTGTGGGTGTTTGACTTACCGTCTGCGCCGTACGCCTCCGTACCGATCCCGGTAATAGATGTAGAGTATTGGTAGGACCTGCGCGATGGGATTCATGGTTGGGTCGTCTCGTTCGGGTTTCTCGTGGCTTCGACTCGTACTCGTCGCTGGCTTGTTCGTCTCGTCGCCGTGGATCGTCTTGTGGCGCGAATCGGAGCTTATGTACAGCTCTCCCGGATGCTCAAACGTGCCGGACGTAGCGACGGGTTCGGCGCGTACGGAAGGCGCATCGTACTAGTCCGGCCGTAAGGTGCTGTGTATTTGCTTCCGTGCGACTCGAATCGGCGTTTACTGATCCGGCTCGGGCGGGGAACAGGAGCTGAAATGGGTAAGTACGGCTCGCTCGGAATCTGGGCTGTTGTGCGCATCGTACTTGTTCGTTCGGACGAGTGTTCGAAACGGTCGGGAAACACGCGTTCGGCTTGTATTTTTTCCGGACGAATACTGTTAGGTGCGCTTCCGGCCGAGATCGGAATCGACCCCATAGTCTGGAGGGTAGCCATGTTTTTAAAGAGTGTTTACAGGCACAGGAAAAGTATTATAATATAAATGTTTACCAAACCAAGAATTAAGGGATAATGATCTAATTGAATACATTTTATAATTAATCATATGTTTTAAAATTGTTTTTAATCTTATTGTGTATCAAACTGTGTTTTTTATATGTGCATTTATGATTGCGTAAAAAGCAATCGAATAAAGCTTATTTGACTTGACTTTGAGGACAAAACACAGAAACAAGTATGTTGTCACATTGATACTATAGAGAAAGCACAACAAAGTAAAACTCCAGCAGTTGATTAGCATAAAAGCGCCGTCAATACCAAAAAGTCTGTTAGCTTTAGGATGCTAAGGCCCAGATTTTAAAACTGTTGCAGAACACAGCATAGCAGCCAAAAGTGCTGCATTGTGTTGCATGACTGGGAGGGAGCAGGAGAGCACCATATCTACAAAGATATGGCTCTCTCCTCCCCTCTCTCTAGCGCCGGCGCAGATTTTAGCTGCCATGCGCCAAGTGCCATATTGCAAGGGTGTGTGCCTGAGTCTACCATAGGTTTTGTACAGGATGGCAACCCTTCCAGTACAAAATACTATGCATATACACACTTTAAAAGTTTTCCTACTTTGTATGTGTGCTGCACAGTACAGCATGCATGAAATGTCGGAAAAGAAAGGAGAAACTTAAGCATTTCTCCTTTTAACACCTCCTTTTGAATGGTGTTAAATTTTGGCTCTAAACCCTGTCTACTATTGTTTGTAGGTCGGGTATTTAGTCAAAATGCATGGGTGGTTGCATGGAATGCCCATTTACCACCCATGTGATGCCCCCTTGGCGCTAAGTAACGCAAAACTGTGCTTTGTGCTGCTTTGCGTTACTTTCAGGGTATTTTCCAGTGCAGAACATGTTTTGCACTGGAAAGTAAATTAAGAAAAAAACATTTTGCGGACGCTAACCCAGCGCAAAATATATTTAAATCGACCCTTAAGTATCCAAATCTTCCACCTTGCATGGTTTAGGCGGATCTTCAAAATACAGTAATTTTCTGTTCTGTATAAATATGAGTGGGTTAGTTAAATATTGGAAAAACGTTAAGAAATATCGCTATTGTGCACCACTAAGTTGTGTTTTTTCTTTTGCTGCTGTAATAAACACATACCAAATATGTGCATTCCGGAAAAGGCATATTATGATACATCTGGGCTTGTCACGCTTTAAGACAGAAAGAAATGTTATACTATGCACTGAGTTCTGTAAATTTTTAATTTCAGTTGAGTTAGGGATCAAATTACAAATACATTTCTAAACAAATTCCGGGATATCATCACAAACTGAACCCTCTATTAATTCATATAGCTGCAAATTGATTAATTGGTTGCCAATTCCGAATTTCTCTGTATACGTCTAAGGAGATGAATATCAGTCTCCGACTTAGTCCCTTTAATTGACTTATTCTGGACATCACTGACTCTCTGGTCTGCCATAATGATTCTATTTTCTCTGGCTATCCACCTGTGATCAAGCTGTTGCCGTTTCTTGTTTATGGCTTCCATAAATTGTTGTAAGAATCTAACTATGTCCAGAACTTTATCCAGCATGGTAATGGTGGAGAATGCAGTCAGAGACGGTGGGTCATTCTTCATTCTTTTTGGTTTTCCACCCCCAGAACCTGCACTTCCATTAGTATTATGAAAATTATAGATGATGCTTTGTAATTAGTTATTGCTTTATCCTGAGATGTAGGGAGCAAGTTGGATTGGACGAAATAGGAGGTACCACCACTTAGTACCAAAAAGTGGTCTGGTATCTTTTCAGATAAAGTTAATACATACACCCCCTAAATTGCACAATGAAAGCACGATCAGTAAAAGGTGGACCAAACGCATGCTAGATATAGTGAACAGTGTGAAAATCATTGAACAATTAAGAACACCATTTGAATCCCATGTGACAACTGAAACGAAAATCAAACTACATTTGCAATAATATGTGCACACAGGTTAAATCTCGGTGAAATATTAGTCTTGAACTCTAATTTATTTATGTTTGACCTCTAATAGTGTTCATAAGATAATGAAACACTTCATTAAATCGTGTATGAAAACAAAAATGGGGGTCGTAATGGGTTAATTTCTACTTAAAGATGCAAACATCTTGAGGACATTACTGCAGCTGTTTATTCCTGCAAAATATATGGGAAATGGGCTAAAAGCAATGCACTTTTCACTAAAGCAAACATAGGATTATCTGCTGCTGTTGTGAAGCATTTAGGCGCTGACCTCTTTAAAAATGGCATGCAGAGAAAATGCCTCACACTAGGTATAATAAAGAACCTAAATAGACACTTCTTTGACCCTTCAAATTGTCAGAGGAGAAGCCCAATTGGAATCTGAGAGACCATGTCGATCATCCCAGAACCAAGCTATGTCCCCAACAAACAGTGGGTTGATTAATGTAATATAAATACCAATCTTTTATGCTCTTCATAATAATAGTGGGGCTTACATAGCCAAAATCTTTGTGGAGTGTTTATACTCCCTACATATACCTATTATAACCCAGCACCTTTTTTGTTATATTATGCTTTATTTCTATTATACTGATCCGTGGGTGTTTCCTGGTGCTTCTATACACAGTAGTTTAAACTAAAAGGCAAGAATTAACTAAAATGCACAAAAAAGGTCAACACAACCACAACTAAGGGCCTGATTTAGATCTTGGTGGATTGAGTCCCGCCGTTGCATTTTTGCCAGTCTTCCCGCCCACTCTATTTAGATGATGGTGGGTCCATAGACGAAAGCCTGCTGTGGTCCTGACGACTCCTCCAGGATTTTCCAACCGCATTGATGGCGGGATAGGCAGAATCAGTTGTCGGTGGGACTGAAGCCCACATTGCCGCCGAGCTGATTGCAATGTGCCTTTCCGCCATGGCAAATGTGGTGGGAATCCCTCCTACTTTGAGGTGGCAGGATTGAAGGAAATGAGGTAAAAACCTACTTTTGTTCCTGCTTCCTGCTTCCTGCTTCCATTTCCATTTTGTACCCCATCATATAGGTCCCTCCTTTGCTGCACTGATTCTACCATGACACCAAATGCTCTGTTGTCGCTGAGATCTATGGTAAGCTACTTTCACATTTGTCCTATGTATCATGTATTGACAATTGCTGTAGCCTGTCTGCATTGCTCTAACATGCAATATTTTCCTTAGGTGTCATGGAGTAGTGGTCAGTTTCCTACAAATCAAGGTAAGTTGAACACAGCTGTGGTGACACCAAAAAATATTTGTTGTTGTGGTGCTTAGGGGTGTTGTGCTAGTGGTGTCTGTGGGTGCGCATTCAATAGTGTGTATATGTTGTGTGAGTGACATGCAAAAAGTAACACAAAGGTGCATATCACATTGTCTACATTTGGTTAACATGCAAACATGACACATGTATTGACATATAAATAAGTTGTACTTACCTGTCTCTACTTCCCCATGAACCTCACTACATCAGGACACCGCCACCAGCACACCACCAGCACAACGGGAACATGTAAATCAACTCACCGCAATACCGCCAGCCTGAAGGCGGCGAAGTTCTGTCACCCAGCATAGAAGACCATCGCTGTGGAGGCCTTCTGTCCCTTGCCACAACATCTAAATATGGAGGGTGGACCGCCGACAACTCGACGGAGTACTTGGGACTCCCGCGGGGCAGCGGTAATGACACCAAGATCTAAATCAGGCCCCAATGCTTATTAATTGAGTAGCCACATTTTTAAGCCTTTTCATACCTTTTGGCGCAGACTGCAATTCCAGAGGAAAGGCTTCTATGCTCTTCTTGATGCAATATAATAAGGTCTGTCACTAAACCCAACTGTCCGAGTTTTCAGAATTTCAAGGAGGACCAAGTTGACTGAAAGTATGGCACATGCTGTAGTGTGTAAGGCACAGAATAATGTATTACCTTGTACTTGATTCTGACATACTTGAATATAACTTCAGCACGCTGGTACTAGAAAGGACTCCTCAACTACCAAATGCTCCATCCTCAGACTGGAAAGAAAATGGAAGAACTCACACTACTGAAGTTCCTCTATGCAACACAGAGACAACCCATCAAATCAGCTAAAGCCATGTACCATAGCAACACCATCAATGAAGCTGCTAATAGAACGAGAACACATTTCAGAATGGTCAAGCACTGCATTAGTCCTATGCCTGACAATGGGTTTCCACACTCCATGTGTGTTATTTTCATCAAAAATAATTTGTGTCCCTTATAATAAAGCATTTTCCCATTAACACTAAAATACATATATGTGCACTTTGGGCTTTACTGAATTGTATTTAAATATAAGGGTGGATAAAGGAGGGTGCTCCCAATGCCTCTTTGGGAACCTCCAGTGTCCTCTTGTCCCATAGAATACCCACAAGGAGAATTGTCTCCTATGCATGCAATCGTAATCACCCATCCAGCATTGCCGAACAATCCATTGATTTCCGGGTAGGTTTGCACTACATCAGGTCATACTTAGCTATCAAATAACTATTTTATAGAGTCAACTAACAACGGAAGGAGAAATGGTGTGCCGGACTTTAACTGATATTAACAAGATTTCTTTTATAATTAGCTAAAATCTACTGAAATCTATCACTTTCTATCTGCATTTTATGTTTTCTTCTCTATGCCCTTTTCTGCTTCTCGTGCAGGATCAATGTAAACAGAACTTACATTATTGTTTTTAAGGGCATGCACACAACAGCCACATACATATGGATGACTCCTATATGCAAATATGCAAATAAAGCAACATACCAACACACATCTTAAAATACTCACAACAATAGACAAACAGGCACCTAAACATACAAATTTAGAGGCAGCCGTGCACTTAGACCGCCTGACATGCTGTCACAAAACTAGACACGCTTTGGACCTCGCAAGAGGTAGGAAATTGCGATGCCAATAAAGTGCAATGCAATAAAATACAATACAATTCAATTTAATAAATGCAATACAATGCAATGCAATACAATGCGATACAATACCATGCATACACGCACACAAACAGACAAGTGTTATGTTGGCTACTTTTATAACCCCCTACAACTGCCCTAAGTCTATCTCAAAGTGCTTTATTTGACTACAAACTTGAACAGAGCCATCAACAGAAAGGGGGTGAAGGAGAAGCCTTGTGAGTGGAATAATCTTCATCAAAATGGGGTGGTGGTCCCTAATAAATCTGGGGTTGCAAGGAGGAAACAGGACAGGAAGATAGGATGGAGGACAGAGATTGGAACTGTCTAGAATTGGAGGTGTAAATCAAAAAAATGGACAAATGGTTTCAGAAATTTGGGCCTCGCTGATAGCTGGAATGAAAGGCTGTTAGAGAGATGCCAGGACAAGTTATGGTGAGTCCGATGTCCACAAACTGACACATGGAGGCGAACACACACAGAAACAAACACACAAGCATATGTACATTTCAAACCGACACAGATACAGTCAGGCAGCACCAAGACAGAAACTCGCTGAAAGACAAGGGGACAAGAAGAAGGTTTAAAATATCCATGATATCCCCTTATAGAAATCTCTCTCTACTCGGTGATCAAATACTTTCCCCTCCAAGACCATTCCATTTTCAGCCTCTTTTTCATAGTTATATATCTGTATAGCTGCAATTCAGGAGCTCAGTTTCTTTAATATTGTAACGTACAGCATGACACAGTTGGGTTTGCCAGAATGCGTCATCTACAGAAAGCGCTGCTCACCAATTTCTGGGCCTTCCTTGCACGTCAGAGTTATTGAATACATTGGTTAGATGAGGCCAATAAAAACAAGCCGGAAACTCAGGAGCGGCCCGTGCAGGTAAGAGCGGTGGGGCGGGGTGGGGTGGGTGATGGGCTGGCGGGGGACTCGACAGACGACGAGGGAAAATTAATGATTTATTTATTTTTCCCTTTTTCGTCGCCTGTCGGGTTCCCCTCCGCGCTTACTTGCACGGGCCGCTCCTGCAGAAACTACCAGAAAGCGCTGATTTGTTTGAGGCCCAAAAAGCATGACACGGAGGATACAAGCCAGTTCAATATGTGTGTCATTTTCTATTTCTCCTTTCAAGCGAATTAAATGCATAGTGACATTTCAAAGGATATGAAAATAAAGTAAAATGCTACGCACATTCAGTTGAACCCTATCACGGTGCTAATTATACGTATGGTATTTATGAAGTCTTCCTTTTATGTCCCTGCTTTCAGACAAATTAAATGTTTTTGCCATTTGGTAACAGGAATAGCATGTACTCTGTAATTAGCTCACTGTCCGGAGCTATCTGCATTTCATTGTCTTCTTTGCAGACATTTGCAGGTGATAACGTAAAACCTTAACCCTAGCTCAAGGGGACTGCAAACTTCTAACCAGAGCATTTCTACATACAACAAAGTGATCCCAATTTGTATGTTATATGAAATAATTGGCAGTGAATTGACGAAGGTGCCCTTGGCAGCAACGTTTTCGTTTTTTTCACAATTGTAGAAATACATTGGCTAAAAAGCTCTGAAACAGTCCCTGAAAATTCAGCCTATCCTAATGCCAGCCCAAATCTGTGCGTCTTTGTTTGTCGTCAACTGGAACAGATTCACAGAAGAACTCAAATCGTTTTGTTCGTTAAGTTGAGTGCCTCTTGTACATTGGATGCATAGAATGCAAAAACTGATAAAATATGTGTACCACTGTGAACGAAACTCGCATACAAAGTAGTACCTTGAGCTCGAAGGCTGCAATGTGCAAGGCCTAATGCTCTGTGATGCCTCTGCAAATAGAGTGCTTAACGTACAAGGTTCATTACACATATTTTTCACTGTTAATTGAAAGTCAATGTTCACGAGCTGTCACACACCTGTGTCTCCGTGGAGTAATTGTCTAAATGCGCTCGGCTCTTAACACACAGACATCTAGTAACTCAATTTCCTGGTGCAAGAGAGACGTCTATTGACCTGAAGCCTTAAGGGAGGCTCAGCGGCCTCGACCAGCGCTCTCACCTCATTGACTTCCTTCCCGCTCAGCAACATTGTCTCATCAATACATGCAACGCCTCTTCATGTTCCCTGAGACACCATCTTTCATAGGGTAAGGACTCTACAGCCTAGTACTGTATGTACACAGCCACAAGCCCATTTTGTGAATACAAAATATGTTTTGAAATAGTGTTAGGGTTTCACCAACTTTGGTGTATATATAACTTTGCTGTTCCAATTGATATGTGCCTTGAATGCACATTCATGTATTTGAAATGTGATATCTCCATTGCTATTGGTTCGTTCGTGCAGATGTAGTCTTTGTCAGGCCTCTTTTCCATATTTTATACTGTCCTAGTGTTTGCCTTCCTGATGTCTTAGCACTCCACCTTCTCATATGAGGCAACAGTTGATGTTTTTGCTCTTCTCATTAGGATCCAGCCCAAGAGGAAGCTCGTGTACCTTGCACTGGTGTTGCACTATTTTGCACTGGTTCCAAACAATTTTGCAGTGACTTTTGGAGTAACGCCTAGTGCAAATAAGGACATGAGGACTACCCCAATATCCAGTCATGATGAAACTCTGGGCCTGGTTCACAAAGGTAAATTTACACTTTTGTGTACATTTATGATTGTTTACTGTTCACAGAAGTATTTTACCAGTAGTATCTTTACCACAGTCCTATCCTTTTATGTGTGGAGACTTCGCAGTCGTTAAAATACTACTAATAAAATATCACTGTGAATAGCAAACAATCGTAAAATAACACAGAAGTGTAAGTTTACCTTTGTGAATCAGGCCCTCTGGATCTCACCTCCGCTCGGAATGCAAGATATTTTCCCACTGTAACCAAAACTGGGGTCCTATTAGGATGGCGGGCGGACTTTCCGTCCGCCGCGGGACCCCCGCCATAATAATATGGCGGGGGCTAATTCAGGTTGGGATGGCGGGCGCGGCGCTGGCGATCCGCCCACCATCCTAATGACCCCCCATGTATGTATTCTTTGGTTAGGAAACTACAATGAGTGACAAGAGCAGACATTGCTAAGACAGATTCCAGTTTGCACATTCAGATGGAAATGATTAAGAACTCAAATCGCATCTGTATCAATTTAGTATAATAGTAAATGGACACTGGACATATGGGTCCTCTTGAGGAGGAAAAGAATCGTTTGATGGAGGACTCAACTAACCTTTGGTTGTCCCAAAAACTCTACCTTCTGGGCAAAAGAGGGTGCTAATTATACAGCCAATAAAATAGAGGATAATCATCCCCTACGGGTGATTAATAAAAATGTAAGGCATACACCAAAAGCGACTGTTTCTGCTTTAACTGCATTCTATACTTCAGGTATCAGTGATGATCTGCAAAGACCGACCTAATCCTGCTGGCATGGTTGGCTCAGTAAAACCGTTCAAATATGTATGGAATGTCTGAAGCACTCCTTTTTTATTATAAATGATCATATAGTTAATAAACTGTGAAACTAAGAGGGTTGTGGCAGGTTGCATGCTTTGCCATAATCCCTGGCTTGTGCTACATGACACACGAGTAAAGTACTACAGCTAAAAAGGAACCCGATGATGAAACTATGATATTGTTCTAACACGGCATTGTCATCAAATGCCATTTGGTCATTTTGGGGTGAAACAATCTAATTTATAGAAGGTACTTCATGAGTCAAAACATGGAAGGTAGACGCTTTACATTGGTCAGCTCTCATAGGTGTTACTATGGGTATAGTTTTCTTTACTCCTTCATAGCAGATGGATCTATTTGTTTAAAAAAAATGTATTTACATTTCAACATAACATCATGCATTAGCTCGTCTGCCTGACAGTTTAGCTGTTAACTCCAATCCTGTGCTAGTAATCCTACCTGCCCCTAGAAGAATCCACCCCCAGAGACAATCAGCTTGCTTTCATACATTTGTGGAGGTCTTTGGAACATCTCCGTGTTTCTCTAAGGGCTGTAGGTCAGGACAGAGGTTGGCAGATCAAACAAGTTCTGATATCTGGGACCTATTTTTTTCTGGTTCTTTGTCCTTATTGTTTCTCCTGGAACCGTTAGCCAGGAGAGTGAAGTGCTGTTTTTAATTGTAGTTTATCTGTGTCATGTGAAGGGTCAGAATGGGAGGCCGTCCTATTAAAATTATTTTGGAAAATGTGCATGCCAGGTTTACTTAGCTTTATTTCGATACAAATCAAAAACAACTGTTTTTCACACATTTCCAACATGGAGTTCATGGGCTTTACGTCATTCCTCACTCTTGCTGTGCTTTCGCCAGGTTGTTGTTGAGCCTCTTAATCATCACTCTAAGTTTGTGGATGTCAGGGTTGCAGTTAGTCACAATATTTATCGGTTGTCTTTCTATTCGCATATACATTTAAAGTATCATCTACACAAAGCCATAACAGTGCATAACTCTGTTATATTTACTATATGGAGGCTCCAAGGAAAGAGAGATGACCATGACCAGTAACAGTGTTAAGCAACCTGTGGAAAAATGACATAGAGTCACCTAGGAGTGTCAAAGGCATGATCCCTGGGTTTCTAAAGCGGGTCAATGAGTTTACACAGGAATGCTAAAAAGACCTGAAATGCAGACCTGGGTGTATGCCATTGTACCATTGCAGACAAGCACTTGTGGCTACCTGGGCCAGTAGTACGATAAGGGCTCACTTTTCCTGTTTGCCTCACTGTGCACCTTCAAACAGGTGTGCCAGGCACAAATAGGGAAAGTGTGCCCTATTATGTTGAATGTGCTGCCCTCAGGGCAGTTGCGAACTCGTGTTGTCCTAGAGGCAGCGGATTGAAGTGTAATACGGAACGACTGCTTCAAAGCAAAAAGTGCCAGAAGAATCAACCGGACCGGGACCTACATGCTAGTCAATCTGTCCAAGGTGCAAAGCCAGTCAGTCTGACTTCACAGTAGTTCCTGCTACGTTCTTCTCCGTAATTCAAAATCCTGTTTAGCAGGACCTCTAACAATGGTTTCTGTCCTCATGGAGCCCTCTTTGGCTACGGCTTGCAGCTTCATCCCGCTGGAGGTTTTTGACTTCCAAAACGTTGTCTAATCCGAAGATAAAAAACTTTACTGGGCTCAGTGACGAAAGGCTCTCCATCGATGATGATGACCTCCTCAGCCTGGAAATCAATCTTCTCTCACTTGGAGATTTTTCCCACCATCATTGACGGCTTCACCATGACCTCATCCAGCACTCCCGGGGACAACACAGCCTGTTGTGTTGCCACATTGAACTCTACCTTCTTTCGGACTTTTTCTTTAAAATATATTTTCTAGTCTGAAGGTAAGCCAAGATTAGGCCCAATCTACCTCGTCTATACAGGCTCCACTGCAGTCGACCTTAAATTTTGACTTTGCTCCGATCTCACACAACCAGATACCTGCAGTTGGCGCTTTGATCTTTTAGGCAATATATTTCAGCAAAAACTTTCAAAATTCATAACACTGGTTCCACTCATTAGATTTAATCCATTTTCATGTAATTTCATTTGTTAATTTCTTTTCTATTTTTGCACATTGCTGTTGGATTTTTCTTGTGTTGTATTTTACTTTATTACTGCTTGTGTGTTGCATAAATATTTTACACTAGGCCTTTAAGATATGCCTGACTGCTTTGGTTCTAAACTACCAGTGGGTTAAGCAAAGGTTAATTTAGTGGCTTTTGTAGTTCACACTGACAAGGACTGTGGTTGTTGTTTGAGTAGGGTTTTTCACCCCCCTCAGTCAATAACCCAATTTCTTACACATTGTATCATTATGACCCCAGTTACCATTGGCAACCATCCTCAGCAAGAAAGTCAGCAAATGCCCCACTTTGAAACATTTAGTTTATTCTTAAAAGTTATACAATTTCTTAGTCCATTACTAAAACATCATGACTTTACCTTTAATTTCCATGACAGCAAATTTTCCCATGTCACAAATTTGACTCCTAAACATCATTGTCATAGTGGCAGAACTGCCTCCCTACTACTTAGTACAAGTCTCTGCGAGTGTGGTATATTTGTAAATACAAGGAAATGATGGACGGAGCGCTGAAACTTTTCCGACACTCACCCCCAGTCGCAGATCTGGGTTGAACCCATCATCGTTCTTTAGCTCACTTCGCCACCCCAGTTCAGACACAGCTATATGCAAATCAGTCTTGACCCTGTGCCTCATGGGAACAGTCATTTTAGATTATAGCCTTATAGCCTGCCGTAGCGGGCTATTCCGGCTATTAAAGGCCCGCTCCAGCATTAAAGGCCCGAGCCGAAGGCGACGGCCTTTAACAAGGGAGCAGGACTTTAATAGCCGGTATAGCCCAGCTACGAAGGGCTGTAAGGCTATTAGAACATTCTGCCACTAGAGGGCAGAATGTTCTAACAAATAAAACAAAGACTTCAGGGAGCGCTAGGGGATTGAAATCCCCTCAGGCTCCCTGAAGCCTTTGTTCACAGCCACAGCTGTGAACAAAGAAACATTGGAATGTTGGAGCTCCGGGCTTATACCAGCCATTATAAGCCCGGAGCTACTCCATTGTTTTCAATGGAGCTCCCAACATTCCAATGTTCTAATTCGTATTATATACTTTCAATATCTGTGCATGTGACATTTCTGGATACAGATGTCTTACTACAATGTTTGCCAACATCCTGCGATAAATCTATCCCACGGATCTAGGCATTTAAGAGGGATGATCTTCTTGAAACCTGAGAAAGGTCACAGAGTGAGAACCTTCAAGGATTGCTCTGTTATCACTGTGAATGACTGTCCTGATAACATCCCCACTCATAACTCACTCCTTATAAGTACTAGTCACACATTTCGTAAAATAAAAGCAGCTTCTCTCTGTAATTCGGCTTGGAACCCCCTCAGTGAAATTCAGCAAGTAAGGCATAGGCTTCATGCCTGTTCCAGAGATTCAAATTTAGTTCTAAATAAGTGGCACATTTTACAATCTCTTCACTTCATAACCCTTAAAGACCAACATTTCTGAAGTGCACACTACTGCTGAGCTTCCCTCAATCATTCCCTATACCTTCCTCACTCTCTGGTGGCCCTCTGGATCAAGCGAGTTCCCCTTCTCTCCATCTTGCCCTATCAGCTCCCTATCCTACTGGCACCCACAAGTAATGGAAAATGTCTCTTGAGCCATGCCCCATTATTTTGTAGTTATGTTCTTAAGTTACAAATTCAATAAACCTTTATGGTATGATGAAATGATGTAAAAAGGATGAGTATCAATCTATGAGATAAAGTAAATGTTTAAGGAACAATGCTTGATCCAACATTGCCCTTTATGGCCGATTAATTAAAGTATGGATGAAGAAAGCTATAATGACTAAAACTAATTTTCAGTCCATAGAAGGGGGTGACTTATGACAGCATAGGTGACAAGAGTGGTGAGCTCTCCAAGTTGGCAATGTTGGAACAAGTGACATACAAATAGAGGTAGGCTAATCTTCTACAATGGCACATGTTACAGATTTCATGAGATTTTATAATTAATCTTTATATCTGTGCTCTCTTTTTTTTCATTAATGCACTACGTGGGCCTGATTTACAAAGGTAAACTTACACTTTTGTGTAAGTACATTTGCTATTCACAAAGGTATTTTTCTAGTAGTATCTTTATGACTGTGGAGTCTCCTCACATAAAACTATCGGACTGTCCTATCTTTTTCTGTACAGAGACTCTCACCCAGCCTGCCATGGGCCAATGTGCTAAAGGACAAGCACTTACATTGAGTTTTTTTGTGGGGGAGGGGAGTTCTGTTTCGGGGTTTTGTTTTGGTAATTTTTACTGTTTTTAACAACTCTTGTTGGAATAGGCCACTTTTAAATCCTTTGAATAACTGCAGGATTTTTTTTGTGATGTTCTTCCATCCTCTCCTTTCCTATTTATGTGTTGTTCAAAACAACATATGTACATTTCACACTCTGTGCTGTTAAGCTCAAACACATTCAGGTGTTGATTAATTCCCCGTTCTCCCCGGATCAGCACTTTTGAAGGAAAACTTGGCAGAGTTTCGACCTACTGTGCTTCATCACATGATCTCTGCCTCTGTGAGTGCACCCTCTCACGCTTAGACATGCTGTGTCTCCTCATGCTCGATTTGCCGCTTCCTCCTGTTTAGTTTTATGTGCCAGGACTTGGATGTGAATCAGCAAGCATTGAACTTCCTCTGTCCCAGTGGGTAGATGAACAAACTGCTTTTTCATGTCTCCATTCTATAAAATGTAGTGGATATCCTATTCCTCCCCTATAGCTTGAGAGGATGGTCCTGGCAGCTCTCCTTCTCCAGATTGTATCATACTGGCTCCAAATAAAGCAATTAGGACCAGGAGCATCTCAATTCAATTCAATTCACTTTATTCGGAAGGTTTTCCATCCATAAAAGTAACATACAATTCACAATTGGCATTTCATTCAATTTAAAAACACAATTTAAATATTATCAAAAGATTCAAATTACAAATAACATCAGGTAAAAAAAGTAAAGTTCACCGGGGCACACGACAGGGGTGCCCGCTTTCTCCCCTTCTTTTTGCGCTTGCTGTTGAACCCCTGGCCATCGCCATCCGCTGCCACCAGGATATCCGGGGCATCCGTATGGGAGGGATGGAGCACAAGGCCTCCCTCTTTGCTGACGACCTGTTGCTATCTCTATCCTCTCCGTCGTCTTCCCTGGCTGCGGTGGCTGAACTCTTGGACTCTTTCGAGACGGCTTCAGGCTATCGTATTAATTTGGAGAAATCTCATGCTCTTAACCTCACGCTCCCAGCACCGGAGGTCCAGCGCCTACGGGATCTTCTCCCTGTGCAGTGGACTGATGAGTCCATACGGTACCTGGACCTGGACTTAACCCCTACGCTCTCATCCTGGACCTCCTTGAATTGGCCTCGCTTTCGCAACTCTGTACGCGAGGAAATGCGACGGTGGGAGGGGCTTCCTTTGGCATGGTTGGGCCGTCTTCACGCAGTTAAGATGTCCCTTCTCCCTAAAATTCTCTATTTGTTTCAGTCTCTCCCCACCCCCGTTCCGCATGCGGATATTCAGGCTTTGCAGCGTGAATTTACTAAGTTCATCTGGGGGAAATCGCGCCCTCGCTTCTCCCACAGGCTACTCCTGCTTCCCAGATCGCGGGGGGACTGGCCTGCCCCAACCTGCTGGAATATTATTGGGCTTGCCACCTCCGTTTTATTTCTGAATGGATAGTCCCTGAAAGTGAAAAACACTGGTTCCACATGGACCGTGTGGTAGCTTGTAGACCGCTCTGGGACCTCGCTTGGCTCCCGCGTTCCGCACGCCCACGCAGTGCATACTTGGCAACACCGACGAGAACAGTCCTAGAGGTATGGGATGGCTTGGCGCTCTCTCGAGGGCTCACGACTTTCCCCTCTCCTAACACACCGTTCACACGCAATCCAGCGTTTCCTCCTGCGCTCCAGCCCCGCTCCTTTGAGGCCTGGACTATAGAGGGTCGCCGGGTCCTCCAGGATTTTTTCCAGGGCTCTGCTCTTCGCTCTTTTGATCAATGTAAACAGTTTTTTCGCTTATCTGATAAGGAGCGTCTACAGTACTACCAAGTACGTCACTGGCTCTCCGCTCCCGAGTATTCCCGGGAGGTGACTCGGCGTCTCACCCCCTTTGAAACCCTGGTTCGTAGATTCGACGGATCTAAAGGCCTCATCTCTAAGACCTACTCGGTTCTTCAGCACTCTGGGCATCTACCAAGCCACGGTTACCAAACTTGCTGGGCCGCTGATTTGGCTACTGACGTTTCCCCGGAAGAATGGGACCGCTTATGGAAGGACATTCCTAAGGTATACCGTAGTATCCCACAGCGTGAATCTGCCTATAAACTAATGACACAGTGGTATTATACTCCTACTCGCCTTCATCAGATGTTCCCAGGCACCTCTCCGCTTTGTTGGAGGTGTCAGGCTGCTAGGGGGGATTTTTTACATATCTGGTGGTCTTGCTCGGAACTCACTGTGTTCTGGAAGGAGGTACTCAGCCATATTAAGGACATTGTGGGTTTCCCGGTCCCTTCTACTCCGTCCCTGGCACTCCTAAGCATTCGACCCAGTGCGCTAAGGGCCATGACCTCGGCCCACTGGCATCTCATCCTTCACTTACTGGGCGCAGCGCGTCAAACCATTGCCTCCTGCTGGAAACGTCCCCACCCCCGCCTATTGCTGCATGGTTTCTTCGCCTATGGGATGTTCTCTCCCTTGAGATGCTTACAGCCCGTCTTGCCCATTCTGACACTTGCTTTGAATGCATCTGGCGTCCCCTAGTGCATCACCTTACTAGAATTGAACACTCACGCCTAATGCCTCCTAGATGGAGGGCCCTGCAATTGTTTGATAGTCCTTTGGAACCTTACTCTAGAGGCGGACGGCTGGATTCCCCGGAGTAATTTGTGCCGCATGCTAGATGACCACCCTGATTCCGGCAACCGCCGCCCTCCACTCTGGGACTTATCGTTAGTCCCTCCCCTACTCCCCTCTGGCGCATCCATCTCTCCTTTTCCCTCTCCTTCTTCTCTTTTTTTTTTTTTTCCTTTCTCCTTGATCTTTATTTTCTCTCTTTTGCCTTCTCTTCATATTTCTCTTATTTTCCTTTTTCTTTCTCTGTTTAATACAGTTTCACATGTTGATTGTCACAAAATTTATCAGTGCTGTTGCACTGTGACTTGAGCCTTAAGATTGGGCGGGGGCCTTGTTTTGCCAAATTTTGTCAATTTTGTGTCCCTATTTGCTTTCCTATGTATAGCTGGGATCCCTCCGGGATAGCCCATCCTTTCTATACTGGCCCTTAGATCCTGGGTTCACTTTAGGCCCTCCTGGGCTGTGTAGGAGAATCTTC
This sequence comes from Calotriton arnoldi, assembly GCA_963921515.1. Taxonomy (NCBI): domain Eukaryota; kingdom Metazoa; phylum Chordata; class Amphibia; order Caudata; family Salamandridae; genus Calotriton; species Calotriton arnoldi. Next base: position 682,811 of record CAWUFW010002723.1, on the reverse strand, counting down.
CCCTACATGAATGACTTTCAAATCCTGGACTTTTGCCTTGGCCCACATTCATATTTATTGTCATCCTTCACAATTGCTTCCTCTTTGTTTGCATACCAAATATTTGAACTTTCCTGTGAGGGATTTGCTTTTTGTGCTAATTATCTGCTACTCCCTTGCCCCTTCCCTTTGCTACCTGTGACAGGTATTGTTTTCTAATTGCTCTTGCTCAATAAACAGATGTTGAACAAAAAAAGTAAAGTGCCATGTGCCTTCGTAGTATATCAGGTGAGTCTGAAGGATCGACATGTTTCATTTTCCAGGTAATTGAGAGGCAAAATATGCATAGTTCGACGTCATTTATCAAAGTAATATGGTGCTACATGCCCTAACTTCATATTTTAAAAATTAACCTACGTGTAGACATGTTTCATAGTCGGACAGAAGGATGACAAGTGAAAACATAGCTCTACACTGCCTGATGTCACTATATTTAGGAATAACCTTGTATAAAATTCATAACACTTACAAAACAGTACAAAATGTAATATAGTTTGACCTGACTTCTTGTCACACGGACATGGGATCGTAGCAAGGTTTGGTTGACACCCAAGTGGGAAGCACAGTAGATATTTAGCGGTGTCGGCACGGAACCTAAATAACAAGGAGCGCACCCATCTCCAGCAGGGCTGCTCTAAATAAACAGGAGGTGGCCTCAAGGCACACAAGGACAAGTAGGCAGTAATCAATGGTTTCCCTTCCATGTTTGTGAGGCGATTTTCCTGCGCTAATTCATAAAAGACTGTGGCTACTTCCTTTTTATTAACAGTAGGACATAAATCTTTCTCTATAAAAGCCTTCTGCATACCAATTTTTCCCTATTCCGATTAATGTATGCAAACCATGGAATCTGGAGGCCATTATCACAGGAGAGGCAGTGATTTATTATATATCTTGTGAGTACGGCCTTCTCATTAGTCCATATAGATATCTAAAATAGTAAAGGCCTCATTCTAATAAAATCATTTATGTACAATAAATTTAGCTCATTGAGGCAGATAATATTGGGAGATGAAATTGGTACTCCTAGGAGTTGCCTGCAGAACCTATCTTCTTCATTCTGTGTGGTTTCACAGTTCGCAGCCCCCCAGATTTCAGAACCGTATGTGGCAATGGGAACACATTGAGATTTATAAATTTGCATCATAGATTTCAGTTGACCCCCACCACGATGTTGGGGGAGGGAAAATAGTGAACCAATTGTCTTTGAAAATTGCATTCTGCGATGTGCAATATAAGGAGACCATGCCCTCGAAGCAGAGAGCATGACACCCAGGTACGGAAATGTCTTTACACTGGTTAGGGAGTTTTTGCCTATTTGGATACTAGACAGTTGAATTCAGCGTGGAACACATACCATAATGTGTGATTTAGTAAAATTGGTTCTAAGGTCAAGGTTAGTCATAAAATCTGTAAACGCAGGTACTAAGAGGCGCAGTGCATTGGGGGTTCGGGCCATTAACACAGCGTCATAGCAGGAGCATCTAATCAGGTTTCTTCCTGCACACAGAATTGTGTCTCCTGTTGCCAAAGAAAAGACCCAATTTCATGTGTTGGAAGCTTACCTAAGCTCTTGTCCAATGAGAAACTCGGAATGCTCTTTAACAAGTAAAATAGTACATAGTCTAGACAGGAGGCCCTATGACTATAATAGAATGCCTTCCCTCATTGTAGGAGGACTGGTTCTGCATTTTCACAAGACCATACACACCGCTTTGAAAAAAGTAGAGTCCAGTATGAACAACTTCTAAATAGTTAATATTATGCCACAGCATCTGTGGGTAAAGTTGGACTTTTAATTTTGTGCCAATGTCTGGGGGTCAGGGAATGCTCACCTGCTGCCTTATGTGACTGTTCTAAAATCGTTTCAGGGCGCAGGTCCATTTCCTCTGTCCCCGAAGGTGACTGCAGGCAAGCAAAGTCTAACTTTTTAAGTTACTTCTGTATATTTATCAAAAATCTGACTTTATCATTGATTCTGATTTTTACAGTGACAATAGCTTTTGGAGGCTGGTCACTGTAGGAACATGCCAACATTCTTACATGTTGCACTTTTAATCACTAAGCATCCTAATGTGTGGGCTATAAGACCTACTTAAGAGTGACTTACTTATTCATTAAAAGTAGTGTTGCTTCCTGTCAAAAAGGAATATTTTGAAAGGCTTGTCTGCAGGTTTAAAAACTGTAGCACTCAGACCTGAAACCATGTTTTCCTTGTCAGCTTAATGGATGGTAAAATAGATGCTGCCGTCCACGGGTAAAATTTAACTTTCAATGCCATTGATATATCTTTCTGCACCATATATTTTGGCGTTAATGGGAATTTAAATATGCCAATTGGGGATTAGCCTATTTTACTAACTTTTGTTTGGGGTTAGAGCATATACACTCAGGACTGATCAGCAATACTCCTGTGTGCAGAGCTCAAACACAAGAAATACCAGTTAGCATAGAATAGGCCATGAAGCACAAAGAGGGATATTCTCACAGTTTCAAAATCTTAGTTCTGCAATAAGTAAGGGCCTGATTCAGAGTTTGGCAGACAGGTTACTCTGTTATAAATGTTATGGATATCCCACCTGTCTCATGATAAGTGCATTATATCCTATGGTACTTGAAATAAGGTGGAGAGGATAACCATCACACTTGTGATGGAGTAAGCCATCCTCCAAACTCTAAATCAGGCCATAAGTCTTTTGTCTTTTGAAAGGCCTTTTGAAGCCTATCAACTCTTGTGGCTACTGGTCTGAGGCTCTCTATTACTTTTGTTTA